>OX380336.1:36647227-38107193 GCA_947425015.1 Pterostichus niger | reverse complement strand
CAGTACTACCAATATAAATCTATTTTAAAATGTGTTTAAGGTGAAGCATACGGCCTGAAGTTCGTTAACCAACAATTTGTTATCGTGTAAGTAGGGTTTCTTGTAGTTTTGACAAAAATGTTGATCTGACCAATCATAAAATACCAAATATGAGTCGATGCTAAATAGTGGTAGGGGTATTGGCACGTAGTTTAAAATTATACAAACGTGAAGATTTTCAAGAAAATTATTTAAAATAACAGAAAATAATTCTAAATGATATGTTAACACAATAAATACAAAAATGTAATAACATATAGTATTTTATTTGATATTATGACATAAAAACGACATTACAGCAACTTGAATATCCTGACTTTAAAATCGCAGTTCTCATTTCTCATGTATTTTCTAATCATGTTTACGTACTGTAATCCTAAAATGTATTGAAAACATGTAAACGCTTCAATTAAACTATCAGAGTTGTAGATGCTTTTTTTTATATATCAAAATATGAAAATAAATTTTTCCACAAGCATTTGTTTATACATTTATGTACGTATTTTTATTTTTGCTTCGATGAAGTATATTTGCTCTGTTTTATGTTATCATTCATCTTATAATCTGTAAGCAATGTAAATACATTCCTACCTCCTTTTGTGCAATATTTAAGGTTAGAATAAGAATTGTTGTCTATAAACGTTAAATTAAAAACATTGATAAAAATATCTGTTTTTAAAACAAATAATCCATTTCAATATTACTAACCATACTGTTCTACTAATCTGCTCTGCTAAAATTGATCAAATCTTTGCAGTAAAACTTGATATACCGTACTAATAACTTCGAATATTAGTGTAATATAATACGAAAAATAAAATAGATATATGGCAAATCACAAATTCTGAAATACTCATTCATAACTCATTCTACATCGTGAAATATATAATTATGAATGACAGCTGTCAATCTAGATGTTCATTTTAGCGCTGAGTGTACGACAAAGCACACATCAAGTGTGTAAAATGAGTAATTCGTAAAGTTGCTGCAACAAATTCAAATTTCAAAAAAATATTTTATATACTTATTCTCATCTAAATGAAGGAACAAGTAGTGCAGAATAATCTCACAACATTCTACTTTTTGATATATACAATATAAAGAATGTGAAATTTCTATAAAACAAACAAATTTGAATTGATATGCAACAGATCAAGATATCAAAATTTCTAGTCTGAATTTCTCAAAAATGCCGAGTACGATTTTGTTAAAAAAATTCTGTATATTTAAGAACATAGTTTTCTATAACACATAATTTTTTTACCCAATTTGAATTTGTAACTTTTGAGAAAAAAACAAAAATATCCGAAAAAGCCTGCTTTTGAGCGTTTTTACGCATGTTTATTTTTTTTTCTCAAAAGTTACAAATTCAAATTGGATAAAAATTGTATATGTTATAGAGGACCATATTCTTAAATATACAAAAAAATTTAAAGAAAATCGTACTCGGCATTTTTGAGAAATTCTAGTCCATTTTTGAACCGTTTTCTATCAATTAATTGTACATAAATTTAATAATATGTATATTATTACTACACCTTGAAGTATTGGCTTTAAAATTATGTACAATTCATCGTAAGTTTCATTCATTAAAACAAAGATATCTTATTTGAAAGAGATCAAGTCAGATCAAGTGTCCTGCAGCTAACTTAAGATTTAATTAAGCGGATGCTTCACCTTAAATTAAATTATACAGAATTACAGAGATCTTTAAAAAAAAATACAATTTTAAAATATACTATTGTTTTGTTGTGTTAATGTTTAAAAACAAATACTGTTATTTCATTTAAAAAACATAAATGATTTTTTTGTTAATTTATTTTAAACGTTGGTGTCATTTACATCATGATATAAGCTGACATACGTCATATTTTAAAAATTAAAATTATTTCAAATTTATAATTTCAATAAATATTTTAAACTAACAACTTCATTTGTAAATATATTTAATAAAATACTACATACATTACTAAAAATTTAAATTGAAAAGTTTCGTTCACTAACAATACTACCGCAAATGTATACTTGCTACAAAATTACAATATTAATAATAATTCGATTTCATTATTATGATTTATTATAAAATTCAGTCTTTCAAAAGTAGATGAAATAATCTTAAATGTATGGTAATGACAGTAACGTATTTTTTCGCCAGAGCGCATTCCAGTGAACAAATCTGTCATTTTGACAGATGGTGTCATACGTCAAAAGTAGAAATTTTAAAATAAATTAATAAAAACTAAAGATTAAATTGCTATTAAGATGACTTCCCTGCAAGGTAATTAATATATGTATAATTTTAAACTATTTTTATATATTTATTTTGTTATCGCTGAAAGGTGAGTCATGCTAAATATTTTTGTTGTCAGATTCCAACCGTCCAGAATTACTAGAAGAAGTCAAATTATCAAGAAATGCTAGAGAACGTGAAAAATATGATAATATGGCAGATCTGTATGCCGTTATTAACACATTACAGAATCTCGAAAAGGCATACATTCGAGATTGTGTGACTCCTAAGGAATACACAGCTGCGTGTAGCAAGTTACTTGTGCAATATAGAGCTGCATTTCAACAAATTCAGGGCGATGAATATCCCACCGTTGATACTTTCGTTAAAAAGTTTCGTGTAAGTTTAATTTAACTATTTTATTTCATAGTTAATATAATAATTGTGGTTTTCGTTTAAAGTTGGACTGTCCAGCAGCTTTGGAACGTATAAAGGAAGATCGCCCAATAACAATAAAAGATGATAAAGGCAACACAAGTAAATGTATTGCTGACATCGTTTCAGTAAGTTTTTTACGTTTCATCCATTCATGCTCGTTTATTCCTCCTTTGTTATCTATTTCAGTTGTTTATTACGATTATGGATAAACTGAGACTTGAAATCAAAGCTATGGATGAACTCCATCCAGATTTGCGTGATTTGATGGATACTATGAATCGATTAAGTATTTTGCCATCAGATTTTGAAGGAAAACAGAAAGTTTCTGAATGGTTGTCTACGTTGAATTCAATGCAGGCGTCAGATGAGTTATCCGAAACGCAAGTTCGACAACTTATTTTCGATCTTGAAAGCTCTTACAATGCTTTTAATAAAATCTTACATCACTCTTGAGACATATTACTGCCTTTCTTATTATTGTGTGCTTTATTAAATAAAAAATAATAATTGGTAGCAAATATTAAATAAATATATATGTATATTTTAAGTTGTAATTTACATCAGTACAAAAAATCTTGGAATTTATTTAATCTGTGTCCATGGATTCGTTTGCTTCATCCTCACTTTCCTCCTCTTCGTCATAATTCCTTCCTTCTGCTTCTTTCCATGGTTTTTTACAAGCAGGACATTTCGATGTTTTTGAAATATATTTTGAAGAACAGTGATTATGCAAAACTTCGTTACATTCAGCACAAATTTTACCCTAGGAAATATAGATATGACATATTTTTTAACTCAATTTATTATTTTACTTACGTAATAAACAAAGTCTGTACATAATCGACAAGTTGTCATTCTAGCTGAAAATTGCGCCTTAAAGAACATTTCAAATTCTGATGTAGCTCGAGCACCTAAATAAATATAACCTTCTTCTTTGACTAAGTAGCCACTTTTGACCCAAAAATCTATTTTATCTTGAGCTAGATCTTTGCTAATGCTATTTTTCATGCGAGAAGTTAAATTAAGGGTCATTATATTTGAAATACACTTGGAATCTGAAGTCATTATAGCTGTTAAAATGCTATCGAAAAGCTCTAATTCTGCTGCTGTATGAGTTGCTGCAGAAGAACTAACATCATCGATAGATTTATTTACTAATACGCACATTTTATCTCCAGTAATCTCACATTTTTTTATATCTAGTCGAAACAATTGTTTAGATAGTTTTTCATTAATTTCCGACACAACTGATATGAAATCTTTTGGACGATCATCTATTTCAGCTGCAAATTGATATACAGTAATTTGTTCATAACATTCATTTTTAGTTCTTTACCTGCAAATTTTCTTAATAATCTATCTCCTTCTTCACATTTTAATATTGCATTGCAGAACATATATTGTAGACAATATTTATTTAGCTTGTTCATTTTTGTTGTTATCAACAGGTTATGTTTGCTTGTCAAAAATTGCCGCGAATATAAACATGGAAGGTTATACAAAAATTGTTTTAAAACTTATTTAAAATTTATTTTGGTACATTTGGTATATTCTTTATAAAATTAATGTACACACATAAAGGAACTTTCATTTGTGCATTTAAAATCAATTAGGAAACAATAAATCAGTGCTAAAATGTATTTAATTTTTGTGGAATCCATTTGGATTCATTGACTGCCAACGCCAAGTATCAGCACACATTGCCAACAAATCTTTCTCAGCTTTCCATCCAAGTTCTTTATTCGCTAAATTAGCATCGGCGTAACTTGAAGCTATGTCACCGTCGCGTCTTGCAGATATTTCATACGCGATTTTTTTACCGGAAGCTTTTTCAAATGCGTGAATTACATCTAATACTGAATATCCGTGGCCAGTTCCTAAGTTGTACGCTTTACAACCTTTTAAAGAACAACCTAACAGTTTATCTAAAGCTTTTACGTGACCGACGGATAAATCATAAATGTGGATATAATCGCGAACGCCAGTTCCGTCTGAAGTAGAGTAGTCGTCACCGAAGACTTGGACTCTTTCTCGTTTCCCTACTGCTACCTGCGACGTAAAACAGTTATTATTAATTTAATTAAAAGACGTTCTTTCCACCTCTGGATAAAGTTTTTATTTATTCTGCCGATATTTTTTCAGAACTTTATCCGGATGTTAAATAAATAAAAATAATTGGTGTCAAATTTACCTGAGATATAAACGGCATAAGATTATTCGGTATACCTGCAGGATCTTCTCCAAGTAGTCCAGATTCATGTGCCCCAACAGGATTAAAATATCTTAATAAAATAACACTCCATTCCTACAAAAACAGTAAGTTATTTAACTTTATATAACTTTAATTTTCTGTTCAAACTTACATTGTCTGATATACACAAATCTTTTAAAATTTCTTCAACGAAATATTTAGTTTTACCGTAAGGATTAGTACATCCTTGACCGGTAGGATGTTCTTCAGTTATCGGTAAAAACTGCGGTGTTCCATAAACTGTTGCTGATGATGAAAATACCAATTTTTTTATGCCATGATCATTCATTACCTAGATATCAATATACATAAATTACAGAATTATCAAGTTATTTGATAAGAATTGTTACCTCAAGTAATGTACTTGACCCAGTGATATTATTTTGATAGTATGTTAGTGGAATTTTACACGATTCGCCTACAGCTTTCAAAGCCGCGAAATGCATAACACAATCAATATTATGCTAAAACATATAATATTGTTAATAAAAGAAACTGTAGAGTATTTAAAAATATCTTACTTGTTGAAATATCTTGCTAAGTGCACTTTTATTTTTTATATCAACATTGTAAAATTGTACAGTTTTGTTAGTAACTTTTTCCACCCTCTTAAGAGATTCTGGTTTTTCGTTTTGTTCTGCGAAGCAATTTACTAAATTGTCTATAGCAATGACTGCGTAATTATTTTTTAGCAGTTCTATGATCGTATGTGAGCCCACATAACCAGCTCCCCCAGTCACCAGAACCGTGGCCATTCTAAAAGTTTATATCTACCCCACGAACTACCCTTACAAGAAAACCTTCACCTGTTGACCGAAACCCATGCAGTTATCATTTAAAGTTATGTAAAGTGGCACTTCATTTCAATATTTCATGGTAATTTTAATAACTTCTAATTGAAAATACAAATTAAATGAAATGCCACCAAATGTGTCAAATGAAAAGAGCTTACCTTTGGCACAAATTAAACATTAATTGCATAAACGGTGTGCCACGACATTATATACATTTGTTATCTGTTATATTTATTATCTGTATACATCAAACGTATTAAAAGCATTTTTATGAAACTGTTTTGACATTGACGTTTCAAACGTACTTGTATTTTAGTATGTATACATGGTATATTTGCGATTTGCAACCAACAACAAGAAAAAATTTTAAACAACAGGAAATTATAATAATATCTTTATACTTCTATATTTAAAAGTTATTATATAGTATTATTTTTCTTATCAGCTGATTCAGTCATATTATTACTCCTTATTTAATTTTAAAATTGACTCATGCTTCTAAAACGATGCTAAACTCTACTATAAACGAAAGTAATGGCTGTCAGACAATAACAACTGTCACTACGTTATTTTGGATTTGTTGCAATTTAAACAATAAATAACAAGTGTTTATTAAAAATTCTGTTTATATAAACTTTGTTGTGCAACAATAAACAACAATTACTATAGTTTAATTGTTGTATAAATACTAAAAATCAATTTCACGTTATTGCGCAAGGTTTTTGATTTTAAAGGACATTTCCTTGTGCTGTTTGTGTTACAAAATACTAAAATAGTATTTCAACATGCCTCCAAGACGTGAAAAAGATAAAAAGTTTAAACAAAAAATTGATAAAGGGAACGAATCTGTAGAATCTGATGATAATGACGATTATCGAAAGAAACGTGACCGAAATAATCAGGTACTTATTTTAAATCGAGAAATATTAAATGTAAGGAACTGAATAAACTCTTGTAGTTTATATTTATCTGCATGTTACAACTGAATAATATTTATTTTAAAACTATGAGTACATAACCTAACATTTATTATTATTTTGTAGGCAGTAAAAAGAAGTAGGGTAAAGTCTAAATTAAAGACACAGGAGACTCTTAGCAGAGTAACAGAGCTCAAAAATGAAAATTCCGCTCTTGAAGAAAAAGTGAAAACCCTAACTAAAGAACTAAGTTTCCTAAAAGAACTTTTCCTTGCCCATGCTAATAATGCAAACCCTGTAAAAATGGAAGGAATAGATTTACAAAAATTGTTAGCAGACGATCTTGCTGGACCATCCCATACAGATTGAAATTAATCTTTAAATATTATTTATTTCATTGCTACTTCATACTAACCAACAATTATTGTTTCACGTTAGCATTTTATTTCTGCAAAGATCACTGTGATTTAAAAATTGTAAAACGTAATAGTATTTTAAAGTGGTTCAACGTATTCACTAATATTGTTCGTAGAATTTACTATACAAATTTTATTATAAAAATATAACTATTTTTTATTAAAACTGGGTGAATGTGTATACATATGTACCTTTTTAGATTTTTATTACATTTTATTTGGAAAGTTACAAAACTGAATAAAAATAAATTTTCTAGTAAACACTGACAAGTTTAAAAGATGAGCAACTATATTTTAAGACACAAACATGAAATTTTCATTTATTTAACAAGGCACTTGCATACTAAACATTAATTTAGAAAACACCCATCCTATACCAAACCAAGATAAAATTATAGCTAAAAATATTTACGTTTACACAAATTGTATTTAACAATACTAAAATTATCTATACGAAAAAAGTAAATACTTTTCGACCATCAGATCTTTGTCAAGTTTATACATTTTTTTTCTTCGACAAATTAAATCTATCTTAAATTCAATTTATTCTTGAAATTGAACACAAATTTGGCGAAAAGTAACTTCGTTGCACAAACATATTTGCATTTGTTTGATCTTTGAATCAAACGAGTATTAACAATCAACAAAATAAATATTCTTAAAATTAAGATAAAACAACTACGAGGTATATATAAGAAAACTGTTTGTTTTTGTGTACTTTTCGGCAAATTTTTTACCCAATTCCGTTGGGGCACTAAACCCTATTTCATTTGTGGACAAAATATGTCCATACATAAAATGTGAACGCATTGCGTTCATCATACATGTTGCAATACCCTTCATACGGTGGGTCTGTGACACCCAAATTCTGGAAACGCCACATTTGATAGGGTATGATTCCTCTGAACAACAATCGACAATGCCGGGTGATGTAATCATTTTGTGTCCTTGTGTTTTGGGTTCAGCTACTAAACAACCAACTATTTGTTTGTTTACGATACACAGAAACACCTTAAAAATAAACAATATTTAAATACACACAACAAATGGACAAAATGTAATTTGTACCTTCTGATTGTTACAAACAAATGTAACATCTACGAAACCAAGTTCGCGATTTACAATTTCTATTACATCCTTGACCTTTTTCCACCAATTTTTAGGGTCATTTGGGTTCACTTGGATTACTTTTCCTCCGTGGAACTGGTTCACAACTCGTTCATGTTTCCAGCTCTACGAAATTAATAATCTGTTACATCACTTTTACTTCATTCACATTCATAATTTCTTCAATTCAATTAAAGATATTAATTGCTAAACTTACGTGATATCTCAAGATGCCAACAGAATTATGGTAGTTAAAATGCATAATCTCATCATCAGGTTCTCCAAGACTATAAACAACTTTACATTCTGGACACTGGGTCACACCAAATCTTTTTTGACCTGCATCGATTAATGTTTGATCTTCTGAGAGAGGTTTCCATATTTTTCGGATATTTTTCACATGTCGACTTTCTTTTTTCTCTGGTTTTGGAGCACTTTGTTTGCCGCAGAAAATTGGAAACAGTTTCGTATTGGATTCGTCTGCCATTGTTTCTGGGAAAGAAATACATTTTTTGAAGGACGCCTTTTTGAGATCTATTTCGGAATTTGGACTTGTCTGACTTTTTGGACTATCCAAAGCTAAGCCAGATGTTAAATCACACATTAATGAAGTTGGTGATAGTATAATATCCTTGTTGATTGTTATATGTTTGTTGATCATTTGTGCAGAAGTTGTATAAAGATCAAAGGAATGATTAGACGACGAATCAGTATTTTGAATAGCTGATATGATTTCAGGTTTTATAATTTCTTTGTCGTCGAGTTTGTCATCTTCTAAACATTTTAAAATGTTAATAAAACTATGATCACTTATTTTATCTTCTTGGAATGATAAATCAGACATATCAAAATCAATTATTGGTGCCGTACGCGGTTTTTTAATTTTATATTGTTGTTCTATTAAACTTAGTTCACCGTGATCTAAGCGTAGTTTAATATTATCTGTAATTCCAATAGTTGCTTTTGATGGAGCAGATTTAAAAAATTTTCTTTTTGATTCTTGTTCGGGACTTAAAGGCCGTTTTAACCCAAAACATGATTCGTCTTTTCGATGTGGTTGTTCCACTGCATGAGAATCAGATATCGAAAAAATTGTTAACGGTTTAGCTGGAGTAGAAGTGTCTAAATTTTTCAAAATTGAATCCATCTTTTTAATTTGTTCCAAAGAAACGCCACACTCATTTTCACTTGAAGTACTTTGAGTATCCGAAATATTATCCAGAAAATCGTTAAGTGGTGAATTTTTAACTATGTTAAAAGCCGCTTTAAGTAGTTGAGTTTTCGTTAAAGTTGGTTTTCGCGGTTTTCTGATTCCATGACGAACTCCTGCGTTGATTTGTCCGAAATATTTTCTATTATTTTTGCCTTTTCCTCGACTACACAAATAAACAGGAGCCGGTTTTCTGGCTACATTCTTCAACTTTACAGATGATTCTAGCCGGAAGCTAATATCCAATTTACTATTTTCAGTTTTCCCGTAGAAGGATTTTGCTGAAATTATTTCGTTTTCATTTTCAATATTTTCAGTAAACAAAGCTGTACGGGCTTTTGGTGGTTTCTGTGCAGAATGATCAAGCTTAAAGCTTTTATTGCTAAGATTTTCAACCGGCGAATCTGATTTACGTTTTAAGTTACTCTTATCGATATTTGAAATATCAAGTAATGATTTGCGAACCAATCGTGGCAGCTGTAGATTTGTACTTGAATTATCATGAGGTGTTTTTAATATTGCAGTTGGTGATTTTATTGGAGTTTCTGGAATGAATGTATCGTCTCTTTTCTTTGAAGGCGAGTCTGTTGGAGTAGGTGTGTTAGGCGCCAATATTTCCGGAATGTCATTCTTCTCTTTGATTGGACTGATATTTTGTAGTTTTGGATTATGATTTTCTTCAGTCTCACGGTTGATTTTGTTCTTTTTGAATTTGTCGAAGAATGTAAAGTAGCGAAAGTCGATATTATCGGATTTGGAAACATTTAGAAGGGTTTCGTAGCGTTCTGGGCTTGAGCTGTTCTCTAAAGGGCTCATGTGCCCCAAATCACTGTCACTATCATTTTCTTGCGAAGGAAACAGTGCTCTTTTTCGCTCTGATACCTGATGGGAATGTAGGAATCTCCCCGGTCGCTTAGGCGGTGTTGTTAGTTGCTCCTGATCCATTTTGGCTGAAAATTTGTTTTATTCTTCGTCAAATATTACATTTTTCGTAAGTGATATTAATTACTTTCACATCCAGGATCTTGTTAGGTGAGATGTGCCAGGAATATAATTTGGATAAAGGATTCAAACAGTTCTTCATGCAGAAGTAATGTTATAACAAACAAGATGCATCCAAAAAGTCAGACAATTAGAGGATAAATTCTCATGCATACCAGAAAAGTACATAATCTTATAAATAAAGTTAATGTTATTTTTATTTAAACAATAATATATTTCAAGAATTACTCCACTTGGTTTAGTATTATTGACAAATACATTGAATATTGTATCCATAGTAATTATTTTACAACTACGCAACGCATTGTTTTACATTGTTGATCAACGTAAAAATGTTTTAATGATACTTACATGCTTTGTTCTTAACTTTTTAATGAATTACATACACAATTTTCAATAATATCTTATTTACAGTAGTATAATGCTATTATTTACATGCCCATATGATTCGAGAGTTAAAAAAATAATAAGTTACTATAGTAGGTTTCTGAATATAATTACGAATAATATTAATTAATCAATAGAACAAGAGATAACACTTACCAGTGATAGGCTAGTAACATCAAAAAGCCGTTAAAATACGTTAAAATACACTTTCTGAACATCACTAGCTTCAACTACTACTAGTGCAGCTTTTTTCTAACCAACAACATCTCTTGCAACAGATTACCGCCAGAACAGTTGGCGGTCTGTATCTCCCACTACACCATTTGCAAACATATGCATTTATCATGTATTTACTCACAAAAAATCTTAAATGTTGCACAATTATATTATATATCCCCTTAAAATTTTTAAATTTATTATAAACTTTTTAATTTTTTTCGATAAATTACAGTAATAATTATTTTATTCATATTAAAATATGTAATAAAGTAGAGCATTAGAAGATTACGTCTGTAATTCTAGTGACGTATTTTATTCTAACGATCTGATTGGTCACCGTGTACCACATGCAGATGTTTGTTCTCATCGTTTGACAGTTCTGCATCTGACCGTGTTTGACAAAGAATACAAAAACTTTTATTGAGCTTTTCATTGTAACTATTGTGTTAAAGTCATAAATATTCTTCAAGAAAGTATCAGCTGCTACTTGTGTGTAAAGAAAATCAAGTAAGTTATATAGAGATCAAGCAATAATAAGATATTTAAGTGAACGATTTTGTACGTTGTAGAAAAAATGGGCGATCGGTATAATATTCACAGTCAGCTGGAACATTTGCAGTCCAAATACATAGGAACAGGTCATGCAGATACCAGTAAATACGAATGGTTAGTCAATCAACACCGGGATAGTTATTCCAGTTATTTGGGGCACACCGATCTTCTGAATTACTTTGCTATTTGTGAAAATGAAGCTAAGGCAAGAGTTCGTTTTAATTTAATGGAAAAAATGTTGCAACCTTGTGGCCCTCCCCCAGATAAACCAGAAGACTAAATAAAATACATTTATTTAAATATCATATATAAGATGTAATCAATAATTAACAATAAAACATAATTTTCCTTATTCTTCCTCAAGTTTTTTGTCTTTTACATGTTTCATAACAAATTTAACTAAACATTTTTCCGCTAAAGGAACTATCTGAGCATTTGCATCTGTTAAAATTGTAATACTTTTCGTTAAAGTGTCCAACGAGAAACACCCAGTTTGATAAAGTTCAGATATTTGTTTATGCGTTGATAAAACAGACAAAACAACAATTCCATGTTCATTAAATTGTTGATTGTTGTCTGTTTCCATAGCATTTTCTTTCGGTACGCTTAAATTACAAACACCTTCTTCATCTAAAGTTGGATCTAAAAATATTTTCTGTCCTTGCCTCCCTAAAGTAACACCTGTTACTAAATCATACATTGGAACTCCAGCGTGAGCTAAAGCTACTCCTGCACAAGTTATAGCAGCCCCAAGGGCTGAACCATCATTTTCAAGCACTAATGCGTAAATATCAACTTGAAAATTTGGGAATTCATGTCTGCAAACTGCTGATTCTAAAGCTCGGCGTAAAATCACGCTATATTCTTTCTCTTCGCTGTCTTGTTGGTGTAAACGACGTTTTCGACAACTAAACGAAGCGAATTTGAATTCGCAATAAAGTTCTCCGTTTGTACTGTACTCGTTTTTGTTTGGAATTTCACGCGGGTCAAAAACGGAAACTATTACTTTTGTGTTTTGTAGTTCGATGTATGCGGACCCTTTTGCTTGAGTTACAACACCAGTTTTCATAACTGTAAATGAATTTTTGAATTAGTTTAATGTGTAGAAGAATTTTTTAATGACTACATACATATTTTGCGTAAATCGTTCGGTTTTCTACCATCTAATCTTTTGCCTTCTTTGTACAACTTTTGAAACACATCTTGGAAAGATTTTTTTGTTTGTTTTGAATATAAATGGTAAGGCTCACTAGCTTCTGGACCGTTTATACGTTTGTGATCTACAGGCATTTTATTTTAAATTACTTTGAAACACGTTGTCAAAATTGTTTATGTTTGTATAACATAGGTTATGTTACTTTGAAATTTCAAATTTCGATGAAATAAAATATCCCTACATAAATCTAAAAATATATTTGCAAAAAATCAATGAAAACAATCATTACAAACAGTATTATTACGTATTATAAATTGTTGATTGATAGTTAAATTACTTTTTATTTAAATTAGAATATTTAAAGAATAACTGCGAGTTATGTACGATGTTAATTTATTTATTTAACATTAATTACGTTGACTCGTGGTTTTACAACAACTGAAATGATACACATTCTATGGTACAATAAATTTATTACTATAAAACATTCTAAATTTCAATGTAGGATACAATAACATTACTTTAGACGGGCGCTTTCTGTACAAGTCTGAACCAATGTCCGCATTCACATCGTTTTCCAACGCCCTTGTGCAACCACATCCAGTTGACGACGGTGGCGTCTTCTTCACAGATGCAGCCTACGAGACGCGCCTCGAATGCGGAAGGAATTTCGTTGGGACACTCCTTGGTGCCGGCCCCACGCTTGATCACCTTCATGTCGAAGGGGTTGTCGTTTCCCGCAGCTTGAGCCAACAGCTCACGTTTCTCAATACCAGTTGCGTGCTCCAATGGGTCACCCATTGCTAGAAGAGTTAGCAGTTATCAGGAATCCGATACACTCATCGACATATCATAGATTTAGCCATTTAAGTTACAAATTATATTTTTACTTCCAAAAGAAGGTTAAAATTTCGTTAAAATGACAGGACTTATATATTCACTTGTCCGGCAGTAGACTCTAAAATTCCTGAATAATATTGACAGAATTACAAATTGATACAGTATTTTATGTAAAATATTAGAAAATATGTTGAATATAATCTGTATTTGCGTCGAAAGAGGATAGTCCTGTTACACATTACGTAATGAAATTTCAATAATATTACAGGTTTATGGTACAAAAGAACGTGTACTTATAAAGTTTATATTATAAGAAATAATTTACTTGTGCTGGCAAATCGTTGCGAAGAAAGCAAGGCATTTCTTCGGCAGGCAGTAACTGCAGTTCGAGCAAATAGCGCAGCCATTTTTCTTGCACTCACTCACTACAAGTCAGAGACAAATGACTATGGAGGACCTGCAACATTGATTCTCGTAAACTCCCCAAATTTCTAAAAATAAAAATACAATTTATTTAAAATATTTTAATTAAACAAATTTAATTCTCTGTGTATAAATATACATATATTTTATAGTTTATATAGTTAATACAGCAAATATAAATAAATTAATATTTGTTTAAAAATATTTTAGGGGGTTTTCTGTTGAAAAGTTGTAGGATAGGAATTGAAGTGGTACGCATGCGTAGTCGGTGTCTGTCCAATCCTTTTCTAAAATAACACGGCAAGGTACACGTTTTATTATCAATATTTTAAGTTAATTTTTACGAAATAAGTTGTTTAAATCGTACTTTTATGAATGAATATTAGATTAATATTAATCTACGTTCTTTAATTTTTTGTTTGAAGTGCAGAAAGTTTGTGGATGGTATTTATAAACAGTGGATAAATTAAGATAAATTTGGAAGTTCCATGTTGTACTAGTGTCAACTGTGTTTTACATAGTGTAGTTTAGATATTTCTAATGTAGTATAGTTATTTAAAAGGCCGGAAAGTAGTTATAAATTTTATTTAGTAGTCATTGTTTTAATTCACTAATTTTTGTATGAATTTAGAGGTTATACGGTATTGTTTATGGTGTTTGAAACTAATGACACTTGATGTTTTCAGATGTCTGCCACAAAAATAATGAAAGCAAATGGTGCGGAGCCAGACGCTTTTGAAACTCAGGTTTCTCAAGCTCTCCTGGAGTTGGAAATGAACTCTGATTTGAAAGCTCAACTGCGTGAGCTTCACATCACCAAGGCTAGGGAGATTGAATTAAATAATAAGAAAGTAAGTACAAACAAATAATCAATTAACAAGATATGTTAATTTTCGCATAATTTTTTTAGTCCATTATTATCTACGTCCCCATGCCCAAGCTGAAAGCTTTCCAAAAAGTCCAGGCTCGTTTAGTCCGTGAATTAGAGAAGAAATTCTCCGGCAAACATGTCGTGTTCGTTGGTGAGCGTAAGATTCTGCCTAAGCCCACTCGTAAGACCCGCACGAAGAACAAGCAGAAGCGTCCCCGTTCCCGCACACTCACCGCCGTGTACGATGCCATCCTCGAGGACCTGGTGTTCCCAGCTGAAATCGTTGGCAAGAGGATTCGCGTCAAGCTCGATGGCTCTCAGTTAGTTAAAGTTCATTTGGACAAAAATCAGCAAACTACTATTGAACACAAAGTAAGTGAATATTTATTTAGAATTTATTAGTTGGATTATGTTTGTTAAAGTATTTGTTGTGAATTAATGTTTTTCTGTTTTTCGCAGGTCGACACTTTCGCGTCAGTATACAAGAAACTTACAGGAAGGGAAGTAACATTCGAATTCCCTGAACCCTATTTGTAATATGTTTATTAAAATATTGTAATAAATATTGAAAACAAATTAATGTATTTTATATTTCTTTGTTTTATATAAAGTTTTCTCATAAAACCTAATTTCATTCCAAATTAAACAACCCATTCGATTGCACAGCGTTTATTCGTTAATAATTATTTATATTAAAATACAAAAGTAACACAATTCTGGAACACATCCAATTTGGATATAATAAATAATTTAAACCAAGGTTGCCCGTAATGCTAAAAAATAACAATCTGATTAACAAATTGTATAAAAGAAAATGCTGAGACATGATGTTCAATTGTCGACACATCTTTGCCCCGCCCCTAAACAAATTATATACTATCAGTTGTTTTATCAAATGCAAGTTGGATCTTAAAGTACAATAACAACATTGTTGCTTAACAACGCAACTTGAATCTTAAATTAAAACAATTAATTCTCTTCATTTTGACTAGATTCTCCAGCTTTTTTCCCAAACTCCTCTCTTAATTTCTTGAACTCTTCCTCAGTGTACACCTGTCTTCCGTCCACAGATGGTCCAGGAGCCGCTGCTGGTGCAAAAACAGGTTTGTTTGTTTCTGGTCTGCGTCCTGTCACTGATTGAATGTAGTTGACAGGAATGATTCCAGCTCCACGTTCAGAAGTAGCGTATACCCAGCCAGAGTTTGCGAGTTCCATTTCTTGTTGGATGGACATGGGGGCGATTAGGACTTGGTCACCAGGAATCAGGGTGAGTTCTTGTGGGTTGGTAGCCTGGAATGCGTGGACGGCGCGGACTGGTTTGCCTGGAGAGCTCCAGTTCTTTGGATCGCGCTTATCTGTCAGAAATTATAAGCATAATATATAAGTCAGTATTCCGTCGTGCAATAAAATACATTTTGAACACAAATTTTACCCGTTGTCAAATAACAAATGAAAAGTAATAAAAAAACAACAATGTACTTTGCACATTACACAAGTGTTTTTATAGATAAAGTGCTTGATAGTAATTGTTGATTTTATTTATTGCTGTTTTTCAGTTGGTTAAATACATGCGAACGTAACATCATGTTATGTTCCATTAAATGGGATGGCACAAAAAAGTCGCAATTAATTTTAAGAAACATTTCTAGTTACACCATCCATATTCAGAATTTTTCAAGCTCATATCATCTTACATTCACGCAACAAACATACAATTTAATCCTGGTTTCGGTTCACCCACATTCGTAATTCCTTTCATAAAAGCTCATTTATCAATTAAATAAACGTAAATTGATGGCTCACCGACTAGGGGCGGCAGGAGCTTGCTGATCAGGTACGGTGCGGAGACAATCATGCCCAGAAACATAAAAATAGGCCAGCTGGATGTATTCTGCAACGGAACTGCATCGCCACTGGCCTCGCTAACTGCTTCATTCCAGGCAGCTTTGCCTAGATCCTGTGTTACTTTAAAGCCAAACATGCTGAGCAGTTTTCTGTAACACCAATTCAAGAAGCGTAGTAATGCGAAACTGGACCATAATTGACCAAACATCGAACGGATACGGCCGAAATTCTCTGCCACTCCTAATACTGCACGGAAAGAGCTTTGGACAGCAAAGAAAGTAGAATCAAACATCATAGAAATGCTGCCAAAAGCTCTAACAAGGGATTCAATCCCCTGGAAAGCTGGTCGAGTGCTTTCTTCAGCCAACTGAATAAATCTAAGAAACATATATTAGTTTGGTTATCTATTTAAAATTCAAGGATATGTTACCTGCTTTCAGGTCCAAAACCAAACCCACTATTACCATACATGCCTCCCATACCTCCTACACCTCCATACATTCCTCCACCATAGCCTCCATAGCCGCCGTATCCTCCATAGGAACTATAATTGTTGTATGGACTGTATCCCATTCCTACTGATCGAGTATAAGGAGAGTTATAAGCTCCATAAGATGGGGATGCTGTGAAAGGTGGTATTAATTTTAAATGATTTGAAGATTGTTTTGTAATCTTACTGCCCATGTAACTGGAAGGAATTGATGGCATGACATTGGGCCTAGGAGGTAAATTTGGAGCACCTATCCTAACTCTGGATCCGCTAGGTCCTGGTAATGATTGGATCATAGGTGCAGAACTTTGTAAATTTCTTCCCTGAGACATTCTGTCCTGCTCCCATGGTTTTGCTGGAGCACTCATTATTTACAAACACTACACACGTCTTCAAAATGAAAGAATCACTAGTGTTTATCTTTTACATCGTATTGTACGTCATACGTCGTTAATCTTACGACTATCTCGAACTTTGACGTATTACAATAACCACACAAATACTTTTTAAATTGTTTAATATCCAGTGACAGGTACTAAATTATTAGCAAATGATTAAATTAATCATAAAAAAGTGTAAGGAAAACAAGTTTTTGTGAAGAGGTAGGAAATTAATGAAAATTAAAGGATTTCGGAGCAGCAAAGAAGTTGGGTGGGGATTACAGAAATTGTTGGTTAGTTTCTAGTTGTCAAAATGGATGTAAATGGCGGGTAAGTTTTCGAAACTTCTATTTATATTTAATTTAACTAACATATGTCAATTTAAATATGTATATAAATTGCAGAGAAATAACTCAACGCTCATTTGAACAAATATCTTCTATATTAGTACATGCAAAACTAAAAGAAGAAGACTTTTTACCAACTACTCAAGTTTTGTACATAAACGGCAAAAATGCAAAATGTGACCAATATAAACTACTTGAATTAGATAATCATTTATTAGAATCATTAAAATGTAAGAGTAAAGTAGTATTCAAGGGAGATGAAGACGATGATGTAGTATTATGTACAGAAACTCGAACATACGATGTTAGAGAATGTGAGACATCCAACAGTTTGCTGATGATTCCAAACCTTCAGTTAAAGACTGAATTAAAGTCATCCCCAGGCAAAAATATAAACAATAAACATGTAGTAGGAATAAACTATAAATACTTGGAAGTTACCACTGCAAAACCACAGTTCGATCCAATTATTACATTTTTAGAGGCTTCAGTTTATAAAGGACCAGAAAAAGAATTCGAATATCATTCATCCCACTGGACAAGATTCCAAATGGTATCTTTTGATGAATTACTCACTATGGCTCAATCTTCTCGAAAAGAACTACGAGAATTATTAAATAAATTGGACACTGTCACTATAGAAGGTAAAATAAGAATGTTAGAACTTGATTATCATTTTAGAGTTCTATCCTTTCTTCTAAAATCAGTTGAAGAAAATTCTTGGGCTTTGGATGAAGTTCACAAAGAAGAATCTATTAATTCTTGGTGTGAAATTGTTCCTGTAGAAATTTTAGAAAAGCTTTTTGATATGTATACAGAAAAATCAAAAGTAGTTAATGACGAACAGCTCTACAAATACATAGAATTAAAAGTCTGTCAATTTTTCGCAAGAGTTTTATTAGAATACGCTGGAAAATTCAATTTAAATGATTTCCTGCAAGCTTGGAAAGAATCAGTTCCTGAAGGAATGGTTGCTAAAGAAGAAATGTTGGGAGGAATGGCTATTATTGATAGAATTACTACACCGAATGTTATTTGGGCTTTTCCTGAGAGCAAATTGCCTGATAATATTCCTGAAAGATTTGAAGTATTGTTTGAAACTAAACCAAAATGGACTGTAGCAGAAATTACACCCTACATCCAAAGTTTAACAACGGATAAAATGGATGCTAATGCGTTATTAGCTAAATATGCAAGAGCTTCGAATGAAAATGGTGTTAGGCATTATTGTGCCAAACACAGTAACTAAATCATAACGGAAACGGTAAAGCACGTTTTAGATGGTACAATTTTTCATGCAAGTTCTGATGCACAAGAAAATTTCTTTGTTTACAACAATTAATTGCTGCAAGAATTATTGCCTGACGAACTACATGTTCTAATTTTCTTGCTGCAACGTGCAATTTTTTACATCATTTAACTATTGTTTTGTGCTCTTATTTAAAAATAAGTATTTGATAGATATTTAATTTTATAACAAATCAATGAGATGAAATTGAACATCATTGTGATAGTTTATGCTAATTAGTTAGCCAGAAATGTAAAATTAAAGCCACATAACATGTGGAAACATCCTTTATTATATCACAGTTGTATGTTGGTACAGAATTATAAGTATATCGATATGTTGTTGCAAGAAGTTGCACTATGTAATACAGTTTAAAAGAAATTGCATTAATTTTCTTGCCGCTATATTTATTGCCCGAAAATTTGCACCATGTAAAACGGGTTAAAGAATTTCTTTTACAATTTGTTGTGTATGAATGTCTGACTTCATAAATACGTAAATCTTGGTATTCGGCACAATTGTATAATAACTTATTTACGATGATTTACAATTTTAATGTTACTTATTTTTATACTCGTTTTCAGTATTTTTGTTTCATAAATTTGTTTTTGAATGATTTGGTTTTGTTTGTATTTAAACATCTGAACGCCACCATTTTCTGTTGTTTGTCAACCGGTAAAAGTTGACAGTTCATGATTTTTAATTATAAAAAGTATTTAAATAGTTTTCATAATGCCAAATTGTGCAGATAACTATGAAAATGAAATTGATAATGGGAAAAATGCAAATAGTGTTAAATGTAAATACTGTAATTCAAAGATTTTGAATCCGACATCCGCAGAGTTTACTAACTCCGAGGTATATCACCTATAAATCATAATTTACTGCAATTATTATGAGCTATTGCAAATTTAAGTAAACAACAAATTAATTTCCAACACAGTTAATCAAGTCAGTAGAATGTTATGAAATGTATGGTTATGTTACTTTTTTTTTCAGTTCGAGTTACCATTGATTAGGCAAAAAACCGGATCCGAAGACTCACCAGAGACCGAAACAATTTCGCTATTTTGGGTCGTGAACGATATGTACACTTTTGAGAATGTTGGATTTTCAAATACAGTAGGAAACACTAAATATTTAACTTGCGCGGATTGCGAAGCTGGGCCAATCGGATATTATGATATGGTTTCCAAAAAAAGTTACGTAGCTCTTACACGAGTTCTACATGTGTAATACCTTTAAAAGATAATTATTCCTTGATTACTTTAACATAGATTTCCTTTATTATTTGTAAAAATGTATATTTTCGAGTAAATAAAACCCACTGTTTTGTAAAACTTAAAATTTATTTATATAAATATTTCTTGCACTTACAATTTACAGAGTATAATCTTGATAATTTATACAGATTGTTATAATATATAAAAATATAAAATGGCGAAGGAACAAGTGAACATTGATTTGTCACGCTGACTGCATTTAATAAGATAATCATTTTAAAGTAATGTTAAAATTAATTTCAAAATTGATAATTTCGTTTAGTTTTAATCCCACTTGATTATGATTAAAATTTCGTCTCATTTAAAAGTGAAATAAATCTGAGCAAAGTTATCCATTTTGAAATTGATTTGAATCTTCTTTTCGGCGTATTAAAATTCAAAAAATTAATAATTTTAAATTAATTATTGCATGACAAATGATTGAAGGCAGTATTACATTTTCGTTTGTAAACGTTGAACTTTCAACCAAGTATATGAGCTAAATACACAACTAACAGTAAGTAAAGATACTAGCAAAACAGAAGAAAATACAAAACTTTCTGTCGACATACAGATACCCTCATTATAACTAGATCCTAAACTAATAATCGAATTTTCATCGCTGATATCTTCCGGCAGGATGACTCTTAAAAGTTTTCCAACTAGAATCGGTTCACCAAGTGTTTCATTTCCGAAACCAGCTTCTCTTCTCCTCCTTCCAGGTTCTGTTCTCTGATTTGGATCGGGGCAGACTTCACAGTCCGTTTTACATAATTCAATATTACATTCCAAAATTAGGTCCATCACATCTGGAAATTTGAAAGCGTTAAAGAAGGCATAAGCAATAATGCTTGCTCCTGAACTTCCAGTGTTTCTCGTTTTTTGGAATGATCCAAACAGTTTCGGTTTTAGTACACAACCATTTTTGTCTGTAAGTGCGATAGAATTTTGTGAATTAGAATCTCTAGCGTGACAATCTCTCACTTGTATATCGAAACCTGGATCGCCGGTAATAGAAACAACAAGAGTCATAGTTTCTCCGATTTTAACTAATCCGTTAGCAGCAGGTGCAAATGGACCTCTACCTAGTTGAATATCAAGTTTAGCCATAGCTGTATCTCCACTGAAGGTAACTATTTCTTGATTTAACATTCCTACGCTTAAAGCTACACTTAAAGCTTTATTTAAGTTACCTTCCCAAAGACAACGAACTGATCTGATAGTGTCCCAAACTTCTTGGATGCTTGCTTCGTTTTGCAATACCAAAACATTTTCTAAATAAGATTGTCCTTGAGTATCAAATGCGTTGATGAATTGTGTTCCGCAAGAGTTTAAGTTAACAGTGAAAGAATATTTAGTTTTTCCAGTATTTTCGTTGACATATCGGCATTCAGAATGACTGTAGAATCCTTTAGAGTAAATGATACCGTTGTAGACTTTGTTGAATTCAATGTTGATGGTCATCATGTCTTTTGCGCATTCCACGTCTATAGCGTGGATATGTGGAGGATGCTTGTCGTCATCATCTCCTGGAGTTGAACCCGGTGTGGTTTGAATTGAGCCATTGTCTTCGCTTTCGTGACCATCGCTGTCAGGTCGTATAGTGGGAATTGTTTGAGGGGTATTTGTTGTTTCGTATGCTATAAAATAAATAAACTAATGTTAATAAATTTAAAATAGTTGTACATACATTTATGATAGGTACATAAAATAGTATTTTTTTCCGAAACTAATCGCTGAATAGAAAAAAGATTCAAATAAGATGTCTTAATTTTATTATTCTCTACAATTTATATTTGAAACATATTTCGATTTGGTCCTTTAATTTCGAGAAATTTAAACAAATATATAGTTAGACAGTTCATGAAGAGATGGCAGCAGAAGTCTCGTTTGAAATTGCTGAAAATAAATTTTTGATTTTTTGACTATACGAATCATTTTACAGAAAAATCATAATGAAAGAAAATGTTTATATTTTAATTCTCTATTTAAGTTATTTGAAGTGTTCTTTAATATTATTTAGTTTTTGATTTAAAAGTTTTTTACTACAATAGTTTGCGTGAGATAGCAGCTAAATTCTTGCTTCAAACAAATTATTGTTTTTTGGCTAAATTGTTTAGTTTACTCTTTATGAAAAAATGTTGCATTTTAAAATTCTCTATCTAATTTATTTAAATCATTCTTTGAAAAAATCAGATGTTAGTATTTAAAAATACTTACATCCTGGAGTAGATGAAGGATATCCTCCTGTAGACGGCCCCGGATACCCACCTGTAGACGGTCCCGGGTACCCAGTAGTCGGCCCACTTCCTGGATATCCAGTACTAGGTCCCGGAAATCCTGTGCTAGGACCTGGATATCCTGTACTCGGTCCAGGATATCCTGTACTCGGCCCAGGATATCCTGTACTGGGTCCTGGGAATCCAGTCGTCGGTCCACTGGGATATCCAGGCCCACTAGGTCCACTCGGTCCGCTTGGATATCCTCCAGGGTAGATCCCATTATCCTCGGGTCTTTCACTAGATCCTGGTCCTACGGGGAAGCCAGTAGTGGGTCCCTCCGGCGTGGTGTATATCGGCGGAGGACGCGTATAGTCTGTGAACGGTGGTTGAGGACTGCTTCCTGGTTGTGGGTATCCGGTGAACCCGTTGACCGGGAGCTGGGTGTTTGGTTGGAATGGACGCGGTTTCTCGGTTACACTTGGGGGAAGATATTCGCGCAGAGAGTTCTGACGAACTGGAGATGAATATTTTTAGTGGGAATTGTTACATACTTTTATTAGTAAATAATATTATATACAGATATTGTCGACAGTTTCCATCGTGTATATTAAGAAATGTTTATAATTTATTTAAGAGGAAAAAGCTTCTAATAAAAGTCATGAAAACAAAATTCCCTATACACCCATACCTCGCTTTACGGCCTAGATACGTTTCACGAAACTTGGCCGCAAAGCGAAAAGCCGTATAAGGAATTCAATTATTCTAATACAAATTCATACAAATTCAATGGGAAAAAAAGTTTTTTTTGCCGTTATAGCGAAACATTTTAGGCCGTAAATCGAAAACGTGCCTTAATTGAAAAGGGCTGTTATAGCGAAATGCCGTATAAAGAGCAGCCGTATAACGAGGTATGGGTGTATTACTTTTTACAGATAGTTAGAAGTTGAACTCAGCAGTATTTAATCAAATAGTTTTTCTTATGAATAATATAACAATTTGAAATAAATAAATTACCGACTGAAATTTGTGTTATTTTTTCTTCCATTAGTAATGAAACTAAAATACACTTTTTCTTAGTAGCAACGGGAGAAAAAGGACATTTTATTGCCATCACTCTTAGCAACGGCATAATGATGTATTAATTTGTCATGAATTTGATGCCATAGAAATCAATTTTTATACTCAATCGTAGAAGAAAAAAATAGCATTTATTAAAACTTTGGGACACTTTTCCATAAGTTTGAAAAGTTTGCATGCCTATTTAATTAAGAAATAATAATCTATAAAGCAATATAATTCAGGTTGTTAGTTGATAAATAAAGTGAAAATATATATTTACAGAAATAAATCTAAAATAAATGTTGATGTTAAGAGTGAAGCAATTTTAGGACATACTTTTCCTGTTGTTGGTGTTGTAAACATTTTGTAGCCACTGTAAAATATTGTGCACCATTTGGTCGGCACTGTTCGTCGTTTGTCTCACCACCCTGTGGTGCCCCTGTCCACGTTCCACCCCTTGAACCGCCCCTGTACACACGTACACATCACACCCAACAATTTTATATACACATTCATCTTATTATGGAGCGCATTTTTGACAGAGCTCGCTTCTTTTAACAATCAAATCATACACGTGAAGACTTTCCCTGACACCTCTTAAAAGTATTCATGCTAAATGTTATTATTAATTATGAAAAGATCACAGACTTTTGATTTAATGGTTTAGTTTTATTTTACAGTTGTTAATTTTTGTTAAAGGATTATTTTTTGACTGTACCTGTTCTAGCAGCATGTTTACTAACAAATAGTGCTTGTGACGTCACATAAGGTATTAATATACCCGCTAACACTATTGACAATGGGCCTAAGAATTTCATTTCTGCAAAAAAATATGGTATTAATACATCAAGTTTATAATGTTTTATAGAAAATTTATTGCAGGGATTGTACATCAAAATCTTTATCGGATACAAATGCTAGCGCGAGATAATGAATTGTATAAGAGCGAACAAACAAGTTTATTCCATGGTTAATTAGTAAACTCGAAATGTACTGCATAATTTCTTTAGTAATAACTGAATTTTTGTGGTAGAATGTTGTGTGTGCCGATTTGAAAGAAACATAAGAAGGTAAGAATAATAAATAAATATTTTCTACGATTGCTATGAAAAGATGACAATTACGCTCTCATTTGTCATCGTAAAGTTGACGTTTTCTGTGGAACAATCGAAAAATATCTTTTTTGCGCGTCTCCAATGACAACGCGCGAAAAAGACGTTAAATTCGCGCGTTTCCAATGGCAACGCGCGAAAAAGATTATTTCAATAGTTACCAGGGATACAAACAAAACAGAAACTTGTCATATTGACAGTTAACAAAACGAATTTAGTTTTAGACGTATACCTACGTTTTTTAATAACTTTAAGATGCAATCGTAGAAAAAATTATGTGTGTATCACGAGCGTAAAGTGTCTTTGTTACTCGAGCACAGTAATTGCAGCGCGAGCCGAAGGCGAGAGCTGCAATAGTGCAACTTTATGCTTGTGATACACACATAATTTTTTCTATGATCGCATCTTAAAGTTATTAAAAATTTGGTATATAAGATTACTATATCAATGGAAATAACATAATAAATTTTGATTAAAATAGACTAACCGGAAGTGGCACATTACATGAAGCTGCTAACAGTTTGAAAAAAATGGTATTATTTTAATTTTTTAATAAATGCTGCAAATAAAAGTTTTAAGAGAACTAAATTCTGCGTCTAGCACATTAAAAATTTTTAAATTTGCTTTTTGCATAAACGAGATATCTAAATATAAATAAGTATTATATATTTTTTTATTTAAAAAAAAAAATTAAGTTTGCTATGGATTAGAACAAAAAATAAAAGATTTGATGTCAAATATGTGTAATGTAAAAAATATATATAATTTAATACGCGTACAAGGAAGTCATGTGGTGTCCACATCAGATTTTTATATCTAATTATAAGCAACGTAACATATAAATATCATATAATTTAAGATTGTATTTTTGAAGTATTGAAATTAGGACAATAGCATATTATTTAATGAGCACCAGTGGCCGCGGAAGTGGGGTTGCAGGGGTTGCGGTTGCAACCCCTGATCATTTTTGGGGGTTGCGCTGCAACCCCTGTTCAGGACACAAAAAATTAAATAAAATACCTAACTAAAATATGAGTACGAATTCAAAATCCAAACCGAGACTATAGCAATAAATTAACAATCCATTACAAGTTATATTAAGTCAGCATGTATACATATTAACAATAGTTTTTTTTTACAAACTGTTGACAATTCCAGCTTCAGAATCGTCAGCCGAAAGATCATTCAGCGGGGTTCGTCAAATTTTGACTTGGAACCGTACTGCAATGTTACAAAAACGACTGTTTCATTTAGTTTTTCTTCATATACACAAAATTAAAACATTGGACATTGATTTAAATAAGGTGATGAAAATATTCATCTATAAAACCGCAAAGCGAATGACAGTTTTCGGAACAATAGAGTAAAAATGTCTTTTTCAATTTATACAGATGTAAAAACTTTATAAAACTGTTACATTAATAGACAAAAACAAATTATATTATTAATATAATGTATCTCACTTAATTATTCATTTTAATTACCTAAATTTATCTGTGTTCTATTTAAGGTTCCGCGGTCTCTGTTTGATAAACTTATTATTTGGGCGACAATATCATAAGTATAAAAAGCATAGTGTACAACTTGCACAATCGTGCGAAATGAGTACCATTCCATGCTTGTCGTACAATAATATACCATTATCAACGACTCAACAACATTTTTCCTATAATAATATCAAATTCAACAATATTAAATTATAGAAATATACCGAGAAAGTTCTTGCACAACAGGTAATAACAATGAAAACGTAAATTAAAAATAAAAATTATCAACTACAATTAATTTATGAGATGTACAACAAAAGAAAGTGTAGTTTCTTAATTTGATGTCAATGTTATATCACTTATAATAGAAATAAATTATTGGAATGTGTTGTTTGGGACTAGGTCGTATTTTACGAAATCTACCGGATATAGAATCGATTTTTTAGATAACCGTGTGACAGGTAGTTTCCGGATAGTTTTAAACCTATTCTTTACCTAGTTTTAGGCGCCATGAATCTTTTATTCAGCAACAAATAATAAAAGAACATGAATTATTAACTAGAAAAATTATTCAAATTTCAATTGTTATATGATACGTTGTGACGCAACACACATGACGCGTATGATGTACCGGTAACTGTTATTAAATAAAATAAATA
Organism: Pterostichus niger; assembly: GCA_947425015.1. Taxonomy (NCBI): domain Eukaryota; kingdom Metazoa; phylum Arthropoda; class Insecta; order Coleoptera; family Carabidae; genus Pterostichus; species Pterostichus niger. Next base: position 38,080,190 of record OX380336.1, on the reverse strand, counting down.
TATTATCACGCTTTTTAATCATTATTAAGTGTGGCACTCTACCGTAGCAGATCTTGGTGCGGTTACCAGCCGTCAAATCTCGTCCCCTAAAGATGTTAGAAATTTTAATATGGTCTGACAGTCTGTCTCGATACCACTATATTATTAAATAATAATTTATTTATTTATGTTACTCTGTACAACAGGAATTTAATCCCAATTACAGTACAGGGTCCGCATTCACCGAGCCGCAGTGTGATAGTTTTATATAACTTTTAGCTTGAGTGCGAATCGAACTCGGGATCTCCGGATTCGAATTCCGTATAGCTATCCACACCACCGTACTGACGGATAATATTTAAATAAGTAGTAATAAAAGTAGGAACTATAATTAATTTTAAATTCAAATGAGAACATTTTTTGTGAAACATTTTACCGATTTGCGCAAGGATCAATTTACCAATTCTGCATTAATTAATTATTGATTAAAAATTTTATATACCATCCAATTACTCAATTTGCAGTATTAATAGCCTGTAACGATTTTTGGCAACTTTATAATATATGAAAGTATAAAATGCAGTTGTCAAAAGTTTGCTTTCCAAATTTCTGTTTTGATTAACATTTACACAGAACCGTACTCGATAAATAAAATTATGCAAAAGTTGCATATACGCAAAAAAAATAGGAGAAATTTTTTAATTATGTTTCACATCACACTTTACTTGCCATTAACCTTTACTTGTATCATAATTATTCATTTGTTTCTTACATATATTTACAATGTAATATTTTTAGTATAGGTCAGGACCGTATAGACAAATTTATTAAATATCGTTTAAATCTAATGTAGAACATTAACTTTCTCTAGCGATCATTTTAAGATTTCGTAGGTGATTTTAATTAAATGATAATTATCTTTTCGAGAAGATTCACTTTTATTTAGTTGTGTAATCAACATTAGAGTCTAGAGTCTGTTTGATCGTAAATGTCGAGACGAAACTGTTCGACAAGATAATCGATAATTAATCGACGAATCGTTAATCACATAAACAGGATGATCTTAATCCTAATTGATGATATGCTGATTTAAGATTCGATACACTGAATGCTTGATGCAATGGCTAATCCTGTTAATTTTATTTACTTAATTCTTATTTAACACTTTGTTTTTTTAGGTTATTTCAATTAATAATTATCCAAGATAAAAATAAATTTCGTATCTTTTATAAGAAATATTTTTCTATAAAGTAATTTAGAAAAGTTTGATAGTGATGCAAAATATTTCACACTTTCGCCGTCGTATATTTATTGCTGTCAATCATTTCTAAATGACTTTAGATTAAAATACTTCAAATAAAAGGTACGGTAAACTAAATTTTCTATCTCATTTATTTGAAGAATTTTTTTCTAAATTAATTTAGAAAAATATGCGAAGGTAATTGTTTCAAATTAAGTAGTTGAGAAAATGTTTCGTATTTCTTGATGAACCGTGGAAATTAACAAGTAAACCTGTATTTTGTGTGAGTGTAAATGAAACAAAAGAGAGTACAATAATGACGACCGACAGTAATTTGTAAAAGTTTATTTATGTGGGAGAATCTTCACTTTTGAATAAGTAGGCTGGGAGATGACAACGAAAACAAATGAGGATCGCACACTATAAAAAAAACAGTGGCGTCGAAGTAACAAATTCTTAAGGGCAGAAAATATTTTTGATATTACTCAAAGAATAAATAAATAATTGGAGCAGAATGACAGACATAAATTTATTATTAGATGATTTCAATTTTGTATGAAATTGAATTGTGCTGTAATATAATTTTACGACGTTTGTTTGCTTGGAAAAGTTTGGGAAATTCTTATTCTCACTTTCTTGCAGATACATGTAAGATAAAATTCTTTTTACAATGAGTTCCTCTTTACATTTGCATTGAAAGAAATGATATTAATTTACATGCTCATGTGTGAGTTAGTCACTATTATTTTTTTATTACCTAATACATAAATTAATTTTTAAATCTTAAGTTTGCTTAAGCTGCAAGTACAGTAGCTTATAGCGGAATTTGATCCACTCAAATAATATCAGATTTTTAGTTATACATTTAAGTTTGCGAGATTTAAACCGTCGAACTCTAGCTCGTAAAACGACAGTGCTAATAGTTTATTCACAACATAAAAATAAATATGTTGAAGTTAAAATATTTTATTCTTGAATAAGCTGCATTTTATCTTAGAATTTTGAGTAAAAATATTAAATTATTTGCTCGGTTTTTAAATGTACTAAAAAGATGATTTTATCTATATTTAATATATTTAGTACACCACAAATTTAGCGCCCAATAACTGCTAGCTAGCTTCCATTTTAAATAAATCAATAAAAAAATCTCTGCGTCCAAATTCTCATCCTGTCCAATACTTGCTCATTCATTCCTCACACCCGAAATCCAGCATCACGCATCAAACCCTCAATCACAACCATCCATTCGCTCCTCTACACTTGTTTCATAAATCTTTCACTTACGCTTACTCCTCTAACAACGAATCTATTAAAAAATGAAAGAAGGGAGTGTCGTACTGCTCTTGTTTTGAAAGTGAATTTCACACAAACGAATCGAAATCATATTTACCTAATAATTAAATTGTATTATAAAGAAGAAAAATATATATTTTGGGAATTATTAATCAAAGGTCGCTATTCTTTATTTTGTACCATATGCTGTATACAATATAATTTCGTTTTGTTTTTACTTTAAATATTAATTAAATATATCACTTACCGAGATCTGCATATGCAGAGTGCCACACCCAGTGATGGGTAAAAGGCGTAATGATATATTTATTTATTTATAATTAAAGTTACTAATTTACTTGTTACTTATTATTAAATTACTTTTTTGTAGTTATTTATTATTATTTTTTTATGAAGGCACATTTTTAACTTTTAAAATATCAATTTAATTTCATCTGTTACAAAGAAACCCCTAACAAATAATTCTTATAGTACTCACCTAAAATTTAAAAATCTATCACCAAAAAAAACCTTATCCGGCTAGTCAAATCACTTCACTTTGCAAAACTTTATTAAACTAAATGTTCCGCGAAACTTGCGCGCTTTTATATATACAGTGTTGACTATAGCTCATACATGCGACCAGCTATTTCGTCTTCATTCTTTTGTAGTGTGAATGAAGGAGTATTGTTGTGACTCATTGGAGATGCGCTCAGAGGAGAGAGTCAACTACTCCCTGACCTAAACACCGCTATATTTACTCGTAATTGTTACACGATTGTTACACTAATCAATTTAGACAGAGAAAAGTTTAAGTTTGTTTATGTTTTATGCTTATTTTTATGTGTTTTTTAATGGTTTTTTGGGTTAAATGTATTGTAGTAGTTTGTGGTTAATTGATTTATGCAGGAATTATGTTTAATTTATATTGGGAAATGAGAATATTTATATATTCATGCATTTCCGGATATTAGTAACTATGTTACAATGATTTAAATTAGCAATAATAGATGTTTGATTGTTTCCTGGTAAATCATAAAATGTATTAAATTAAATATTATGTCGTTTTTATATTATCCTGCATTCTTAATTAATTTCAAGTGAAACAAATAATTATAAATACTCGATCATTAATTACTTTGCAACAAGATTTGAACATTTAAAAATGTCGTGTTTTTTACTTTACATTAATACATAAATAAATAAAATAAATATGTCATCACGCCTTTACCCATTACTGGGTGTGGCACTCTGCCGTAAGCAGATCTCGGTAAGTGATATATTTCTTCGCGTAAAATGCGGTTACCAGCCGTCAAATCACGGCAAGATATTAGTTATGGGGGAGCCACAGGGGTGAAAATTGTTTGTCGGCTGTGGAGATCCACAGGCCGACTCGATACCACTAAGCCACCTACCACAAACGGTAAAACGGTAAAATTTAATATATAAATTAGAACTTAAAAACGATACAAGTTTCGTTAGAAGTATGTTCGTTTAAGAGATATTGTCATATGAGTATGCCAAAAGTAAATTTATTAACCCATTAACGGCCAAGGTAGAAATGAAGAAAAAAATCCTAAAACTGTTTATAGTATTTATTTATAAATGTAACCGACATTACAAAAATGTGTTAAAAAAAAATATTTCATTATCCATATTTAAAAAAAATGGTGTTGCGTTTTCGCAACGTTGGCCTCTTGGGTAGTCATTTATTATCATATATACATTTATTGAGAATGAAATGATTTGAAGCATTTGGTATGTAAATGTACCCTACATTTGTTGCATATAAATACTGTTGTGCTCCTGCATGCTCGACATCGTCTTCTTGCATTCTCTGGATGTTTTTCAATGACGTGCCCTTGACTATCATATTGTACTTCTTGTGGCAAACTTGCTCTTGATGAATTTCCGAGATTGATGTTATGCTGATTATCAGATTTTAGCAAAGCTACGACAAGATAAGAACGGAAATCAAGTTGGGACATATGATTTTCATTTGCGATATTGTGAATTTTCCAGGAATTTACTATAGCACTGTCAATCATGTTGATGAACAGCGGCCACCACCATTTTTTTCCTCTAATTCTGATTCTATAATTAGCTATGCCATTGTCATGTAGGTCTACTCCACCCATGTGAATATTGTATTTCGCAATGGCATCGGGTTGAGAAATAATAATTTTTTTTTTCTCCTTCCTGCTGAAACGCTTTGTATTTTTCAAAGGTTCCGTTTTACCGAAATTGGTAATTATTTGAGAAATTTACAATTTCGGATAATATTTCTTGGTCAAAATACTTATAAAATATTTCTAAAGGCGACAATCCATCCAAATTATTTTTTGTATCTTTTATCAGATTTATTTCACTGATCTTAGGTACGTTAGTGTAAATAGGTTCTTGCTTTACCCAATTAGTTTCAGGTTTTAGCTTTTTCTTGGATGTAGTTTTTTCCGATGTTGGTTTTTTCGTCGAATTATTGGCAACTGACTCATTGTCATTGGAACTATGTAAATGCACTTCAAACGTACCTGCTATATCTTTAGGTACGTTATTTCTAGAAATCATCACATTGTCATCGAGATCTTCCTCATCTGTAACTTCGTCGGTCTGAGGCGGAATGTATACGGCGTCAATAAGATTAGTATATTCTAAGTCAGAATCTTCTTCCAAAATAACTAATAATTCTGCGTCCGTAAGCGGTCTCTTGAGATTGTAAGCCATCTTTAGATAAAAATTTAAAAATATTATTATGTGTGCATCAACCGAAAAAATCTACATACCTTTTTTTTATATAATAATGCCCACATTATAATATTTCTATCACTTTTACACAAAACACCTTTTTTATTTCGAGAATATTACAATAAACACCATAACACATGCGAGCATATGAATACGTGCGCATGGTACAACTTCAATGCATTCAATATTGCCAATGGCCAGTGTTGCGAAAACGCAACAGTCAAGTTTATACTTGCATATCACGGTACACTGAGACATATTTTTTTTAAATATTTCAGTAATCATAAGTAATAATATTTAGTATTAAGTGTTCGTACCAATTATGGGGATATAACAACAGAGTTATTAAATATAAAATAATATAAAGTATACAAAAATGTCACTCATTTTTGATCAAATTCAAAATTTTTTATACATGGCATAAACTGATATCTACTCATTTTTTTAACTTTACAATGTAGTTTGAACCTTCAACATATGTATAACTTAGGAACATATTTGATTTTGTTTTTATTAAGAACCGCAAAAAAATTAAAATTAGAGTGTTGCGAAAACGCAACGTTGGCCGTTAATGGGTTAATGAACCACTTCAAAAATCTAGAATTTTGAAAATATGGTTTTGTATTATTCAGACCTCAGACAAAGATGTTTTATTATATTTGTTAATTAAAAAAAGGTATTTATTATACATAAAATAAATGAGGAAAGATTCTATTTATAATTTGTTGTAGCATCTTGGTTAAAACGCTCGCCTTATAAACGTTACTTCGAATAATAAAAATTTTTGGTAGAACCAGTTCAAAAATCGAAAATTTTTAAAATATGGTTCTATATAGTTCAGAGCACGAGAAATCAGATGGCGCAAAGCGCAACTTCATATCTCTTTTAGTGTTAGAGTTACAGCGATTTTTGACTTTTTTTAAATCTCAACTTTGTAGGCTCATATCTCGAAAACTAAAAGAGATATTGAAATGCGGTTTGAACGAGCGTATTTCTCGTGCGCTAATTAACCTTTAATGAAATTTTGAAAATTTTGAACATTTTACAATTTATTTCAAAAATTTTCCTTGTCAATATTTCAAAAAGTTGAAGAGATAATGAAAATCTGTAAACACCAGTGGATTCCTCTCGTCAAAATACATAAGTATGTAAATTTTCAGAATATTTGGTCAACGGATACAACTTTTAGAGAAAAAAATCTTAAAATGGCTTAAAACCGAAAAAATCCTAAGGGGTACCCCTTACGATTTTTTCAAAAAATGGCCATTTTGGATTTTTTGTAATAAAAAACTTATCCGTGCGTATTTTTGCCTGAAAACATACATACTTATGTATTTTCACGAGAGGAATCCACTGGTGTTTTCAGATTTTAATTATCTCTTCAACTTTTTGAAATATTAACAGGAAAATTTTTGAAAAAAATAGTAAAATTTTCAAAATTTTTAAAATTTCAGTATATGTTAATTAGCGTACGAGAAATACGCTCGTTCAAACCGCATTTCAATATCTCTTTTAGTTTTTGAGATATGAGCCTTCAAAGTTGAGATTTTAAAAAAATCAAAAATCGCTGTAACTCTAAAACTAAAAGAGATATAAAGTTGCGCTTTGCGCCATTCGATTTCTCGTGCTCTGAACTTTATAGAACCATATTTTAAATATTTTCGATTTTTGAACTTGTTTAACAAAAAATTGTCAATCAAATTAACAGGACACGCAGTTGTTTGTAAGACGAGCATTTTAATTATGCTTCAACTGCACCTAAATTTATAAATAGAATCTTTCTTCATTTATTTTATGTATAATAAATACCTTTTATAATTAACAAATATAATAAAACATCTTTTCTCATGTACCATCGATTCATAACAGCGTACCATTGAAACCTTCATAAAAAGAAAATTAAACAAAGTGTAAAATAATCTTTATATAACATTTATTAATCATTATTGCACATAAAATATTAATAACTATTTAGCAATAAAAAGTGTAAACCCAAATCCAAGACAAAATCTAATCAATCAATTTCATACTTCCTGATATTTGTTCTTTTGTTGCTCATTAATCTTCGATTTACGTAAAACAGTTAGCAAGAGGATGTTAAGTAAACGATCGTCTAATATTTCCTCTAAAACAATTGAGGCCCAATTAACAATTTCGTACGGAAGGAGCAGATTATTGTTTATTAATCCAAGGATAAACTAGGAATTTATTAGAACATTATTTCATTATTTGACATTATGAATATAATAACAATTTTATTGGCCATCACTTTTTTTAGATTCTTTACCGATGGTGTTTTTTTTACTGTTAATTGATATTCAAGGATAATTTTTGTCAAATTATTTGAAATATTTATTAATTGGTCGTAAAATAATACAATTTGTATAGTCATTGTTACAAGGAAATATAGAAATAAAACTTTAAATTATAATACATATAATCATTTTAAGTTTTTTAGAAATTTTTTGATAAATATTAAAATAAATATATCATCAAACCTTTTACCCATTACTGGGTGTGGCACTCTGCCTAAGCAGATCTCGGTAAGTGATATATTTTTCGCGTGAAATGCGGTCACCAGCCGTTAAATCACGGCCCCCAAAGATATTAGTGGTGGGGGAGCCACAGGTTTAGATTTAAATTCTTTGATGTTATTGCTAATTATTATATTTCGATGCATAACAGAAAATGATTTAGTTTTACATTTAAATTAGTTTGGATATGTGATTTTATTTATTTAATTACTCGTGTTTCCAATGGCAACGCGCGAAAAAGATATTACCAGAGATACAAAGAAAACAGAAACTTATCATATTGACAGTTGGCAGAACGAATTTATTTTCAGTACGCATACGTTTTTTTAAATAATTTAAGATGCAATCGTACAAAAAAAGATGTGTGTATCACGAGTGTAAAGTATCTTTGTTCCTCTTACACTACTGCAGCTCGCGCTGCAATTACCGTGCTCGAGTAACAAAGAATCACTTTACGCTCTTAATTACACCTCATGAAAAGTCATGCATTTCTCTCCTAAAATATATAATATTCTTTTGGTTATGGAGATTTGAGAACCCGGGTTCATATCCTACACTCGACAAACAATTTTCACCACATTAAAAAACTACCCCTGTTACTCTCCCATTACTAACATATTTACGGGCCGTGATTTGACGGCTGTTAATCGCATTTCACGTGAAGAAATATATCACCTTCCAAAATTGGTTACGGCACAATGCCACCACATCCAGGAATTGGTGAAAGACTTGATGATATATTTATTTATTTATAATTCTGTAATAATCTATATATGTACATCAACAAAATAAAGAATAATAATTTTACTGAAATTTGAAAAAAACCTCTTTTTGTAACACATGCAGAAGAAACACGTTCTTATTCCCTAATTTTAGAGAGAGAAACACTGCTTTTCTCCCTAGGTAGCATGTTTCTCTCCCTAAGGACTACGATTATTAGCTGTTTGCGGCGTTTCCTAGGTAACTAGTTACGCAACCCATATTTGACATTTGTCCCGATAAGACAGTAATTTTTGTGCACTTGTTACGAAAAGTATAATATGCTTCACGGAAGGGCGTGATTATTTCTTGTGTGAAGTTGGCAAACTTCGACTTCCGCTAGAGCCTTCGACCCTCGCTTACGTCCCGGTTTGTCAACTTCACACGCGGGAATAATCGCTTGTTTCCCTCCCTTGATGCATAACATACTATTATAATTCTATAATAATCTATATAAATACAACAAACAATTTAAGAATAATAATTTCACTGAAATTTGAAAAAACCTCTTACCATAATTATTTAATATAACAGTAAAACTAAAAATATATATCCTCTTATTTATTTCACTTATAATATTGAAAAGAAGCAAGTTTCTTCAAATGATTGATTAAATTAGCAATCATCTGGAAACAGTGAATACTCATATTGCTTTCTAATTTGAAGAAGAAGTATTTATTCAAAGAATTATCGGTGTATTTATTACCGGAAGTTGTAATAAGAAAAAATCTTTCATAGTGTTATGACTTCTAACTAACCGGAAGTTTCTTTTTATGAGTTGTCACTGAAAATTTGAAACGAATTTTCGTTTCTTTCATGCGCAATTACAGTTGAGTCACTACAACAAAACTTATGAATATTTATAAATAACTTATTATTAAATTAAAGATTAATAATCTTTGAGAAATAAAAATAACCTTTAATTTCAATCAGATTGGGCATTAAATTCTCCGTCAACATTTAATCTGCAACTGCATCATTTAGCAGAGGAAGTCTTGCTTCTTTTAGTAATAAATAAAGTATTATTTTTCATTGTCACACGAACCAGGATTTAAATTGTAATGAATGATTGTATCATAGTAATTTATTAATATTTTCGCGCTCATCAAATAATTATATTCAAAGTTGAGATAAAAAAACAAGTGTTGGCATTATGAAAAAATAGGTTGAAGAAATATTTGTAAATCTTTATTAATGACAAGCGATAATTCGTTAATTACTCCGTAATTATTAGGTTTAAAAAGGACAAGGTAAAGCGAAATTAATCTCTAAATGTTTCCTAATTGTTTCTGTGATATTGAGTGTCAATAATTAGGAAGCATCTATATTATTTCAGTTGAAATATGTGATTGGCCGAAATAAAACAAAAGATGGCATGAAACAACGAAGTAAAGGCCACTTGATTCGGGGTCACAGTAATGTTTTGTTCGAAAATAGCATTATTACAAATATGCAACGCGTAACACTTACGATACAGAGCCGTAATGCGGCATTTTCATGATTTATAAAAATATTATTTGTTTCTCTGTACAATAGAAACTTAATACCAATTATAGTAGCTTATTGTAGAACTTAAACCATTTAGAAACAATTGTATTTTTTACGTGAAATATATCACTTACTGAGATCTGCTACAGCAGAGTGCTACATTTAGTAATGGGTGAAAAGCGTGATGATATATTTATTTATTTATTTTAAAACTACTCCTATGATTCTATCTCCACTAATATCTTTGGGGGACATGATTTGACGGCTGGGAACCGCACTTCACGCGAAGAAATATATCTCTTACTGAGATCTGCTATAGCAGAGTGCTTCACCTAGTAATGGGTGAAAAGCGTCATGATATATTTATTTATTTCTTTTAAAACGACTTCTATGACTCTCCCTCCACTAATATCTTTGGGGGCCGTGATTTGACGGCTGGAAACTGCACATCACGCGAAGAAATATATCACTTACCGAGATCTGCTACAGCAGAGTGCCATACCTAGTAATGGGTGAAAAGCGTCATAATATATTTATTTATTTTTTAAACTACTCATGTGTGTCTCCCTCTATTCACATTTTTAGGGGCCGTGATTTGACGGCTGGTAATCGCACTTCGCGCGAAGAAATATATCACTTACCTAAAAAATTCCCGGAAAGAATTAATGCTGTCGGGAGATTACAAGTGAGAATTATTATGAATCCATTACTGGGTGTGGCACTCTGCTTTAGCAGATCTCGGTAAGTGATATATTTCTTCGCGTGAAGTGCGCTAACCAGCCGTCAAATCACGGTCCCCAACGATGTTAGTGGAGGGGGAGCCACAGGGGTAGATTTAATTTGGTGAAAATTGTTTGTCAACTTTGGTGATCGAACCATGTTTATTAAGACCCACAGGCCGACTCGATACCACTGAGCCATCTACTGAGCTGCAATTTTAGATCTCAATAGATACGAAGTACATAAATAATAAATAAAATAATAAAATACCTTAATCGCCCCTAAACTAGATCAGTCTCGCAACCCGCCCTACTAATCAGTAAGGCTGGTTGCTTCAACAAATCAAAACAATAAATTTTGAAAAAAAAACATAAAAACGTAATAATATTTTGCAATACAACTTGAATTATGAATGGACAGATGTTCGCAGTTGTCCATAAATTCGTTTTAAGCGACCTGTACCGTCGTAATAAAAGTGAAAGTCAATTAGGTTTGCAACTGAAGAGTGAAACAAATGACAAATTTAAGTTCCATACACCACAAACCAAAATTAAAATATATTAACATTATACCAACAAAACCACAATTTATGACCCTAGATAAAATCAAAGCTACAACCTTCAGAAATAATTCTCACGTAACTTAAGCTTAACTTAGCGTAAACTCTATACTATACATTTTATTATAAATATTCAGTTGTTAAAGTGTAAACGTATATGTAATGAACGATTTACAGTAGCTAGTAAAACAAGTCACTGTTGCGTTGATGTAATTATATCCGGGAACAAAAGACAAACGTACGGTGAATAAAGATGTAAACGTACTTTAAGTTATAATTTGTCACGTTTTTAGTTGAAATTAATGGTAATTTTGTTCAGAACATTTTTATAGTTGTACTGAAAACATTTTCACTCATATAATTCATTCCTAATGAGCACCTTCCCCTCCACTAATATCTGCTGGGCACGAATTTGACGGCTGGTGTATAATAATGTGAGGTTGAGAAAAATGTTGTTGAAAGAGTGGTTATAAATCAGTTGAGATGGTTTGGCCATTTGGAACATAGGACGAATTATTGATAGATGAAATTGAAGGATTACGTGATTATGTGATTACGTAATTTAGGTTTTATATTTTGTTTAAAATAATCAAGATATTATAGAATAATATACTCATGGCAACTTGTATTAAGTACATAAAATTTGACAATAAAATAGTTATTTGTGTATTAAGAGCGTAAAGTGATTCTTTGTTACTCGAGCACGGTAATTGCAGCGCGAGCCGAAGGCGAGAACTTGCATAGTGTAAGAGGAACAAAGACACTTTACGCTCGTGATACACACATATTTTTTTCTACGATTGCATCTTAAAATTTTTAAAAAACGTATGCTTACTGAAAATAAATTCGTTCTGTCAACTGTCAATATGACAAGTTTCTGTTTTGTTTGTATCCCTGGTAACTATTGAAATAAGCGCGCATTCAATATCTTTTTCGCGCGTTGCCATTGGAAACGCGCGCTTTTAACGTCTTTTTCGCGCGTTTTTTCGATTGTTCCACAGAAAACGTTAACTTTACGATGACAAATGAGAGCGTAATTGTCAACTTTTCATAGCAATCGTAGAAAGAACAATTTTTAATTGTCAAACTGAAATTTGTAACACGAAAAAAATTTCCACTTTAATTAATTTTACTTAGATTAATCAAGTAATGACAAATTTTTAAGAAATTTTTGTATTATCATGGTAACCATGCTTAATACAATATTTCTACTGGCTGTTAATTAGTCTCGTACAATTTTCATTATAATTCTAGTACAAATTTTCACTTATAATTAAACAAAAATTCAGATTTCCCACAATTTTCCTAGTTCATAAATACATCATGACATTCTGAACCCTGCTGCACTTATTTAACCAAAACCCAGCAGGAGTCCATTGTCATTTCCTTCCAGCTAGATCTTAATTCTAGATCTAAGATCATGATCTATTCTCAACATCACACAAACAGTCACACGGACATGGACATAATTTATCCAGTAACAATAATATAAAAAGTGAACGTGATGATGCCAACACAAACATAAACTTGGAGAAAGTGTTGGCGGCGGCGAAGGCGGTGGATTGACCTTCGGAGATGCCCTCCCTCTCTCAAGATGTGTCTCTGTTTCTACACACACACTAAGATAAATGTGTTCTATGTAAAGATATGCGTCTGCTAGTATGACGAGTGAATAGTAGAACGGTGAAGCTTGTGATTGTAATTGTGTGCAATACTGTTCGAAGATGCAGATGCTATGCGTGGTTTTACTTTCTCTCAGGGTCTTCGGGTATTTTTAAGTTTAGAAGATTGCGTACAGGAGCGGATTACAATGTTTTTACTTCCTTGTACAAAGTAAAGGAAGTATTGTTATCGCGAAAATTTTCGGTTCTTATATTTCAACGGAAATAGGTGTTTTGGCCCTCCCTGTATCCATTTTGACTAATTTTGTATGTACGTACGTACGTACGTACGTATGTACGTGCGTATGTATCTCGCATAACTCAAAAACGGTAAGCCGTAGAAAATTGAAACTTTATATTAAGGACTGTTATAACATCTAGTTGTGCACCTCCCTGTTTGGTCATTATACAACTACCGGAAGTGGTACTTTACTTGAAGCCTATAATAGATTTTCATGAAAAACTATATTCAAATATAATTTAAAACTTTCCAAATTTGGTATATAAGACTACTATATCAATGGAAATAACATAATAGATTTTGGTTAAAATAGACTAACCGGAAGTGGCACATTACATGAAGCTGCTAACAGTTTTCCTTGAAAAAAATGGTTTTATATTAATTTTAGAAATGAATGCTGCAAATAAAAGTTTTAGAGAATTAAATTTTGCGTCTAGCACATTAAGAATTTTTAAATTAGCTTTTTGCATAAACGAGATATCTAAATTTAAATATTACATATTTTTTGATTTTTTTTTTAAATTAAGTTTGCTATGGATTAGAACAAAAAATAAAAGATTTAATGTCAAATATGTGCAATTAAAAAAATATCTATAGTTTAATACGTGTACAAGGAAGTCATGTGGTGTCCACATCAGATATTTTAAATTTTAACTTTGTTTTATCATGGGGTAGGTGGATCTTGAGAATCCTGGTTCGATCCCCACAGTCGACAAACAATTAAATCTACCCCTGTGACTCTCCCTCCACTAACAGCTTTGGGGGCCGTGATACGACGGCTGGTAACCGCACTTCACGCGTATAAATTTATCATGGGGTAGGTGGCTCAGTGGTATCGAGTCGGACTGTGGATCTTGAGAACTCTGGTTCGATCCCCACAGTCGACAAACAATTAAATCTACACCTGTGGGTCCCCCTCCACTAACAGCTTTGGGGGCCGTGATATGACGGCTGGTAAACGCACTTCACGCGCATAAATATATCACTTACCGAGGTCTTCCTCGGCAGAGTGCCACAACCAGTAATGGGTAAAAGGCGTGATGATATATTTATTTATTTATATTTTATCATGTTATATAACCGCAATTATATTTCAGTTTTCGTCCAATTTAAAAAATCTACCCCTGTGGTTCCCTCTCTACTAATATCTTTGGAGGCCGTGATTTGACGGTTGGTAACCGCACTTCACGCGAAATAATATATCACTTACCGAGATCTGCTTAAGCAGAGTGCCACATCCAGTAATGGGTAAAAGGCGTGATGATATATTTATTTATTTATTAAATTTATTTTACAATTAGTTTTTATTAAATATTCTATATTTTTTGTACCAAATCAGACTGTATATTTAAGAACGCAGGTTCGATTCCCACAGCCGACAAACAATTTTCGCCATGTTAATACTACCCCTGTGGCTTCCTCTCCACTAACATCTTTAGGTAGTCGCACTTTGCGTGAAAAATTATATCACTTACCGAGATCTGCTACGACAGAGTGTCACACACACGCCTTTTACCCATTATTGGGTGTGGTACTCTGCCGAAGCAGATCTCGGTAAGTAATATATTTCTTCGTGTGAAGTGCGGTTACCAGCCGTCGATTTAATTTGGTGAAAATTGTTTGTCGCCTGTGGGATCGAACCAGAGTTCTCAAAATCCACAGGCTGACTCGATACTACTGATTTATTTTAATAAAATAAATAAATGTATCAACACATCTTTTATTAATTACTGCATGTGGTACTCTGTCGTAGCAGACCTTAGTAGGTGATATATTTATACGCATAAACCGTCAAATTATGATTCCCAAAGATGTATTAATTTGAATGTGAAATACAGTGTATTAGCTGTGAGAATAGAACATATGTTGCGCGTTAGAATGTCACAAAAAAGTCATTCGAACGCGCTGAAAAACAAAAATTTCGAAATACAAACAACATATTTTTATACAAATGTCAAAGAAGAATAATACAATAATTATTGATTTATGCAAATAAATTCAAGAAAGACAATAGGAAATAAAATAAAATTGGTATTATTGATGTGTTGTAACCAATGTAACATGAAAGAAAACAATTAGGGAGTGTGCGTGAAATACTAGGGTGTAAAACTGTGCGTGAAAACGCGTTGTCATGGTAATGTAAATAATAAAATAACATTTTTTGACAGTTTATATTGAAACTTTTAAAAAGGTTATGTCCAAAATTTATTTCTTATGGCCAAAGACGGCCCTGTTTAATCCTAGCTGAAATAAGTGTCTTAATCTGTGTTATCTAATACATATTAAAACATAATTTCCTCCTGATTACGTCCCTGGCTTGAAATTCTAGCCGTCGTGTCCACTTCGTGCACATGCAATCAAGAACAGCGATTAGAATTCAGACGTTAATAATGCTGTTGTGCGGCCACGTTCCTTGCTCCGGGGTTCAAATCCGGACGTGGGTGCCTCACTACTATTGCCTTCTCGAAATCGAAACTTCACTTTTACATCAGCTAGCTAAACAGTCCATCATACCGTTTATCTATTGTTTACTTATTTATTATTCGCTGGAAAATTCGAAATTGTATAGTAATGTTTTGTTTAAACTTATAAGGTGTTATTTTCTCTCATTCTTTTGATGGTTACATTACGTGCTTTGAATTAATTGGTGTTTAAACCTAAATTAGTCGTACGTGCATTTGTTTGACCCCTTTGCAAATATCAAATTATCTACCATCAGTTAGAATAGAATAAGTATACATGTAACAACAAAGACAAAATTAATTGTCGTCCATACACTTGGTGAAACTAGGTTTAATAAAAAATATAAAACAGCTTCTTCACGTGAACTTTGTTCTAGGTGAAGAAGTAGGTTATACCATACTGATGAGCTCTAATAAGAGCGAAACGCGTCTATGGTTACTAACGGTGCTGGTCAGCCTCTGACGATGCCCTCATAAGGTGACTTGGAGGCTGAATTTTGTGAGACTTAGCCAAGTGTTTATTTTATATGTTTTTTTTTTTTTTTTTTTTTTTTTTGTGGCTTCTTGGCGGACCAACTACTTAGGTCATATGCCGCCATTACGCCCTGATCCGCGTTTTAGGTCTTTTTGTCAACAGCAACGCGGGTTTTTCTCTGGACGGTCACCCATCCAAATACTCCCCGCACGCAACGTTGCTTAACTCGCGTTATCGCTTGGATCAGTATCAACGAGTTGTGCCATGGCCGTTGACAATTTATATGTTTTAAGAATATACATGTTTACAAAATATGTAAGACAGTGCTATTATTTTCTTTGTTATTAAAGATACAAAAAAAAAACTAATTATAGAAGAAATTTGTTTAAACCAGTGATTCTCAAGTTACAACACAAAGTTATATTTTGTTACATATTGAAATTAATATTGCTATGAAAAGTTACGGTCTCATTTGTCATCGTAAAGTTGACATTTTCTGTGGAACAATCGAAAAATAGCTTTGTCGCGCGGCTCCAATGGCAACGATATTAAATGCGCGCTTATTTCAATAGTTACCAGGGATACAAACAAAACAGAAACTTATCATATTGACAGTTGACAGAATGAATTTATTTTCAGTACATATACATTTTTTAACAATTTAAGATGTAATCGAAGAAAATAGTTATTTGTGTATTAAGAGCGTAAAGTGATTCTTTGTTACTCGTACACGGTAATTGCAGTGCTAGCCGAAGGCATTTAACATCTTTTTCGCGCGTTGTCATTGGAGACGCGCAAAAAAAGATATTTTTCAATTGTTTCACAGAAAACGTCAACTTTACGATGACAAATGAGAGCGTAATTATTAATTTTTATAGCAATCACGAGCGTAAAGTGTTGCTGCTCTCGCTTTCGGTTCTCGCTGCAATTACCGTGCTCGAGTAACAAAGAATCACTTTACGCCCTTAAACAACTATTATACCCTTAAATAAAGACTGAGAAATTTAACCTAATTCTAATTCTAATAGTTTTCATTTTTCTAAATAGAACAAATAATTCAAATCATGAATGAGATCAACTGTAGCACTACAGGTGAATCACAATTTAAAAATGACATTTAAATATGACTACTAATTAACGAAATTACTAATGAATCATTTGAGTGAAATATATTGAAAGTGTATTCTCATAGATCAAGTCAGGATGTTATATGAATCGTTTGACCCAGTTATAATTTGGCTCGCAACTCGCATTGTTTCAAAATCATTTAAATTTTAATTGGCGCATCTCAGTTTTTATTGTGTGCACATTACTAGATATTCCCATGAACAAAATGAAACATAAACGACAGAACTACCAGCTACTAATTTATTCGTTTTATGAACTCATATTTTAGGTTTAAGCAACATATTGCAACATTTAATTAGAGGTAGTATAAGTATTATAATTTTACAACAGTAAGTTTTATTCTTCTCGTAATTCAAATTGTGCAAAGAGTTGAATACATGGGCAGAGGATTTATGAATTAAAAATTAACCAGAAAATAGTACAACACAATTAACAGCCAATAGAAACATTGTATTAAGCATGGTTACCATACTTACTTGACTTACCTAAGCAAAATTAAAAACTGGAAATTTTTACGTGTCAAAAATGTCAATTTGACATTTAAAAATTGTCTTTTATTGTCAATTTTATTTACTTGATACATGGATATAACATTCTACTTGCATCATAACTTGATTATTTTAAGCAAAATATAAAACCTAAATTGTTTTTACTTTTTGTCAGGGTTCGAAGATATATATCGATCGATATATATCATGATATTTATTTTGATATATATCGTCATATTTTTGCAATGATATATATCCATTATATAAAAATATGAAATAGTTTTTGAGATATAGCCTCCGGAGAAGTGAAATTTTTCGAATTTTTCAGTTTTTCTACTTTTCCGAGGCTATATCTCAAAAACTAAATGTGATATGAAAACGCGCTCAACGGCATTAATTTTCTCGTGCTTCAGTTAACTTATAAACATAGTTTCAGCGATTTTTATTTTTTTCAATTTTCCGCCAAAAAAATCGCAAAAAGCGGTTTTTTAACATTTTCTCGAAAACCAGAAGTCACTGGATTCAGTGGGTCAAAATACATATGTATGTAAATTTTCGTTTTAATAATCCTACGATTAAGGATTTTTGGGAAAATTGAATTAAAATCTGAAAAAACCAAAGGGGTAACCCCTTAGGAAATAATTAAAAATATTAAATTGCATAAAATTGTATGAAAATTTGCTTATAAGTCAATTCGGACACGGGGAATTCAACGCCGTTGAGCGCATTTCCATATCTTGTTTAGTTTTTGAGATATAACCTCCGGAAAAGTGAAATTTTTCGAATTTTTCAGTTTTTCTACTTTTCCGAGGCTATATCTCGAAAACTAAATGTGATATGAAAACGCGCTCAACGGCATTAATTTTCTCGTGCTTCAGTTAACTTATAAACATAGTTTCAGCGATTTTTATTTTTTTTCAATTTTCCGCCATAAAAATCGCAAAAAGCGGTTTTTTAACATTTTCTCGAAAACCAGAAGTCATATGCATTTGAAGATTGCACCACTGGATTCAGTGGGTCAAAATACATATGTATGTAAATTTTCGTTTTAATAATCCTACGATTAAGGATTTTTGGGAAAATTGAATTAAAATCTGAAAAAACCAAAGGGGTACCCCTTAGGAAATAATTAAAAATATTAAATTGCATAAAATTGTATGAAAATTTGCTTATAAGTCAATTCGGACACGGGGAATTCAACGCCGTTGAGCGCATTTCCATATCTTGTTTAGTTTTTGAGATATAACCTCCGGAAAAGTGAAATTATTCGAATTTTTCAGTTTTTCTACTTTTCCGAGGCTATATCTCGAAAACTAAATGTGATATGAAAACGCGCTCAACGGCATTAATTTTCTCGTGCTTCAGTTAACTTATAAACATAGTTTCAGCGATTTTTATTTTTTTTCAATTTTCTGCCAAAAAAATCGCAAAAAGCGGTTTTTTAACATTTTCTCGAAAACCAGAAGTCATATGCATTTGAAGATTGCACCACTGGATTCAGTGGGTCAAAATACATATGTATGTAAATTTTCGTTTTAATAATCCTACGATTAAGGATTTTTGGGAAAATTGAATTAAAATCTGAAAAAACCTTAGGAAATAATTAAAAATATTAAATTGCATAAAATTGTATGCAAATTTGCTTATAAGTCAATTCGGACACGGGGAATTCAACGCCGTTGAGCGCATTTCCATATCTTGTTTAGTTTTTGAGATATAGCCTCCGGAAAAGTGAAATTTTTCGAATTTTTCAGCTGGAAAATAATCTCAATTACAGTACAGTGGTCCTAAAACTTATAGTACAATCTGAACCACTCACATAAGTACTCAACTATATGTACGAGTATATTTATAAATTGAAGCCATTGAAGTTTCGAATGAAGTTGCAGACTAAACGTCTCATTAATAAAAAATTAAATCTACCCCTGTCGCTCCCCCTCTACTAACATCTTTGAAGGCCGTGATTTGACAGCTGGTAACCGCACTTCATTTATAAATTGAAGCCATTGAAGTTTTGAATGAAGTTGCAGACTAAACATCTCAATTAATAAAAAATTAAATCTACCTCTGTGGCTCCCCCTCTACTAACATCTTTGAGGGCAGTGATTTGACGGCTGGTAACCACACTTTATTTATAAATTGAAGCCATTGAAGTTTTGAATGAAGTCGCAGACTAAACGTCTCAATTAATAAAAAATTTCCTAACCGAATTACCCAACGAAAAGTATAACATTTAAAACCCAAATTAAATCATGTCCATCTTGAACAATCGCGCAGTTTCTCAATAAAAAATTGAATCATGATGCAACGAAAACACGAAATGCCACAAACACCGCAACCACAACAAGGCCGAAAACTAATTACAATCCTTCTTAACAGCTCTTCAACTGTTTATTAACAAACAGATGCTACAGCCACCGCGAATCTAACTTTCTCAAATGATACTAGTGGTGCTTCACTAAGTCGAATGCTAACATCCTAGATGATGAGTTAGGTGATCGATGGATCAGGTGACATTGAGAATAGAGCAATCTTGGAATGTCAAAGTTATCTAAGATTATTTTAAATACTTTAATCAAATTTTCTAAAGAGTTCAACTCATATACTGGGTGAGCCTAGAAGGACGGCCATCCTTTCACTTAATTTTTTTTAAGGAACAATTGCTTTATATAAGTTTTTAACATTTTAAATATGGGGTAGGTGGCTCAGTGGTATCGAGTCGGTCTGTGGATCTTGAGAACCCTGGTTCGATCCCAACAGGCGACAAACAATTTTCACCTATTTAAATCTATCCCTGTGTCTTTCCCTTCACTAATATCTTTGGGCGCCGTGATTTGACGGCTGGAAACTGCACTTCACGGGAAGAAATATATCACTTACAGAGATCTGCTACAGCAGAGTGCCAAACCTAATAATGGGTGAAAAGCGTGATGATTTATTTATTTATTTATTTAAAACTACTCCTATGATTCTACCTCCACTAATATCTTTGGGGGTCGTGATTTGACGGCTGGTAACCGCACATCACGCGAAGAAATATATCACTTACCGAGATTTGCTTACGGCAGAGTGCCACACCCAGTAATGGGTAAAAGGCGTGATGATATATTTATTTTATTTTTTAAATATTGTTAAGCATGTTTCAACAACCACCAACAACCTCCTACTCAATTAATTATAAATATAATTTTATTTTATTAAAATCTAAACTTTCACGCACTCAACATTCTTCACAATTTTACACCTCATTATGTACCATTTTTATTTGGTAAAAAGAAAAATGTTATTAAAAGGAATTCAGCAAATTGGTTTCTATTTCTCAATAATTTAAGGTAATTAATGAAACTTCTCACATCCGTGTGCGAATTTCCTCGCTTCGCAACTATTTTACATACAATGGCGTCCAGAATTCAAAATGGCGGCAGTTTAACAGCTGATCCCGTTAAATACAACACCACAAACAGCTGAATGATGTAAGAAATTACTGAATAATTCAACACTAGTTTAAGATGAATTTATTTGTGAACGGAGATGTGATAATTGACTAATTAAATTTTAGATATTAATTGATGTTGCAGGGGATTTTTACCGGATTTATTAGTCACTATTGACAGCGGTTATTAACATGTTCATGGTATTATCAATACGGATTTACCAATATTTTTGAAAGTGCAATTTTGTAAATAAATTAAGTAAGTGTTTCTCCTTGAAATAAACAAAATAAATAAGTAAATAGAAAAAAAAACAGTATATATATTGCATCTCAAATGGCTTGATAATTACGTCAATGACAAATTAACCCAGAAGCTCATTCTCTATTAATTTCTATATGATAAAAGTTATGGGGTAGGTGGTTCAGTGGTATCAAGTCGGCCTGTGGATCTTGAGAACCCTGGTTCGATCCCCACAACGACAAACAATTTTCACAAATCTAAATCTACCCCAGTGGCTTCCCCTCTACTAATATCTTTGGGAGCCGTCATTTAACGGCTGGTAACCGCACTTCACGCGAAGAAATATATCACTTACCGAAATCTGCTTAAGCAGAGTGCCAAACCCAGTAATGGGTAAAAGGCGGTGATGATATATTTATTTATTTTATTTTATAAAAGTTATAGAATTGAATAAATGCAGCATAATGATATATTATTTATTTTATTAGAAATTTAATCTACCCCTGTGGCTCTCCCTCCACTAACATCTTTGGGGCCGTAAATTGACGGCTGGTAACCGCAACTTCACGCAAAGAAATATATCACTTACCGAAATCTGCTACGGCATAGTGCCACACCCAGTAAAGGGTAAAAGGCGGTGATGATATATTTATTTATTTTATTTTATAAAAGTTTAATTTTTAAGTTTATGGGGTAGGTGGCTCAGTGGTATCGAGTCGGCCTGTGGATCTTGAGAACCCTGGTTCGATCCCCACAGCCGACAAACAATTTTCACCAATTTAAAAAATCTACCCCTGTGGCTCCTCCACCACTAATATCTTTGGAGGCCGTGATTTGACGGCTGGTAACCGCACTTCACGCGAAATAATATATCACTTACCGAGATCTGCGTAGGCAGAGTGCCACACCCAGTGATGGGTAAAAGGCGTGATGATATATTTATTTATATATTTATATTTTATAAAAGTTATAATAGAATTGAATAAATGCAGCATAATGATACATTATTTATTTTATTAGAAATTTTAAGTTTCCTGTTTAATAATGTAATAATTATTTCCTTTTTGTAGTTTTAGGAAATTACAGTCGTAAAATAGAAGTTTAATTAATTTATCAGTTATTGCAGTTTTAGGTCCGACATAAACAAATAATTTCTAACAAATTAGATGGTAATATATCTTCTCACAGTAATTTAAAGTTTGGTAACTTCTGGTCTATATATGAAACTGAAAGTGGAACAAACACAATTACATTTGCATTACGTTAATTAACGTTAACTTTAACTCAACGTAACGTTGAAATGAGAGTTAAAAGTCAAATATGTTCTCAATTTAAAGATGATAAATCATAAATATCAACCGGTCTCCGATGAGATGAGACTAGTTATGTATACTCTTTACGTTTAGAAATCGAACGAATTCACGAATTTAATCATTATTATTGCAAAAATAAATATTTATTAATTATTCACATTCAACTAGGGTGGTGATAACATGAAAAATCATATTTTTATAATTTCCTACTTAAAAATATAAATAAATAAATATATCATCACGCTTTTTACCCATTACTGGATGTGGCACTCTGCCTAAGCAGATCTCAGTAAATGATATATTTCCTCGCTTGAAGTGCGGTTACCAGTCGTCAAATCACCGCCCCCAAAGATGTTAGTGTTGGGGGAGCCACAGGGATAGATTTAAATAAATAAAATATATCATCACGCCTTGTACCCATTACTGGGTGTGACACTCTGCCTAAGCAGATCTCAGTAAGTGATATATTTCTACGTGTGAAGTGCCGTTACCAGCCGTCAAATTACGGCCCCAAAGATGTTAGTAGAGAGGGAGCCACAGGGGTAGATTTAATTGTTTGTCGACTGTGGGGATCAAACCAGGGTTCTCAAGATCCATAGGCCGACTCGATACCACTGAGCCACCTACCCCATAATTTCCTACTTCTCTTATTATTTTAGGGAAAAAGGCTTCAAATAAATATTGTAGAGCTTTAAGCTATTATTATGATATTGAAATAATAATAAGGGGTGGCTCAGTGGTATCGAGTCGGCCTGTGGATCTTGAAAACCCTGGTTCGATCCCCACAGCCGACAAACAATTTTCACCAATTTAAATCTACCCCTGTGGCTCCTCCTCCACTAACATTTTTGAGGGCCGTGATTTGAAGGCTGTTCACGCGCATTAATATATCACTTACCGAGATTTGCTACGGCAGAGTGCTACACCCAGTAATGGTTAAAAGGCGTGATGATATATTTATTTTATTTATATTTAATATCAAAATTATGATTATCTATTTATGTAACGCTGTACAACAGGAACTTAATCCCAATTACAATACAGGGTCCGCACTCACCGAGCCGCAGTGTGGTAGTTTTAATTTTTAACTTGAGTGCGATTCGAACTCGGGATCTCCGGACTCGAATTCCGTATCGCTATCCACACCACTGTACTGACGGACTGTAAAGTTCTATTAAAAACAATAATCAAGTTACTGAATACCAATTCCTTGTTCAATAAATTTGTAAGTTATGACAATTATGGAAATATATTCTTTCACAAAATTATAAATATCTTATACCGTATTACACGTTCCTTACATGAATATGATGAGTGACATATACATATATTAAACTGTAAATAGAGAATTTATATTTATTTTATTGCTATTTATACTTTAATAAAAATTACAATAAAAATTTGATGAAATTATATGTCAAAGTATAATTAAATTCAATGATTTCTTCATCGGTAATATTATCATCATTCAGTATTTTTACATAAAAAGACGTATTTATGCATTACGAGTAATTTCAACACGCGTTGATGAACGACGCATTTTATCAAGTTGTCTGGTATGTTTGCGGATCCGGGTGAAGGTTTTGCTTAATTTTGCTATTGCTAGGCAACGACCTTTACAACATTTTTCTGTTACTGTCAAACCTACTGTGATTTCTCTATAACAAACATGTGTATTTACGGTTTACTGTATGTTGATATATGATGTGTGCAGATTTATTGCCATATTCGTTATGTGACTAACTATTTGACTGGCGTCATTTTATATTTATTTTCTATTTCTGGAGATAATTGATTATTCTTTTATTACTGTAATTTTTTTCATAGTTTATTGCATTAATTAGCTTGATGTAATTATGAATAAATAGATATATCATTACCCTTTTACCTTATAGGTTGTGGCACTCTGTCGTAGCTAATCTTGGTAAGTGATATACAGGGTGTTTCACAACTTATAGTAAGTATTTTAACCCCATATCAATTATAAATTAAAAAGATTTTTTTTTAAGATTCGTAAAATTAGTTGCAGTTTATATAAATAAATAAATAATAAAATATATCATCACGCCTCTTACTCATTACTGGGTGTGGCACTCTGCCGTAACAGATCTCGGTAAGTGATATATTTATGTCTAACCGTCAAATCACGGCCCCCAAAGATGTTAGTGATTGGAAAGCCAGAGGAGTAGTTTTAAAATAAATAAATAAATATATCATCACGCTTTTTATCCATTACTGCGTGTGGCACTCTGCCGTAGCAAATCTCGGTAAGTGATATATTTATGCACATGTTTAGCCGTCAAATCACGGCCCCCAAAGATGTTAGTGAAGGGGAAGCCACAGGGGTAGTTTTAAAATAAATAAATAAATATATCATCACGCTTTTTACCCATTATTGCGTGTAGCAAGTAAGTGATATATTTCTCCGCATGAAATGCGGTTACCAGCCGTCAAATCAGGGCTCCCAAAGTCATTTGTATGTGGTGAAAATTGTTTGTCTGTGGAATCCGATCCCGGGTTCTCAAATCCACAGGCCGACTCGATACCACTGAGCCACCTACCCCATAATATAATATATAATACCTATAAATGGGTAAAAAGCGTGATGATATATTTTTATTTATTTAATTATTTAAACTTTAACTTTGTATTTGCAAAAATTCAATAATTACAAGAGACTTTAATGATACGTTAGAAAAGTAACCCAGTGACTTCAACGATCAATTACGCTAGATATTTACGAGTAGTTACCAATTTGTAAATAATTACATAACACAAAATTATACAAATTTTAATATTTTAAAAAACAATAATTAAAGACTTTTATTAATAAATTAATAAATGACTTCAATGATAGGTCAAAAAAGAAACCTATTATCAAGATATTTTCATTGAAGTTTTTTACACGCATATTAGGTGTTAAAATTTCTTTTTAATGTAGTGAAACATTATTAGATATCTTGACCTTGTCAGATAAGATTAAAAATGAAATATGATTAATGGTTTTTCATTATGGACACGCAAACTTTACGCACTTTTCAAAGCATTCTTATGTTTCTTCGCATGAAGAAATGGCAATGACCTTACTGATAAATACAATAATTAATTACAAATTAAATTACTACTTACTCATAAAGAAACGAATATGTACAGAAAAAGTTTTAAATAAAAATTTTAGAGACTCAAATTCTGCTTGTAAATCAGTGGAAATATTATATTTTGTTTATTTAGTCACTGTTAAAATTAAGTTTAAAATATGTATGTGACAATTTACTCTTGTGCATACATACATACATACATAACATCACGCTATATCCCATTAAATGGGGTAGCACGAACCCGTCAACATTCTCATCCTGACACACGATACTCGTTTCGACCACATTAACACTTCCTCCATACGAACTCTTTCTTTCCTCACAACCAAAATCCATCATCACGCAACAAACATCCATCCATTCGCTCCTGTACACCTGTTTCGTAAATCTTCACTTACGCCCACTTCTCTAACAACGAATCTATAAGAAATGAAGGCAGCATCGCCTGCGCTTGTTTAAAAATACATTTAACACAATTGCAGTTACACACTGTATATAGTCAAAACTGAAAATGAAGAAACAAAATGTTTCATGAGTAATTAAATAATATCAACATTTGACAACTTTTAAAATAATAAATTATTGACTCACAACCATAAGGTCGTGGGTTCGGGTCTCGCTTGTGGCGGCCATACAAAGGACATATCGGCATATGACCTGAGTAGTTGGTCCGATATATAAATTAAAAAAAAAATAAATAAATAATTAATTTTAGCAGGAATGAAATAAATATATTTTTTCAATATTACTTGTGACATTTTCCTTACTCAATTTAGTTGTGATAGTAACCATTTCTTTCACTATTGATAAAAGTAAATAATTTTCCTCCCAAGTAAAATAGTTTGTATGCCTCGCGAGAGAAGTATTTTTTTCTTCAAGCTTCAATTTTACATCTGGGGGTAAAAAACATGCACTTCCCTCTCTCTTGGCGTATAATATAGGTATTATATGATATATTTAATGATTTTAAATTTATTTAAACAATAAAGTAACTTTCAAAACCATATCGAATTTCTCGTTAGCCTCAGTTGCTCTTCAAGTGCACCAAATACCTCATGCATCAACGTTGTAACCTTCTCGTGAACATAGCTTGCGTCACTGCCGTCCGTAAATCTCTGAACCCCACTGCGCATTTGACACATATCCC
Source organism: Pterostichus niger (assembly GCA_947425015.1). Taxonomy (NCBI): domain Eukaryota; kingdom Metazoa; phylum Arthropoda; class Insecta; order Coleoptera; family Carabidae; genus Pterostichus; species Pterostichus niger. The sequence goes on along the minus strand of OX380336.1, from coordinate 38,053,207 downwards.
ACATGTGAGGAAACAAAACAGCAGAGTAACGATTCATCGCCACATCGCCGTTGCGAAACAAACGAAAGATGAATCTCTCTCGAGCTTTTGTTTTGTATTTCGTTGCCGTTTTCGCTGCCACTTGTCGTCACCTGTTTTTTGCCTTGTTTACATAAAATGCACAAATGTCGATTGCTTTTTGTTTGGATTGAGTCCCGTTTTCTAATGTTGTAACGGTGACATGTAGGTAAATATGTATTTTGTTTTGAAATTCAAGTTTTTTTGTTCTTAGGTGATGAGGAAAATTAATGGCGTGTTTGATTTATGTTAAGAAATGAAAGTTTGTAAATAGTGTTAGATAATTTTGTCAATTAATCATTTATTATATGAAATTTTCCTACCCTAATTTTAGTATTATTTTTTTAAAGAATTCTATTCTAGATCTGTTAATCTATTATTAGTGCACATCTCAAATTTCAACTCAATCGACAAAACCATTTTAAAAAAACAAACATTGAAACATGGCAACTTTATTTTAATAACTTTCTGTACCTATAAATACTAATATACAAAAGAAAAATCCATAAAATTGTATCTATTATATTGTATTCATAGAATAACTCAAATTATTTAATAAATAAAAGCTTAAAATTATAATAAAAACACATTTTTGTAATTGAAATAAAAATATATGAATAAATAGCGAGTTTGGAATGGCAGTAGGCTGTGCTTTTCGTTGTTTATTTCGGCACCCCTGCGCCACTTGTCAATTGTTTTTAGTTTCTCTGCTTGTGACAACCGTTGTTTAACTCGTTTATTTATTAAGATTTTACCTCAATTATTTGTGTTTGCGTATTTAAAATTAATATCATTCGATTCAGTATTTATTTCCGATCATTTTGGTGTAATAAGTGTCGCGGTAATAATAAAATTGTTTGCATTTTTAAAATATTGTGATGGTGTCAAGGTCAACCAATTTTGGTGGTAGCGGAAGTAAGCTTTTTTCATGATTCTTCTATTTACTATTATTTTTATGAAAATTGTCTAGAAGACATCTATTAACTACTATTTCCATGATAACTATAGTTGAAATTTGAAAAAATAAGTAAAATTTTGTTGATATCATTAACCTCAATACTATTAATTAAAGTTGATTAGAATTGAAATTTTATTGAAAAAGAATATATTTCCATTATAATAAAAATTATATTACTTACAATAATAATTAATAACAATACATAATATTTAAAAATAACTATCTATTAATACAGTTTTGGAATTTTAAAACAAACAAATGTTCTCCTAAAATCTTTCTCTCACTGACAACTTCACATTTAAATTTCAAATTGGACATAAAGTCCATTATATTATTAGGCTCATTTTCCTTTATAACTACAAGATAGAAAACTCCATTTTCCGATAATAATTCTGCAAGTTTAGGAAACAATTTATCCATAACTTCTCTTCCTTTGGTTCCTCCAGCCCAAGATCTTTCAATACCTTCTCCAAAAATTTCACTGGACTCCGTCACAACATATGGAGGGTTAAATAAAATTATATCGAATATATTTTTACGAAAACAGTCTAAAAAATTCATATTGCATACTTCAATTGTTGCTTGATTTACTTGACTTGTTTCTATAGTAGCCAAACATGCTTGAATGTTGATATCTGTTGCTATGCAATAACTTTTTAAATGTTTTGAAAGTGAAGTAATATTTACACCACTTCCTGAACCTATTTCGGCAATAAATTTAGGATTTAAAGATTTTATAAAGGGTAGTTCTTGTTCCAAAGCATCAAGGAATAAAAATGTATCCTCGCTTGGTTCATAAACTGAAGGGTATTTAGAAATATGATTAAAATTTGGCGTTTCCATTTATATTTGAGGTTATGTTTGGTTATATGACACTTGCAGAACTTCCTTCTCCAGGATTTGTCTCCAAAAGAGCTTTACGTTTCACTGTTTCTCTTTCGATTGATTGATGAACTTTATTTAAACGATCTTGAGCAGTTTGAAGAATGTTTGACAGGACTGTAACCCGATGTTTGGCGTTTATTAATTTTTTGACATATGCATCTAAATCTACTGTTGTTTGTTGGGATTCTGAAACTTTTTTCAGTTCTTCTGATAGTGATTCAATGCACTGTTTTAATTCTATCTGCGATATCCTGAAAGATAAAATTTGACACTGATAAATCTGCCATAGTGTAAGGTATTTGATTATTTTACCTTGTTGCTCTAACTCTTTCGTCTAGCTGGTCGACTGTAGGTTTAATTAAACCCATTAACCCTTCCGCTAGAGTGTCTCTAGTTGGATTATCGCAGAAATTTTCGGTGTTTTCATCTATCGAAGTTGCGGTACTTTCAGAATCAACGTCCATCTTGAGTTATCTGTCAAATGTGAATCGTAGGTTGCTATGGAATCATTTACACTTGCAGATTTTCATTTGTTTTTCATAGTTCATTTATTATTTTGTGTCATTTGTTAATAGTTATTAAATTGATTAAAAAGGTATTAATACATTGTTTTTATTCGAGTATATTGTAATTAAATAACTAATCTATTTATTTATTTCCAGAATTTATTCGCTTCTTTCATGCGGCGATGTATCCTGAGCTTTAACAACTGAAGTTTTGATGGTAAGTTTTCAAATTTTTGTTGCGCCCACAAATATTTTAATTTCAATATACAATAAATAGCAGTCTATATTTTGCGGTAAATATTAATACAAAGAAAAATGGGGTTTCATATGAACATAATAATTATTTTATATTTGTTGGGAATCTTGGCGGGAAAATCTGTGGTGTCAGTTGCCTAAACAGAACTTGTCGGTTGTCTTTGTGATCAAAGTTATGATTAAACCCGTTTAAAAGTTATAAAAGAATGCAAGATTATACTGAAATACATTTTAAGTGGTTAGGTAAATCAGTGCCGTGTCCAGAAGAGAAATTACAAAGTAAAAATTACATATTTTATTCGTGAGTAGGTTATGTACTTGGTTTATTATTTAAAATTATCATAAATATTATTTTAGTGAATGTGCAATTAATAATATCAATTACGAGATAGGATTAGGAGCCATAGTTAGAATAGAATCAAAACCATATGTAGGAATAATTCATTATTTCTATGAAATTCCCCATTCTCCATACAAAGTTAAAAAATATGTGGTAGCAGTAGAATTATTTCACAAACCAAAGGATATCAGGCAAGATTTATCAAGGATAATTAAATTAGACGATGATTTAGATGTTATAAAAAAGGAAAAAGTAATTCTGATACATGTACCAGTTTATGCAATTAAATCTCGGTGTGTTGTGGTTTACGGTCTCAAAGATGAAGATCCGCATGAATTACTTCACGAATTTATGACCACCACAAACGATACAATTTATGTTTGTCGTTATAAAGCGGTATTGGACCAAGGTGTATATTATTTAAGGGGAGCAATTTACAACGAAGAAGATAAAACCGATACAAACAGCATTGTAGAAGTAAGTGACGAAGAACAATCGCCTTACAGAATTCTATCTGCCGGGAATTTTTCAGTATCTATAGCAGAAAACATTGCACATGCTATTAAAATTAAATTAAGACGTGCATTAGCCGAGGGTGAAACAAGTGGAAACGAAAAGCAAGATACTTCCAAACCGCATAAGCATGTTCCTCGTATTTTAGCTAAAAATAATCAACAACCGTGCATTGTAGCTAAAAATACACAAGGTTCTCCGTCTGAATTATTGAAAAGTTTAACTTTATCACCCCCCAAAGAAAGAGACATTCCATCTCTGGAAACAGTAGAAAACATTAATCAAGATATTAAAGAAGAACTTCCAATTTTGGAAGATATTAAACAGGAATCAGAAGTTTTGGACGCAATAGAACACCTTGATCAAGAAATTAAACTAGAACTTCCACCTTTAGAAATAATAGATACACAACAAATTGTTTTAAATAGTTCGATAGAATCTATATTAGATGAAAGTCTACAACCTGTAGTTGTTTTAAATAGAATTGAAATGGATACTCTCACTCCAAAAAGAAGCAAAAGGCTTGAATCAAACAAAAAATCCGATACGCGTAGATCTTCAAAAAGACGAACATCGAGAGTATCTTATTCAGAATTTTACGAAAGCAGTACAAGTCCCGAAAAAAGATCTACTAGAATAAAAATTTCTAAAGTTTTCGATGATTACGTTGTTTCATTTCCTAAAAGCCAAAATAAACAAAATTCAGCTGAAGATGCTGAAAGAAAAACTGAAGAACGGCAAAAGAATGCTGAAGATTCTTATAACAGAACCAGGAAATATTCAATAAATGAAGAAAAACAAAAAACTGTTGAGAATACGGCTAACAAAACAAAAAAACCATCAGTTACTTTTACAGAAACTCCTAGGAAAAACAAAAATCATGAACTTGAAGAAATAAATTCTGTAAGACAAAAAAGACCTGTTGCTTCGTCAGTAGATGAAACACCAAAAAAACAATCACGAATCATAAGCACACCTAGATCAAGTCGTCTAAATATAATGACAATGACGCCAACAATTGAAGAACGCGAAGAACCAATTGTTTTTTGTAATACACCAATGTCTAGAGCTCGAATGGGTCTCTCAGCTTATACAGTACCTTCCAAGATGCCTTGCAGAGAAAATGAGTACATGAATATTTATTCTTTTATTACAGGACGACTTATGGATCAAAGCAGCGGGTTAGTACAAAATCGCATCGATGTGGATGATTCGTTTATTTATAACTGGATGTTTTAGATGTATGTATATTTCTGGAGTACCCGGAACTGGGAAAACTATGACAGTTTGTAGAGTCATGAATGATTTATCAGACCAAAAAGATGATTATGCCGATTTTGTATTTTTGAAATTAAATGCGTTGGCTTTAACTGAGCCCAGACAAATTTATGTCGAAGTATGTAACTTAAACTTAAAATAACTTGATTGATTAAATATTATTTAATAATTTACAGATTGTTAAAAAATTGTTAAACAAAAAATTACATTGGGAGGAATCTTTGAAAGAGATTGGACGATTTTTTAAAACGAAGAAGAAGAAAATTGCTCACGTTATATTAGTTGATGAAGTACGTAAGATTATCTACTAATTAAGAAAATTGATTAAGAGATTATGAATTTTTAGCTGGACAAATTATGTAACCGGAAACAGGATGTAGTGTATAATTTATTAGATTTGCCATTTCATAGCGTAACACCCTTAATAGTAATAACAATTGCGAATACTATGGACCTTCCAGAACGGTAAATAATTCCCGAATTTACACAATTACGCAACTATTAATACCGAAAAATTATTACAGAATTTTAACAAATAAAGTCAACAGCAGATTAGGTTTAGTTCGATTAACATTCAAACCATATCAGTACAAAGATCTAGTAAAAATAGTTACAGAAAGATTAGCAACTGATGCAGTATTCAAAAACGAAGCTCTAGAATTAGTAGCAAGGTAATATTTAATTTAATCGAACTTCAATCAACTATTAAATGTTTAAAAATTAAAGAAAAGTAGCTGCAGTATCAGGAGATGCGAGAAGAGCTTTAGCAATGTGTTCTAGAGCTACTGAAATAGCTGAAGAAGAAAACAAAGACTTTGTTACCATGGATGTTGTTGATAAAGTGATTAAAGAAATGAATAGCTCTTCAAAAGTTCAAGCAATTCAATGTTGCTCGAAATTGGAGCGACTTGTATTGTCTGCCATTGCAAATGAGGTAGAAAATTTGTTTATATTGATTCAGAACCATTTATTTATAAAAGTTTTTCGTCTAGGTAACAAGGACAGGCAACGAAGAAGTACCATTTTTAAATATGTTACACAATTTAGAGCAATTGTGTCTTTTGGAAAGTTTTAAGCTACCACCAGCTGAAATTTGTCTGAGATCATGCCATAATTTAGGTAGTTTTAGATTATTAATTACGCAGCATGGAAGAACTGATATAAATATGACTTTAATGTTAAACATTAGCACAGATGATATTCATTATGCACTTAGAAATTAATTTTTTTTTTGTTTTTAATAATTTTATTTTGACTTTATTTGTTTCATTAAGTATTGTATATATATATATATAACGAATTTACAATTAGTAACGATTTAATTATCAATATAAGTGTGTACCAAATTTAAAAATTTTGATTTTTTAAACCTCCGCCATATTGTTCCTAGTCTCAAACGCGTCCTAAGGCACTTGTGGAGCGATTGTTTTGCATAATTCAGCAGATTTCTTGACATATTGGTTAAAATTTAGATTTGATTGGGTAAAAAAGTTAGATTTGTTTGACTAAGCAATAGTCTATAGTTATAACTTTATATTTATTTGGTAATTATTGATAGCCTCAAAACAAGGGTGTCCTAATTTGAACAACATTTAACCTAAAAATTATATCAAAAATAGAGTAATTTTAATAATTTATTACAAATAAATGAACTGATAATCATGTTTTGAATCAAATGTAGTAGCTGTATTATTAAATTATCGTGTGGTGTTAATAAAATCGCAAATTAGCAATGACAGATAAAATATCAGTGGTATCCAACATTTCTTTATCAGAACCACCTGCCGATGGACCTGTTGATGTTATTTGGTCCTCTACAGACTTTCATCATGAGGTAGTACACCGAAAATTCGATTACAGAACAATATATTAATTCAAAAACAATATTTCAGAGCTGTTTACCAGTTATCGGCAGTTGCCAGGTCTCGTCAATTCTTTCAACTTTGGAACATGTTGAACCAAAAGGTATCATCACGGAAGAAAAAAGGAACGACGACATTAATGCTGACAACAATGATAATATAAATACATTTAAAAGTATTCCAATAAATATAATTAACTCTGATTCAATTCTCTCAGTAGATGAAGTTAAGAAACGAATCAAAAACAAAAATGAAAATTTTGTCGTTTTAGACAAAAATAAACTATTTTCTGAGATGATGTATTTTGGCTGTAACTTATGTCCCTTTATTTGTACCAAAGACAACAAAATCTCGGATCATATCAACAATGTCCATCGAAACAAAGACAATAATAAGAAACCTCAATTAAAATGTCCTGGCTGTTCAAATATATTTTACCATAAACTTAGTTTAAGATCACATTTAATCCATGATCATGAAGTTGGAAGAAACGACATAAACAAAATAGTAAACAGTATTGTTTACGTTAGTGTTTTGTCTGAAAATAACAATCTTGCAAGCGCCATTGCAGAAACAAATGAATCTTTACCCTTACCTATTATTGAAGAAGAAAAGAAAGACGAATCACACGAATATTTAAACGATGATATTCATCTCCACGAAGAAAATTTAGATAATCTCGCAGAAGATACACATATAGAATCCGTAGACTTTTTAGAAAATTGTCCAGAAGATTCAGAAAAATCTTTAGATGAAGAAGATATAGATGCACCATTAGTTGTTAACGAGGATTATTTACCAAAACAAGAGAATTCTAATGAACAACCAATCATAAATATTGAAATTAAACAATTGAGCAACAGTAGAAGAAGTTCATTTTCAAAAGAAGATGAAAAACGGACACAAAAATGTTGCATTTCAACGTGCGCAGTCCGTATGAACAATATTCTTAATATGTCTTATCATATTAAATCTCATTTCGGTAAAATATTTCAATGTTTAGAGTGTAACGCAAATTTTGTTGTTTGGAAAACATTACAAACTCATTTATGGCGTTCACACAACATAGACATGGAATTATATTCTTGCGATAAATGCGACTATAAAACTTACAGTCTAGCCAAATTAAATAACATTCATAAATTAATCCACGGGGACGAAAAACCATTTTTGTGCGATTTATGCGGCAAAGGATTCAAAAATCCTAAACAACTTCGTAACCACAAAATAATTCATAAAGCTAAAACCGTAGAAAAAATGCAAGAATGTAATATTTGTAGTAGAACTTTTGCCGATAAACGATTACTAAAAATCCACATCGCAGCAGTTCATCAAAAGCTCAAACCATTTTCTTGTAATTATTGCGGCTATAAAGCTGCATCAAATGGAGCTTTAAAGCTTCATGTTCGTATCCACACCGGACAAAAACCATTTTCCTGTGACAGTTGCGACTATTCCACAGCTGATCACAATTCATTACGAAGACACAAATCACGACACAGCGGCGAAAAAAAATATAAATGTGCACATTGTGATTATGCTTGTATCCAAAGTAGCACTTATAAAACACACTTAAAAACTAAACACCCAGGATTGGAAAACGAATTTATGTTTTCTTGTAATTTTTGTCAATTTCGATCAGTAAATAAAGATAAATATTTAATACATATCGCGACACATAAAGATAAAAAGGATGCACAGAAATTGATTGATATTATTGAGAATATTTGTGAGGATAGTGAAGGTTTGGAAGAAAGAGTTGTCGAAATTGTAAAAACACAACAAATTCCGACTGATGTATCATCGGTGGAAAAGTTAGATAAATGTCCAAGAAAACAAATAAGGCTAGAAAATCAAAATTTTGAAAATATGGAGCTAAGACTACAAGAAACTCCTGTGGCTCTAATTTCTAAAAGCACTGATATTACTCAAAATAATCATTGTATTATTCTGCCAATTCAAAATGAGAATATTTTAAATTTAACTAACTGTTCGACAGATAGTAGTGTTTTACAAACTGCGCTTTCGACTAATAGTATTCAGTATTTTTATAGTGGTCCGAATGTTTTACTTGAAATTATAGATGAAAAAGCCAAATAAATGATTCATTATTTTTATAATTTGTGTATTTATGTCTTTCATTAAATAATAATTAGTTTACCATGAAATCCATCCCTCCCGCGAAGGAATTTAAAAAAAGGGCGATTGTATTATATTATATCCTGTTCCTTTTTCTATACTCCCAAAATAAATCGTCAAAGTTGGGCCTATTTTCGGCCGTTAGATTGAAAATAAATAAAATTATTATTAAGTTCAGAAAGGAGAGAAAATAAAGATAAATAATATTTTATATATTCAACCAATTTTATTGAAAATGTCACAGTTGAAGTATATTTAATATAAAAACTTTCATAACATTTAACAATATAACCGTGTATTATAGTTAGCCACAATTTTTTCGAATAGACTAGTTTAAAAATAACATAAGGAAATATATATATATTTATATATTGAAAAATTATACTAACTTATAATTTTTTTTGTTGGTTTTTTAATGATTTTCTACTTTAAGCAAAAATATGCTTCGTTTCAGAAACGCGACAAATATAAACGTGAAACTAAACCAGATCTGATTAATTCTTTTCGGGTGAATCGCTAATTTTTTCCCAATCGCCATCCGAGCTGCTGTTACTACTTTTCGCATCTAGACTAGTTGAAGAATCTGTTTTATTAATTTTGAGTTTTTCTTTCGCAGGTGATGACTTATCAACAGTAAAATGATTTTCATTTGTATTATCAATTATTTTATCACCGCTTGTCTGTTTTGGCACTTGTTTTTTTGAATTCTTCAATCCTTTATTTTTAGCACTTTGTTTTTCAAAAATTACTTCTTCGCTAGATTCTTTACTAGGAGTTTTTTTGGGTGTTTCTACTTTTTTCTCGTTTTCATATTGTTCTAGAAGTTTTATTTGTTCTTCTTCGGTTAAATCGATGTCTGTTGCGAAATCTTCTACAACGAAATCACCGCTAAATTAATGAAAAGAATTATTTATTAACAATAAAATAACCTTTATCCCACTGTAGACTTTCTTCTGCGATTTGACTTTCTTTAAGTTCCTTTTTTTCTACTTCTTCTTGATGTGCTAACTCATCCTCAATAAGTGCTTTGCGAAATAAATATCTAAAGTACAACATAATTAATAAAAAAAAATAATTGTACTATAAAGAAAATAGTCTTACCGTTTCCAAAAAAGCTGGTGAGAGACTTTATCAGGCACTAAGCTAAGATACTGGTTATTAAGTGTGATACTATTGGTTAAATGCTTGGTTAAACGCTCTTCTGAGAGCTGGTCGTCAATTATTTCTAGCCAGCATTCATATTTTTTACTTAGACAAGGCTCTGGATCTTGCGTGAATGTTTTTTCATTCTTTTGCAACTCATAAATTGCCGTTTGAAGTTTAGTTAACGTTACAGTTTCCGAGCCTTCAGTAATTAGAATTGCTTCTGTATCTGAATCATCTGGGCTTGGGTTCAAAACGGTGTTCATTTGTCCTAAACAAACCATCTCTATTATAAAAAATGAATAAACATTTATTTAATTTGTTTTTATTTATCAAAATCTTTATCGTAATGTTTTTAAAAACAAATATTGTTTAGAAACATGATAAGAGATAATTGTTTACGAAACAATACGAATAATGCTTATAGAATATTCACCTAGAAAAGAACTGAAACTTCTTTTCATGTTACTGGCAGTAGATTCTGGTTCATCGAGCTAAAATTAAAGTAATTTTAATTATATTTAGGTACGTGGGAGTTGATAAAACTTTATGTAATTACTTTTAAAGTTTTTTCTAATACTGCTCCCGTAGTGGAGACCACACAACTGGCCTCATTTTTCACGGCAGACCCAAATTCTTCTAAATCTTTTTTTACGAACTCTAGCACTTCTGAACCCTAACACATAAAGATTTTTTTGTAACATCACAATGGTGCAATGCAACTTCTAGAACTTACTTTGCTTTTTGCTGCATTTATCCATGATCCCCACCAATTTTTATTATCAGAACTGGAAAATTTAATAAAATGTGTCAATATTTTGCCATTTACATCATATGTTATTGTTTTTGTTAAATAGTGTCATATGACACGTACTTACTTTTCTGTCATTATTAGTATAATTCGCACAAATTAATAGAAAGGAATGATTTAAATAAAAATATTTAAGTATTTATACACTTCTGTTGACTGACACTATAATTTAGGTGGCTATATTTATAAAATTTCTGCCTTATTTACGAACTTTTAGTTATTTTGGTAGCCATCTTGCGCGAACTGTCTTCCGATTTTTATTACTGTAAATTCACTACGGATACGTATCAAACAAACAGAAAACTGTAATAAAATTATTAACTAATACTTAATATTTTAAATTTATAAATGATTGCTGCAAATCTAGATTTGATTTCTGTTTAATTAGATGAAAATAATAATTTGTTTCTTGTATTGTTGTATACTTTAGCAATTTATTAGAAGATGGCAGCACTAGTTCTAATTGAACAATTTTCGAATAGATGGCGGTAGTAATCTTGTCCGAATTTTTAGTTTTTGTGCATTTTTACCAAATAAAATACGGCCTTATCTGTGTTACCATAAATGGTTATCACTCCATTATCTCAGGCACAGCGGCGTTGTTTACGGTAGCTACAAATTATTGGATGCAGCGTTGCGATTTTTCGCGACAGAGTCGGCTTTAGGGGGGCGGTTCGCTACTTATCGGTGCACAGCTGCCCGCGACGCAATTGCAATGTGACGTTAATTAATTTGTACCGTGTTGCGCGTTGTGTAAGTAACGGGAGCCGCTGAGATAAGACGCTTTGATTTAAAATTTGTGTCAATGCGGACCGAAGGTTTATTGGGCTTTGTAGCTTTGTTCCTAGCCGCGGTTGGGGACTTTTTTTTTTACACGGCAAAAACTGGAGGATTTTTAAAGGTTTTTAGTAATATATGCAGGGCGCGTTGCTTGTTTGCAAATAGAACAAAAAGCAGTGATTCATCGCTCACGACATATTTTATTCTAGGTCTCGAAGAAAATTTATTGCCATGCGCTATGGATACTGTAATACTATTGCGCTAAATCACTAAACCATGTTTTATATTTCATTAATTTATATAAATAAATAACATACATAACATCATGCTATGATCTATTAAAAAGATCAGCCTTTGGCTGAACCTTGCCATTGATATGTATGTATCAATAAAGTTATTATTATTATTTTATTATTATTATTAAATCCTTGATATATTAACTAAATTCATCCACATTCATAATTCCTTTCATACAAGCTCGTTTACTTCCATCCATTTATTACTTTATTTATTTTTGATCAAAAATGTATTTACCTTTCTTTTATTCGACAATTCTACTTTGTTCTTCCTACAATTAATCTTCACTACTTTATTTATTTTTAATCAAAAATGTATTTCACCTTTCTTTCATTCGACAATTCTTCTTTGTTCTTCCTACAATTAATCTTCACTAGTAAACATTCCTTTCTTGTCATTTAACACTCCATCTACATTCATAATTTCTTTTATACAAGCTCGTTTACTTCCATCCATTTATTCCTAGATTAGTTACTCAATTTCTAACCTTCAATTTATAACCAAAATAAAATTAAATTAAAAAACACTAGGTTAGTTTCAAATAATGTAAAGTTTATTTTACAATACGTATTTCGGTCGACATATCTTGTTCACCTGATGATGGTCTAGTCGACCGAAATACGTATTGTAAAATAAACTTTACATTATTTGAAACTAACCTAGTGTTTTTTAATTTAATTTTATTATAAAATGTTTCAACGAGAACCGACAGTTAAATCTATCGAATTTATAACCAAAATATATTTATTATTTCACCTTCCTTTTATTCGATAATTCTTCTTAGTTTCTCCTGCAATTAATAAATATTCTTCATCCACATTCATAATTCTTTCATAGAAGCTTGTTTATTTCAATCTATTTATTCCTTAATTTCTGACCCATAATTTCCAACAAAAGTATATTTATTTCACCCATATTTCATTTAACAAACAATTTTCACCAAATTAAATCTACCCCTGTGGCTCCCCTTCCACTAACATATTTGAGAGCCGTGATTTGACGGCCGGTAACCGCAATTTACGCGAAAAAATATCTCACTTACCGAGATCTGTTTAGGCAGAGTGCCACACCCAATAATGAGTAAAAGGCGTGATGATATATTTATTTATTTATTTATATTTCATTCAACATTTTTTCTTCGTTATTTCTGCAATTAATCTTCGCTAAATATTCCTATCTTGTCACACCATACTTCATCCACATTCATAATTTCTTTCCTGCAAGTTCATCTTAGTTTTGTTCACGTAACAAAACTTCAATTCATTTGTTTATATCTAGGTCGTCCACGCAATCTCTCACCCTCGATTTCATCAACATACATGTGTCATTAACATTATACTAATTAACAGATTCTTAAGAGTTGTACCAATAATTGAAATATTTGAAATCGTGGGTTAAAAAAATATGACTGTCTTCAACTTACATCCAAAAAATACAATATTATATTTATTTTTTATTTATTAATTTATTATAATATTATTATTAATTTAATATAACATAAAATGTAAGTTCATTTAATTGAAATCGTCTAAAACGAAGTGGTGGTATCAGCTGAAATTATCCAAGAACAAAGTCTTGAATCATTGCTTTTATTCCGTCTGAATTCTATTCGCTTACGCTTTCTAGCTATAAAGAACATGTCATATTCAGCTGAAATAACAAAATAAGTCAAAATTGTTGACCGTTCTTTTAACTTAACAAGAATACTATTCGCTAATGATTTCATTTTAAATAATCTAAAAACGAAATGTTAAGATGTTACTTTTTCCGTCTGAATTATATTCGCTAACGATTTCAATCTACAACATGCATGTCTTATTCAGTTGAAATTACAAAACAAGTCAAAAATGTAGATCTTTCTTTAAGTCAAACTGAATTCTATTCACTAACGATTTCAGATGAAATTATCTAAGAACGAAGTCGAGAATTATCGCTTTTATTCCGTCTGAAATCTATTCGCTAAGATTTTTACTTTCTAACTATATCATCACGCCTTTTACCCATTATTGGGAGTGGCACTCTGCCTAAGCAGATCTCAGTAAGTGATATATTTATGCACGTGAGCTGACTGTCAAATCACGGCCCCCAAAGATGTTAGTGGAGAGAGAGTCACAGGATTTGATTTTAAATTGGTGAAAGCCAGTTTGTCGGTTACGGGAATCGAACTCTGGTCCTCAAGAACCTCAAGCCGACTGCATACCCACTAGACCACCAACTCCATCAATCATCCTGAAACAAAATAATAGAATCCATCATGTATTCCGGCTGAATTCTATTCTCTTGAAATACTCGTATTTGTCAGGATCAGCAGGTCCAGCACCAGGTGATACGAATATTGTCTACCGCGGCATCAGATATCTCTGTATGTGAGACTTGTGGCACGGGACGCTTCTCGCCGCCCCCGACGCGGGCGCCGCCCCTCGCCACCGCCGCCCTGTAATTATCACCCGACCGAAATATAAATCACTTCAGTCACACCACACAGTACGGTACTACGCCGCCGCGGTCGCGGCTCGCACTCTGTCTTTGTTGCAGTTGTACCTACAAGACTTCTCTCTCGGTTGAGAGGTGCGATATGCATGCGTGAGGAGCGGAGACGAGAGAAGAGGGTGTTATGAATGTGTATCAATGCCGTGGTGTTCTTTTTATATGAATAATTAAGAATTCAAGCGGACCAAAGGCATTTAATATGGAAAATCAGTGTTTGTGACGTCATTTGTTTTTAACAAAAATTTAAATAAAATTAGACCATTTTTATCTTCTATAAATTATGTGGTATTAAATCGTCCTGAGGATTTGAGAACTCGGGTTTGATTCCCACAGTCGACAAACAATTTTCATCACATTTAAACTATCCCTATGGCTCCTCCTCCACTAATATCTTTGAGGGCCGTAATTTGACAACCAGTAACTGCATTTCTCGTGCATAAATATATACCGAGATCTGTTACGGCAGAGTGCCACACCCAATAATGAGTAAAAGGCGTGATGATATATTTATTTATTTTATTTTTATAAATTTATGAAATTTTATTTGAAATGTTAAGATATTACTTTTCCCGTCGGAATTATATTCACTAACGATTTCAACTGAAACAAAGTCGGCGATTATTACTCTTATTCCAACTGAATTTTATTCGCTAACGGTTTTAATCTACAAAATGTATAACAACAAAGACAAAATTAATTGTCATCCAGCACTTGGTGAAACAAGGTTTAATAAAAAGTATAAAATAAACACGTGGCTATGTTTCACAAAATTCAGCCTCCAAGTCACCTTATGAGGGCATCGCCAGAGGCTGGCCAGCACAGTTAGAGCTCATCAGTATGGTATAACTCACTTCTTCACCTAGAACAAAGTTCATGTGAAGAAGCTGGTGACGAATAACTGTGCCAGCAGAGAATAAGATCTCTAACAACAGGCAAGATGACATGAGAAGTTCTGTGGAACAGGCTGAATTTTGTGAAACATAACCACGTGTTTATTTTATACTTTTTATTTTTACAAAATGTATGTCTTATTCAGCTGAAATAATAAAACAAGTCAAAAATGTAGATCTTTATTTTAACTCAGACTGAATTCTATTCATTAACGATTTCAAATTATTTTATTTTTATAAATTTATGAATAATAGAGGGGGGATCAATGTGGGTATCGAGTCGGCCTGTGATTTTGAGAACCCAGGTTTGATTCCAAGAACAGACAAATAGTTTTCACCAAATTAAAATAACCCCTGTGACTTCCCCTCCACTAATATCTTACGGGGTCGTAATTTGATAACCTGTAACCGCATGTCTTGTGCATAAATATATCATTACCGAGATCTGCTACGACAGAGTGCCACACCCAATAATGGGTAAAAGTCGTGATATATTTATTTATTTTTATAAATTTATAAATGATAAGAATATTACAGAATCGTAAAATGGCAAATATTTATAGGTATTTAGTTCCAATTTAGTGACAAAACTCAAGAAAGATTATAAACTGTGCTGTTTGTTTTTTATATATTTATATGTATTATCATTTAATGAAATGATTTTGACTGAGGCGTTATTAAGGCTTTGTGTAATTTTGTGCTGCTGCATTTATAATTACAAAATGAATATTTTATTTCAAATGGAGGTGTATCAGTTTTCAATATTAAAAAAAATTAATGAATAACCTAATGCAAATATTTATTTATAATTTGTGGGTTTTTATTAATATGCCTACTATGTTTATTTTATATTTTACATTGTCATTCTTCTAATTAAATTTATTGTTTAAATAAATATTGAGGTCAAATCACAATATTTATAAATATACTGCATTTTTTATTACACTATTATTAATTAAGTTATACTGTAAAAATAATTTTAAGCAATGAGAATTTTGGGTTGAACCAGTTCAAAAATCGAAAATTATTAAAATGTGGTTCTATATAATTTAGATCACGAGAAATCGAATGGCGCAAAGCGCATCTTCATATCTTTTTTAGTTTTTGAGTTACAGCGATTTTTCACTTTTTTTTAGCTCAACTTTGAAAGCCCATAACTCAAAAACTAAAAGAGATATTGAAATGCGGTTTGAACGAGTGTATTTCTCGTGCGCTACTTAACTTGTACCGGTTTTTTGAAAATTTTGCAATTTTTCAATTTTTTTCGAAATTTTCTTTTGTCGATATTTCAAAAAGTTGAAAAGATAATGGATATCTGAAAACACCAGTGAATTCTTCGCGTGAAAATACATAGGTATGCAAATTTTCAGAATAAAATTCGAACGGATACATTTTTTATTACAAAAAATCGAAAATGGCCGTTTTCTGAAAATTTCTTAAGGGGTACCCCTTGGTGTTTTTACGATTTTTTGCCATTTTTCGTTTTTTTATAATAAAAAATTTATCCGTGTGAATTTTATTGTGAAAATTTGCATACTTATGTATTTTCACGCCAGAAATTCACTGGTGTTTTCATATTTTGATTATCTTTTCAAGTTTTTGAAATATTGAGAAAAAAAAATTTTGAAAAAAATTGAAAAATTTTCAAAATTTTCAAAATACCTGTACAAGTTAAGTAGCGCACAAGAAATACACTCGTTCAAACCGCATTTCAATATCTCTTTTAGTTTTTGAGTTATGGGCTTTCAAAGTTGAGCTTAAAAAAAAGTCAAAAATCGTTGTAACAAAAAAAAGATATGAAGATACGCTTTGCGCCATTCGATTTCTCATGGTCTGAATTATATAGAACCACATTTTAATAATTTTCGATTTTTGAACTGGTTCAACCCAAAATTCTCATTATTTGTATGTACGAGCTCTTAAACGAAGAATTTGCGAACAAACCTCTACACAAAAGAACTTTTGGATTGTTTTGAGGTTCTAAATTTATACCTAACGTTTAGTTAATGTAATTTAAAGTAATTCAAATTCATTTAATTTGTTTTAACTTAAAATGTTTCTTTTAGACTATAGACTATTACACTTCAATGCATTGCTGAAAATATGATTTTCCCTGGGTGGATTGCATGAAAGCGAGTCAACTTCTAGCCCAGGGCTACATACGGTAACCAGGGTTACCGACTTGTTTGACAGCTAACCTCGGGCTAGAAGTTAGCCCGTGCATATCCACGGGTTAACTCTCGAGTTACCAAATTCGAATTGCACATGGCCGACAGCTGTCATGTCCAGCATCATATTTATAATAAAAATGGCATTTTTATCGGTGTTTTTCGTCCGGTATGTCTAAAATATAAATAATTAATTACACTTTAATTGTACAAATTATATTTAAAACACAGAATTCATGTTTCCCGGTGTCATTTTAATATATTCAGAAAAATAATAAATTGTGACATGATCTGTCAATGTAGATACACACTACTATACACATTATTTGTTTCAAAATATGTGACGTACATTATGTAATTAATGTTAATAATAATATTTATTAAATGCATGTTTCAAGTTATGTCTTGTGTGTTGTCTTTCCAGTATGAGTACCACTTCTTTTTAATCTACCTTCTATTTCTCTGATTTGAACGTCAAACTCGCGCGACTAATATTATTATATTTAATTCTGTGGAAAATAGTTCCTTCTCTAAAGAACAGCTACACGATAGTGACACTGTTATGGTACAGAATATCTTGACTGATATTGGTGTTAATTGTACTCTGTCTAAAGTTTCGAGAATCGGTCGTTTCGACAAATCTAAGAAACTCTCTCGTCCTATCAAAGTACAGTTACCTTACCCTGAAGATGTCATTCAGATTAGTAAAAATGCTAACAATATAAAATCTAATGATAAATGGAAACATCTATCCATCTCTAGAGATCGCACTAAAATGCAAATAGAATATTACAAGTCAATAAGAAATGAATTAAATGTACGTACAGCCTCTGGAGAAAGTGATTTAACTATAAAATATTTTAACAATGTTCCTAAAATTGTAAAAGTTAGCGATTTAAACTAAATTTACCCAACAGCTTTCCAGTTGCACTTAGTTGTTATTATCAAAATACAAGAGGTTTAAATTCTAAAAGCCATAATTTTTATGTTAATTGTTGTTGTGTTACTTATGATATAATCATCATATCTGAAACTTGGTTAAATAGTTCTTTTCTGAACTCAGAATTATTTCCTTCCAATTACAATGTTATTCGTGATGACAGAAATTTTTCTCTTACAGGTCGTAGTAAAGGTGGAGGTGTTTTAATCGCTTTAACGGATACTGTGAATTACAGTGTAGTAGATACCTCGAACATAAAAAGTCTTACACCTATAATTGATATAATCGCTTGCAAGTGCCACTTTCAAAATTCTACATTCGTTTTGTGCGCCCTCTATATACCTCCTGATGTAAGTGCGAACGAAATCGAAATTTTCAGTGATGCTTTACAACTTTTATTTCTTTATGAAAATATCATTTTAGTTGGGGATTTTAATCTCCCTAATTTCTCCAAGAATTCTTTCAGCTGTGTTAAATCTTCTTCCTTCCGGAATCTATGTGATGTGTTAAATCTCACACAGCACAATTCTGTTGGAAATATGTATCACAATAAGTTAGACCTTGCCTTTTCAAATTTCACAACTTTAAATATATCGAAGTCTGATTCTCCTTTGGTAAAGGAAGATCCTTTTCATCCTGCTTTGTCAATTAAATTTGAAATTCTTTCGTCTTTCAAACCTGTTAATTTCCCTCCTGCCAATAACCTACGATATAATTTTCGTAAAGCTAATTTCAGTCTTTTATATGATTATATTTGTGAAATTGATTGGTCTCATTTAATTAAGTATGATCAAGTTGATAATGCACTTAATGTTTTTTATTCAATTTTATATGATGCTCTAGATAGGTTTGTTCCCAAAATTAATTATGGTTCCTCTAAGTATCCTCCATGGTTCACATCTGACATCAAGTACAATATTAAAACCAAAGAATTCTACAGGAAGAAATGGACTAAAACTAAACAACAACACTACTTTGATGACTTCAAAAGATTAAGGTCTATAATTAAAGAGCAAATTAAGAATGCCTATGATGACTATACTCGCTCAGCTGAAATTAATATTAATAAAAATCCTAGTGAATTCTGGACATATGTTAAATTAAAACAAGGGTGTTCTCGTATTCCTGGCAAAGTTTCAGATAATACTGACGAGTACACTACTCCTCAAGATATTGTTGATGCTTTTGCTACACTTTTTTCTAAGTTGTTCATCACAAGTTCTACATTTATTCTAAATGAAGAGGTCTCAAATAATTCGTGCTTTTCGATTAATTCTGTAAGTGAAGATGATTTAATTACTTTAATGTCTTCTCTTTCCAATAAATTAACTTCTGGTGAAGATCAAATACCGGCATTTTTTGTTAAGGATTGTAGATTTTTTCTTGCTAAACCTATAACAATAATTATTAATTTAGCAATAAAAACTAGCTCTTTTCCAGAGAAGTGGAAGCTATCGCGCATCACTCCAGTCCATAAAAAAGGTGATAAATCGAATATTTTGAATTATAGGCCAATATCTATCTTAAACAACTTTGCTAAACTATTTGAGAAGGTTATCTATAACTCTCTATTTAAAAATACAAGATCTCTCATTTCTGTTGATCAACATGGGTTCATGTGTGGACGGTCAACGGTTACAAATCTTGCTTGCTTCTCTCAGTATATATCTGAAGTTATGGATAATCGTGGACAAGTTGATGTAATTTATAGCGACTTCTCTCGTGCCTTTGACTCGATTGATCATGGCCTATTGCTTTCCAAAATAAATTCCTTCGGTGCATCTTCTTCTTTGCTACAACTTCTAAACTCATATCTTTCTAACCGAAGTTGTTATGTTTATTACAATGGTTTTTCCTCTTTACAATTTCAGGCTACCTCTGGCGTGCCCCAGGGCTCTAACCTGGGTCCATTGCTTTTCATCTTATTTATTAATGAGTTGTTGCTTTCCTTTACCTGTCAAGTTCTCGCTTATGCCGATGACATAAAACTTTTTGTCAGTGTATCTTCATTGGATGACATTAAATTCCTAGAAAGTAATATAGACCGTTTAGTCTCCTGGTGTAAGCTTAATAAACTTCCTTTGAATATTGATAAATGTTGTGTTGTTACTTATACACGTAAATCTAATTATATTACACATCAGTATGACATGCGTGGTATAACTATTTCGAGATCATCTACAGTTAAAGATTTGGGAGTAACATTCACATCTACATTTAATTTCAATAATCATATTATGAATATTTGTACATCTGCCAGTAAAACTTTAGGGTTCATAATCAGAATTTGTAAAAAATTTCATGACCCATCTGTTCTTAAATCTCTCTATTTTGCTTTTGTCTTAAGTAAACTTGAATACGCTTGTTTAATTTGGTATCCTTTTTATGCCAGCCAATGTTCATATTTAGACCGCATTCACCGTAGGTTTTTAAAATATCTTTCTTTCAAGCTTGATAACATTTATCCAACTAGAGGTGTAGATCTTAATTTCCTTCTTGAGCGCCATTCATTACCCTCATTATGTGCTAGACGTGATAATTTCAGCGCAAGATTCCTATGGATGTTGGTCCACAACAAAATTGATGTACCATTCCTTCTGTCAAGAGTGCTATTCCGCGTTCCCAGGCTGGCATCGAGATGCACTAGAACATTCCATCTTCCTACTGCACACTCAAATGTTCTGAAGCGCTCACCAATTCACATAATGTGTTCAAATGCTAATTTGTTGATTGAAGATATTTTTCTTTAATTTATGTGTTGTTCCTCAACTATTTAATTTTATTTAATTTTATTTTGTATATTTGCTTTAAGATATTTATATTGTATTATTATTTACCCTGTAACTGGTTTCCTGTTGGGTAATAAAGTCATTATTATTATTATTATTATTATTATTATTGCGTGGTTTTTTTCCATAAACGTGCAAGCGGCATATAATAATAATAATAATATGATGCACAACTAAAAATAAGAGATATTGTAGTTTGTTTTCAAGGATCTGTACATGATAGTACTATCAAGTCAATTTTTCACAATATTGCAATTTCAACAAATGATTTTATACCTGAAGAAGATGAAGTAGCACAGAACAATGAACAGCAAATTATACACACCGTACAAGTTAATAATGCTGTACGAAATTCTTCAATAAACACAGTGTTTTCTGAATAGTGAATGTTAGGTTAAATCAACGCCATTCTGTTTGTGTACATTAGTAATAAAAGCTGAAACTATCAATATGTATGTCTTCTTAATCTTTGAGCTGTAGCGCGAATAAATACGAATTCAAAAATAACTGATGTTATGATTACATAGTGACATCTATTATTCAGTAGTTCAATTACGTTTGACAGCTAACCAAGGGTTAGATCATGCAATTCAATTTTTGGCTAACCCGGTGTTACCCGTTGGCCCTGGGTTAGCGTAACCCGAGAGTTAGCCCGCTTTCATGCAATCCACCCCCTATGTTTACTTTTAAAATAAACGCTCTAATGTATTGCTGTCAAACTTTTTAACTGTAACTATGGTAATGATATATCCCTATGTTTACTGTTTAAGTTCCTGTTGTACAGCGCAACATAAATAAATAAACATAATTAGAGTTTTCGCCAATTATACTTGTAATATAAACTTGGCGAGTGTTAATGAAGTATCCATCGTTCCATCGTTAGAAATAATGAACTTCCAAACAAGTTAGAGCACAATTGACTAAAGAGACTTGAGCATCATGCACGCTCCCAAAAATCGAGGTCAAAGATCACATCCTGGGACAGATTTGCCCAAATAAGTCCATGGTGTGCCATAAGCCATTATTAATCTTTCACGTGAAGGTTCATTAATTAAAATCCAAATCCGTTCTGTTGATTTTGGTGGGTGTTTGTGACGTGCCGTGACGAGCAAGCTTCAACTGTCCATGTGTCCGTGTGTCCGTTATCCTATATAAACATCGCGGTGTATGAGCGATGTTCGTTTCTTGCGACACCCACGCGCGACTCTAGTTGCTTTAGAAGCACGTGCGGGATTAGATTATACCAGGCAGAGAATACTCTGCTTATTCATTGCAGAGGAATTTACTTGACTGCGGAACGTCTTACCATATCCTTACACAAACAACAACTATTTATTATATTTTATATTAAAATATATTTAGAATATATTGTTACTGTAGTGGGCTGTGGATGAATTCATTTTTATTAGTATTTATAATATAGGGTTGATGACTGGATATCCAGGACCGTATTTCCCACAAAGCTTTAAATCTAAAATGGGGAAAATGGCCTATTGTTAGCGCGTCGGGTTGTAGTCGACCGATTTTTGCTAAATTTTTTTGATTCACAAAATATATTCACTTATCGAGATGTGCAACGACAGAATGCCACAATAAATAATAAATAAATATATATATCAACATGTCTTTTACCCATTACTGGCTCAGTAGATCTTGAGAACCCTGGTTCAATCCTCACAGGCGACAAACAATTTTCAACAAATTACATCTATTCCTGTGGCTCCCCCTCCATTAACATATTTGAGGGCTGTGATTTGACGGTTGGTAACCGTACTTTATGCGAAGAAATATATCACCGAGATCTGCTTAGGTTAGAGTGCCACACTCAGTAATGGGTAAAAGGCGTCATGATATATTTATTTATTTATTTGGGTGTGGAATTCTGCTGTAGAAGGTAAATGATATATTTCAGTGAAGTGCGGTTACCAGCCGTCAAATCAAGGCCTTAAAAGACGTTAGTAGAGGGGGAGCCACAGGTATAGATTTGGTGAAAATTCTTTGTCGGCATTTAATTATTTATAATTGTGTTACTAATGAAATAAATCATTTATTAATTTGTTATTATGTAGGTACCTGGTGTAATGCCTTATATTTATTTTTTAATTAAATGTACTATTAAACCAGTGACACTCAAAATGTTCGCTAGGAATGAAATACCCTAATTTTTCGAATTTCAAACAAATTATTTTTGTTCTATAATTAGTATATCAAATTAGATATGTCATTAAAGTTTCGTGCAAAGGTATAGAAACACCCTGTATTTTTAGCTTGTGCAGGATTCGAACTCGGGATCTTCGGATTTGAATGCTGTAACGCTAACCACGCCACCGTATAGCTTCCTTGTACTGTCATTGGAATTAATTTTCTGTTGTGCAATATAGCAAATAAAAAATTGAATGAACTATAGATAGAGAAAATAAATAAAAATTGTTATGAATATTTTTATTATTTAAATAATAATAATAATGATACTTAATCAACATGAGTATGCATCGTTGAAAAGAACTATATTATTAATTACATATTCATGTCACGTTCGGCTGTGTTGGTGACGTCACAAGGGCCCGGCACAGCAGGTCAGAGGTCAGTGTCGATCGGGCCCCGCCCCCAGGCCCTGGGCCCCCACGCAGCTCGGCCCGCCGTCCAAATCTCTCAAGGCATACTGCGACTATGATATAGAGAAATTAGCGCCTATAGAAAGAGCTTGCCGCTTGATACAGTCACTGACAAAAATTTTACGCAATGTTAATTACCTTATGTTACTAGACTTGATACGAGCCTGGAAATTTTACCATTGAATTCATAATAGTTTTTTGCATAAATATGAATATTTTTTATTGATTTGATGAATAAATTTGTTATGGCACAAAGTATGAAAAGTGGTAAAATTTGGGGAAAAACAATTTTTTTGTAGGCTATATCTCAAAAACTAAACAAGATATGAAGATACTATTAATGGCATTAAATTCTTCGTGTCCGAATTGACTTATAACCATATTTTCAGAAGTTTGATTTTTTTGACTTTTTTGTCAATTTTGTAAAATTATTCTAAGCGCGATATTTCAAAAAGTAGTACGGATACTTACTCGCGGAGTACGTCATTCGATGTATGCCAATCTTTATTAAAATATTTGTACGAAAAATCATTTTAGAGCAATACATCTGAAAATGGCCTAAAATCGATAAAATCTTAATCGCTGGAAATATGTTTACGAATCCTGTACGACGCTTTACTGACATGTTATTTATAACATTTTACCTGAAACTTCTAAACAAATAATACATATTTTAAATTATTTTAAATTAAAAGAAATATTTGACTTACATATTCAGTCAGTATTTGATGTTGCTAAGTAACTAAACACTCAAGTTTCGTTCATTACCTGCCTAGGCAGACAATATGTTCTTTTCCTGACTAGACATGCAAAGCAAAGCTTTCCTAAGTCTTAAAGCTCAGGCAAATGTTTATTTTCCTCTCCGTTTCAGATAAAATTAGTTTATCTTCTGACAATTTTGTTTAATTTCCAAGGCTATCCCCATTTTTAAGCTAATGTTCAACATTTTCAATTTATTTTAAAGTTAAATTTATATATGGCAGAAAAATTCGGATGACGCCTGGATTCGAACCAGGGACCCTCCGCTTGCCGGGCAGAAATGCTAACCGCTACACCACGTCACCTGTGTCCGATATGGCATCAATCCGGCAAGCGGAGGGTCTCTGCTTCGAATCCAGGTGTCATCCGAATTTTTCTGTCATATATACATTTAACTTTAAAATAAAAATTAGTTCATTTTCAATTTAATTAAACTGGGTTGTAAACACTTTCTTGTTGGCTGTTGGTGGTGCCGCAGTAGTTGTAGGTCTGCTACTGTAGTGTAATGTGTGTTGGCAACATTGAGAGTCTCGCATGTGTTCAGGATGATTTGCATATCTTGGCTGGCTGGCTGGTGGGCCAACCAGGCGTGAACGCGGCCGCGCCATCTTGGTATCGGCCGGAAGTGACGAGATAGATAGGATCAGAGTTCACGTCACACTTCGCTGCGTGTGACCCTTCCTTCCGTAACACACACACACACACACACACACACATAACGTCCGAATCCAACTAACTACGCACCTAGAGAAGAACACATTCTCCTCACTAACTGTTCTCTTCATTCTGAATATATAGTCACTACTTTCAATTGAGGAGATATTTATTTATTTATTTTTATTTTTTTGAAAGCTTGTTAAATTTAAATAACAACAAAGACAAAATTAATTGTCATTCATGTACTTGGTGAGACTAGGTATAATAAAAAATATTAAATAAAACTCTAGGCAAAGTCTCACAAAATTCAGCCTCCGAGTCACCTTATGAGGGCATCGTCGGAGGCCGGCCAGCACAGTTAGTAACCATTGTTGCGTCCATGGTTACTAACTGTGCTGGCCGGCCTCCGACGATGCCCTCATAAGGTGACTCGGAGGCTGAATTTTGTGAGACTTTGCCTAGAGTTTTATTTAATTTTTTTTTTTTCTTGTTAAATTTGTTAAATTTTGTATTTAGCGTTTTTCTGAGTCTCAACAACAACCCGAGAAAAGCCAAGGTCAAACTAAAAAAGTGTCAAACTTTAACTTTTTTGACGACACTTTTATAATCGGAATATCAGTCTAATATTAGATTGATATTCCGATTATCAAAGTGTCGTCATTATTCAAACTGTCGATCATCGTATTTACTTTAACTTTTTTTTGCTTTAAATTGATTTACGCAGTAATTTTCGCTTCAGAAATAAATGAAAAAAAATCATAGATGTTCTCTGATTAGTTTAGATTAATTATCTGTTACCGAAAGTTAAACTAAAGTCATGTAAGTAGGCCCAAACAATTTTTTTCCAAAAACATGTCAAAAAATCAATCTTTTATGGATTGTTAGCAGAGAAATATATCTATAAATTTGGTAACCATCTAAACCTTGTTTTTTTTTACATTTTTGAAAGGGGCAGCATAGTGCCAAGTCAAAATCGCTCTGGGGCCCCTTTATATATCGGACCAACTACTCAGGTCATATGCCGATACGTCCTTTGTATGGCCGCCACAGGCGGGACCCGAACCCACGACCTTATGGTTGTGACTCAGGCCTTCAACTCGCGCGGCCTATTTATTTATGAGTTTATTATTTGTTTGGGGTAGCTGGATCAGTGGATTTAAGAATCCGGGTTGGATTCTCACATCCGAAAAACAATTTACCCTTCCAGTAACATCTTTAGTAGGCTGTGATTTAACTTCACGTGCATAAATATATCATTTACCGAGATCTGCTATAGCAGAGTGTCACATCCAATAATGGGTAAATGGCGTGACGATAAATTATTTTTAAATTTGGAGTAGGTGGCTCAGTAGTATCGAGTCGGCCTTTGGATTTGAGAACCCGGGTTTGATTCCTACAGCTGACAAACAATTTTCACCAGGTTAAAACAACCCCTGTGGCTCCCTCTCGTACTTATTTATTAGATAAATATTAAAGTGTACCTTTGTTCCAATTTTCGCCATTATACGCGCATTCTTATTTAAGGGGTATTTGGCTCAGTGTATCAAGTCGGCCTGTGGATTTTGAGAACCCTGGTTACCAAATTAAATATACCCTTGTGGCTCCCCCTCCACTAACATCTTTGGGGGCTGTGATTTGACGGTTGGTAACCGCATTTCATGCGAAGAAATATATCACTTACTTGCTACACGCAGTAATGGGTAAAAAGCGTGATGATATATTTATTTATTTATTTTAAAACTACCCCTGTGGCTTCCCCTTCACTAACATCTTTGGGGGCCGTGATTTGACGGCTAAACATGTGCATAAATATATCACTTACCGAGATCTGCTACGGGAGAGTTCCACACCCAGTAATGTGTAAAAGGCATGATGATATATTTATTTATTTATTTTAAAACTACCCCTGTGGCTTCCCCTTCACTAACATCTTTGGGGGCCGTGATTTGACGGCTAAACATGTGCATAAATATATCACTTACCGAGATCTGCTACGGGAGAGTTCCACACCCAGTAATGTGTAAAAGGCATGATGATATATTTATTTATTTGTTATTCATAAATCTCTGTAGGTATATAGAAGTGAGTGAGATTTGAACACACGACCTCTTGCTTGTTTAATTAATAGAGGGAAGTATAATCTTGGTTTTATGCATTAAGATAGGATGACTTAATGTAAATCAAGCACGACTTTGTAGTACATTGTACGTTTTGAATTCTGTATACCTACAAGTTATGCATGCGTAGTATTTTTACGAGCACCACCTGGTGGCGGCGTGGGAGACGGTGGGGGCGGTTGACTCTTGGTGCTCGGTACCTCGGTACACTGGTGTGTAACTAGCTGTAATTACAGAATGTGGCGAAACTCGGACTTCCTGTTGCTCTTTGTGCCGCTGTGTTTCACGCTTAATTAACAACACACACACACGCACACGCGCGTGCACGCGTGCACAGTTGATGCGCATCAATACTTCGTATTGCTGCTGCTGCTGCTTGTTGCTCTCATGAAACGCAAGAAATCTTACAGAGAACAGTTGAGGTTGAGGTTGAAGTTGTTGAGAATTGAGGAAATGTAATTTGGAACCACCCCACCGCGAAATTTATATTTTGAAATTTTTACCGCTAGAATGAACAATAGATTTAGGGTAATTTTTACAATTTTTACGATTGTTATGAAGAGTAGACAATAACACTCTGTCAATGTAAAGTTGACGTTTTCTGTGGAACAATCGAAAAATATCTTTGAAATAGTTATTTGTGTATTAAGAGCGTAAAGTGATCCTTTGTTACTCGAGCACGGTAATTGCAGCGCGAGCCGAAGGCGAGAGCAGTAATAGTGCAAGAGGAACAAAGACACTTTACGCTCGTGATGCACACATAATTTTTTCTACGATTGCATCTTAAAATTATTTAAAAACGTATACGTACTGAAAATAAATTCATTTTGGCAACTGTCAATGTGACAAGTTTCTGTTTTGTTTGTATCCCTGGTAACTATTGAAATAAGCGCGCATTTATAATCTTTTTCGCGCGTTGCCATTGGAGACGCGCGAATTTAACGTCTTTTTCGCGCGTTGCCATTGGAGACGCGCAAAAAAGATATTTTCCGATTGCTCCACAAAAAACGTCAACTTTACGATGACAAATGAGAGCGTAATTGTCAACTTTTCATAGTAATCGTAGAAAAAAGATGTTAAATGCGCGCTTATTTCAATAGTTACCACAAACAAAACAGAAGCTTGTCATATTAACAGTTGATAGAACGAATTTATTTTCAGTACGTATACTTTTTTAATAATTTACAATGCAATCGTATAAAAAATGATGTGTGTATCACGAGCGTAAAGTATCTTTGTTCCTCTGCACTACTGCAGCTCTCGCCTTCGTGCTTGAGTAACAAAGAATCACTTTACGCTCTTAATACACAAATAACTATTTTGGATGTTAACTTTGTTTCGGTTTCGCGGTGACTACCCTGTATAAAACTATGGCTAAGTGGTTCGGATTTCACTATAAACCACTGTAAATAAACAAATAACCCAGTTGTAGCTTCAGGTAGCGCTACTGATCAACAAGTAAGAGTTCATTAATTGAAACCTCACTGATTTATAACTAACAATACGTCTACATTACTTTTCCTTTGTGCGAAAAGCAATAAAGAAAATAAAAAATAAATATGTAAATAGCCATAGTTTGTATGGGGGTGACAACATAAAATATTAATCTTTTCATTAGCATTAATAGTAAAGTACAGTCAAGTAAATAATACACTTATCTGCTCTCTATTTGATTTGATTGTTGGTGTAGGTGTAGGTGTATAAGATAGTGTAGCGAAGAGAATAGTGTACGTGTTCCGCAATGTTGAAGGTTCGATTGTTTTGCGATTTAAACGAATGACCTATGTTTCATTAGGCTTTCACATTTTTCTATTTTAAATACGACATAAAATCGTTAAAATTCTATTAGGTTTACGAATTTTATCTTCATGTTACTGATAGTGGAATTAGTTCATTGGAAAACTATTTTTTTTATTGCGATTTTTAGAATTTTCTTTTCTGAAATTAGAAAACTTAAAAAATCATCACGCCTTTTACCCATTACTGGGTGTGGCACTCTGCCTAAGCAGATCTCGGTAAGTGATATATATTTTTCGCGTGAAGTGCGGTTACCAGCCGTCAAATCACGGCCCCCAAAGATGTTAGTGGAGGGGGAGCCACAAGGATAGATTTAAATTGGTGAAAATTGTTTGTCGGCTGTGGGGATCGAACCAGGATTCTCAAGGTCCACAGACCGACTCGATACCACCTACTCCATATTACTAGTTTCATACAATAATTTTTCTACTTCCGTTCTAATAAATACGAAAGAGCGTTTTTGAAATTATGAAATTTTGACATATTAATGACAGTTATAAATTCAAAAAATAAAAGAATAACACATCAGAATTCGTCTACCAAGATATCTATTGCTATGTTACCTCATTATTTCACTAGTTAAATAATGCAGTTCATTACCTAACTCAAATAAGTGAAATAAAACGTCTATTTCATAACTGAAGTAGAAAAATATGTTTATCTGCATTTCTGCATTTTTTATTTCAATCAATTTTTTTTAATAATTTGGAAATATTTGGCCGTCATAAATCAAAGTAGACACCCTTCATTAATTATTTACGTAACGAGTCAAAAAGTTTTTAATTTAACTAATTAATTACTTAATTTTATTAGCAATTAAAATTTATAAATTAAAAACATTCTAATAGCTGATAAATAATTAAGATAAATTTATTAGTATGTGCGTAAATAGCTAATACTAACTATTTTTATTGCATCAAGGATATATACTCTTGAAAAAAAATATGTGAAATTTATTTCGTAATTCCAATATCACAAAAAGTCGTTCCCGCATTAGACAAGTGTACATTACTGGCACAAATCGATATCTGTATCTCTATCTCGTCCCGTAATCGCGCTAACTAATCCAGAAATTAATCTTATCAGCATCTAATCTTGTCAGTTAATTATGACAAGTTATAAAGCCACAAAGTCTGCGCGGCCAACAAATCAAAAAAGAAAAACTCACTGTCATAACTAATTTAATAAGTACGTTGTTCATAAATAAACCAAATGAACGAATGAAAACAACAAAAAAACATTGCATGCGGAACAGTTGACGCGCGTTAAACAGCGGAGAAAATTAAATGGACGAAAAAAGAAAGATTGGAAAATAAAAGAATGTTGCTTGTAGTTCGCGTAATAAATAAAAGAAGCCGACTTGCCTGATGGCGTATTTTCGATGAGTACTTGCATAAAATATCAAACCAGGAGGCATGTTTTTATACTGCCATTCTATACGGAATAAAGTTGCTATAACCCAGGTCAAATGTCTTGATAATTATGTCATGACAATGCAGTCAAACTTCATTAAAAATATCATAACCAGAATCGTGGAAAAATGACTCATAAATAAATTTAGTGACGTAATTTTCAAGTTATTTGACATGTAATAGTTTTACATGAATTGTTAGAATTTTCTACTGTAAAATAAAAAATGTATAGAGGAATTATGTCGAGTAGGTGGCTCAGTGGTATCGAGTCGGCCTGTGGATCTTGAGAACCCTTGTTCGATCCCCACAGTCGACAAACAATCTTTACTAATTTAAATCTACCCTTGTGGCTCCCTCTCCACTAACATCTTTGGGGGCCGTGATTTGACGGCTGGTAACCGCACTTCACGCGAAGAAAATATATCACTTACCGAAATCTGCTACGACAGAGTAATGGATAAAAGGCGTGATGATATATTTATATATTTATTTTTATTTAGTTTTTTTAATTGAAGCTTTTTAATTGTACTTACCGGGATGTTCTGACTGCATATTCTGAAACTCTTCTTTTAAAATGTTGAAACCAGGATGCATATTACCAAACTCTAATTCAGTTCAGAATAGAACGTTGAATATTTTGACATGAAGGATTTTTGTAAAAGGATTTAAAGAAAAAATAAATAAATAAGTGAAACAAAATATGTATATTATACCCATAATTGTACAGTACACGACAAAACAAGACATTTAAAATTAAACATACTCGAAATTAATATAATATATACATACGATGTGTGACTTTGGTGTAACTTAAATTTATTGTGCATATATCAACAATATAAAGTACATAAACAACTTAAAAAAATGTATGATTCGTGTCCCGTAAGTTTGTGACCACTTTTACATTGATTAGCGTATTGAAACTGGCCAGCGACTTTCGGGACACGTTTATGTTGTCGTTATATTTACTAAAGCTGCGAGAGGGTGTTCCGTAAGTACAGGCAGTCTTCTTCAATAATTATAGGAATATTTTACAACAATATTATATAAAATGTCTTTAATATAAATTCTAATTTTTTTTCAATATAAAATATTTAAGTTTTAACTATAATATATACAAGGCACTTACAGTCCGTTTTAACCAACTAAAATTTGTGCGTTTTTTGAATAATTTTAACAAGTGGTTTATATTTTTTTCCTATTTATATATAACTTTAAAAAAATATATTTACAAGTAGATTATATAGATCTGTATAGAGTATTAATGAATGATAAAAAATATTCACCTCTAATATAAAAATGTTTTTACTTTTTTTTTATTTTAGTTGTAATAACGAGATCATACTAGACTTTTTATATATAATCACAGGCACTGTTTTATTAATAGTTTAAATGAATTTGAGAAAAAAAATGTGGTTAAAAATAATAAATAATATTAGTATAAAAAACATTTTTATATTATTCACTGACGAGGCATTTGTACAGCCCTGAAAAACAGCTAATATGATAAGAGATAATCTATTAATATCACGTCATGATAAAAAAGACAGTCACGATAGCAATTATTGCACTGAAACGTCAAAAATGGAAGACACTTTTGAAAGCCACTGGTATTTAGTTACTGTAACAGGTCTTTCTAACATCCGCTAGAATTTCACTAAAATCATCGTCAGTTTTTGGTCCAACTGTTTGAGGACCAATGTCATGGGACACGTAGAGATCGTGATGGTACTGATGATGGTTCATTGCGGAACCTCCAGTGGATGGTTCTGATTTGATTACATTGGTATTCTGCAGAATAACTGATGGGTGTTGAGGAGGAAATCCGAAACCCATAGAATTATCATTTCTGTGATAATTATGATTGGAATCAACCATTGTTTGATCGATGTTATTAGTGAATTTTAAGTACTTGTCAAATTCTCTTGCATCCACGTCACTGTCAACATCACTACGTTCTTCTTGGTGAATATAGTTCTGCACCAATGGACTGTTGCTATAGTAACCATCATTCAGATTTTGTTTATACATATCATACTCTTGTTTATTGTCCATGATGCTAGGTTTGTATAAATATGGATCTTGGTTTTTCTGTTCGTCAGTGATGATTGAATTGGAAGGATCTTCATTTTTGTAAGGTTGGTGATAATACTGAGCCATATTAGTAGAAAAATAACTATTTAGGGTGTTGGACGTAGTAGTGGCAGTCGTGTTTAGAGTAGAATGATTCACCCCTAACAGTTGGTGGTCCTGCGAAGTTGCAACAGGAGGGAAGAAAGTCCCGGTTACAACATGTCCTTGTTCAACGGAACTACGATTAGCACACATTACATAAACTCCGTTTGCCATCGGCATTGAAGTAATAGGTTGTGAGTTAGTGTAACTGACAGTTGGCTGCCTGAAAGTTTGTATTCTAGGGTAATTTTGCTGCCCTGCATTGGCACCATTGCCTGACTGTTGCTGAATCAACCTTTTCTCCTCGCTATATTGGAAGTTTTCTTTCTCTTGTTCCAATGGACTCATTTCGGGAGTTGGCAACACTGGAGTGTTAGAATCATCTCCGGGATTGGAATTAGGATCTTTTGGAGGATTATTAGTAGAATCTTGAGGACTCTTTGGTTGTTTAAGGTTCGTCTTAGGTTCAGGACTCTGAGTAGGAGACGAATCAGGGGTATGCATAATATTATAAGGGCTTTTTTGATAGCCATAGAACTGATAGTTTTGATAGAGTTTTTGTTGTTGGAAGTCGTTGGCAGTGGTGTACTCTGCCGGAGGGTTGTACTGGGCAGTGGCCCCGGTGGAGGCAGGACTGAGCCCTGCGTTCGGGACGTAGCTGGAGTAGTGGGGTGACAACGCTGAAGGGTTGTGGCTTGCGGGGCTTGAGCCACGTCCTGCGCTCACGGAGGCTACTGGGGCGGCGCGTGCCTTGTTGTGCTTGCGACGCCGGGGTCGGTATTTGTAGTTGGGGTGCTCGGTCATGTGGATGACTCGGAGACGCTCGGCTTCTTCTACGTACGGACGACGGTCTTGAGGCGTCAGGGAACGCCATTTTTTACCTGCAACAAAATAATTTTCATTAGTTTTCAAACATTTTAAGTGTTATAGTGGTATCGAGTCGGCCTGTGGTTCGATTTCCACAGCAGACAAACAATTTTCACGACATTAAAACCAACGCTGTGACTTCCCTTTCAATAATATCTTTAGGGACAAGCGATTTAACAACTTGTAACCGTACTTCACGCGTATAAATATGTCATTTATCAAAATATGCTACAGCCGAATCCAAGGATTCGTGCTTCAATAGTACGAGTTTTGCAATATCCCTTTTCCATGTGTGTTATATTATTTTTTCAATATAAAACATGAAAATTACATTTTGCTACGATTGCAAATGAACAATTACGCTCTCATTTGTCATCTTAAAGTTGACGATTTCTGTGGAAACAATAGTTACCAGGGATACAAACAAATCAGAAAGTTGTCATATTGACAGTTGACAGAATGAATTTATTTTTAGTACGTATACGTTTTTTTAATAATTTTAAGATGCAATCGTAGAAAACATTATGTGTGCACGAGCGTAAAGTTGCAAGTATTGCAGCTCTCGCCTTCGGCTTGCGCTGCAATTTTAATAATTATTTTGTATACATCAAAGTAGTTGTATTTGCAAATGCACATCACGTTTTCTTGGTCAACATGTCAAATGACATTTCCCTCACTCAATTTACTTGTATAATAGCTATTTTCCTCACTAATAAAGAAAGTTATTACTTTCATGACTAGTGAGTAAAACGCCTGAGAGAAATATAATTTTCACAAGTAATGTTGAAAAAACTTTATTTTCTTCTCTAAGGATGAAAAGTGTCACTTTGTCACATGTTCATGAAAAAATTCTTATTAATCAGTGACATACTTGAGGAAATAAAATACTTCAAATAAATTGACAAAAATAACTTGTAGTTTTCTACAAAATAATTTATAAATAGCTGAAAATTTACAATGTCAAATAGTATAAAAAAATCTATATTTCATTTGATTCAGTTACACCTATTAATTTTAATTATTAATTAAAACAATTTAAAACCAGTCGTGTGAAACTTAAAAATAGATTGTATATCAAACCTAATATCTGAAGTTGCAGGAGAATAATTAAAAACGTTATTAAACGTTTTGATAAGATTTATTTTTACATGAGAATTTGATATCTTTAAAATTTACTTGAATTAAGAAATTTAATTGACTGGGAAAATCTATTTCGTGTACTTTTCTTTCAAACAATTTCGAATCGTTTGACAACTGACAACCTACGTAGATAATTATAAAATGTATCGTAGTAAAATACATCTTGTTTAATTAGTAAAAAGAGAGCTGTAGCCGTATTCAGAGAGTTAACCGCTGTTATTGAAGTTATAGTCAAGCTTTATCAGTTGACCTATAAATACATTTCTGAATTTTTTGCATTCCTTTTGTTGCGTTATTTAACATATGTTCAGCAGCCTACACAAGGGTTTCAATAAATACCTATTACCGTATCAACCATATCAAAAACATCGGCGCGAAGTACTAATTGGCTGCGAGAACGGTCTTTAAATTCACATTCATCATAATATATTTTCATTAACAAGATTGAAATCGTGTTTTGAAAGGTTGTTTTTATTTTCAGTGATTTCGTTTGGTCCTGGGCGCCCACGCACATTCGACGCCTCTGGTCAGGTAGGCTATTTAATTTGAAAATATTACGACATAAGTTGAGGGCTTAAATTAGTTTTTATTGGTGAATTTAGCTACAGATGTCACCACATTGTGTCGGACGCGTGTGATTTACGATCGGACACGTTTATAGGTCCGTGTACACGAGCGCGCGCGCACGCACGCATGTTGTGATTTACACGGCGTAGTTTCGGCCCCTGATTGCCTGTGTTTACTGCTCTTTACTCTCATAATAAATGTTTTGAGTTTCCGTTATTTTTATTTATTTATTTTTGTTGTTGTTTGCGTTTATGGCCAGTAATGATGATTTGTGTTATTTTTAACGCGCCTTTATGTTGGCGGTAATGTTTGTTACATTCAGTTACATTATCGAAATATACACTCAACTTTTTCTAAAGCATCGTTTACATTACTCAACTTAGATGAAACAACTTCACACCAAAATACCCCCAAAAACAGTTGTAAAAAGTTGGACTTTGTAGCACTGTTTTTAACAAAATTCACTTTGTCAACGCGATACATGAAAAATATTTTGTACTACTTACTATTTACGACAAATCTTGGAAATATACAGGATGTTTTAAAAGTATTATAAAATAATATAAAAGAATATATCGATAATAATACAAATAGTGTATTTTGGTTGTTGCACGTGAGAATGTCACTTTTACTTGAGACAAAAAAGTCATTCGAACGCGCCAACAAACAAGAATTTCGCCCATGAAACATAAACAACATTTTTTCTACAATTGCCAAAATAATTATTGTTTTATTCAACCAAATTTAAGGAAAACAATCAAAAAAAATATGAAAAAAATTAAAATTGGGAGCGTGCGTAAAATACTCATTTTGAGCATTAGAATGCAAAACATTGCGCGAAATACGCGTTGTAATGGTAATGTAAATGATGAAAAACTCACGTATTTCGCGTATTGATATTAGTGAAAAAAAAGTGAAGATTTTTTGACAGTTGTAGAAAATACAAATTTTCCAAAAGTCGTAAATATAATTGCACGTGCCTTAGATCTAATATTTGTTGTGCCCTTGGACTGGTAGGTTACAATAATGAACACAAATTATTAAACATTTTTCTTAAATTGATGCAACAAAAACAATATATTACGTAGCAGGAATAGTATTTTGAGATTTTCGTCTAGTAAAAATAAAAAAAAAGTAATTGTCTTTACATTTTGTTTAATTTAAATAGCTAGATGTTTAGATTTTACAGTAACAGCATTACTAGTAAGAAATTATTCTAATTCCCTTAAAAAAAATCAACAAAAAAATCAATTTAGAAAACAAGAGCACACCCACTCTTTTCTGATTGATTTTAAGTTGCTCGGCGTGGGGCCTAGTTAATACTTCCCTCGCGGCACGGCGCCACTGTTCTCTCACACACACACACACACAAGTATCACACATGCCTCGACTCTAATCGCTACACATACAGAGAAAATGTAATAACTTGCAATGCATTTGTTTTAAATAAAATAATAGAATATTACATCTAGGGAGAGAAATGCATAATTTTTGATGAGGTGTAATTTGCAGCAGAGGGCGAAGCCCAAAACTTACAAAACTCCTAGAGAAAATAGCATTTTCACCCGAGGTAAAATAAATAAATATATCATCACGCCTTTTACCCATTACTGGTTGTGGCACTCTGCCAAAGCAGAACTCGGTAAGTGATATACTTTCACGCGTGAAGCTCGGTTATTACCGTCAAACCCGGGCCCCGAAGATGTTAGTGGAGGAGGAGCCACAGGGGTAGATTTAATTGTTTGTCGGCTGTGGGGATCGAACCAGGGTTCTCAAGATCCACAGACCGACTCGATACCACTGAGCCACCTACCGCATAAATGACATATAAATATATATCATCACGCCTTTTACTCATTACTAAGTGTGACACTCTGCCGTAACAGATCTCGGTAAGTAATATATTTTTACACGTGAAGTGCGGTTACCAGAAAGCAAATCTCGGCCCCCAAAGTTGTTAGTGGAGGGGGAGCCACAGGAGTCGATATTAAATTGGAGAAAGACAGTTTGTCGGTTGCGGGAATCGAACTCAAGCCGACTACATGCCCACTCTACCACCAACTCCATTTGAACAATTATTTAAAACGTGAATTAAAAAAAAAATCAGTCATACATTTATTTGTTAAAATTCCTTATAATTCCTGCGCAGAAACAGCCATGCCGTCAAGATCTAATTTTGTCATTTTTATCACCAGGCTACTATTCAAAATTTGACGAACAAAGTCTTGACTGTCGCCATATAACTTATGATAAAATTGAAAGAATAATTTCTTGTAACACTATAATTTATCTATCTTGTAAAATGCATATTACAGCATAAAAGTCTTAATTTCCGGTGGAAGCCGGCTCTGTACAACCGCAACACAAAATGGATACTCATTCCAAGAACTCTTATAACTGTGCACAAATTTTATTACAGAAACTTTCTGACGTTTCTCCAATACAAAATATATTCATTCGCTGGTCAAGTCACAGCCAGGCTTGATGTTTCATTTCATATTTATTACCATCCGTACATATATTACTTTTACTGACATTTTTCTCAATTTTTTTCAATTATTTGTGATAGAGCGCCACGGAGATATGTGCCATGTTTTATGTATCCGCAGTGCGAATATAAAATAGAGAAAGGAAATTATAAATCAAATCAATTTTATTATTCTTACATATGTAACATCACTTTAACGCCCTTCAAATTAAGTACTATGCATTCTTAAAACATTTCATTGCTTCATCCTGCACTTCATCTTCACCTAATATTGTTACTCTACCACTTTTTTGGGTGGTATCAAGTCGGCGTATGAATTTGAGATTCCGGGTTCGATTCCTACAGCCGACAAATAATTTTCAACTATTCTTCTTTGGGGGCCGTGATTTTAAAGCTGGTAACTGCATGGGGTAGATGGCTCAGTGGTATCGAGTCGGCCTGTGGATCTTGAGAACCCTGGTTCGATCCCCACAGCCGACAAACAATTTTCACCAATTTAAAAATCTACCCCTGTGGCTCCCTCCCCACTAATATCTTTGAGGGCCGTGATTTGACGGCTGATAACCGCACTTCACACGACAAAATATATCACTTACCGAGATCTGCTTAGGCAGAGTGCCACACCCAGTGATGGGTAAAAGGCGTGATGATATATTTATTTATTTTTATTTAATATATCACTTACTGAGATCTGCTTAGGCAGAGTGCCACACCCAGTGATGGGTAAAAGGCGTGATGATATATTTATTTATTTTTATTTAATATATCACTTACTGAGATCTGCTTAGGCAGATTGCCACACCCAATAATGGGTAAAAGGCGTGATGATATATTTATATTTATTTATTTTTTTAAATATATCATTCACTGAGATCTGCTTCGGCAGAGAGCCACACTTAACAATAGGTAAAAGGCGTAATGATATATTTTTACCTAATTTCGTTAAGAAAAGTCCTGTTTTACATCAAGAGTTCGCTCGTTTTGGCAAATATTATATTCGTCAAAAAATATCAACCTTTTCATAACTGGTTACGTAAATAACTATTAAATGTTTTTGTCGCTATTATGTAGTTTTAGCAAGTGTCAAACTCTTTTAAAACTGGTATAGATGAGAGACCGCATATGTCAAGCATCAGCATCATCTCGTCGGCACGTGCGCATGCATCGCATCCACACATGCGCCCGCGCGCCTTGAAGGCAAGGCCCCCTCATTCATTAATAATTCATACATGTATTTTAAGTACATTGTATTTGTCGGAAACATGCATTTCGGCTACAGGAGGGTGGGGTTCAAATCTCCACAATATTGACCTCTCTCTCACCTCTTGAGGACCCTCTACTGCCATCTCTCTCACTCACAGACACACCCTAATTTCAACAAAAAGACCAATGACTTGTTTGGTTTTTTTATCGTTTCATGTTTGTCGTGTTTTGTTTATTAAACAAATGATGGCTGAAGAGAAGGACCTGAAGAATGTGTAACAGCATCAGCTAACGGAAGTTTTGCGATGAAGAAAAAATTCGTCTTCATTTAGAAGCGAAGAAAAAAGATCTCTTAATTGAACCTTCCATTATGAGTATATAGATTGAGTGTATTGTTAATGTGCTACAAGCAACTTTACGCATACTAATTAAAGATAATTAGTGTAATTAGGGGCCAACCCCTTCGTCTACCAGTAATTATTAAACTCTGATACAGTGCTTTCAAAACTTTTGACATCTGGGGATAGCCCCAATTAAATTAACTTATCCTGGAGGAATTAAAACTCTTTTTATAGCTATGAAATTATTTATTATGATTAACAATTATAATATTATCTTGATTCAAATTATAAATAATAGAATCATAAATGAATTAATGAGAAATGACATTTGTAGAAAATCTAAAATTAGCTATTTTTGTTTTAATATTACTTGCGAAAATGACATTTCCCTCACTCAATTTAGTTGTGATAGTAACCGTTTCCCTCACTAGTGATGAAGTAAATAACTTTCCTCACTAGTGAGAAACATGGTTACTATCACAACTTAATTAAATGAGGAAAATGTCATTTGACATGATGTGCATTTGCACAACTCCTTTGATTTATATAAAATAATTATTAAATTTCTTGTATCGCAAACGTAAACATGTAATTTTTACGTTTAATGTTGAAAAAAATAAAAAACTCGTAATATTAGAACAGTCGCTGTTAGTTTTAAAGCAACTTTATTTTTTTTTATTTATTCAATAGTGTTTTAAATTCTAATTTAAATGGCAGAATAATCATATATGTACCTCGGGTGTAAAGTCATTTCCTCATATGTTACACAAATAGTTATTTTCTATGATAGTGCAGCAAGTACTCATTTGCGTGTGGAAAGTGATTGTTTTCTGCCCTCATATGTCAATAGAATGACATTATTATGTTCGATTGAAAAAAGTACAAAAAATGACAGTAACACAACATTTGTTTCATAGTCATGAAAAAATGCACGAGAAAATTTAAATTAAATTTTCATACTTCTTTTAGTTTTCGAGATATGAGATCTCAAAGTTGAGATTAAGAAAAAAAGTAAAAAATGTGAATTTGAAAAATTGCTACACACCAACACTTTCAATAGCTTTCCCTAAAATTCTGTGAAACTCCTGGAAATAAATAAAAGTCAAATGTTTGACATTCGCAAGAAATCAAAACCAATGACAAAACGCCCTTCAAACACAACAGAAAAAGTAAAAAAAAATAAAAAATTCCGTCCGAAACATCTCCCGCGTGAATGGCAGCAATCAATCTACAACAGGGGACTGTACTGTGTCAGGGAGTGTACAAGGGGTGCGAGGGGTGTA
The DNA here is from genome assembly GCA_947425015.1 of Pterostichus niger. Taxonomy (NCBI): domain Eukaryota; kingdom Metazoa; phylum Arthropoda; class Insecta; order Coleoptera; family Carabidae; genus Pterostichus; species Pterostichus niger. Next base: position 38,012,685 of record OX380336.1, on the reverse strand, counting down.
GAGGTTCCCGGACCGGCCACCCGTTGCGCCACAATCGCGCTGTCAATCGGATACACACCCCGATGTTATTAATCATAAACCGAAAGAAGAACTCAAGAAGATGATGATACATTCAATGATGCTCTTTACCTAATAATTACAATTATAGTTGCTACATTTAAATGTGTTATTTTCTTTGAATTATTGAATAGTTATTTGTTAGTCTGCACAACAGGAACTTAATTCCAAGTACAGTAGCTTATAGTGGAATCTGAACCACCTAGATATAATCCTTTTTTTAATTTGAAGTTAAAGAGATTTGAATTTACAAACTTTTTAAAAGCCACTTTTAATTTATATATAGGGTGTTTCTATCTATACCTCTGCAAGAAACTTTAATGACATATATAGTCTGATATACTGATTATAGAACAAAAATAATCTTTATGTTCGACTGCATCATATTACCTTGTTTTACGACACTGTTTACTGTCCATAATCGGGTACTTTATTGTACTAGTACGATAAAAATGCAAAATTGGACTGCTGTCAATGTCACATTAAAACAAAATTCAAAAGAAATATTTAAACACCATTTTCTGTATGTATTATATGTGTCTTGATACAATTGTTAGATATTCTCTTGCATTGCATGCAAGATCTTTTATTTCTTTTGGAACGTCTTCAATGTCTTCATCCATCTCAACACTATTTTCACTTTGACAATTTGATAAATAAAGCAACAAATGCATAACAACGAAGCACACTTGCAATTAAATGTTTTAAATATAGGTATTGACATAATCATATTTTAAGAGAAAATATTCTCCATGCAGTCGAACATAAAACGTTGTATGCAACTCGTACATAATCGGGCTTTATAGACTCGCCTTATTTATTAGCCTCGCTCGCTGCGCTCGCTCTGCCATCAAATTCGGCTCGTCCAATAAAGACCTAAATTATGTACTTGTTACATAAACTACTATTTTGAAATTCACAAAAATTTGGGTATTTAGAACAATTTTTGTGATTGAAACATCAGCCCTTAAGAAATTATGGTTTTCGTTGTCTTGTTCGTTTTCAGTGAATACGCTTATAAATTGACAATTCAGTGTCGTGGTGTCCACGGAACATAATAACGCGTGCGGGACTGCGGTGCGAGCACGCGCTGGCCCGCCCTCAGTCTCGCCAAGGTGCGGCAGCGCCTAATGCCTCTCACGGCTGTCTGTGCATCCGTTCATCGACATCACTACCGCAACCAACATCTCTAACTAAACACTATTCAAACAAGCGATAACCCTATCTTAGTGATACATTAAAACCTATTTCTATTGATGGGGTAGGTGGCTCAGTGGTATCGAGTCGGCCTGTGGATCTTGAGAACCCTGGTTCGATCCCCACAGCCGACAAACAATTTTCACCAATTTAAAAAATCTACCCCTGTGGCTCCTCCACCACTAATATCTTTGGAGGCCGTGATTTGACGGCTGGTAACCGCACTTCACGCGAAAAAATATATCACTTACCGAGATCTGCTTAGGCAGAGTGCCACACCCAGTGATGGGTAAAAGGCGTGATGATATATTTATTTTATTTTATTTTTTCTATTTATTTATTTAGTGGATCTTGAGAACCTTGGTTCGATCTCCACAGTCGACAAACAATTTTTACCAAATTAAATTTACTCCTGTGGCTTCCCCACCACTAGCATCTTTGAGGGTCGTGATTTGACGGCTGGTAACCGCACTTCACGCGCATAAATATATCATTTACCGAGATCTGTTTCGGCGGAGTACCACATCCAGTAATGGGTACAAGGCGTGATGATATATTTATTTATTTATTTACGTTACGCTGTACAACAGGAACATAATCCCAATTACAGTACAGGGTCCGCACTCACCGAGCCGCAGTGTGATAGTTTATATAATTTTTAGCTTGAGTGCGATTCGAACGCTATCCACACCCCCATACTATTATAATTATTATGATAACAATTTTTATCACATTAAAATTAATTCTGAGGCTCTGCCTCAACTAACATCTTTGGGTGATTTGACAGCTGGTACAAGTATAAATATATCATTTAACGAGATCTGCTACACATGAGTGCCTCACTTAATAATGGGTAAAATACGTTATAATATATTTATATTATTTTTATATACAAGTCAGGCTTTGCAACATTGGCTTATGGCTTGTGCTATAAGTTTCCTGGTCGTGCAATAAAGTGACACTTTTAACACTAGTTACATAAATAACTATTAGTACCAACTTACTGCATTTATTAGATTTGACAAATATAGAATGTTATAAATTTGTGGGGTAGATAGCTCAATGGTATCGAGTCGTGTGGATCTTGAGAACCAGGATTTGATTCCCACAGTCGACTAACAATTTTCACCAAATTAAATCTACCCCTGTGGCTCCCGATCCACTAACATCTTTGGGAGCTGGTAACTGCACTTCACGCGAAGAAATATATCACATACCGAGATCTGCTTAGACAGAGTACCACACCCAATAATGGTATATTTATTTATTTAAATTGAAAATCTTTTGCATTATGAAACTTCCACAACTGCATTCTTCAGCTGCAAATTAGAATAGTTAGCGCCAGTCTAAATGAAGCTAAAAACATGACCATCTTCGTCTGCAATGTTAATATGCATGATGTGCAGACTAAAGGCACGCATTGACAGAGTGTACCGCCGCCGAACCACCACCGACATCCGTCGCTTTGGCGGCACAGAGCGGCAAAGAGCGGCAGCTCGTAAACCTAAACCCAGTTCACACCGCCAATATCATATTACACACTTCACTTCATAACTTCAATACAAGGAAATCAAGCTTCATCGAGCGTTGAAGTCTCTAAAGTTTATATATGATTTTTGGTGAATTTTTAAAATTTTAATTGCATGAATGTGATGTAAATCTGGTTGGGAGGTTCTGTTGAAGCTGTTATTGTATTAAAATGGGTAGTTCTGTTTTATGGTGATATTCTGTAATTTTCTATAACGCTACACATATGTAAATCTGAACAAAAGCGCATCATATTTGATTGTCAAATGGCATTGTCAATAAAAATCTATGCGCTTTTGTTCAAATTTACAGAACTGTAGCGTTATAAAAAAATACAGAATAGCACCAGAAATCTTTAGTCAAATAAGTTGTTTATGAACCTATAAGTACAAAATGATTTTTCACTTTTTGAATTTTAGAATTTCTCAACTTTCTTCTACTGTACCTTAAAATTTAATAACGATAAATAAATTCCGATTGAAAATTTGTATTTCTCATGTTTTTTTGAATATGTAATCGTATTTTTAGATTATGTTAATAAAGCATATTTATTTTACATAAGTTTGTTTAAAAATTGGATGGGTTACATACTGCAAAAAATTTAGCTTCAAACATTTGGTTATAATATCTCCTCGACGCGAGGATTTCAAATTTTCAAACCGCAGTTTCATATCTTTTTTAGTTCTTGAGATATAGCAATGACTCATTTTGACCATTTACTCGAAAATGGACAAAATTCTGAGGCTGGAAACTGCACCATTCGATTCTACGGGAATTATTACATAAGTATAGTAATTTTAAGAATTATTGCTGCACGGCTTAAAGGTTTAGAACAAACAAACTAAAAATGACTGAAAATCGCAAAAATCTTAAGATATATGATAAAATAAATAAATATATCATCACGCTTTTAACCCATTACTTTCGGTATGTGATATATTTATGCGAGTAAAGTGCGATACCCAGCCATCAAATCTCCGTCTCCAAAGATGTTAGTGAAGGGAGAAGCCACTGGGGGTAATTATAATTTAATGATTCGACGTCTGGTAACCGCACTTCATGCGAAGAAATATATCACTTACCGAGGTCTGCTTATGACATAGTGCAACACCCACTAATGGGTATAAGGCGTGATGATACATTTACTTTAGTATAACTTATTTTTTTCTTATATATTGATAAAATAAAATAAATAAACAAATATATCATCACACCTTCAATCCATTACTGGGCGTGCCATTTGGCTCTCGATATATGATATATTTAGTGCGGAAACCAGCCGTCAAATCACGGCCTCCAAAGATATTAGTGGAGAGGAAGCCATAGGTGCAATTTGAATAAGTTGAAAATTGTTTATAGGTTGTGGGAATTGAACAGGGGTTCTCAAATCCACAGGCCGATTTGGTACCACCGATCCATTTATCCCTAAAATAGTCACGTGACCTGTCAAACTATCAATGTCAATTTATTTTAACTTGTTTTCAATTAATTTAGATTGAGTTTAATAAAATTACTAAAATAACAAATCATAATTTACACACCCATAAGATTGAATATCAAACTTTTCTTCATAGCCGTTAAAATAAATTGACATTGTCGGTTTGACAGGTCACGTGACTTAATCCCAATTACAGTAGCTAATAGTGGTATTCGAAACACTTAACCACAATCGTAGTTTTTTTGATGAATTTGACGGCAGCGAGATTTGAACGCACCACCCCTTACTTGTTAATTAATAAATGCATAAATTGCGGTTGTAATATAATAATAATTAAATATTATTGTACTCGTGTATTATAATGAACAGTATATTACGTTTCTAATAGTGGTTGAAAAAAGTACGTGTCAGTAAAGAGGTTAATTAAAATATGAAATAATAACATTGAAGTCTGTGCAAGCATTGAAGTCACCACAAAGTAAAGAAGTAATTGTTGTTGGTGAGTGTGAACCTGGCTTCACCGGCGTATGAGTTGTAACCACAAAGTCGATCATAAACCATGTAGCGGTTATACATTGTAACCAAGTCATCGGCATCGACATTACCACACATTAACCAATAACCGACACCTTCACCACCAGAAGAACCATCACTACATGTTTATTACCCACATTCTATATTCATTTTAGATATTCATATGTTTTTCAACTTCAATGTAAATTAAAAGTACCTTGACGCATTTTATTTATTCTCTCTGGCTGGCAACAATCTGATGAAGCAGATCTTGGAAAATAGTTGAACATCGATAGTCATTTGTATATTAACCCTTTGCACTCCGTTGTCGGCGTAATTGCGACATTTTTACATTACATGCATGTACTTGTATACTATGTATGTATGTAACTAATATAGTGTTGGAGTTATTGGTATCCTCTATAAGTATTTAGGCTGGAGTGAAAAGGGTTAAGTGAAGAAAGTGAGAAATTTCTGACTGAAAGTGTCGTTTAATTTTCAGAGTTGAAGACGATGGATATAAAGAATTATACTTTCTTCCTAAAGTATACATACAATTATTTTTTCTACTTCCGTTAGGAAATAGACGTTTTATTTCACTTATTTGAGTTAGGTAATGAACTGCATTATTTAACTAGTGAAATAATGAGGTAACATAGCAACACATAAAAATTAAGAGATCTTGGTGTAGAGGTTTGTTCGCAAATTCTTCGTTTAAGAGCTCGTACATACAAATAATGAGAATTTTGGGTTGAACCAGTTCAAAAATCGAAAATTATTAAAATGCGGTTCTATATAATTCAGACCACGAAAAATCGAATGGCGCAAGGCGTATCTTCATATCTTTTTGAGTTCTAGAGTTACAGTGATTTTTGACTTTTTTTAAGCTCAACTTTGAGAGTCCATAACTCAAAAACTAAAAGAGATATTGAAATGCGGTTTGAACGAGTGTATTTCTCGTGCGCTACTTAACTTGTACCGGTATTTTGAAAATTTTGAAAATTTTTCAATTTTTTTCGAAATTTTCTTTTGTCGATATTTCAAAAAGTTGAAAAGATAATGTTAATATGAAAACACCAGTGAATTCCTCGCGTGAAAATACATAGGTATGCAAATTTTCAGAAGAAAATTCGAACGGATACATTTTTTATTACAAAAAATCGAAAATGGCCGTTTTTGAAGATTTCTTAAGGGGTACCCCTTGGTGTTTTTACGAATTTTTGCCATTTTTCGTTTTTTTTTAATAAAAAATTTATCCGTGCGAATTTTGTTGTAAAAATTTGCATACCTATGTATTTTTACGAGAGAAATTCACTGGTGTTTTCAGATTTTCATTATCTTTTGAAGTTTTTGAAGTATTGTGGAAAAAAATTTGGAAAAAAATTGAAAAATTTTCAATATTTTCAAAATACCTGTACAAGTTAAGTAGCGCACGAGAAATACACTCGTTCAAACCGCATTTCAATATCTCTTTTAGTTTTTGGGTTATGGGCTTTCAAAGTTTAGCTTAAAAAAAAGTCAAAAGTCGCTGTAACTCAAAAACTAAAAAAGATATGAAGATGCGCTTTGCGACATTCGATTTCTCGTGGTCTGAATTATATAGAACCACATTTTAATAATTTTCGATTTTTGAACTGGTTCAACCCAAAATTCTCATTATTTGTATGTACGAGCTCTTAAACGAAGAATTTGCGAACAAACCTCTACACAAAAGAACTTTTGGATTGTTTTGAGGTTCCAAATTTATACCTAACGTTTAGTTAATGTAATTTAAAGTAATTCAAATTCATTTAATTTGTTTAAACTTAAAATGTTTCTTTTAGACACTTCAATGCATTGCTGAACATATGATTTTCCCTATGTTTACTTTTAAAATAAACGCTCTAATGTATTGTTGTCAAACTTTTGAACTGTAATTATGGTAATGATATATCCCTATGTTTACTAATAAGAAAAACTCCCAGTATATCATAACGCCTTTTACCCATTACTGGGTATGACACAATGCCTAAGCAGATTTCGGTAAGTGATATATTCTTTCGCGTGAAGTGCGGTTACCAGTCGTTAAATCACGGCCTCCAAAGATATTAGTGGAGGGGGAGCTACAGGGGTAGCTTTAAATTGTTCTCAAGATTAACAGTTGTAGAAAAAATGTTGTTTGTATTTCGTTGGTAAAATTGTAGTTTTTTTGGCGCATTCGAATGAATTGTGACATTTTCACAAACATTTCGTGCACTTTACACAAAAGTAACTATTCTTTCCTAGGGATGAAAATGATTACTTTCTTTTATCAATTGAAGGAAGGAAATGTTTGTTTCTGTTGTTTGAGGATCACTGTATTGTCGGCACGTACCGAATCTAATCTATTTGGACGTGTGCGCCCAGTAAACCGTTCATCAGCACCACAAAACAAATGACGAGCGGCCGCCATCGGCCATCGGCCATCGAGTTAACTGTGCAGTCAAATAAGAAACCGAACATAGCACACATAACGCCGACGCTAACCAAGTAGGTATATTTAGCAATCCGGTAATCGGCATCACCGACACTTGCCTCCAAGCGATTTCGGATTCTGACGGATTCGTCACAGTCTCTACGCTTTAGTTGCACCGTCTGCCACCGTCGCCCCAGGCGCCACCTACGCGCCAGAAACAAATTAGATTTTCGCTAACTGCTCTCAAGTGAATGTTAGTTTGATTTGAAGGTTTGTTTATAAGACTGTACAGAATGAATAGAGTGGTTTTAATTACTGGCTGTTGATTAAATTTCCGTGATTACTTTGAAATCACCTCGGGAATCAGGACTGCGCGCGCGGGTTCTTGACCGCTGATGGAATATTTCAACAATGACAGCTCAATATCATTTAACTAGTTTATTGTCCACTCTTTTACTGGTTTTATTTAATTGTTGTATTGTATCCTATACTTCCTTAACAACAAACAACCGCCATTCAACAACGAAATACGTTATCTCCAAATAAATTAACTAACTTTCAATATTTATAGTCCAATTCACAAAGGAATTTTAGGAAATACTGAATTTTAGAGTTATCAAATTAAGCTTAACCTCATTTAAAAAAAGTTTAAACAAATTCTAATATAATTTTGATACTATATACCGTATGGGGTAGGTGACTCCGTGGTATCGAGTTGGCCTGTGGATCTTGAGAACCCTGGGTCGATCCCCACAGCCGACAAACAATTTTCACCAATTTAAATGTACCCCTGTGGCTCCCCCTCCACTAATATCTGCGGCTGGTAACCGCACTTCACGCGAAAAAATGTGTCACTTACCGAGATCTGCGTAGGCAGAGTGCCACACCCAGTAATGGGTAAAAGGCATGATGATATATACTGTCCCATTACTGGCTGTGGCACTCTGCCTACGCAGATCTCGGTAAGTGATATATTTTTTCGCGTGAAGTGCGGTTACCAGCCGTCAAATCACGGCCCCCAAAGATATCAGTAGAGGGGAAGCCACAAGGGTAGATTTAAATTGCACATGGTGTATATGTATAAATTAATTAAATAATCTAATAAGATCTGCAATTGTGAAGTGTCTATAAGTAGAATTGAGTTGAGGATGATATATTTATTTGATTATGCATTCTTGAGGTATGTTAGCTATTCGCCTAACAGTGGCGGTGTTAAATGAAGTCACGTGTTCACCGGATACACTATGACGTCATCGGATGTACAAGCACGTATTTTATACCTCCCTCCCTTCGACAAGAATGTAATCAGACTTCCAAAAACATCAACGGTTCATATACAGGGCTGTACAAAACTTTATAACCATTGAAATTACAAGTTTTTATTACTAATGAAATAAAAGTATAAACACTGCCTACAAATAATAATTTATTAATTAGTTATTATGTAGGTACCTGGTGTAATGCCTTATTTATTTTTTTAATTAAATGTACTATTAAACCAGTGACACTAAAAATGTTTGCTAGAAATGAAATACTTTAATTTGTGCGTATTTCAAACAAATCAGTATATAAAATTATATATGTAATTAAAGTTTCATGCAGAGGTATATAAATACCCTGTATAGTACAGTACAGTACGGTATTCTACTTAAGTTCCAAAAAATATATAAACTACCCCACTGCAGCTCGGTGAGCCCGGACCCTGTACTGTAATTGGGATTAAGTTCATGTTGTACAGAGTAGCATTAAATAAATAAATAAATATTTGCGTGTGTTTATTGCTAGAGTTTGTTGGTCACTGGTGCGTTCTTTGGCCCGAGGTCGGACACACGTCAATTTCATGCATCGCGTTTATGATGAATGTCACGCATCGTGATGTATGTCAACACACATATGTGACAGTATGACGCACTTCAATTCTTCCTTCGGTTCATTGTCACTTGTAAATAACACCCAACAAACTTATTCTTCTTTTCAATTTCTTCAAATCCTTGTGACAACATTTCTATGTCACGTCCAAAATATTTCAATCACTGGGCAGCATTTGTAAAAGTCAACTGATCCATTACACAGTGTGTGATCTATATGAGGATCTCCGGATCCATACATTTAAATTGGCTACTTGGAGATGTTTCCCGCTATCGTCGGTAGGATCGCTGGCGTTGCTCCCGCAGCCTGGTGCGCTACCAACCTTACAGAGATGTCCCTAAACTTCGTTGTAGTTAATGGATGTTATAAGGATGTCGTCTTATCTGATTTGAATTAAATGGTTTTATCTAGCTGCCTGCTTGTTGTTAGAGCTTCACTCATTAATTATCTACTGTGGTTTGAAACGAGAAGTTTGATACGTACGATGATGTTGTTAGTAAACACGAGAATTTATCATTGTTGTCCTTGCTTTTAATTCATTACTTATTTACAAAGTAAAATGCTGTGCTATTTAAAATAGATAGCGTTGTAGCTTCACAAGCTATTATCCAATACTGGATGTGGCACTCGATCGTAGCAGATCTCGGCAAGTTATATTTTACATGGTTACCAGCCGTTAAATCATGGAGTAGTTTTAATGTGGTGAATATTGTTTCTTGATTGTGGGACTTGAACCTGGGTTCACAAATACTCGATACAACTGAGCCATCTGCTCCGTAAAATAAAAATATTCTTACGCCTTTTACCCATTACTGGATGTGGCACTCGAACGTAGCAGATTTCGGTAAGTGATATATTTCACTGCGTTAAATGCGGTTACCACCCGTTAAATCATGACTTCCAAAGATGTTAGTAGAAAATGAGCCTTAGGGGTAGTTTTAATGTGGTGAAAATTGTTTCTTGATTGTGAGACTTGAACCTAGGTTCACAAATACTCAAGCCGACTTGATACCACTGAGCCATCTGCTCCATAAAATAAATATATTATCACGCCTTTTACCCATTACTGAGTGTGGCACTCTGCCGTGGCAGATAAGTGATATATTTCTTCACGAGAAGTGCAGTTACAAGCAATCAAATTACGGCTTTCAAAGATGTTAGTGGAGGGGGAGCCACAGAGGTAGTTTTCATGTGGTGAAAATTGTTTGTCAGCTGTGGGGATCGAACCAGGGGTTTCAAATCTACTAGCTGACTTGATACTACTGAGCCACCTACAAATTTTGAATTTGTAAATGTAAAAATAATGATTTTTTAGCCTGCAAACAACCCAGTTGCAATTGTTCACTTTTTGTCAGTAAATGACAATCGAAAAGTTTACTTTTTTATTGACTATACATAAAAATATATTAGGGCTTCTGTTACGATTTGTATTTATTTATTTGTTAGTCTGCGTAAAAGGACCAGTAGCTTATACTAGAATTCGAACCACTGAAACCAAATCGTATTTTTCGGATATTCACTGGACTATGATCGCCTATTAATTAATTATGGGGTAGGTGGCTTAGAGGTATCGCGTCGGCCTGTGGATCATGAGATCCCTGGTTCGATCCCCACAGCCGACAAACAATTTTCACTCATTTAAATCTATCCCTGTGGCTCCCCTTCCACTAACATCTTTGGGGGCCGTGATTTGACGGTTAATAACCACACTTCACGCGTAGAAATATATCACTTACCGAAATCTGCTTCGGCAGAGTGCCACACCCAGTAATGAGTAAAAGGCGTGATGATATATTTATTATTTATTTATTTATCAAATTCTGCATTTAAAATACTTCTTCTTGGATACATGGGAAATTAGATAGTTCCGGAATTTATAAACTCGTATAACTAATTGATAGTAAGTTGAACATTGACAAAGTCTGAATCGTGATTGTAGAAGTTGATGAATTCGCATCACATCTGGGTGCTGTGGGTGATGGGTGACGCACCAAGCACCTGCACTGTGCTGTCATGTCTTCAGCAACACGCCACATGGTTCATGATGGCTGTCTACTTCATAGCTCATTGCATAGGTCACGTACAACCGATGACGTTTTCGTAATGCGCCATATTTGCCGCGAGAAATGACACTGAAATATTTAGGTGACATAATTTTATAATAACTTGTACTAGATACTAATTACTAAAGCCCGGATTTTTAGGCAATTGCCTAGATTCAAATTTTAATATACTTCAGGCAATTTCGTTTTTCTATACATAGGTAATATGTGTACGTGTAATGGAAGGTTTTTTTTTCGTGCCTTAGAGCCTATTTTTTCTATATTTTGGTTATTGTGCCTATTTTACCTTATACAGCCTATTTTGCCAATTTTTGTGGCCTATTCTAACTTTTATTGAGCAGACAAGGTTTATCATTTACTTCGTTGACTAATTCAGCACTCGACAAAGTGTTTCAACCTAACCTATAATATTTAAAGTACTTACTTTAATCAAGTTTTTGTGTGTGAATTTAAAATGCCGAAAGAAAAAACGGTTTTTAGTCAAAATTTTACGTGGCAATTCAATGTGTCTTTGCTATTAATCAATGGAGCTGAGGTAACTTTAGACGATATGGCTAAATATAAGAATGCTCCTGTCACATTTTGTGATGTCGAACGAAGTTTTCAGCTTACAAGCAAATTCTGACAGACCGAAGACAGTCCCTTTCCGAAAATTTCATAGAACAATTGCTCGTAATATTTTGCGAATTAAAGTATACTACATAATTTGAATTTGAGAACCCTACATTATTATTTTTCAGATTGCGTAAATTTTTGTTTAAAATTATTATTTTTTTCTTACGAAGAGTAGATACGAGTACCAATATTAGAAAAATGATTCGTTTATTTTTTTAAAACAAATTATTTACATTTAGGCTGCCTAAAATCCCGCCTATTTTAGAGTAATTACCGGCCTATGTGCCTGCTTATTTGGGTGTTTTTGAGAGCCTAAATATCCGGGCTTTACTAATTACCATTATTTTATTTTCTATTTAATTAAATGCAGTGTTATAATTTTTATCTGGATTTATTTTATGAATGTGTGATGGTATTGTACTGTTTGAGAACCACTGTTGGTGTATTCTGTGCACGTGCCGACCGGCAGCCCATCGTAAAAACAAAACAGCAGTGCGAAAAAACCGCTGCGCGCCGTCTCTTTCCCCGCCTTCAACCAAGTTTTGATTTATCGTACATTGATTGTTTTTATCCAAACAAACTACCAATCAGGAAAATAACTCGAAAAGTTTTTTATATATTTCAAATATCTTCTAGAGGAGGTAATAGCACAGAGCTTAAAGCGGTAGGGTGGATTTAGCACAAGCAGGCAAAAAAACAAGCTCCAATTTTCGTACTAGTTTTGCAATTAAACCCTTTCCTCACTAGTATTACAATATACTATTTTTCTCTATGTTGAATAGTATCGCTTTCTTTTTTCAATTGACAGAAGAACATTTTACAGGGTTGTGATCTTTTTTAACATTGATAATAATTATAAATAATCATATTATGACAACTATTAAAATTAATTTTGACAATAATAAAATAATTAAATGAATTGATTCATTAAAAAAGATAATTAAATGTAACTCTTCGTTGTTGGAATACTGGCTTTAATATAGTCATAATTGGACCACATTATAGGCTAGTTTTAGTCCATCTTCAGGTCTACAAAAATGGGCTAAAATTTACCTAAAATGTCGTCAAATTATTTGACTACATTAAAACCACTATTCCAATTATGAAGAATTAAATTTTATTATATTTTTCTTAGACAAGTAATAAAATAAGTAAAATTAAGTCCGGCCGGACTCACGACCATAAGGTTTAGGAATATGTTTGTAGTAGTTGGTCCGATATAAAAAAAATGTAAAATTTATTTTTCTACGATTGCTATGAAAAGTTGACAATTACGCTCTTATTTGTCATCGTAAAGTTGACGTTTTCTGTGGAACAATCGAAAAATATCTTTTTTGCGCGTCTCCAATGGCAACGCGCGAAAAAGACGTAAAATACGCGCGTTTCCAATGGCAACGCGCGAAAAAGATTAAACATGCGCGCTTATTTCAATAGTTACCAGGGATACAAACAAAACTGAAACTTGTCATATTGACAGTTATAGAATGAATTTATTTTCAATACGTATACGTTTTTAAATAATTTTAAGATGCAATCGTAGAAAAAATTATGTGTGTATCACGAGCGTAAAGTGATTCTTTGTTACTCGAGCACGGTAATTGCAGCGCGAGCCGAAGGCGAGAGCTGCAATAGTGCAAGAGCACTATAACTATTATTTATGCTATTCTGTATAACAGGAATTAATTCAAATTATATAATAATGTAATAAGCTTGTAGTAAAATCCGAACCACTCAGTGACAATCACATATATTTAGGATATAAGTTTAAGTTATTGATTTGTATATATTCAGTTTGCTATTTTTAAGTTTGTAAATGATAGATTGTCGACTGTCATATTTTTAATTATTGTATTATGTTTATTCTCCTGCTTTCAAGAAATTATTAATTTGATTATAATTAAAACTATTTAATGTTGTCTTGCTTATTGCATTAATTTAAAATGTATGTAAATTTCATATACCTAGTATTGGTTAGGTGGTAGAGCAGCCTTTGGCTTTTGGTCAATAAAGTTTATTTATTATTATTAAAGTTATTAGAACAAAATCAGCCTTATAGTCAAGCTCGCAGTTGTCAAAAATGTATAGAGATATATTTATGAATATCGAATCTTGTAGAAGGAAATAAATCATAATCTTCTGACATAATAACCATCGTCCATCGGTTGAAAACACAAGCAACAAAATAATCAAGAGCATACCGTCAGTTCTGTTGTACACGGTGCAGATCTTGTACATTAGAGACACATAATCAATAATCCATCATGTAGCGTGTCAGACACCGGGCATTTTTCAGTTCTTGAGCTGGAGACTCGGGTTCTCCGCGCCGTGTCTGAAGGCGTCTCACTCAATATAAATGTGCAATGTCAACACCACAGACAAGTGACATCAGAAATACATATTCAATTGTTTGGTTTGCTTCAGTGTTTCAATCAATTGTCACTGCAGTCTGTAGATGATGCGAGCGCCGAGCGGTGTTTTATTTCAAGACACTTTGTTCTCCCTTCTTTCATATTTATTTATTTATTTGTTAGTTTGCACTATAGAAACTTAATTTCAGTTACAGTAGCTTATACAAATAAATATATCATCACGCCTTTTACCCATTACTGGGTGTGGCACTCTGCCGTAAGCAGATCTGGGTAAGTGATATATTTGTTCGAGTGAAGTGCGGTTACCAGCCGTCAAATCACGGCCCCCAAAGATGTTAGTGGAGGGATAGATTTTAAATTGGTGAAAATTGTTTGTCGGTTATGGGAATCGAACCAGGGTTCTCAAGATCTTATACAAGAATGAAAATCACTCAAACAACTATATTTTTACATATTAGTCGAAGTTAGCGAGACTGGAACCACTAATTTATTTCTCTTGCTTATTAATTAATATTGTGGGGTAGGTGGTTCAGTATTATTAGTTCGGCCTGTGGATTTGAGAAGCCGGGTTCGATTCCCACAACTGACAAACAATTTTCACCACATTGTGACTCCCCCTCCACTAACGTCCTGATTTGACGGCTGGTTCGATTCCTATCAATTCACCACGTTAAAACTATCCCGATGGCTCTCCCACCTCTTCACGTGAGAAATATATCATTTACTGAGATCTGCAACAGCATAGCACCACACCCAGTAATGCGTAGATATATTTATTTTATTTATTTATGAGGTAGCTGGCTCAGTGGTATTGGGTCGGCCTGTACATCTGAGAACCCGGGTTCGATACCAATAAACAATTTTCCTTACGATAAAATTACCCCTGTGGTTCTGCCTTTACTATGTGGGCCGTAATTTTACGGCTAGTAATCGAACTTCACACGAAAAAATATTTCACTTGCGCTACGGTATAGTGCCACACTTAGTAATGGGAAAAAGGCGTGATGATATATTTATTTTATTACATTTTTTAAATATCTCTGTACAATTTTGAGCAGTGTATCTTATTTCAACAAGCCCTGTGCGCAGATGCCAATTTTAAACCCAACTTATAACAAAATGGTTCGAATTCCACTATAAACTGAAGGTTCTCCGGTCTGACACTAGGACTAATTTTCTGTTATGTTGTTTTGCAAATAATATTATTATAATAATTATAATGTATTAATGTAACCACTAAAATTAAAAAGTAATGTTAATATAATTTGAATACAATTGAAATTATCGTAATAAATTATTATAATTTAAAAAGAATTTTTTCGAATAAAAACTAATTATATAATATTTTCTGCCGATTTGACTAACTTCCTAGAGTTTTTATTCTAGGTCATTTTGCTAGTTTCTAAACTAAATTACTCTAATTGGTATAAACTTAGTTTAACTTTTTCTTCATAATTTTCGGCTGTAAATTGTATTATAATTTCTACAAAAAACAGTAATTCTAGTAGCAATAGGAAACTTGAAAAATACTGAATAATCAAGCAATTTAAAACCCTTAATTTAAAAGGTCAACTAACTTGATATCAATGAAGGAGGGAGGCGAATTCAATCAACGATATGAGACGATTACTTTTGTTCATTAGTACAGGACCTTATTCAGGCAAATTTCAATTTATTTGTACGATAAATATAATAAAAAATATAAACTAAACACTTGGCTAACTCTCACAAAATTCAGCCTCCAAGTCAGAGGCTGGCCAGCACAGTTAATAACCATAGATGCGTTTCGCTCTTATTAGAGCTCATCAGTATGGTATAACTCACTTCTTCACCTCTAGAACAAAGTTCACGTGAAGAAGCTGGTGACGAAGGACTGTGCCAGCAGAGAATAAGATCTCTAACAAACGGTAAGATGACATGAGAAGTTATGTGGAACAGGTCATGCCATCTATCGAAAAAAGGAAAAGCTACTAACTGTGCTGGCCAGCCTCTGACGATGCCCTCATAAGGTGACTTGGAGGCTGAATTTTGTGAAACTGAGCCAAGTGTTTATTTTATACTTTTGATTAAACTTAGTTTCACCAAGTGTTGGATGACAATTAATTTTGTCTTTGTTGTTACGAAAAATATAAATGTATTTGTTACACTGCACAAAACTTAATCCCAATCACAGTCGGTGAGATTTGAACCTGCGAACTCCTACTTGATACATGCAAGTTGTATTCCTTTCTGTTATTAATAAGTGAGGTGCGGGCACCAGCCGTCAAATCATTACACCTACAGATATTAATATACCAATGATTTATTAATCGTTTTTAACGTAGGATTAAATTCCTGTTTTTTAGGATAAACAGTCATCATTTAATGTATCAAGCTATTAACCTCATTTTTAGATTAAATTATTTATGTCCAAAAGTTAAATTAAAAAAAAAGGTAGGAGAAATTGTATGACATGGTATAATTATTAGTATATTCGACTGTAGATTAGTATTATCCTTGTGTCTCCCCCTCCATTACCATTTGTTGGTGCCGCGATTTGACGGTTGGTAACCGTACATTACGCACTTACCGAGATCTGTTACGGTAGAGTGCCACACCCAGTAATGATGTATTTATTTATAGACTATTAAATTGTGTGAAATACTATAAAACACCGTCAGTACGGTGGTGTGAATAGCAATACGGAATTCGAATCCGGAGATCCCGAGTTCGAATCTCACTCAAGCTAAAAATTATATAAACTACTACATTACGGCTCGGTGAGTGCGGGCCCTGTACTGTAATTGGGATTAAATTCCTGTTGTACAGCGTAACATAAATAAATAAATAATTGAATTAGTTTCTTAAGTAGGTGACAGTAGTGAATTCTAACAAATGTAAGAAATTGTTGTAGTCCGGATCTGTGGGTAATCAATAACGGAAATCACTATTCGCGGTGCACAATGAATTATGGGACAAATTCAATTAACTCTTACGACTCACAATGTATTTCATTGCGCCCTCGCATTCACGTTACCTGTTTGCGCACGTCCATGCACCGATATCGTCGTAAGAAACAAAACAGTCTCTGAAAACTTCTTGCTCACTTCTCATTTAGGCGATCTTGAAATTCGTTCCAAAAAATATCAACTCAACTTTGAGATTTAAGAGGTTAAAAACTCGATGTGGGCCACTTTTTTCATCACAGCAGCCATTTTGATTGATGCTCTATTGTCACGATGTGCGGATGTTTTGTTCATAGACTGCTGCGATTGTTTTTAAACGTGTAGATACATTTGTAGCAATTAATCCGCTGATATTTAAGTCATTAAATATTTATTATCGTAGATGGCTGTATTTCAATTTTTGTTTGATGTTGATAGATGCAGTGATTATATAATTTTTATTTAAGATTTATTTATTGTACGCTTGTTTTGACTGCTCGATTGTCAACAATTGTTTGAACTTTAAGAATGAAATTTAATATTATGATTACAATTTCTCGGATTTCTTGGAATATATTTGTTCGCTAATGATTCCTTGTAATATATTTGCTAGTACTAGCTGGTCAATTTCCTCTTTGCATTACTCATAAATTTTATTTATATTTTAATTATTATTGCGAAACACCGTTCATGTTTAATTATATTGATGGCCATCTCTTACTTTTACGATTGTGTGATTGGCGTAACAAGGTTTATTTATTTTACATGATGTGCACAACTATGCACAACTTATAATTATATACACAAATTTAAATATTTCAACTGATAGGAAATTATAATTTTATTAAAATTGGAATTTGCATTTTTTAAATAATAAATTATATTTGCGCCTAAATTTATTACTCGTTTGTCTAGTTTTTGTAAATTATACTGGGTGTTTCACAACTTTAGGATAAATATTACATGACAGACTTGAAATATTGATTTTAGAATAACAATTTTTTTTTAAAAGCGCAAAATTATTTGTTCATATTTTTATTGCCACTAGTATCAATTTTGCGTATTAAACGGGAAACTTATTATTTATAATTTTAAAATTATTGTTGAAAGCAGAGGCACTAAAAATGTTTACTTCATGTAAAGTACAATTAACCCTTTTCACTCCAGCCTAAATACTTATAGAGGATACCAATAACTTCAACACTATATTAGTTACATACATACATAGTATACAAGTACATGCACGTAATGTAAAAATGTCGCAATTACGCCGACAACGGAGTGCAAAGGGTTAATTTTGCGAATTCTTAAAAAAAATTATTTTTAAATAAATAAATAAATATATCATCACGCCTTTTACCCATTACTGGGTGTGGCACTCTGCCTAAGCAGATCTCGGTAAGTGATATATTTTTTCGCGTGAAGTGCGGTTACCAGCCGTCAAATCACGGCCTCCAAAGATATTTGTGGAGGAGGAGCCACAGGGGTAGATTTTTTAAATTGGTGAAAATTGTTTGTTGGCTGTGGGGATCGAACCAGGGTTCTCAAGATCCACAGGCCGACACGATACCACTGAGCCACCTACCCCATAAATATATCTTATAGGATCTGTCATTTTATTTATTTTATTTTAAGTTTTGAACCTCCCTGTATAACGATATGTTCGAGAGGTTTAGTTTATCGCACTAATTTTCTAAAAATATCAACTCCTAATATTTTTGACCTTCTAGAGGCTATATCTCAAAAACTAAACAAGATATGCAGATGCGCACAACGACATTGAATTCCTTGTGCTTCAATTAACAAATTTTTAGTAATTTTAAATTTTACAAAATTTTCGCCAAAAGTTTTTGGCCAATGTCTCAAAAATGAGGAACTTTTTTCCAAATTTAGATAAAATTATCTACACACTGGATAAACAAATGAAAAATACATTTTTAATTGGAAAAATCATTTGAGATTTAAGATAATAATTTTCTAGAAAACTTATATTTCCTGAACAAGTTAACAATGAAAATTTCCATGTAAATATTGTCTTAATTTTCCTGCTGTATTGCCTCATTGCGTGTGTTCAAGAATGTAGTAGGCGGGGCTTAAGTATATCATCCCCCTCTTCGTCTCTGGGTCACCAATTACATTAATTATTAACATCAAACAAGCTAAGAGAGATGTGCAATTTTTTTGTCATTACGAAAACGAAACATTTGAGCGTGCACGTTGTCATGTTTTTTTCGAAACATCTGAATGACGTGTTTATTTTCAGATTTTTTTTGTCGAATTTGCAAATCATCTGCGGCCTTGTTTTTTTCCTTTCACTTGGTTTGTTAAAGTCCGACGACATGAGTGAAGTGTTTTGAGGGGCTGGGCCCTCGGTTTTGGGCGGTGCCGGCCCTGTGCTATAGTTCAATGCCGGTGATAGATTGCGACAAGACGGAATATCGTGAGAAATTTGTGCCAATTTTTTTATTTGAGAGTAATTACTACTTATATAATAATTAATAACTTTTTTGTTATCATTTTTTTAGACTTTTTACGAATAATAACTTAGCTACTAATGGCAATATTTTAGCAGCTTAAATAGTAATTAAAATAGATTTATTCTTTTAATTTACAAGCCAAATATGTTTTCGTCAACTTGTTATTTAAAATTTTTCTTTATTGATATTTGTTTTTTCAATTTATATCTTATTAGATTCAAGTTTGATAAATTAAGTTATTTTAGTCATTAAATAAAAGATATAGAACAGAATTATTTATAATTTTTTCTACTCCTTTTACCCATTACTGGGTGTGGCACTCAGCCGAGGCAGATCCCTGTAAATGATATACTTCTACGTGTCTAATTACGGCCCCCAAAGATTTTTGTGGAGGGAGAACCATAGGGGTAGTTTTAATTTGGTGAAAATTGTTTGTCGGCTGTGGGAATCGAACCCAAGTTCTTAAATCTACAAGCCAAGTCGATACCACTGTACCCCGTAAATAAGGGAAGAAAGTACTTACTTTATAATGAGTATTTTGCGCACTGTTTCGTATTCTAGTGCGCAAAATGAGAATATCGCGCACGCTCCCAAATTATTTGTTGTCAGGTTTCATTAGTTATAACACATCAATAGTATCAAATTCATATTATTGTTGATTGTTTACCTTCAATTTACTTAAATAAATCAATAATTACTGTATTACTCCTTATTTACAATTGTAGAAAAATTTTGCTTGTATTCTTGTTTTTTGGCGCGTTCCAATGACTTTTATTGTCTCGACTAAAAGTAACATTCTCACGCGCAACAAAAAAAAACACTCATTTTGCGCACTTAATACAAAAATAACTATTCTAAACATTTATATTATTATATCATTATTATTGTTTCCTAGCGGTCTTGTGCCACCATTACGCCCTGATCCTGCGTTTTAGGTTTTATTGTCTGTACGGTGGTGTGGATAGCGATACGGAATTTGAATCCGGAGATCTCGAGTTCGACTCTCATTCAATTATATAAACTACCACACTGCGGCTCAGTGAGTGCGGACCCTGTACTGTAATTGGGATTAAGTTCTTGTTGTACAGCGTAACATAAATAAATAAATAAATAAATTGTTAACAGTCACTCAGTCAACACTCATCGTTGCTTAACTTACATAAATTTAGCCATGTTCATTGACAATTAATTAATTTATAAATGAAGCTATTAAAAAATACTATGAAGTAGTCCTCTAGTCCTAGATTCTCTTACTAAAGTGAACACTAACAAGCAATTATCTCCATATTTGCATAACTGTTCCAATCACTCGATGCAGACCCAAGTCACGTCCAAGTAAGTAACAAATAACAAAATCAGAAAGAAATGTAACACAACAAAATCGCATCGGCTATCCGCTATCAGAACAGGAAGCGGAAAGTGCTGTACTCGCTTAACGCAACACTGTTCACTAAGCACTTATTTCGACATTTGGTACACCGCCATCCATTAAAAATCTAATGAATATGAAAGAGCTTGGGTAGAGACTTGAGTGTCTGTTATATCCACTGTCGTATAGTTGTCTGCTACTTGTGTGTGTGTGTATGTGAATGTGTTGTGCAGAGCCTTTCTAAATCTGAATGACTGTCTAGTAAACTATTAACTATTAGTTAGTGCGTATTGGTTACGGTACTGCAATCGCGGATACTGTAATCTCTGGAAATAATTGTGTATTTTTATTTTTAACTTTACCGTAATCGTTAGTACTTTGCACTTTTAAAAACCGCGAATATATATACAATTATTCATTTATATATCATTTTCCTTGACAGGAACTTATTGTAAAATTTGCACTACTAAGCCATATATACATTTTTTTCATGTAGATTGGAAGGCAAAAATAAAAAAAAGTCAAATCCATTTGAGGCGAACACACACAAAGATTCAAATGTATCTAGATTTTATTTATGTTACGCTGTACAACAGGAACTTAATCCCAATTACAGTACAGGGTCCGCACTCACCGAGCCGCAGTGTGGTAATTCATACAGAGTACATATATAATTTCATATACTGATTATAGAACAAAAATATTTTTTTTGAAATTCGTAAAAATTAGGGTATTCATTCCTAGCGAACATTTTTAGTTTGTCACTGGTTTAATAGTACAATTAATTATTTATAATTATGTTACTAATGAAATAAAAGTATAAACACTGCCTACAAGTAATCATTTATGAATTAGTTATTATGTAGGTGTCTGGTGTAATGCCTTATTTTTATTTGAGTACCTAGTCTGATTTCGTATACGGTATTAAAAGGGTAAGTTGTTGTGGGAGAAATTTGATAAAAATGTATAACAACAATGATTAGTGGATATGCTATTAGTGTATGAAGAAGAGGCGCAAAACTAGTGACACTAAAATTATTCGCTAGGAATGAAATACCCTAAATTTTGCGAATTTCAACAAAAAAATCTTTTTGTTCTATAAACAATATATCAAATTATATATGTCATTAAAGTTTCGTGTAGAGGTATAGAAACACCCTGTATAATTTTTAGCTTAACTGCGATTCAAACCTGGGATCTCTGGATTAGAATTCCGTATCGCTATCCACATCACAGAACTGATGCTACTTCAATCGCGTAACAAAGGTAGATAATCTAGAAGAACCTTTACTGCGATAACTATAATAATCTGAAGACCATTTAAATTAATACAAATATATACACTAATAATGGGGCGACAAACAATGTTCTCCACGTTAAAACTACCCCTGTGGCTCCCTCTCCACTAACATCTTTGCGGGCAGAATTATTTTTTTAGTGCATTTCCACAACATTTTTTCTGTAGTAACAGTTCCTCATTGAGAATAGCATTTATTTTATTGGTAATCAAGAAGATTTAATTATAGTAAAAACTATCAAAATAGCTTTAATTTCATTGGTTTATTTGCAAACAAGTTTATGATTCTATTGATTACTACATATACGTGATAAATTTCCACTTCTAAATTAAAATCATTCTAATTAGAATCCACAAACTCTGATCATTCTTATAAGAAAACTAAGAAAAAGCTAGTTTCATTGAAGAAATCATGGATGTGTCTTGAAGTAGTTTCGTTCACTCACTCTCCTACTTCAGTAGCTGTGACGTCCGTGAAGTTTAGCGACCGCGCGTGGGAGTGTTCTGATGGGAATGTGACCCTTCACCCCGAGGATTCCCAGCATTGTGTGCACCGCCGCCCGTCGCCTCACCGTCTGCCTGCCGCCGCTAATTACGCCGCGGTAATTGCCCACCGGAAGTTGGGAAATCTCTCTCTACCACCAGCAACAAACACCGCTGTTGATGTTGATGTAACGAACGTGGGATTGCAACACAACTTCATAAATGGACATTTGCATTTTTTGGCATCCGTGTAACTGGAAACTGGATTGAGGGTACTGTTACTTGATGAACCACAATTTTCTTCAAACTACTTCAAGATATTCATTTTAGATTTATATTTAATTCACAGTTAATAATAATAATAATAATAATATAAGCTTATAAATCCCATTTATGGGTGAAAGCCTCTCCCTCCAACTTCCATTCTTCTTTATTGACGGCCAATGTCGGCCAATTTTTTACTTGGTTGGACAACTCATCTCTCCAGCGAGCAATTTGCCTTCCGCGTCTTCTTTTGCCATCGAGTGGAATCCATTCGGTAGTTGTTTTACTCTAGCGGTTGTCTTTTAATCTCATAAGATGGCCAGTCCATTTCCATTTGAGAATTTTTGCAAATTTTATGGCATCTACAATTTTCGTTTTAGAACGTAAAAATGTGTTTATAACTTTATCCTTCCTTGTTAATGCTAGTATTTTCCTCTCCATGGCTCGTTGGCATATTTGAATTTCTTGTTCTAGTTTCTTTGTCAAAGACCAAGTTTGACAACCATAAGCGAGCACTGGTAGAACACAAGAGTCTAATACTTTCTTTTTTATAAATTTACAGTTACTTATTATCAAATTAACATAAGAAAAATTAACGTAAAAGCTTATCACGCAAAACTTCACGTGTTCAAATCTCGTTGACTTCAACTTATATTAAAAAAAATACAACTATGTCTGAGTTTCTTTCATAACCATGTTAGAAATTTTCTTCCACCAATTAAGAAAAGAAAGTGAAACTTGCCATTCCTAACGAAAAATACTTATTTGTATAATTAATAATAAATAAATATATCATCATGCCTTTTACCCATTATTGGGTGTGGCACTTTGCCGTAGCAGATCTCGGTAAATGATATATTTCCTCGCATGAAATGTGATTACCAGCCGTTAAACCACTGCCTCCAAAGATGTTAGTAAAAGAGGAGCCACGGAGGTAGTTTTAATTGTTTGTCGGCTGTGGGAATCGACTCTGTCGTAGCAGATCTCGACAAGTGATATATTCCTTCGCGTGAAGTGTAGTTACCAGCCGTTAAACCACGGCCCCCAAAGATGTTAGTAAAAGGGGAGTCAAGGAGGTAGTTTTAATTGTTTATCGGCTGTGGGAATCGAACCCGGGTTCTCAAATTTACTACTGAACCAACTACCCTATATTAATGCACGAAGGTCAAGTTGGCAACTTATTAAAATAGAGCTCATTCCGGACTAGGAACGTAATCTACTATTCTTAGCTAATTTTCCGGGCGGTCGCGAAATAAGTAAATTTTTCATCCCTAGGGAAGGAAAGTTACACCATATCCATTGTAACTAGAAACCAATAGTATAATTTGACATCAGTAGCATCCAGGTGACATCTGTTAACTAAATTTATAACTTATTTTTGAATCTATTCCTGTGGCTCCCCTTCTACTAACATCTTTGAGGGCCATGATTTGACGGCTGGTAACCGTACTTCACGTGAAAAAATATATCACTTACCGAGGTCTGTATAAGCAGAGTGCCACACCCAGTGATGAGTAAAGGGCGTGATGATATATTTATTTATTTTTGAAAATTTTACTTTCAAATTGGATAGTAAAATTAATTGTAAATCTTATATAGAACATGTCATTCTTTGCTCAAGTACTTTATATCCACCATAATTTTTGTATGGGGTAGGTGGCTCAGTGGTACGGAGTCGGCCTGTGGATATTGAGAACCCTGGTTCGATCCCCACAGCCGACAAACAATTTTCACAAATTTAAAAAAATCTACCCCTGTGGCTCCTCCACCACTAATATCTTTGGAGGCCGTGATTTGACGGCTGGTAACCGCACTTCACGCGAAAAAATATATCACTTACCGAGATCTGCTTAGGCAGAGTGCCACACCCAGTGATGGGTAAAAGGCGTGATGATATATTTATTTATTTATTTTTATAATTTTCAGTAATTAGAATTAAGTTTCTATCAAAGATTTTTCCATAAAAAAATTTAGATTCATTTGACAATGGAATGTATCCGATACCAAATTCCTCTTTTTAATACTTTCATATATGATTCATACAGAAAGAAATAGATATTTATTTGAAAGATATAATTATGATTCTGTTCGTCTTTGTGGGGGTGTTTCACAATTCGGTTGTTATTTGTGAAAGTACGTGACGCCAACAAAAAAAAAAACACTGAAGTCCGTCCCTGAACTACAAACTCGGGACATTCTCTCCTCTTCTAGTCGTAAATAACGCGATGTTCTTATGTTACAAACCATTCACACAGACACGGCACAATGACAACACCTCAATTAACACCATAATTAAGTGAAATAAATTCATCAAAAATATTCGTCGACGTTCTGACACATCAAACACGATATGAAATGTAGTCATTATTTATTAGAACATTCACAATATAAAAATATCTGATGTGGACACTACATGACTTCCTTGTACCCGTATTAAACTATAGATATTTTTTTAATTGCACATATTTGACATTAAATTCTTTTTTTTTGTTCTAATCCATAGCAAACTTAATTAAAAAAATATATATAATATTTAAATTTAGATATCTCGAAGGCTAATTTAAAAATTCTTAATGTGCTAGACGCAGAATTTAATTCTCTAAAACTTATATTTGCAGCATTTATTTCTAAAATTAAAATAATACCATTTTTTTCAAGGAAAACTGTTAGCAGCTTCATGTAATGTGCCACTTCCGGTTAGTCTATTTTAACCAAAATCTATTATGTTATTTCCATTGATATAGTAGTCTTATATACCAAATTTGGAAAGTTTTAAATTATATTTGAATATAGTTTTTCATGAAAATCTATTATAGGCATCAAGTAAAGTACCACTTCCGGTAGTTGTATACTGACCAAAAAGGGAGGTGCACAACTAGATGTTATAACAGTCCTAAATATAAAGTTTCAATTTTCTACGGCTTACCGTTTTTGAGTTATGCGAGATACGTACGTACATACGTACGTACAGACGGCATGACGAAATTAGTCAAAATGGATTCAGGGAGAGCCAAAACACCTATTTCCGTTGAAATCTGAGAACCGAAAATTTTCGCGATTACAATACTTCCTTTACTTCGTACAAGGAAGTAAAAAGATATTCAATTAATAATTAAATGTGTTTCTTTGCAATTCAATTGACTTTAATTAGAATATTTCTGATTATAAATTATTGTCAATAAAACATACATTCAGGAACTCTAGCTAGTAAAGTTTCAGCTCAACTATAGAGCTACAACTGCTCATAAAGGCTAATTCAAAAATAGAATTTTATAACAGAAAATTAAATCTAAACAGACAGACGCGGTTATAAGCTGAAGAAATTTAAACACAGAGGAACTCTAGCTTGTAGAGCGTCAGTTCAACCATAGAGCAACAATCGTTCACAGAGACCTATAAAGTGATATCTTCTACTCTTATAAATGATATCAGCTGCCACGATCTGCACTTGCAGATCTGAGTAAATAGTCTAATATATTTATTTGGTATCTTTGTTAAATGTATATTGTAATACTAGTGAAGAAAGAGTTTAATTGTAAAACGAGTACGAAAGTCACTGTTACTCGTGCTACAATAGTACGAGTTTTGCAATGGACCTTTCCCACGTGTGTTACATACTATTTTTTTCAACATTAAACGTGAAAATTACATTTTAATAATACAAGTAATTTAATAATTATTTTATATAAATCAAAGCAGTTGTGTTTGCAAATGCACATCACGTTTCCTTGGTCACCATGTCAAATGACATTTCCCTCACTTAGTTTAGTTGTGATAGTAACTGTTTCCCTCACTAGTGAGGAATAACTATTTATGAAACTAGTACGGAAATGAAGGTTATTACCTTACGCATGTGAAATTTGTAGAACGAGGCGTAGTCGAGTTATGTAAACACATAAGTAAGTTAATAACCGAATTTTCTTACTAGTTTCATACAATATTTTTTCTACTTCCGTTCTAATAAATACGAAAGAGCGTTTTTGAAATTATGAAATTTTGACATATTAATGACAGTTATAAATTTAAAAAATAAAAGAATAACACATCAGAATTCGTCTACCAAGATATCTGTTGCTATATTACCTCATTATTTCACTAGTTAAATAATGCAGTTCATTACCTAACTCAAATAAGGGAAATAAAACGTCTATTTCCTAACGGAACTAGAAAAATTTAGTTACTTTCATTACTAGTGAGGAAAACGGTTACTATCACAATTAATTTAAGTGAGGAAAGTCATTCAAAAAAAAATATGTTTTTGCCTTTGGTAGATAAAATAGTAAAATATTGTGAAAAAATTTCCAAAAGAAACAACATTTGTTTTTGTTGAAATCCTTGTAAAAACTCTAATAACAGAGAGTATAAAAAGGTTCCTCATTTGAAAATAAAACAAAACCCAGTAATTACAGTAATTAATAGCAGAATTATGAAAACCTCAATCAACACCAGAAGCTGTTTTCTGCATGATGTGCACGTGTGTGTGTGTATGTGTAAGTAAGCGAAAAACGACCTTTTCAACACATGTTTAATTAATTTTAATAGTTCCGTTCTTAAAACAATGGCTTCGGCGAGAATGTAACAGTATTCAGTGTACGAACATCACACATAACTACTGTTCTTGCCTTTCTCTCTCTCTCTCTCTCTCTCAACATATTTTATATGATATATTCTCGGTTTTTAGAAGAATTTTACAGAGTAATTTAAACAAAATTATGTGCAAATTCCAGCACGACACACTGCACCTAACCAACAAGCAAATTAGTGAAGCTAACTCTTATATTAAATAATATTACAGATTTTATAAAAAGTTTATTCTAGCTATAAATTGTCCTACCGCCAACAACCTTTCATTACAAAATGTAATGTATCTTATTATAAAACTAATAAAGTAAATGGGGTAGGTGGCTCAGTGGTATCGAGTCGGCCTGTGGATCTTGAGAACCTTGGTTCAATTCCCACAGCCGACAAACAATTTTCACCAATTTAAAAAAATCTACCCCTGTGGCTCCTCCACCACTAATATCTTTGGAGGCCGTGGTTTGACGGCTGGTAACCGCAATTCACGCGAAAAAAAAAACACTTACCGAGATCTGCTTAGGCAGAGTGCCACACCCAGTGATGGGTAAAAAACGTGATGATATATTTATTTATTTATTTTTTATAAGATGGAAATAGAAACCTTACAATTAAGCTTTATTGGGGGCTCACTGGATTATGGAGGCGCGCACCCCCCACAAACTCACCATCTCGCTAGTCTGTTTACAAAAAAATCTGATGTGGATACCACATGACTTCCTTATACGCGTATTATACTATACCTAAATATTTTTGTATTGCACATATTTGACGTAAATTGACTTGACATTATTTTTTTTTGTTCTAATCCATAGCAAATTTAATTACAAAAAATATATAATTTTTAAATTTACATATCTCGCTTATGCAAAAGGCAAATTTAATAATTCTTAATGTGCTAGACGCAAAAATTAATTCACTAAAACTTTTATTTGCAGCATTTATTCCAAAAATCTAAATAATTCCATTTTTTTCAAGAAAAACTGTTAGCAGTTTCATGTAATGTATCATTTCCGGTTAGTCCATTTTAACCAAAATCTATTATATTATTTCTATTGATATAGTAGTCTTATATACCAAATATGAACAGTTTAGGATTATAGTTTAATATAGTTTTTCTTTAAAATCTATTATAGGCTTCAAGTAAAGTACCACTTCTGGAAGTTATATAATGACCAAAAAGGGAGGTACACAACTAGATGTTATAACAATCCTAAATATAAAATCTCAGCTTTCTACAGCTTTCCGTTTTTGAGTTATGCGAGATACATACGTACAGACACCACGACGAAATTAGTCAAAATGGCTGGTAGCACAAGCTCTGTTTTTGCTTGTTTTATTTGGGTGTTTTAGCTATCTCTAACATGTTAAAACCGTGCTCTTAAAACACCCAAAAACAGAGCTTGTGCTACCAGCCATAGGATGGTCAAAATGAACATTTCCGCTGAAATCTGGACACCGAAAATTTTCACGAATACAATACTTCCTTTACTTCGTACAAGGAAATAAAAAGGTTGAATTAGGCGAGCTGAATTGTGTCAACTTAGTGAAAAATATCAAACTTCTTCTTCTGATGGCACTACAGCCCAAATCGGAGCTGGGCCTACCGGACACACCGAGCCGCAGTTTTTACACTGCCGTACTGCCGGTTTTCCTAGTCGAATGCTACATTATTTAAGGCGTATAAGTGACTAGATTCAAAAATATGAATGCATTCTGATATTGTTTTAATTTTGCATTTATACTAGTGAGTGTTCGTGCCAAGCCCTGCGTTGAACATCCGTCGGCCACGGATTCAAACAGCGAATTAATTTTCGTAGCTGAACCATATAGCATATAGTACTTTCATGAACTGCGAAGCATGAAAAATTATTTGTTAAACGTTTAACATTCATTATAATTACAGTGCTAATTGTACACGTGAAACCAACCAAACATTACGCGATTCCAGCAACATTTACACAAAACACTCCACATTTTTAATCACTTCATCAATTATTATTTCATTTTATTTAGTAGATTACACTAAATTAACCTAAAATAAAACTCTAAAAAATATGGCTGTGTCTTCTAAATGGTTTAGGTTCCACTATAAGTCACTGAAACAGAGATTTCTGTTGTGCCGAGTAACAAATGAATAAATAAATTATAAATAAATAAATAAATATATCATGACGCCTTTTACCCATTATTGGATGTGACATTCTGCCGAAACAGATCTCGGTAAGTGATATATATTTTTTCGCGTGAAGTGCGGATACGAGCCGTCAAATCTCGGTTCCTAAAGATATTAGTGGAGGGGGAGCCACAGGGGTAGATTTAAATTAGTGAAAATTGTTTGTTGACTGTGGGATTCGAACCAGGGTTCTCAAGATCCACTGGCCGATTTGATACCACTAAACCACCTACCCCATATAGTTATTTGTGTATTAAGTAATTCTTTGTTACTCGAGCACAGTAAGATACTTTACGCCCGTGATACACACATAATTTTTTCTACGATTGTATCTTAAAATTATTAAAAAAACGTATACGTACTGAAAATAAATGTATTCCGTCAACTGTCAATATGACAAGTTTCTGTTTTGTTTGTATCCCTGGTAACTATTGAAATAAGCGCGCATTTAATATCTTTTTCGCGCGTTGCCATTAGAGACGCACAAAAAATATATTTTTTCTACGATTGCTATGAAAAGTTGACAATTACGCTCTCATTTGTCATCGTAAAGTTGACGTTTTCTGTAGAACAATCGAAAAATATCTTTTTTGCGCGTCTCCAATGGCAACGCGCGAAAAAGACGTTAAATGCGCGCGTTTCCAATGGCAACGCGCGAAAAAGATTATAAATACGCGCTTATTTCAATAGTTACTAGGGTTACAAACAAAACAGAAACTTGTCATATTGATAGTTGACAGAACGAATTTAGTTTCAGTACACATACGTTTTTTAATAACTTTAAGATGCAATCGTAGAAAAAATTATGTGTGTATCACGAGCGTAAAGTGTCTTTGTTTACGCTCTTAATACACAAATAACTATTTCGATTGTTCCAAAGAAAATGTCAACTTTACGATGACAAATGAGAGCGTAATTGTCAACTTTTCTTAATACAGAAAAAATAAATTAGTTGGTTAAATTTTCGCAAAATTTGGACAACAATGGCATTTTGTAACAAAAGTATTTTACGAGCCTATAGAACGAAATTTGATTAGTTTTCGTTCAAAATTACACCAAGAAATTCTCGTGCAGCTTTATTTGTGTACCTGCAAAACACAATTTTACTTCAATTAGTTCCACACGCCACCGTAGTTGCATGCTGTTTAAATAGATTTTTTTTGTTTGTTTTGAATGAAAGAAATTTTAGAACTCATTTTAAATAATTCTCCAATTATTTGGGCGTTTTTTTTTGTACTTATTTATATTTGAATAAGTTGTGGGATAATATGCAGGCATATGTTTTCAAAATTTTTATAATAATATATTATCACGTTTTTTATTCATTACTGGGCGTGGCACTCTGTCGAAGCAGATCGCGGTAGGAGATATATTTATACGTGTAAAGTGAAGTCACCAAACGTCAAATCATGTCTTCAAAGATGTTAGTGGAGGGGGAGGCACAAGGGTAGTTTTAATGTGGTGAAAATTGTAAAGTGCGGTTACCAGCCGTTAAATCATAGCTCCCAAATATGTTTACAGTTTATAACTTACTTATTATTAGTGGTGAAATTTAAGATATTTTATAGAAATTCAGAATAAATTAGGTACACTTTAGTTTACATATTTCATGAATTTCACTTCCCGGTGGTTGTACTGTATATAGGTATATCACAAAAACTATGGCTAAACTTGACTTGGGGGCCAAACCTGAAGTTGGCTGCAGAACAAGCTGCTTCTGGCTTGAATTCAGGAATACCAACTTAACGTCAAAAGCCGGACAATTTGAAATGCGAAGTATATTTATCATAAAAATGCGTTCTGTACTAGGTTTGGCATGGTTAGCGGTGTTTTTTTTTAAGTTAAATTTTATGACAGAACAATTCGTATGACGCCTGGATTCGAATTGTTCTATCATAAAATTTATCTTTAAAACAAAATATTGTTTGTAATAAAATTCGCATTTCAAGTATATTTATCATAAAAATGCGTTCTGTACTAGGTTTGGCATGGTTAGGGGTGTTTTTTTTTTAATTGGTACTCCTGAATTCAAGCCAGAAACAGCTTGTTCTGCAGCCAACTTCAGGTTTGGCCCTCAACTCAAGTTTTACCAAAACTATTAACATGGGAGATAATATTTCCACTTTTAATTACTTTACAGAAAAATGGGAATTAAATGCAATTATACCCTTTCCTCACTAGTATTACAATATGCTATTATCTTTGTAGAGATAAAATAGTTATTTGTGTATTAAGAGCGAAAAGTGATTCTTTGTTACTTGTTAGAGAAACAAAAAAACTTTATGCTCGTGATACACACATAATTTTTTCTATGATTGCATCTTGAAATTATTAAAAAACGTATAGGTACTGAAAATAAATTAATTCTGTCAACTGCCAATATGCCAAGTTTCTGTTTTGTTTGTATCCCTGGTAACTATTGAAATAAGCGCGCATTTAATATCTTAAAATTATTTTCTTCACCTTTAGTATTAAACCCTACGAATATCAATAATGACGTAAGCATAAATAATATAATATACAAGTCTCATAGATAAAATAAAATAGTATAATTTTTAACTATTAGTGAGTTTTTGATTTGTGGTTTCGCTGAAACATTTACCCACCATCCATCATCATCCTTGTGTCCGCTCTGCTTTGTTGAGTATAATCCTCGTGTGTGTGTGTGTGTGTGTGTGTGTGTGTACGAGGTGCAGCCTTTAACAACACCGCAGCAGACGAGACAAGAGCACAACACATCGTGTTGTACATGTGTGCGTGTGTGAGACAGGAAGGGAGTTCCGGACCCGCCCCTAGGTGCGCCACAGTCGCGGCAACTTCCTCCCGCCCCCACAAACCCCGCGTGTATCATGTGTTGTCGCCGCAATGGGCATCCAAGTCACGGAGACTTCAATCATGCGACAGAACACAAATATTCCTCTATTATTCAAATAGCTGTTTAACTCATTGTTGCTAGAAATATAAATGTACTCTGTCATTTTAGCTGCAATTGCAGATCTTCTAAGCCGAGAAGTCACGGAAATTTCAACGATGTGACAAAACAAAAATATATAAGTGTATTATCGAACTATCTGTTTAACTAAATATTAAACACTAATATCTTTGAGCGCCGTGAATTGACGGCTGGTAACCACACTTCACGCAAAAAAATATATCACTTACCGAAATCTGCTTAGGCAGAGTGCCACACCCAGTCATGGGTAAAAGGCGTGATGATATATTTATTTATTTATTTTACTAAATTAGAAATATAGTTGTAGTTTGGAATTTCAGTTGCTGCAATTGCAGATCTTTTAAGCTGTAAAATCATGGAGACTTCAACGATACGACAGAAGAGCAATATTATAGTATTACCGGAATATCTGATATTGTTAAAGTACAGATGTAGTTTTTAATTTTAGTGTATTGTATAGTTATGTCAGCACTGCACTTGCAGATCTTCTAAGTTGTGACGTTACTGAAACTTCAACGATGCAGTTGAACATAAATATTATTATTGAAAGAGAATTGCCCAAAATCGTGAAGTGGATAAGTATGAAGGAATAAATAAAACCAATGTTTTAAATTAATAACGTCTTTCTTCACGTTCTTCAACAGATGTAACTTAAAGTCGATGGGTTTCGGACATTCTTCATCGGTCCTGAAGATGGACATATTAACATCTATTAAAGAACGTGAAGAAAGACGTGATTAATTTAAAACATTGGTTTTATTTATTCCTTTATAAATATTATTGTATTACTGAAATTATATGTTGTTGGAAATATAGATTTAGTATGTCATTTGTGATGGTACTGCAATTGCAGATCTTCTAAACCATGAAATTATAGAGACTTCAACGATGGGATACAATACAAATATTGTATTTTCGAAATATTTGCAGAAACAATTATGGAGATTCGTTACATCATATTAAGTAGTTTTTAAATCTGCATTTGCAGATCTTCTAAACCGTGAAATCGTGGAGATTCGACGATGCGACAAAATAGAATTAATTGTATTTGTAATTAATTAAATACGACCTTTTATTTGAGACTAAAATTTTATCTTATTTATGTTATATGCCATATTTATTCTTTCCACGATTTCAAAAATAACTATAACTTATATTTATATGATATGTTTATCTGTTTATCAAGATGGCATAGGATTACAAGGGGGTGTAACTGTTAGCACGAGGGGTTGAGATGCAAGGGGAGACAACAGACACACAAACATATACATATTATTAGCGTGGACACTTCGCGCCCTGTCATTATAACACACACCGCGCCGTACACATCCACACACACACACACATCATCATACGAGAGTAGGATTCAAGTGGGCTGGCTCACATAGTTTTTTGTTTTTGTTTTTAATCATTTGTTGCTTTTTTTGAGACTGTAGAAGACACAAGTTTTTTTTTCTTTGTAGTTTGAAAGATGTCATTTTTTATTCTCGTTCCTCGGTTAAATTACGATTTTTATTTAATTCTTTTTTGTAATAGTTCAGCTACCAATTGCCATTTTAACATTTAAATAAATGAATGAAATTCGGAATAAGAATTGTTTAGAGGCTTTTTATAATTTTCATCACAGTCTGAAATTGGTCTAAATTTGAAAAAATCTAAGGGATACCCCATAGGAAATAATTTAAATAATTAAATTTCTTCAATTAGAATACAAGGAATTCAATGCTGTTTATATCTTGTTTAGTTTTTAAGATATAGCCTCTGGAAAAGTTAATTTTTCCATTCCTCAGATTTTACACTTTCCCGAGGCTACCCTTAAGAAATAATTACAAAAAATAAATTGTTTCAAATTAGCTAAAAGTTATTCAATTCAAACACGAGGAATTCAATGTCGTTGAGCCAGTGTTGGATTAACCAATAGGTAGTACTAGGCAATTGCCTAGGGGCCCCCGTCAAATAGGGGTTGGAGTAGTTATTGCAAATGTTTTTCTTTATGAATCATTATATATAGAGTTGTATGTTCGCTGTTTATTTGAATTATGAATAAAGTTTATTTGAATTTTAGTTATTGTATTTTCATGTCGGGGGAGGGGAACCCTCGTTTGTGATTGCCTAGGGCCCCGCCTAGTGTTGATCTGGCACTGCATTGAGCTCATCTTTATATCTTGTTTAGTTTTCAAGATAAAGCTGCTTTTATAATCCCGACTCCCGGAAATCACGCTTAAAACACTTCTTCTTCTTCTGATGGCACTACAGCCCAAATCGGGCCTGGGTCTACCGGGCACACCGAGCCGCAGTTTTTACACTGCCGTACTGCCGGTTTTCGTAGTCAAATGCTACATTATTTAAGGCGTATAAGTGACTAGCTTATAGCGCCCGAGTGTGATAAATACATGTAACTGTATTTTTATATTTTACGACAAATCACACATTGTCGACAGGCGGATTCGAATTGACGAACCTTGGTTCAGGTGACGTCACAGTATGCAAAGAGATGTGCCTTAACACGCTCGGCCACCGCGCCTGCTTAAAACACATCACATATAAACTATTTTTTTATCTTCTCTAGAACAACCTGTATATTGCCTAGAATTTATCTTCCACTGGTAACGTATAAGTTGAAGTAGACGCTCTGCTTATAGTGTTCTTATTTATGATGTGCATTTAACTTTATTACAATTTAATATTCCCTAATCCCTCTCATTCAGAAACCCTATAAACTCGGATAGAAACTCATTGTCGACAAGTACCAATTTCTGCCTATAAACATAACTCATCCAGCACCCAGCGTAGGTACCTCATGATGTGCCGCCCCCGCCACCCCCGCGCACGAAAGACATCTCCATCGGACCAACTCGGTAATTACACCGTGTCGGTAATCGCGCGCACGCTATTATCGATTTGACACACGCTGGGCGCGGGAAATTCAAAAAACCACCGCCAATGACAATATTTTTTATTGGAACCTGTAATTATTTTATAGAAGAACTCAGGCGTGGGTGTGGGTGGCCATTGGCGTAGGAAGAGGTTTTGGTAAGGGGCAGGCATCACAGGAAATTCGTATGAATTATATACCAGATACTATGGAATTATAAGAATCGTATATTATAATCAGAAAACAAAAAAAAATCTTGTGGTCAAGCAGATACATAAATCTATTCAATTTTTCTTCATTTATAAACACTATGTAGACATCTATAGTATTATCAGAAGATCTTGACACAATTGACACTGTCAAACATTTTATTAATTTAAAATGGGGTAGGTAGCTCAGTGGTATCCGGTCGACCTGTGGATCTTAAGAACCCTAGTTCGATCCCCACAGCCGACAAACAATTTTCACCAAATTAAATGTACCTTTGTGGCTCCCTCTCCACTAACATCTTTGGGGGCCGTGATTTGACGACTATATATCACTGAGATCTGCTACGGAAGAGTACCACACCCAGTAATGGGTAAAAGGCGTGATGATATATTTATTTATAGAAATAAAATAAATAAACGTTTTTACATTTTTAAATACGAGTATATGTATGAAACAAGTTAGAACTTCTGTTAAATATTATCGATTATATAATTTTTAATATAATATTCGTCACAATATTTCGTAGTTAGTTAATCAGTGTTCCAGCTTGCAAACAAGTCCTAACTTAGGTTTGTATTCTGGTTGCAGGAGCTGGTGAGCCTCGGTGTCTAGTGTTGGTGCGTGTATCGTGTCGTGAAGTTGTCCGGGAGTGATTTTAAAATATGTCCTCCTTGTATCTATCAGTAGTGAGTCCCTTGTAATATCATATCGTGCCGTACCGTTATCATTACATGTGTTTAGTGTGTGTGAGTTCACTTGGACTAGAGACTCTTCAACGAGGGACAGGAGCTGGACGTGGAGATCGTCTACAGCGGACGGGCACGGGCAGACACAACAAAAGGTTAGAATAAAAAATGTATTTCAATATTATATACTTTGTAATTGCTGAAGCTCATTGCTTGATAAGTATTAATAGTTCTGCAATTGCTGATCTTAAAACGAAGCTATGCTTTGAGAATTTAAGTGAAATAAAAATAAAATATTTGATTAATTCCGATTGAGAGTCGTTTCACACTGATTGATTATTTGTGGGCGTAGCCACGTGATGACCGATCACATTTCAAGGCGTGACGTCATGCAGAGCGAGCCCCGGGTTCGAACCCCGGAGTTCCGGCACACAACGCTCGTCTTTGTGTGGCCAGCGTGACTTGCACCTCTCGATGTTCGATGGCTTAGCGCACGTGTCAAAGCTGAGACCTAGATGAAACTGACTCGTGTTGAATGTAACACCAACGAAAAAGTGAATAGTTTTTCTTGTGTTTAAGATTTTATAATCGGTAATAATAAATATACGCAGATATTGAAAAATTAGGATAATACACTTATTTTGGAAATGGAGCGTTATTTACAATAACAACTTTTCGTATTTCATGATTATTTCTTTTGATATTTTATGATCAAAATAATACACCTTGACATATTTATATAGAGTGATTAAAAAAATGTGCATCAAATTGTGCCATAAAAAACAAAGTTAGATATAATGGGTATGTCTGAGTTTACCACAATCGGTGACAATTTTCGTTTTCAATTATAACAGATAGTTTGTCAATTGTGACAGATAATGAATGTCAAATTTATGATTTTGAATCTTATTGATTATTGTAATATTTAAACGGTATATCTTTCACCAACCACCCAAATAATTATATTTTAACCAATTACATTTATTTCATTAAATAAAGAACAATCGGTGAATTTTTCGTTGTCAATTATGATAGATAATTACCTAATTAATTTCAGATATATGTTTTTTTATGGTACGATTTGATGCCATTTTTTTGTAATCACCCGATATTATTTTAACACGACTCTGTTAGAAAATAAAAATTCCTCAAATAAGAGAAGAAAGTGATACTTTTCATCCCTAGAGAAGAATAATAATTTGTGTATTAACAAAAGTTGACGTTTTCTGTGGAACAATCGAAAAATATCTTTGTAGAAAAATATATTTTTTCTATGATTGCTATGAAAAGTGGACAATTACGTTCTCATTTGTCATCGTAAAGTTGACGTTTTTTGTGGAACAATCGAAAAAGATGTTAAATGCGTGCTTATTTCAATAGTTACCAGGGATACAAACAAAACAGAAACTTGTCATATTGACAAGTGACAGAACGAATTTATTTTCAGGACGTATATGTTTGTTTAAATAATTGGCTAAACTTGACTTGGGGGCCAAACCTGAAGTTGGCTGCGGAACAAGCCGCTTCTGGCTTGAATTCAGGAGTACCAACTTAACGTCAAAAGCCGAGCAATTTGAAATGCGAAGTATATTTATCATAAAAATGCGTTCTGTACTAGGTTTGGCATGGTTACGGGTGTTTTTTTTTAAAGTTGGTACTCCTGAATTCAAGCCAGAAGCAGCTTGTTCTGCAGCCAACTTCAGGTTTGGCCCTCAAGTCAAGTTTTACCAAATAATTTTAAGATGCAATCGTAGAAAAAATAATGTGTGTATCACGAGCGTAAAGTGTCTTTGTTCCTCTTACAATATTGCAGCTCTCGCCTTCAGCTCGCGCTTAATACACAAATAACTATTTTTACTTCATAGTGTATCGTATTTCCATGTTTACAATAGTGATTTCAGTTCGGAAAGCAGGAATTAACAGTACTAGTACTGTCATAAATATTAGGACAATGATTTCGACATTTAATTATTATTATTTAAAGATGTAACTAGCAAGATTAGGATATTAAAATAATGTTTAATAATTTAATGCAACTCTGTTTCAATAAATACAAAAATCTAATGTTTGACAGCAATATAAACTATATTCCATATGACATGCAATTTCGCTTCGCTTTTTTTTATTTAAGTTAATTTTTTTAATTTATGTTACGCTGTACAACAGGAACTTAATCCCAATTACAGTACAGGGTCCGCACTCACCGAGCCGCAGTGTAGTAGTTTATATAATTTTTAGCTTGAGTGAGATTCGAACTCGGGATCTCCAGATTCGAATTCCGTATCGCTATCCAACGTACTGACGGTTAAATGAATTAATAATGTACGTAATAAGAGACACGTTTATGAAACGTATGGTATAAAGGAGTTAAGTTTGGGTTTAGTAATAAATATATTGTTTGCAGAATTAAGAAAATAATGAGTGCAAGACCTCCCAACTACGTGAATAAGTCGTAATGCAATATATGACTGTCGTAAAATGACGTATCGAATTTCGAATTGCGATTTTTTCTATAGTCTGAAATTTTGAGATTATGTTTACTAGTTTATTATAGAAATTAAATTTGATTTGATTTTGTGAGTACACTCATAAACAGACTCCCACTTTCTAGTTAATAGTTGTGTAGGTACACCCAAATCATAATTGATTCATGATTTAGCAAATATTGAATACAAATATACGAGTATACAACACGTTTCAAACTAGATGCACGTACCGTTCTTTGTCTGTGACAAATTATTCCAAAGAAATAGTTTCAAACAATCGTGATGTGCGCGATAGCTAATATTGTACAACAGGAAATTCATCCCAATTACAGTAGAACAAATCTATATGCACAATTTTAAATAAATATATCATCACGCCTTTTACCCATTACTAGGTATGACACTCTACATAAGCAGATTTCGGTTAGTGATATATTTATTCGCGTGAAGTGCGATTACCAGCCGTCAAATTACGGCTCCCAAAGATGTTAGTGGAGGGGAAGCCACAGAGGTAGTTTTAATTTGGTGAAAATTGTTTGTCGGTTGTGGGGATTGAACCAGGTTTCTCAAGAACCACAGGCCGACTCGATACCACTGAGCCACCTACCCCATAATTTACAATTTTAGAAAATAAAAATAAATATATCATCACGCATTTCACCCATTACTGGGTGTGGCACTCTGTCTAAGCAGATCTCGGTAAGTGATATATTTCTTTACCGGTTACCAGCAATCAAATCACGGCCCCCAAAGATGTCAGTGAAGGGGGAGCCACAGGGATAGATTTAATTTGGTGAAAATTGTTTGTCGGCTGTGGGGATCGAACCAGGTTTCTCAAGATCCACAGGCAGACTCGATACCACTGAGCCACCTACCCCATAAATAAATTAGTTGGTGAAATTTTCGCAAAATTTGAACAACAATGGCATTTTGTAACAAAAGTATTTTACGAGCCTATAGAATGAAAGTTGATTAGTTTTCGTTTCAAATTCCCATAATTTTACAATTTTTAGCAATATATTTGCAGTTTATAATTTATGAATAAGTTTAGAAACACTCTGTATTTCTAGTTGTAAAATATTTCCAAATTATTTTATAAAAAAATACTTCTATTCAAAGTACAAAATTAAGTTATCTATTAACTTTCATTGAAAGTAGTTAATTTGTGAAGGATTAACAAAGCAGTTAGTATTTTTTAATGAGTCCGCGAATATAATTGTCAAATGTAGTATCTTCTTGCATCAGACATGATAAGTTATAATAGTTCGAAGGGTTGCTCGACGGAGTGAGAGATTGAACGATTGCATATGAGAGTAGCGAATATCGGTGACCGAACGTATGTGCTCGGTGTTTGGTTCGTACCCTTGGGCAGTCTCTTATCAGACTTGCGTTATCAGTGGAACGAAATCGTGGAAACAAATCATACCAGCATGCATCGAACATGGACCATATAGCACAGTAATGGTGCACAGGGGCGCATTCAGACACAATCTTACACCGGCGATGGAAAATAGCTGAATCTCATCTCACTTCACTTTACGCGACAGTATGAAACATATAGTGGGTAAACAGTCGACTTGCAGTTCAATTCCCGCAACCGACAACCTGGCTTTCACCAATTTCATATCAACTCCTGTGGCTCCTCCTCTACTTTGACGGTTGGTAACCGCACTTCACCCGTAAAAATATATCACTTACCAAGATCTGTTACGGCAAAGTGGCACAACCAGTAATGGGTAAAAGGCGTGATGATATATTTATTTATTTATTTTACAATATGACACAACAATGAAATGAAAATTTTTCTTTGGACTGCGCCAGCATACCATCTATATTCATAAAAGTTATTTTTATGGGGTAGGTGGTTTAGTGGCAACGAGTCGGCTTGTAGATTTGAGAACCCGAGTTCGATTTCAACATTCGACAAACAATTTTCAACACATTACAAATTCCCCTGTAGCTCTTCTTCTACTAACATATTTGGGGGCTGTAATATGACAGCTGGCAACCGCACTTCATGCGTATAAATATATTATGTACCGAGATCTACTACGGCAGAGTGCCACACCATGTTAATCGCATCACAATTCCTTTTGTATTAGATTTTCTTATCTTTTGTCTTGAATTATATTCATCTGGCCATCCATTTATTCCTAGATTACTCACACAATCTCTCACCGCCAATTTGACCAACATATACATGTTTCAACATTTGAGTTACATCCTATATTATATAATTTACAACCGTCAAATGTCAGTTCTGTTCACATAAATCAAGGAAATATTGAATTATTATTTCATTTGAATACATTGTTAGTGGTTCATCATTCATCCTGCGCTAGGTTCCTGTGGATGCTGCTTCACAACAAGATGGATGTCCCTTGCCTGTTATCTCGTGTGTCATTCCATGTTCCCAGATTAGCGTCCAGGCATCCGAGGACTTTTTTTCTACCAACATCCAGTAGTTTTTTGAAAGTATATTCTTGTTGCGTTCTCCTATATTTACTATGTGCTTAATTGCAGATAATCAGTATGTTGATATATTTTTGTAATTTATCTATTTATTTATTTATTTATTTAGAATTAGTTTTGTTTCTATACAGGGTGGAAAGACGCCCCCCCCTTTAACTTTTTTATTATGAGTAATAGAAAAAAATGGTTCATATGAAAGTTTTATTATTTTAAATATACTATTTGATGGCAAATGTAGATATTTTTTATAAAGTCAGGTTTACAAGATACGACTATCAACTTTTATTTTTTAAATAGCAACCTATAATTATTTTACTAAAATAAAAACCGCCATTTTTTTCTCTTTTCAACGGTGTATTAGTTTTTATTAATGTATCTGAAAAAATTCGAGAAAAATAAGAAAATTGAGAAATACTAGAAATAATTTTTATACAAATATTATAGGTGGCTATGTGAAAATAAACAAAATGTAACAGTGTTATACAACTTAACAAACTAAAGCAACAAATTCAGTAACAAAAACAACTTAAAACAAATTATTTTCACATAGCCACCTATAATATTTGTATAAAAATTATTTCTAGTATTTCTCAATTTTCTTATTTTTCTCGAATTTTTCAGATACATTAATAAAAACTAATACACCGTTGAAAAGAGAAAAAAATGGCGGTTTTTATTTTAGTAAAATAATTATAGGTTGCTATTTAAAAAATAAAAGTTGATAGTCGTATCTTGTAAACCTGACTTTATAAAAAATATCTACATCTGCCATCAAATAGTATATTTAAAATAATAAAACTTTCATATGAACCATTTTTTTCTATTACTCATAATAAAAAA
The DNA here is from genome assembly GCA_947425015.1 of Pterostichus niger. Classification (NCBI taxonomy): domain Eukaryota; kingdom Metazoa; phylum Arthropoda; class Insecta; order Coleoptera; family Carabidae; genus Pterostichus; species Pterostichus niger. Next base: position 37,970,516 of record OX380336.1, on the reverse strand, counting down.
GTTAAAGGGGGGGGGCGTCTTCCCAGACTCACCCTGTATGTAGCTCTTATTATTTATTTTTTTAAATATCTTTTTGTATTTTGCCCTGTAAATGGACCTCTGTTGGGCAATAAATATATTATTATTATTATTATTATCATTTCAATGATATATACGCGAAGTTATTGCGAGGAGGTTTGGAGGTTTTTTTGAGTACAGACCTGGCGGTTGCGGAGCACTGAACAGCTACAGGTCGACTCAACTCAGAAACCAGATAACGATATCGCAGAAACGTACTGGTACTACACACATTCCAAGAGCAACATACTCGATTGAGATAAAGGCGATGCAGATCGAACACTGGACTTGGGATCGAATACTGAACAATATGAAGATTTCAATAACTGCGAATATACTTTCAAAGAACTTTCGGCAATTGAAATATCTCAGGAAATATAACCACACATTTTATTTACTTGTGTATGTATCAACGATCACGGATTTTGATCAATCTTGGTTATTATTTATAATTATGATAAATAAATAAATATATCATCACGCCTTTTACCCATTACTGAGTGTGGCACTCTGTCTAAGCAGATCTCGGTAAGTGTAATATTTTATGAAATAAAAATATAAACTCTATCTATAAATAATCACTTATCAATTAGATATTATATAGGTACCTGGTGTAATGCCTTATTTTTTTTAATTAAATGTACTATTAAACCAGTGACACTAAAAATGTTCGCTAAGAATGAAGTACCCTAATTTTTGCGAATTTCAAAAAAAATATTTTTGTTCTATAATCAGTATATCAAATTATACATGTTATTTAAGTAGGTGGCTCAGTGGTATCGGGTCGGTCTGTGGATCTTGAGAACCCCACAGCCGACAAACAATTGTCACCGAATTAAAAGTACCCCTATGGCCCCCCCTCCACTAACATCTTTGGGGGATGTGATTTGACGGCTGGTAACGCAAAAAAATATATTACTTGCTGACATCTGCTCCGGTAAAGTGCCACATCCAGTAATGGGTCAAAAGCGTGATGATATATTTATTTAATTTATTTATTATATTAAAGTTTCGTGCAGAGATATAGAAACACGCTGTATAATGATTGCAACTAACAGATTACCACACCCAGTAAAAGGTAAACGGCATAATATATTTATTTATTTTATTATATACCTACAAGTATTTTTATTTTATAAAATATTTCAATAAATATAAATTATTTGTTTGAAATATTAACAAACGTCTATAGTGATCACGTAGGCATTTTCGTAGTTACTTTATTTCGCTATTCCATGAACATAAATATGAAAGTAGCCCTAAGATATACTACAAGTAATTAAATTAAATTACCATTTCATGTAACCAATACTAAGAGTACATTTCGTTTTTATTGTTATTCTAATATAATGATCAGAAAATGCTATCAATCTAGAATATGTTGAAGAAAGGTTAATAAATTTATATTTTACACTAATTTTCTGTTTATAAAGATAATTAAATATTGAAATATGTTTATTATTATTGGTTTAAAGTTTGTAATAACAAACACTTAGTTATAATACTTAACAAACAGTAGAGTTTCTTGTGAATAATTTGTGCGTTCAAATCACGCGGGCTTATATAAAAATAGATTGTATTATATGTGCCTGTTGTACAGAGTAACAAATAAATAAAAATTGAGAATAATTCTCGATATTTAAAACGAGCAGTTTAAAATAAAATAAGTTAGTATTGCCTGGAAGAATGAACCACGGAAAAAATTAAAACAATAGCATATCAACCAGCACCATCAAAACAAAAACAAAACGCATGAAACAAATGAGAATAAAAAACAATAGAACATTTAGAATATTCGGAAAACAACTGCAGGAGAACTGTATCAAAGTAACGGCTTTTCTGTGCGGACCAACGTCATAATTGCACGACGTGACGTCCCAGCGCCCTTCTCCCACCTCTGTACCGTGCGATTGTCTATTGTTTCCATCACGCCATCTCTTGAGCTGGTGGTTGGTGATGGTGAGGTATCCCATTCATTGTTACTTGTCCATGTGAGTGTGTATGTGTGAATGTGTGTGTGTTGTTTCATTCATGTTATTACTTCAAGTCTTCTTCTTGTGATGTGTGTTGAGCTGTTGATGTTGAGGCTCATTGTGACGATGAAGATGAGGATGAATGGAGCCAGATTGTTTTTTGTTTGAGTACACACAGTAATTGATAAATGAATGAAAACCCTAAAAGTATTCATTATGCTTCTGAAGCTTGCCTATCGTTCACTTTTGAATTCTCTCGTAAAGTATTACTTTTCAGTCGTGTTACGTAAATATCCATTCTTCCCTAGGGATGAAAAATAATACTTTTCTTCTTTTAATTTCGGATAGAAAATGATACTTTCTGACGGTACGTCGTAAAAATATGTATATTGTATCATATTTATAGATATGTTAGAATTTTTGAAAAATCATGAGCATTCGCCGGGATTTGAACCCAGAACCTTTCACTCGCTAGGTGACTGCTCTACCACTTGAGCTACAAATACTCGGCGAATATTCATGATTTTTCGTGCATTAAAGCTCAAGTGGTAGAGCAGTCACCTAGCGAGTGAAAGGTTCTGGGTTCAAATCCCGACGAATGCTCATGATTTTTCAAAAATTCTAACATATTTACTGGACAGACAGAGATGTCGAATATATAATTCTTAAACTACGAGTATATTTATAGAGTTTGAAACTAAATTTTTCATTACACGAAAATTGCTCATATATTCACGTACATCTTTGGGGGTAACAATTAGACAGATGGTAGCACTTATCCTAAGATCTGCAACAGCCGAACTTTCTTAAACCTATGGCACACTGGTCGAAGAGCGTCGATGAGCATCGATATGCTCTTTGATGAAACAATTAAACAATGAAAAATAGAGGCTCCTCTATTTCCATCGAAGAGCTCATCGGTGAAACGAACGTTTCTCATTTCACTCGTATCTTTCGTGTCTCATTTCACGTTAGCATATTTTTGAAATTTAATTTTTCTTTCTCAATTTTAGAAGCTTTTATTTTTCGTTAATGAAGGATGCGTTCTGTTGTTTCATCACCAGTGTGCCATAGGCAATACACAGGAATACATATATTTGTAAATAATGTTAAAGTAAATATGATTATTTTATTCCTGTGTTTGAATTCGTTGAATCGATTCGTTCTGGGGTGTAACAAGAATCAACAATTTTCCTCCTCAATCATTTCTTCCAAATTTCCATCTGGTATTTCCTGGAGTACCTCGCCGGTTTTTCTTTATCAGTACTTCTACTTAAGTAATGAAACTGTTCGTAAATATAAACTACTTGATATGCATAGAGTAAGTATCGGTTTAACTCTTTGATATCGAAGCCGATAAGTTAGTTACCGCAGTTGGATTGTACTCGTATAGGCAAGTGAGTCGAAACTTTAAAATAAAACCACATGAACACTCATGTGAGGTTTTCCCCCGGGGCGTGAAACCAATGCATTCAAACCATTACATGAACGTGGAACAGCCAACAAGACACGTCTTTCACGTCTTTGTTGAGAGTTTATTTTCTGAGATTAATGTATTTATTTATTTGCTGGCACAGTCCTTCGTCACCAGCTTCTTCACGTGAACTTTGTTCTAGGTGAAGGAGTGGGTTATACCGTACTGATGAACTCTAATAAGAGCGGTTACTAACTGTGCTGGCCAGCCTCTGACGATGCCCTTGGAGGCTGAATTTTGTGAGACTTAGACAAGTGTTTAGTTTATATTTTATTTATTTGCTGCTTTGTACGACAGAAACTGAATCTTAATTGTAGTTGCGTATAGTGGAATTTGAACCACTCTTAATAGTAAATGTTTTCCTCCCTTATTTATGGTTGATTTCGCTTATAGCTTGGTCTGGAATAAGCTTGGTCATCCAGTAAAGTATAATTGTTAGATCTTGTTACGTAATAGTATATTACATAATGGGAATTGTAATAAACACATTACGTGCGACTGAAAAAGTTGCGCACGAGCAATGTAATTGCGTTACAATTCGAGTTGTGTATTATACTTTATCTACGGTCATAAATAATAATAACAACAATTACAGAATATTTGTTAGGTTATATCAACTGTTAAACAGCAGTGTTACCGCCTAACAAATGAAAAATTTCTTGGGAACAGTTACGTAAGTAGTGCAGTAAACCCTTAGCAACCGTAAACAAGCATTTACTGTTCTTGCAAATTGTTTTTAATGGCCTACTTACATATATGGTCGTAGATAATTACTATTTAATCTTGTTTGAACCAATGAAACTTCAATTTAATGTCTGACTTAAATAAATAAAAGCAAGTTGAAGTAAAAAATCAATTCATGAAATTAACATTGCTGTCAAATTTTGATGCAATATTTTCAATTTGAAATTTAAGTTTAAATAAATAAATAAATAAATATATCATCACGCCTTTTACCTTTTACTGGGTGTGGCACTCTGCCTAAGCAGATCTCGTGATATATTTTTTCGCGTGAAGCTGTCAAATCACGGCCCCCAAAGATATTAGTGAAGGGAGAGCCATCATCAAGGTGATAAAAATATATAAAAACACAATAAAAATAATAAAATAAATTATTCACCATTTAATTAAATAAAAAAAAACAAGAAAAAAAAACGAATGGATATAGCTTTACTTTCTCTAGGGTTGAAAACTATCACTTGAGAAACTTTCATAACAAGTCGTTTCAAAATACTTTGGGTTCCTGATTTAGATCCGGTAACTTGACTCTCAAAGCCATCATGCGAGCCTTAACACAATTAATTCTATGATCACAGCGCACGCATGAATCAAATTCTAATTACCATTGCGAACAAGAATCAATGAATCGGTAAAGAGTTCGTCTCGACGGAAACAGTGTCGACTCGTAGTCTGGGGTCTGTCACACTCATTACCGCAGTGTCGCCCGTCTAAAGACGCGCGAAGAATCGATTCGTTCCTCGGAGGGATTTCCGCGTCTGCGCACGTGGAGATATTGAAAAACTCCGAATGATTATTCGCTTGAATGAACAGTTTTTTGGAATTTTGGTTCGGGTTTTTTCGGTGCATTTTTCATGAAGTGTGTTTGAACTTCGTAAATTGAGGTTTAATTTTTGTTTCTTGAACAAGTTTCTTTTATTTCCGCCATGATAGTTTTTGCTGTTAAAAGGTTTCATCATTCATCAGCACTCGAAAGAAAAAGTAAATCCTATACTGTAATACGAGCAATTTTTGTCTGTGTCTCTTTGTCTCGGATCTAACAATTTTGATGATATTTTGTATTGTAAAGTTAGATTTATAATCCCCACCGACGACAAACAATTTTCACCAATTTAAATCTAGCCCTGTGGCTCCTCCTCCACTAATATCTTTGGGGGTCGTGATTTGACAACTGGTAACCGTACTTCACGCGAAGAAATACATCACTTACCGAGATCTGCTTAGGTAGTGTGTCACACCCAATAATGGGTAAAAGGCGTGATGATATATTTATTTATTTAGTTACGCTGTACAACAGGAACAGAGTCCGCACTCACCGATTCGCAGTGTAGTAGTTTATATAATTTTTAGCTTGAGTGAGATTCGAACTCGGGATCTCCGGACTCGAATTCCGTATCGCTATCCACACCACCGTACTGACGTACAATAATAGTTTTGTTTTGTTTGTATCCCTAGCAACTATTGAAATAAGCACGCATTTAATATCTTAAGTTATTTTTCGATTGTTCCACAGAAAACGTCAACTTTACGATGACAAATGAGGGCGTAATTTTCAACTTTTCATAGCAATCATAGAATAACAATATTGCTATTCAAACTATATACAATTTTATTTATATCTCATGATTTTGAGATATTTGAAAGAAAATTCTGGCGTTGAAAAAAATCAACTTTTTGTCGAAAATGATATGCATTGACGATTTATCTTGAAGGAGTGTTTACGTATGATGTGTATTATAATGCACGATGCATCTTAGATGCTAGGTAGAGGAAGGCGAGGGCAGTGAGTCAGTATGCCTTTGCGCCGGAAGCGTGAGCGCGTGACGCCGCGACACGCGTATTTGTCTCGCATATACAATCATGTAGTAGCTTACACCAGTCAGCCACACGCGTTGAAGAGTGCCGCCAGGTTCCATGTATAGGCGAGACGGTTTTCCCTTTCCGTTCTTTAACCACATCCGACGAACGAGAAATTACACCCTCAGACAACTAATACTCATTCGTAAAATGACAATTACAATTACTTATGCCTATAGAGACAACAAAAGAAATTAACTATAAACTTTTACCACTACGGTTACAGAATATGTTTTGTCAAAAATAGTCTGAAAACTGACGAAGTTCCTAGCAAATGTTATCTGAACAAGAAAAATAAAATCGAGGATCAACTAATTTGGGCAACAAAGAATTTTGATAAAAATGTACTATTTTTGGAATCATTATGTCTTCCCAAAAAACAGAATTATTTTGTATATTTTCATGCAATAATATGTAGGCTTTAGAGGAACGAACTATCTGTGGATTCCACTATGCATATTGGTGAAAACGTCTCCTGTAACTACTAAGTGTCAACCATGGTGTGTGTAAGTGTTAGTTCAGAAGTACGCACGCAAAAGCTTCGTTGAGATGACATATTGAACCATGATTTGACGGTTGATAACTGCAGTTTACAAGCATAAATATATTACTTACTACAGCAGAATGCCACTGCCAGTAATATTTCAAAAGTATGATATATTTATTTTTTGTGAATTTTTGGTTGAACCGGTTCAAAATTAGAATTTTTTTTAATATGTTTCTATATAGTTCAGAGCACGAGAAATACGTTCGTTCAAACCGCATTTCAATATATCTTTTAGTTTTTGAGTTATATCGATTTTTGACTTTTTTAAAATCTCAACTTTGAGAGCCCATATCTCGAAAACTAAAAAAAATATTGAAATGCGGTTTGAACGAGCGTATTTCTCGTGCGCTACTTAACTTATACCGAAATTTTATCATTTTTGAAATTTTTTCAATTTTTTTTCAAAATTTTCTTTTCTCAATATTTCCAAAACTTGAAGAGATAATGAAAATCTGAAAACACCAGTGAATTCCTGGCGTGAAAATACATAGGTATGCAAATTTTTACAGCAAAATTCGCATGAATAGATTTTTTATTACAAAAAATCTAAAATAGCCATTTTTTAGAAATTTCTTAAGGGGTACCCCTTGGCGTTTTTACGGATTTAGGCCATTTTTAGATTTTTTGTAATAAAAACTGTATCCGTGCGAATTTTTCTGTAAAATTTGCATACCTATGTATTTTCACGCGAGGAATTCACTGGTGTTTTCAGATTTTCATTATCTCTTCAACTTTTGGAAATTTTGAGAAAAGAAAATTTTGAAAAAAAGTTGAAAATTTTCAAAAATGATAAAATTTCGGTATAAGTTAAGAAGCGCAAGAGAAATACACTCGTTCAAACCGCATTTCAATATCTCTTTTAGTTTTTGAGATATTGACTCTCAAAGTTGAGTTTTAAAAAAAGTTTAAAATCGCTGTAACTCAAAAACTAAAAAAGATATGAAGCTGCGCTTTGCTCCATTCCATTTCTCGTGCTCTGATCTATATAGAAACATATTTTTAAAAATTTCAATTTTTGAACTGGTTCAACCAAAAATTCACAAAAAATAAACATGCCTTCACCCATTCTGGCAGTGGCACTCTATCGTTGTAGATCTCAGTAAGTAATATATTTATGCTTGTGAACTGCAGTTACCAGCCGTCAAATACATGATGTTATTCCTTAATATTTATATAAGCAAAGCAATTTCTCATTTCTGTACTATAAATGATTTGAGTTATTTATATTGATGTTGAGTACAGTTCATTTATTTTAATTGTTGTTGTTAATTAAATAATTTTGCAAGTAGATATATTACAATAAAGTTATTTTATTTTACCTTAAATTATTTTAATAAGATACAAATCAAAATCAGTTCATTCAACAGTTAATCAGATAAAAGAACAAACTTTTAAACTTGCCAACTTGAAATATTTTTATTAATAAATAAAACGTTTCAAATATCTATTAATATCTACAGATATCCCGGATACAAGAACAAAAATAAGTTTTAAATTTTCCACCTCCTGATAAGAATATAAAATTTAAATAAAACTTATTGACAATTACCACGAATCATCCAATATATTTTCGATCGAATTTTCCTATTACAATTTCAAGAAAAGTGTCTAACTTATATATTAAACATTCATCGCGTAAAATAAAACTCGCACTTGTTTCGAATTCTAATGTTCATCTTCAACACAATTAGCAATAAACCCACCGCAAAGACTACCCCAATTCTCCATCAATTGTTTTATCCAGACACAACAAACAATGACCTAAAATTTGATGACCTCATCATCATCTGATTGTAACTGTAAAGTCGTTGAATTTTGAGAACAATGTGTGTTAATTTCCGAGAACGGAATGTTTGTGTATTTTCCATAGTGTAATTGAGACTTTGTGAGGTCCTAACAAATTCGTATTCAAATCATGCTGAGAGTATAAACGCACTCCTGAGCGAAATAATAAATGAGACAAAATGGTTTTCTTGATACTGTTAAATAGACTAACGTTTAAGGAATTCATAACAAGAATTCAGTTTGTTCTTTAAATTTGGGTAATTTCGGATTGTCATCTTTGTAATATCATCAAAATTACTTTAATTCTAAGTAAAGTAACGGACTGCTAAACTGAGAAGTCATGTTTAATCCATATTGTATTTGTACAACAGGAACTTACAGTACACCGATTTGCAGTTTGATTTGTCATTTAGTTTAGGCTTGAAGGAGATTTTAATTTGGAATCTTTGAATTCCATAACACTAATCATACCAACTGTCAGGCAATTTTAACATTAAAAAAATAGTTTAAAGCTAACATTACTTACATATTAATATGCTATCTTGGCGAAATTATATTCAGTTACTGAAATTTCCGAATAAAATAGTAATAGTTGTTTTTTTTATTCAAGGGTTACATAATTTTGGATGTTGTATTTGATCGTAGAAAAAATAGTGTATAATACCTATTACTACACTAGTTTGAATTACGACACTTACGGCTACCATTATAAACATGTTGAATAATATACTATTACACATTTTTTGTATAATAATAAAATTTAATTTTACAGTATTTATTTGTATGTTCAATTTTCTTTGGCAGCCATGTTTTTACAGCACTTCACGTGCATAAATATATCACTTACTGAGATCTGTTACGTACAAGTTCCACGCTCATTCATTGATAAAAGACGTGTTGATATATTTTTATTTATTTTTTATTTGTTAAAAATATGTTCTAGAACCACAACTAGCAGATTTATAAATCGGATTATTTTTATTATTAATTATAACTATTTGAAATTAAAACAAGTTCATGAAATGAATTAAATTTAATGCTAATTAACAAAATAAACTTGTTTCGTGGATTGCAAAGACAGTTTAAAACTAAATATAAAATTGTATAAATCTGCCTGTTAGGTTTCAGTACGGTGGTGTGGATAGCGATATGGAATTCGAATCCGGAGATCCCGAGTTCGAATCACACTCAAGCTAAAAATTATATGAACTACCACACTGCGGCTCAGTGAGTGCGAACCCTGTACTGTAATTGGGATTAAGTTCCTGTTGTACAGTGTAACATAAATAAATAAATAAATAATTCTAGAGGTGTAGATTATTTATAGATATACTGAATTTTTGAGCTATCTTTCTCCTAGCACTTTTTGAGAAATTAAATTGAAATTTTAAAATAATTTTCCTTTATTATATGTATATAAATTTAATATTTCCAAATTTATGTCTTAAGGCTATTAACTTTAAAAATATGTATAATTCATAATATTTTTCATTTATAATAACAATAATATTTTGATTCAAAATGAGTTAGGTGCCACTCAATTAGGTGCAATTTGAATATGTGAACACACCGTATCTCTATAGCTATTGATTACCACACTACGGCTCGGTAAGTGCGGATCCTGTACTATAATTGTACTGTTGTACAGCATAACAATCAGTTAATTACATTAAACATTAAATCAACTTAAAAATAATTTAAATAAAATAGTTATTTGTATCACTAGTCCAGAAACTGCTATTTTGCGAGTGCGAGTATATTTTGAAAGGACGAGCCGCAGACGAGGCCTTTAAATACGAGCACTCGCATCTAATTGTCAGAACTGTACTTTTAATTTTAATTAATTATTTATTGTTCATCAATTTACATCTTCAATAAGTTTAATTACACTGTACACTTTATTTAATAAACATAAAACATAATTCATTTCTTTGTCTATTTCACGACTTGTCATTCCAGTATTATAACCAGGGTTCGAAGATATATATCGATCGATATATATCATGATATTTATTTTGATATATATCGTCATATTTTTGCAATGATATATATCCATTATATAAAAATATCAAATAGTTTTTGTGATATAGCCTCCTGAAAAGTGAAATTTTTCGAATTTTTCAGTTTTTCTACTATTCCGAGGCTATATCTCGAAAACTAAATGTGATATGAAAACGCGGTCAACGGCATTAATTTTCTCGTGCTTCAGTTAACTTATAAACATAGTTTCAACGATTTTTATTTTTTTCAATTTTCCGCCAAAAAAATCGCAAAAAGCGGTTTTTTAACATTTTCTCGAAAACCAGAAGTCATATGCATTTGAAGATTGCACCACTGGATTCAGTGGGTCAAAATACATATGTATGTAAATTTTCGTTTTAATAATCCTACGATTAAGGATTTTTGGGAAAATTGAATTAAAATCTGAAAAAACCAAAGGGGTACCCCTTAGGAAATAATTAAAAATATAAAATTGCATAAAATTGTATGAAAATTTGCTTATAAGTCAATTCTGGCACGGGGAATTCAACGCCGTTGAGCGCATTTCCATATCTTGTTTAGTTTTTGAGATATAGCCTCCTGAAACGTGAAATTTATCGAATTTTTCAGTTTTTCTACTTTTCCGAGGCTATATCTCGAAAACTAAATGTGATATGAAAACGCGCTCAACGGCATTAATTTTCTCGTGCTTCAGTTAACTTATAAACATAGTTTCAGCGATTTTTATTTTTTTTCTATTTTCCGCCAAAAAAATCGCAAAAAGCGGTTTTTTAACATTTTCTCGAAAACCAGAAGTCATATGCATTTGTAGATTGCACCACTGGATTCAGTGGGTCAAAATACATATGTATGTAAATTTTCGTTTTAATAATCCTACGATTAAGGATTTTTGGTAAAATTGAATTAAAATCTGAAAAAACCAAAGGGGTACCCCTTAGGAAATAATTAAAAATATTAAATTGCATAAAATTGTATGAAAATTTGCTTATAAGTCAATTCGGACACGGGGAATTCAACGCCGTTGAGCGCATTTCCATATCTTGTTTAGTTTTTGAGATATAGCCTCCTGAAAAGTGAAATTTATCGAATTTTTCAGTTTTTCTACTTTTCCGAGGCTATATCTCAAAAACTAAATGTGATATGAAAACGCGCTCAACGGCATTAATTTTCTCGTGCTTCAGTTAACTTATAAACATAGTTTCAGCGATTTTTATTTTTTTTCTATTTTCCGCCAAAAAAATCGCAAAAAGCGGTTTTTTAACATTTTCTCGAAAACCAGAAGTCATATGCATTTGAAGATTGCACCACTGGATTCAGTGGGTCAAAATACATATGTATGTAAATTTTCGTTTTAATAATCCTACGATTAAGGATTTTTGGTAAAATTGAATTAAAATCTGAAAAAACCAAAGGGGTACCCCTTAGGAAATAATTAAAAATATTAAATTGCATAAAATTGTATGAAAATTTGCTTATAAGTCAATTCGGACACGGGGAATTCAACGCCGTTGAGCGCATTTCCATATCTTGTTTAGTTTTTGAGATATAGCCTCCGGAGAAGTGAAATTTTTCGAATTTTTCAGTTTTTCTAAATGTGTACAAAAACTAAAATTAAAAAATAAATATCCAAAAAGTGATATTTATCTGATATATATCCTATATATCAGATATTTTGATATTTATTATAAATATCATGATATTTACGAACCCTGATTATAACCTAAAAAAATCGACATATTTTATTTGGATTTTACATTGCTAATTCAATTTTAATTACTTACAATTTTGTTTAAAATATATGTATAAATATTCTGTTTTCTCGTATTGAAAATACTCAACTATGAATATTTTATCATAATATGTTTACGCTAATGCAATATTTTGACATTTCGTACGTTCAGGAGTTCGCTATACTAGTGATGCCAACATATAACCATAAAAAGTCACTAATTTTTGTCGGCCTCGGCCGGCAACACATGGTTTCCGGACGATTTTTAGTTATGTAATACTGCTAATGCCGGACGGTGGCGCGAAAATAATATTACAGATTCTGAGACAGTATTAAAAGTAAAAAAAAATTAATAATGAATATTTCCAAGAAGAGATAAATTGTTTGAGGTGCGTCTGAGCGTCTGAACGCAGCACACGAAGAAGCTTTCGAAGGCCAAGTCGGAGACTCTTCGCTCAGGTGTCTGCATCCACACCACTGGACGTGGCCGAGAATCTTAATGGCTCGTTCACTAACCAAGGGATGGAAATCACAACACACACACAGACACTGACTCTATATGAATCATTCATGTGCGATTATGTCTCAATTGAAGAGAGTTTTTTGTTCTTCGGATCATGAAGACATATGTCGGCAGCGCGAGAGTTGATTTATTTCGTTTGGCCGTGATTTCGCGATGGGAAAATTTCGATGCCGAGCGTGAGACGAACCGAACAATAAACGTCTAAATTATTTATTAGGTAAATGGGTAATTAATTGGGGATTTTGTTACCTACTTATTTGTTTTAATTAACGAGAGTTCTTAATTTGCTTAATTATTTTTTGGGTGCTGGATTAATTAAGCGATGAAATTTTGCAATTATTTTTAATTTATGCGTATCTGCGTGTTCGTATTATTTATTAATTTATTTATTTATTTTATTTAAGTTCGATTCCCACAGAATTTAAACTACTTTTCGCCACTTTTAAAATTAGCACTACAATTTTTTTTGCTCTTATTCTCTCATTTCCGGGTAGAAAGTTGGCTATTCTTTCACTAGGCATGAAAGTAAATGTTTTCCTCCCTTATTTATGCTTGATTTCTCTTATGGCTCGGTCTGGAATAAGTTTAGTCACCCAATAAAGTATAACTTTCAGATCTTGTTATGTAATAGTATATTACATAATGGGAATTGTAACAAGCTTTGGTGCAGTAATTTCACGAGCAATGTAATTGCGTTACAATTCGAGTTGTGTATTATACTTTATCTACGACCATAAATAATAATAACAACAATTACAGAATATTTGTTAGGTTATATCAACTGTCAAACTGCAGTGTTACCACCTAACAAAAGCAAAATTTCTTAACAACAGTTACGTTATATATATAACGTAACTAGTGCAGTAAACCCTTAGCAACCGTAAACAAGCATTTACTGTTCTTGCAAATTGTTTTTAATGGCCTACCTACCTACATATATGGTCGTAGATAAATATATATATTTCTCTGATCTGCTGTGACAGAGCGCCATACCCAGTAATGGGTAAAAAGTGTAAAGATAATATTTATTTATTAATATTTGTTACTTTGCGCAACAGGAATTTAATTCCAATTACAGTACAAAGGAAATTCAAATCACTCAAATATAATCATTTTTTTGGATGTAAATTTAAGTTAATAAAATTTGTATTCACGACTGTTATTAATTTATGTTAAATTAACAATATACAAATCTAAACTTTGTGCGAAAACATTGCGCTTCCATGGCAGTAAGTGCCGCTTATAGCGAACAAACTGGTTGTAACGAGTTCTGTGCATAATATGCTAAATCATGATGACCCTAAATCTAGATCCCATACAAACAATAAAAATAAACCTCCCTCAGTCGGCATCATTTGTTATTTATCCGAAAAACAAAACAACATCGCAGTCGGCTTCTCAACCACACCGAAACAAAATACGGCGCTCGTTAGTTTTCTCGTAAAGGTAACATAAACTTTCGGCCATTTTATAGCGGTGATGGCCTTAAAACAAAATAGCATCTGTAGTAATTGGTGTCGCGTGTTGATTGGTCGAGCGGCGCGGGCTCGAAGCAGCTGATTGGCGCAGCGGGCAGGACAGCCGCTCTCTCTTGTTTCTGCTCTTTGCCCCTCTGTGGAGGGGAAGCGGACAGCGAGTGTACAGTCAACCGGTGTGTGAGAGAAATAGATATGTTCGTAATGAGATGGGGTAATCACTGACATTAGCATGATACTAGATTGGCGAGAAATCTTAAGAATCTTACTATTATACCTTCATGGAGAGATGAAATTTTAATCATTTTACACATCCAAAGTTTTAATAAAATCTTAAAAAGTAAATGCATTATTTAAATGACAAATTAAACAAAAGAGACTTTTAATTTTTTTTAAATTGCTATTATTATTATTTACTAAATAAGCAGTGCCCAATAGGTAACGCAGTTTGAGCAAAATAAATGAACATCTAAATTATATTATCATCAACCACTCAGATTTATGATAGAATTTCAGCATTTTTCATTTAGCTTCAACATTTCTTGTTTGAACTTCGAACTAATCTATTAATTGTACAACATTGGACAACGAAAATCTTTCAACGATTTATAAATAAATATATCATCACACCTTTTACCCATTACTGGATGTGGCACTCTGCCTTAGCAGATCTTGGTAAGTGATATATTTCTTCGCGTGAAGTGCGGTTACCAGCCGTCAAATCACGGCCCTCAAGTATGTTAGTGGAGGAGGAGCCACAGAGGTAGATTTAATTTGGTGAAAATTGTTTGTCGGTTGTGGGGATCGAACCAGGGTTCTCAAGATACACTGGCCGACTCGATACCACTGAGCCACTTAAATATAACATTACAAATATGTACAAATAAAATAAATGAACGTTTTTACATTTTTAAATACGAGTATATGTATGAAACAAGTTAGAACTTCTGTTAAATATTATCGATTATATAATTTTTAATATAATATTCGTTACAATATTTCGTAGTTAGTTAATCAGTGTTCCAGCTTGCAGACAAGTCCTAACTTAGGTTTGTATGGTTGTTGCAGGAACTGGTGAACCTCGGTGTCTAGTGTTGGTGCGTGTATCGTGTCGTGCAGTTGTCCGGGAGTGATTTTAAAATATGTCCTCCTTGCATTTATCAGTAGTGAGTCCCTTGTAATATCATATCGTGCCGTACCGTTATCATTACATGTGTTTAGTGTGTGTGAGTTCACTTGGACTAGAGACTCTTCAACGAGGGACAGGAGCTGTACGTGGAGATCGTCTACAGCGGACGGACACGGGCAGGCACAACGAAAGGTTAGAATAAAAAATGTATTTCAATGTCTTTTATTTTGTAATTGCTGAAGCTCATTGCTTGATAAGTTTTTGTTTTTATTATTGATTGATTTATTTATTTATGTTACGTTGTACAACAGGAACTTAATTACAGTACAGGGTCCGCACTCACCGAGCCGCAGTGTGGTAGTTCATATAATTTTTAGCTTGAGTAAGATTCGAACTTGGGATCTCCGGATTCGAGTTCCGTATCGCTATCCACACCACCGTACTGACGGACAATATTATAAAACTCTAATCTAGCTTATAAATGACAAAATAATTTAAATTTCTAGTTTATCTGTCATACTTTGTTTAACTCGTCTGCGGCTCGTGCTCGTGTACGCAAACTGTATTCGTATGACAATTATAATCATTAAAGCCCGGATTTTTAGGCAATTGCCTAGATTCAAATTTTAATATACTTCAGGCAATTTAGTTTTTCTATACATAGGTAATATGTTTACGTGTAATGGAAGGTTTTTTTTTCGTGCCTTAGAGCCTATTTTTTTCTATATTTTGGTTATTGTGCCTATTTTACCTTATACAGCCTATTTTGCCTATTTTTGTTGCCTATTCTAACTTCTATTGAGCAGACAAGGTTTATCATCTACTTCGTTGACTAATTCAGCACTCGACAAAGTGTTTCAACCTAACCTATAATATTTAAAGTACTTACTTTAATCAAGTTTTTGTGTGTGAATTTAAAATGCCGAAAGAAAAAACGTTTTTTAGTCAAAATTTTACGTGGCAATTCAATTGTCTTTGTCATTAATCAATGGAGCTGAGGTAACTTTAGACGATATGGCTAAATATAAGAACGATCCTGTCACATTTTATGATGTCGAACGAAGTTTTCAGCTTACAAGCAACTTCTGACAGACCGAAGACAGTCCCTTTCCGAAAATTTCATAGAACAATTGCTCGTAATATTTTGTGAATTAAAGTATATTACATAATTTGAATTTGCATAATAGTTAATAAAATGAGACCCCTACATTATTATTTTTCTGATTGCGATAATTTTTGTTTAAAATGATTATTTTTTTCTAACGAAGAGTAGAAAAAGGATTCGTTTATTTTTTTAAAACAAATTATTTACATTTAGGCTGCCTAAAATCCCGCCTATTTTAGAGTAATTACCGGCCTATTTGCCTGCTTATTTGGGTGTTTTTAAGAGCCTAAATATCCGGGCCTTAATAATCATTGTATACTATTAAAAATGAGTGAAAATTATTTGGGCCATACAGTATAGTATTTTCAAATGATCTTGATTATTCGACATCGTATATTTAGTGCTGTCAATGTCCTGTTAGCGAATAGTAAATAAATGTTTGATGGATATAATTCGATGTAAATTAAGGGGTTGCACTATATTTTATTTTGAATTATTGTTCAGATAGTTTAATAACTGTTATATTTGTTGATATATAAATTAATTTTTATAGCTTGATAATTAAAAAGCATTTATAAATATTTAATTTGTAATAGTAAGCACATAGTTACTTGCTGATAAAATAATTTATTAATCTCACTTTGGATTAAGACATAAATAATTAATATTTCAAAATAAAAAATTCCAAATTTTACTATACAATTTAATTCACTAATTTCAATAATTATTCAAATTGTATTATTTTTAGTAAATACTTAATAATCAATTAAATCAAACTAGATTATAAAAATAAAATTGAGGCACGATCAAGATTTGAATCTGAGACCTTTAAACTAGAATCAAATGCAACAATGGGGTAGGTGACTCATTGGTATTGAGTCGGCCTGTGGATCTTGAGAACTTGGGTTCGATTCCCACAGCCAACAAACAATTTTTACCACGTTAAAACTACCACTGTTGCTCCTTCTCCATTACCATCTTTAAAGGCCGTGATTTGACGGCAGGTAACTGCACTTCACGCGTAGAAATATATCATTTGCCGAAATGTGGTACGGCAAAGTGCCACACCCAGTAATGGATAAAAGACAAGATGATATATTTATTTATTTATTTACATTTACTGGAACTGAGTATTTTATTTATACATTCATTATTATTAGGTTCGGTTATGTTAGTTACTTCTCATTTCATCAGAGAGACTGCTCTGTGTTTTATATTAAATGCAACATTCTAATCGCAAGATTCCGAGTTCAAATCCCACTCAAGATAAAAAAGTACTGTTCTGTTCTGTTCTGTTAGAGAGACATGGCGGGCCCTAGAGCCAATCCTGGTTTATTTACATTCTGCTAAGTATTGAATAATAATTATTCAATATCCGAACAGAATCGCGAGGCCGGACCATGCACCCTAGACATAAAGACAATACACTACACTCCGCCCAGTTTCTGGCAAGAGCTGGTATAACCTTAAATGAAAGACATAGTGCAATGCAAATCAGCCGACGCCACGATACACAAAACGTCCAGAGGACTCCTCAATTTCAAAGTAAATCAGTGTTGGGTGACTTTTTCAACCACACTTTGTTGCTTCTTTCCAAAATGCAGTTCAAGCTTAGGGCTGGCTTACTACTAGTTGAGTTGCTTGCCCAATTGCTGTTGCTTTTTTAAATTTTCTCCTTATTTCGTAGCTTTTATTGATGGTTTCTCAAGCTATAAACGTACTGTAATTGTAATTAAGTTCCTATTGTACCGACTAGCATAGATTAAATGTCCCAGGTTCAAATCCATTTCAAATATGTTTTATCCATTGAATAATTCATATATTCGGCTATATTTCCCTCTTTTTCTATGAATAATGTCTGTGTTTCTCCCTCTAAAACATCAACATACCCACACACAACTAAATTACAGTATACTTTTCACCTTTTCATTCGTTTGAATGAATTTGAAGTCGTCTGTAAGGAGAACGGTAAACATGCCACGTTAGGTTGATCCTGAGGGGTCAGATTAATGTTGAGACGGTGACACAGCGAATTTTGAAAAGTATTTGTACTCGGCACAAAGCTACAAGTTACTCACAGTCAGGTATACAAAAAGACAAAAAGAATTTGGTTGGTATAAATTATTTATTAGTTTTGGTTGAAGTTTGAATAATTTTGTGAATATTTGAATGGTAAAATAAATATAGCATGATGACATTTTAATAATGTGGTATTTTGTAGAGTGACCAGCCGTCAATTCACACCCCCCAGGTTCTTATATCGTGACAAATATTGTTTAGTTTTTCTGTTAATATTAACTTTAAACGTAAGGTATAAGAAACAATAGTTGTTTATCACACACAGACGAAAATGCAGTTTTTTCATATGTCTGGCAACCGCATGTGTACGAAAACCACTTTTTCAAACGATAAAATAACATTAATACAAATATACTAAACAAAAAAGTCACTTTTTGAAACAATCGAATAAAAATTATATTGTTCAATAGTTTAAACTACCGTCTAATTTAATTGGATTTTTTCCTACAATTTGGCTTAATTGTTTAAAGTTTAACTAAATTGTTTGTACATTAAATAACAGAAGTAAAGAGCAAAATAATATGCATTTATATATTTTTTTGAAGAAAGTCAAATAGTATATGTAATAGTAGTGAGGAAAGGGTTTAATTGCAAAACGAGTACCAAAGTAACACATGTGTTACATATTATTATTTTCAACATGAAACGTGATAATGTAATTGTGTTAAAAATTAATAATTATTTTATATGAATCAAAGGAGTTGTATTTACAAATGCACATCACGTTTCCTTGGTCATCATGTCAAATGACATTTCCCTCACTCAATTTAGTTGTGCTAATAACCGTTTCCCTCACTAGTGAGAAAAGTAAACTTTCATTACTAGTGAGAGAAACGGTTATTATCACAGCTAAATTGATTGAGGGAAATGTAATTTTCATAAGTAATGTTGAAAAAAAACTAATTTTCTTCACTATTTCATGAGAAGAAAGTTGAGTTTATTTGCCTCAATTGGGAGAATAATGTGATATTTTTTACGCTTGTTTGTAAAATTAAATTATATTTCCCGGTAAAGAAAATGGCAGAATTCGCTTCGCTTTTAGGATTCAAAGAGATATATTTTCACGAAGAATATTCCGGACGTCACTATATTAAATTTGTAATTTAAGTTTAAAAACTAAAACATTATAATTTATTTTCAGTGTTCAAAAACTATAAACGTAAATGAAATAAAAATTAAAATTGTTTGTTATCAAAGTTAACTTAATAATAAATGAAATTTTACTACTGTAGCTATAATAAACATTTTAAGCAGAATAATTAACAAAAACTTCTTATTTATATTTCATTTATATAAATAAAAAATACAATAAATATTTTTAGGGCGCCTGTCAACAATAAGTTAAATTAGTATTGTTTCGTATCATGCGAAATATTTGTAAAAAAAATTCCTACATTTGTAACATCATTTTTAAAAGTGTAGGAGCTCTGTATGAAATATCACCTAATTTTAATATAAGTATAGCTACTTTAATTAATAATTAGAAATTTTTTATTGACTTTTGATAATCTACGTTTTATTTCATTCCAGTAAATATGACTTATGAAAGATTCACTGTTTAATGCTGAAATTCTGTGGTAAATCTACAATTGGTATCGAGTCAGTCTGTGGATCTTGAGAACCCTGGTTCGATAGCCACAGGTGACAAACAATTTTCACCAATTTAAATCTGCCCCTGTGTCTCTCCCTCCACTAACATC
The DNA here is from genome assembly GCA_947425015.1 of Pterostichus niger. Lineage (NCBI taxonomy): Eukaryota > Metazoa > Arthropoda > Insecta > Coleoptera > Carabidae > Pterostichus > Pterostichus niger. The sequence continues at coordinate 37,950,344 of OX380336.1, read as the reverse complement.
TTTGGGGGCCGTGATTTGACGGCTGGTAACCGCACTTCACGCGAAGAAATATATCATTTACCGAGCTGTCAAATCACGGTCCCCAAAGGTGGTAGTGTAGGAGGAGCTACATGGGTAGTTTTTTTTCGTTTTTAGTATTACTTAGGTAATGAAATATAGTTGTTTATATAACAAGGGAATAAAGTTCGTTATTATTTATCGAGAACGAAGATTGATGCAATTGTTTGAGGAAAATAATGACACTTTTACTCACGTGTTATAATGCAAAATTTTATATATATATTATCACGCCTTTTACCCATTACTGGGTGTGGCACTCTGCCGTTATAGATCCCGGTAAGTGATGTATTTCTTTGCGTGAAGTGCAGTTACCAGCCGTCAAATCACGGCCCTCAAAGATGTTAGTGCTAGGAGAGCCACAGGGGTAGATTTAATTTGATGAAAATTGTTTATATATCATCATCATCATCATCACGCCTTTTACCCATTACTGGATGTGGCACTCTAGCTAAGCAGATCTCGGTAAGTGATATATTTTTACGCGTGAAGTGCGGTTACCAGCCGTCAAATCACGGCCCCCACAGATATTAGTGTAGAGGGAGCCACAGGAGTAGATTTAAATTGGTGAAAATTGTTTGTTGTCTGTGGGAATCGAACCATGGTTCTTAAGATCCATAGCCCGACTCGATAGCACTGAGCCACCTACGAATTCCATATACAAATGGAAAAATTCATTATTTACCAAATAGATTAGGCAAACACTATGAATCACTTTATTTCCCTATTGAGTATTTGTCATTTTTATTTCCCTCGATAAATAATGAAGCACATTAAGTCATGATTTTGATAAGAATAAATCTAACATTATTTACTAGTTGTAAAAATCATGCATCTTTCTTCCAAGATGTATATTATTCTGCCAGGGTCATTCCACCACTTTTATTTGAAACATTTTGTCAAAAATATGTCTGTCCGTTTGACAGCAAATAAATAAAGTTAGTGACTTGTAATTATCGATCACATTAGTTACGAAAAAGACAAATAAATGAATAGTATTTTCTAATCTTGTCGAGGTACATTTTTATCAGAAAATAAATTTTTATCAAACGCAAAACTCATAGAAAAGTTAAAGTGACTGTTTTGAGTGACGGTGTGTGCACGATCGTTCCAGTGTGACTTTATCTTCAAACACAAATAACTGATAAAAATACAATGCAAGTCTGGTTCACGCTGCTCAACGTTCTGTCACAGCACTCTTGCCGAGTGTGTCGGGTAGGTCAGGATAAAACAATAAGCTTTGTTTTAAATATTGATTCGTGATTGTAATGTGATTGTTACCATATTCATAGATGTATTTCCTCATTTATTTTAGGATCTTTTTTTTAATGAATTGTTTAAAATTTTAGATTATTTTTAACTGCGTATCTTTTAATATCGTTTCAAATTTTATTCACCATTTTATATCATGATGTTATTGTTGTTGTTGTTGACAGAAGTGAAGGAAATTAATTAAAAGCAAATTCCAGCTTTTAATTATAATTAACAGACGTAGTTTTCACCTTTAACTTAAACTATAAATATATCATCACGCCTTTTACCCATTACTGGGTGTAACACTCTACTGTAGTATATTTCAGTAAGTGATATTATTTATGCGCGTGAAGTACGGTTACCAGCCGTCAAATCACGACTCTCAAAGATGCTAGTGAATAAGGAGCCATAGGGGTAATTTTAATGTGGTGAAAATTGTTTGTCCAATTAATATTGTATTATTTCTTTTAGAGAAAAACGTGACAAAATATTAGACATTCAGCATTAATAAGTGATAATTGCACTAGTTACCTAGCGACTAAGTTGTATAATGAACAGATGAGTAGTATATTATTAAATGTCAATATTCATGAATCAATTTATGATATTGTCCGTCATATGTCAATTTTAATTCCTCCAGTTCCATTTCAATATGAAAAGAATGAAGAATCGGCTAAGTAGATCTCGGTAAGTGATATATTTAATTGCGTGAAATGTGGTTACCAACCGTCAAATCACGGTCCTCAAAGATGTTAGTGGAAGGGGAGCCACAAAGGTAGATTTAAATTGGAGAAAATTGTTTGTCAGCTGTGGAAATCGAACCAGAGTTCTCAAGATCCACAGATCGACTCGATATCACTGAGTCACCTACCCCATAAACTATTGATCTAATTGAATTAGGATCTTGCGAACCTTGGTTCGATTCCCACAGCCGACAAACAATTTAAATCTACCCCTGTGTCTCCCCTTCTACTAATATATTTGGGGGCCGTGATTTAACGGCTGATAACTGCACTTCACGCGAAGAAATATATCACTTACCGAAATCTGCTTCGGTAGAGTGCCACACCCAGTAATAGGTAAAAGGCGTGATGATATATTTATTGATTTAATTAGGCAAGCAATTACAAAACATTGTATTTCCTATGTTACATATTTCAATTCTACACCTGATATAAAATTCAGTAGATTTTTTCAAAAGAGGCTCATCCCCGTCTACCCTCATAGTTTCACAACCCTTAAATTCTCATAATTTCAAAATGTTGTTAAAATCTCTTTCATTTTAAATATTTCTCGAACAGTCTGAACTTGAAGATGTGAAACTTTTCTCCAGCATATAATAATTTGAATATCTTCGTCTTATGATAGTCGTTGTCTGCATGAGTGTGTGTATGTGTGTGTGTGGATGTAAATAGAAGAAGGAGTGGCTTGTATCCGAGGAGGCAATGCCAGCAAAGCCCGACAGAGACGCAGAACTGAGGCCCAGCCTCTCGACACGCGGCTAGAGGTCAACGTAGAGGTCAAACACAGACTCTCAAATACTCAGTATCATACAATCATACTCTGCTCAAACTCTTCAGGCAAATTGTTTTTGAAAGGATCAAATCATTTGTGTAGAAATAAAACGACATATTGTATATCACATAGAAAAGTGACACAACTAAAAAATGTGCTATTAAATAAAATAAAATATAAATATATCATTACGCCTTTTACCCATTAATAGGTGTGGCACTCTGCCTAAACAGATTTCGGTAATTAATATATTTTTTCGCGTGAAGTGCGGTTACCAGCCTTCAAATGACGGCCCCCAAAGATATTAGTGGTGGGGGAGCCACAAGGGTTGATTTAAATTTGAGAAAATTGTTTGTCGGCTGTGGGGATGGAACCAGGGTTCTCAAGATCCACAAGCCGACTCGATACCACTGAACCACCTACCTCATACTTTTTTTGATAGATATTAATGGGATATAATAAAACCATTTTCCGTTATTTAATTGAAATTAAAGTCTCTAGATGGCATTACTTGACGTACCAGATCTGTAAAAAACTCACGACAAATTTGTATTTGATAATACAATACAAATGAAGTTGGCCATAACCAAAGGTGACAATTTATTGCTTGAATGAGAAGAAAAACTATGATTAGTAAAGACACTTTCGTGTTTAAATAATATCTATCAGTATTTATATATCATCACGCCTTTTACCCATTACTGGTTGTGGTGTTGTACAGAAGTAGATATCAGTAGTGATATATTTCTTCGCATGAGATGCGTCCAATCACGGCCCCCAAAGATGTACAATGAAATTTGTGCTGTATTGTCACTGTCAAAGGTATTTATTAGTCAGTCAGTATTCTCTTACTGAATGATCTTTAGTGGTGAATAAAGAGAGAAATAAGAAAAAGTGCTAGAATCAGAAATAAATCTTGATGGTGGAAGTGAAATAAACCCGCGCTAGTTTCAGTGACTTTCATCTGAAGAGTCAGTAATTTATGTACACGACCTCCCGAAAGTGGGTCTTATGAAGAAACACCACATTCTACATTTTCACAAACATAAAAGTATGAAACAAGACACACACATCGTAGCTGGCGTCCACAAGCAAAGAGAAACAATCGTCAAGCGCCGCCGTCGTGGGAACGTTGCGAAACAAAGGAGCGACGCCACGATGGACGGAGAGTGTACCTACTGTGTGAATGTAGCTGCACTCACTCAATGGAAGGAAGCAATTAATTCAGAACGGTACAGATTTTGATGAAAATATAATTGTCTGTTATGCGTGGATCTAACGGAACTAAGATCAGCAGGAATAGGAATGAGGAATGGGAAAATTGTTGTGGGAGATTTACTGCTAACTCGAACAGTTCAAGACACCTGACTTGGTTTTTAACATCGTTTTTACTTAAACTTATGCATATTTAATACGGTGCCACTCATACACATTTCACGGCTACACCAACTTTCAATTTGACGACGATGAACCTTACACAGGCGTAGTTACATAAAACTACCAAGTAGACTGCATATTACACCAAAACATAATTCATATTAAAAGGAGATGTTTCGAGTCTAATGATGCTCTTCTGTAATTTTCTATAACGCTACAGATCTGTAAATCTGAACAAAAGCGCATCATATTTGATTGTCAAATGGCATTAAATGTATTAATCAATAAAAATCTATGCGTTTTTGTTCAAATTTACAGAACTGTAGCGTTATAGAAAATTACAGAATAGCACCATAAAACCGGACTTTGAGTTCATATAACGTAACTTAAATCAACTTATTCGTAACCTAATCAAAACAAAAAATTGACATTTCATAGTAGCCGCAAATTCAAACGTAATATACGTTAGTACGATGGTGTGGATAGCAATACGGAATTCGAATCCGGAGATCCCGAGTTCGCTAAAAATTATATAAACTACCACACTGCGGCTCGGTGAGTGCGGGCTCTGTACTGTAATTGGGATTAAGTTCCTGTTGTACAGCGTAACATAAAATAAATAATTACTTAAAAAATAAATTATGATGAATGATAATAGATCTAATATTTACTATAAAGACAGTCATAAAACTATAATAAATATTAATTTTCTATGGAACAATCGAAAAATATCTTTGCCGCGCTTCTCCAATGACAACACGCGAAAAAGATATTAAATGCGTGCTTGTTTCAATAGTTACCAGGGATACAAACAAAACAGAAACTACTTGTCATATTGACAGTTGACAGAACGAATTTATTTTCAGTACGTATACGATTTTTAATAACTTTAAGATGCAATCATAGGAAAAATTATGTGTGTATCACAAGCGTAAAGTTGCACTATTGCAGCTCTCGCCTTCGGCTCGCGCTGCAATTACCGTGTTCGAGTAACAAAGACTCACTTTACGCTCTTAATACACAAATAACTATTCTAAAAGAACCATAGAAAAAATTCATTTTCTTTTCTTTTCTTATACGTGAATGTGGTTAAAAACTGATTCTTCTAATGTCAAAGTTTCGTGCTACCCCATTTATTTATTTATTTATTTATTTATTTATTTATTTATTTATTTATTTATTTATTTATTTATTTATTTATTTATTTATTTATGTTACACTGTACAACAAGAACTTAATGCGGACCCTGTACTGTAATTGGTTACAGTACAGGGTCCGCACTCACCGAGCCGCAATCTGATAGTTCATATAATTTTTAGCTTCAGTGCGATTCGAACTCGGGATCTCCGGATTCTAATTCCGTAACGCTATCCACACCACCGTACTGACGGTACATACTTAATTTTTACTCCCAGAATTTTGCCACAAAATTTTACTGTATTTCAAATTAAAAGCATAAAAAAACTAACAATTATATAACTCAATCTCGACAGAAATATAAATTTGTACACGGACATCAACTACAAAATATTTGAAGTGATTAAAACCCAGATTATTTATTAATAACCAGTGACTAAATACTATCTTGAAGCTTTCTCTATGTCTAGGAGCAACCATACTCATACATTACGTTCACAGTGTGTTCATAGTTTGTGGCTGTTCGCTCGCTGTAATTTTTTGCGTTTGCTGCTACAATACAAGTCGTGATGTTCAGTATTGGACTGGACAAATTTTCACTCATGTTCCTGTCAATATTACTCGATAGAACAACATAATAAACACGTTATTAAATATTTTCATGACATACTACATTTATCTTAATCAGTACACCTGGCTTTGCATTTACTAACGTGCGATTTTTTATTTGAGTAGGTGTTTAGAAAATAGTTAATTGCCGCAGCAAATTTTGAAAGTTTGTTTTTGATTTCATTAGAAGAAATTTGACTCGCTAATTAGAACTTTTCTACAACGATCTTTAATCGAATTCAAATTATTTCTATTATACTAATCATATATTTATTATATATTACAACAGGAACTTAATTTAATAAGAAATTGTCCCGCGTGGTGGCCGCACAGGTTGAGGGCCTGAATGGTCGTGGGTTCGGGTCCCGCCCGTGGCGGCCATACAAAGGACATATCGGCATATGACTTGAGTAGAAATTAATAAAGGATAGGTGGTTCAGTGGTATCAAATCGACCTGTGATTCTTGAGAACCCTGGTTCGATCCTCACAGCCGACAAACATTTTCACCACATTAAATCTACCCCTGTGGCTTTCCCTCCACTAACATTTTTGGGGACCGTGATTTGACGGTTGTAACCACATTTCACGTAATGAAATATATCACTTACCGAGATCTGCCACACCCAGTAATGGGTAAATTAATTTCAATTACTGTAGTTTATAATGGAATCCAAACCACGGAGACACGTATTTTTTTATATAAGTTGAAGTCAACGAGATTTGAACACGCGAACTTTTGCATGAAAGATGTATGTTATACCCACTATAAGATAAGTAGTAAATCTAGTTAATATGATGGACTCAGTTCTCTAAAATCTGGGACCCAAACCGGAATCAAAACCGCACCGATATTCATCTTTATATGAACCCTTAACTGAAAACCGGAACCCAGATTTTTTGTTTTGAAATATGGGAACTTAAAACCGAAACAAAAATTTAATTGATTCTGTAACCGAACTGATATAATTTCGGTTCTTAAACCGGTATAAATAAAATGCTAAACCGCAAATAGTAAAATTACGAAGAAGAATATAAGTTGTTAGTTTTTATATTTTTATATAGTTCTTTTTTGCATATAATTGATGCATATATTATGTGTTTTTAGTGCATATTTTTCATTTTTGAGTGCATATAATTTCGCGCTCTAGTGAAAAGAAATGATACAGGTGCCAGTAATTTTTTATTAATAACTAAATAAATAATCGCAAAGGCAATATTTAAAATAGATTGAAAATTTAATAAATGACTATTTAAATATCAATGAAGTTTAAATGTTATTTGTTTTTGTTTCTACTTAAACTTAAACTTATGATTTGATGATGGCCATAATAAATAGGCAAATTATCGTCGTCTTTTAATAATTAAAAAATAATAATTAATTTGAAATTATTTTCAACCTTTGCATAGCAATCTACAAAGAATAGTTATTTACGTAAAAAGTCGGGAAAGCGTTCAATTACAGGATGTTACGTATAACATTTTACCTGAAACTTATAAACCAATAATACATATTTTAAATTAATTCAAATTCAAATAAATATTTGACTTACATATTCAGTCAGTATTTGATGTTGCTAAGTAACTAGATACTCATGTTTGTTTCATTACCTGCCTAGGCAGGCAATATATTATTTTCCTGACTAGGCATGCAAAGCAAAACTTTCTTGAGTCTTAAAGCTCAGGCAATAGTATATTATGTTACTAGGAGTAGAAAGCAGTCTTTTTTATTGAGCTCAGATGTTTGCGGCCGAGGCGCGTAGCCGAGGCGATGCAAACTGAGCGAAATAAAAAAGAGCATTCTACTCCGAGTAGCATATACTATTTTTTCTTCAAGCATTCTAACGTAAATTTAAAGAATAAAATATAAATTATTTAATTTTTTTCCCTAACTCGCTTTATTAACAGTTATGTTAAATGTACAGTTTTCTATTTTACAATTTTGAATATTTAAACCACTACTGGCAGTATTTGTATCGATAGTTCCAATATCCTAATAGATAGAAGCTGTATAAATTTCATTGTTTATTTCCGTACCTTGATTACTTCCAAATGTAACAGGTATGTTGCAAGTCATTTCTGTCGAAGTATCAAATAACTCAATATTTTCAAAAATGCTATTAGTTTAGTGTATTTACATATGTTTACGTTAAGTTTGATATTTAATTCAGCCTTAATCATTGAGTAAAGTAAGTTAACATAACATTCTCAGAGAAATTCTTCACATTTTGTTCTCTAGTCCAATTGACAAATCTCTCATAAGCGAAATCATAAACCTTACGTGATTTTTCAGGAATCAATGTTTGAATGACTGACTTTGCGATTTCTGCTATTGCTGGAGGTGTAAATTGCATTAGATATTGAAATTGTCGTACGGAATACTTAAAATTATGGGTTGTGACTCCTAATTATGTTCACGATATTTTTTTTTTGTCATTTTAAGTACGCTGTACGATAGTAACTTACTATCGTACATCGTACAATTCCCCTAATTATCCTACATGTATGATAATTATTGTACGATTGGTAACGTTGAGCCAGTAGCCGGGCTGCCCTAGCAAGTGCTGCTGCCTGTGGTATATTTTATAACTAACATTATTGTACTAGTACAATAATGAATTTCATTATTGTACTAATAACATAATGACTTAGTTCTACATAGTGTGTGTAGTAGCATAATATGAATATTGTTGTATGCTTGAAGAAAAATGTTTATTTTCCTGTCAGTACTAATCGTAAAATTAACTCTAGCCTAATTTTTTATAAAACTATGACTTACCCAACATTTTGGAAAGATCTGCATTATGCAGATCCGGATTTTCATCTGCCAATTTCTTCCTTTCGACTTTCGCCCAAACCATAAACGCATTCATGGGTCGTCTTATCCTCGCTTCCTTCGGTGTCTTCACCGCATTCTGCCCCGGCATTTTAGGCGAGAAGCTCGCCCTAGGTTGTCCATACACCCCACCCATCCCAGTACCATCCGCATACCCCCTAACAACATTCCCCGCCGAGAAGTCATTCGCAGAATAACGCCCGTTCTCATACTGCGCACGGTAATCATAATACCCAGCGGCAGCGGCGGCGGCGGCATTCGCGGGGTGCGAGAGATCGGTCCACATGTCGGGGGCGGGTTTGGGTTCACCACCTCCGCTATCCGGGGAGGAAGTGAACGTGTCGTAGCGCCCGGGGGCGGATAGGGCTGCTACGGACATGGGGCTGTGCGAATGGAGGTATGGAGTGTGGTTTTGAGGGGCAGGGTGGGAGGTTAGTAATGGGGAGGGGGAGTTGGATGGGGAGAGGCAGTTTACGTGATAGTGGGGGGTTGTTTGGGGGGATGATGTTGCGTCGTCCAACATCCTGCAAAGAAACAAACATTATTATTATTGGGTTCAATTTAAATATTATAGCTTTTCATTTTATATCAACTAACGGGTTTGCCTACTTTAAAAACATTTAAAAAATTAATTTATTTTTTGCTGTTGGTAGAAAATTTCGACGATAAGCAGAGAAACCAAAATAAAACCTATTTGTTATAAGTACTCAACGTACTGTTTATAAAACATAAAGATTAATTTTTCAAAATTCCCAAAATTAGTTGCACTTTACATGAAAATGTTTAATTTTTAGTGCCACTAGTTGGAGAGTTATTTATAATATGTTAATAATCAAATTATAATTATAAACATTACAATAGTCCATTTATGTATTATTTAAACATCAGATAAATACCTATTAGTAGTGTTATAATTAAATTTAACTATTAATACATTAGAAATAACACATAAACTAGTGACACTAAAATGTCTACCTCATGCAATTAATTTTGCGAATTTTTCATAATCAGTACGTTAGGTTCTACATGGCGTTAAAATAAGTGCTATAAATTGTGAAACACTCTGTATATACGAATCTGTCCACAAAGTATATTACTTAAAAAGATTGAAAATTTATTAAATATCAATGAAGTTTTATTAATATTATTTGCCTTTGTTTCTATTTAAATTTAAACTACTGATTTGATAACTGCTATAATACATGGGCAAACCATCATTGTCATTTAATAATTAAAAATAATAATTAAAAAATAATAATAATTAACAATCTATAAAGTAAAGTAAGTACTAGGTGAATTATTTAATTTCCCGATGAAATAATAATAACTTGAAGAATGTACGTTGTACATATTTATTTTTCCAGCAAATATAAATGTTGTATGGTTATGAAAATACTCGTAATGCTTGTATACGGTTACTTGCTTAATCACAAGGTTAATTTCAATGAAATTTAGATAAGTGCGTAACCTAAATTTGAAATTAAACACTTGGAGAATTTATGCCATGACGCATAATTCCGACCACTTGGCCGCAGACTCAATTTCAGACACGAATTATGTACTACTATTATTATATTTACATTTAGGTAATGACATTCAATAAAAATATATTACTTTATGTTTCACTTCATCTACATTCATAATACCTTTCATACAAATTCATTCAATAAATCTTGAATCGTATCTAACTATTTATTCTTAAGTCGTCTACGTAATCTCTGGTTTTCAATTTGACCAGTCCTTCAGATGAGGTAACATTAATTGAATATTATTAAAATTAATTAATCATTTTCGTTTCATCCACAATCAAAATTTCTTTCATACAAGCTCGTCTGATCTTTCGTTCACTCAACAAATTTTCAATTATTTTCATACATTTATTCCTAGGGATCCTAGAGATCCTAGAGATCAAAAATCATTCGCGCAATCTTTTACCCTCAATTTCACTAACATACACCTAATTTCTGTAATTTTTCTGTAAGCCTTCTCGTACCAGCTATCACTACAACTCTTCAATCAATTCAATATGTCGCACATACAATTCTGTTTGTTCTGAATTAGATTTTTCTCTAAATATGAACGAATTTAAAAGTAATTTAGATAAATTGTTTGAAATTGCATAGTAATTTATTACTGTTTTGTTACTGCTTATTTTTAATTGTTGTTATCATACTTTGTTTATTTTTATATTTTGTATATTCTTTGTGTATTTTCTCTCACTATTTATTATTGTAATTTACTCTGTAATTGGGATTCGTCCTGTGGAGTAATAAATATTATTATTATTATTATTATTATTTACCGGTTCAATTAAATGGGGTAACATGAACCCTTAGAAGATTCAATTAGATTCATTCTGAAATTAATTTCCGTCAAATATTGCACCACTTTCGTTTCATCCTAATTCATAATTCCTTTCATACAAGCTTGTGTCATTTTTCATTCATTCAACAAACCTTCAATCATTTCCAACCATTTATTTCTAGCGACACCTATTTACCAGTCCATCAAATGGGGTAGAACAAACCCTTAAAACACTCACTAAACATTATGGCGTAGGTGGCTCAGTGGTATCGAGTCGGCCTGTGGATCTTGAGAACCCTGGTTTGATCCCCTCAGCCGACAAACAATTTTCACCAATTTAAATCTACCCCTGTGGCTCCCCCTCCACTAATATCTTTGGAGGCCGTGATTTGACGGCTGTTAACGCAAAGAAATATATCACTTACCGAGATCTGCTTAGGCAGAGTGCCACACCCAGTAATGGGTAAAAGGCGTGATGATATATTTATTTATTTATTTTATTTAAACATTATTACATTCATCCTGCAATTACTTTCCGTTAAATATTGCACCACTTTCGTTTCATCCACATTCATAATTCCTTTCATACAAGCTTGTCTCATCTTTTGTTTATATAACAAACATTCAATTATTTCCAACCAGTTATTCTTAGGAACCTTAGAGGTCCTAGAGATTCACGCAATCTTTCACCTTTTATTAATATACTCACCACTCCATTAAATGTGGTAGCACGAACTCTTAAAACATTCACTGAACATTATTAGATACACCACTTTTACTTCATCTGCATTCATAAATATGGGGTAAGTGGCTCAGTGGTATCGAGTCGGCCTGTGGATCTTGAACCCTGATTCGATACCCACAGCCGACAAACAATGTTCACCAATTTTAAATCTACCCCTGTGGCTCCTCCACCACTAATATCTTTGGCTGGTAACCGCACTTCACGCGAATAAATATATCACTTACCGAGATCTGCTTAGGCAGAGTGCCACACCTAGTAATGGGTAAAAGGTGTGATGATATATTTATTTTATTTTATATTTATACATTCATAATTACAAGCGCGGTGGCCGAGCGTGTTAAGACACATCTCTTAACATACTGTGACGTCACCCGAACCAAGGTTCGTCAGTTCGAATCCGCCTGTCGACAATGTGTGATTTGTCGTAAAATATAAAAATACAGTTATTTGTATTTATCACACTCGGGCGTTATAAGCTAGTCACTTATACGCCTTAAATAATATAGCATTTTGACAACGAAAACCGGCAGTACGGCAGTGTAAAAACTGCGGCTCGGTGTGTCCGGTAGGCCCAGGCCCGATCTCGGGATGTAGCGTCATCAGAAGAAGAAGAAGAAGACATTCATAATTATTTTATACAAGCTCGTTTCATTTTTCGTGCACACAACAACCCTTCAATCATTTCCATCCATTTATTCCATTTCAGCTCGTCCACGAAGTCTCTCATTCCACCATTCTTATCCACAAATTATAATTGTTCTTTTTTTAAATCAATATGGAATGTATGTGAATAACATTTTGCAATATGTCCTGAGCTGCACAAATAGAAATAAAGTTGCACAATAACTGCAATCAATATAATCTTGATTTCAACTAAAAAGACAACTAGTGTAAAGGATAGTGACGTCAATGAGTTATCAACTTGATAAGTGGATAAGATAGCCGTGAATAACAAAATAAAAACGAAGCATATTTCTTAACTGTTTCGTACTTAGAAATACTTAGAACTGTTACTAGATTCGATTGGCGAGAAAAAGAGAATGTCTGTATAAAAACAAATGAAAATTATAGTATGTTTAACAAATGAGGTAAACACTTTATATATATCTACTCATTACGCTCCGAACAAAAGAGAATCACTTGAAACAAATTAGTATCGTGCACAGAAAGACAGAGAAATATAAACGTAACTTCTTGTCGACTGTCAGTTGTATCAATCGACGATGACATTTGATTGGTTCATCACAGAGATGAAACGGTAACTTCCTATTGTTCGTATTCAATGAAGCACCCTGTATATAGACATTACAGAGGTGTATTCGGCTTTTTTTTGTTTTCTCAAGCTTCAAGAATGAATCGAATTATGACTAGTAGTAAGAGATTCTAACTTTGTTTAAACCTCAGTTGCTAGATAGCTAGGATAAATAACACATTACATATTTACTCCCTTTTTTTCTTCATTTTCAGTTTTTACTATACAGTGTCTAACTGCAATTGTGTTAAATGTATTTTTAAACAAGCTTAGGCGATGCTGCCTTCATTTCTTTATAGATTCGTTGTTAGAGAAGTAGGCGTAAGTGAAGATTTATGAAACAGGTGTATAGGAGTAATTGGATAGATGTGAATGAAGGTTTGTTGCGTGATGATGGATTTTGGTTGTGAGGAAGGAAAGAGTTCGTATGAAGGAAGTGTTAATGTGGTCGAAACGAGTATCGTGTGTCAGGATGAGAATTTTTTTATGAATCTTTTTGTGGATGTTCTGTGAATGTTTCAGGGGTTTGTGCTACTCCATTTAATGGGATATAGCTTCATGTTATGTATGTACTCGTATGTATGTATATTAACTGGAATTGGGTATTTTACTTGTAAATTCAATATGCAAGTAATGCCATCTAGTGATTTTTATTTCAATCAAATGAAAGTGACCACGCTGTCAAGTTACCAAAACAACCATAAAATATTTCAAAATTAAAGTAAAACTACCTTCAAATATTTGAAAATTGAAGTTTATGTGATAAAATAAAATACATTCAATGGAACTGCGTATTTTATTTATATATTCAATATTATTAGGTTAGGTTAGGTGATGTTAGTTAAGACAAATATCGTCAGAGGCGCTAGTTGTCGTGCCAGCTCTGTAAATTAAAAACTACGAATTTTAATTACACATAAAACGGCTATAATAAGCGTAACGCAATTCTATGAAGTTGGCCACAGATAAATTGAAATATTATTCATAAATAAATAAATATATCAGCACGTCTTTTACCCATTACTGGGTGTGGCACTCTACCTAAGCAAATCTCGGTAAGTAATATATTTTTTCGCGTGAAATGCGGTTACCAGCAGTCAAATCACGGCCCAGAAAGATATTAGTGGAGGGGGAGTTACAGGGGTAGATTTAAATTGGTAAAAATTGTTTGTCGGCTGTGGGGATCGAACCAGGGTTCTCAAGATCCACCACTGAGCCACCTACCCCTTAAAATAATATTTATGTAGTCATTAATTAATAATTCATGAATTTAGTTTACACAAAATTGAAGTCAAATGAGTATAACAAATACTGATATATGACCTGATTAAGTTGTAATATTTTTCCGCAATGATTCATGTAGCAAGGAAATAATATTTGGATAATTGAGATTGAGGTTAAATGTAGAAGAGTTAAAGGTAATTTCCAGATAACGAAGGTAAATATAAGACTAGTAGACCGCAAGAACGACACAAGTGTGTGTAATATGTCAGATATGAAAACATTAGGTTGAAAGAACACAGATAAGCTTTGCGTTATCACTAGCTGATAAAGATCTAGTAACCTGCTCTGTTTCTCTATCAAATAACAACTGTACTCACAGAACACTCGATTATTCGACTATTTACATATTATTATTATTATTATTATAATGTCATATTTGTTTCTATTGTACATATATTTAAATTAATAAATTTAAATCAATTTTATGACATATTGCTATAATGCCTATGGCACACTTGGTTGAAGAGCGTCGAAGAGCGTCGAAGAGCATCGAAGAGCTCTTCGATGAAACAACAGAACGCACCCGTAATCGACGAAAAATAGAGGCTCCTCTATTTCCATCGAAGAGCTCATCGATGAAACGAACGTATCTCATTTCACTCGTATCTTTTGTGTCTCACTTCACGTTAGCATATTTTTGAAATTTAGTTTTTCTTTCTCAACTTTAGAAGCTTTTATTTTTCATCAATGACGGGTGCGTTCTGTTGTTTCATCGAAGAGCTCTTCGATGCTCTTTGACCAGTGTGCCATAGGCATAATGAATGAATAAATTTTTTCAACATTACTTGTGTAAATGACATTTCCCTCACTCAATTTAATTTACTAACTGTTTCCCTCACTAGTGATGAAAGTAAATAAGTTTCCTCACTAGTGAGGGAAACGGTTACTATCACAATTAAATTGAGTGAGAGAAATGTCATTTGACATGGTGACCAAGGAAACGTGATGTGCATTTGCAAATACAACTCCTTTGATTTATATAAAAGAATTGTTAAATTTCTTGTATTGCAAACGTAAAAATGTAATTTCACGTTTAATGTGACATTACAAAACTCGTACTATAGGAACACTAGCTATCGCTCGTGCTTCAACTTTCGTACTCAATTTGCAATTAAACTTCTTCCTCACTAGTATTAATAATATACTATTATACTATATAATACTGGGCATAAGATTTTTTTTTTGTGTAATAAAATGTCGAATTAAATAAATTATCACAAAACATATGTGGTAGGTTTCTCAGTGGATCTTGAGAACCCTTGTTCGATCCCCACAGCTGACAAACAATTTTGACCAATGTAAAATCTACCCCTGTGACTCTCCGTCCACTAACATCTTTGAGGGCCGTGATTTGACAGCTGTTAACCGCACTTCACGCGAAGAAATATATCACTTACCGAGATCTACTATGGCAGAGTGCCACATCCAGTAATGGATGAAAGGCGTGATGATATATTTATTTATTTATATCACAAAACATAAACCAAAATAGTTTAAATTATAAATTTTAATAATTTCAATTTGTATGCACCTATTTCAGAATGGCCCTTTATTTTTCCAAAAAAAAATTGGTTATCGTCATGAAACAGATGCAGCATCTGTGCAATTGAAGCTAAAACTTTGCTATTCCATGATATTCCAGCATTCTTAGCTCAACCAAATACCAATCTTCATCTTCTCTGTTACAAAAACGCCTCAATTTAAGTCGCAATCCATTTCCAAGCACAGCATGAGGCTCCATATATATCCTCTTCGTCTCTGCGGCAACGTGTTAGCAAAAACCTGCGCACGCAACGCATGTTCGCGCGTGAGTTTTTGCTGCGTGAACGCAGGCTCCTGACCGCCCTGTATGGCCTAATGGGCCATGTGTATTCCGATCGCACCTTCCTTGGGATAATTAAGACATTTAGCAAGGCGATGTGGCAACACTGCTTCCAACATGGTGAGTGCTGAGTGCTCAGACCATGAATTGCGAGGTTTTTGTCAAAGCAACAGCACGGTTTTCGCGGTTTTAATACCGAATATTGTAAGCTATTTATGCTGAAAGAGTGCTACAGGGTGTGGACTTATCAAAGACTTTAGGCCATCGTAGTACAATAGATAAAATCTAGTGGCGCTTGGGTAACAGATTTAAGGATTTTAAGCTATATATATTATCAGAAAATTTTAAATATTTATTTTTCATTTGAACATGTTTTGTTGTTTATTGAAACATACATAACATCACGCTATATCCCTTTAAATGGGGTAGCACGAACCCCTGAAATATTCACAAAACATTTTCATCCTGACACTCGTTTCAACCACATTAACACTTCCTCCATACGAACTCTTTCCTTCCTCACAACCAAAATCCATCATCACGCAACAAACATCCATCCATTCGCTCCTGTACACCTGTTTCATAAATCTTCACTTACGCTCACTTCTCTAACAACGAAATATATATTCATATATAATATAACACGTGTGTTCAAAATTATTGAATATATTGTAGATACATAACGTTACGCTACCCCTGAAACATTCACAGAACATCCACTAACAGATTCACCAAAATATCAATTCCTTGTTTCTGTCATAAATTTAACTTGAAATATGACAACAAAAAAAACTTCTTTATATGATTTCCTTTAAGATGTATCTGTGTAGACGAAATCCGTTGTCAATATCTATCATATAGGAGTCTTGGGATCTATTCTTTGTTAGACAGTATTAAATTGACGCCATACTTCGTACCTGTGTGACGTAGTGTAGCGATTAGTATATCTGCCCGGCAAGCAGAAGATCCCTAGTTCGAATCCAGGCGTCACCAGTCATAAACTTAACCATTTATGTGATAATTAAGGAAAAAAACTGCCATCTTCAAGTTATATCCAAAATAATCCAACTATCTGATTCGGATTCTTAAGTTTATTTATTTATTTATTTATTTATTATTCTACAGGATAAATCCCAATTACAGAATAATATTACGAGTACAGAGTGTACAGAGAAATACATATAATGTAAATTTAATAACATTAAAAAAAAAAATAATACGCAAAAAGAAAAAACAAAAAATGTGAAAAATACAATACAAAAATTAATTGACACAAGCATTGAGTTTGCGTTTGAAAACAGTGAAACTATCAGATAAATCTAGCTCAACACAAAATGAGTTAAATACTCTACACATGGAATTTAGAGCTGAATGGAAATGTGAGTTTGTACGAGAATTTTCACAGCGAAAAGTAACCGAACTACGGACATTGCATGGTCGAACATAAAAGTTAAGATACGTAAGTAATTCATTATTATCTATTATATTATTTACCATTTTGTAAATGAATATAATTTGATGTTTAATCCGCCGCGTTTGTAAGGATTCAATTCCAAATTCCATCAGTAGATCATTGTAAGACATATTAGGCCATTTATGATTAATTCTAAAAAAACAAATGTTATAAAATTTTTTTTGGACATTTTCAAGAGCCGTAATTTGATACAAGTGATATGGATTCCAAATTACACAACCATATTCAAGCTTACTACGAACTAGAGATGCAAATAAAGAAGTAAAACTTTTAATCGTTTGAAAGTTATATGTTGTCCGTAATAAGAAACCCACATTTTTACATGCTTGAGATAAAATTGTATCAAAGTGTAAAGTAAACAAAAAATTGGATTGAAAATAAATACCTAAGTCTTTAACAAATGTCACACGGTTCAATGTAAAATTTCCCATCAAATAGTTAAAGTTAATGACTTCTTTTTTCCTAGAGAAGGATATTACTTGACATTTGTTTAAATTGAAATACAGATGATTTTTTTGTGACCATTGATATATACTATTTAAATCATTTTGGAGTTCTAAGCAGTTACAGACAGTCTTAATACAACGAAATATTTTAAAGTCATCCGCAAATAGTAAACATTGTGAGAATTTAACAACAGAGACAATATCATTTACAAACAATATAAATAATAATAATAAATAATAGTTACCGAATAAAAATATGAAATTTTTGCTGAAACTTAATCAATTAAAAGCCAGGAAAAAAATCGGTAATAAAAGCACAATTTTGTCGTTATCAGCATCAGATAGGAGTGATAAAACCAGGTGGACTTAAGTCTCATAAGCCACGTGTTCTGGCACCCATTAGGCTATCACCTAATCACGCGTTATCAGCTCTTATCAGCGATCAGTTGCATCAGTGCGATCTTTAGTCAAGTTGGCTGCGACAGCTCGCTGCTGATAACAAATGAGTCACGTGCTGTGACGTCAATTAGTATTTTTCTAACTTCAAGTAGCATTTATTGAAAATATTAAATTATGGACTTGTAGAATTCGACTCATTTGTTTGTACTCTTGATGGCAATTGTTTGTAAATACTGGTTTGTTGTTATTATTAATTTTTTTTATATTTTAATGAAAAAGAAACACCTATACTAAGTATAATTTGAAAAGCTGTACGACAAAAATTTAATTTTGTTACATACATTAAATTTTTATAACTTTAGATTAAATTATATTTTTATACCTACTAAATATTTTTAGAGTTCAAAATATGAATAAGCATAATTTTATTATTATTTTTATTTTTTATGGAGCATATACATTTTATGACGCTATTTTAATAAGCGAATCCAATGCCTACTATATTCACGCCCAACATACTCAAGCCTTCATGCACGGTTTATACTCTATGTTGATTAATTTGACAAATTCATTTCATTCTACTATGAATGATACCATGATCATTTCAATATTTATCAGAAAAACAACAACTCATTTCGTTTGTTTTTGCATTATCATGATTTTGAAAGTGACGTAATTGTCAAACTATTTGTCATGGACAGGGCTGTTCCGACTTGAGGGTGCAAGTTATGCGATAAGAGCCGTCTACTCTACATATAGTTTTTATCAGAAAATTTTAAATAAATAAATATATCATCTCGCCATGTACCCATTACTGGGTGGTTACCAGCCGTCAAATCACGGGCCCCAAAGATGTTAGTGGAGGGAGAGCTACAGGAGTAGATTTAAATTATTATTTTATTATGTAGGTACCTAGTGTAATGCCTTATTTCCTTTTCTTTTAATTAAATGTACTATTAAACCAGTGACACTCAAAATGTTTGCTAGGTATGAAATACCCTAATTTTTGCGAATTTCAAAAAAATTATTTTTGTTCTATAATCATGATATCAAATTATATATATATCTATATATATATATATTTAAATTTTCACCAATTTAAATCTACCCCTGTGGCTCCCCTTCCAATAATATCTTTGGGGGCCGTGATTTGTCGGATGGTAACCGCACTTACGCGAAAAAATATATCACTTATCGAGATCTGCTTAGGCAGAGTGCCACATCCAGTAATGGGTAAAAGGCGTGATGATATATTTATATTTATTTGATAACAAAAATGTCAAGAAATTTTGAAAATAGTTTGTCCGATATACTATTATATTTTCCTGAAGCAATTGAAGGATAAATGTAATAATAATTTGTCAATAATGATTTTTTGTGCTGTTTAAACAACAATGTAATAAATAAAGAAAATTAATTTGATTTGAAACATTGAAACAAACAATATTTAAGATAAACATAGACAAAGGTATTTAGTAGTTAGTTAGCAATGTAATCAATATGTAATCAAAACAAAATATGCAAAATGATTGATTTTACGTGCATTTCCCTTGTTGTTTATCACGAACTATTATCAAAGTTATTTAGATCATTTTAACATGGAGCAGATAAAGAAATGTAATCAGAGAAAGATACAAAGGTATCGGTTCAAAAGTAATTTATCACAAACAGAAATTTCGTTTCAATCAAAACATTTTTAAAACGACAATTCATGGCACTTAATTCACCATCATAAATTTTATAGTTTCTTTTTATTAAAGCATTTAATGAACATTTGATTGAGAAAATATTTGGTGTAGATTTTCATTATTTTTCATTTGATAAACGCCTAAAATATAATTATTTGACACCTAAAAGTTCAATTTTTTTTCTATGTCATATTTTTTAATAAAAGATTAATAATTGAGTTAATGTATAGTGAGCCATGACCATCCACCAGATATTCTTTTGTTATTTTATAACGTCCCAAACGTTCGCCTTTTTTTAGATGTAACTCTTTGAAACAAAAGTTTGTGTAGGTATTTTTTAATTGTTTAATGAGACTTCAAAAATTGTCTTTTGTGTTAAGACGCACTGTAGGCTTCGTTCTCTCAGCTATTTCAGGTTTTATGGCATAGTTAATAAACATAAATAACATATTGAATTTATTTTAAATGCGTTCAAAACTAAGATATTTTTAATTTAGTTTTTTATGTGTTTTTAAAATCGATACACTATCAGAACGTGACGTTCCTATGATTATCGTTTATATTTTTTGATAAAATATGCTCTCGAAATATAAGTAAACACTACAACTCATAAATATAATAATAAAATTCTCAATTTTATTTTTTTTTAATTTGTAAAACAAAAAACAATATTATATCAATTTTATTTAGAAGTAATAAATGTATTTATTGCAGAATTTTGGAAATATTTTTGATCTCAACGAAAAGATTTATTTTATTACTATATCAAATTTTTCCAATATTCTTTATTTTCATTTCTGGCCAAGATAAAACGACATTAGATTATTTCTTATATTTTCTTATTTATTTATTTCCATCTTCTATGTACAGGTAAATGACACTATATACATATTTATGGTAACTAAGTAAATAAATAATTACAGGGCGTAAATCTGTAGATAAACTAATTAAAAGTAATTACTTTCAGCATCTGCAATATTTTAAATATTTTCTTGAATTGCAAGAAAATCGCCTTCAAAATCTTCGTCGGACATTAAATCAATTATTTCAAGTTATTTATATCTATAATTCGCGAAACTAACATTAAAATTACCTCTGTGGCTCCCCCTCCACCAACATTTTTGGGGGGCGTAATTTGACGGTCGGTAAC
Organism: Pterostichus niger; assembly: GCA_947425015.1. Lineage (NCBI taxonomy): Eukaryota > Metazoa > Arthropoda > Insecta > Coleoptera > Carabidae > Pterostichus > Pterostichus niger. The sequence continues at coordinate 37,928,997 of OX380336.1, read as the reverse complement.
CGCACTTTACACATAGGTCTGCTACGACAGAGTACTACATCTAATAATGAGTAAAAGACGTGATGATATATTTACTTATTTTTTTAGAAATGTTAAAACTTAAATATTTTTAATTTGATTGATATTGGGGCGATAAATAGTAAAAAGGGTGGTAAAATAATGAATCCGGCTCTGGCGATCGTACCATGCAATTCATTATTATCAAAGCGCACCGAGATTTGAAAGTCAGTCCGATAAAATCGATTTTAATTATTATTTATAAACATGTTACCAGGGCCAGTATTTTTAATGGAGAATAAATTGTCACATTATTTATAGACATTAACTTTTCGAATATTAACAGTTAATTTTCTCTTGTAAACATTTATAATCTGAGAAATAAACAAAACATTTCGCGGAATTTTATCGTATTTAACAAATTATTTTGTCACTTGATAATTAATTAGCTCATTTTAATATCTAATAAATTTTAGCTATAAAAATTTTATACTTGCATGTACTGAACACTTTTCATTGCAATACACCAATACTAATCGATTTTCTTGCCGATACTTTTGCATTTTTGCAGTTGCAGATTTTGATAGAAAACATGGAGTAGGTATTGAGTCGGCTTGTGGATTTGGAGAACCCTGGTTCGATCCCCACAACCGACAAACATTTTCACCAATTTAAATCTACCCCTGTGGCTTCCCCTCCACTAATATCTTTGGGGGCCGTGATTTGACGCGAAAAAATATATCACTTATCGAGATCTGTTTAGGCTTTACGGATTATAGATTTACGGATCTATAAAACTAATAGATTTATATTGGAATTCTACGTAAATTTGTAAGTTTTATAAATTCGTAAATCTGTAAATAATGAACAAAATTGCAACAAAACTTATGACTTTATGAAATATTTTCTATTTATAAACAAATATTGATGTGATTTTGTTCATTATTTACAGATTTACGGATCTATAAACTTATTAGATTTATCATGTAATTCCATCATTACTCAGAATGTCACCATAAGTTGCACTGTTATTTTTTGTTGCCTAGCAACGACTATAACATACAGAAATAAATGATTAATTAATTGACTTTTATCAACGAAACATAAAATAATCAATTGTTTATTAATATAGTATCAGCAACAAACAGGAAAAGTGAACTTTTTAGACTTCTGTGATTATTGGAATATATTACCTTTTTTACTAGTTACACAAATAAAATAAATATCACGCTTTTTACCTGTTATTGGCAGTGATACTTTGTCGTAGAAAATTTCGGCCTCCGAATATGTTAGTGGAAAGAACAAGAAAGGTAATAGCACTACTATATTAATTTTTAATTTGAAATAGTTTGATAAAAATTTGAAGCATATTTCCTTAAACATATATTTCACGGGAAATCTTCTAAAAATTGATGATTGAATAAAACTGACAATGAGACATAATTTATATAAATAAATAAATATATCATCACGCCTTTTACCCATTACTGGGTGTGGCACTCTACCGTAGCAAATCTTGGTAAGTGATATATTTCTTCGCGTGAAGTGCGGTTACCAGCTTTCACATCACGGCCCTCAAAGATATTAGTAGAGGGGGAGCTACAGGGGGTAGATTTAATTGTTTGTCAACTGTGGGAATCGAACCAGGGTTCTCAAGATCCACCACTGAGCCACCTACCCCATAATTTATTTTATATTTAATTCCAATTTGAAACAACGCGATACAGATTAGAAACATTTATCTTAAATTTAATTTAACTACAATTTTATCATCATTCTATGTAAAGTTTATAGTTTAAATTCGCCACAACATTGAAACAAAACAGCGTCTGAGGCAGTCAAATGTAGCCCTGCAAGGTGAATCGATAAGAAAATGCTATTTTCATTCACCGCGGAATACGTGTTGTAAACGCTGATATCATGTTATGTGGATACGCATGAAGAATCCGACGGCAAGAAATCAAAATTAAATTAACACATACATTTCAATTTATAAAATCATAGTTTTGCTTTCAACAACTATATTATTAAATAGTTTCAAATCATCCGGAGCGCAAAAACACTTCAAATGGACAATCAAATTTTACTCTAAAATGATTTAGAAACATTTGATGAAAATATCACAAATGAATTTTAATTTGAAGTGTAGACTCCTGTCAAATATAACCTCCCTAAAGCTAATATTAGTACGAGAGGAACACGAGGGCGGATTACATTGTTGTAATGCACAAAAAAATGAATTAATGCTCGAGGGTAGCAACCAAGTAAATAAAAAACAATGTCAAACTGACATTTTTGACACGTAAAAAATTATTAAATTTGCTTAGATAACTCAAGTAATGAAATTTATATATTACTATATGTAACTATGCTTAATACAATGTTTCTATTGGCTCTTAATTAGTGTCGTTTAATTTTTAAATTATTTTTATTTATTTGAAGCACGTTGTGTTTCTTTAAATGGCCTCAAGAGATACATTAAAAATTTGTTATCTTTGGCAGATATTCAAATTTTTAAATACCGACGGACAATGGATAATGTTTATCTGCTTATAGTACATTTCAAACAAAGTAAAGTATGCTTTTAATCCCTATTTGCTACAATGCTTTTATTATATACCTAGGTAGTAGAATTAATAGTTTAAATTGTACACAAATTATGTGTAGACAAAAATAATTAATAAAGGATTTAAAATTTATAAGGTATTGTAATATTTTGTTGGAACTTCTTTGAATGTGCTTTCTACCAATGCTCGCTTGTAAAGCGGGAGCACTAGTAATGTGTTACAACAATATATATTCTAAATAACAAGAGTTTATAGAAGAACTATAATTTTGAATGGAATTTGAATCATACGGATACACTAGTTTTGATTTCACGACTTTTGTATATGCAGCGATAGCGCTACCATTATGCTACAACTGTCTATATACTACTTAACAAAAAAATTACAGTAGGGAGGACCTACAGATTATAATGGATTTAGAACCATTCAAACTCAGATGTATTTTTGGTTACAAGTTGAGATTAGTGAAGTTTGATTTGACGAACTCTAGCTTGTTAAATAAAGTACTACCATGATGCTACAACTGTCCGTAGGGAACAGAAAATGTATTATAATTATAGTACAAAGAACCTACAGATTATAGTAAAATTTGAACAATTTAGATTGTAGTTTTGGTTATAAATTGAAGTTAGTGAAATTTGAATTTACGAACTCTAGCTTGTAAAATAAAGCGCTACCATAATGCTACAACTATCTGTAGGAAACGGAAAATGTATTGTAATAACAGTACAATGGACCTACAATGTATAGTAGTATCCGAACCAATCGAACATAGTTATATTTTTGGTTATAAATTGAAGTTTGTGAAATTTGAATTTACGAACTCAAGCATGATGCTACAACTGTCCGCAGGAAACAAAAATGTATTACAATTACAGTACAATGGACCTAAAAATTGTAGTGGAATCCGGACCACTTGACATAATGGTATTTTCTTTCTTATAGCGCAAACATAATGCAACAACCGTGCTTTTTACAATACACAAATTTAATAAAATTTGTGAAACTTGCGCTATTCGAGTGAAATAAGACGGTATATTCAGCAAGCACCTGTTGATCTCACATATTCTATACTGTATCGTATCTAAGTCTACTTACGAATAAGTGGGGAAAGAATCATCATCAGAAGCCATCACAAAGTCCTTCACTACACAATCCTTCGTTCTTATTCACCACACAACACTACTATCATCACTATATAACGTCACTGGGGGTGTTATAGGTAACTAGCTCTGTGGGGCGGTGTCGCGTTGTGCAGTCCGTGGCAATGAGCTGAAGTTGCGGAGCGGGCGACGAGCGTGCACCTGTAAGCACAGCGGATCACTAACTGCGGTTCTGAAGCTAGGACTGAGCACCTGAGCGGATAGCCGCGGTGCGCTCAGCGCTCAGCGCTCTGCACCTGGACTCACAGCGCTCAGCTAGATAGTGGGAGAAATTCGAACTGCGAGTAAGAAGAATTAGGGGTTTTTCGGTGCGGATGATGATGACATTTTTAAATAGAATTCTTTTATGGATTTGTAGTTGTTACTAATATTATTTGGGTTTTGTATTAAATATTTGCATATATAATATCACGTCATGGCCCACCAGGTAGGATTACGTAGACTCATATGATGTTTTCTGACTGGAAATCAAACAAATAAAATAATAGTATGTTATACATCAAGGGAGGGAAACAAGGGATAATCGCGCCCTTCCGTGAAGCATATTATACTTGTCGTAATAAGTGCACAAAAATTACCCTCTTATCGGGACAAATGTCAAATATGGGTTGCGTAACTAGTTACCTAGGAAACGCCGCAAACAGCTAATAATCGTAGTCTCTAGAGATGGAAACATGCTACCTAGGGAGAGAAACATAATGTTTCTCTCCCTAGAGGAGGAAGGCAGTGTTTCTCTCTCTAAAATTAGGGAATAAAACAACGTGTTTCTTGTGCATGTGTTACGAAAATAAATATATCATCACACCTTTTATCCAATATTGAGTGTGACACTCTGCTGTAGCAGATTACCAACCTCTACTATTTATTTATGGAGTAGATGGCTCAGTGGTATCGAGTCGGCCTGTGGATTTGAGAACTCTGGTTCGATCCATACAGCCGACAATTTAAATCTACCCCTGTGGCTCCTCCTCCACTAACATCTTTGGGGGTCGTGATTTGACGGCTGGTAACCGCACTTCACTCGAAGAAATATATCACTTACCGAGATCTGCTACGACAGAGTGCCACACTCAGTAATGGGTAAAATACATGATGATATATTTATGTGGAGCTGGATTAATATTAATTATCTAAAAATTGATTCGGTACTTTTATTCTCCGGTTTTCCAACTTATTACCATTCGAATAAGATATTTTTGAAAGTGAGACTTGGTCCACGTATTTCGGACACGATCCCATCTTATATATCCAAAGATTAAATAATTTTACCTAAAACTGACAGGAAAATAAACATTTGCCTCAGCTTTAAGATTCAGGAAAGCTTTGCTTTGAATGCCTAGTCAAGAAAATAACATATTGCCTGCCTAAGCAGGTAATGAAAGAAACGTGAGTGTCTAGTTACTTAGCAACATCAAATACTGACTGAATGTCAAATATTTCTATTTATTTAAATTAATTTAAAATATGTATTATTCGTTTATAAGTTTCAGGTAAAATGTTATACGTAACACGTCAGTAAAGCGTCGTACACGATTCGTAAGCTGTTTCAAGCTCGGCATAAAACTATCTACTCATCCTGTAATTGAAAACTTTCCTGACTTTTTACATAAATAACTATTCTTTGTAAATTGCTATGCAAAGGTTGAAAATAATTTCAAATTAATTATTATTTTTTAATTATTAAGAGGCGACGATAATTTACCCATTTATTATGGCCATCATCAAATCATATGTTTAAGTTTAAGTAGAAACAAAAACAAATAACATTTAAACTTCATTGATATTTAAATAGTCTAACAACAAAGACAAAATTAATTGTCATCCAACACTTGGTGAAACTAGGTTAATAAAAAGTATAAATTAAACACTTGGCTAGGTTTCACAAAATTCAGCCTCCAAGTCACCTTATGAGGGCATCGTCAGAGGCTGGCCAGCACAGTTAGTAACCATAGACGCGTTTCGCTCTTATTAGAGCTCATCAGTATGGTATAACTCACTTCTCCACCTAGAACAAAGTTCACGTGGAGAAGCTGGTGACGAAGAACTGTGCCAGCAGAGAATAAGATCTCTAAGAACAGGTAAGATGACATGAGCAGTTTTGTGGAACAGATCATGCCATCTACCGAAAAAAAGGAAAAGCTACGCAATAGCAATTTAAATAACAACAAAGACAAAATCTTCGTCACTAGCTTCTCCACGTGAACTTTGTTCTAGGTGGAGAAGTGAGTTATACCATACTGATGAGCTCTAATAAGAGCGAAACGCGTCTATGGTTACTAACTGTGCTGGCCAGCCTCTGACGATGCCCTCATAAGGTGACTTGGAGGCTGAATTTTGTGAAACCTAGCCAAGTGTTTAATTTATACTTTTTATTTAAATAGGTATTTATTAAATTTTCAATCTATTTTAAATATTGCCTTTAATTATAATTTAAAATATGTATTATTTGTTTATAAGTTTCAAGTAAAATGTTATACATAACACGTCAGTAAAGCGTCATACAGGATTCGTAAACTGTCTACTCATCCTGTAATTGAACACTTTCCTGACTTTTTCCTTAAATAACAATTTCTAAAAATGGTTTTAAACAAAAAATTTAGTAAAAATAAATTAAAGTATCTCTAGTAAAAAAATCCTAGAACAATTTGTATCCTGACAGTCTAACGTACATTAATACCAGTATAATCTACAGGAAAAAACAATTAATAACCCTAATCAACAATCAATATCAAACAACATTAATTATCCCAATTTAGTCATCGTGAACGCACATCAAACTGGCATCAGCATCAGACAGACAAACTGTTATAGCTGCAGCCTCGATATTTTGACTGGATGTGGGTGTACAGGTACAGTCCATCACAGGTTTCAACTGTGGTGTTTTGAGGTGCGTCAAACAAACACACACACATTCCACATCATGCATTGAGCTGGACGCTTTCATGTTCATAAATCAAAATTCCATGGAGATACACATACATATATGTGGATTGGTGTATTCAATTGTTTGTTAGTCTGCACAACAGGAACTTAATTCCTGTTACAGTAGCTTATAGTGGAATTTAAACCACTTACAGGTAATACTACCCAACTGTCACTCACCGATTTAAATTAAACTTGGCACACTAATAGAACTCTAAAAAATATTGAACCTCTATTTTATTTTTCTTCTGGAAGTTGCTTTTTAGGGGTACAAACCACCCCTGAAATTAAATGATACCAAAATATTACGCGTTCAACATTGGTAACCTCTAAAATAGATTCAGCGATCCCAAAAACCCCCGAGTAACTAGTTTTAAACCTAAAACTCTATTTCAGTTGAATATTGTAATTTCATCCCCCCATCCCCTTTTTGACCCCTTAAAAAAGTGCATATGATCAAAATGACCCCTAAAATAGATTTTGGAAAACCCCTGGGTAACAAATGTTGAACGCGTAATATTTTGGTATTATTTCATAATATCATCAGAATATCGTCAGTACGGTGGTGTGGATAGCAATACGGAATTCGAATCCGGAGATCCCGAGTTCGAATCTCACTCAAGCTAAAAATTATATAAACTATCACACTACGGCTCGGTGAGTGTGGACCCTGTACTGTAATTGGGATTAAGTTCCTGTTGTACAGCGTAACATAAATAAATAAATAAATAAATATAAATATATCACTTACTGAGATCTGCTATGGTAGACTGTCACATCTAGTAATGGGTATAAAGATTGATGATATATTTATTTTATTTTTAGAAATAATATGTAGTACGTTTTTATATGATAAGCTAGAATAGAACTTGGAGCAACCTTTAGAGATCTGCAATTGTTTGTATGATTTTTTTTAAACTAAATTATTTGTAGATCTTTATCTTAAACTTTCTTTACTCAATACTCGTACTAAACAGGATATACCTATTGCTAAGTACTTGAAAATTGAAATATTTAATTTTTAATTCTTTTTGATTATCTTTTAATCTTTATAGATACGAGATGAACAGATAACAAAAGTATATAATGTGCTACAAATTTGCTATTTTTTAATTTAGTGGCCCTGTATTATTCATAGTTCAATTTTGTAGTTTAGTAGTTGATAGGAAAATAAAAAGAAGAAATTAATGTTTAAGAACAGTATAATTTATATTGGGGTAGGTGGCTCAGTGGTATCGAGTCGGTCTGTGAATCTTGAGAACCTTGGTTCGATCCCCACAACCGACAAACAATTTTCACCAAATTAAATCTACCCCTGTGACTCCCCCTCCACTAACATCTTTGGGGGCCGTGATTTGACGGCTGATAACCGCACTTCACGCGAAGAAATATATCACTTATCGAGATCTGCTTAGGCAGAGTGCCACATCCAGTAATGAGTAAAATGCGTGATGATATATTTATTTGTTTTATTTATTTATAATTTCGGCATTTGGCATTTTATTTCTTTTGTCCATTTTTACAAAAATTTAGCAAAAATTGTGAAAATTTTCATGTTCATCTATTTTTTACGATACTCATTTAAGAATTCCATACTCGGTTCGTTCGGTGCCTCGTACGGAAATATCTTACTCGTACTGTAAACACTTATTTACCGGACTCATAAGAGAAATAACTAATAATTACTACGATTTAATATATATGATAGTTTTTATTAATCATCCCTTACAACATACATGTCCTATAATAGTTATTTGTGTAATAAGAGCGTAAAGTGATTCTTTATAACTCGCGCACGATAATTGCAGCGAACAACGACGTTCGTGATACACACATAATTTTTTCTACGATTGCATCTTAAGTTATTATAAAAAGTCTACGTACTGAAAATAAATGCATGCAACTGTCAATATGACAAGTTTCTGTTTTGTTTGTATCACTGGTAACTTTTAAATTAGCCTTTTGCATAAGCGAGATATCTAAATTTAAATATTATATATTTTTTGTTGTTTTTTTTAAATTAAGTTTGCTATGGATTAGAACAAAATATAAAAGATTTTATGTCAAATATATGCAATTAAAAAAATATCTATAGTTTAATACGCGTACAAGAAAGCAGGGTTCGAAGATATATATCGATCGATATATATCATGATATTTATTTTGATATATATCGTCATATTTTTGCAATGATATATATCCATTATATAAAAATATCAAATAGTTTTTGAGATATAGCCTCCGGAGAAGTGAAATTTTTCGAATTTTTCAGTTTTTCTACATTTCCGAGGCTATATCTCGAAAACTAAATGTGATATGAAAACGCGGTCAACGGCATTAATTTTCTCGTGCTTCAGTTAACTTATAAACATAGATTCAGCGATTTTTATTTTTTTTCAATTTTCCGCCAAAAAAATCGCAAAAAGCGGTTTTTTAACATTTTCTCGAAAACCAGAAGTCATATGCATTTGAAGATTGCACCACTGGATTCAGTGGGTCAAAATACATATGTATGTAAATTTTCGTTTTAATAATCCTACGATTAAGGATTTTTGGGAAAATTGAATTAAAATCTGAAAAAACCAAAGGGGTACCCCTTAGGAAATAATTAAAAATATTAAATTGCATAAAATTGTATGAAAATTTGCTTATAAGTCAATTCGAACACGGGGAATTCAACGCCGTTGAGCGCATTTCCATATCTTGTTTAGTTTTTGAGATATAGCCTCCGGAAAAGTGAAATTTTTAGAATTTTTCAGTTTTTCTACTTTTCCGAGGCTATATCTCAAAAACTAAATGTGATATGAAAACGCGGTCAACGGCATTAATTTTCTCGTGCTTCAGTTAACTTATAAACATAGTTTCAGCGATTTTTATTTTTTTTCAATTTTCCGCCAAAAAAATCGCAAAAAGCGGTTTTTTAACATTTTCTCGAAAACCAGAAGTCATATGCATTTGAAGATTGCACCACTGGATTCAGTGGGTCAAAATACATATGTATGTAAATTTTCGTTTTAATAATCCTACGATTAAGGATTTTTGGAAAAATTGAATTAAAATCTGAAAAAACCAAAGGGGTAGGAAATAATTAAAAATATTAAATAGCATAAAATTGTATGAAAATGTGCTTATAAGTCAATTCGGACACGGGGAATTCAACGCCGTTGAGCGCATTTCCATATCTTGTTTAGTTTTTGAGATATAGCCTCCGAAAAAGTGAAATTTTTCGAATTTTTCAGTTTTTCTAAATGTGTACAAAAACTAAAATTAAAAAATAAATATCCAAAAAGTGATATATATATCCTATATATCAGATATTTTGATATTTATTATAAATATCATGATATTTACGAACCCTGCAAGAAAGTAATGTGGTGTCCACATCAGATTTTTTTATTATATATTTTAAAAACGTTAACTTTACGATGACAAATGAGAGCGTAATTTTCAACTTTTCATAGCAATTAAAGATGCATAATTATTACAAAATTTCCAGTGAAAATCTCTACCTAACTAAAATAAATTTGAGCACACAGCCCTCTATAACTCTTCTCAACATAGTGTAGGTGTGTAGAAGCACGTGTGTGTGTGTGTGTGAGACGGATGGATGTCAGTGTTGAACGCTGTGTTGTGATTGACACGCGCGGCCCTGGAACCGGAAATTGTTGTTTCGTTGATGGGTGCGCACGTGGGCGCGTACACAACACACAACACACTGATGTAGCTAGACTCTAGCTCCAGCTAGCTGGACCATGCTGTGTGAGTTTTAAGATTGAATGGGATACAAGGAGCCTAGTTGTGAATGATTGCGCTTACGGTTAGTCGAAAATACTTCAAGATAAGAGAGATGCAAGAATAGTAGAACAGTATTTTAGTTAGATACTGTTAATCGTTGGCTTCATTCAATGTTGTTCGTATTTCGAGATTCATTTTGAAATGCTAATTATAAATAAAATAATTAAATAAATATATCATCACGCCTTTTATCCATTACTGGGTGTGGCACTCTGCTTAAACAGTTGTCGGTAAGTGATATATTTTTTCGCGTGAAGTGCGGTTACCAGCCGTCAAATCACAGCCCCCAAATATATTAGTGGAGAGAGAGCCACAGGGGTAGATTTAAATTGGTGAAAATTGTTTGTCGGCTGTGGGGATCGAACCAGGGTTCTCTAGATCCACAGGCCGACTCGATACCACTGAGCCACCTACCACATAATTATAACCTTATTATTTAACCATTTTGCAAAATATACTTTCTTTTTTTTCCGACAATTTAGCCTTTTACACAATAAGAAATGATTTAATTTTTACTTTCTTAAATAATATCAAAAGTTGTTGCAGATTCATTGGCTTACTGTCATTTATTTTGTATATAAATAAATATATAATATGTCCGTCAGTACGGTGGTGTGGATATCGTTATGAAATTCGAATCCGAAGATTCCGAGTTCGAATCTCACTCAAGCTAAAAATGAACTACCACACTGCGGCTCGGTGAGTGCGGACCCTGTACTGCAATTGGGATTAAATTCCTGTTGTACAGCGTAACATAAATACATAAATAAATAATGGAGTAGGTGGCTCAGTGTATACTATTTGAGAACCCAGGTTCGATATTAAAACTACCCCTGTGGCTCTCCCACCACTAACATCTTTGAGGGTCGTGATTTGACGGCTGGTAACTTCATGCTCAAATATATATCACGTACCAAAATCTATTACTGGGTGTTTAAATCAAACTATATTTTTTTTATTTGCTTGTTCGATAAAGAATTTTATTCTTCAGTGATACATATCTGTATGCGAAAAATGCATGTTTAGCTTTATTTCATTATAGCTAAAATAAGGGCGCCATGGACGAAACAAGTTGAATATGGATTCACATTTTAGAATGCTGTGACCGAAACAATAGCACTATTTATTATTGTTTACAAATGTCAGTTGCTATTATTGAATTATTATCATAGGTGTTATAGTTCTCGAGATAACAATAGTGAATAAAATAAAATGAACATCCTGTATATGACCACTGCCGATATTATTATAATATTTTGAATAACTGTATCATTCAAACGCGTTAATTGTATATTTTTTTTGTTTCAGATTCAATCATCTTCAAATTGCAAAACTACCTAAATGTAAGTGTTTTCATTTATTCTGCTAAATTTACTATAAATTTAGATTTTCTAGTGAAATCGTAATACATAGAAGTATGATTTGATGCACTGTTTCATCTGATTTGTAACAATTGCAAAAATTGACATAATAGTCTAATTTCAAAACGACATGCACTAATTTATATTAAAATATTGACATTTATAGGTAGAGACACATTGAATTTAACAGTACAAACACTAGGGCTGTATCTGTATTATTTCTTGAATTAATATTAACATCTTTTTTACAGCATTATAGCGTCAGATTATTCTTGGTTATAGTTTTAGTCTTGATCTTAAACATGAACACAAACTAAAAGCTTTGTCTTTGTTTTAACCAAAAATTATTTTGTCTGTGTTTTAACAAAAAATTCATTGCTCAATATTGTATAGGGATATTTAAAAAATTTAATGTAAAATTATTAAATTATTTATTAATTAAAATAATGGGGTAGGTGACTCAGTGGTACTATCGAGTCGGCCTGTGGTTCTTGAGAACTCTGGTTAGATTCCCACAGCCGACAAACAATTTTCACTAATTTAAATCTACCTCTGTGGCTCTTCGTCCACTAACATATATCATTTACCGAGATGTGCTACGGTGGAGTGCCACGCCCAGTAATTTGTATATATCACTTACCGAGATCTGCTACAGCAGAGTGTCACACCCAGTAAAGGGTAAAAAGCGTGATGATATATTTATTTTTTTATTTTTTCTTTTAGTTAGATTTCAGGCTTTTGATAATAAAAAAGTTATAAATTAATTATACATTTTTTTTATTAATTGAATTTAATAAGGCGACGTTTCGGCCAAAATTTGGGCCATTTTCAAGCAATAGTGAAATAACTATTAAATTAACATAATTGTAGTCAAACAGGATAATGGATAAAATCTTTTGAGGTGTATATCTCAAGAGTCACAAAGTAACTGCTTATTAAAAAAAGAACTAAAATCTTTTGATTTTATAAAATTCATATATTTATTTAATTTATTTATTTCAAATTAAATGTTTACGATGCAAGTGGGAATTTGTAAGTTTCAATTTCAATAATTAATTGCACATTCGAAACAAATATACAATAAGAATGTAGTAAGCAGTACTTATTTGTAAGTAAGTAGGTAAAATTGCGAAAGTACAAGTGTGTGAATTACCGAAAACCATCATAACGATTAGGCACGCTTAGTTTAGTTTATCACACAGTTTCTCAAAACATTCACAAGTACACTTGACTTCTTTGCTACTCTACCGCGATCACTCATTCTATTTCTTACTGGGAAGAGTTCTTTTCTCTTTGAGTGTACTAAGTTAATGGTTGTGTCAAGAAGAAAGGCTTTCTTCTGGCTGAAGAGAGGAGGAGAGAGAAAGAGATAAAGTGAATGATGGCGACATTTGTTACGAGTTGCTGAACGAACAAATCGCTGCGAAATTCACCCGTGTGCACCTGCTGTGTAAATACAAGAAAGTCGAGGACATTTCAGTATTATGTCTAGGGAAATTTTTAATTTTACTGTTTAATGTTTTGTGGTTTCTTCTGTTTTTATTTGAGATGTAATTTTTAATTACCATTTTCTCTTAAGGCCAATAAATGTTTATATTTAGCTTCTTGTAGCTTCTTTCTAAATTTATTTGTTTTTACATTTCTATATTCATCAAAATGACAAAGAGTCGGATTTATTAAAATGCGCGCGAGGCGCCAAAATCAAAATTGTTAAATGCTGATAAGTAGGTGGCTTAGTAGTGGATTTAAACCCGGGTTCGATTCCTACCGATTCGCCACGTTCAAACTATCCCGATGGTTCTCCCACCACTAATATCTTTAATATGTTTCTCACTCTAGTTCAAAGTTCACTTTACGACCGTAGCGAGTGAGACATTCGAACGGGGATGAAACTATTTTTTTTTGTTAAACAGGGCAAATTATTTGCATCATTATTTTACAACAAGAAAGTTGAGGTTTCTGTGCATGTTATGAAAAACTAACTTTGATCTTTAAATATAAAAAAATCCTTTTTCAACAACCGTTAAGTAATGTTCACTTTTTTTACAAGTATTAATACTCGAAGTACGTGATTTTTTCATCATTTACATTACCATTACAATGAGTAGCAAAATAAGTATTTCCGAAATTATTTTTTCCACATTTCATAATAGTATCAAAATCATATTATTTTTAATTATTTTCCTTTTCTACGATTGCTGTAAAAAGTTGACAATTACTCTCTCATTTGTTATCGTAAAGTTGACGTTTTCTGTGGAACAATTGAAAAAAAACTTTGTATTAAATGCGCGTTTATTTCAATAGTTACCAGGGATATAAACAAAACAGAAACTTGTCATATTGACAGTTGATAGAACGATTTTATTTTCAGTACGTATACATTTTTTAATAATTTTAAGTTGCAATCGTAGAAAAAATTACACTATTGGAGCTATCGCCTTCGGCTCGCGCTGTAATTACCGTGTTCGAATAACAAAGAATCACTTTACGCTCTTAATACACAAATAACTATATTGTATTATTATTTTTTGACAGTTGTAGAAAAAATGTTTGTATTTCTTGGGCGAAATTCTTGTTTTTTTTTTGGCGCGTTCAATTGACTTCTTTATCTCAACTTGTGGTCTCAACTAAAAGTAACATTCTCACGAGCAACAAAATAACTATTTTTTCGTGAAATAAACAAAAATGAACGAAGTGTCTTTCGTCATGATCACGTGATATTGACAACAAATTTGTATGATTTTGGAATATATCTCGGTCTGCAGGGTTCAGAGGTCACGCCTGCGGATGTGACGCGAATGCGGGGTCACCGGAAAGCGGCGCTCCGTCCCCCGTTCCTCACGTGACCTCCACATGTCACATACATACACACATACATATGACTTTGGTTGTTAGCACACTGTCATGCATTATTAATTCGTTCAGTAATTAATTCAAATATCTGATAGTTAACTCACTTGGGTTAACTGCGGTCTAGGTATACGCGTGTGTGATCACCACATCAGGAAAGCGGTTAAGGCGATGGCTATACCACATCTCTTTGTTTGTTGGAAACTTATACATATAAGACAAAATTCTTCTTCAAAAAAATTCTAGTATTTTTAACAACAAAGACAAAATTAATTGTCGTCCATACACTTGGTGAAACTAGGTTTAATAAAATATAAAATAAACACTAACTGTGCTGGCCAGCCTCTGATGATGCCCTCATAAAGGCTGAATTTTGTGAGACTTAGCCAAGTGTTTATTTTATATTTTATTCTAGTATTATTTATCCATTCGGACGAAAAATTATACTTTTTTATGACATGTAAACTTCATTATTCCAATTAGGCAAGAAATAATCGTACGGGAATAACTTTTTTTTTTTAATAACCTTTCCAAAATAAATTTGTCTTCTCTTAATTGAGAAAAAAGTACCCTAGCAAAGACAGTCAATTTTTCTTCCCTAGGGAGAAAACTAAACTCATATCTATGGGTATAAAAGATAAAATATATTAGTAATCAATAGTTTTCATATTATCATACCATTCGGTTTTGATTGCTTTTCTTGTTGATTTCTAATATCTTTGGGGGCCGTGATTTGACGACTGGTAACCGCACTTCACGCGAAAAAATATATCACTTACCGAGATTTGCTTAGGCAGAGTGCCACACCCAATAATGGGTAAAAGGCGTGATGATATATTTATTTATTTATTTTTTCTTGTGGATTTGTGAACCCAGGTTCGATCCCCACATTCAACAAACAATTTAGCATATGTCCTACCGGTATTGGATGTAAGAATCATCCCTAACCGGTAACCGGTAAGAAGTATTTACTAGTCTTAATAGTATTTGAGACATCACTCATAGATTTGAGTTTAGAAAAGTTATAAATGTAATGTTGGTGTGTTTGTTAGGTGTTTGGTACATTGTCGTGAACTGTTAGGTGTTTATGGGTGTATGTAGAGCGTGTCAGTAGCGGCGGTGACAGTGCGCACGCGGGGCACTTTCCCCCAATCAGCAGCGGCACTCGAGGGAAGAGGCGTCAAGCTTCAACACACCTCTTTTCTGCTACAAACATACTTCATTCAAATTCAAACAAAAATGTTTACAACACTCACTAGTTTATATCAGAGTTCAGCATGAAACAAAAATCGTATATAACATCACGTGGGTAGAACGAACCCTACTCATCGGAGTAATCAAATAATCAATTTTTATCTTATTTATTCTTCACGCAAGAAATGTACAATCACATTCATCCATTCGCTTCTAAACACTTGTTCAATCTTTCCACATGCATTCCAGATGCCTAAATTGTCTCAATTTACTCACGCTTACTCCTCTAAAAACTAATATAAAATGAGAAGAAAGAATGGAACATTGTTCTGCACTTATTTTTGAAATTAATTTCAAAACAATTTCAGTTATTGCAAAACTAAAAACGAATCTAAAAAATAAATAAATAGCTTGTGTTAGTTTTTAAAAGTGAATTTTACATAATTGCAGATAAACGCTCACGAATCTAAAATCAAGTATCCTGCGCTAGTCTCAATTCACCAGATTCATTCCACAATTAGGCATGTCCAACCATTTATTCGTTGAAAGCTCATCTTTTGGCCGGAGAGTATAGTATAGATAGTTTTACGATATTTGAATTTAAAAATTCTGATTTTGAATCTCACTCAAGCTAAAAAACACATTGCGACTCGGTGAGTCTGAACCCTGCTATGTAACTGAGATTAAGTTCTTGTTGTACAGAATAGCATAAATAAATAAATCAAACAAGAAGAGCAAAGAACGGATTTCAGTGCAAGATCTGCCACATCTAGGAGTAGTCAACAAGACATGAGATATTTAAAATAACATAATAGTATGTTATGGATCAAGGGAGGGAAACAAGCGATTATTCCCGCGTGTGAAGCAAACCAAGACGTAAGCGAGGGCCGAAGACTCGAGCGTAAGTCGAGGTTTGCAAACTTCACACTAGGGATAATCGCGCCCTCCCGTGAAGCATATTATACTTTTCGTAACAAGTGCACAAAAATGACTGTCTTATCGGGACAAATGTCAAATATGGGTTGCGTAACTAGTTACCTAGGAAACGCCGCAAACAGCTAATAATCGTAGTCTCTAGGGAGAGAAACATGCTACCTAGAGGAGAAAAGCAGTGTTTCTCTCTCTAAAATTAGGGAATAAGAACGTGTTAAATAAATAAATAAATAAATATATCATCACGCCTTTTACCCATTACTGAGTGTGGCACTCTGCCGTAAGCAGATCTCGGTAAATAATATATTTCTTCACGTGAAGTACGGTTTTCAGCCGACAAATATTTATTGAGATATTTATTTGTTTTATTTAAAAAAGGTCAGGAATAAATAATTTTGAATTTGAAAAACCATTGTGCTATCAAGTTCAAGAAATCAACGACACATTTAATTTCGATTTGATTTGTTATTCCGAGGTGAAAGACCTCACATCGTGAAAATTCGTGGCTTGATTGAAATGTTAATTGCGCGTCGTGATCAACAATACGACATGTGAATTTAAAGTATGACACACACACACACACACACACACACACACACCATGGCTGATACTGGCCAACGAATAACGAACCTGATGGTCGAATTGTCATGTTAATGAATACTAATTGCTGAAATATTTGACAATTCGTGAGAATTATTTATTCAGCACTTGTTGCTTTACGCGAAAGAAAATAAATCCCAAGGTATTAACGAACTTTTCATTTGAATTTTATAGCCTTTTGTAATAAAGTAGCAAGCACGTGGCACTTGTGAAAGCATTTAAATTTTAATATTCAAATCAATGTTGAATTATTACTGTATTGAATCAAATCTTCCGTAATACAAGTTCATAAATATATCAGTGATTTGCAATTTGGATCAAATCTAACTGAACTAGATCACTCGTATATTTAACTGGTTTACTTCGCACATTGTAGTGCTTCGGGTTCAGTTTGCTTACTTCAGTTCAGTTACCCATGTTGTCCACTTTATCTGAACAGATTTAACTGAACCAAGTAGTAAATGGAATACAACTCTTTCTTGACTATATTTGGTTGTAGCAACCCTTTTGATTGCAGTTGCAGATCTGTTCTTTTTAAGAAAAACTTTTTGTTTTAACTTCCTTGTACGAAGTAAATGAAGTATTGTAATCGCGAAAATTTTCGGTACTCATACGCATTTTGACCATTCCTGAATTAATTTTGACTAATTTCGTCGTGACGTCTGTACGTACGTATGTATCTCGCATAACTCAAAAACGGTAAGTCGTAGAAAGTTGAGATTTTGTATTTAGGACTGTTATAACATCTAGTTGTGCACCTCCCTTTTTGGTCATTATATACCTTCCGGAAGTGGTACTTTACTTGAAGCCTATAATAGATTTTCATGAAAAACTATATTCAAATATAATTTAAAACTTTCCAAATTTGGTATATAAGACTACTATATCAACGGAAATAACATAATAGATTTTGGTTAAAATAGACTAACCGGAAGTGGCACATTACATGAAGCTGCTAACAGTTTTCCTTGAAAAAAATGGTATTATTTTGATTTTAGAAATAAATGCTGCAAATAAAAATTTTAGAGCATTAAATTCTGCGTCTAACACATTAAGAATTTTTAAATTAGCTTTTTGCATAAACGAGATATCTATATTTAAATATTATATATTTTTTGATTTTTTTTTAAATTAAGTTTGCTATGGATTAGATAAAAAAATAAAAGATTTAATGTCAAATATGTGCAATTAAAAAAATATCTATAGTTTAATACGGGTACAAGGAAGTCATGTGGTGTCCACATCAGATTTTTTGTAATTAAGTTTGCTATGACGATTTGTGTGAAATGAATTATGTGTGTGGATGAAACTAAAGTAATGTATCAGGATGACAGGATGTCCGGCAATGCGGTGGTATGAATAGCGGAGATCCCGAGTTCGAATCACATTCAAGCTAAAATATATTTGAATTAGAATTAGCACAAGGCAGCTAAACAATTTTCACCAATTTAAATCTACCCCTGTGGCTCCCCCTCCACTAACATCTTTAAGGACCGTGATTTGACGGCTGGTAACCGCCCTTCACGCGAAGAAATATATCATTTACCGAGATCTGCTTAGGCAGAGTGCCACACCCAGTGATGGGTAAAAGGCGTGATAATATATTTTAAAGTTAAATTTTTATGAAAGAAAAATTCGGATGACGCCTGGATCCGAACCAGGGACCCTCCGCTTGCCGGGCAGAGATGTTAACCGCTACACCACGTCACCTGTGTCCGACATATGGCTTCAACCGAATTCTTCTTTCATAGTGTCTAACGTAGCATCGATCCCAAAGACTCCTATATCTATGATAGGCATTGACAACGGGTTTCGTCTACAGCGACACAGTTCTGATATTTTTTTCTTTCATAAAAATTTAACTTTAAAATTATCTTCATTACTGTACATTCAGTCGAAGTCATATGTTAAAAATTACGAATGTTTTGTATGAAAGTAAGTATTGCGTGTCGTGTTTAGGGTGGAATTTGTCGCCTCGGCCGCTGATTCCAGTGAGAAAGTAAAGCTCGTGGCAAGTAATCATTTCAACGCTTTTTGCGCCAAGTGAAGATGCGAGTGTCACTAGAAGTAGATTTCGAACGCGCTCAAGCATCATGTGTCCTGGTGCGCACAGCACATCATGAGTCGTGGTGCACTGTCACCATCAACCAGCGTGAAAAAACACAAGTTTCAATTTCTCTTTTTAGTTTTTTGCGTGTGAGTTTGATATGAAAGTGTTGGCGAATTGCTCCCAATTATCTGGTTAAATGTTTAGAAATGTTTTGCATTCATTGTGAGCGTCGCATGAAAACAGAAACAGCCGGCTTTAAATTATCTTCACTTGGCGTTGAGACTTTTTCAGATTTTATTTCATACTGTACCGGGAGTTTTTCTTATCAGTAAACATAGGGATATATCATTACCATAGTTACAGTTAAAAAGTTTGACAGTAATATATTAGAGCGTTTATTTTAAAAGTAAACATAGGGAAAATCATATTTTCAGCAATGCATTGAAGTGTAATAGTCTATAGTCTAAAAGAAACATTTTAAGTTTAAACAAATTAAATGAATTTTAATTACTTTAAATTACAGTAACTAAACGTTAGGTATAAATTTAGAACCTCAAAACAATCCAAAAGTTCTTTTGTGTAGAGGTTTGTTTGCAAATTCTTCGTTTAAGAGCTCGTACATACAAATAATGAGAATTTTGGGTTGAACCAGTTCAAAAATCGAAAATTATTAAAATGTGGTTCTATATAATTCAGACCACGAGAAATCGAATGGCGCAAGGCGCATCTTCATAACTTTTTTAGTTTTTGAGTTACAGCGATTTTTGACTTTTTTTTAAGCTCAACTTTGAAAGCCCATAACTCAAAAACTAAAAGAGATATTGAAATGCGGTTTGAACGAGTGCATTTCTCGTGCGCTACTTAACTTGTACAGGTATTTAGAAAATAATGAAAATTTTTCAATTTTTTTCAAAATTGTTTTTCCTTTAATATTTCAAAAACTTGAAAAGATAATGAAATTCTGAAAACACCAGTGAATTTTTCTCGTAAAAATACATAGGTATACAAATTTTTATAACAAAATTCGCACGGATAAATTTTTTATTACAAAAAATCGAAAAATGGCCAAAAGTCGTAAAAACACCAAGGGGTACCCCTTAAGAAATCTTAAAAAACGGCCATTTTCGATTTTTTGTAATAAAAAATGTATCCGTTCGAATTTTTTTCTGAAAATTTGCATACCTATGTATTTTCACGCGAGGAATTCACTGGTGTTTTCATATTTACATTATCTCTTCAACTTTTTGAAATATCGACAAAAGAAAATATCAAAAAAAATTGAAAAATTGAAAAATTTTCAAAATACCAGTACAAGTTAAGTAGCGCACGAGAAATACACTCGTTCAAACCGCATTTGAATATCTCTTTTAGTTTTTGAGTTATGGGCTCTCAAAGTTGACCTTTAAAAAAAGTTAAAAAGCGCTGTAACTCAAAAACTAAAAGAGATATTGATATGCGGTTTAAACGAGTGTATTTCTCGTGCTCTGAACTATATAGAACCATATAATAAAAATGTTGACTTTTTGAACTGATTCAGCCAGAAATTCACATCTTGGCCATGGCAGTTCTGCAATAGCAGATCCTAATAAACTACACATTTTAAGCCGTTAAGTACAGTCACCAGTTGTCAAATCACAACTACCAAAAAAGAAAATTTTATTTAGTTTAAATACGAATTTTAATTTAATAACTGTTCAAAATTACTCCCATCTACCTGTAAACAATAGCCTAAACGATTATAAAATGAATTTATAGCATTATTTATTTGCTCTAGAGGAATCTCATGCAATGCAACACTAATTCTAATTTCCTCACTAGTAATATAATTATTTTTTAATATTATTTGTGAAAATGACATTTCCCTAACTCAATTTACTTTCATCACTAGTGTGGGAAACGGTTGCTATCACAACTAAATTGAGTGAAGGAAATATCATTTGACATGTACACTTGCAAATACAACTTCTTTGATTTATATAAAATAATTATTAAATTGCCTGTATCGCATCTGTTGGTCTAAGGAACACGGTTAGTTATAAGTTAAAGTAATTAATGAAAATTTCTGCGATTTTGAATGAAACTAACAATTACATTATCTGCGATCTACAATAATTAAATAATCCTCTAATTAAATTCCTAAGGAACGTATTCTCGGTGGAAGAATGCGGATATTCTTCAAATGTTCATCCGAGATCTGCCGGTTCTCATTTACATAGCGCTCCACACATAATGTTCAAGTGATCAAGGCGGGCTGTGTGTGTGTGTGTAACGGTGATGTGATGTATAATATATGGTGGGGTAACACTGAAGAAAAACTGAAGAGCGTTATTGTCTTATCTGGTCGAGGGAATCTTGTATAGTACCACACGCAATCGCGCACGCACTCTCAAGCAGGGTTATTCATTTCATTATTATATTATAATATACAGATTTTTATTATTATTAAATACGATGTTTTTATATGAATTTAAATTTAATTAATTGTTAAATAATTTGAAACCCATGCAGAATTTTAATTAATTTATTTATTTGTTTGTTGAATTCAAGTACAGTAGCTTAAAGCACATGGAGTCACTTGCTGTCTGTTTTATTCTTTTAGATTCAATATTGAATTCGTTGTTAGAGGACTGAGGGTGAGTTATTTAAAATGTTTTGAGCATATGTAGCATACGTCGAATGAAAGATTAATGAAAACGGTGTATAGAAGTGAATGGATGGATGTGATTGAAGATTTCGAGTGTGAGGAATAAATGAGCTTGTATGGGAGAGCTATGAATGTGGTTGAAGCTAGGGCGAGAATGTTTGATGATAATAACTTTTATGTTCGACTGCATCATATTACCTTGTTTTACGACACTGTTTACTGTCCATAATCGGGTAGTTTATTGGACTAGTACGATAAAAATGCAAAATTGGACTGCTGTCAATGTCACATTAAAACAAAATTCAAAAGAAATATTTAAACACCATTTTCTGTATGCATTATATGTGTCTTCATACAATTGTTAGATATTCTCTTGCATTACATGCAAGATCTTGGATTTCTTTTGGAACGTTTTCAATGTCTTCATCCATCTCAACACTTTTTTCACTTTGACAATTTGATAAATAAAACATCAAATGCATAACAACGAAGCACACTTTGAGATGCAATTAAATGTTTTAAATATAGGTATTGACATAATCATATTTTAAGAGAAAATATTCTCCATGCAGTCGAACATAAAACGTTGTATGCAACTCGTACATAATCGGGCTTTATAGACTCGCCTTATTTATTAGCCTCGCTCGCTGCGCTCGCTCTGCCATCAAATTCGGCTCGTCCAATAAAGACCTAAATTATGTACTTGTTACATAAACTACTATTATTATCAGTTAAACAAATCGCACTATAAAAATATTGAATCCCTTTTTTATTCCGGAAGTTGCTTTTTTAGGGGTACAAACCACCCCTGAAAGGTGTTAAAAGCAAGAATCGCCATACATAAAATTAAATAATAGCAAAATATTACGCGTTCAACATTGGTTAACCAGGGGTAACCTCGAAAATAGATTCAGCGACCCCAAAAATCCCCGAGTAACTAGTTTTGAACCTAAAACTCTATTTCAGTTGAATATCGTAATTCCATCCCCTCATCCTCTTTTAAATAAATAAATAAATATATCATCACGCCTTTTACCCATCACTGGGTGTGGCACTCTACCTAAGCAGATCTCGGTAAGTGATATATTTTTTCGCGTGAAGTGCGGTTACCAGCCGTCAAATCACGGCCTCCAAAGATATTAGTGGTGGAGGAGCCACAGGGGTAGATTTTTTAAATTTCATCCTCTTTTTAACCCCCTTAAAAGTGCATATGATCAAAATAACCCTAAAAATAGATTTTGGCGATCTCAAAAACTCCTGGGTAACCAATGTTGAACACGTAATATTTTGGCATTATTTAATTTTATTTATAACGATTCTTGCTTTTACCATCTTTCAGGCGTGGTTTGTACCCTTAAAAAGCAACTTCCGGAAGAAAAATAAAATACTGGTGCAATATTTTTTAGAGTTCTATTAGTGTGCCAACCCCTTAAAAAAGTGCATATGGTCAAAATAACCCTGAAAATAGATTTTGGCGATTTTAAAAACCCCTGGGTAACCAATGTTGAACACGTAATATTTTGGTATTATTTAATTTCATTTATGGCGATTCTTGCTTTTACTACCTTTCAGGCGTGGTTTGTACCAATAAAAAGCAACTAACGGAAGAAAAAAATAGGGGTTCAATATTTTTTCTAGTTCTATTAGTGTGCCAAGTTTCATTTAAATCGGTGAGTGACAGTTGGGTAGTGTTACTTGTTAGATGCAGAATTTAATTATCTTAAACTTGTGTTTGAATCACGTTTGTTTAAAATTAACTGGCCATTTTTACGCAAAGGAAACTAATACTGTAAATAAAAGACTAATTTATAATAATAAATCCTCAATTTAATTACATTTAGCGCTACATTGAAATAAAGCCGAGCGTGTTAAGGCACATCTCTTAACATACTGTGACGTCACCCGAACCAAGGTTCGTCAGTTCGAATCCGCCTGTCGACAATGTGTGATTTGTCGTTAAATATAAAATACAGGCACATGTATTTATCACACTCGGGCGCTATAAGCTAGTCACTTATACGTCTTAAATATTGTAGCATTCGACTACGAAAACTGGCAGTACGGCAGTGTAAAAACTGCGGCTCGGTGTGTCCGGTAGGCCCAGGCCCGATCTCGGGCTGTAGCGCCACAGATGATGATGATGACAGTTGGGTAGTGTTACTTGTTAGATGCAGAATTTAATTATCTTAAACTTGTGTTTGAATCAAATTTGTCTAAAATTAACTGGCCATTTTTACGCAATGGAAACGAATACTGTAAATAAAAGACTAATTTATAATAATAAATCCTGAATTTAATTACATTTAGCGCTACATTGAAATAAAGCCGAGCGTGTTAAGGTACATCTCTTAACATACTGTGACGTCACCCGAACCAAGGTTCGTCAGTTCGAATCCGCCTGGCGCCAATGTGTGATTTGTCGTAAAAATATCAAATACAGTCACATGTATAGGTATTTATCACACTCGGGTGCTATAAGCTAGTCACTTATACGTCTTAAATATTGTAGCATTCGACTACGAAAACTGGCAGTACGGCAGTGTAAAAACTGCGACTCGGTGTGTCTGGTAGGCCCAGGCCCGATTTGGATTGCAGTGCCATCAGAAGAAGAATTTCAAATAATAATTTTGATTCTTCATTATTAGGTTGCAAATGTGTTTACAAATATTGAATATAATAAGTATGTCTGTACATTTGCACCAATCAGCGACACAGAATCCTTAAAAAAATTGAAGAATACCGGTATTTATTTTCCTCATCTTAACAACAAAGACAAAATTAATTGTCATCCATACACTTGGTGAAACTAGGTTTAATAAAAAATATTAAATAAAAACTTGGCAAAGTCTCACACTGATGAGCTCTAATAAGAACGAAACGCGTCTATGGTTACTAACTGTGCTGGCAGGCCTCTGACGATGCTCTCATAAGGTGACTTGGAGGCTGAATTTTGTGAGACTTTGCCAAGTGTTTATTTAATATTTTTCCTCATCTTAATTGAGTTCCAACATGAATGTAGGTAAATAGTTGTGTGAAATAATTAATTAGCGGTTAATTAGTACTCGGGGTAAGAGACGTCACACACAAACACACACACACACACACACAGTTGTACCGTGCGAAATGGGTTGTGTGCCCCAGTTAACAGGAGATCCACAGCCAACCGCGAGTAGAATGGACGCGTAAATTGTTATTCATACAGCGTATAACATCTGAACATCTCCACCAGTCTCCCACTTGTCAGAGCCAACTGCTAACTTTCATATGACTTTAATTATGATGCTGAATCTTTAATAAGACTATACTTCATTCATGATAACATCTTAGTTTATAGTCCATACATCGCATAATATCGGACAAATTTATATCATTCGACTAATTTGGAGTCTGGGGGAACTTCAAGTAGTTTTCATTTACAAGTACACGATTGTTTAAACATTCATTATTTATTGTAGGACTTATAAAACGAAATAAATAAATATATCGTTCAATGCATTTATAGTGGAATTATGTGATAAATTTATAAATGTCCATCTGTACGGTGGTGTGGATAGCGATACGGAATTCGAATCTGGAGATCCCGAGTTCAAATCTCTCTCAAGCTAAAAATATATAAAGTACTACACTGCGGCTCGGTGAGTGCGAACCCTGTACTGTAATTGAGATTAAATTCCTGTTGTACAGCGTAACATAAATAAATATAATAAATAAATATATCATCATGCTTTTTACCCATTACTGGGTGTGGCACATGCCGTAGCAGATCTCGCTAAGTGATATATTTCTTCGCGTGAAGTGCGATTACCAGCAGTCAAAACCACAGGGGTAGATTTAATGGGATGAAAATTGTTTGTCGGCTGTGGAAATCGAACCAGGGTTCTCAAGATCCACAGGCCGACTCGATACCACTGAACCACCTACCCCAAAAAGAAATATATAAATATGTAAATATGAAACGGTGCAATTGCCGTTTATCATCATCATCAATCAAATAATTATTCTCCAATTGCTACATTTATTTATTTATTTATGTTTATGCTCACCTCGGATAACTCTCTCTTGTAGAGCAATCGCACTACCATTGTACTTCAACTACTTCTAATGGAACAGAATTAATAAAGAGTTAAAGTTCGTAACTACAATTTATTTTGTAATTAGAATTTGAACCATTTAAACGAAGTAGTATTTTTAATTATAATAATTTTACTATTTAGTTAGTATTTGTTGAGCTATTTTTCCTATTATAAATATTTATAATTTGATTCTAATTCCAAACAATAGATATTCATAAATTCAATGCCATTGAAATAATTTCTATTTAAAACATTACAATTACAAATGAAAGGTATTTGTACTCTTATTTTAAAGTTCATTATCACAAAATCAATAAGCAAGAAATCCAAGTTTCGTTTTTGTTTAGGTTAAAGGCTTGTTAAGTTAGTCGGTCGTTAGTTGAACCCACGAAAACATACATATAATTAAAATAACATTAGTGTAAGACTGTAAAAGTTAGTAAGCATGCTTCGAATAAGAGTCACTCATTCGAAACGCCCTTACGAAAATATCACGAGGACATGCATTTAATTTTAAACCATTTTCAAAACTTATAATGTAAGAAATCATCACAACATTTTATCCCATATTTCGTGACACTTTGCCATAGCAGATCTCAGTCAGTGACATATTTATGCGCTTGACAGTTCCATAAAAATATTTTTTTTTCTACGATTGCTTTGAAAAGTTGACAATTACGCTCTCATTTGTCATCGTAAAGTTGACGTTTTCCGTGAAATAATCGAAAAATATCTATATATTAAATGCGCGCTTATTTCAATAGTTACCAGGGATACAAACAAAACAGAAACTTGCCATATTGACAGTTGACAGAATGAATTTATTTTCAGTACGTATACATTGATTAATTATTTAAGATGCAATCGTAGAAAAAATTATGTGTGTATCACGAGTGTAAAGTGTCTTTGTTCCTCTTACACTATTGCAGCTCTCGCCTTCGCCCTGCAATTACCGTTATCGAGTATCAAAGAGTCACTTTCCGCTCTTAATACACAAATAACTATTGTCACGGGTCTCCAATGGCAACGCGCGAAAAAGAAATTAATGCGCGCTTATTTCAATAGTTACCAGGGATACAAACAAAACAGAAACTTGTCATATTGACAGTTGACAGAACGAATTTATTTTCAGTACGTATACGTTTTTCAATCATTTTAAGATGCAATTTTTAATAGTTATAGTTTTATTAATATGTTAAATTTAAACCAGTAGTACTAAAAATTAGTACACTAATTAAAAAAAGTTTCAACCATTTAATCCAGAACTATTAAAACACCTGTATTGTACTAAGCCATCTTCAGAATTGCCAACTTGAAAGTACATAAAGTCGAAGTAAGAAAAAAGGAAATTCTGATTGCTACAGATACCAATTTATAAATATACTTAATGAGGAACAGAAAATAGGTAATTTAATTTGATTAATTAACAATGATTGTAACAAGAACCGCGAGTAAAATTCTATTAGCCAGGAAATCAAAATTGGCAATTTGTCAAATAAAATGATGATTATTGTTACATCAATTCCAACATATCAACTTTCTTCTATTGCATCATTCAGATGATCAAATCATTATCAAAATTTGCCGATTAGATTTTTCAGTCATTCGCGACTAATTCCCTGAAGTTGGAGGTGACACAACTCAAAACACAATCTTCTTAATTAATAAATCGCGTCGTTATGAAATCTTCGCAATTTCTCCATCTACCAATCAAAGAATTTCACTTTTGCGCCAAATACGCAACAGTGTTATTGCCCTTAGAAAGAAAATGAAGATTTCAAGAATAACACTCTCAAAATATGTTCACTTTTTTCACTAATATCATCAATCTTATATGAACTATCACACTGCGGCTCGGTGAGTACGGACCCTGTACTGTAATTGGGATTAAGTTCCTGTTGTACAGCGTAACATAAATAAATACGCGAACTACGTGATATTTTATCATTTATATTACCATGACAACGCGTATTTCACGCACTGTTTTGCACCCTAATGCGCAAAATAAGTAGGTATTTCGCGCACGCTCCCGAAATATAATTTTGTTTATGTTTCATTGGATACTACACATCAATAGTACCAAATTCATTGTATTTTAGATTGTTTAATGGGATAGATGGCTCAGTGATCGAGTCGGACTGTGAATCTTGAGAACCCTGGTTCGATCCCTACAGCCGACAAACAATTTTCACCAATTTAAATCTATCCCTGTGGTTCCCCCTCCACTAATATCTTTGGGAGCTGTGATTTGACGACTTCACGCGAAAAAATATATCACTTACCGAGATCTGCTTAGGCAGAGTGCCCCACCCAGTAATGGGTAAAAGGCGTGATAATATATTTATTTATTTATTTAGATTGTTTTCTTTCAATTCATTATAATAAATCAATAATTATTGTATTATTCTTTTTTGACAGTTGTAGAGAAAATGTTGTTTGTATTTCGTAGGCGAAATTCTTGATTTTTGGCGGAATCAAACGACTTTATTATTATTATTATTATAACAAAAAAAAAACACTCATTTCGCACACCTAATACAAAAATAACTATTTTTGCATGTTGATTATGAAAGTCGACCTTATTTCAAACGAAAAATCGTTTAGAAAGTACTACATTTTTCAACTATTTTAAAATAGTGAAAAAAGTTAAAATCGTGTAAGTAAATAAATGTTACATTTTTATATATTTATCTCCTTGGAGAAAATTTATAATCTAATAACTTGCTATCCGTAAAATCAATCTAATATCAATAACAAAAATTACATGTATAAAGCACAAAATAAAAATATTCTCGATATAAAACTTATAATCTTTGAGCAAAGTATTAGCTTTCATTAATCATTTATTTTTGTTCGTGAAGTATTGAAACACCCAGTATATGATGTAAATCACGCACAATATCACAATAACAAATATTCACAGCAAAATTTCGTAAAAACTTCGACCAACAATTAAGACTTATAATTTCGTCTCCTTGAATCTTTCCAACGTTGACCCGTTTGAAAACATCACATGTGCCTTGGCAGGAGGGGGGTGGCTATAGGGGGGTGGCACACACATACACACATATGAGAGAGAGAGAGAAAGAGAGAGACAGGTAAGTGTGATTGTATGAGTGTTGTGTGTGTGTGTAGAAGTAAGCAGGTATATAATAATTACACACAAATACAGATGTAATCTCGTGTGAACCGGAAACAGAGGGCCGGTGACGTCACGGCCGCGAGCAACAGGTGCCGGAGGGTTCACACACTTTTATGTGTCGGCCCAGGACCGAATTAGATTGATTTTATTATCATATCTCTTCATTTTCTTAACTACTTATATCGCAATATATTTTCACCTACTTTTTCATTTTGTAATTATTTAAGTTGAATAAGTAATGCAGTTAAATAGATAAGTACGGTGGTGTGGATAGCAATATGGAATTCGAAACCGGAGATCCCGAGTTCAAATCTCACTCAAACTAAAACTATATGAACTAGCACACTGCGGCTCGGTGAGTGCGGACCCTGTACTGTAATTGGGATTAAGTTCCTGTTGTACAGCGCAACATAAATACAAATAAATAAATAAAAATTATATTCGGATTAATTGTATTTTTTTTTTGAGAATTTGGCGTGGCTTAATTTGGCTAATTCAAGATTCAAGATTAGCTAAAACCATTTTGAGAATCAGGCTCTCAAAAATTAATCTAAATTATTTTCTGAAAACCAAATGGTAACAAGAATTTGTGTCAGACTTTTTTGAAAATATGATTTATTTCATTTGACTAACTCAAAATTCAAGAAAACTAATTTTTTTTTGAAAAATTATAATTGTAGCAAAAATATGACCATATCTAAGTAGTTCAAATTCCACTATAAACTATAGGTTCCGGGTACAATAGTTGGTATTAATACTTCTCAAAAATGGATAATTTATTTAGCGGATAAAATTAGAAATTATTAGAAGCTTTTTTCGAATTATCACCAAATTTATTTTACACGTCTTGCATAATCATATATTCCTTAAAATAAAAATTATTTATTGTTTTTAATATTTATTTTGCTTCATTTATCTACAATTGCGAAAACAAAGAACAGGAAGCAGATATATTTCAAATTATCAATAACAACAATAATATTTTGTATTTTCTTATCCTTTATCAATACTAGTGTGAACTAATCAATTAATATTTTTATATAAATGTTACCTCATTTGTTCCAAAAAACGATAATCCTTTTCCACGATTAACAAATGACATAATTTTTTGTTTATCCCGAATTCCATTAAACAGTTTTTAATAAATATCATGCCATGGACAAAGATTAGACAATTGCGCCGTTACTAAAATAACGATATATGATTAGTTACACTGTACAACATTTTAATCTTAGTTTAAATAAGTAACAGCAATGTGATGTTGTTTGTCATATGGAATAATTCGTACTGCTGTCAAACTTTCAAGTTGCATTTATTTATTTAAAACAATTGCAACTGAGGATTAAGTATATTGATGATAGTGGGTATGGTAAGGGTTTGTTGGGCTAGTGCGGCGCTGGAGAATTGGTAACGTCCGGTCTTCCGTTCGCTGTAGACCGTCCGATGAGTCTAGTCCGGAGACCGGACAGAATGTCTGAAATTTGTAGGATTGGATTCGCTCGAGTGGTCCGGAAAATTTTGTATTAGTTTCGTTTTTAAAACATACATTATAGCAAGTCTTATAAATGATGAATATTAACTTTTTTGGTGTCATTTAATATATGATATATTTGTTTTATTTTTTTCCAGTGAAGATGAAATATTGTTTGACGCAAATACAAATAATGATTGAAAGCTCTACACTTGCAGATCTCAAATTACAGTACCCGCAAATATTATTGATGTTAGTTAAATCTTTATAAGTAATATACAGGGTGTTTCTATACATCTGCACGAATCTTTGAAATAAAACAAATTAGATAACTTAATAATAAATATTTATTTGTCTAGATTATGTAGAAAAAAGAAAATAATAGTTACTATAATTAATTTTATTATTAACTTAAATGCTCGAATAAATAAATAAATAAATTAGAGTAAGCTTCCAATTCTGGTCCAATATGTCAAATAACACAACAAACAAATTATTGTTTTATTTCTCATGGCACTCTGATAAGTGCTTTAAAGTGTGTATTTTCTTTTGCTTTTAACTCGGATATAAGAAACAATTGAACAACAAGCTTATATTCTATGGATACAGTTTTTCATTCTGAACATTTTTCTTCAGTACAATTTTGTTCTAAAAGTAATAGGTAAAGAGATATCGGTAAATCAAAAATTTAACATTGAATGTCCTATGTTCGGAAAAAAAGTAGACACCCAGTATATATATGTATACATAGGTAAAGGGTAAAAGGCGTGATGATATATTATTTCTTTATTTTTAAATGTACTCGACAGGTACCAGTTCATTGAATTCGTTAACAAAACCAGACACAAAGTAATGACAGTTGTCAAAAAAACTACAGTAACAAAAACGTCTGCATTTGGCAACGGTACAGCCGTCGGCGACCAGCTTCCCGTCTCCCACTATTAAAGGAAATTAGAATTTCCGGCCTCTCGTCGCACTTCGCCAGATTAAGGAAATTAAAAAACACGCGCAGGGAACCAGCCTTTACTCTCCACTGCAGCAGAGAAGTGTGGGTGAATCATCTTACACTTGGCACTGGTCATCATGAGACGAACGCATCTAAGGAAATCACACATTATGAGATTGAGAGCTGGTGTTCTTCACTTGCCGCTGGTGAGGTTTGGGTCTGGAATTTGTTTTTGGCGGTTTTTTTTCTGATGTTTGTTTGTTTGTTGGGTTTCCGCAGGAAGCTAATGAATCATGACAGTGAGAATTTGTTGATATTTATTGTCGTGTTTTGCACTGCGAATTTTGGTAATGAGTTATTGTTGAATCATCGTTTGTAGGTTGTAATTATTTGGATTTTTTGCAGTTTTAATTTGTGTTCTCGTATATTACAAGGTTTTGCAAAACGAAATACATGTTGTTCTAATTTACATTTTTAATTAAAGATCTTGTTTATCATCTTATACATAATAGTAGTAATGTATAAACTAATTTATTACCTAATTATTAATGTACAAGCTAGCTGTGATGATTTGGCAATTATTTTCAATTGTAATAAAGCAATAAGTTGTAATCATAGATGTCGTAGGTTTGATGTCTGTCCGACATTTTATGGGGTAAAATATGGAAGGAAACAATATTATTTTCTCCCGGGGATGACGTTCAGGGAGGAAGTAACACTTTACTCCAGAGGTATACATATGATTTTTACAATTATTTCATGTGAATTAAATATATATTTAGAAATACTTCCGATACATATTTCTTGCTTCCTTTATTATTTTAAAGAAAAAAGTTTAATTTCCAAAACTATTTTTAAGCAAATTTTCAACAGTTTCAATTTAATTTCTGTCATTATAAAGCGTGCAAAATTAATTCTGTTTATTGATTTTAATGTAGAATTTTATGCTCTACAACATTTATTTGAAGCTTTGTACTTCCTTGTACGAAGTAAAGGAAGTATTGTAATCGCGAAAATTTTCGGTTTTCAGATTTCAGCGGTAATACGCATTTTAAGTATCCCTGAATCCATTTTGACTAATTTCGTCGTGCCGTCTGTACGTACGTATGTACGGTAAGCCGTAGAAAGTTGAGATTTTGTATTTAGGACTGCTATAACATCTAGTTCTGCACCTCCCTTTTTGGTCATTATATAACTTCCGGAAGTGCTACTTTACTTGAAGCCTATAATAGATTTTAATGAAAAACTATATTAAAATATAATCCAAAACTTTTCAAATTTGGTATATAAAACTACTATATCAATAGAAATAACATAATAGATTTTGGTTAAAATGGACTAACCGGAAGTGATATATTACATGAAACTGCTAACAGTTTTTCTTGAAAAAAATGGTATTATTTTGATTTTAGAAATAAATGCTGCTAATAAAATTTTTAGAGAATTAAATTCTGCACATTAAGAATGATTAAATTAACGTTTTGTATAAGTCAGAAAACTAAATTTAAAAATTATATATTTCTTGTTTTTTGTAATTAAATTTGCTATGGATTAAAAAAAAATTTAATGTCAATGTCAAATTACGTCAAATATGTGTTGAGTGTAGCACTCTGATGTAGCAGATCTAGATGAATGAGATATTTTCGCGTGAAATATTTTTACCAATAGTCAAATTACAGTCCTTATAAAAGTAAGTTGTTGCTGCGAGAATCGAACCCGAGTTCTCTATTTCACAGGCCGACTCGAAACAACTAAACCACCTACTCCATAATAACATATAATGATATTTAATTGATGAAGTGCATAATGAAATGACGTCGTCCTCTGGGTAATGGTTGTAAAGGGATGTTTAAGCATGCTGGGCGATAAGGTTGTAGGTAAAAGCACGTTTCCATCGCAATTAATCGTTTAATTAAACAAAGCGTTGTCGAGATCGCAATCAGCCGCGCGGCCCACAGAACAATGGCGCACAGTTTTCACTGTTGCTTAGTTATGGAAATGTGCGCTAAACACCATCAAACACTAAATTCATCTCTATGTTCTACTCTAATAAGGCTCAGTATTCCGTGTATGTGGTTTTTGGTGCACAGTATGAAAATTAAAAAGCGTAAAATTAATGATTTATTAATTTGCAACTCTGGATTCTGTGACTGATGACTGATGGTTATGATGGAATGAACTGTACTTTTCTTTCGCAGAATTTTCAAATAATTACGCTGGAATTGAATTTCCGCTGTCAAACTTTCCTCAATTATTTTAGATAGTTGTTTCAATAAAATCGAAACACTAAGTTGTCCGAAATAAAAAGAATAAATATATCATCACGCTCTTTTACCCATAAAGAGAAACAATATCTTTGAACTTGGGCGACTCTATTTAAGAACTTAATCTATTTTAAATTATACTACTTTATATGCCCTTTACCCATTACTGGGTGTGGGATTCTGCCTCAACACATCTCGGTAAGAGATATATTTCTTCGCGTGAAGAGCGGTTATCAGCTGTTAAATCATGCTCCCTAAAGATGTTACTGAAGGGAGCGCCTCTGGGGTAGTTTTAAATATATATAAATATATCATCACGCCTTTTACCCATTACTGAGTGTGGCACTCTGCCTAAGCAGATCTCGGTAAGTGATATATTTTGTCGCGTGAAGTGCGGTTACCAGCCGTCAAATCACGGCCCTCAAAGATATTAGTGGAGAGGGAGCCACAGGGGTAGATTTAAATTGGTGAAAATTGTTTGTCGTCTGTGGGGATCGAACCAGGGTTCTCAAGATCCACAGGCCGACTCGATACCACTGAACCACCTAGTTTTAATGTGGTAAAAATTGTTTGTTGGTCGTAGGAATCGAACCCAGGTTCTCAAATCCACCACTGAGCTCACCCATTCCATTAAGTTATTAGGATTAGAAGGAAGCTTAATGATAGGTAAAAATATTATTAAAAATATCTGATGTGGACACCACATGACTTCCTTGTACCCGTATTAAACTATAGATATTTTTTTAATTGCACATATTTGACATTAAATCTTTTATTTTTTGTTCTAATCCATACCAAACTTGATTTTAAAAAAAATCAAAAAATATATAATATTTAAATTTAGATATTTCGTTTATGCAAAAAGCTAATTTAAAAATTCTTAATGTGCTAGACGCAGAATTTAATTCTCTAAAACTTTTATTTGCAGCATTCATTTCTAAAATTAAAATAATACCATTTTTTTCAAGGAAAACTGTTAGCAGCTTCATGTAATGTGCCACTTCCGGTTAGTCTATTTTAACCAAAATCTATTATGTTATTTCCATTGATATAGTAGTCTTATATACCAAATTTGGAAAGTTTTAAATTATATTTGAATATAGTTTTTCATGAAAATCTATTATAGGCTTCAAGTAAAGTACCACTTCCGGTTGTATAATGACCAAAAAGGGATGTGCACAACTAGATGTTATAACAGTTCTAAATATAAAGTTTCAATTTTCTACGGCTTACCGTTTTTGAGTTATGCGAGATACGTACGTACGTACAGACGGCATGACGAAATTAGTCAAAATGGATTCAGGGAGGGCCAAAACACCTATTTCCGTTGAAATCTGAGAACCGAAAATTTTCGCGATTACAATACTTCCTTTACTTCGTACAAGGAAGTAAAAATTGAACATGAGGCAAACATTTATCGTGCCACTAGACAGGTTATAGTAATAAACAAAAATTAATAAACATTTATTTAATTTCATTGAAGTTATATAACAGTTTTTTTTTATGTTTAGTAATTTTTATTCATTACCGTAATCTATCAGTTTAATGGCACGAAAAATGTTTAATTCAAGTATTGTGCAAGTACTTATGCGAATTTCAAAAAAAAAATATACCTTTAATTTTTCTTGCAATAATTTTGAAACATCCTGTAGTTCTAAACTGTTATATGCAAGACTAGAATTATTATTTTTTGTTTCATAGTCTGTCAAGTTATGACACCCAAATAGTGTACTTTATTCTTAAAAAAAGTACGAAGCGAACCTCACAAAAAAAACCAGAAAATACCGATTTTATTGACAGGTGATATAACCGATCAATTATTGATACGTGTAGGATAAAACTAATTATTGTGAAATAGATATAAAAAGAGAAATTGAGTAACATATTTAATTTTATGTATTTATTCTTCCCTGTACGCGGAGATATTCTCTTTTTGTTTTTCAATCTTTCGACACCAAATAAATTTGCACCATTCTATCCTCAACTAATTTAAATCAGGGTTCGTAAATATCATGATATTTATAATAAATATCAAAATATCTGATATATAGGATATATATCAGATAAATATCACTTTTTGGATATTTATTTTTTAATTTTAGTTTTTGTACACATTTATTATCAAAATAGGAAATACAAAATAAATTATTACTCCTAAATAAAAAATTAACATAGGTAATGAAAAAAAGTAAATATACATTGAATGGATACACAAATATTATATAGTACTAAGAATAGTAAGAATATTTAAAAAATCCTATATTCTAGATAGGGGCAAATCATCATCTTCTGATGAACTTCCTGAACATACCGTTGCAGATAGAGACTCACTTGGCCAAAGCCAATCTAAAATATGACGATATATATCAAAATAAATATCATGATATATATATATCGATCGATATATATCTTCGAACCCTGATTTAAATACATTTGACAGTAGAATCAAATAATCAAATTATTTTGAGAATATTTCATCTATATAGATTTAATTGACAAGAGAGCATATTTATGTAAATTTCGCGCTAATTCTAAAATGATGAATTCAGCGCGGATAATGTACTGTTTTGTCTGTGTATGTGTGTACATACATCGATATGTAATGTTACAGCTAGTGCGTACATCAGAGTGTAACGGTATGATTTTTGTCTAAGATTCATACAGTTATTACGGATGAAGCGAAGAAGCGAAGAAGCGAATATTTTCAGGTTGATGTCGGAGGCGATATGAACGCTCAGTGGCTTCGGATACCTAGATGATTTGCTCCAACGAACCCTGAGATCAACTCTTACGAAATAATATAGTGTAGAGCCTCACAACACAAAACAAACATTTGTGTTCATCAACACTTAACTATACTTTCACAACACACTTTTATCAACATTATTTCCTCGCTACACCAATAAATACTTCATTAACAAACAGAATATGTATGGGGTAGGTGGCTTAGTGGTATCGAGTCGGCCTGTGGATCTTGAGAAGCCTGGTTCGATCTCCATAGTCGACAAATAATTTTCACTAAATTAAATCTAGCCCTGTGGCTCCTCCTCCACTAACATCTTTGTGGGCCGTGATTTGACGGCTGGTAACCACATTTCACGCGAAAAAATATATCACTTACCGAGATCTGCTTAGGCAGATTGCCACACTCAGTAATGGGTAAAAGGCGTGATGATATATTTATTTTATTTATCAACAGATATTAGGGGGCCGTGATTTGACTGCTGGTAACCGCACTTTACCTGAAGAAATATATCACTTACCGAGATTTGCTACGGGGAAGTGTCAAACCCAGTAATGGGTAAAAGGCGTGATGATATATTTATTAATTTTATTTAAATCTACCTCTGTGGCGTCCCCTCCAGTAACATCTTTGTGGGCCGTGATTTGACGGCTGGTAACCGCACTTCACGTGAAGACATATATCACTTACCGAGATTTGCTACGAAGGAGTGTCACATCCAGTAATGAATAAAAGGCGTGATGATATATTTATTAATTTTATTTAAATCTACCTCTGTGGCTTCCCCTCCAGTAACATCTTTGTGGGCCGTGATTTGACGGCTGGTAACTGCACTTCACGCGACGAAATATATCACTTACCGAGATTTGCTACGGGAGAGTGTCACACCCAGTAATGGGTAAAAGGCGTGATGATATATTTATTTATTTATAATATATGAGATATAATTGCAGTACATGATTTAACCATTGGAATCAATAATTAATATATCGATTAATAGATTATTTATTTATTTATTTATGTTACGCTGTACAACAGGAACTTAATCCCAATTACAGTACAGGGTCCGCACTCACCGAGCCGCAGTGTAGTAGCTTATATAATTTTTAGTTTGAGTGAAATTCGAATTCGGGATCTCTGGATTCGAATTCCACATTGCTATCGACACCACCGTACTGACGGACATACCAACATACTATATTTTTCTTTATTAATTTCTGTGGTAGATGGTTTACTGGTATTATGTCGAAGTATGTTATGGTTGTATCAAGTCGGTCTGTGAATCTTGAGAACCCTGGTTCGATCTCCACAGCCGACAAACTATTTTCACTAAATTAAATCTACCTCTGTGGCTCCCCCTCCATTAACATCTTTGGGGGCCGTGATTTGACGGCTGGTAACCGCACTTCACGCGAAAAAGAGATCTGCTTCGGCAAAGTGCCACACACAGTAATGGGTAAAAGGCGTGATGATATATTTATTTTTATTTATTTTATTTATAAAAGAAAACAACATTTTCTTGTTGATTGAGTACGACTTGAATTATATTTATTATTTAAAACATTATTAGAGAAGACGTTTCGGGTTTTTAATTGTACCCATCTTCAAGTCGAATTAAGTACAAAATTGAACATACAACAATATTGTAAATGAATTTAAAAATTAATTATTTTTTTTAAACGCATTAAAACTAAAAATTAAATTGTTTTGTTATTAACATAATGATAATAATTATATTAGTGGTAGTTTAAAATTGTGCTATCACAATATGTCAATGACTCTATTCCTTTTACCAAATCCTGTGAGGATCGGCGCCAACTAATTTCCCAATTTGCGACAAGATCTTCGAATCTTTGTAGCATTTATTAATTTTGTTCTTCACTCTGTTTCATCTTCCTCTCTTGTCTGTTCTCTATAATATTCTCGGCCGAGAGAGGGCTCGCGTGAGAGTGTGTGAGTGTTAGTGTAGCTAGCGGAGAAATTCACAAAATGAACGCGTATCTGATGAGATCAGTTGTGATAGGCGCGAACCGCCGCTGGCTCCGGCGGTCCGGGCTCCGGTGATTTATAGCCCGTGCGGGTGTTAAGAAATTTTATTTCAATTTTTATGCTTGTGATCGAAGTGAACATGATCATGTATTATATAGATTATGTATCGATTGTTTTTTTAAATGTGTCAAAATCACGGCAAGAAGTCATTTTTAAACTTGAAAGGATGTACAATTTTCTACCCTCAATTGCGAATAAAAAGTTATACTTTTCATCCATACAGTAAAATAGTTATTTACATAACATGACCGGAAAAAGATATTTAATTATTTATAATTATGTTACTAATGAAATAATAGCTATTTATAAAACTAGTAAGGAAATGAAGGTTATTACCTTACGCATGTGAAATTTGCAGAAAGAGGCATAGCCGAGTTATGTAAATGTAAACACATAAGTAAGGTAATAACCTTATTTCCTTACTACTTTTATACAATATTTTTTCTATTTCCATTCTAATAAATACGAAAAAGCGTTTTTGAAATTATGAAATATTGACATATTAATGACAGTTATAAATTCAAAAAATAAAAGAATAACACATCAGAATTCGTCTACCAAGATATCTGTTGCTATTTTACTTCATTATTTCACTAGTTAAATAATGCAGTTCATTACCTAACTCAAATAAGTGAAATAAAACGTCTATTTCCGAACGGAAGTAGAAAAAAATATAAACACTGCCTACAAATAATCATTTATTAATTAGTTATTATGTAGGTACCTGGTGTAATGCATTATTTTTCTTTTGTTTTAAATTAAATGTACTATTAAAACAGGGACACCAAATATGTTTGCTAGGAATGAAATACCCTAATTTTTGCGAATTTCTAAAAAAATATGTTTGTTCTATAATCAGTATATCAAATTATATATGTCATTAAAGTTTCGTGCAGAGGTATAGAAACACCCTGTGACATATCTATAAGTTTATAGATCCGTAAATCTGTAACAAAATCACATCAATATTTATTGATAAATATCTCATAAGGTCATAAGTTTCATAGCGATTTTGTACATTCTCGAACTAGAAATGGAAGTTGTCGAGATTTGAAGGCACGTCCTCTAGCACCTTGTGCCGTGCATGTTTGCGGAATCCCCCGTTCACAATTTGCATGAAGGACAACAAAGGCACAGGATAGTGAGAGCAGCAAGTCGAAGGATCTCTGTCAGTGGTAGGTGCTTGGGGTTTTTTGTGTTATGTTAGTTGGTTATTGGTTAATAATGAAAAAGCAAGAAGGCAGATAGCGTTCGTTGTTCCCTCCCCCGTGCTAGATATGTTTACCCTAATAACTATAATTATGCCAGAGTAAATATATAATCAATTTGATGTTTGGGCCCGGCTGAACTCCCACACACTCTACAACCATAGCGCATTCAACTACACTGCTAAAATATTCACTGTAATATTCACATTTCTTCAACTTCAATATTACATTCGCCAAATAATTTTCATATACGATAAATAAATAAATATATCATCACGTCTTTTAACCATCACTGGGTGTGGCACTCTGTCGTAGCAAATTTCGGTAAGTGATAAATTTCTTCACGTGAAGTGCGG
Source organism: Pterostichus niger (assembly GCA_947425015.1). Classification (NCBI taxonomy): domain Eukaryota; kingdom Metazoa; phylum Arthropoda; class Insecta; order Coleoptera; family Carabidae; genus Pterostichus; species Pterostichus niger. Next base: position 37,888,669 of record OX380336.1, on the reverse strand, counting down.
TTATAAACCGTCAAATTACGGCCCCCAATGATGTTAGTGGTGGGGGAGCCACAGGGGTAGATTTAATTTTGGGCAAAATTGTTTGTCGGCTGTTGGGATCGAATCAGGGTTCTCCAAATTAATAGGCCGGTTCAATACCACTGAGCCACCATCCCATATATTTACGAGTGTATATATACAATTCTAGAAAGTAAATCTGTATCTCTCAATTGAAAGAAGAAATTGATATTTTCGGTTCTTAGAGAACAATAAATTTAAGCAATATAACAGTATATTATACAACAAGGGAGAAAAGTGTATGTTTTTTCCCGAGGTGTAAAATTAAAAACCAAAAGCTATTACACTAACTGACAAGTGTTGGAAAAAGTAGGAAAAAAAGGATACATTATAAAACTTATTTTGAAAATAAGAGAATGTTGTTGGATCTTAAGTTGCGAAAGATATTATATTAATAAAGATGTAATAGAAGGGGGAGTAGAAGGAGGAGGTAAAAAAGGTAGAAGGAGAAGAAATATAATAATTGATGATAATGATGATAATGATTAAAATACACTGAAAGAAAAATAGTATATTGTAATACTAGTGAGGAAAGGGTTTAATTGCAAAACGAGTACGAAAGTTATAGCACGAGCGATAGCGATTGTTCCTATAGTACGAGTTTTGCAATGGCCCTTTTCCACGTGTGTTACATACATTCAAAATTAAACGTGAAAATTACATTTTTAGTTTGCGATACAAGAAATTTAATAATTAAGTAGTTGTATTTGCAAATGCACATCACGTTTCCTTGGTCACCATGTCAAATTACATTTCCCTCACTTAATTTAGTTGTGATAGTAATCGTTTCCCTCACTAGTGAGGAAAGTTATTTACTTTCAACGCTAGTGAGGGAAACGGTTACTATCACAACTAAATTGAGTGAGGGAAATGTTATATTTCTTTGACGAGGGGTATATACTTGTACTATACTTTCCACGACAAAGAATAATATTAAACAATATAAATATACGATTGAAATAATCTTATGTCTGTTTTTCAAATAACTATTTAAAAATACGAGTAAGTAGAATTTTTTAAAACTTCTTTCTAATTTGATATCAGTGTATCAACTAGTATCAGCTCTTTCATTTTTTCTTGATGTATTAAAACACCCTGTACATTCTAGAATAGATTTGTTACATAAAACAACGATCGTCCATTATTTAATAATACATAGCAACATGTATCACATGTCAACTCTAACTCCAGTAATAGCTCCTCAGTATCAATTCTTGAGTAATTACTTTGCGTCTGGTGAGTGTATGTCTCAGTCAGTTATTAAGTCGTTAGTAGACATGGTCCATTCCTGTTTGACAGTGTAGCTGAGCAGAGCACGCGCCTTCGCAGCATCGCGCTCGCTGTAATAACAGCGTTGCGGACCTATTAAATTTCATAAGTAAATACTCGGCACGGCACGCCAGATCTTGATCCACGCTTCGAGAATCGAGACGAGACGAGACGAAGAAGAGGAAGAACACTCCTCTTGACGTCTTACCTCATCCTGTGCATGCAGCATACACCCTCTCTCACACACACACACACACACATATACGAAAAGAATTAAGATAAGAGATGATAAGAAATATGGAAATTTTTATAGAAACAACTTGATGTGAAATTTGAAACACGGTATGTTCATGTAGATGGTTGTAGCTCTTTGGTAGCGCTGTTGCTTTACATGCAAGAGTTTGTTAAACTGCAGTGGCTTATAACGAAAAAAAAATGCAGCAAAATGGTTGAAGTTCAAGTCAAGCAAAAACTGTAGAAAATAGCAAATAAATATACTTTTTTATGATATATGTATTTCATGTATAGAAAGTATTACTGATCGACAATATTTATGTAGTTATTTATTTATGCTATTTTGTTTGTCATATCCATGGATACAATGAAAATTGTCAACATTTTCAAGTCAATTTTAAGACAGAAAAATTGTTTTCTACTCCTGTTCATAAAATGTCATTTAACGTCCTGGTTTCCATGGCGTTTAATAACATCTTAATCACATGTTGACAAGCCGTGGCTTCGAAGGTTTTAGTCACGGCTTGAGATATTAAGCACGGGGTGAAGTTAGCTTCAGGCATCTGTCATTGTAACTTAACCTTAATTTTTAATCATAAAACTTTACATTTTGTTGTTGTCTTAATTTACTATAGTAGAAAAAATATAGTATGTGACTCATTTTATAATTAGTTACAGTTCAAAAGTTTGACAGCAATACATTAGAGCGTGTATTTTAAAAGTAAACATAGGGAAAATAATATTTTCAGCAATGCATTGAAGTGTAATAGTCTATAGTCTAAAAGAAACATTTTAAGTTTAAACAAATTAAATTAATTTGAATTACTTTCAATTACATTAACTAAACGTTAGGTATAAATTTAGAACCTCAACACAATCCAAAAGTTCTTTTGTGTAGAGGTTTGTTCGCAAATTCTTCGTTTAAGAGCTCGTACATACAAATAATGAGAATTTTGGGTTGAATCAGTTCAAAAATTGAAAATTATTAAAATGTGGTTCTATATAATTCAGACCACGAAAAATCGAATGGCGCAAGGCGCATTTTCATATCTTTTTTAGTTTTTGATTTGCAGCGATTTTTGACTTTTTTTTAAGCTCAACTTTGAAAGCCCATAACTCAAAAACTAAAAGAGATATTGAAATGCGGTTTGAACGAGTGTATTTCTCGTGCGCTACTTAACTTGTACAGGTATTTTGAAAATTTTGAAAATTTTTCAATTTTTCTCAAAATTTTTCTTCCTCAATATTTCAAAAACTTGAAAAGATAATGAAAATCTGAAAACACCAGTGAATTTCTGGCGTGAAAATACATAAGTATGCAAATTTTCACAATAAAATTCGCACGGATACATTTTTTATTATACAAAAACGAAAAATAGCCAAAAATCGTAAAAACACCAAGGGGTACCCCTTAGGAAATTTTCAAAAAACGGCCATTTTCGATTTTTTGTATTAAAAAATGTATCCGTTCGAATTTTCTTCTGAAAATTTGCATACCTATGTATTTTTACGCGAGGAATTCACTTGTGTTTTCATATTTACATTATCTCTTCAACTTTTTGAAATATCGACAAAAGAAAATATCGAAAAAAATTGAAAAATTTCAAAATTTTCAAAATACATGTACAAGTTAAGTAGCGCACGAGAAATACACTCGTTCAAACCGCTTTCAAAGTTGAGCTTTAAAAAAAGTAAAAAATCGCTGTAACTCAAAAACTAAAAGAGATATTGACATGCGGTTTGAACGAGTGTATTTCTCGTGCTCTGAACTATATAGAACCATATTATAAAAATTTTGTTTTTAATGGCCTACTTACATATATGGTTACTATTTAAAATATTAATCAACTCAACAAATATAACAAATATTTATTCAGATATTATCGATCATTGATGATGTCAATATTACATAATTCACTAATATAAATACTTATAATTGCAAATATTTATCTTTCGTATATTTCTAAGAACAACTAAGTACAACAAGTTTAATACAAGTACACACAAAATTAATCAATGAATTTACACCGAAGTACCTCAAGTCCAAATTTGAATTCATCAATGTCCTAAAACAGATGAATGACCTACTCCATTCAAAATAACTTCCCTGTGACATCATAATGTCATAGATTGCATCAGAATAAAATAGATTAATATATAGAAATAGAAGTGCAAATAAAAACCGATCAGATAGTTAGATAATCACTAGACGGGTAAAATTAGCTTGATATCAGTTTGAAGTAGAATTTCCGTTGATTAGAAAGACATCTGCATATATTTAATAGTTTATTGATAAATTGTAACCTTTTAATACCCACTTCAAATAGGTGTTTTGGGTAAAACCAATGTATTTTTAACAGTGCAATAATATTTATTTATCATTACTGCTGTACTTGCAATTAAGTATCATTGTTGTTTCATTTTAATAGTTGGTGCGTACTGTTTTATACAGTTTATAATATTTATGTATTTATGTTACGCTGTACAACAGGAACTTAATCCCAATTACAGTACAGGGTCCGCACTCACCGAGCCGCAGTGTAGTAGTTCATATAATTTTTAGCTTGAATGAGATTCGAACTCGGGATCTTCGGATTCGAATTCCATATTGCTATCTACACCACTGTACTGACGGGCAAAAGTAAAATATATATTATAATTTTTAATTTAAACATTCAAATATACCGGGTGGAACATCATACATGTGTACATAGGCGATTAACATGAAAAAACAGTTTTTCTGTGCGCATTGCTCCCCAAATTATTTTAGCCAAAAATGCTTCAAATAAATGTTGTAGAACATAAAATTCTGCAATAAACAGAATTACATTTACATGCGTTGTAACGACAGAAATGAAATAAAAAAATATTAAAAATTACGTTGAAAATATCAAATATTATCATCATGCCATTTATTCATTACTAGATGTGATAATCTGCTGTAGCTGATCTCGGTAAATTATATATTTATTTTTAAGTACTATTACCCTATATTCATTAGATTCATCCTGTTATTAAATATTTCTATTAGAATAGTACTTTTGTTTATAATATCTTTTAAACAAACTCGTTTATTTTATATACACATCAAATCTTCAATAACATCCATCTATTTATTCCTAGGTTGTTCACATAATCTCTCACCCTCAATTTCACCAACATACACCTATTTAATCAATCTCAATTTCATCCCCATTCATAATTTCTTATGGTGTAGGTGGCTTAGTGGTATCGAGTCAGCCTGTGGATCTTGAGAACCCTGGTTCGATCTCCACAGCCGACAAACAATTTTCATCTACTCCTGTGGCTCCCCCTCCACTAACATCTTTAGGGACCGTGATTTGACTGCTGGTAACTGCACTTCACGCGAAGAAATATATCACTTACCGAGATTGCTTACGGCAGTGTGTCATACCCAGTAATGTTTTAAAGGCGTGATGATATATTTATTTTATTTATTTATTTCATAATTTCTTGTATACAAGCTCATGTCATCTTTCAATAATACCCATCTTATTCTTAAGTCATTCACACAATTTGTCACCCTCAATTTTACCAACATACACCTGTTTAACCAATCTCAGTTTTGTCCACATTCATAATTTCTTTCATACCAGCTCATCCATCTTTCGTTCACAAAACAAAATCTTATCATATCCATCCGTTTATTTCTACATCTCTTACCCTCAATTACACCAAGTTTTCATTCTTCTCAATCTCACATTTGTTACACCACGCTTTATCAACATTCATAATTCTATTAATACAAGCTCGTATTACCACAAGTCTTCAATCATATCCATCCATTTATTTCTATGAATCCTAGATCATCAATCAATATTTGATTAATCTCTAACTTCTCGTATTTATTTATTTATTTATTTATGTTACGCTGTACAACAGGAATTTAATCCCAATTACAGTAGAGGGTCCGCACTCACCGAGCTGCAGTGTGATAGTTTTTAAATAATTTTTAGCTTGAGTGCGGATCGAACTCGGGATCTCCGGATTCGAATTCCGTATCGCTATCCACACCACCGTACTGACGGACTTCTCTAACTTCTTGTATTATGTATTAGGACTGTTAAATGTCAGTGCTCTCAAATTAATTAATCATTAATTAAGGATAAAATGTTCCTAATACCACCAGAAGATATATAATTAATATTTCATTTGCATATGTTGTTAGTTTGTTAGACACTGTCTTGCATATGGAATGATTTTGGCTTTGAATACTCAGCTTTATGTACACACACACACATGGACAGAGGCGGCACAAGGGGGGTCTAGAGGGTCCAGACAGGGGCAGACGTGCTCGTCGGACCGGAAACGGATACTGTCGGTAACAACACAAGTTGAGTTGCCGACGGACAGACAGACAACCCAAAGAGTATTTTATTTTTAAGGACTTCCTTTTATATGCTAGAGTATTTTTACCAACTTCAAAATAATATTATTAATTGCTTTGTTTTCATATTTTTTATGTTCTTAAAATTATTAAATAATATCTGATATCAGTTGCTCCAACAAAAATAAGTTTTAAACTTGATTTAAATAAATTAAAAGCATATAAAGTATTCCATATGACTCTTAACTTCGATTTGCTTTTATTTATTTGCACCATTTTGTTGGTGCAATTGTCTATGAAAGTTATATACAGGGCGTAAAATAAGTAAGGAATATTGATATTATCTCTTGAAATAATTATTTAATCTAAGTAATTACAAAAACGTTACGAAGATTTATGATTGCGAATGTTTAAAAAAAATAGCATGTCATTTTTTTTAATTATCTGCGTCACTGAAAATATGGTTATCGTTAAAAAAATGTCTGAATGTCACACTCAATAATGGGCAAAAGGCGTGATGATATATTTACTTATTAATTAATTATATATATACAGGGTGTTTCACAACTTAGAGAAAAAAATTAAAGGGTATATTCTGTACGACGTGCTGATCATGAAACAAAAAGAATTTTTTTTTAAATCGCAAAACTATTTTCCATGTTTCCCAGTCCAAAATTTTTCGTTGCCATTGCCACTGAGTGGATGATTATGTTAAAGTTATTAATTAAATAAAATTCTATTATAAATAACTGCTAATAATTGAATTGTGTAATTATTCTTTCGTAGTTGATACCTACTTCATTGTTTGTGTTTAATAGGAAAGCGAATCCAGTGCAGTACTACAAAAAATGTTTTAGGTTAACAACCCTTAATTTTTCGAATTTAAAAAAAAATCTTTTTGTTTCATAATCAACACGTTTAATTTTTTGCTCTAAGTTGTGAAACATCCTGTATAGACTGTCTCTAAATAGAGGGACGAAGTCAGATCATCATCTAAGTATAATTGGTAGCTAATTAAATAATAATCCCTCTAAAATATTTCCGATATACGATATCTACATCATACTAATTAATCACAAATTAATATCAGGGCGGAGCAGAGCGGTTATATTAATAGGCCGAATTACAAGAATGTAGCCGTGAGATTAAATCAGTGGGATGCAGCACTGGAGTTGCGAGCTGACCACAGACCGCGCCGGGCGGTCCGGGACAGTCACGTCATTCCGGACTCACTCCGGGTCTTTGATGCTTTTCATTTGTTTCATTATTTATTACTCGCACTCTTATTACAAGGATTCAAACCGTGATGTGTTTGTTCATTATTGCTAAAATATTTTAAGGGACGGGAGGGTTTCAAAAAATATATTTTTTTTTGCATTTTCGGCATTCTTATTCTTTCAAGAATGTTGTGTGAAAATGTCAATTCGATACGTTGCCGGAATAAGCAGAATGAAAGCTGAAACTCACAAGCTTTACAAGCGCTTTTCTCGAAATCACGTTTTTTTAGCTTGCGAGACAAGGATCTCTGAAACTATTCGATCAATTTTGCTAATTCTTTCGGTTTGCGATGTAAAAATGAATTATCTAAAAGGTAGCATATTATTTTTAGGATATTCCAACTTTTCGATTTTATATGCGCATTTTAGTAGCAATTTTTTTAACGAAAAATCAAACAGTTTCTTTTGGTAATTTCTCGAATTTCGAACAAAAATTATGCTACCTTTTAGATAATTTAATTAAGAACACGAAACACTAATTCATTTTTTCTCTGATGTTTCTGTACGGACTACGCTGTCTGTTCGCAGGGCTGCCAATAGTGTAAAAACTAATATTTTGTGTTGGAAATTTTTGAAAATAAAGATTAAATATCACTTAATAACATATTGAAAACTAGAAGTGATTGCATTTAATCTTATATTCTAAAAAAATTAACAAAAATATATTTTTTTAGAGGGCTCAGACAGGTGTCGCCCCTTAAACATTCGTTATTCGTTTATTTGATAAGAAAAATGACAAGTGTCTCAGTGGTATCAAGTCGGCCTGTGGATCTTGAGAACCCTGGTTTGATCCCCACAGCTGACAAACTATTTTCACCAATTTAAATCTACCCCTATGGCTCCCCCTCTACTAATATCTTTGGGGTTAAATTACCGAAATCTGCTTAGGCAGAGTGCCACACCCAGTAATGGATGAAAGGCGTGATGATATATTTATATTACTGCTGTTACTAAGAGAATTGCAGAAAATACAATTTTCAAGATATATTTGATGAGTAAAATATTTTCTAATCTTTCTTGTAGTTAATAATGTGTTAGTGACGTTTCCGCTTGCAGCTATTTACACCATCCTTAAAATAGAGGCATCGTTTAATCGGATTCGCCATTTTAGACTCATATTTAATTTTCACAACCCACGTAAAATCCAACGCTAACTAGATATCTAACAGGCCGTGCCACAAAAAACATCTGAACATCCGAAATTAATTTTCTGTCAAGATACAAATCTAAAACACCCAAACTCGTCAAAAACGACGTTCAATTTTTCTCTCGTCAAACGTTTGAGCATCGCTCATTAGCCGGGTCTCTTCTCGACCGGTTTGTGTTTCGGTTTTTTTTTGGTTGATGTTCAGATGTTTATTTCCGCATTGCTTATTTATGACAAAACAATATCGCACTAGAGTTTGTGGGCGATATTGTATACCGACTTGATTGAATGTTGCTAGAAGAATTTATACGAAAGTTTTTCAAACTTTTTATAGCAAATGTTAATTGATTATTCTTTATATCTTATATGATAATTATCTGCGTGTATTAATTAATGTATATGTCAGTAATTTAATAATGAAATTCTATTCGCAAAGCTTATATTAATTTTTTTATCTTACACAAAAAATAGTACTATTTAAAAAAAAAATATTTGCCCTGTTAATGACTCGATTTTTGCATTACACACTGTTTATTTTATAAATTGAGATAGCAATAAGAAAATTGGGGCAATTTTATTCTTATATCTTTTATTTTAACGCAAATATTAATAGATTTATTTGATGTACCTAATAAATATATTCAATTTTGATAAAATAAATATATCATCACGCCTTTTACCCATTACTGAGTGTGGCATTCTGCCGTAGCAGATCTTGATTAGTAATATATTAATGGGTATGAAGTGCGGTTACCAGCCGCCAAATAACGTCCCTTAAAGATGTTAGTGGTAAAGACGCCACAGAGGTAATTTTAAATAAAATAAATATAAATATATCATCACGCCTTGTTACCCATTACTGGATGTAGTACTCTGCCGGGGCAGATCTCGGTAAGTGATATATTTCTTCACGTAAAGTGCGGTTACCAGCCGTCAAATCACGGTCCTCAAAGATGTTAGTGGAGGGGGAGCTACAGAGGTAGATTTAATTTGTTGAAAATTGTTTGTCGGCTGTGGGGATCGAACCAGGGTTCTCAAGATCCACAGGCCGACTCGATACCACTGAGCCACCTACCCCATAATTATTTATGCTATTTAATAATGTATTTATGTGAATTCGATGTTGGTCTCTGTGACGTCATTATAACCGTCATATAGTTTGATTTCTAGACTCGACTACAATACTTGTATCATTGAAATAAGTTGTTACTAATTGTTGACAAATTCGAAAAATGTGTTCGTCTACCGGTGTTAATCAGTAGCACGTCGATGAACAATACATCCTGTGCCTATATGCTCTACCATATGATGATAATGACTGATTGATTGATTATGATTATATTCCAATGACCCTGTTACCCCTGTCACCCCTCGCGGCTTGCATTCTCCCACGTCGCGTGACTGGTAAACATCGGCGGACTTGGCGGACATCGCACATCATGAGTTGATATCGCAAGTGTGCAAGTGTGCGGTATGTCGCCGCGTGTCCCGTGTCCCGTGACTCACGCTCACGCCACGTGAAAATTAAACAGCGGAGAACGCCCGACGGCGAAGCTAGAGACTTCAACGTGAAGGCAGGATGGTAGCCCACAAGAAATTCAATCAAGCGGGATATTTTATTTCTACAGTTTGCAAAATTGTTTTTTTGTACTCATACATTAAAATGTGTTGTTTCGCGTCACCTACGCAACGACCGAAACGTCAATTTCCCGCACTCGTTCGGGAAATTTCTAAAAAAACACTCCAATTTCTAAAGCATTTATTAAAAAACTATATTTATAATAAAAAAGTATAGTATCTCAAACACCCTTTTGCGTAATAATAATAAAAGAAAATGATGGAATATTGAATGAAATTTAATTTTTAAATGATAAATTTAGTGCATTTAGTTCACAATGTTGGCAACGAAATGACAGCACTCAGCAGCAGTGGAAACACATAACCTACAAACGTAAGGTAAATTGTAACCACATAGATATAAAATTAAACAAGTTTATTAAATTTACTGTATACTACAAATGAAATTAGTAAATAATATAACTGTCTCTATTTTCATTACATTAAATCAATTGAAATTTGACATTACTGTCAAATTAGTTATAAAATGGTTACAAAGCAGTTTATATGGTATATTATTGTTTATGTTAATTATTGTTTTGTAGAATGTTATTATGAATGTTTATATTTATAGTACAACTTTGGCAATTTGAAATACTAACTCCTGGCACAACTTCGTTTCTTTGAATGGATTGTAAAGCTGGCGGCACATGAACATTTATATCAGCAGCAGCAGTTTCTGTTGAAGTACTTGCACATGATGATGATTATATAGTTTTACACTTTTCGTACAAAAAATATTGTACAAACCTCTTGCGTGAACTAGGTTCCCGGATTCGTTCTATGGCAGCACTCGCAAGCTCGCGCCGCCAAACACTCATCCGGGAACCAATCGTTCCCGCACTTGGTATGTAAATAGCTATTTTTTTGCACAGCTGGGAATAAACGTTAGCTTTAAAGGCGTTAAAATCGTGATATAGGTGATATGTTGCTAAATTCGACGGGAGCAAATAGTATGTTATGCATCAAGGGAGGGAAACAAGGGATAATCGCGCCCTCCCGTGAAGCATATTATACTTTTCGTAACAAGTGCACAAAAATTACTGTCTTATCGGGAGAAATGTCAAATATGGGTTGCGTAACTAGTTATCTAGGAAACGCCGCAAACAGCTAATAATCGTAGTCCCTAGGGAGAGAAACATGCTACCTAGGCGGAGAAACATTCTACCTAGGGAGAGAAACATCCTACCTAGGGAGAGAAACATAATGTTTCTCTCCCTAGGGGAGAAAATCAGTGTTTCTCTCTCTAAAATTCTCTTTAACTAACTAAGATACGAATAAAATTGTTATTTGTATATTAAGGGAAGACTGGCAATAACAGCACTTCCTGCACATTAAGATATTACTTACCGAGATCTGCTTCGGCAGAGAGTCACACTCAATAATGGGTAAAAGGCGTAATAATATATTTATTTTTTAATTATATATATACAATACATATTCAGTACTGATTACGCTATTATTAACAAATAATGTTATTCATATTCTGTCTGAATGCTATTCGCTTCGAAAAGGATGATATATATAAATTTTTACATCGTTCAATTTTTCGATAATTTTTGACGATTTTGAGCACGGTTCGATCGAGAGGTGGGCAGTATTTGAACAACAATGCACGCGCACGTGTACCGCTGTGCACGTGTACACGTGCGGGGGCGGTGACGGAGGCGGCGATGGGGACGGTGACTGCAGTACAGTCGTGAATACTGATAATTGTACACACGTGACTGACTTCAGAACTAACTTATTTTCTTATTCTTCAAACGCAATATTTACAAAATAAAATGTTTGCCCGTTTCTAGTTTTTATAAATATAGTTTTAGACAATGGAACTAATAATTAATTAATTTTTAGTGTACTTTATTTACAACTTATTTACAAAATTTATAATTCTGGAAAATTTCTAAATATTTAAATAGTAATTAATTATCCTGTCAACTTGTTCAACTTTTTCACACATTTATATGTAAATTATGACATTTACAATATATCAAATTTATTTAAATATTATACATCACAATTATAATAAAAATAAATAAATAAATATATACTAAAGTATTTGACCTATTACTGAGCGTTGCTCTCTGCCGTAGTAGATCTTGATAAATGATATATTTATGCGCATAATATGCGGTTACCAGCCTTTCGATCATGGCCCTCAAAGATGTTAATAAAGAAAAAGCCAGAAGGTAATTTTAATGGGGTGAAAATTTTTTGTTGGCTACGGGAATCGAACTCGGGTTGCCAAATCCACAGGCTGACTCCATACCACTGTCAGTGAATATACTCATACTATTTTCTTACTAGTATTTAAAACAAATACTTATTTTTATGTAATTTAGTAAAATCAAACGTGAATGATTGAAATTTGTTTTATTTTCTTCCCATAGTAACAGAATTAGAAACATATTTTAGTCTCATCGTCCGTAGCAACGGCACAGCAGAATAAAATGTTTTGGATGCTATAAATCCGACTTTTACTCCCTCAGTTGAGAGAAGAAAGCGATACTTTATTGACATCCAGATGACATCTGTCAAGAGAATAATAAATATATCTCAAGAAATCATGAACGTATTTCGTTTATTGTTACATTGTGTGATTACCTCCCGTCAAATCTTGCCACCCAAAGTTATCAATACAGGGTGAAGGGTAATTAAACGAGGGTTAAAATTAAATATTAATTATAGAATAAATTAAAATTCATAGCTTGCACAATGGATGAATCACGTATCAAATTTTCTATTAGATGTTAATATTACCAATAAAATTATGATTCATAATGATCCTAGAGTGCAACGAACAAAAAACATCCTCACTATATTAAAAACAAACACACATCGTCTATTCTTCTAAACATTACAAGATTAGCGCCTCATCTCAATCTCTAAACAATGCCTTCATATTTTCTTATTGGCGTCAGGTATTGTCGAACATAACCCAACATAAAAATATAAATAGTGAATATCTAATCACGCGTGGCACGCGTTTACGTAGAACGCGTGCGCCTCGTGCGTGATTCAACGAAGTGCATTTGTTTTTGTGACGCAGTGATGTCAATGTATGACTGTGTGTGAGAGAACAATTGACGACGTCGTGTTACAAGTAGCGAGTGTCGAGTGTCTCAAGTGTTTGTGTTTTCAATTGTCTTTTATGACCTACCGCGTTTGACACGTAACTGGGATTGTTTGTACTTAGTCAAGAACTTCAAGACGGTAAAGATTCAAGATTCAATTGACAAGAATGTAATACTGCACAAGTATTTCATTAATTTTTTAGTTATCATAGTACAAAATTATCTGATGTGGACACCACATGACTTCCTTGTACCCGTATTAAACTATAGATATTTTTTTAATTGCACATATTTGACATTAAATCTTTTATTTTTTGTTCTAATCCATAGCAAACTTTTTTTTTTTAAATAAAAAAATATATAATATTTAAATTTAGATATCTCGTTTATGCAAAAAGCTAATTTAAAAATTCTTAATGTGCTAGACGCAGAATTTAATTCTCTAAAACTTTTATTTGCAGCATTTATTTCTAAAATTAAAATAATACCATTTTTTTCAAGGAAAACTGTTAGCAGCTTCATGTAATGTGTCACTTCCGGTTAGTCTATTTTAACCAAAATCTATTATGTTATTTCCATTGATATAGTAGTCTTATATACCAAATTTGGAAAGTTTTAAATTATATTTGAATATAGTTTTTCATGAAAATCTATTATAGGCTTCAAGTAAAGTACCACTTCCGGTAGTTGTATAATGACCAAAAAGGGAGGTGCACAACTAGATGTTATAACAGTCCTAAATATAAAGTTTCAATTTTCTACGGCTTACCGTTTTTGAGTTATGCGAGATACGTACGTACAGACGGCATGACGAAATTAGTCAAAATGGATTCAGGGAGGGCCAAAACACCTATTTCCGTTGAAATCTGAGAACCGAAAATTTTCGCGATTACAATACTTCCTTTACTTCGTACAAGGAAGTAAAAATGCAATTCCTTGAAAACAGCGAAAAATTATGTAAACAAATTTGTTTATGATATTTCACACTCAAGCTAAAAAATTATATGAACTACTACACTGCAGCTCGGTGAGTGCGGACCCTGTACTGTAATTGGGATTAAGTTCCTGTTGTACAGAGTAACATAAAATAAATAAATAATGGCCCTGGCATTGGCTTTATTGGAAAGATAATTGTATGCCATTTGTGTTTAAATATGATTTCGAGCATATGGGGGGCTGGCTCAAATAAAGTGCTATCTGGAAGTCCAATTTTCGATTATTTTTTGGAGCAATTGGGACCGTATATTGGAAATAACGCGACGAATGTTGGTTTCCAAGTCGTCCATTACCTCTGGTTTATCATGCTGAAATGGTAAATCAAACTGAACATCAATCAGCGGTTAGCTATCAAAATGGCTGTCGCTGGAAACAGTGCTGCCAATTTGAAAAACAAAAATATCAGTTATAAACGATCAAGAGCTTTTGCACATACATACATACATACATAACATATCCTATTAAATGGGGCAGCACAAACCCCTGAAACATTCACAAAACATTCTCATCCTGACACACGATACTCGTTTCGACCACATTAACACTTCCTCCATACGAACTCTTTCCTTCCTCACAACCAAAATGCATCATCACGCAACAAACATTCATCCATTCGCTCCTGTACACCTGTTTCGTAAATCTTCACTTACACCCACTTCTCTAACAATGAATCTATAAGAAATGAAGGCAGCATCTCCTGCTTTTGGAGTGATAATTATAGCATCAGGTTTATTAAAATGATTTCATCAATATAATATAAATTTATTAATAATTATAACTTTAGTAACTTAAACAGTTAATAACCGCATTTCAATTACTGCCACATCTAGTAATATGTAAAAGGCGTGATGATATATTTATTTGCAGGTTTATTTGCAAGTCTAGTGCGCACTTTACACTTTTTGTTTATCGGCAACCGTCGCGGGGTTCGCGGATATCAGATGTCGTCGCACCGCGGACTTGGAGAATTCTCTGATCTTGAAGGGACAGAAGTGTGTGTGTGTGTGTGTGTGTGTGTGTGTGGTTTCGTGGTATGGCTGCGTTTTTATCATTCATATCTAATGGTATTGGCGATGTTGTGCTGTGTTTGTGCGTACGTAAAGATTGCTTGTCCAACGAAGGATGTGTAATGCAGAAGGGGATTCAGACTAGAAGAAGAGTAACTTGTTGCTAATTGTTTCAATTATGGGGTTTATAAACTGCCAAGAGATACATGAAGCTTCTACGAGGATTACATAAATTACTTGTGAAAATTACATTTTCGTAACACATGCACAAGAAATACGTTCTTATTTTTAAATTTATAAGATAATGATTCACTTTGAATTAAAACCAATTTATTTTGAACTTCCATTATCTTTATTAGTGAAAAAATACTTTTAACAATTTATAACACAACGTTTCGATAGCAGATTTGCGCTATCGAAACGTTGTGTTATAAATTGTTAAAAGTATTTTTTCACTACTAAAGATAATGGAAGTTCAAAATAAATTGGTTTTAATTCAAATACGTTCTTATTCCCTAATTTTAGAGAGAAAAACACTGCTTTTCTCTCCCTAGGTAGGATATTTCTCCTCTTCCTAGGTAACTAGTTACGCAACCCATATTTGACATTTGTCCCGATAAGACGGTAATTTTTGTGCACTTGTTACGAAAAGTATAATATGCTTCACGGGAGGGCGCGATTATCCCTTGTGTGAAGTTGGCAAATCTCGACTTCAGCTCGAGCCTTGTTTCCCTCCCTTGATGCATAACTATTCTCTCATTCAATTTAGTTGTGATAGTAACCGTTTCCCTCACTAGTGATGAAAGTAAATAACTCTTCTCACACTAGTGAGGGAAACGGTTATTATCACAACTAAATTGAGTGAAAGAGAGGATTGTATTGGCATCTACTGGTTGAGTCCTTGGATGTTAGATATTTTAACCAATTGTAAAGCCAAAAACTATTGTTATTGGGATTCAGTTGCTGTTGTGTCCTGCTTAAAAATAAATAAATATATCATCACGCATTTTACTCATTTCTGGGTGTGGCATATTTATACGCGTTGAACTCGGTTATAATGGGGTAGATGGTTCAGTGGTATCGAGTCGGCTTGTGGATCTTAAGAACCTTGGGTCGATCCCCACAGCCGACAAACAATTAAATCTACCCCTGTGGCTCCCCCTCCTCTAACATCTTTGTGGGCCGTGATTTAACGGCTGGACGGCTGAAAGAAATATATCACTTACCGAGATCTGCTTACGGCAGAGTGCCACACCCAGTAATGGGTAAAAGGTGTGATGATATATTTTATTTTTTAAACTCGGCTATCAGCCGTCGATGTTAGTGATGATAGCACTGAGCCACCTCCCCCATTAACTCTAGCTTTTGTTATGATATTTGTGTGTCAGTTGTTGGTGAAATAAGAGTGTTGGCTTCTGTGTTGGATCCGTCCCTGTGGCAATGTCCAGTTTCTCAACGATATATGTCCGGGCGGTGGCTGGCAGGCTTGTGGCGGTCTAGAGGCGGTGCGCACAAAGTGTCCCCGCGTCACAGCGCCGCGGGCGCGCGGTGGCGGAATGCCGAAGCTCGCGTCCAGCGTCCAGCCAAGCCAGGCCTAACTCATGCCTGTCACGTGCCCCAGCTACTATCGCAGCCAACAAACAAACTAAACGGGCACCTGCACAAATACAGAGCGGCACACACAAACAAAGAAACAATCAGTTTCATTACTTTTACCCCATTATATGAAGGGCGACACACATTCATCAGAAATGATTGAAAAATCATTATAATTAGACAACTACAATAATAAGAAAGAATTTTAGTCAATATAGCTACAGATATACATTTGTATTTTGAGTCAAATTAGATTTACGCACTTTACGCGAAAAAATATATCACTTACCAAGATCTGCTTAGGCAGAGTGCCACACTCAGTAATGGGTAAAAGGCGTGATGATATATATTTATTTATATTTACGATCACGGTTTATATGTATCTTATCCAAAAAGACTAATTTAATTTTTTGTAATGTATGAAATATTTAACTTTTTTACAACTCTATCAAAAAGTAACAAATTCTTTCCTCAGTTGAGAG
Organism: Pterostichus niger; assembly: GCA_947425015.1. Classification (NCBI taxonomy): domain Eukaryota; kingdom Metazoa; phylum Arthropoda; class Insecta; order Coleoptera; family Carabidae; genus Pterostichus; species Pterostichus niger. Next base: position 37,871,565 of record OX380336.1, on the reverse strand, counting down.
AAGAAAGTGATAATTTTCATCCTCTTCAGTGCGTGAGAATATCACTTTTACCGTCAAGTAGAGCCCAAAAAGTAATTCGAAAGTGATAAAAAACAAGAATATTGTCCATGAAATACAAACAACTGTCGAAAAAGAATAATACAATAATTATTAAAAAATATTAAATAAAACTCTAGGCAAAGTCTCACAAAATTACGTCCATGGTTACTAACTGTGCTGGCCGGCCTCTGACGATGCCCTCATAAGGTGACTCGGAGGCTGAATTTTGTGAGACTTTGCCTAGAGTTTTATTTAATATTTTTTATTATACCTAGTTTCACCAAGTGCATGAATGACAATTAATTTTGTCTTTGTTGTTACAATAATTATTGATTTATTCACGAAAACAATTAAAAATAATATAATTTTGATACTACTTATGTGTTATAATAAATGGAACGTGAGAAAACAAAAAAAAACATTAGGAGCGTGCACGAAATACTCAGTTTGCGCACTAGGGTGCAAAACAGTACGCAAAATTCGCGTTGTCATGGTAATGAAAAAATCAAGTACTTCGCTTATTTATATTAGTGAAACAATATAAACTTTTTTCACAGTTGTAGAAAAAGTATTTTTTTATCTAGAGAAGAAAAGTAAAGCCATATCCATGGCAATTAGAAAACAACGGAATAATTTGACATTAATGACATCCAGGTGACATCTGTCAAAAGTATAATAAAGATCTATATCCTGTTTCACCTGAGAGCAGAGCATTGCTAGATTCGTCCGTCAGTACGGTGGTGTGGATAGCAATACGGAATTCAAATCTCACTCAAGCTAAAAATTATATGAACTACCATACTGCGGTTCGGTGAGTGCGGACCCTGTACTGTAATTGGGATTAAGTTCCTGTTGTACAGCGTAACATAAATAAATAATGGACATAATATATAACAGATATTATACATTTATTTCTCGCTTAAAAGTAATCGAGTGAAACAAGACATTGGCAAGTTTTTCGTTTAATTGATAACATTTAGTCAACCCCCTGTAGCGCTATAAGTCAGCTTCTCACTATCTCAATTTTAATGAGCTCAACACCGCATACGCACTATCTGCATTGTGTGTGATGTGCCGCTCGGTGCAGACAGTGCTCCGAGTAGAATTGCAAAAATCAGTTGACATAACTTAGTGTACGCCGAAAATGAGAACCCACGAAGGCAAAGGCAAAAGGCTGCTGAGGCTGAACTACTGCGACTGCAGTTGTGGATGGTTGGCGGGTTCGCGGCTTGCTCCCGGACTCACCGGACCTACTCCGGGGACAGGCACACGGCAGACGCACGGGGAACACTCTAAATATTACAATTACTGGGTGTGCCACTCTACAGTAGCACATTTCGGTAACTGATATATTTATGCGCGTGAAGTACGGTACCAGCTGTCAAATTACGCACCCCAAAGATATTTGTTGGAAGGAAGTCACAGGGGTAGTTTTAACAAGGTGAAAATTGTTTGTTGGCTGTGGGAATCGAACCCGGGTATTTTTTATTTTTATTTTTCTTTGTTATAATTGTGCTTTTGTGATTGCACACAATATTTTCTGACATCAGATTATTTTTTCAATTGTTTTATTTAACTTGACATGCGCATTTTACATTTTTTATATATTATTTACTGTTAATTGTTCTAATGCTGAAGATAGGCAGGTTGTTCTTCCCGAAACGTCCACTTTATTAAATAAAATAATTACTATATAAATGATTTCTGAAGCTTATTTATTACACAAACAATAAACTAATATATCCCTTACCGAGATCTGCTTAGGCAGAGTGCCACACCCAGTAATGTGTAAAAGGCGTAATGATATATTTATTTGTTTATTATATAATGCAATTCTTTCATGCGATATATATACTATCTTTTCCACGATCCCAAGAAATAAAGTGATTATTTTTAAAAATATTATAAATAATTATTTAAAAATGTAATATTGTTTTTGTGTAAAAAGTTGAACAGAATGGTACTACGATAATAATCATTTCCTTAGCTCATAGCAGCGGGACTAAAATACTTTACTTCCGTCGTTATTGGCAATAATAAATAATAGCATTTATAATTTTCATCATAATTTTGGTGTCAGAAACTAAATTTTTATCCGGGTCGTGAAAAATAATATTGTTAAGATTTGATACAAAAAAAGTATCGTCTGCAATTGTAAATCTGTGTAATCCGGTCCTGTATAGTAACCCCTTCATACATCTCAGCGTCCACCATCTTTACGTCTACGCACACAGTACAACACAACCATAACGCAACGAAGCAGTGCGCAGTGCTTGCGTATTACCATATGCAACAAGTTGCTCTGAGTCCCGGGTTCGATTCCGGCCGCGGTATGCAAATGCCTTGCGCTCAAAGGCCGCCGATGTCCGCTGCTGGAGCTGGTCAACGCAAGAACCGCCGTTGCTGTTTCGTTGTCTCTGTCTTGAGTATGGAAGAGAATTGGCAGAAAGCTGCACGCAGAAGGCGGTTGCTGTATGTTGGCTCTAGCTCCTGTCACGTGTCATTTGTTTATAGGGTTGTGTTGTGCACGTGTGTTCCACGACCTGGAGCTAAAATGGTGGATGAGACGAAAATATGGACATAATAAACAGAGATCAAATTTCAGATTGAATATTTGATTCTCTGTACAACAGGAAATACATTAAGGTGGTGTGGTTAGCGTTACAGCATTCTAATTCAAAGATACCAAGTTCGTTTCTCATTTAAACTAAACATTTGTTAATTACTGCTGTTTGCTGAATGAACTGAGCTTAATAAATTCCTGTTATTCAAAGCAGCATAAATAAATATGTAAATATATCATCTGGTGTTTTACCCATTACTGGGAGTGACACTCTTCCGTAACAGATCTCGATATATGATATATGAAGTGCGACTACCAGCTGTCAACTTACAACTACCTACAAATGGTAATGGAGGGGGAACCTTAGGGTTAATTTTAATTTCGAGTGAAGTTTACCAGCAGCGGGACTCGAACTCAATTCCATTGCATAAGTTACATATGTACTTTGTAACTTGTAGGCAATCATAGCCCAGTGCATAAAACCGAAATTAAACTTGTTTTTATTATTCAAATTACACTTTTAAACCTAGGTAACTGTGATGAAAATCATAATTTTTCGTAACACAAAAAAAAACACGTTCTTATTCCCTAATTTTAGAGAGAGAAACACTGCTTTTCTAGTATAGGTAGGATGTTTCTCTCCCTAGGTAGCATGTTTCTCTCCCTAGGGACATGTTTCTCTCCCAAGAGACTTCGATTATTAGCTGTTTACGGCGTTTCCTAGGTAACTAGTTACGCAACCCATATTTGACATTTATCCCGATAAGACAGTAATTTTTGTGCACTTGTTACGAAAAGTATAATATGCTTCACGGGAAGGTGCGATTAACCCTTGTGTGAAGTTGGCAAACCGAGACGTAAGCGAGGTCCGAAGGCTCGAGCTGAAGTCGAGATTAAACAACTTCACACAAGGGATAATCGCGCCCTCCCGTGAAGCATATTATACTTTTCGTAACAAGTGCACAAAAATTACTGTCAAATGTCAAATTTGGGATGCGTAACTAGTTACCTAGGAAACGCCGGAAACAGCTAATAATCGTAGTCTCTAGGGAGAGAAACATGCTACCTAGGGAGAGAAACATCCTACCTATCCTAGAAAAGCAGTGTTTCTCTCTCTAAAATTAGGGAATAAGAACGTGTTTCTTGTGCATGTGTTACGAAAAAGGAATTTTTCTCTTAGTGCAGTCAAAAATAAATAATAATATATGTACAATATTTTAAAAAGATCTTGAAGTACTTGATATATTTTTCACTGTCAAACAATTCTAAATTATTTGTGATAAAATTGTTTCTACTAAAATTGGTAGAAAATATAGTTACTTCACGCGCGGGAATAATCGCTTGTTTCCCTCCCTTGATGCATAACATACTATTAATGGTTATATGACATGATTGTCAAACTTTAGTTGCGTTGTTATAGTAACCTGGATTATTACTCACGACCGGCGCTATATTATCGTGAGTAATAATTTGTTACACATAAAAATGCAATATTTAATTTTGTAAAGTTTTCAACAACTTTTGTCTTTCTAATTATAATTCATGAAAAACGTCTCGTGTTAAATATTTATTTTTCCGTCACACGTGTTGCACCCCTGAGGAAGTCACCCCTATTAAAATTCAGGTCATCCAGTTGACCGGAAGTTGGCTATGAAGTCCTAAACAACCGAAGACGTTAGCTCCTTCGTGTCGCAGTGACAATAAATTAAAGAAACAAAATTTTAAATTTTCAGCGGTTACAAACATTAAATGAATTAATTATTATTTAAATTTATAAGCTGGGGGTTAAAGGTTAAAATTTAAATATACGGCATGTAAATTTCGTAATGTTATTTTCATTTTTTGTAATTTAAATAGTGTCTATGAATATGGAAAAGCCGTCTTGGATTTTGAAATAAATAAAATGTTTTTCTACTATCAACAATTAATGTTTGTGTTATTATTTTTTTGTTTTTAAATTGTGTTGATATTCATTTGTTTGTTGTTTTTATAACCGTGTGAAATTGTTTTAAAAATTACAACAAATGCGAGCCTAGATTTATTTTTTGTTTTTTGAATGTGATATAATAAAATTGCGCATGTGGAGGTTTCTAACTTTCAAATTATTCATATATGCAGGACGTAAACATCTGAGGGGCGGTCCTACTTCAACTTCTGGGAATTTAGGCCTTTTTTCTTTTTAGTATTTCGTCAATATCTGATGTTTTAAGTCGTTTTTACTTCAACAACTTTCGCAAACTATGAACACTTAAATTTATACAGAAATATTTGAATGTTGAAAGAAATGATATACACATACAATGAATACATGTTCAATGAATGTTTCAAGGGTTCATGCTATCCCATTTAATGCAACATGATGTCATACGAGTATATGTTATGAAATATAAATATTTAAAAATAAATCAGGTTCACACATTTTATAATTAACCGTATAATTCGCGCATTCAAATCTCGCTGTCATTATACATACAAATAAATAAATAAATATATAATCACGCATTTTACCCATTACTGGGTGTGGCACTCTGCCTAATCAGATCTCGGTAAGTGATATATTTTTTCGTGTGAAGTGCGGTTACCAGCCGTCAAATCACGGCCCTCAAAAATGTTAGTGGAGGAGGAGTCACATTAAATTGGTGAAAATTGTTTGTCGGCTGTGAGGATCGAACCAGGGTTCTCAAGATACATGCAAATATCTCAAAAATACAAATGCTACTGTAACAATCGTATTTTAATGACAGTCTATTTATTAATTTGCTACTCTGTACAACAGGAACTTACAAGTAACCGCAATTACTGTAGCTTATAGTGGAATCTGAAAAAAACAAATTCCTTTCGTATTTTTTAATATAAGTTAATATTAGCTAGATTTGATTTCAAGACTAAACAAACAATTTTCATCAGTTTAAAAATCTACCCCTGTGGCTCTCCCTCTTCTAACAACTTTGGGGGCCGTGATTTAACGGCTGGTAACAGCACTTCAAGTTAAAAAAATATATTACTTACTGAGATCTGCTTTGGCAGAGTGCCACACCCAGTAATGGGTAAAAGGCGTGATGATATATTTATATTATTTATTTTAGAAAATAAATTCTAATTACAGTAGCTTATAGTGGAATTTAAACCATTTAGACTCATTCATATTTTCTGGATATAAGTTAAGATTGACGAGATTTGAATTCACTGCTGATGGCAACCTATTTATTTATTTGTTAGACTGCACAACAGGAAGTTAATCCCAAATTCAGTAACTATTAAAAATCTGATTTTTAAGATTCCATTATAAGTTTCTGTTGTACCGGGTAACAAATAAATAAATAGACTGCCATTAGCTATGAATACAAATCTTGCTAAAAATATAAAGTAAACACTTGGCTATGTTTCACAAAATTCAGCCTCCAAGTCACCTTATGAGGGCATCGTCAGAGGCTGGCCAGCACAGTTCAGTTAGTAACCATAGACGCGTTTCGCTCTTATTAGAGCTCATCAGTATGGTATAACTCACTTCTTCACCTAGAACAAAGTTCATGTGAAGAAGCTGGTGACGAAGAACTTCTTCTTTGTTGTTATTTAAATTGCTATTGCATAGCTTTCCCTTTTTTTCGGTAGATGGCATGACCAGTTCCACAAAACTTCTCATGTCATATTACTAGTTTGTTAGAGATCTTATTCTCTGCTGGCACAGTTCTTCGTCACCAGCTTCTTCACATGAACTTTGTTCTAGGTGAAGAAGTGGGTTATACCATACTGATGAGCTCTAATAAGAGCGAAACGCGTCTATGGTTACTAACTGAACTGTGCTGGCCAGCCTCTGACGATGCCCTCATAAGGTGACTTGGAGGCTGAATTTTGTGAAACATAGCCAAGTGTTTACTTTATATTTTTATTAAACCTTGTTTCACCAAGTGTTGGATGACAATTAATTTTGTCTTTGTTGTTATACAAATCTTGCTGATGTTCACTTTAAAAAATACAAAAGAAATGGATTTTTCAGATTCCACTATAAGCTATTGTAATTGGAATTAAGTTTCTGTTGTACAGAGTAGCATATTAATAAATAGACTGACATCAGTCATGATTTCATATCTCCCTGATTTCAACTTATATAAAAAAAATTGCGACAGTTCAGATTATAATTTTTTTCTTTGTTTCTTTCATTTCACCTGCTGGAATATGTATTGTTTTAATGTATTATTTGGCATATTGTTATTATTAATTAGTGTGAACCTATTATTGGTCTGTATTTTGTACGACTGTTTGTTCTCTTTTTAAATAAATTACAGTATAAGCTACTGTAATTTATTTATTTATTTATGTTACGCTGTACAACAGGAACTTAATCCCAATTACAGTACAGGGTTCACACTCACCGAGCTGCAGTGTAGTAGTTTTATATAATTTTTAACTTGTGTGAGATTTGAACTCGGGATCTCCGGATTCAAATTCCGTATCGCTATCCACACCACCGTACTGACGGACAACTTGGATGAAGTTCTTGTTGTGCAGAGTAATAAATGACTAAAAACATAATTTTTTTACTGAATTTATTTTCTTCATCAACTAGATATTTTTCTAGACTCTTCTAGTTTGTAGATTCTAGATTCTTGTAGAGTTGGTTGATACTCGATGGAATATTTGCTGTTAGCGTGCAGTGGTGGTGTGTGTGTGTGTGTGTGTTGTGTTGTTGTGTGACTTGGGGTGATTGATTTCGGTGGCCGTGTCGCGATGTCCGAATGTTTTCAGGACCACTTTTTCCACGAGGCCCATTAGTCCGCCGATCCACCGCCGCGGCTCTGCTAACCGTCACTCAATCCACCAGTGACCAACAAACTACAAACAACCACTACCTCTAAACACATGCAAACATAAACCCCCTAATAGTATATATATATATATATATATATGGCATTTCAAATGACCCTTCCAGTCAATGAAAAGTTCATGAATACTGCCGTATTAAAACTTGAAGGATTCGATCGACGTTAAATGATGAGTAAAGCCCGGATTTTTAGGCAATTGCCTAGATTCAAATTTTAATATACTTTAGGCAATTTCGTTTTTCTATACATAGGTAATATGTTTACGTGTAATGGAAGTTTTTTTTTTCGTGCCTTAGAGCCTATTTTTTCTATATTTTGGTTATTGTGCCTATTTTACCTTATACAGCCTATTTTGCCTATTTTTGTTGCCTATTCTAACTTTTATTGAGCAGACAAGGTTTATCATCTACTTCGTTGACTAATTCAGCACTCGACAAAGTGTTTCAACCTAACCTATAATATTTAAAGTGCTTACTTTAATCAAGTTTTTGTGTGTGAATTTAAAATGCCGAAAGAAAAAATGTTTCCCTTTCTGAAAATTTCATAGAACAATAGCTCGAAAAATTTTGTGAATTAAAGTATACTACATAGTTTGAATTTGCATAATAGTTAATAAAATGAGAACCCTACATTATAATTTTTCAGATAGCGTAAATTTTTGTTTAAAATTATTATTTTTTTCTAACAAAGAATAGATACGAGTTCCAATATTAGAAGAAGGATTCGTTTATTTTTTTGTAAATAAATTATTTACATTTATGCTGCCTAAAATCCCGCCTATTTTAGAGTAATTACCGGCCTATATGCCTGCTTATTTTAGTGTTTTTAAGAGCCTAAATATCCGGGCTTTAATGATGAGTACTAGTCGAGGGAAGTGTAGGTTTCTTTTTATTTGACTGTACTTTTACGAGAATATATAAAGACTGTCGTGTTATAGGAAATATTAATTATTTACCCAGTTCGATTTTTAATTAAAATGTTATTTTTATAAATTTGTTTTCTGGTAATATGTTCCTATGTCGCAACGAGCTCTATTTTAACGAGTGTGAAGTTGGCTTATGCCGTCGCCTCTTCCACGTTGCTAACTTTACACGAGTTAAAATAGACGTTTCGGTTTAGGAACGTACAGGACTTTTTGTCACAAGTGCACTGAAATTACCCCTTTTTAATACGTCAGGTAAAATCAAATAAATTAGAAATTTAAAAAGTCATGTTTTCCAGTTACCATGTATATTGCAAATTTGTACCGGCCAGAAACGAGGCGACAATGAATCCACCTGCAAATAGTTATTTGTATATTAAGAGCGTAAAGTGATTCTTTGTTACTCGAACACGGTAATTACAGCGTGAGCTGCAATAGTGTAAAAGGAACAAAGACACTTCGTGATACACACATCATTTTTTCTACGATTGCATCTTAAAATTATTTAAAAACGTATACGTACTGAAAATAAATTCGTTCTGTCAACTGTCAATATGACAAGTTTCTGTTTTGTATGTATCCCTGGTAACTATAGAAATAAGTGCGCATTTAATAAAGTTATTTTTCGATTGTTCCATAGAAAACGTCAACTTTACGATGAAAAATAAGAGCGTAATTGTCAACTTTTCATAGCAATCGTAGAAAGAAAAAGTCTATTTCCGTAGCTACAGGGGTAGTTTTAATATAGTAAAAATTATTTGTCGACTGTGCGAAACAAACCGAGGTGTTATTAGTGAAAAAATGTTAAAATTTGTTGTTGAATTTTATTTAGGACGCCCGGTAGATATTGCAGATCTGAGTATCGTAAAACAATCAAAATAAACAGTTGTTAATGAAGAATGAGTCATGGTTCAATTTTCAACATTCAAATAACTTCTAATATTATAAGAAATGATTCAACGTAAAATAAACAAATGCACCTACTTGTAATTATATTTTATTTAATTACCTATTATTGTTAATAGATTTTCTTTATTTTAAAACCTACAACCTCTAAGTTAATTAATTCTGATAATAAATGATAAGTATGTTATATTATATTTATGCAAAATAAAACTGTACAACTACGAACAATAATATTACATAATAATAATATTATTGTAAAAATACGAATAAAACAGAAAAATACGTAATATAATACAAGATATTAATTCATTATTTTCTTTTGTTACAGGTCAGTCCTTCTTGAAACTTCAATCAATTGGGATTCAAAATACTTACAATGTAAGTGATTATTATTTAATTAATTCCATTTTAAATATTTTATAAAATATCCGGTATCCAATATTTTTAAAATATTAAATAACATTTTAACGATACTTCAATTGGGATGAAGTTCCTGTTGTACAGAATAACATAAATAAATTTATTTAATTGATAAAATAATTTCAGAAAATATTTAAATAATGCATTAAAAATAAGTTGTGAACTTTTGTTGTCCTATTGTTGAACTGTAGAAAATGTTGAGTAAAACTTGATATTCCACCGTTTGAGAATCGCTGATAAAGGGCTAAAAAACGGCAAAGTTGGAAGTCGTAGACGACAGCGCAAACGGCTACCGAATTTATGCAAATTTGCGCACAGCCGCCGAACATTCATCGCCGATTTTCAGATTTCATCTCCGACCAAAAAAATTGCAAATTTGCTCCACTTCACCTATCTGCCATCTAATTTATTACTTACGTAATTAATACGACCTTTTCTTCCGTAATTGACTGTTATTTTATTATTCGGAAACACTACTACAAATAATGAAAGTTACGTAAGATGTTCAAACTTATTGGCAGCAATTAAATTTAATTAATTACAGATCAATTAACACATGAGATAAGACAAATTAAAATTAGTTATGAAAAAGATACTATTTTCAATAATAAATTGTTTTGGAATGTTAGCAATTATTTATTTAAATGTAAGTTAAATACAACCATTACATTATTAATTATACATCATTTAATAAATTTATTAAGGCCTTCAGGCTAAAATACTTTTCATAAATCAACATTTATTATATACATACAAATTTTAGAAAACCTTAAAATTAATTCAATACTGCTCTGTTGTTTAATATCTATGAAGGCTTATTAAATACCCTTTAGTGGCAAGAACCCCTCGGCATTTAATGTGCACCAAATAACGAAGTGTCCAGTTTGAAACTAGCTTTTGTTCCTTGAAAATATTGTTGATAGACGTTGCAGGTAGAATTTCTGAAAGTAGACTTCGTTTTAGATCTGTTAGACAAAAGATAAACGATTTTAGTTGTGCTACTAACCGCTGGGATCGCTGTGCGTCAACAATTGAATGTCGTTGTCTTTACAAAATGTCTGTAAAGATGGCGGCACCACACAGCAAGTCGCTAGATTTATTTGAATAATACTTGGTTTTACTGTCGACCATTCATGTAAATCCCTGAAAATTGGTTCTTCTATATCCGCCAATCCGATTTGTAAAATTTTCCGACTGTCAATAAACTTTTCCGTTGCTGTCCAAATGTTTTTCAAGTTTTCCAACTTTTGATCAGGTTCATTTTCCTCTTGGTTATAGTTGTATGAAATTATGAGGTTATCAATTGTTTCTATTTTTAAAGTCGACAAAACTAAAACAAAAAAAGTTACCTACAAATAATTTTTAAATGTGGTAGAATATTTACCGGTTGTTATCGCGTCGTTTAAGGCCTTTTCATTAACGGAATTTACAAATAACTTGATTCCAAATTTCAATTCTGTGCGGTCATTACGCATTAGCTTGTCAACAGTGTCGTCATGACGACGACAAATTACAACGCTTTGCGCAGACTCATCACTACCTGCCCATTCGCTGAGTGTGATTTTAATCGCTTCTGAAAGCTAGAACACGAGAATAGCAAATCATTAGCTTATCTTTATCATAGTAAATAAATAAACTCTTAAAATGACACTACAATTATACAATGACCCCGACTAATAATCAATAATAATTGAAGTACTCAAATAAAATATACAAAACACATTTTTATAACTTACTTTTGAAACTAAATAATTATATGCAATTTTAGTCATCAAGCATTGTTATGAAATAGCAAATGTTTTAATTACGTATGATGTCATCATATAATTATTGTTTTTTATTTGACGTTGCACAAAAAAAAACATAATTATCATACCTCTTCTGTTGGATTTTGGTTAGGTTTTTTCGTCAGATCGTTCAATGACAGAATGTTTCCTGTATTTACAGTAACATAGCGAACTGATTCAAAGAGTGTTGCCATAATTTCACTAAAATTTCACAAGTATTGAGAAAACTGCTCGACAACCTTCTGCGATTGTATTTATATGACAGTGTGAGAACAATTGCATAATAAGGAAAATAAGGCTTGTGATTGGTCAAATAAAATACACTGAGTAGTAAAATAGTTGTGAAAGAAACCGTGTTAATCATTTAATCAATGTATTATTGATTGTAACTTGTATATTTATATTTCATGATGTACGAATCTATTGATAAATTATTTGGTGATTTATTAAATTATAAGCAAAAATATTGATTTTTAAATTTTGTGCCAACACTTTTGATGTACAAGATATAGATGCGCAACAATGTTGCGCAGTTGGCTAAAACTTTATTGTACTTCAAAATAAGTTGTTAAATTTGAAATACCAGTTAAATTAAAGTTGTTTTCATTAATTATAAGCTATAGTTTGAATAATTTTAGTGTGTTTATAAGAAAATAAAAATTTGATTTCCATTTCAAAACATAATTTGTGTTCTCTAATACTTGATAAGGTAAGAAAATTATCCGTAAAATCTTGTGCGATGTTAAGGTTAAGGTTCATTTTCGCTTGCGCCATGTTTTGACATTTACGACTAAACATTTATGACATTCCATAATTGTACGGCATTAAAGACTATCGTTTTCGTGGGATAAATCAATTTCGTGGTATTTCCATTGTGTTTAAACGTAGATAAGATGCCAGTGGACCTGATAGGTTTTGCTTATGCAGCTGCTGTAGCTTGCGGAGGTGTTTTAGGTTATTACAAGGCAGGTTAGTTACTTTCATTATAAATCTGAGGTTATGTTTACTAATTTGCATCTGTATTATCTATTTGCAGTCATGAATTGGCAAAATGATTATTATCGTGACTAATTTTTTCAGAAATTGTTTATCGATTTTTAATCAATTGTTGTGTGTTTATTGATTACAACAGTTACTTAGCAACTAAATTGTTGAAAATCATTATTGCACAACAACGAGAAATCTTTTTTTATTTATTTTTATTTCAGTTATAAATGAAATATTTAGGATATAATCAAGATTATACAGATGTAATATTAAAACATTTATTTCAAAATAATACAGAATAATCATTTTATCGGCTTCGCCGTAGGTTCAATCCCATCTCTGGGTGCAGGCGTCCTTTTCGGAGGTGCTCTAGCATATGGGGCCCTCCAAGTTAGCCAAAACCCTGCGAACTACTCCTTACAATTGACCACCAGCTCTATACTTGCCGGTGTCATGGGTTACCGCTACTATAGCACCGGGAAGTTGATGCCAGCTGGGGCTGTATGTGCTCTCTCTTTGGCAATGATTGCCAGGATTGCTCTCAAGGCTACTGGGGTCATCGGTCATACTGAGAAGCCTCAGTAGATGGCGCTATCTGTTGTTAATGCTTTATATTCTTGACTGTACCTAATCTATACCGTACTGTTGAATGTTTTGTATATTATATGATTTTAGGCTAGACTTTTAAAATGCAAAATACAGGGAATTTGTGGTTTAAAAGTCTGGTCCGTGGTCTTCCTGATATTCACTATTTTCTGGTTGTTTGTTTAGTTTGTATCTATAGTTGAATATAGTTATATGTTTATAAAACATTAATTACTAGTTTTTTTATTACCTCGATTGTTATTTCGATAGTTAAGCACGTTTTAGACTCTATAGAACTATGTTTAGATGATTTCATAACTTTGTTTATAAATGTACGTAAATTGAATTACTTTGGTACGTGTTTCTAATTAAATATAGGTAATATTAAGAGAGACAGATCTACGAGTAGAAATGAATAAAATGATATGATTGAAGGATTGTTGCGTAAATGATAGATGAAGCGAGCTTGTATGAAACGAATTATGAATGTGGATGAAGTGTGCTGTGACAGGATGGAATTGTTTAATTGCAGGATTAATTTAATGAATCCTCATTAGTTGAATATGAGGGTAAGAGATACGTAGTCGACTGGATGAATATAATTAAAAAACGAAAGACAGATGAGCTTATATGAAAGAAATTATGAATGTGGATGAAGCTTGGTATGACAGGATAAGGATGTTTAACACAGATTAATTGTAGTAAGAATAAGTTTTATTGACAGTGAGATATTGATGGATATAATTAAAGATGTGTTGTTTGAATAAAAGATGAAAGGAATGATGTCAATGAAAGTCAAGTATCTTGGAGAAAATATTTTATGTTACATCAGAAAAGCATTTAATACACTGCAAAGCATAATATTTTACAATTTAAAATACAAGTAGGAACTTAGACTAATAATTTTCACATTAACTAAACTGGGCTTGTTTAATACTATGATAATTAATAATTACTTTATGGCAAGACGACCTCAATTATCAAAAACATTAATTACTACTGCAGTACTCAAATATACAATTATAGTAATCAATACTTTTCTGTATCGAGGTCTTCTGCTAACTCGAATAAAATAACAACTTAACATTGCACTATCTCACACTAGATTTCGATGGTCATTTGTTTAATGTTTTTATCGGAAATCACAAACTATCTATCTCTATCTCTCTATACCCGTACAGTCGTACAAAGAAATATAATTTGTAGAGAAATTCTCCTTAAAATCGGATTTAAAGATATAATTTCAGTTAAATATTAACCGGGTTGTCTTTTAACATTACTGGCAGTTAAATTACTGAAAATTCAGGGGGCGGGGGAGACTCAAAATTGAGTTAAAGTCTTCAATCACTTCGTTACCACATTTATTTTAAATAAATCACTGTTCGTTTATTTTTTATTTAAATATGGACACTTTTTCGTTGTTACGTTCAAAAAAATATTATTTTTTAGTTTTTTTGGATGTCACGAATCTTCGGGCTGAACTCCATTATTAAACAATACTGAAAAACAGAAGGAAATATTAACAAAAAATCATTTTACAAAGTAGGCTTTAAATGTTAGAAAATAAATGATGATTAGTAACAAAAGAATGACGACAATCGAATGTCAACAAACAACCAGCGATGCTCAATTGTTCAGTTGCTTTTCAATTGTTTCTGAAATAGAACACAACATTAAAACAAAAGAGTCAAAGTTAATATGTGTAGAAAAGTGTTTAGTAATGTTTTTGTGTAAGATATTTTATGTTATTTTTTTTGAAGTTTGAAGTAAGTTGTAAGTAAACGTATAGTCGTTAGTTCGAATGATGTGCTAAGACTTTTAAGCGTTGAAGTCGAAAATATTATTTTGTCATGAATTCATAGAAGAATAATAGTTGAAAGTTTAGGTCTAGGAGTCTAAAAAGTCAGAGGTCTAAACTAGATTCTAGTTTTCTACAAAAATCTAATCTAATTTCTATTCTATTAGAAAATTTTGTAAAAGTTTACATGCTATTTAGAACGAAAGTTAAAAATAAAGAAGCGACTATTTTTACGTCAATCGATAGAAGGCCCAATTTTGCTGCTCTTCCAGCTGTCAAAATATATTAACCGCTAGTATAAGTTCCGATTAAATGGATCCATTCTTTTCGATGTCAAACATTTCTAAATTATTTTGTATACGGCCGTGCGTAAAATTTACTTTTAGTTAATAAAATAACTGTTTAATAACAAGATTTCATTACTCACGGGTTGCTCAACAAAAAGTAGATATATTACTTCATCGCTTTCATTGATTAAAATCAGAAATTATTCATACATGACGAAAATATTTAAATCTAAACAACTAACAATTTATACCAATGCAACAATTTGACAATAGTGATATTTCACTTATTTGACAACATCTCCATTCAATTTAATTTGGAGTTTTTTCTTACTTTATTATATAAAAACCACAACTGTAAGATAAAACGTTGTGTAATCAGACGTGAGTAAAATGTCATTATATGCTCGTGAGAATTATCACACTCGCGTATAATAACTTATTTTACTCACTTGAATGTACTATAACGCACTATTTACCGTTGGTAGATAATTAAAATAATGAATTTTTCAGTATTCAAAATTGACATTTATTTTGATAGTTTTACTAATGTCTTCGCTCGTGATTAAAGCCTTACTTTACGTACTAGTATCGTAAATAACTAATAGAAAAAAGTTTCAAATAAAATTTGCAGAAAGTACTTGTTTTTGAAATAATTTAAGATTGTTTGACAACAGAAATTGGGTATTGTAAAGATTGTCGTTGGAATAGTCACTAACTAAAAACAAATGAATTGAGGTAAAACAGTAAAGAAACAGAAAAACAAATGATGACGCGTTGAGTCAAATATCTTACCCTGTAGTATCACACTAGTTCATCAGTTATATCGTCTAGTACTTGTCCCTATTGTAACATTATGTCTGTTACTATTCTCAGCGAAGTAAATAGCACTATTATACGATCGTTTCAAGTAATTGTTATTCACATCGTCATTGTAATTCGGGCTTTTGGTCGTCCGCCCAAAATTCGCAAAATCATAGGGACTTTTTGTTGTTTTACTCCTCAAATTATAATAATCCCCTACATAGGGATTTCTCGTTGTCGCTGGTGTCTTTGTAGTGGTGTAATAATGGCTCTGCGGTCTTTGTGTGGTGTAAGCCTGTCTTCCAAACACGAAGGCAGGTTTGTTCGTCGTAGTATAATGATGGTACTGTCTCGTTGTTGGGGTGTAATAGTTACTTTGCGTTTGAGTGGTGTAATACTGTCTGGGGGTGGTATAGTATTGTGGTTGTTGGTATGGTGGTTCTGTTGAGGTTTGGGGTGGTTGTTGGTATTGGTTGTTGTTGTACGGAGGTTGTGTGGTGTATTGTTGTTGGTAGTATTGAGGGGGTGGCGTCTCAGCGGCGGGTTCTTCTTCTTCTGCGAACCTACATCACACATAACATTCATCCCTCACACTTTCTACTAATATGTACAGATACAGCTCACCCACAAATCACTCAGTTTTTATATTCAGTTCATAACATTTCTTTAGTGTGGTTATAAAAGGCAAATTAATATTTCGAAATTGATTACTTTGATTTTAAGATACATTGAATTATAGGTCATTCTATATTATATTTAAAATAATAATTTACTATGTACCAAATCAACAAACTTTTAATTAGTATATTTTAAGTAAATTAATGAAATCAAATATTATTAAAGAAAAAATTTGACTCACAAAAATTGAGAGAAAAATTAGAATAAACTCATATTTGAATTCAAATACAACTATTTTCTTGACAACTCAATAACTAATTTTCGAATCTTTTTGTTTCATAATCAGTATGTTCAATACTATATGTCATTATAAAATATACCTCAAGTTATAGTACACCCTGTATATCTAAGCAACAGGAATATTTACAAATCTAAAATAGTTTATTAAAGAACGAATTTTATAAGACATTTTTATTTTTTTCTCGCGTCCAAACTTAGAAAAAAATATTTTTTTTTTGCTATTTTCCATCTTTTTAAAATTAAAATGTAAAAAATGAAATGATGAAGGATATTTTAAACCGAGCAAATTTAGGGCAATTTATATATGAAATGTTGTGGTTGGTAACTGTTATTGACATTTATGCAATTGTTCTGATTTTAAGCTAATATTGACATTATAATCTTCTCAGCTTGATAGGTTCAATATGTAATGACTTCCTTATGAACGCAAAATAGAAAAAATCAAGTTGACAATTACGCTGTCATTTGTCATCGTAAAGTTGACGTTTTCTGTAGAATAATCGAAAAATATCTTTTTTGCATGTCTCCAATGGCAACGCGCGAAAAAGATGTTAAATATGCGCTTATTTCAATAGTTACCAGGGATACAAACAAAACAGAAACTTGTCATATTGGCAGTTGACAGAACGAATTTATTTTCAGTACGCATAAGTTTTTTAATAATTTTAAGATACAATCGTAGAAAAAATAATGTATGTATCACGAGCGTAAAGTGTCTTTGTTCCTCTTACACTATTGCAGCTCTCGCCTTTGGCTCGCGCTGCAATTACCGTGCTCGAGTAACAAAGAATCACTTTACGCTCTTAATACATAAATAACTATTGTCGCGCGTTTTTAATGACAACGCGCAAAAAAGATATTAAATGCGCGCTTATTTCAATAGTTACCAAGGATACAAACAAAACATAAACTTGTCATATTGGCAGTTGACAGAACGAATTTATTTTCATTACGCATGTTTTTTAATAATTTGAAAATGCAATCGTAGAAAAAATAATGTGTGTATCACGAGCGTAAAGTATCTTTGTTCCTCTTACATTATTGTTGCGCGAGTCGAAGGCGTGTAACAAAGAATCACTTTACGCTTTTAATACACAAATAACTATAGTACGACAGTCATCATTCTACAATGCAAGCCTGTTATGTTGGTTGCCTATCGACCATTTACTGTCCGCTTTTAGTGCTGTGTTACTTACAGTGGGCGGCCCTGTGGCGCATCTTGTCTACGTATATAAGAAGGTGTATTTTGAGAATAATCTGGGATGATATTTTCATGTTCAGCTACGCAACGACCATTTAAACAATACTGCAACACAAATAAAACCATTTGTTAATTTTGCAAGTTTAATAAAATTTCCTGAGTACGTACCTGACCATCTCCACATGGCGAACCTTCAGCAGCAGGTCGGTACGCTACACAGTAGCCACTACCTGCATCGAAACAGAACAGCTGGGCGCATACCCTATCATCTTTCTGCAAGTGAAACAACATATTGAAAAATTGTATGTCCTTTGATTGATCCCACTTACAAAGCACGCAGAAGTTCCTCGATCCTTCCGGCACTGTGCATCCAAACTCAACAGCTTCCCTGGTAAAACCCTCGGCAGGGAGTCATCTTCATGGGGTGCGTTGTACAGACACGTGGCCGTGTCACCGTTCAGGAAATGGTGGAAGCTAGCAACACTACACGGCGACCAGCGGAAACCTCTTTCTGTGTGTCTTAGATCGGACATGATGTAACCGTCCTCCCAACGACATTTCTCTGCACCTGGACCTCCTAGGTATGATGGGGGTGGACTACCGTCGTGCACGGCGCCGAGACTATAGAAAGAGATTGACAATTTTATTGATGTATTTTTACTTTCTTGTACGAAGTAAAGGAAGTATTGTAATCGCGAAAATTTTCGGTTCTCAGATTTCAGTGGAAATACGCATTTTGGCTATCCCTGAATCCATTTTGACTAATTTCGTAGTGACGTCTGTACGTACGTACGTATGTATCTCGCATAACTTAAAAACGGTAAGCCGTAGAAAATTGAAATTTTATATTTAGGACTGTTATAACATCTAGTTGTGCACCTCCCTTTTTGGTCATTATATAACTTCCGGAAGTAGTACTTTACTTCAAGATTTTCATGAAAAACTATATTCAAATATAATTTAAAACTTTTCAAATTTGGTATATAAGACTACTATATCATTGGAAATAACATAATAGATTTTGGTTAAAATAGACTAACCGGAAGTGACACATTACATGAAACTGCTAACAGTTTTCCTTGAAAAAAAATGGTATTATTTTAATTTTAGAAATAAATGCTACAAATAAAAGTTTTAGAAAATTAAATTCGTCGTTTAGCACATTAAGAATTTTTAAATTAGCCTTTTGCATAAGCGAGATATCTAAATTTAAATATTATATATATATCAGGGTGGCGACTAACCTGGAAAACCGGGAAAACCGGGAAAAGTCAGGGAATTTTATATTTCTGGAAAAGTCAGGGAAAAGTCAGGGAATTTTATTCCATGTCAGGGAAAAAAGTTTTTTGTTCCTTAAATTTTTTAATTTAATTTTAGAAAAATAACTACAAACTTTTATTTCAAAATGTATTTAGTTATTTTTAGATTTTATTGACAGAATACCCTTTATTAGATAGATAGTATACCTTTATTGGCAACAAATACCCTTTATTGCTTCTTAAGAGTGAGAACCGCTATCTATGAAAATATAACCGAAGGATGTTTACTAATTGAAAACTGTTTTGTTTTGTCTAACGTTTCTACCGCGCTATGTTTTTTTCTGTATGCAATATTTAAGGTTGTGTCTTTGCCTGTTTAGAAAGACAAATTGATTTTGCTTTTACTATAAATTTAATTTAAAAAAAAACAATTATATTACAATATATGATATAATATATGAAATGTAACCATAAATTCATAAATAAGTCAATATTCTAGAAGTCAGGGAATTTTTTTACTTAGTCAGGGAAAAGTCAGGGAATTTATTAATGTTACTTGAATCGCCACCCTGATATATATTTTTTTTTTTTAATTAAGTTTGCTATGGATTAGAACAAACAATAAAATATTTAATGTCAAATATGTGCAATTAAAAAAATATCTACAGTTTAATACGCGTACAAGGAAGTCATGTCGTGTCCACATCAGATTTTTTTAAAATTAAGTTTGCTATGAATTAGAACAAAAAATAAAAGATTTAATGTCAAATATGTGCAATTAAAAAAATATCTATAGTTTAATACGCGTACAAGGAAGTCATGTGGTGTCCACATCAGATTTTTTTAAATTATGTTTGCTATGGATTAGAACAAAAAATAAAAGATTTAATGTCAAATATGTGCAATTAAAAAAATATCTATAGTTTAATACACGTACAAGGAAGTCATGTGGTGTCCACATCCGATTTTTTTTTTAATTATGTTTGCTATGGATTAGAACAAAAAAATAAAAGATTTAATGTGAAATATGTGCAATTAAAAAAATATCTACAGTACAAGGAAGTCATGTGGTGTCCACATCAGATTTTTATTTTTGGTTGTTGGGAGACTTACAGATGTCCAACTTCGTGGGCAGCGACAATAATTCCACTGAAACCACCAGTGTCTTCGATGATGGCGACGGAGTTCACTTTTTCCAGACGTTTATTCACCACGCAAGCTCCTCCGACGTACGCGAATCCTATATCCCCCCAAAACAATCAAACATCAATAAATACTATTCACTTGTAAGATATTGAAATTGTGTACACTGCTCATAAAAATACTGCCATTAATTTTCTTTATGACCGGCATATAATATATTCATTATACCATGAGTTTATTTTAACGTTAAATATGGACGAGGATGACAGTGGCGGTCGTGAGTAATGTAATTAAACTCGCGGATAAATTATACCACGTCATCTTAATAAGTAATACCTATCATTACACGCTCGTTAAATAACATAATTACTATATTCCTCGTCTACGGCAAGAAATGCGGTAACTATATTTTCTACCACAAATAATTTAGAATTGTTTGACTGTGAAAAATATATATCAACTACATCAAGATCTTTTAAAAATATTGTACAAATATTATTATTTATTTTTGACTGTACTAAGAGAAAAATACCTTTTCGTAACACATGCACAAGAAACACGTTCTTATTCCCTAATTTTAGAGAGAGAAACACTGCTTTTCTCCCCTAGGGAGAGAAACATAATGTTTATCTCCCTAGGTAGCATGTTTCTCTCCCTAGAGACTACGATTATTAGCTGTTTGCGGCGTTTCCTAGGTAACTAGTTACGCAACCCATATTTGACATTTGTCCCGATAAGATAGTAATTTTTGTGCACTTGTTACAAAAAATATAATCTGCTTCACGGGAGGGCGCGATTATCCCTTGTGTGAAGTTGACAAACCTCGACTTCAGCTCGAGCTTTCGTCCCTCGATTACGACTCGGTTTACCAACTTCACACGCGGGAATAATAATCGCTTGTTTCCCTCCCTTGATGCATAACATACTATTATAATACACTCAAAACGAAGGTGTTCCTTGGCAATATTTTTATTCTAAAGTGTACACAATATGTTTGATGACTAAGTTTTAGTGTTAATGTTTAGTGGGTATAGTTAGTAAAATAAACTGATATGTACAGAATGACTTGAGTTAATGTATAGTTAATACATTAAGCAATAGTTAATCAACAAGAGTTAAAGTAGCAATCCTTAACCTCATGCAAAAAGCAACAGTAACGTCAATGCTAGTCTTACCTACAAACAAACTGTGACGTCAAATAAAAATTAACAATAAACATAAGACAGTCAGTGTGCATTCGGTGATAGAAATGTGTTTAATATTCGAAGGGGTGAAGAATGAATAGAGTACGGTCCATATGTGCGACTAAATTAGTCCTCTACGGTGAGCCTCTCTATCAAGTGTGGTTGGTTAAAACAAACAAATGAATGAGGAAGTTGTTGGAAACAAAAGAAGTGTAGAACACGTGCAGATTTCGTTGACAAGAAACAAGAAATTAACTAGATAAAAATAAGCGTTTATTTCGATGTAGAAAAGAAAGCCAGTATGTTTTCAAACAGTAGCAAGTGAAAGTTAAATCAGGAAAAACACGAGTTGCCAATAAAAGAACAACTAGATATTGAAACTTTGACAAAAACCATTGATTGAATGATTGAAAATGAAACTATCTGTTGGAAATTACTATTGAAATATCCACCCGGTTTTTAATACAACAAATAAATAATTATTCGTAATATTTTATTGATATTATGTCAATTAAAAAACAATATCTAAAATTATAAGATTCTTGATACCTATATTTCATTTCATATAAGAATGCAATAGTTTGAAATATATTTAATTTAAACAGTTAAAATAAGTTTTATAATCAGTTCTAATCTCTCTTCTTTCCGGAATTTTTTTCCGAGTGCATTCCAACAAAGTATTAATCTGCACGAGTGGAACACGAGTACAAATTATGTTGTTGAAATGTACGATACAAATTTCCTGGATATGAATTAATGCGCGAGGGCTGATTGGGTAAGAAAATCGTACCGATACCAACACAAAAAGTACAAATAATTTTAGTTTTATATTTTGTTTAAAATAATCAAATATATCGATCGATATATATCATGATATTTATTTTGATATATATCGTCATATTTTTGCAATGATATATATCCATTATATAAAAATATCAAATAGTTTTTGTGATATAGCCTCCGGAAAAGTGAAATTTTTCGTATTTTTCAGTTTTTCTACTTTTCCGAGGCTATATCTCGAAAACTAAATGTGATATGAAAACGCGCTCAACGGCATTAATTTTCTCGTGCTTCAGTTAACTTATAAACATAGTTTCAGCGATTTTTATTTTTTTTCTATTTTCCGCCAAAAAAATCGCAAAAAGCGGTTTTTTAACATTTTCTCGAAAACCAGAAGTCATATGCATTTGAAGATTGCACCACTGGATTCAGTGGGTCAAAATACATATGTATGTAAATTTTCGTTTTAATAATCCTACGATTAAGGATTTTTGGGAAAATTGAATTAAAATCTGAAAAAACCAAAGGGGTACCCCTTAGGAAATAATTAAAAATATTAAATTGCATAAAATTGTATGAAAATGTGCTTATAAATCAATTCGGACACGGGGAATTCAACGCCGTTGAGCGCATTTCCATATCTTGTTTAATTTTTGAGATATAGCCTCCGAAAAAGTGAAATTTTTCGAATTTTTCAGTTTTTCTAAATGTGTACAAAAACTAAAATTAAAAAATAAATATCCAAAAAGTGATATTTATCTGATATATATCCTATATATCAGATATTTTGATATTTATTATAAATATCATGATATTTACGAACCCTGGATAGAATCATATTACCCATGGCAACTTGTATCAACTAAATAAAATTGATAAGAAAAAAATAATATTTAAATTACGAAAAAATTTCCACTTATTATTAATTTTGCTAGGGAAAGGCAAGTAATGAATTATTTTTTTATTACTATTATTTTGGCAATTTGTGAAGAAAGATCTTTATAATCATTTCTTTACTGCATTCTTATGTGGAACCGAGTATAGCATATTAACATTGATTAAGGTCTACTAAGTTTTTAACCAACTAGTTTTAATTTAATTATTGAGAAAAAAATTGCTACATACAAGTATTTTTTCTGCAATAGCAATAGTTTTGATCACTTACAGGTACAGGGTTCAAACCCAGCTATAACAATATTAATACGACTTATTTTAGCCTGGAAAATCAATCAAAAATTAATTCATAATATGCTAATAGTTATAGTTGTTGTAATTTGACATATTTCTCAATAAACAATTGATCTACTATAAAAATCTGCAATTACAGATCTGCTGTACCCAAATTTGGATAAAATACTACTTGTCAAATTAAAACTATAATTTTCTTTATAAAAGCCATTATTCGTTTGCTTGTTATTCTTGCAATAAAAACAATTGAGCAACAAGTAGATACTCATTAGATACAGTTTTTAATACTCAACATTTTTTGTATTTACACTTTTGGTCTAATTTAATTAGAGAAGCAACAATCATTATATTATGAAAATACCTATGTTACGTATTTCAATTCTACACTCGGTATATCAAATCTGTCAATATTTTTTGAATATACCATAATTGTAAAGTTTATATCAAATTAATAGATCTTAATCAGGTGCTTAATGAATACCTATGGCTTGCAGTTAAAAAAATGTTTATGAAAAGGTAATATAGAATGTATTTTTAAGATGAAATTTGAATCAAATTGCGTGCGAAACAAATGCCTAACCTATCCCTGTAAAACAGAAGAAGAATATCACACAGAGGCGTGCACGGAATCTACTAAAAGGACGTGATATCATGAGCGTAGGGGGTGGGGGTGGGGGTAATTTTACCTGCCGTGCCCCTGTTGCAAACATCGTTCGCGTACTGACGTCTGCACATGTCTAGTCTGCAATCAGAAACACCCTGTCTAGAGACTATCGATACTCGATTGTTATGTGTGTTTGTGTCACTGTATGTGTGGGGGTGGGGGTGGGGGATCGTCTCTGTCAGGTCCTGGCTTCATCTCATCTCCGTCCTAAGCGAGGCGTAAGCGATCTGAACGCTGCTCAGATTGGTGTGCGTTGTTGAGATTCGGTTTTGTTTAAACAGCTTACATCAGAAGGAATTAGTGACGTATGTTTGCCGAGTATTGCGTCATGGAAATAAATCGATTTTGAATACTTTCGAATATCATTAATAATTTATTCAGGTTTTATATATAATAATACTCTTCCTTGAAAATGAAATAGTTTTAAGTATAGTCTTCGTCGTGGAAACTAGAATGAACGATATAAAATTATTATGTTAATATATTATCTAACTTTATTTCTCTGCTTTCAAATGTTATTAAAATAACAAATAAAAGTGAGAGAATATTTATTCAGAGTCCCTTTAATGGGGTAGGTTCGATCCCCACAGCCGACAAACAGTTTTCACCAAATTAAATCTACCTCTGTGGCTCAACTTTGAGGACTGTGTTTTGACGGCTAATAACCGCACTTCACGCGAAGAAATATATCATTTACTGAGATCTGCTACTACAGAGAGTCATGCCCAGTAATGGGTAAAAGGCGTATAAAATAGTATAATTTAAAATAAATTAACTTCTTAAATAGAATAAAGTTCAAATCCCGGCTATATTTCTGTTTTTCTTTATAATTTAATTTAATTTACATTAAGTAAGTATTTACTTAAAAAATACTAATTAAATATAATGGCTGGTAGCATAAGCTCTGTTTTTGGGTGTTTTAAGAGCACGGTTTTAACATGTTAGAGATAGCTAAAACGCCCAAATACACTGCTCTTAAAACAGGCAAACACAGAGCTTGTGCTCCCAGCCATTATGTTTTGCTAAATATAAAATAATATTACATCACTCCTCCCAGTTTCGTTGACGACAACTATACTCATATTTAATTCTAAATGTAAGCTGTTTTATCCTGTAATGTTAGAAATTAGTTCCTATTTTAAATAACTCAACCATCAACTTATTTCGTCAGTTTAATAAGTAGTCAGTATTGAATCACCCTGTATGTGGTCCTTGCCCTGTTCCGCCTTTCCCTGTATAAATGTTAGTAAAAAAATCCATTCAAGTTTATATATATATACACGCGGACAGTTGCTTGTTATCCTTAATGTCCTGCAAAGTAGACTTAAAAATTACCAGCTGTTCCTTTGGTGCAACGCCCTCCTTTTCTTCGGCGACACATATCGTACCTACACACATACAGTGTTACCAACATTATCACTAAATCATCATCAAACAAATACCTAGTATTAGAAAAAATACAAAACACAATATGAATCATAATTGTAAAGTGTAAATGTAACCATGACCAACTTCATTTAATTTCGCTACGCTTATTATGACCGTTTCATATGTCATTAAATAGTTTCAAATTTACTTTTAACTAGCGCCTCTGACAAGATATTTTGTAACTAACATAACATAACCTAATAATGTTGAATGTATAAATAAAATATTCAATTCATTTTGTCATGGGGTAAGTAGCTCAGTGGTATCGAATCGGTCTGTGGATCTTGAGAATCCTAGTTCGTTCCCCACAGCCGACAAACAATTTTCATCAAATTAAATCTACCCCTGTGGCTCCCCATCTACTAACATCTTTGTGGGCCGTGATTTAACGACTGGTAACCGCACTTCACGCGAAGAAATATATCACTTACTGAGATCTGCTAAGACCGAGTGCCACACCCAGTAATGGGTAAAAGGCGTGATGATATATTTATTTATAAACTTTAACTTTCAATTATGGGGTAGGTGGCTCAGTGGTATCGAGTCGGTCTGTGGATCTTGAGAATTCTAGTTCGTTCCCCACAGCCGACAAACAATTTTCATCAAATTAAATCTACCCCTGTGACTCCCCCTCTACTAACATCTTTGTGGGCCGTGATTTAACGACTGGTAACCGCACTTCACGTGAAGAAATATATCACTTACTGAGATCTACTAAGACCGAGTGCCACACCCAGTAATGGGTAAAAGGCGTGATGATATATTTATTTATAAACTTTAACTTTCAATTATGGGGTAGGTGGCTCAGTGGTATCGAGTCGGTCTGTGGATCTTGAGAATCCTAGTTCGTTCCCCACAGCCGACAAACAATTTTCACCAATTTAAATCTACCCCTGTGGCTCCCCCGCCACTAACATCTTTGGTGGGCGTGATTTGACGGCTGGTAACCCCACTTTATGCGAAGCAATATATCACTTACCGAGATGTGCTACGACGGAGAGCCACACCCAATAATGAGTAAAAGGCGTGATGATATATTTATTTATAAACTTTAATTTACAATTATTTAAGGTTGTTTTTGCAACTTGACAATGTGGCCACTTTCATTTAATTGAAATATAAACCACTAGATGGCATTACTTGACATAAAAAACTTTTATGTGGCAAAACGATAAGTTTTAGCACAATTAAAATGAAGTTAGCCATGATGTAAGGCAATATTTATTTGGGAAAGATATCATAGTCCCCTTTGTAAGTTAAGTGATGAATTGTAGTCTGAAAGGTCTAGGTTTGATCCCAGGTTCAGTCAAAAACTATTCATAAAAATTTTATGAGATTTGTCTAAAAGTACAGTTGCTGGTTTTGAATCTAGAAGATTTAATATTCAACCAATTTAGTTGTATATTTTTCACTTACTTGGTGATGGCGACAGCTATGTCGTAGACAGGAAGTCTTCGCTCTCGAAACAAATATTTGCCCATATCCGTCAAGGCGGCAGCACTGTCTATGGCGTCTCGACCAACTCGGTTTCTTTCCAAATACGGTGTGGCATCTCTACCCTATTTTAACAAACATAAACCAATTTTTCAAAAAGTTTCAGAAAGTAAATATTACGAATAAGTAGTGAGTGAATGGTTATGATTGAAGGAATAAATTTGAGGGGAAGAAATAAAAGAGTTTATGAATGTGGATGAAATGAAATTACTATGCGATAAGACAAGGGTGATTGCAAAATAGTTATTTGTGTATTAAGGGAAGAAAGTCTTTTCGAAGGTCCTGTTTCATTCTTCGAGCTGAGGGTAAATAACAAAACATTTGAAGAAAGAATGATATTTTATGATATTTTAAGAAAAACAATTGAAATTTAAATGTCTCTAATGTCAATGACAACTTCATTGAATTACGTTA
The DNA here is from genome assembly GCA_947425015.1 of Pterostichus niger. Lineage (NCBI taxonomy): Eukaryota > Metazoa > Arthropoda > Insecta > Coleoptera > Carabidae > Pterostichus > Pterostichus niger. The sequence goes on along the minus strand of OX380336.1, from coordinate 37,843,974 downwards.
TGTTAACTAGCGCCTCTGCCGAGATACGTCGTAACTAATATAACCTAACCTAAACTAATCATATGGAATGTATAAATTAAATATATAATTTTGAGCGTGTGGTATGGAGGGAGCGTGAATGTGGTTGAAGAGAATATAGTGTGTCAGGATGAGAATGTTAGACGAGGACTGATATTTGACTGCTGTTATTAGATGTTCATGCTACCTCATTTAATGGGAGATAGCTATTATAATCATTTCAATAATATTTCATTCAAGGTTTAGAAAATTAGGTAATAGTTATTCACATTTTGATGGACTAATTTCTTTGCAGTACTAAATGGCAACCGAAGCAGTTTACAAATACCTAAAGACCCAAAACCGACCTTATTCCACTAATGACATCGTCCAAAATCTCCACAAAGAATTTGGAAAAACAGCAGTCCAAAAATCCTTAGACCAACTGGTCCAAGACGAAAAAATAAAAGAAAAAGTTTACGGAAAACAAAAGGTATACTGTATCATCCAAGAAAGCTCTGATGATCCGGAAAAAATGCAAACCGAACTTAATGAAATGGACGAAAAGATTAATAATCTTCAGGAAGCTTTAAGCTCCAATGAAGAAAAACTGAAATCTTCAGAACATGAACTGAAAACTATTCAAAGTTCTCTCACTACTGAGCAAGCTAAAGAGGAAAAAGATCGCTTGGTGAAAGAAACTGAAAAGCTGAAAGCTCGACTGAAAGATCTAAAGGAAAATTCAATACAGATATCCCCGGAAATGAAGAAGAAAATTGAAGATGAATATTCGAAGAATATGAAGGAATACAAGAAAAGGAAACGTATAACTATGGATGTGGTTAATTCTATTCTTGAAGGTTATCCTAAGAAGAAGAAGGATCTGTTGGAGGAGGTTGGCATTGAGACAGACGAAGATGTTGGCTGTCAATTATCTGTCAAATAAATTATATTTGATGTTCTGTTGTTCATTTGTTCTTGTACTTGTTTTGCGAAAATATATTTTGTACTTTTATAAGTAAAATTATATATTAACTGTCTCGAGATTTATGTCATATTTCAAGGCTTCATACTTTTGTTGTTTTCTTAAGAAATATTAATAATTTATATTATTTCCATTTTAAACTGGAGGGATCGACATAAAACGATTAAACGTCTCTGTCCCATATAACTACAATGAAATCTATAAGTGCGGCTACCACAAATCGCTTAACGATGGTTACAATAGGTAATTTTTTAAGGGTCGTATTCAGCCTAAAATTATTCTTGTTTTTTCCTATGATTGACCATTTAAAAATACCGGCGAACGGGGCTGTACAACCCTGTGCGAACCTTGTGACACCAGTTATAACGGGTCATATTTTGAGTTCCTTTGGAAACGTAATTGCGGTGCATTTAATCGTTTTATGCCGATCCCTCCAGTTTAAAATGAAAATAGTATACTAGGTGTTTCAAAAAACAGGCTCTACCCAAAAATAAAAAAAACAATTACAGATTTATGCATCAAAATGCGCATTAAACAACATACAAAACGAACATATTCTATTGCAAGTGTAACCGGAAGTGACAGGAATAAATCGGAATGAAATTAGATTTGAATCACAAGCTACCATGGCTTAGTTGGTTTAAAGCAGCGGAGTTCATAAGGTCCCAGGTTCAAATCCTGCCGGTACCCAATTTTTGGTAGATGGCTCAGTAGTATTGAGTCGGCCTGTGGATCTTGAGAACCCTGGTTCAATCCCCACAGCCGACAAACAATTTTCACCAATTTAAATCTACACCTGTGGCTCCCCTTCCAATAATATCTTTGGGGGCCGTGATTTGACGGCCTGATAACTGCACTTCAGGCGAAAAAATATATCACTTACCGAGATCTGCTTAGGCAGAGTGCCACACCCAGTAATGGGTAAAAGGCGTGATGATATATTTATTTATTTTTTATAATTTAATTAAAAATATATATTATTGAAGATCGGGTATGTAATAATTTTGATTTAATGATTGTTATATGGATTTTAAAAGAAGCAAAACTTAATAATTTTTTATCAGATCAATAATAATCTTTTTCCCAAATGTTAACAATTTTTAAAACGCCCTGTATAAATAATTTTATTATTTCGGACCCTCAACATGAATCTATTTTGTGTGGTCTTACAGCTGGCCCTGAGCTTGACAGATCCGGGTTATAAAAAAAAACAGTTTTGCATTTGATATTAAGTAGTTACTACTTCAAGAAATGGGTAAAAAAAACTGAAAATTAGTTCTTACCCTACTGATGATAATCCCAGCAATAGAAATCCTAATCTTAGGCCCTTTCAACAACTTGTACCTCAAGTCAACACCATTCCAAAAGCTGACAAAATATCTCTTAATTTTGACATTGTCTCCCTCATGGAGTCTATATCCATCGTAGTCAACTATGACTAAAATCTCTGGGTAGATAATGTAGGGTGCTTCACGACGTTGACGCGACTTCGAGGAGGTGGAGTTGATGTCGGACAAGGTGTCCACAGTGTTGAGGGAACGTTTGCGACGGTAGCGTTTGGCGAGATGGTCGGGTTCCATCAGAGCTGGAAACAAATAATTGTAAATTGGTTATTTTTGTAATTCATAGCAGGTTGTGGAGCTAGTTAAGGCGATGGTTTGGACAGATAGAGAGCCCGGATTTGATACTAGCACTGTATATTAACAAAATGAAAATACATGGGCTAAACTGTACTTGACGGCTAAACCTGAAGTTGGCCGCAGGACGCCAGGGACTTCTGGGGAAAACGGCAGTTCGAACGGTACAAAGTTCGACATAAGAAGCAAGCGGTTTGTTATTTTTTACCATAAAAATACGTTCTGTACTAGGTCAGGCATGGTTAGTGGTGTTTTTTTCAAAAGTCACTAGATTTACAACCAATTATCTTGATATTCAAATTTGCCGGGTTTTCCTATGTCCGACTTGTGTCAATTTCACCAAAAGTCGCTAGCGACTCGCAGCCAACTTCTGGTTTGGCCGTCGACTGCGGTTTTACCAATATATGTTTACTCCTTTTATTGGGTGCAATATTATATATATCTTCTTGAGTTGCAAGAAAATAGGGTAAAACTTGACTTGAGGGCCAAACCTGAAGTTGGCTGCAGAACAAGCTGCTTCTGGCTTGAATTCAGGAGTACCAACTAAAAAAAAAACACCCCTAACCATGCCAAACCTAGTACAGAATGCATTTTTATGATAAATATATTTTTAAATAGATGTACTCGAATTTTATTACAAACAAATTTTGTTTCGTTAGTAAAAAAAAACACCCCTAACCATGCCAAACCTAGTACACAACGCATTTTTATGATAAATATACTTCGCATTTCAAATTGCTCGGCTTTTGACGTTAAGTTGGTATTTCTGAATTCAAGCCAGAAGCAGCTTGTTCTGCAGCCAACTTCAGGTTTGGCCCCCAAGTCAAGTTTAGCCGAAAATAGCGTCTTCGTTATTTCAAATTATTTCTAGAATTCACGAAACTGTTGACACTGACAGTAGATGTTCGATCACATCACCATGACAACGTCTAGCTATAAACTGTCCTACCGCCAACAACCTTTCATTACAAAATGTAATACATCTTTTTATAAAACTAATAAACGCTGTGAAGGTGGACATAAAACTTAATTCATCTTTACTCCTTTCGTCGCTCGCCTCATAAACTTTCCAGCTCGCCCGTAAAACTTAATTTACTATGCTGGCCACGTAAATAACTATTAAGTACGTGTTTCCAACGGCAACAGGCGTATTAAATATCTTTATTGGAATTTTAACTTTACAATGACAAATGAGAGCGTAATTGTCAACCTTTCATAGCAATCGTAGAAAAGCAGTAGTGGAAAACTTATTTCTTACCATAATCCCCCAGGTGTTCATCTTCCTCCATAGGTTTCCTCCTCTTGAACACCACGTGCTGGGTAAGCTTTGTCATCTTCCTCCGTCTAATTGGCAACCCTGTATCAATGTGTACTTCACCCCCTTCTTCGTCTTGGTCCAAGTACATTTCATCGTCGTTCATGTCTTCGTCATCGTCAACAACTTGTGTCTGTGACGTTGTGGTGGTCATAGAGTCGTCTTGGTTTGTTTCTGTGGAGTCTGATGTCGTCGGTGAAGAGGTTGATGTCTTTTGAGTAGTGCGGAAACGTATAGGGATGGGGCGGATTACGAGTGTGCTACCGATGCTGCCCTCCTGAGGAAGAAATAAGAATTCAATTAGTAAAGGTAAATATGGAATTGTATTACGAGTATATCAGAAATGAACGAATTTAATTAAACCAATTTTTGACTTTTTCTAATATCAATTTTGAAGACCCATATATCATGCTCTAATTAACTTATAAAATCGCCAGAAAACGAAGCTTTTAATCGAAACTAGATTAATAATATATTTTTCTACTTCCGTTAGGGAATAGACGTTTTATTTCACTTATTTGACTTAGGTAATGAACTACATTATTTAATTAGTGAAATAATGAGGTAACATGGCAACAGATATCTTGGTAGACGAATTCTGATGTGTTATTCTTTTATTTTTTTAATTTATAACTATCATTAATATATCAAAATTTCATAATTTAAAAACGCTCTTTCGTATTTATTAGAACGAAAGTAGAAAAAATATTGTATGAAACTAGTAAGAAAACTCAGTTATTACCTTACTTATGTGTTTACATAATTCGGCTACGCCTCGTTCTGCAAATTTCTCATGCGTAAGGTAATAACCTTCATTTCCTTACTAGTTTAATAAATAGCTATTATTTATTTAATAGTTTGAATAACAGGAAATTCCATTTTATTTATTTATGTTACGCTGTATAACAGGAATTTAACCCCAATTACAGTACAGGGTCCGCACTCACCGAGCCGCAGTGTGATAGTTTTTATATAATTTTTAGCTTGAGTGAGATTCGAATCGGGATCTCCGAATTCGAATTCCGTATCGCTATCCACACCACTGTACTGACGGTTAGGAAATTCCATTTACAGTGGAAGTAACACACATACGTATAATAGTGGAATCTGAATCACTTAACGAAATAGTTTAAAAAAAATAAATATAAATATATCATCACGCCTTTTACCCATTACTAAATGTGGCACTCTAATGAAGCAGATCTCGGTAAGTAATATATTTCTTCACGTGATGTGCGGTTACCAGCCGTCAAATCACGACCCCCAAAGATATTAGTGGAGGTAGAATCACAGGAGTAGTTTTAAAATAAATAAATAAATCATCACGCTTTTCACCCATTATTAGGTTTAGCACTCTGCTGTAGCAGATCTCTGTAAGTGATATATTTCTTCGCGTGAACTGCAGTTACCAACCGTCAAATCACGGCCCTCAAAGATGTTAGTGGAGAGAGAGCCACAAGAGTAGTTATAATGTGGTGAAAATTGTTTGTCGACTGTGGGAATCCAAACGTAGTTCTCAAATCCACAGACCGACTAATTACACAATATATTACTTTGGAGATTTCAAAGTAAACCTAGCTCACATTCTAAGATCATATTCGCATAATTCTCCGAACCTATTATAATAACAGTACACATATTCCAGTATATAACACAAGTAATTATATCGCCACACCCTAGTGGTGTTACTCAACATCTTTCGCCGCTTCCGTTTGACCTAGACACACCGCGAACAATCAGCCGAGCGCTCGACACGTTTTCCACAGTCACATGTCGTGTCCAGCGACCTGCAGGGTATAGAAGTGTGGCAGCGTGATCAATTATACCCTACTATATGCCATACTATTATCGGATTATTTCTGGAATGTACAATGTTCACACTGGTTTTGAACGAAAAAAAAATGGTTAATTGTTATGTAATATGTTGAAGAATGGGAACTTTATACGACATTTACATATCAGGTTTCCGGGTATAATCATAAAATTAGATTAATGGAGCTATAAAAGTTTTCTCTAGGTGTAGTTGTGGGTGGTGTAGTAGCATTATAGTAGCACGAGCGGTTCACTAGCGAGAGTTCGTTGAGAAAAATACAGAACAAATGAAATTATTATTTTTGTATATATACAGGGTGTTATATTTTAATAGACCCAGCAAATATCTCGCTTATTTATCAACTTAGCAATTTCTTTCATATAACATGATTTATACAGCAACATGTAAGCTATTTGATGACGGATGTACATTCATGATATCACTTCCGGTTTATTAGTAATTAATATCAACTTTGAAATTTCAAATGGAACATACTATATTTTTTTACAAATTTGAAAAGTGCATCAAATTTGCTTCACAATCATGTAAAATAATTTATATGTTACATTATTAAAAAGTAAAATGGCGGGCACTTTATTATACACCAAATCGGAAAGAGAATAGTGAGCCATGACTGTGGCTTGAAATAAAACAATTAACTAAAACAATTATAATTATTATTATTAAACGAAATAATATTTTTTTGTCATAATATTACAGAAAATAAAAATAAGTAACACTTAATAACAACAAAATGATTTTATAACAAATATTCAAAATGGCTCCCAGTCTCTTTGTTATAAAATCTTAAAAACTTAAAAACTTATTTTTATTTTCTGTAATATTATGACAAAAAAATATTATTTCGTTTAATAATAATAATTATAATTGTTTTAGTTAATTGTTTTATTTCAAGTCACAGTCATGGCTCACTATTCTCTTTCAGATTTGGTGTATAATAAAGTGCCCGCCATTTTACTTTTTAATAATGTAACATACGGATTATTTTACATGATTATGAAGCAAATTTGATGCACTTTTCAAATTTGTAAAAAAATATAGTATGTTCTATTTGAAATTTCAAAGTTGACATTAATTACTAATAAACCGGAAGTGATATCATGAATGTACATCCGTCATCAAATAGCTTACATGTTGCTGTATAAATCATGTTATATGAAAGAAATTGCTAAGTTGATAAATAAGCGAGATATTTGCTGGGTCTATTAAAATATAACACCCTGTATATATGTCATCTAAATTGAAAACAATGTATAATTTTAGAAAATCTTAATTGTTATTCATTAAGCCGTAATATATTTAGCTTTAGGAAATGTGGACCTCAAACATTGGGACTCGTTTATAATTACAGTCACATAAATTACCTATTTAACCAATTAGAGAAAAATATAAATGCAATTTAAAAAAAACTTGCGTAGCAAATAATTAAAAATGTATAAGAATGTCAGAAAATTAAATAAATTAAAAGAACATCTTACAAGTAACACTATTCAACTGTCACTCACCGATTTAAATGAAACTTGGCACACTAATAGAAAGAAGAAAAAAATATTGAATTTTTTTCTTCTGGAAGTTACTTTTTAGGGGTACAAATCACCCCTGAAAGGTGGTAAAAGCAAGAATCGCCATAAATGAAATTATATAATACCAAAATATTACGTGTTCAACATTGGTTACCCAGGGGTTTTTGAGATCGCCAAAATCTATTTTCGGAGTCATATTGATCATATGCACTTTTTTAAGGGGTTAAAAAGAGGATGAGGGAATGAAATTACAATATTCAACTGAAATAGAGTTTTAGGTTCAAAACTAGTTACTTGGGGGTTTTTGGGGTCGCTGAATCTATTTTTGAGGCTACCAATATTGAACGTGTAATATTTTAGTATTATTTAATTTCAATTATGGCGATTCTTGCTTTTGCCACTTTTCAGGGATTTTACTTCCCTAGGGCAGAAAAGTAACACTTTCTTTTTAAAAATTGATGCAATAAAATGTTACTTTCAGATAGATAAAATAAATTTCTTTTTTATAAAAAAGACAAAATTAATTGTCCGTTTCTTGGTGAAACTAGGTTTAATAAAATATAAAAATATTAAAATAACACTTGTCTAAGTCTGTGCTGGCCAGCCTCTGACGATGACCTGATAAGTCGACTTGGAGGCTGAAATTTTGTGAAACTTAAACAAGTGTTATTTTATAATTTTTATATTTTAATTTCTTTTTTCTCTACTTATATTTTCGTCTTCTCCTCAGTAAATTAAATGATTAAATGATTATAAACTTTAAAAAACACTCTTGCACGTATTTGTTGGCGGCCACGTCTCATCAAAGAACAATTACTGCCGGGTAGCCAGTGGTAAAAAATCGAAACACGCGCGCTCCGCGTTTCTTTCTCTGCCTGCCTGCGTGCGTGTGTGTGTGGCTGGGTGTTACACAACTCATAACGCTGACAGCTCGCGGGCTGCGAACCGACGTTAGAAAGTATTTACACGTAGCATTAACGACCAACAATTACATATTAACACAATAAAGTCAAGACAACACACAACAGACGTTGACGAACTTTTCATTACGTTTATTGTGAATGACATGAAATTATAAAACGATTTATATTACATTTTGGGTTTTTAACTATTTATTTATTTATGTTACGCTGTACAACAGGAATTTAATCCCAATTACAGTACAGGGTCCGCACTCAGCGAGCCGCAGTGTAGTAGTTTATATAATTTTTAGCTTGAGTGAGATTCGAACTCGGGATCTCCGGATTCGAATTCCGTATCGCTATCCACACAACCGTACTGACGGACAACAATTTGTAGTAAAGATCGTTATGATATTACAAATTTAATTTATTTATTAATTTGTTATTTAGTGGTATCGAGTCGCCCTGTGGATTTGAAAACTCGGGTTCGATTCCCACAGCCGACAAACAATTTTCATCAAATTAAATCTACTTCTGTGGCTCTCCCTCCACTAACATTTTTGAAGGCAGTTATTTGACGACTTGGTAACTGCTCTTCATGCGAAAAAATATATCTGTTAACGAGATCTGTTACGGCAGAATGTCCCACCCAGTAGTGGGTAAAAAGCGTAATAATATATTTATTATTATTATTATTTAATAGGTGGCTCAGTGGTATCGAGTCGGCATGTGGATTTTGAGAACCCGTGTTCGATCTCCACAGCCGACAAACAATTTTCACCAAATTAAATCTACCTCCACTAACATCTTTGAAGGCAGTTATTTGACGGCTGGTAACCACACTTCACGCGAAGAAATATATCATTTACCGAAATCTGCTACGGTAAAATGCCACACCCAGTAGTGTGTAAAAGGCGCGATAATATATTTTGTATTATTATTTAGTAGGTGGCTCAGTGGTACAGAGTCGACCTGTGGATCTTGAGAACCCGGGTTCGATCCCACAGCCGACAAACAATTTTCATCAAATTAAATCTACCCCTGTGGCTCCCCCTCAACTAACATCTCTGAAAGCAGTTATTTGACGGCCGGTAACTGCTCTTCACGCGAAACAATATATTATTTACCGAGATCTGCTACGACAGAGTGCCACACCTAATAGTGGGTGTGATAATATATTTATGATTTAAGTATAAAACTAATAGTGATAATTTGTCGAGGTGGGTACTCTGTACTCTCCAAGGGCGTCCGTCGCTCAAAAGGTCGAAATCATTAGAAGCTCCGTGGCGATACTTAGTCGAAGGAAACATGGAGGAGAGCCTAGTTCTATTTGTTCACGCAATTAATATCAACGAGCTCATTTTTACCGTTGCAAGGTTTACAGAGCTGCTGTTGTTGTTGATCAGCTGTTTGTTATGTAACTCATGAATAACAGACTAGCAGCGGTCCTCAAACAAACACTTTCAATTCAATTATGTTTTTTATTATAGAGTACTTGAAAAATTAATATAAATGAATGATAATAGAAGTAATATTTACAATAAAGAAGGTAATGAAAAATTAATTGAAAGCAAATCATTTAAAAAAAAATTATCTGATATAATTTTTTACAATATCAATATTCGACCAGGTGGTATGTAAGGTAACAAGTTACTTACTTTTCTTAAAGGGCTGCGGAGCCTAGCTGAGGGTCGGCGAAACCGACCTGATCGCTAGTATTATACTAAAAGAACTAATTTCTATTAAGAAAATAATCTACATTATCCAATGGCAAAGTTCCCAATAGTATATGTCTCTCTGTTTTTGAGATATTGGTCAAGTACAGTTTAACTTTTGAAAAATTCAAAATTATTGAAAATTAGTTTATAAGTTAAATGAAGCACGGGAAATTCAATACCGTTGAACATAATTTCATACTTCGTTTAGTTTTTGAAATACAGCTTCGGGAAACTACAAAATTTTGGCGAAAAAAAATCAGTATTTTTACTTGTGAAACGAGTGCCCAAACTATTTAGTCACAACTACTATTATAATGGGGTAGGTGGTTCAGTGGTATAGAGTCGGCCTGTGGATCTTGAGAACCATGGTTCGATCCCCACAGACAACAAACAATTTTCACCAATTTAAATCGACCCCTGTGGCTCCCCCTCCACTAATATCTTTGGGGGCCGTGATTTGACGGCTGGTAACCGCACTTCACGCGAAAAAATATATCACTTACCGAGATTTGGTTAGACAGAGTGCCACACCCAGTAATGGGTAATGATATATTTATATTATTTTATTTTATAAAATAGTATTTGTTTTATTATAAAATTTATTACTTTTTTGTTTTTGCACCTTGAAGCCTACTCTCAAATACGTAATAAATATAAACATAAACAATTGATGAAACAATAGATAAACATATGACAAATGAGTATCTGTAAAACAAATTCTCAGGTGTAAATAGTAAAAACAACTACTTCTAGTTATGTAACATACGCGTTGCTGTTTACATTTTGTTACACCGTTACACGGCGCGCCCACACTGACGTACGCCCCTGAACTGTGACGTAATGCCACTGGAATATTGCTCTGTTTACATTATATGTTACACGCGATGCTTGTTCGAGATATGGGGTACATATGCGGGCGTGATATCTAATCTAGGTTAAGAATGCATGTACACAAACAATCTCTGAGGGGAGCGCGAATTGACGGATAGTTAACGCAGAATGATATCCAGATATTCATCTGGAGATGACCTTAATTGACAGCTATTGCTCCGGTAAATATTTATTACTATCATATCACGCTTTGTACCCATAACTGTGTGTGGCATTCTGCCGAAGCAGATTTCGGTAAGTGATATATTTATGTGGTTAACAGCCGTCAAAACATAGCTCCTAATGATGCTAGTGGAGGGTAATTTTAATGTGGTGAAAATTGTTTGTCAGCTTTTTCCGAATCCCACTCGTTGAGATTAAGTTCCTGTTGTACAGAGTAGCATAAATAAATAATAAAAAACATTATGTAATGTTTCAAGTTATGTACATTGTAATTTATATATTCCTATATTATTCAATTTTCAAATTATAAAATTGCAATAATAATGCAATCTTTTATATTGTAGAAAACCTTGAAAAGTCTACCTCATACACATAATAAGTAAAAGTAAAATTACTTTTCATTTTCCCTGTTTAAATGCGCATCAGGTGTAAAACTGAAATTTGAGGCAAAACATATGAACATCACTATTCCTACCACACACATAAGGTCAATTCATTCTATTCTTTACGTGATGTTCATTTATTTGCATACTTGATTGGCTATTTTTAAAATAGCAATTAATTTCCATAACATGCCTATATAGATAATTATACAGAAAAAACAATACATTATTTAACATACTTATTATTTGATGTATGTCTGCATATGGCAAAAATTTTTGTTTTATTATTTGTAATTTTAAATATACATTTTTTTACTGACTGAAAACTACTATGTAAACGTAGTATACAAATTACTGTATTTTAATTAATTGACATAATAAGAACTTGTATTTTATTTATTTATTATAAAAATTATAATAATACATACATTACATTTTTTTATGAGGTAGGTGGCTCAGTGGTATCTAGTTGGCCTGTGGATCTTGAGAACCCTGGTTCGATCCCCACAGCCCACAAACAATTTTCACCAATTTAAAAAATCTACCCCTGTGGCTCCTCCACCACTAATATCTTTGGAGGCCGTGATTTGACTTCTGGTAACCGCACTTCACGCGAAAAAATATATCACTTACCGAGATCTGCGTAGGCAGAGTGCCACATCCAGTGATGGGTAAAAGGCGTGATGATATATTTATTTTATTTTTATTTTATTACATCTTTTGCATTTTTGTCTAAAATATTATATAACTTCTATTCAATCAATAACACAACAATAAACAGTCGTTATCTATATGTTAAAGACGAGTGCTGAATTTATTTTATTTAATACAAATTTGAGAACCTCTGTTAAATATTATCGATTATATAATTTTTAATATAATATTCGTTACAATATTTCGTAGTTAGTTAATCAGTGTTCCAGCTTGCAGACAAGTCCTAACTTAGGTTTGTATGATTGTTGCAGGAACTGGTGAGCCTCGGTGTCTAGTGTTGGTGCGTGTATCGTGTCGTGCAGTTGTCCGGGAGTGATTTTAAAATATGTCCTCCTTGTATCTATCAGTAGTGAGTCCCTTGTAATATCATATCGTGCCGTACCGTTATCATTACATGTGTTTAGTGTGTGTGAGTTCACTTGGACTAGAGACTCTTCAACGAGGGACAGGAGCTGTACGTGGAGATCGTCTACAGCTGACGGGCACGGGCAGGCACAACGAAAGGTTAGAATTTATTATTTTTATGATCACTAAGATATCTGTTCATTATGTAATAGTCAACGTGAGATATAAATGTCATATACAGAGTGATTCAAAATAATTGTCCCTTACATAACATGAAAAAGAATGTTATCAAAACTATCTTCCACGAAATAAAATTCGTATGAATTGCCTTGAAAACGCAGGTAATTATTACATAATTAATAACATTTGGGTAAACCAGTAGCGGGGTCATATTTTTTCCCTCATTGATATTGACACATATTTTATTAACATCTTATTGTTTGGACTAACTAAGTATAGAAACTGAATTATTATTTTATTATTATTATTATTATTATTATTAAATTAATTTACAACTAGCCTGAATTTTAGGCCAACTAGCAAATTTGATACAGAAACTGAATTATAAAATAAATAACTTTACTGGGTGTGGCACTCTGCCTAAGCAGATCTCGATAAATGATATATTTTTTCGCGTGAAGTGCGGTTACCAGCCATCAAATCACGGCCCCCAAAGATATTAGTGGAGGGGGAGCAACAGGGGTAGATTTAAATTGGTGAAAATTGTTTGTCGGCTGTGGGGATCGAACCAGAGTTCTCAAGATCCACAGGCCGACTCGATACCACTGAGCCACCTACCCCTGAATTTTGAAGTAATTTATTGAAATTGTTAGGTTGACAGAAAAACATGACAAGTTGGGAGCATATTTTCGTACTGGGATGCATAATGAACATACTTTCTAGAGCAGTGTCACGAACAATTTCTACAGAATTTTGTTAATTTCTTAGACATTAAATATAAATTTTTTTTTCGTAACACAAGCACAAGAAACACGTTCTTATTCCCTAATTTTACAAAGAGAAACACTGCTTTTATCCCCTAGGGAGAGAAACATAATGTTTCTCTCCCTAGGTAGCATGCTTCTCTCCCTAGAGACTACGATTATTAGCTGTTTGCGGCGTTTCCTAGGTAACTAGTTACGCAACCCATATTTGACATTTGTCCCGATAAGACAGTAATTTTTGTGCACTTGTTACGAAAAGTATAATATGCTTCACGGGAGGGCGCGATTATCCCTTGTGTGAAGATGGCAAACCTCACACGCGGGAATAATCGCTTGTTATATATAATTTTTTTTTTCGTAACACAAGCACAAGAAACACGTTCTTATTCCCTGATTTTAGAGAGAGAAACACTGCTTTTATCCCCTAGGGAGAGAAACATTATGTTTCTCTCCCTAGGTAGGATGCTTCTCTCCCTAGAGACTACGATTATTAGCTGTTTACGGTGTTTCCTGGGTAACTAGTTACGCAACCCATATTTGACATTTGTCCCGATAAGACAGTAATTTTTGTGCACTTGTTACGAAAAGTATAATATGCTTCACGGGAGGGCGCGATTATCCCTTGTGTGAAGATGGCAAACCTCACACGCGGGAATAATCGCTTGTTATATATAATTTTTTTTTCGTAACACAAGCACAAGAAACACGTTCTTATTCCCTAATTTTAGAGAGAGAAACACTGCTTTTATCCCCTAGGGAGAGAAACATAATGTTTCTCTCCCTAGGTAGCATGCTTCTCTCCCTAGAGACTACGATTATTAGCTGTTTGCGGCGTTTCCTAGGTAACTAGTTACGCAACCCATATCTGACATTTGTCCCGATAAGACAGTAATTTTTGTGCACTTGTTACGAAAAGTATAATATGCTTCACGGAAGAGCGCGATTATCCCTTATGTGAAGTTGGCAAACTTCACACGCGGGAATAATCGCTTGTTTCCCTCCCTTGATGCATAACATACTATATATACATATTCGTAGGATAATTGAACGTTTGGGTAACTCTGGAAGTGTATGTAAAGACAAATCAACTGGGAGACACACTGTTTTCACACAAGTGACTTTGAATGATGTACTATCCAAATAAATCATTCCAAATAGATTTAAATTTACCCCTTCTATAACTGCATGCCAATGCAAGCTGGTCAGTCCACTATCACAACGATACGGCAAATAACAAATCAGAACGAAGCGGTAAGGGTCAACTTTTTATTGAATAACTGTTTTGTTTATAGTAAAATTCTAATTAATAATCTTACATTATTATGTTAATCAAAGTGTTGTATCCTCCTTCTACTTAAAATCAAGTAACCTATGTATATAACAAAAGAAATACTTGAAAACAAAATAATCACGGAACTAAATAAACAATACTTGTCTTCATCTACGTAACAATAAATAAATAATTTGAAATTTCGTGGCAAGTCGTGAAAGATCAGAGATCATTCCGATTCCTCTCAAAGCACAAAACAGTTGAATTGCGACTTTGACCCGTGACCTCTAGTGAGAAATCCGTGCTCACTGTTCATTTCACTCTTACTGATTCTCATTTATACCTAGTCGAATCGAAGAGACTTGATTGTATGTAGAAATTTGACAAGTCCATTTGTATCCGAATTTGGCAGACGAGAACTTAATTGGCTATAAATTATAGTGAAGAGAAGTCAATGATGTTTAGTATTAGTTTTATTAAATGTCAATAGGGTAATAATGAAATTTTAATAGTGTCCTATAGAGCAAATTAATTACTTGTGTTAAAAATTAGAAACTTTAACTGTTCAACAATAAATTAATCTTAATTAGAATAGCTTCAAGTGGAATTCGAATCACTCAGACACTGTCGTATTTCTGAAACATTATTGTTGTTGTCTTTTCTCTGTTAAATACTCGATCCAATATTTTTGTAATGTTCATTTATTCCCGGAAGACCAAGCTTATCTTTGGAAATAATGGAGGATGGGAAGTTAAAATAAAAATAAGAAACTAAGAAATAAATTTAAAAAACAGTTGTTCATAACTAATAGAACTTTTAAAGTTAAATTTTTATGAAAGAAAAATTCGGATGACGCCTGGATTCGAACCAGGGACCCTCCGCTTGCCGGGCAGAGATGTTAACCGCTACACCACGTCACCTGTGTCCGACGTATGGCTTCAACCGAATTCTTCTTTCATAGTGTCTAACGTAGCATCCAGGCGTCATCCGAATTTTTCTTTCATAAAAATTTAACTTTAAAATTATCTTCATTACTGTACGTTCAGTCGAAGTCATATGTTAAAAACTAATAGAACTGTTTAGTCTGTCGTTACAACAGTACCAAACATTCGATAATCACAAGCTCTATTGAAGATAATGTAATCTGAATTACTGATGAAATCTTTACTTGTTAGTTGTAAGGTTAGAAAATAGTTATTTACGTAAAACGTCAGGAAAGTGTTCAATTACAGGATGAGTAGACAGTTTACGAATCCTGTACGAGGCTTTACTGACGTGTTACGTATAACATTTTACCTGAAACTTATAAACAAGTAATAAATATATTGTCAACGGCCATGGCATAACTCGTTGATACTGATCCAAGCGATAACGCGAGTTAAGCAACGTTGCGCGCGGGGTGTATTTAGATGGGTGACCGTCCCGAGAAACCCGCGTTGCTGTTGACTAAAAGACCTAAAAATGCGGATCAGGGCGTAATGGCGGCATATAACCTGAGTAGTTGGTCCGCCAAAGAAACCAAAAAAAAAGGCAAAGAAGCCAAAAAAAAAAAAATTAAATTAATTTAAATTAAAGAAATATTTGACTTACATATTCAGTCAGTATTTGATGTTGCTAAGTAACTAGACACTCACGTTTGTTTCATTACCTACCTAGGCAGGCAATATGTTATTTTCCTGACTAGACATGCAAAGCAAAGCTTTCCTGAGTCATAAAGCTCAGACAAATGTTTATTTTCCTGTCAGTTTCAAGTAAATAAATATATATGTATGAAATATAGCTCAAATGTACGTGTAAAAATTTTAATCAGTTGTCAACTATTTCACTAACGAGTTCAAATTGAATAAATGTATACTGGTGGATCTTGAGAACCCTGGTTCGATCCCCACAGCCGACAAACAATTTTCACCAATTTAAATCTACCCCTGTGGCTTCCCCTCCACTAATATCTTTGAAGGTCATGATTTGACGGTTGGTAATCGCACTTTACGCGAAGAAATATATCACTTACCGAGATCTACTTAGGCAAAGTGCCACACCCAGTAATGGGTAAAAGGCGTGATGATATATTATTTATTTATGGTAGTAACATATCAAAACATATCATAAATTTTAAAGGTATTTTGCAATATTTGCCCAAGTCCAGGCACTATATACGAATGTTTATATTTACTGTTGTAAACATGCTTAATACAATGTTCCTATTGGCTGTTAATTAGAGTCGTACGATTTTCTCCCCAATATTTTTCGAATTCCCGCTCATATCTCAAAACAGTTGATGACATCCAGTGAATTACATTTATTAGTATGAATTCTGTTTAAAATCAAAAGTTAGTGCCAGTTTCCTTCGTTGAGGCGCGCCACTGGTAAAAACCTAACACCTGTTCCCATAGAATTAGAATCAAAATCCCATAAATATCATGAACATTTTCGATTTTTTGTTGGCGTCACCGAATTAACGTCACCTTATAAAATTTAGAGAAAGATAAAAAAATTGTCATCGTCTGGTATCGTGTAAATACCAGTGACCCGCAACGGTGGGGCCAGGGCCACTCGGCTTAGTGACAGACCCGATGAACAGAGGTTCCCATCACGGAAGGTCAACGCGGCAATTTATAGCAAATTTTCTTATTTTATCGCGGGAAGCCATGAACGCGTGAAAGATCAATGAGAGAGATCAAGTAGACTCAGAAATGCGTGGCTGGTTTGGCATTTTTCAGCCCTGAAAATATTGAAGATCAATTTTGTGATTAATAGATTTTGAACAAATTTATTTTTCTTTATACAAAGTAGACATTCCGAATTTTCAACTCTAAATCAAACGTTCATTGAATAACTAGTGGCAACAAATAAACAATTTTCATTTTTGATGTTCTGTAACACTGAAATAGTATATTTTCTACTTCCGTTAGGAAATAGACGTTTTATTTCACTTATTTGAGTTAGGTAATGAACTGCATTATTTAACTAGTGAAATAAGGAGGTAACATAGCAACACAAAAAATTCAATACAAGCAATTTAATAATTATGTTATATAAATCAAAGGAGTTGTATTTGCAAATGCATATCACGTTTCCTTGGTCACCATGCCAAATGACATTTCCTTCACTTAATGTAGTTGTGATAGTAACCGTTTTCCTCACTAGTGAAGAAAGTTATTTACTTTCAACACTAGTGAGGAAATCAATTTAAAAACTTTTGAAAACAGAAAATGTGCGATGACAAATGTTGAAAATAATTCGAAATTGATTGCTTTTGGGAAGTAAAAAACTCTTGAAGGGCATCGGGAAATATGCATGGGTAATTAATTTAAATTTTGTGAAAATTATATCAAAAAAAGTGTATTTATTAATTTGAATACTTAATTAGTTCAAGTACGTTTAGTTAATTTAAATTTTTATTATATTTTTGACACTTTTTATACTGTTTTTATTTGTTTTTCTCAGCGAGTCAACAAAAAAAAGTTGCATGTGTAGGAATTTTCATTGATATGTTGATCGTAACCTTGCTACTTTAATTTTGCGGAAATCTACATCTCTTATTTCCGATACTCTGCACAACAGGAAATCAATCTCAGACATGATTAATTTAGCATTTTTTTAATTTTTTAAGTGGATCAATAAATGGCTAATTTCGGCAAAATTATTTTTGCGTTCTATTCAGTACATCAGATAATATATACCCATTATTTTTTTTGCAATAATTTTGAAACACCTGTATATATTAAGTTCTTCTTAAACAAAGACAGCAGAAAATAGACCAAGCATATATCTTAATTTTTTAAAGTTACGCTGTATAACATGACTAATTATTGTGTTACTAAACGTATTTTGCGAAAGACACAAACATTTGCGTATTTTGATAACAAACAATTGAATTATATCCATATATACCGGGTGTAGAATTGAAATATGTAACATAGAAAATACAATGGTATTTGTTTAATATGATAATTGTTGCGTCCCTAATTAAATTAGATCATAAATGTAAATACAAAAAATGTATTAAAAATTGCATCTACTGAGTATCTGCTAGTTGCTCAATTGTTTTTTATGCGAGAGTAACAAACAAACGAAAAATAGCTTTGGGATTGGCAGTGCTGTGGAAAACAACGAAACAAAATAGTTTTAAAAAAATAAATAAATATATCATCACGCCTTTTACCCATTATTTTAGGTGTGGCAGTCTGCCTAAGCAGATCTCGGTAAGTGATATATTTTTTGCGCGAAGTGCGGTTACTAGCCGTCAAATCACGGCCTCCAAAGATATTAGTGGAGGGGGAGCCACAGGGATAGATTTAAATTGGTGAAAATTATTTGTCGGCTGTGGGGATTGAACCAGGGTTCTCAAGATCCACAGACCGACTCGATACCACTGAGCCACCTACCCCATAAATAATTTTTATTATTATTGTGATTATTTTGAACAAAATATGACAATACACGTTCAAGTATAATTTATTATTAATTTCGGTTAAGCAATTTTATTTATTTATTTAATGTACTTGTTAAATTAAAGCTACAATTTTGTTTATAAAAGCCATTTTTCGTATCTTTGTTACTCTTGCATATAAAACAATTGAGCAACAATTAAATACTCATTAGATGCAGTTTTTAATACCTACTATTTTTTGTATTTACACTTTTGATTTAATTTAGAAACTAATCTCACCCTCGTAACTGTATATTTGGTTATTTTCGAAGCTCTTGTTAATTATTAATTATTTATTAATAAATTGTCATTTTAGTTAAGTGTTAATGTGGTTGAAACGAATATCGTGTGTCAGAATGAGAATAATAATAATAATAAGCTTTATTAAAGACACACAATGGCCCAACAAAAAACAGAGAGAACAATTCAGCAAAATAATAATAATAAAACCAGGGTTCGAAGATATATATATCGATCGATATATATCATGATATTTATTTTGATATATATCGTCATATTTTTGCAATGATATATATCCATTATATAAAAATATCAAATAGTTTTTGTGATATAGCCTCCGGAGAAGTGAAATTTTTCGTATTTTTCAGTTTTTCTACTTTTCCGAGGCTATATCTCGAAAACTAAATGTGATATGAAAACGCGCTCAACGGCATTAATTTTCTCGTGCTTCAGTTAACTTATAAACATAGTTTCAGCGATTTTTATTTTTTTTCAATTTTCCGCCAAAAAAATCGCAAAAAGCGGTTTTTTAACATAAAACCAGAAGTCATATGCATTTGAAGATTGCACCACTGGATTCAGTGGGACAAAATACATATGTATGTAAATTTTCGTTTTAATAATCCTACGATTAAGGATTTTTGGGAAAATTGAATTAAAATCTGAAAAAACCAAAGGGGTACCCCTTAGGAAATAATTAAAAATATTAAATTGCTTAAAATTGTATGAAAATTTGCTTATAAGTCAATTCGGACACGGGGAATTCAACGCCGTTGAGCGCATTTCCATATCTTGTTTAGTTTTTGAGATATAGCCTCCGGAAAAGTGAAATTTTTCGAATTTTTCAGTTTTTCTACTTTTACGAGGCTATATCTCTAAAACTAAATGTGATATGAAAACGCGGTCAACGGCATTAATTTTCTCGTGCTTCAGTTAACTTATTAACATAGTTTCAGCGATTTTTATTTTTTTTCAATTTTCCGCCAAAAAAATCGCAAAAAGCGATTTTTTAACATTTTCTCGAAAACCAGAAGTCATATGCATTTGTAGATTGCACCACTGGATTCAGTGGGTCAAAATACATATGTATGTAAATTTTCGTTTTAATAATCCTACGATTAAGGATTTTTGGGAAAATTGAATTAAAATCTGAAAAAACCAAAGGGGTACCCCTTAGGAAATAATTAAAAATATTAAATTGCTTAAAATTGTATGAAAATTTGCTTATAAGTCAATTCGGACACGGGGAATTCAACGCCGTTGAGCGCATTTACATATCTTGTTTAGTTTTTGAGATATAGCCTCCGGAGAAGTGAAATTTTTCCAATTTTTCAGTTTTTCTAAATGTGTACAAAAACTAAAATTAAAAAATAAATATCCAAAAAGTGATATTTATCTGATATATATCCTATATATCAGATATTTTGATATTTATTATAAATATTATGATATTTACGAACCCTGAATAAAACTAATAAAAATAATAATAATCTAGTTAAACAAATAAATATGTGAATGTTGATGTGAACTGATGCTCTATGAATGTTTCAGGGGTTTGTGCTACTCCATTTAATAGGATATAGCGTGATGTTATGTATGTATGTGTCATTTTAGTGTAAATTATTTTGATTGAGATTATACCTCTGCTAAGAACTTTTTTGATATTTTTTGTGTGTGTTGACATTTATCCATTGTTATTGATAATTTATTAATAGTAAATCGATGAAGGTTAAACTCATGAACACGTCTGTTTCATCGCGGGTTCGGTACATGCACAGCCATTGAAGTCACTCAGTTTCTATTAAACCATTGATAATATTTCATGATTATTGGCGCCTTCAACAGTCGCAGTAGGTTACGGAAAGAAGAAATTTTGTTTACGAATTTTTTCTCTGTCGGCATACTTCCGAATTATGACTAATTAGATGTTATAAGACGAGTTATTAACTAGTGAAATTAGAAAATTGTAAACGAACACTAGTTGATAATCGAATTTTGGAAATTTCGGTTAGTGGCTCTCTTGAATTTTAAGCAGGTTTGGACATTCGCACGAGAAGACATTTTTAAAATACTATCAACGATTTTAAACAATAATTTTATGGGGTAGGTGGCTCAGTGGATTTGAGAACCTGGGTTTGATTCCCACAATTTTCACCACATCTTTGGTAACCATGATTTGAATTCAATTTATACAGGGTGTTTCACAACTTATGGCACATATTTTTACCCCTATAGTACTGATTATGAAACAGAAAGAATGTTTCGAAATTCCCAAAATTAATTGTACTTTATATGAAGTAAACATTTTTAGCATTACTGGTTTGGGAGTTATTTCTAATATATTAATAATTAAATTATAATTATAAACACTACAATAGTCCATTTAGTCATTATTTAAACATCAGATAAATGCCTATTAGTTGTGTTATAATTATTATTAATTTTTTTTCTTCAACAGTTAAAAAATATTTATTTTGCGAAGTACGTAATTTTTTCATCATTTACATTACCATGACAACGCGTATTTTGCACCCTAGTGCGCAAAATGAGTATCTCGCGCACGCTCCCAAATTATTTGTTATCAGGTTTCATTAGTTTCAACACATCAATAGTATCAAATTAATATTATTGTTGATTTTTTCCGATTAAATTTACTTAAATAAATCAATAATTATTGTATTATACTTTATTTACAGTTGTAGAAAAATTGTTGTTTGTATTTCGTGGGAAAAATTCTTGTTTTTTGGCGCGTTCGAATGATTTTTATTGTCCCGACTTGCGGTCTCGACTAAAAGTAACATTCTCACGCGTAACAAAGAACACTCATTTTGAGCACTTCATACAAAAATAACTATTAAAGAGCACTTTATTTCCCTAGAGAGTACCTATTATTTTTATTTTTCTCGATAAATAATGAAGCACATTATGTAATGATTTTGATAAGAATAAAGCTAACATTATATACCGGTTGTATATAAAAGCAATTGTTTTATATTTCAAGATGTAAATTAATTGCATACACGTGTTAGTAATAAAACAAATTGATTTAATTAATTTTTTTGTTGCTAATAATTGTTTATTAATTATATTTGTTTGATTACCAGTTGCACGGGGCCACAGGTTACATTTTAAATTCGGTTGAAATAAATAACAGCGAAGCCACGTGTCATATGATGTAATAGACATTGCAGTTAAACTGGACTGCCAAAAATTATGATTTAAAAGAATCAGAAATTATTAGTTTTTACATAAGGTATCCCATCCCCTAATGGAAGGATTAAAGCAATTATTTGACAGTTAATTTTCCGCTTTCCTGGTCGATATATTTAGTAGATCTTTATCGTAACATCTTAAAAGCTTCTTACAGATCTGAATAAATGGTTAAATTATCGATTATTGTCTTATTTTTTAGAGGTTTAAATATATAAATATGTAAAATTAAATTAAAAAAAACACTAGGTTAGTTTCAAATAATGTAAAGTTTATTTTACAATACGTATTTCGGTCGACTAGACCATCATCAGGTGAACAAGATATCATATCTTGTTTTTTTAATTTAATTTTATTATAAAATATTTCAACGAGAACCGACAGTTAAATCTATCGACTTTATAAATATGTGTTTGTCGGCATGTGGATCTTGAGAACCCTGGTTCGATCCCCACAGCCGACAAACAATTAAATCTACCCTTGTGGCTCTCCCGCCACTAATATCTTTGGGGGCCGTGATACCGCACTTTACGCGAAAAAATATATCACTTACCGAGATCTGCTTAGGCAGAGTACCACATCCAGTAATGAGTAAAAGGCGTGATGATATATTTATTTATTTATAAATCTACCCCTGTGGCTCTCCCTCCACTAATATCTTTAAGGGCCGTGATTTGACGACTGGTAACCGCACTTCACGCGAAAAAATATATCACTTACAGAGATCTGTTTAGGCAGAGTGCCACATCTAGTAATGGGTAAAAGGCGTGATGATATATTTATTTATAAATCTACCCCTGTGGCTCTCCCTCCACTAATATCTTTAGAGGCCGTGATTTGACGACTGGTAACCGCACTTTACGCGAAAAAATATATCACTTACCAAGATCTGCTTAGGCAGAGTGCCACATCTAGTAATGGGTAAAAGGCATGATGATATATATTTATTTTTATTTCCTTGATCTTTGTGTAAGGAGTACTAAATGTATTAAGTTAGAAATATTTAAAATTAACCTTTCAAAAAAAGTGAAAGAAACAAAAAAATGTCAGAGTAACACAGTTTTCACAGAATGTCTCAATTATTTTCGATTTATCTAGCAACCGTGGGAACGAGAAACAATTAGATTATTACAACAGTCTATTATTTTCTTGAAAACATGCGAATTTCGAACAATTTTCGTGTATCATTAATCAGCTTAGCTTACTCGAAATGATTATGCAAAAAATGCACCGAGAATGTTATTGGGAGAGATTGCTGTATCAGCATCGAAAGTGAATCGAAGGCGGCTGGTTCTGGTTTTGATTTCTAAACTGAGGCAATCAGTTCTGGATCGATGCGCTAAATTGCTGCAATCGATTGATTTATTATTGACCAATAATTTATTGCAAAAACCAAAACATTATTATTTGATATAATAGTTTTGTTCATTTTTTTGTGAGTTCATAATTTATGTATTTATTTGTTAGTCTGCACAACAGGAATTTAATTCCAATTACAGTAGTTTATAATGGAATTTGAACTACTCAGACACAATCTTATTCAAGTATTGTATATACAGGATGTTTCAATACTTCAAAAACAAAATTAAATTGCAGATACTAAACGTGGATCAAAAATATATACTTTTTAAATTCACAAAATTAATTATCTACGACCATATATAAGTAGGCCAACAATTTGCAAGAACAGTATACCGGGAGTTTTTCTTATCAGTAAGGGATATATCATTACCATAGTTACAGTTAAAAAGTTTGATAGCAATACATTAGAGCGTTTATTTTAAAAGTAAACGTAGGGAAAATAATATTTTCAGCAATGCATTGAAGTGTAATAGTCTATAGTCTAAAAGAAACATTTTATGTTTAAACAAATTAAATGAATTTGAATTACTTTAAATTACATTAACTAAACGTTAGGTATAAATTTAGAACCTCAAAACAATCCAAAAGTTCTTTTGTGTAGAGGTTTGTTCGCAAATTCTTCGTTTAAGAGCTCGTACATACAAATGAGAATTTTGGGTTGAACCAGTTCAAAAATCGAAAATTATTAAAATGTGGTTCTATATAATTCAGACCACGAGGACTCGAATGGCGCAAGGCGCATCTTCATATCTTTTTTAGTTTTTGAGTTACAGCGATTCTTGACTTTTTTTAAGCTCAACTTTGAAAGCCCATAACTCAAAAACTAAAAGAGATATTGAAATGCGGTTTGAACGAATGTATTTCTCGTGCGCTACTTAACTTGTACAGGTATTTTGAAAATTTTGAAAATTTTTCAATTTTTTTCAAAATTTTTCGTCCTCAATATTTCAAAAACTTGAAAAGATAATGAAAATCTGAAAACACCAGTGAATTTCTCTCGTAAAAATACATAGGTATGCAAATTTTTACAACAAAATTCGCACGGATACATTTTTTATTACAAAAAATCGAAAAATAGCCGAAATTCGTAAAAACACCAAGGGGTACCCCTTAGGAAATTTTCAAAAAACGGCCATTTTCGTTTTTTTGTAATAAAAAATGTATCCGTTCGAATTTTCTTCTGAAAATTTGCATACCTATGTATTTTCACGCGAGGAATTCACTGGTGTTTTCAGATTTTCATTATCTTTTCAACTTTCTAAAATATCGACAAAAGAAAATTTCGAAAAAAATTGAAAAATTGAAAATTTTTCAAAATACCGGTACAAGTTAAGTAGCGCACGAGAAATACCCTCGTTCAAACCGCATTTCAATATCTCTTTTAGTTTTTGAGTTATGGCGTCTCAAAGTTGAGCATTAAAAAAGTCAAAAATCGCTGTAACTCCAAAACTAAAAGAGATATTGAAACGCGGTTTGAACGAGTGCATTTCTCGTTCTCTGAACTATATAGAACCATATTATAAAAATTTTGACTTTTTGAACTGGTTCAACCAGAAATTCACATGTTTATATGTCAAAATAAACTACACATTTTAAGCTGTTAAGTACAGTCACCAGTTGTCAAATCACAACTACCAAAAAAGAAAATTTTATTTAGTTTAAATAGGAATTTTAATTCAATAACTGTTCAAAATTACCCCCATTTACCTGTAAACAATAGCCTAAAGTTTAGGCCCTAAACGATTATAAAATGAATTTATAGCATTATTTATTTGCTCTGGAGGAATCTCATGCGATGCAACACTTTCTCAAATATAGATGAATAGAAGATAATAAAGTTTTTATTCCATTGAAATTGACAATTTATAGAAAAAAAAACAAATATAGTAAAATGATATTTCTTTTCCTCCTTTAGTATGTTTGAAGGCGTGGCCTAACGGCACACGCGTAAAAATATATCACTAGTAGAAAAATGAACAACTTTTTGTTTATATTCAATTAAAAATAGCAATTAGCAAAAAGACCAAACAAAAGAAAAACAAAATGAAAGCGAAAACACCACACCAATCACAAATTACAAGTCAGCACCTTTTACTTTCAATAATTAATTACAACAATCTACAATCGATAATTATAAAAAAGTATAGCACACTTTGATCCAGGAACACTTAACAATAGATAATTACTAATAACAAGTCCTGTTTACACCACTAAAATATGCCCACATCTTTCATCATGTAACATTGTTCTGTATTGTGTGAAAACAATAACTTCGCGTATGTGTAAAGGGAAATGTGTGTGGGGGGAGGGGGGAGTGAACCTTGCCTTGACCCACATCCGTGCGCCACTGGCCACGCTGCTAATCATAGCCACCCATGATCGTGTGTGCGACCTTTGTGAAATATTTTCACCGCTGAATTTTATTAGTGTACCAGGTAGTTTTCACTTGTTTGGAAAAAATTGACATGAAAATTACTCTTTGCTTGCAATTGTTTATGCTAAATATTTTAAATAGTTACCTTGGGTCTTAAAATATCATTGGTAAAAGGATAACTTTATTTATACACGTTGAGTCTGGGAAAACGAACCCCCATTTCACTATTTTATTATGAGAAATAGAAAAATTTTCTTCATATGGAAGTTTTAGTATATTAAATATACTATTTTATGACACATATACATACGACTATCAACTTTTATTTTTCAAATGGGAACCTAGAATTATGTTATTAAAATAAAAACCGTCATTTTTGTTCTCTTTTCAACGATGTATTACTTGTCATAAATGTATATGAAAAAAAATCGAAATAAATAAGATAATTGAGAAATGTCAGAAACTATTGTAGGTGGCTATGCGAAATTAAACAAAATGTAACAAGGTAAAATTAATGACAAAACACGTGAAACAAGTAACAAATATATATCTGCATTGTTAATAAAAAAGTTAAGGGGGGGTTCGTTTTCCCAGACTCAGCCTGTATTTACTTTCAATAGGTTTCTTTAGTAATAGTGGAGAAACAGGGCCGAATTTAGGAGAAAAGTTGAAATATGTAAGATATAAAAATGGGCCTTATTTAAAATAGTTTTTCGACTTAGATTGGATCTGAAATTGGCACCAGAAACAAAATCAACTCGGCTTGTGGATTTGAGAACTCGGGTTCGATTCCCACAGCCGACAAATATTAAAACTACCCCTGCAGCTCCCCTCCACTAACATATTTGGGGGCTGTGCTTTGACAGCTGGTAACCGAACTTCACAGAAAGAGATAAATAATTTGGGAGGGTGCGCGAAATATTTATTTTGCGTAATAGGGTACAAAACAGTGCGTGAAATACGTGTTGTCATGGCAATAATGTAAATTAAGAAAAAAACACGAACTTTGCGCACTGATATTAGTGAAAAAAGTGAATATTTTTTTGTCAATTGTAGAAAAAGTTAATTAATTACAAATTTATCACTTGTTTGTATTTCTTCACTCATAATTAAAATAAATAAAACAAACTTCGCTTACAGTCAAATAAATTTCTGACATGCGGAAAGGACATTTCATTGTATTATTTCCAGAAAAACAAAATTAATTTATTTTGCATTTAACAAAAACTATATATCCTTATTCGAATTTGTTTCAACTTTTTTAATTAAAAAGTGCACATTGATGTTAATTACAAACCCAATCAAAAAAACGCCAACTTTGCCACAAAATATTTTGCAATCCATTTATTTCAGCTGTCACTTGTTTCTTAACTCCAACTTTAAGAGCGTTATACACGCTTTCTGATTACATTATGTAAAAATAATAAAATTATAAATTAGCATAGAATAACACACAAGGCTTCCCAACTAAACAAACAAAAAAATCACTAAAACGATACTGAGATTACCGTTATTAATATCCAACAATAAAAAAAACTATTATAAACAATTGAGCATCATGTATTATTATTTTTTTAGATTTAGAAGTCTATGAACCAGGAAGAAAGAACTGACAATCGGTTTCATAAGTCACTTGTTTTGACGTATCTATAATTAAGTTCTACTCCTACGCGATACTCTTTTTATTGCTGATATTTTGTAATAGTATAATCATAGTTTTTGCATATTTATTAAGTTATTATTGACGATCTTCTTATAATTACGTGACCACGTGTTAAGTGACTATTCATGTAGATTTTTGTTAAACAAATGATACTTGAAGATTAGTTTATCTTTAAGTAATAACAATTTATTGTTATTTACACATTGCGTGTAACTGTATGATCATTAGTTTTTATTTATAAATGTTATAAAACAATTAGATGTTTTGTTAGACCTTGTAGAAAGAGTAAAAATTTTGACAAACAATTGAGAATAATTTTGTTTATTTATACTTGAGGAAATTATGGAAATTTATTTTTTATAAATAGTATATTTTTATAGACTATTATCTGAGTACAAAGACATTTCTAAAAAATTATAATAATTAACTTTATAATTTAAATAAAATGTAAAATAAAATAAACACTTGGCTAAGTCTCACAAAATTCAGCCTCCAAGTCACCTTATGAGGGTATCGTCAGAAGCTGGCCAGCACAGTTAGTAACCATAGACGCTGGCCAGTCTCTGACGATGCCCTCATAAGGTGACTTTGAGGCTGAATTTTGTGTGTTTATTTTATTTTTTAATAAACCTAGTTTCACCAAATGTATGGACGACAATTAATTTTGTCTTTGTTGTTATTTAAATAAAATGTACTTCTATTGTTGTTACTGAAGAAATATTAATAAATTATAATAAAACGTTTGTCCTTTATCCAGCCTATATTATGAATCATTCTGCAATTGCAGAGCTCCAAACTTACTATTTAATTTAGCCGCAACAATATTAAGGGTCTGATTACATTTTAATCATTTTCAAACAAAATAGTATAATAATTAACTTATAATATGCATTGTCCTTTAAAAAGCCTTGAAAATATAATTCACATATTGACATACCGGAAGCTCCAAAACTAACATACTGAAGGATAAACGTAAATATTATAATTTCACGAATTTGAATCTGGAGATTTCAACCAGGGTTCGAAGATAATATATCGATCGATATATATCATGATATTTATTTTGATATATATCGTCATATTTTTGCAATGATATATATCCATTATATAAAAATATCAAATAGTTTTTGAGATATAGCCTCCGGAGAAGTGAAATTTTTCGAATTTATCAGTTTTTCTACTTTTCCGAGGCTATATCTCAAAAACTAAATCTGATATGAAAACGCGCTCAACGGCATTAATTTTCTCGTGCTTCAGTTAACTTATAAACATAGTTTCAGCGATTTTTATTTTTTTTCAATTTTCCGCTAAAAAATCGCAAAAAGCGGTTTTTTTTAACATTTTCTTGAAAACCAGAAGTCATATGCATTTGTAGATTGCACCACTGGATTCAGTGGGTCAAAATACATATGTATGTAAATTTTCGTTTTAATAATCGTACGATTAAGGATTTTTGGGAAAATTGAATTAAAATCTGAAAAAACCAAAGGGGTACCCCTTAGGGAATAATTAAAAATATTAAATTGCATAAAATTGTATGAAAATTTGCTTATAAGTCAATTCGGACACGGGGAATTCAACGCCGTTGAGCGCATTTCCATATCTTGTTTAGTTTTTGAGATATAGCCTCCGGAGAAGTGAAATTTTTCGAATTTTTCAGTTTTTCTAAATGTGTACAAAAACTAAAATTAAAAAATAAATATCCAAAAAGTGATATTTATCTGATATATATCCTATATATCAGATATTTTGATATTTATTATAAATATCATGATATTTACGAACCCTGATTTCAACTCGTAATCAACACACAAACCTTCAAAGTTTTATCATCCTGTATTTAAGAGAAAAATGATTCAAGTAGAGTGGTTAAACACATGCTTGTTGTGAGGTAATATACCCCCGTGTAGTCCCGGGTTCGAGTCTATTGACTGGCAAGTGAGAATGTCATTAGAATTTAATCACACGCTTTGTACTGTAATTGGGATTAAATTCTTATAAATAAAATAAAAATAAACTTTTCATGTGGCTCCCCCTCTACTAACATATTTAGGAGGGCGTGATTTGACTACTGGTAACTATATTTTACTCAATGAAATATATCACTTATCGAGATCTGCTTCGGCAGAATGCCATACTTAATAATGGGTACAAGAATTGATACTATATTTATTTAGAATATAATGTCATTATGAATTGCGCCCAAAAGTAAATACACTATATTTCTAATATTACTATACCTAGGGCTATTATAAAAGATTTCAATAAACAAATGATTTATGTAAACATGAAGAAATATCAATTTGAACTTACCACAAGTAACTCTCCATTGATTTCGTCGTTACGTAACAAAATGGCGGCCTCATTATCTTCATCTTGATAGATGTCACCAATATCATCATTAGTCTGGAAAACAAAAGAATTCATTAGCCATCAATTATTATTACATTCTTCTTAATTAATATTTCTGTAATTTTACTTTTTAATCAAAAAACAACTCATTGTGATTTACGTGATTTTGCAATAATCTTTTACGAGATTTTTAATTGATTTTACTTTTTTATGATTTTACATTAAAGCACAAGAAATCATAATGAGCAATAAATATTTAATTGTTACTATATTAATATTACTAATAATAAATATGAATACATAATATTTAATATATATTTATTTTTATTTATTGATAGCAATAAAAATAATTTAAAAAATCGTACAAGAGGTCAACTAATCTCAGGTTAAAATTAGTTTTTTATTTGCTAATGTTTTGTAAATAATATAAATCATTACATAATGGCTGTGGGTGCAGTACAAAAAAAAACAAAAACATGTTAACATGATTGGAATTTGTCGAAGAAGATGTATGTTTATGGAAATTAATGTAAAATTAATTAAAATCGTTAAAAATGTGACAATAAGTAATCATGTATTATAAATGTTCAAACATTTTATTTATAAAAAGAAGAGTCATTCATAAAACTTTGGACACCCGCACAAATTTTTTTGGACGATTATATTACCGTTTATTTAAATTGAAATGATTCATCTATTTATGCCACACCTATAAGTTTATTTTGTGCTTATTATGTAATAAGTATTTATGTATCAAGCGTGTTAAAGTGTTCTTTTTTGGCCGAATATAAAGTTTATTAAGTTTTTAAGTATTATTTGTGTGCCACTGGTTATTTTAATAATTAAATCATAATTATAAACACTATAATAGTCAATTAATCATTATAAAACATCAGATAAATGATTATTGTAATGTTTACAACTATAATTTGATATTTATCCGTATTTGAAGTTTGCAACAGAAACAAAAGTTGAGGTTAGCAAATCAGAGAAGATTTTTTAAAATTATTTGCAGTTGACATAAAGTAAACACTTTTAGTGTCACTGGTTACGTCTAATATTTTAATAATTAAATTATAATTATAAACACTACAATAGTCAATTCATTCGTTATATAATATCAGACAAATTTGTAGTGTTTACAATTATAATTTAGTTATTTATTAAATAAGTTTCAAACCAGTGGTACTAAAATTGTTTACTTCATGTGGAGGGCAATTTTGCAAAAAATCATTTTGATTCGTGTCAATACATTATTATAACGGAAGATTGGAAATGAAAATAAAAAAGGAAAAAATAGATAAATAAAACAACTTTTGTCTCCAATTTTCTTTCGCATTTTCGCTCTATCTCGAAAACAGTTGAATTTAACAACAAAATATTACAATACCATGTATAAAATGAATTTGTTACGAAATTGTATATTATGTGACATGTTTTATAAACGTCTCTTTAGTTACGAGTGAAGCGAATACTATACTTTTTTTCTACGATCGCAAATTAAGACAACAACAAAATATAAAGTTTTATGATTAAAAAGTAAGGTTAAGTTACAATGACAGATAACTGTAGCTAACTTCACCGCTTGCTTAATATCTCAAGCCGTGACTAAAACATTCGAAGCCACTGCTTATCAACATGTGATTAAGATGTTATTTGGCGCCATGGGAACCAGTACATTAAATAATATTTTCATAACGGTAGTAGAAAAATGTTATTACATACTTAGATTATGTCTTGTCTCGTTTATAGTTTTCTATATATAACATATTTTATGACTGATAATAATCTCGATATAAATAATACAGTTAAATTAAAACCTGATTCAACTTTCTAACAATAAAAGTTTATCTTAAAAAAAATCAACAACAATTTCGCAACAAAAAAAAACATAAAAATTAACCATTCAACTCTTGTTGTAATTATGTGATAACGTATGTTTAACCTTAACCCACACGAACATATCTGTGTCATAGGTAATAAGCATATTACCACAACGTAAGTTTTGGTAATTCATAATCAAAACACCTATGAATGAAACAATTGAAATGCAACTGATGCGACGACAGTTAAATAATGAACAAATGAATATCTACGCTTACTACAAAGCAAATTTAATCCTTATGACGTCGTACGTAAGGAAATAAATATTTGTACTAATAACACGATGCATGTTAGAAGTTACGAGTTAAGCAATTGGGTAAAATTTAATAGCCGAAATCATGGAGTGTTTGTTAATGTTACCTTGTATGTTTCTTGGTGGTGTAATCCAAGATATGCCGTGTTAGCGTGACGACGGAAATTTAGATTATAGTGCCGCCAAGTGCTTAATATGAAATATTAATTAATTTGGTTAATAATAGAAGACAGCACGAATGTTCCCATTGGAGGAAGTTGACGAATTTTGTTGCAAAACTAAGATTAATACTGTTAATTAATTAAATTTAATTATTAGATATAGGTCATGTCATATTTAGCCACAATTACGTCATCATTCAAGCTTTGACAACCTAACTATAAACTACAAGATAAGCATTTATTAAATTAGTATATTAATCTTATGAAAGAAAATAAATAAAACTAATAATTTTTATAGCCCAATTCTGAAATAGTCTATTATTATACGAGTTTTATAAAACGATGTATTATCGTACGAGTTGTTCCAAAATCGAGTGTATTATACTATATACAGGGTGTTTCTATACCTCTGCACGAAATTTTAATAAATACAATAAAATAAATATATCATTTTTACCCATTACTGGGTGTGGCACTCTGCCTAAGCAGATCTCGGTAAGTGATATATTTGTTCGCGTGAAGTGCGGTTACCAGCCGTCAAATCACGGCTCCCAAAGTTATTAGTGGAGAAAGAGTCACAGGGGTAGATTTAATTTGGTGAAAATTGTTTGTCGGCTGTGGGGATCGAACCAAGGTTCTCAAGATCCACAGGCCGACTCGATACCACTGAGCCACCTACCCCTCAATTTCAATGACATATTAAATTTGATAGTTTTTTTTAGAAATTCGCAAAAATTAGGGTATTTCATTCCAAGCGAACATTTTTGGTGTCACAATAAAAATAAGGCATTACACCAGGGACCTACATAATAACTAATTAAAAAATAATTATTTGTAGGCAGTGTTTATACTTTTATTTCATTAGTAACATAATTATAAATAATTAAATGTGCTATTAAACCAATGATACTAAAATGTTCGCTAGGAATGAAATACCCTAATTTTTGCGAATTTAAAAAAAAAATCTTTTTGTTCTATAATTAGTATAACAAATTATATGTCATTAAAGTTTCGTGCAGAGGTATAGAAACACCCTATATATATATATTTTTAAATTTGCGTCATTTATCTGTCGTTGAAAATACTTTCAAATTGTTATAAAAGGACATTTGAAAATATTTGAGGTTATAATTTTGAAATGACATTTAACGTATAAATGTATAGTATCTTACAAAATAAAAATTTACCAAAAACAATAGCTTTCATTGTTAAATTGTTTGCGGAATAATAATGGAAAAACTGTGAACGTAAAGCATAAAAATACTATTTTTCTTGCTTGTCCTTGAGAAAGGGTTACCTGCTAGTTCCGGCCTACTAATCCAAACTTATAATTTCAACCTCACCTCACACGGAAACATCAACATTTGCATACATAATAACAGATAAACTGACAGTTAAGTTATAACTCAAAATTTGTGTTTCACTTATTTCATAAGCCCTAAACGCTCTAAACACAATAATAACAAACTAGGAGGAAACAAATGAAAATTAGTGGCCACTGTGGTCAGTGAAGTGGGCCACGGGCCACGGGCCACGACACCGGCAGTTATTTTATCGGTTGTCATTTGTTACTTTCACTAGTTGGCATAGAAGTCGATTCGGTGTATCCTGACAACGGTTAACGCGGCGTTTCTATAAGATTTGTAAAAGATCTTGATAGATTGAACTGTTTTTAATTTATTTATAAAT
Organism: Pterostichus niger; assembly: GCA_947425015.1. Taxonomy (NCBI): domain Eukaryota; kingdom Metazoa; phylum Arthropoda; class Insecta; order Coleoptera; family Carabidae; genus Pterostichus; species Pterostichus niger. The sequence continues at coordinate 37,809,734 of OX380336.1, read as the reverse complement.
TTAAAATCGTTTCTAAATTTATTGTATAAGAAACGAATTATTGAAATTAAGTTTTGCGTGGGTGTTGAATGAGCCAGTCCGGCCCTGTGTGGTACATATAAGCATTTATTTTGCACACACAATACAACGGTACCACTGACGTTCTCATACGAAATCAGACAATCAGATGACGTATGAGCAATTGTCTGATTTTTTATATTAGTTTTCTCACTTTTTTTCTCGTAGACAGTCTTTTGTTCGGCTTCAATGAGAATTCACGTGTCGTTTTTATTTATTATAACCTTATTTCATAATGGTATATTATACAGGGGCGGTGCGAAATATGGGGGCACAGAAAATATCAATAAAAAAATATCAATCAAATTTTATTTAAATTCATGCATTTATTGTACAGAGTTTAACGACTTGAGTTTGTCAGGCAAATTTTATAAATAAATATATCATCACGCCTTTTACCCATTACTGGGTGTGGCATTTTTTCTTGATAAACAATTGAATTTAAAATTGTTGCCATAATTTTTCATCTCATTAAAATCCTTATAACATTTATCCAATAGATTCATCGTGTGGATTTGATAATCCGGGTTCGATTCTCATAGCCGACAAACAATTTTCATCACATAAATACTACTCCCTCCTTTAACATCTTTGGGGGACTTGATTTGATGACTGATAACCGCATTTCACGCAAGAAAATATATAATTTACTGGGATCTGCTACAGCATAGTGCCACACACAGTAATGAGTAAAAAAGGATATATTTATTATTTTTAATTTTATAATATTCATATTCATAATTCATTTCAATCCTATCCATCCATTTATTCCTCGTGTCTCTAAGGATCCTAGGTCGTCCACGCAATCTCTCTCCCTCAATTTCACCATTTAATTATTAGATTCATCCTACAAATATTTATATTTAAGTACACCATCCACATTCATAATTTTCTTTCATACACGTTCGTTTCATCTTTCGTTCATTCAACAAATTTTCAATAATATCCATCCATTTATTTCTAGGGACCCTAGATTGTCCGCACAATCTCTCACCTTCAATTTCACCATTTTATAGTTAGATTCATCCTGCAAATATTTTTATTTGGATACATCATCCACAGTCATAATTCCCTTTTTCATACAAGTTCGTCTCATCTTTCGTTCAAGCAACAAACTTTCAATTCTTCAGCATTCTTCTCAGTTCTATATTCATCATCATACATCATGTATTCCTAACATTATGAGGATATAAATAGTAGATTTTAATTTTAAAATAATATATTAAAGTTAATATGAATTAATTAATTTCTAAAATTAGCAAATAAACAGTTATAGGCGCCTTCTGAGTCGTCTAGAATTTATTGACAGTTTAAAAACATTAAATTTCACATTTAATTGATAAAGCTGATAATTTAAACCATTAACCATTTAGTATTTAAAATTAAACTAGTTCAATAATTAGTAGACCATCAAAAATGATCCCATAAATAATTAAAACATTCACCCACAAGAAGTTTCACATCCGGTATCAATTACTATATTCAACATTCAAATTTCACCCTTATATGCTTATAACATCATCGTATTTCTCTCTGGGAAATAAACTCAGCCTTATTGCCTGTCCGTATAAGGTTTATAACAGTAGTAGTGTTTTGTTATGTTGGTAAATGAGTAACTTTTACTTTTACTGGGAGTAATCGTGGATCTGATCGTGATTACAAAATACACGGCAGTGAAACGGACTCTTTGCATCGCCTGGAGTCAAACAGATTCACGTTGCTGTTCTTTAACTCTGCGACTCTTAGTTGACTGTGGTTTGGGGACAATTGCCGATCGCTGATATTTGATTTAGAGGTTATGTTAGTCATATTTACACTTTTTTGTTTCATATATGTAGTTATCATAGTAATAGGATAATTTAACAATGTTTTTGTTTAAAAAAAAAAATGGTTACTTATAGAAATATATATTTTTTCAAATAATTTTAAATAAATTTGTATACAATAAAGCCCTATTTACAATAGAGAATTGACATAATTATTGTAGTCGCCCAGTTGTATTTTTACCAAATTAAAACTACTTGTGTTGCTTCCCCATCACTAACATCTTTAAGGGCAATGATTTGACGGCTGGTACCTGTACTTCATGCGTAAAAATATATCACTTACTAAGATCTGCTACGGCGAAGTGCCACACCCAGTAATGATTTATTTATTTTTGAAATTCGACGTTACATTTTTTTGTAAATGAAAATAATAGTTGCAAATTATTTATTTAAAAATATTATTTATAGGGGACACCTTATATATCTACAAAATATATCAAATTTAACCAATATTAATTAGTAACCTAGTTAGCATAGGAAACAGAAGAATGTTAACAGATTTGTTGTCCTTTGAATTATCTTCTATTACTTTTAAATATATCACTTACCGAAATCTGCTACGGCAGAGTGCCACACCCAGTAATGGGTAAAAGGCGTGATGATATATTTACTTTATTTTATTTATTGTTAAATCAGTTATAGATAAAAAGGTATTTAGTATTTGGTTCGATCCCCACAGGCGACAAACAATTTTCACCAAATTAAATCTACCCCTGTGGCTCCCCCTCCACTAACATCTTTGTGGGCCGTGATTTGACGGCTAGTAACCGCACTTCACGCGAAGAACTATATCACTTACCGAGATCTGCTTACGGCAGAGTGCCACACCCAGTAATGGGTAAAAGGCGTGAAGATATATTTATTTATTTATTTATTTAGTTTACATATTTTCTAGGTGTCACTTTCTATCGGTTGTACTGTATATATAAATCGATCATATTTAATTTAGGAGAATAATCTAACGGTATAGAAATAATTTCCTTTCAATAATTAATTTTAATTATATGAAAAATGTATTAATGTTGATATTTCTGTTTTGATTATTATCAATTGCACATCGAATTCCAATTAAAATAACTTTGATATTTGATATGAAAGGTTAGATTAAAATTATTTCTTATATCGTGTTCGCATTGGCCGTGATTTTTACAGTTTTGGGCACAATTACTTAAATTTATGACTTTATTATTTGTCTACAATCGTTATTAAAAATAAATTGATTATTCCAGTTGGAAATATCCGGCAGATATTCGAGTAGGCTGTGATTGATGAATGTAGAACAAATGCCGATCTATATACAAAATACTCATGTTGCAATTGTTTCTCTCTAAGCCTGTTAGATCGCGAATGTTCATTCGGAAATTATGCGAGACAATATAAGTTTTCTAATTTCACTGGATTATGGAGGCTCGCTCCTTTTTAGTTCACCCGTAAAAATTAATTTACTATACTGGCCATGTAAATAACTATTAAAGGGGTTCTTGAATAAATAAGTTTGAAAAAGCCTGATCCAGAAAATGATAATTTTAATATTGTAATTAAATAGTTTGTTCTTACCTGGGGGATTTCAACATACTCCACGCCATGTTGTGCGGTGGCATTGGGCTCCACCGCCCAGACCTTGAGCCCTCCTTTCTTGATAAGGCCCTCCGTCCTTACAAGGCTGAGGTTCATAGGCCTCCCGAAGGCTCGTAGTCTCAGCTCGGCCGAGTGACTTCTCAAATCTGCTTCAGAGATCTTAGAATGTGCTGACACTTTTCCGCCATTGTACACTATTTTGTTCGTATTATCTTTAGCACTAGTTGATGACTTGCTCCCGCCACTAAATCTGTTGCCGCCCCCGTCGCTGTCTATACTGCGTGGGGATATGTGGTGGATGTGGACTACTTCGTATTCGGGAACTGAAAGAAAAAACAAAATAAAAATAAATAAATATATCATCACGACTTTTACCTATTACTGAGTGTGGCACTCTGCCGGAGCAGATCTCAGTAAGTGATATATTGTTTCGTGTGAACGACCCTCAAAGATGTTAGTGGAGGGGGAGCCACAGGGGTAGGTTTAAATTGGTGAAAATTGTTTGTCGCCTGTGGGGATTGAACCACGGTTTTCAAGATCCACAGGCCGACTCGATACCACTGGGAAAATACGGTAAAATTAAATTAAATGATAATAATATGAATTTGAGAACCCGGGTTCGATTTCCACAGCCGACAAACAATTTTTACCACATTAAAACTACCCCTGTGGTTCTTTCTCTACTAACATTTGAGGGCCGTGATTTGGCGACTAGTAACCATACTTAAATATATCACTTAACGAGATCTGCTATGACAGAGTACCACACCATGAAATGTATAAATGGCGTGATGATATATTTATTTATGTTTAAATGAAAGAAGAAATATTCTCGAATTTCGTTATGTAAAAAACAAAAAGTTAAGATCGTAATACGACCGGTTTGGCAACGTGGTAATTAAAATACTCGTACTGATGAAGGCAGGAAATTATCATCCACGTTGAGTTTATAATCAGAAAAACAAGAAATTATTTTACAACTAATGAATGATGTTTTCCATAAACAAAACAATATTTAAATCAAATACTTTTATATACATTTTCGGTAAAAACTAGGAAAGAGAAAAATTATAAATTTATATGGATTTTTTATATTTTTGATTTGGAGACACAAGTTATATTATGTAAATTTAATCTCAGAGGGCTATAAAAATTTGCATACGTTTCGCAGGTGTTTCGCGACGATATCATATTTCACGACAGTTCCAAATTTTCCATTCGAATCCGAAAAATGTTAAATACTTCCCATGATCATTTACTTGCTAATTTAACCGCACAGGAAGATTCACGGTCGTACGACCTGATCTTCAACACACACACACACACACACACGTTTCGTTTGATTTAGTCATTCATTCATTCATTCACAATCTTTAAAAGTCATCTTATTTTTGAACTTCTTAAATAATAAATTGGTTGCGGCACAGCAGTTCCTTAAAACTAATTTTAGTAAAGAAATAGTAAATTACAATACATGTGTTGAAAGGATATCATTGCAAAACGAATGTTCCATTCACATAACTTTCCCAATGAGCTTTCAACTTCATTTTAATAAGAAATTATTTAATTTTTAGATCTTTTGCTTCACATTTAAACATGTGAATAATTGTTTATTTTAGTCACTGAAAACGATTGTATAATGTACATTATTAACTGCTTCTGTAAGATATTTAAAGTACGTAAAGTTCGTCAGTACGGTGGTGTGGATAGCGATACGGAATTTGAATCCGGAGATCCCGAGTTCGATTCTCACTCAAGCTAAAAATTATATAAACTACTATACTGCGGCTCGGTGAGTGCGGACCCTGTACTGTAATTGGAATTAAGTTCCTGTTGTACAGCGGAACAATCAATCAAGGGAGGGAAACAAGGGATAATCGCGCCCTCCCGTGAAGCATATTATACTTTTCATAACAAGTGCACAAAAATTACTGTCTTATCGGGACAAATGTCAAATGTGGGTTGCGTAACTAGTTACCTAGGAAACACCGCAAACAACTAATAATCGTAGTCCCTAGCGAGAGAAACATGTCCCTAGGGAGAGAAACATGCTACCTAAGGAGAGAAACATCCTACCTAGGGAGAGAAACATAATGTTTCTTTCCCTAGGGGAGAAAAGCAGTGTTTCTCTCTCTAAAATTAAGGAATAAGAACGTGTTTCTTGTGCATGTATTACGAAAATAAATATGTAAAGTATTACAAAATAATTTTAGAAAATATGCCAAATGAGTCTGAAATCATTGAATTCTGTGCAACCTTTATTTTCTTTTGCATTTTGTCCGAAGTATCGAATGGCAATGAACCACAGATACACATACACTCACAGTCATACGTGTACTGTCGGTTTCAACTTAAAGTAACTTTCATTTAGAATGCTGCTAACACTATATTCTGATTCGACAGACTACAGATCAGACAACCAATATACAAGGTATACTCAGGCTCAGGCTCAAGTTTAATTACACAATGAAATAAAAACGATCGTGAACCTTCACTCAATGTTGTTTTTAGCAATGTAACCGTTCTCTATTCGCAAAAAAATTACGAGCGATCAAATACTAAACTGTATCTCCTGTTTGCTTTATTGACAATCTATTTTATTGTTTGTGATTGTGGCAGTTGTTTCACTTTGTTTGTTTGTAAGCTATATTAATAGAATTAATTAGCGAAACACTGCAAAAAAGTTATTTAGATTTGTGAGTCATTTTCAGTGTTCAATAAAATGTTTATGGAGTAGGTGGCTCAGTGGTATCGAGTCGACCTGTGGATCTTGAGAACCCTGGTTCGATCCCCACAGCCGACAAACAATTAAATCTACCGCTGTGGCTCCCACTTCACTAACATCTTTGGGGGCCGTAATTTGACGGCTGGTTACCGCACTTCACGCGAAGAAATATATCACTTACCGAGATCTGCTACGACAGAGTGCCACATCCAGTGATGGGTAAAAGGCGTGATGATATATTTATTTATTTATTTATACCTAAATCTGTTAAGTATGAATGTCATCCTAAGTATATTTAATTATTTTTATCCTTTCTTACTGATCATTAAAATCTATAAATTATTTGAAATATATTACACTGATTTTGTAAACTTATATAAGTCACTGAATATTATATTTGCTAGTTTGAAATTGCAAAATATCAACTACGGAAAAATGTACTGGTATATATGAAAAATTAAAATAAGTTATTATATATTGAAACTTAATTAAAACAAATGATATGCGGCACGAAACATAAGATAGTTGAACCGGAAAAGGAAATCAAGACTGCACAATACTTCGCAATAAATTTAAAATTACAATTTTGCGTGCATGCATCACACACGCCAATCTTTTGTTTGTTTGCATTTTTTAAAGACTCGTGACTAGCTTTCAGTTTTTTCGCTTCTACGAGAAACAATTTTATAATTGGTCAATTTAAAATTTACCAAGAATTATTGATAATTGATTAATAATTCATATCTTCAGTATGTACAATATTTAATATCTTTCTTAATAATATTATAAATAAATATATCATCACGCCTTTTACACATTACTGGGTGTGGCACTCTGCCGAAGCAGATCTCGGTAAGTGATATATTTCTTCGCGTGAAATTGCGGTTATCAGACATCACGTCCCCCGAATAATTTAGTGGAGGGGGATATGAAAATATTTCATGTAGAAAACATGAATTTGTCGATGTGTAGAAATTTCATAAAAACTTATTTTCTATACGCAATGAGATGATATTAATTTCTATAGTAATTAATGGGTTTATACTCCGACATTTTCTAATCACAATTTATTCATAATCATGTTTCTCATTCGTAAAATTCATCATAGAAAAAAAACATAAAATTTGTACAGAGTAACAAGCATGCATCCAAGATAAAAATAAAATATAAATAAAACAATAAATATATCATCACGCAGTTTACCCATTACTAGGTGTAGCACTCTGCTTAAGCAGATCTTAGTAAGTGATATATTTCTTCGTGTGAAGTGCGGTTACCAGCCGTTAAATCACGACCCCCAAAGATATTAGTGGAGGAGGAGCCACAGGGGTAGATTTAAATTGGTGAAAATTGTTTATCGGCTGTGGAGATCGAACCAGGGTTCTCAAGATCCACAGGCCGACTCGATACCACCTATATCGTTCTATAATCAGTATATCAAATTATATATGTCATTAAAGTTTCGTGCAAAGGTGTAGAAACACTCTGTATGTCCTATTTAAAAAGAGATTTTGATGATCAGTCAGAAAAGTAAACTAATTAAATAATAACTATTGTGTCTTTTACCCATTACTGGGTATTGCATTCTGTCATACCAAATCTCGATAAGTAATATGCGCGTAAAGTGCGGTTACCAGATGTCAAATCAAAGCCCTCAAAGCTGTTAGTAGCTGAAAGTTATTCTCAAATTCATATTATAATTATTCCTTCCCCTCCACTAACATCTTTATAGTTCGTGATTTGACGGCTGGTAACCGCACTTCACGGCAGAGTGCCACACCCAGTAAAGAGTAAAAGACGTGATGATATATTTATTTTACAAATTGTTACATATATTGTATAATAACTAGCTTCAAACTAAATTAAAATTAATGAGAAATTATCATGCTAGATACTTTCAAGTAAATTTATAAAAAAAGTTTTATTTCGCACCAATCAGAAATTAGCAATAATCCAAGAATCGTCAAAGAATTCCGTACATTCACTTTTATTCATAGAAAATAATACAAAACGGAATCTGTCGCTTAACTTCGACATATACTTTCCTCTTTCCGGTTGGGATTATTAACACAATTACTTTTATAATTCGAGCAGCAAGCGAGCGAATGAGCTGGTTGGTTTTTTCTTGTAGTGTGAAATAAGACGCACGCAAGGCGATGTTACAGTTATTCTTCACCGTAATCCTTAACCCGTAACAGAAACGTAATGTAGACGTAATGTGTGATCATTAGCCCAGTTCACAGCGGTTGAGATTGTTTCAGTTTCACAGAAATTGAAATTTGTGTATTAGGAAATTTGTTGCATCAATTATTGTGAAGAAAACGGAGGCATTTTAATCTCATTTTATTTTATAATTACTGCGGATATATAGGAAATATGAGTATCATTCTCACTACTAGTATTTAAAGTATTTTAAAGAAATTCACCAAATATTTATTTATTTATATTACGCTGTACAACAGGAACTTAATCCCAATTACAGTACAGGGTTCGTACTCACAGGCCCGACGAGACGGGGGGGGGGGGGTAGAAGGGGGGGTAAAATACCCAGGGCCCGTGGAATTCAAAGGGCCCGGATGTGATGCTATTTTATAAATTGCTTTTAATTTTCTACTATTTCACCAATTTTTTATATTCTTTACTAAAACATGTATAACGAAATGTCTGATACACGTTTCCAACAATTTATTACATTGTATAAAAATGACGAAATGCTTGATCAAGGGCCCCAGTTGCAAATTTTAAATAAATTTATACACTATTCAAAAGTACATTATTACATTGTTGCATTTTTGTTTCTTATATTACTACATTGTATACAACACACATAGGCAAAGGCTCTATACATTTGTGCGTAGTGCTGTTTTGGTATCCCCTGCATTTATCGAATATGCAACTAGATATTAGATAGTCATACAGTGAGTATACAATACACATCGCTGCACCAATTAACTCTTACCGAACTGTTCCCATATTTTAGCCTCGATTTTAGTGCGCACAATAAATTTTACATTTGAAGACTTCAGTACTACGAAGGAGTATTTATAACATACATATATGAAGGTAATTAATAGTTCTTTGTAAATGAATATAAAGTTTTATAAAACATCTGTTATTAATTAAATTAAGTATTAATACTTTTTAACTCTTTTTGTAGATTCTGCCCTTACATACTTATGCAGACATAAATTTGTAGCAGATAACGAAAAATACATTTTAAACATTAAAAATGAGTTACCGCCATAAATCAGGTGCTTTAAAATGAAAAGAAAAACCTGTAAGGGAAGAAAACCAAGCAAAACCATACATATATTTATAAATATTTTTTTTGTATCTACTATTTAATTAATAAATATTCAAAGTTAAAGGGGGCCCGAATTTTTTTCCCCGGGGCCCGCTTTTCCTCTCGGCGCCCCTGCGGTACTCACCGCGCCGGAGTGTAGTAGTTTATATAATTGTAGGTTGAGTGCGATTCGAACTCGGGATCTCCAGATTCTAATTCTGTATCGCTATCCACACCACCGTACTGACGGACAAATATAAAAGTAGTACATTAATATTTCACCCCGAAGGTGCTGTTTCATGTCCATAACTGAAAGCTAGGGACATAAGGCACTGAAGGGCAGAATGACACTTTTCACAAAGTGAATAGTATTTTCATTTTAAACCTGAGGGATCGGCATAAAACGATTAAATTTCCCAGTACCATATAACTACAATGAAAGCCATTAGTGCATCTACTCAAAATCGGCACAATGTGCGCAACAGGTACATTTTCAAGGGTCGTATTCAGCCTAAAATTATACTTGTGTTTTCTTATGATTGACCATTTAAAAATTACTAATCCGGATTAAATTATCCAATTAGCAGTTATGTTACTCACTCAGTGGTATCGAGTCGGCCTGTGGATCTTGAGAACCCTGGTTCGATCCCCACAACCGACAAACAATTTTCACCAAATTAAATCTACCCCTGTGGCTCCCCCTCCACTAATATCTTTGAGGGCCGTGATTTGACGACTGGTAACCGCACTTCACGCGAAGAAATATATCACTTACCAAGATCTGCTACGGCAGTGTGCCACACCCAGTAATGGGTAAAAAGCGTGATGATATATTTATTTATTTATATTTAGAAAAGGGAAAAAATCAAGATTATACAACTTGTTAACCAAATCACTGGTTATGTTAGGGACAGAAACATAATGTTTCTCTCTCTAGGAAGAAATGCAGTGTTTCTCTCTCTAAAATTAGGGAATAAGAACGTGTTTCTTGTGCATGTGTTACGAAAACTACTTTTATTTCACTATTTAAACTTGTAAACCACATAATACCAATTACTTTACAAGTGTTTTTAATGTTTTTCTGTTTGAAAACACGACACATGAAGATGTTTTGTTGTTTTTACGTGTATAGTGAACTACATAATAAAGCTACTGTTGACAACGTTCCAAGAAAAGCTGTAAAAAAACACTGTAAAACACTGAGTATCGTGTTTATTCACTTTGTTATTCATTCAATGCTAGATTGTTATTCGTGTATCTGGTAAGAACACATCAAAACATTCGTTAAATGTTTCTGATAAAGGCTGACTCACCTAAGTCGTGACTATCCACGTGAAATGTACTCCGTAATTCTTCTATTGTCATTCGTTTGTGAACCTGCAACAAAATAACAAAGTAAATACATGTATCATTAGGATAAAATTAAGACAACTATAAAAAATGCATATTGGTGAAAACGTCTCCTGTAACTACTATGGTGTGTGTAAGTGTTAGTTCAGAAGTACGCACGCAAAAGCTTTGTTGAGATGACATAATGAACCGAGATTTGACGGCTGGTAACTGCAGTTCACAAGCATAAATATATTACTTACTACAGCAGAGTGCCACTGCCAGTAATGCTTTAAAAGCATGATATATTTATTTTTGTGAATTTTTGGTTGATCCGGTTCAAAATTAGAATTTTTTTTTAATATGTTTCTATATAGTTCAGAGCACGAGAAATACGCTTGTTCAAACCGCATTTCAATATCTCTTTTAGTTTTTGAGTTATATCGATTTTTACCTTTTTTTAAAACTCAACTTTGAGAGCCCATATCTCGAAAACGAAAAGAGATATTGAAATTCGGTTTGAACGAGTGCATTTCTCTTGCGCTGCTTAACTTATACCGAAATTTTACCATTTTTGAAAAATTTTCAACTTTTTTTCAAAATTTTCTTTTCTCAATATTTCCAAAAGTTGAAGAGATAATTAAAATCTGAAAACACCAGTGAATTCCTCGCGTGAAAATACATAAGTATGCAAATTTTTACAGTAAAATTCGCACGGATACAGTTTTTATTACAAAAAATCCAAAAATGGCCTAAATCCGTAAAAACACCAAGGGGTACCCCTTAGGAAATTTCTAAAAAATGGCTATTTTCGATTTTTTGTAACAAAAAATGTATCCGTGCGAATTTTGTTGTAAAAACTTGCATATCTATGTATTTTCACGCGAGGAATTCACTGGTGTTTTCAGATTTTCATTATCTCTTCAACTTTTGGAGATATTAAAAAAATAAAATTTTGAAAAATGTTGAAAAATTTAAAAAAATGGTAAAATTTCGGTATAAGTTAAGTAGCGCAAGAGAAATACGCTCGTTCAAACCGCATTTCAATATCTTTTTTAGTTTTCGAGATATGAGCTCTCAAAGTTGAATTTCTAAAATAGTCAAAAATCGATATAACTCAAAAACTAAAAGAGATATTGAAATGCGGTTTGAACGAGTGGATTTCTCGTGGTCCGAACTATATAGAAACATAATTTTAAACATTTTGATTTTTGAACCGGTTCAACCAAAAATTCACAAAAAATAATCATGCCTTCCTCCATTCTGGCAGTGGCACTCTATCGTTGTAGATCTCAGTAAGTAATATATTTATGCTTGTGAACTGCAGTTACCAGCCGTCAAATACATGATGTTATTCCATAATATTTATATAAACAAAGCAATTTCTCATTTCTGTACTATAAATGATTTGAGTTATTTATATTGATGTTGAGTACAGTTCATTTATTTTAATTGTTGTTGTTTCTAATCTAATAAATATTTTAAGAATAGATAATAAATACAAAATAACGTGCAAATTCGTCTAAAATTAAAAAATATTATACAAACTACGTGCGTGAAGACGTCTTCCGCTCCTTCGCTCCTTGCAGTCGCTCGAGCTTTAAAAATGCGCTCATGCGGGAACATCGTCTTCCCGCACTTAGTAAATAACTATTTAATACCGGGAGTAGAAAAAATAATATAAACAGTTGACAATTGATTGCTAATAGCACAGAAAAAAGATATGCCGGGTCAAAATAGCCAAAGAAATAAAATATACGAACAAGTAAATTTTATACCAATTCTATTCAAAGCAATTGCTTTTATTATTAATATTATTTTTTATTTATAATTACATAAATAAATATATTATGATATATTTGTTATAAAATTTATAATACGGGATATACATAAAATAAATAATGAATTTTATAGATATATTATTGCTTTGTATTAGTAATAATAATTGATATTTGTGGAATTCTACATTTTATTTGTTTATTATAATGTAATCTTGCATCAACAAATTTTAAAATGTTTTCCCATGGTTACTTATTCAAATATTTAAAACAATTCTAGTTTAATTTCATGTACTCGACACTTTAGTACCTGTGAAAATTGGGTGACATACACTTTCAATAAGAATAGCAACATTAGACATTGTTTTGTTTCAGCGAACTCAGATTTTCTTTGCAAATTTAATTATAATCTTTGTTTGCGCGGAAATTAAAATTTTCTTTTGCCATTGTGCGAAATATTCTCAAACATACTTTTTAATATATTATTGCTCTTATATTTTCTCTTTGTTATTAATATAAAATTGCTATTTGAATTACAAGGGTTGAAAGTAGCTCTTTACGGACCGAGAATAGTTGAAAGACGTATACAGCATTTTTTGTAATTTATAAATAAATAAATAAAATAAATATATCATCACACATTTTACCCATTACTGGGTGTGGCACTCTGCCTATGCAGATCTCGGTAAGTGATATATTATTACGCGTGAAGTGCGGTTACCAGCAGTCAAAACACGCCCCCCAAAGATATTAGTGAAGGGGGAGCCACAGGGGTAGATTTAAATTGGTGAAAATTGTTTGTCGCCTGTGGGGATCGACCAGGGTTCTAGAGATCCACAGGCCGACTCGATACCACTCAGCCACCTACTCCATTTTCTTTAATTTATGGGTAAAAAATTTGAAAATCATACGACACTAATTAACAGCCAATAGAAACATTGTTTTAAGCATGGTTACCATGGTAATTAAAAATTATTGTGAACCATCTTTCTTATTATTTTTAAGGGGCAGAGTTTGACGGCTAAAAACTGCACTTTACACGCAGAAAGTATATTGTCTGTAGGTTCCAATATTTCTTTTAATAATCAAATAAATAAAATTTTGATGATATATTTACATAATATGTATTGTACTCTGAAATTGCAGAACTGCTTAATTTTTCTCATGCAGTATATGAACCCGGAACCTTTATATAAGCCATCATCGCTTCTGCATAACATTTAACCTACAAAATAATTACAATAATAATAACACTTTCATCTCAATCAATTATGTCTTCTGTTATTTCATATTACAAAACAAAATCGCATCATCAGTATCATAATTCATAACAGATGAGCATCGTTTAGTTCTCGTGTTCGCCGCAAGCGACACTAGCGCCTCTTCCGGAAGTAGCCTTCATCCGCTTTCATATATGAAAGTTCTGAGTAAGATTTGCTAGCGTAATACAACAATTTTACCACTCTTGTATACTAGATAACATCGTTAATTGCCTTCTGCGAATTCGGCTTTTTAATGTAACTCCAAGTGAATAGTGAATAAGTGAACGTAGGAAATGAAACTGTCAAGTATTCATTTGTTTTATGCTGCTAGACTGTTATTAATTCATTTGTTTTACTTTGAGAACTGTTGTTTCAATTTTATGAAAGATTTCATCTTTTTAATTGTGCCATAAAAAATTACGCGGCAATTCAAATCAATAAAAATATTCATACTTCTACAGGAAACTGTGATAAATTTTATGGGAAATTAGCCAGATCCATATTTGTTTAGTTTTTGAGATATGGCCCTCGAAAAATTGGACGTTTAATCACATTAAACATTTTGTACCATACAAAATTTAACGGTTTATTTAAATAAATATAATTATTCATACTTAAAAGAATTGCAAAATGGGGTAGGTGGCTCAGTGGTATCGAGTCGGCCTGTGGATCTTGAGAACCCTGGTTCGATCCCCACAGCCGACAAACAATTTTCACCAATATACAAAATCTACCCCTGTGGCTCCTCCACCACTAAAATCTTTGGAGGCCGTAATTTGACGGCTGGTAACCGCACTTCACGCGAAAAAATATATCACTTACCGAGATCTGCTTAGGCAGAGTGCCACACCCAGTGATGGGTAAAAGACGTGATGATATATTTATTTATTTATTTATTTAAAAGAATTGCAATGGAGAATTAGTCAGGACCGGATTTAGTATAGTTTTTGAGATATAGCCTTGAGAAAGTTGAATTTTACCTCAATCCACATTTTGTACCATATCAAATTTAGTTGTTAATTTACATTAATATAAATATTTATACGTATACGCAATAGAGAATTATGCAGGTCCGTATTTAGTCTAAATCTTGACATATTTTGTAGCATTTTACATTTTGCACTATATATTTGTCTGTTATCAGTAAAAATATTCTTAAAATCCAATGGTGAAACGACCAGGCCCGTCTTTAGTTTAATTTGTGAGATATTAAATAGATAGTTATAGTGGCTAATAATTAAATTATTGCAGCATCAGCAATTTTTAAGTAACACATTAATTACTTTAATTTCGTTGTACAAAAATTCATAAACTTTTCTTAAACATGACCTGTAATTATTATTTATTATAATTATCTTAAAACATAATTATTTGCTTATTTAATAACAATGACCTTGTGGCAGAAATTCTTAATGTTACTATAAACCAAATTTCAAAATGATGTTCTTGCACAGAGTATTAATTTCCTGTGGGTTTCATGATATTTCTTCAAAGTTATAACCTTTAATCCGTTAACTGTAAGACTGTAATGATCTAAGACGCGCCTTGCTGAAGAAATTGTGTGATTTTAACATGTTCATTCGCTGAGACATTTACAAGACGTTGCCAAGTTGCAACATTGATTTAAAATCATCCAATTATATATATATAACTGTTGAGAAATACTGCCCAGGTTTATTTATTTATTTATTTATTTATTTATTTATGTTACACTGTACAACAGGAATTTAATCCCAATTACAGTACAGGGTCCGCACTAACCGAGGTTTTTAAATTATATAGTTGAAAATAAAATAAATAAATATATCATAACGCCTTTTACCAAATTACTGGATGTGGCACTCTGTCGAAACAGTCCTCGATAAGTGATATATTTCTTCGCGTGAAGTGCGGTTACCAGCTGTCAAATCACGGTCCCCGAAGATGTTTGTGGAGGGGTTCTCAAGATCCACCACTGAGCCACCTACCCCATAATAATAGTGTATTATGCACCATGGGAGAGAAATACACACTGAGGTGTATACAGGCTGGTTGTATGCTTCGGGGGAAAAAATAAGGGTATATATTATATGATTAATTTTAAACTCGGTTTAAATAAATGAAAGTCGAATTGTAAAAAAAATAAATCGCTTAAAATGATCTATAAATGTGCTTATAAGTTAATTTGGACACGTGGAATTCAATACCGTTGAGAGCATTTTCATATCTTTCTTGGTTTTTGAGAAATAGCTTCCGGAAGACTTAAACATTTCAAATATTTTTAAACATTAGATTTTCGACTTTCCCGAGACTATATCTCAAAAACTAAGCAAGCTATTGAGATGCACTTAACAGCATTGAATATCTTGTGTTTAAATTAACTTATACATTTTTAAAATTCCGAAATATTTTCTCCAAATTTTTGAACATTAACGCAAAAACTATAAAGTAATTGTAATGTATGTATGAATGTCTTATGTGTAATTTAATGTGAACCTAAGCATAACAAGTTTATGAATCATATGTTTAGAGTGCATTAGGCCTAGTGACCTGAATTTGTTCTGACGTATTGTATATTGCAAAATTTTATGATACATGACATGGAGTGTGTAGTGTGTGTTGATACGGGTACCTCCACACAACTATCATTGTACTCGCGCCCAAGACAAACATGTTTATCTGTTTCACAATTGCATTGTTTCATATGATGTACACTCCTTATCAAAAAAAAAATTAAACACACATAAGCTGGTAGCATTTATACACGACAGGTGGTTTATTAATCTTTTTACGGCGCTGTTAGAAAATAAAATGTTCTTCTTTCAATTGAGAAAAGAAAATGATACTTTTTATTCTTCGGGATTTTTTTAGGAAAGCAAAGTAAAGCCATCTTAGTTATAAAATGGTTACAAAGCAGTGTTATGTGTATATGGTATATTATTGTTTATGTTAATTATTGTTTTGTGGAATGTTATTATTAAAGCCCGGATATTTAGGCTCTTAAAAACACCCAAATAAGCAGGCATATAGGCCGGTAATAACTCTAAAATAGGCGGTATTTTAGGCAGTCTAAATGTAAATAATTTGTTTTAAAAAATTAAACGAATCCTTTTTCTAATATTGGTACTCGTATCTACTCTTCGTTAGAAAAAAAATAATTTTAAACAAAAATTAACGCAATCTGAAAAATAATAATGTAGGGTTTTCATTTTATTAACTATTATGCAAATTCAAATTATGTAGTATACTTTAATTCACAAAATATTACGAGCAATTGCTCTATGAAATTTTCGGAAAGGGACTGTCTTCGGTCTGTCAGAACTTGCTTGTAAGTTGAAAACTTCGTTCTACATCACAAAATGTGACAGGAGCGTTCTTATATTTAGCCATATCGTCTAAAGTTACCTCAGCTCCATTGATTAATGGCAAAGACAATTGAATTGCCACGTAAAATTTTGACTAAAAAACGTTTTTTCTTTCGGCATTTTAAATTCACACACAAAAACTTGATTAAAGTAAGTTCTTTAAATATTATAGGTTAGGTTTAAACACTTTGTCGAGTGCTGAATTAATCAACGAAGTAGATGATAAACCTTGTCTGCTCAATAAAAGTTAGAATAGGCAACAAAAATAGGCAAAATAGGCAAAATAGGCTGTATAAGGTAAAATAGGCACAATAACCAAAATATAGTAAAAATAGGCTCTAAGGCAGGAAAAAAAACCTTCCATTACACGTAAACATATTACCTATGTATAGAAAAACTAAATTGCCTGAAGTATATTAAAATTTGAATCTAGGCAATTGCCTAAAAATCCGGGCTTTAGTTATTATGAATATAAAAGGATATAATTTCTTTTATTTCGACTGTTTTTAAATTATGAAATGATAGACTTTTTTGAAATTCAGTCAATTTTTATATTTTTTATTATTAAGTCGACTTTGAAGTTGGTCGAAACGTCGACTTAATAATAAAAAATAAAAAAAATTACTGAATTCCAAAAAAGTCTATCATTTCGTTATTATGAATGTTTATATTTATAGTACAACTTTGGCAATTTTGAAATACTAACTCCTGGTACAACGTCGTTTCTTTGAATGGATTGTAAAGCTGGCGGCACCTGAACATTTATATCAGCAGCAGCAGTTTCTGTTGAAGTACTTGCACATGACGATGATTATATAGTTTTACACTTTTCGTACAAAAAATATTGTACAAACCTCTTGCGTGAACTAGGTTCCCGGATTCGTTCTATGACACTCATCCGGGAACCAGTCGTTCCCGCACTTGGTATGTAAATAACTATTTATTCCATTTTAAACTTGTGACAAAAATTTTAAGAAAAAAATTTCAGGCAATTTTGGTCCAATTCAAATTGAATATTTATTTATGTTACGCTGTCTAGGGTCCGGACTCACCGAGTCGTAGTGTGCTAGTTCATATATAAATTTAGCCTGAAAGGGATTCGAACTTGAGCTCTTTAAATTCAATGATAAATGGGGTAGGTGGCTCAGTGGTATCGAGTCGGCTTGTGGATCTTGAGAACCCTGGTTCGATCCCCACAACCGACAAACAATTTTCACCAATTTAAAAAATCTACCTCTGTGGCTCCCTCTCTATTAATATCTTTGAGGGCCGTGATTTGACGGCTGGTAACCGCACTTCACGCGACAAAAATATATCACTTACCGAGATCTGCTTAGGCAGAGTGCCACACCCAGTAATGGGTACAAGGCGTGATGATATATTTATTTATTTATTATATATGAGAGCGTAATTGTCAACTTTTCATGACTTCAAGTCAAATTTGTGACATCTTCTATGAATAGGTAAAATCGTGATGATATGTTTCTCTTGGCAATATTTTTATGCAGTAGAGTACTCTCTAAGTGTGGGAGAATCTAGTCAGCATGATCTTTTAATTAGGTGAACTGTAGGGTCAAATTTCTCTTCCCGATTTCAACAATACTCAAAGATCGGAAACTCCTGCCTTCTTAGTATAGAATCTTTGTACCTATTATTGAAGGTGAGGCAATCACGATTTACACAAAGTACTAAACTGAGAACTTCCCTAGAATACTAAGTATCACATCTTAAAACACCAATAATTCGAATTCGCAGTTTACATTCTAAACAACGGATCCTGAATTCCAAGGCTTACGTTTTATCTCATAGGTAAATAATTACTTTATGATGTACTCTTAACTATAAATATTAGCGAGTGAGTTTAAATGGTTTGGACATGTCGAACGTATGGTAAAATTGGGGGTAATAGACTGCGAAGACGTTATAGACTTCCTAGGAATAAATAGATGAATGCGAGAACGAAAGGTGAGATTATAGCTTGTACTCGTATGTTAATTGCTATGGCACAGTTTTTGTGACACCCCCTGTATAATATATTAATGTATTCATAAGCCTAATTCTCAGTCAATTTAACAGTCACCAAATGACAGCAGCCATACATGCTATATATATACAGGGGTTCAAAAAATTCCGGTACGGTGAAATATCTCAAGAAATACACATCAAATCAAAA
Source organism: Pterostichus niger (assembly GCA_947425015.1). Classification (NCBI taxonomy): domain Eukaryota; kingdom Metazoa; phylum Arthropoda; class Insecta; order Coleoptera; family Carabidae; genus Pterostichus; species Pterostichus niger. The sequence continues at coordinate 37,790,379 of OX380336.1, read as the reverse complement.
AACAAAAAAAAACACGTGTTTAATATAATTCAAAAACCTATCTTATGTCACCAAGCACGAACCTCCACCGCCACCCCCTGGGGATGAGGCGAGGGGCCACTTTGAAATCTTAAATGGGAACCCTCATTTTTTATTGTACATTCGATAGTACGGCTAAAACTAAGTAGGTTTTGTATGAAACATGTCATGATTTTAGGTTAGAGTAGCCCCCCGCCCCACCCCCAGAGGAGGGTGGTTGGAGATCGTGCATGGTGACAAGATAGATTTTTCAAAAATATTAAACACATGTTTTTTTTGTTTTTTTGTTTCGATGTGTATTTTTTGAGATATTTCATCGTCCCGGAACTTTTTGAACCCCTGTATATATAAAGCATGTATGGCTGCTGTCATTTGGTGACTGTTAAATTGACTGAGAATTGGACTTATGAATACATTAATTCAATTGTAATAGTAATTAAACTAGATTCAAAAATAATTAACTGAAGTTGAAAGTCTATAAAATGTAATTGTTAAAAACAGAAGACAGTCATATTTCTTTCATTAATATTTAATTTATTTTTAACAATCCATTCTGCACTTGGCCCATAAAAATTCCAAAACTTAATAAAACATAATTTCTCTAATTAAACATAATATCAACGAAGCGGTACAATTTACCATTCCACATTCAGCAACATTGGCCGCTCTATTGAGACAGTGACACTTGCTAAAGAGGAAATGAAAGTGTATTTGTTTAAGAGGTTCCACTTGTAATAATGGAAAATCTAAGAGTTGGTAACATTGCAACTTCCCAAACAAATTATAATGAGCCCCAGCTTTAATTATCGACACGCACGCCAATGACTTTCCGGAAATGGACGCGGACAAAGCGGTCGGAAGTGATTGACGAGATTTCGCGATTGGCAATTATCTGAAGATGTTCTTTTGTTTGTTGTAACAACTGACAGTAGATTGATCGTCGTTTCTTCTTAAACAAATGAACTACAACAATTCTATTTTCACTACTTTGACAGTTCATTACTTAACGTTTTATACATAATATTTAGTTTCTAACTTGCATCCAATTATAGTACAGAAGTCTATTCGAGTTTGACACATTGCAATATGACATCTATATTGATATCTTTTTGCTATATAATCGTTTATTTTAGTTTTGTATTTTATTGTATATTAAGAGAAGAAAGTAAGACATTTCTTCTTACCGGTGTCATTTTATGTGTTGAGCTAAAGGCGTGAGATAAAAGCTCTTCAGGGAAGAATGATACTTTCTTCACGAAGTATAAATCTATTATTTTAACACTTCCTTAACAGAAAGTAACTTTAAATTTAGATAATATATATTTTTATTTTATTTTTATTTATGTTACGCTGTACAACAGGAACTGAATCCCAATTATAGTACAGGGTCCGCACTCACCGAGCCGCAGTGTGGTAGTTCCAGGGGCGCCGAGAGGAAAAGCGGGCCCCGGGAAAAAAAAATTCGGGCCTCCTTTAACTTTGAATATTTATTAATTAAATATAAGGTACCAAAAAAAAATATTTATAAATATATGTATGACAACAATAAGAATTATTAATATCTAAATAAAGTTTTAACAATATAAATAAAATTAAATTAAAAATTCTGAGTTAATTGGTGCAGCGATGTGTATTGTATACTCACTGTATGACTATCTAATATCTAGTTGCATATTCGATAAATGCAGGGGATACCAAAACAGCACTACGCACAAATGTATAGAGCCTTTGCCTATGTGTGTTGTATACAATGTACTAATATAAAAAAAATGCTACAATGTAATCATGTACTTTTTAATAGTATATAAATTTATTTAAAATTTGCAACTGGAGCCCTTGATCAAGCATTTCGTCATTTAGTACTTTATACAATGTAATAAATTGTTGAAAACGTGTATCAGACATTTCGTTACACATGTTTTAGTAAAAAATATAAAAAATTGGTGAAAGAGTAGAAAATTAAAAGCAATTTATAAAATAGCATCACATCCGGGCCCTTTGAATTCCACGGGCCCTGGGTATTTTACTCCCCCCTACCCTCCCCTCTCGTCGGGCCTGGGTAGTTCATATAGTTTTTAGCTTGAGTGAAATTCGAACTCGGGATCTCCGGATTCGAATTCTATGTTGCTATCCACACCACCGTACTGACGGATATTATTGATAGATGTCACTTGGATGGTACTTCATTGAATTGCGCTACGCTTATTGTAACCGTTTCATATGTCATTATAATTCCTAGTTTCAAATTTACAACTAGCGCCTCTAACGAGATACGTCGTAACTAGCATAACTTAACCTAACTTAATAATATTGAATGTATATTTTACCACATAATCTACAATTTTCAAATATTTTAAGATTGTTTTACTTTAACAATCTGGTCATTTCATTTAAATAAAAATCGCTAGATGGCTTTACTTGACATACCAAGCATGACCAACTTCATTGAATTACGTTAACGTTTATTATGGCCGTTTCATTCCATCGTTTGCCATATACAAATCGTTTTATCATATGATATTTTATTTCGAATTGCTTTTATTTATTTATTGAATTTTCGTTGATACAACCAAACAAATATTTGTTCAATCAAAACTGTGTACAAGTAATCACATCAATCGAAATGCCACTATAAACTGATTGGCTGGTAGCACAAGCTCTGTTTTTGGGTGTTTTAAGAGCACGGTTTTTTTTTTTTTAAGAAATACATCATAGAGTACATCAACTTCTGGGGTAATTAGTACCCGGTACAATAGTTATAAGTAAAGCCAGGATTTTTAGGCAATTGCCTAGATTCAGATTTTAATATACTTCAGGTAATTTAGTTTTTCTATACATAGGTAATATGTTTACGTGTAATGGAAGGTTTTTTTTTTCGTGCCTTAGAGCCTATTTTTTATATATTTTGGTTATCGTGCCTATTTTACCTTATACAGCCTATTTTGCCTATTTTTGTTGCCTATTCTAACTTTTATTGAGCAGACAAGGTTTATCATCTACTTCGTTGACTAATTCAGCACTCGACAAAGTGTTTCAACCTAACTTATAATATTTAAAGTACTTACTTTAATCAAGTTTTTGTGTGTGAATTTAAAATGTCGAAAGAAAAAACGTTTTTTAGTCAAAATTTTACGTGCAATTCAATTGTGTCTTTGCCATTAATCTATGGAGCTGAGGTAACTTTAGACGATATGGCTAAATATAAGAACGCTCCGGTCACATTTTGTGATGTTGAACGAAGTTTTCAACTTACAAGCAAGTTCTGACAGACCGAACACAGTCACTTTCCGAAAATTTCATAGAGCAACTGCTCGTAATATTTTGTGAATTAAAGTTACTACATAATTTGAATTTACATAATAGTTAATAAAATAAGAACCCTACATGATTATTTTTCAGATTGCGTTAATTTTTGTTTAAAATGATTTTTTTTTTCTAACGAAGAGTAGATACGAGTACCAATATTAGAAAAAGGATTCGTTTATTTTTTTAAAACAAATTATTTACATTTAGGCTGCCTAAAATCCCGCCTATTTTAGAGTAATTACCGGCCTATATGTCTGCTTATTTGGGTGTTTTTAAGAGCCTAAATATTCGGGCTTTAGTTATAAGTAAATGTTTTAACATGTTACAGATAGCTAAAACACCTAAAAACACTGCTCTTAAAACAGGTAAAAACAGAGCTTGTGCTATCAGCCAATATGTCCTGTAAGTGTCTTGTAGGATAATTGTAATTAATTTCCTGTTGTGCACTATAGCAAATAAGTAAATCTTTATAAAAGTGTCTGTAGGAAACAGCATGACCAGCAATAATACCAACAGTGTAACATTTAATTCCTTATCCTCAATTACGTAAACCAACTGAATTCTGCAATGAGTTTCAACTGTTTCGTGCAGACTTTTAACCGTAAAGGAGTTAGGTTTATTTAATTGCTATTGCAGAAGACGTATTTACATTACACATGCTGAGCAATCATAATTACAATAATTTGAGCGTGTTTTCTGATTCGTCGATAGTTTTACATGGTTTCGGTTTTTAAATGAGAGATGGTTAAATAATCAGTGATTATAAAGTGAATTAGGAAGGATAATTATATCTTAACGAACAATTAAGCATGTAGAAATACCCAGAAAATATTTATTACTTGTTTATTGTTGTATTTACTTGAGAATAAGTGGCTGATTAAAGGGTGACTAATTACCTGTTGACTAACTTCATTTTTTCCACTGTCATTTACAAAAAATTTGTTTATAAGGTTTTACAAAAGATCTTGACATACTTTATTTTTTACTGTCAAATAGTAGAAAATAGGTGTATGTTGGCAAAATTAACGCGGGAAACTTGTGTGAGTGAACTAGAAATAAATGAATGAAAGATATAGGACATCCTGCAATCATTTGAAAACAATAAATAAATAAATATATTATCACGCCTTTTACCCATTACTGGGTGTGGCACTCTGCCGAAGCAGATTTCGGTAAGTGATATATTTCTTTGCGTGAAGTGTGGTTACCAGCCATCAAATAGCGGCCCCTAAAGATGTTAGTGGTGGGGGAGCCACAGGGGTTGATTTAAATTGGTGAAAATTGTTTGTCGCCTGTGGGAATTGAACCAGAGTTCTTAAGATCTACAGGCCGACTCGATTTGAAAACATAACTATTAAATCCCTTCATTCACACTAATTGATGCTACTGTTAAAAAGTCTTGTTGTTTTCAGGCAAATGACATGTTCCAGACATTTATTCAGCAGCAGACAGCACTAATTTGAAGTAGAAACGATCAAACGAATGATCTAATTTTCACTTCAAAATTTAATTAAGTTTTTTTACACCAATTGAATGTAAAAAATAAGAATATGGGTCGATATATGTACAGTAGAATTAAAAATTATACGTTAATACAACCCTGTAACTCGTGCAAAATAAGGCGAATGTATAGTCAGCTGACCAGCTCAGTATTGTGCATCCGTTGCTGAGCTAAGAATAAGTATTTTACTGGATAACTAGGGTCGCGCCGGGCCCCATAAACTCCATCTGTATTTGAATAGCTTTCAAGCAATTTTCATCATTCCTAGATATATTTTGTAATGTACGTAGAGCATACATTTGCCTGAAAACATGAATTTTTAACAGTAACATCGATTAGTGTAAATAGAGCGATTTAAAAGTCATTTCGCAGGACATACTATACCAGCTTTAATATTTATGCTTTTTTTTTTTTTTATTCTGGCTTCCTGGCGGACCAACTGCTAAGGTCATATGCCGCCATTACGCCCTGATCCTGCGTTTTAGGTCTTTCAGTCAACAGCAACGCGAGTTTCACGGGACGGTCACCCATCCAAATACTCCCCGCGTGCAACGTTGCTTAACTCGCGTTATCGCATAGATCAGTTCCAACGAGTTGAGCCATGGCCGTTGACATTTATGCTTTTATTTGAAGCATTATTTGAAATAATTTAGAAACGTTTCATGAAATAATAAAATATTGTAAAAAATATTGTAAAGTATTGTATAAAATCTGCAAGTTTAAATCTGCTACCCATCGATTAATGTGAATGGAGGGATTTAAAAGTCATTTTTCGAAATAATCGCTTGTCGTAGTATATGAAAGAAATTATGAATGCGAATGAAACAAGATAGGAATGCTTAACAAAGATTTATTACTAAATGAATGAAGTTATTGGACATTTTTGTATTTCGGGCTTAGGAGGAAATAAAGTTTAAAACTTTCATTTTACGTGTATTCATTTGATGTTTCAAATAAGTGCAACTATTATAAATTACATTGTAAATTATAAGAATAGTTAAATTTAATTATATTTTTAATAAATATTAATTGACTCTTGAGGTTTACACCTCGACATGAATTTGTTTTAAATACTTTGATTTTAATTTTAATTTAAATTGTAATTAAATTTAATTATTCTTGTAATTTACAATGTATAGGTAATTTCTTGATAATAACCCTCCACTAACATCTTTGGGGGGCGTGATTTGACGGCTGCTAACCGCACTTCACGCGAAAAAATATATCACTTACCGAGATCTGTTTAGGCAGAGTGCCACACCCAGTAGTGGGTAAAAGGCATGATGATATATTTATAAAATAAATAAATAAATTTAACCCCTGTGACTCTCTCACCACTAACATCTTTGATAAGAGGCATAATTTGACGGCTGGTAACAACACTTCACTCGTATAAATATATCACTTACCGAGACCTGCTACGGTAGAGCCACATTCAATAAAAGAATAAAAGTCGTGATGGATATATTTATATTATTTTGTATAGACAGTAAATTTGTGGTTATTTTTGAAACATACTGTATTTAACAAAAGTAGCGACAGTCTTTTATCAAGTTCTTAACGTCGCCAAGGCCGCCTACGTCACACCACACGGTACACGGTGACAATTTGAATAATAGTTAAGTGCGTTCCGTTGGAGCTCAGATGGTCATTTTTTTTTGTATAAACATCACGTCGACTGGGCTTGGCCACAGACCGCAGCTCACTTGATGATAATATGCTTATTATCATAAAAAGTTGAAAAGTAAACAAAAAATGTAGACAAGGTGATGGAAACTTCAAAATAATTTAAACGCCACCAAAGAGAAAAAATATTGAGAAGAATCCAGTTTTTATATTCATTACTGTCTTCAAAATATAATACAATGAATATTAAAAAATATAAATAAATATATCATCACGCCTTTTACCCATCACTGGGTGTGGCACTCTGCCTAAACAGATCACGGTAAGTGATATATTGCTTCGCGTGAAGTGCGGTTACCAGCCGTCAAATCACTGCCCCCAAAGAAGTTAGTGGAGGGAGAGCCACAGGGGTAGATTTAAATTGGTGAAAATTGTTTGTCAGCTGTGGGGATCGAACCAGGGTTCTCAAGATCCACAGGTCGACTCGATACCACTGAGCCACCTACCCCATAAAAAAATGGTGCGGTAATATCAAAAGAAATTAATAGTAGTAATGATAAAGGACAAAATTATTTTTACTAATTATTTATAAATTTCCACCATCAGATTTTTTCTGAGAACGAGGTTGCTTGGTAACAATCAGGGTTAGCCTGATTTAAATCATTTGATTTAAATCAGTGTGATATTTTTTTTAATCATTGAGTTAAATAATTTTTTGATTTTTTTTTGTATTTTGTATTAATTTAATTATATTTCTGGTACAGAACAAAACAAGTGTTTTAATAAAAATTCAGTTTTAAGGTAACATAATTTTCAATATTTATTTATTAAATGAATTAATATTAAATATGAAAGGATCAAATTTCGTGAATGAATATGTTGACGTACCCAAGTTGTAAACACATATAATCGAGCATATAGTTCAAGAAATTTATGTTAAAACTTGTAATATGCAATAATAATATATATATATATATATATATATATATATATATATATATATATATACATACATAGTTACATTTTTCCAATATTGGTAGCAAACTAACAAAATTTACTAAAAGGAACAGTTCTCTGACGTATTTGGCTAATGTCACACTTCAAAATCTTAAGATAGTTCATATATTTTCTGACGTCAACTGTTTCTAAATTATTTTAGAGAAAAATGTTTAAAAAAATAATTCTTTGAATGCCTTGAAACATTTTCTGCTATAGTGGTTTATAAAAGTTTGTTTCAAATTCTTTTGATAGTACAGTAGTGAGACTACTAAAGGTGCTTACTTATATGCTTTTAGATAGTAGAGAAAGGATTATAAAGTTTTGAAAAGATTATGAATTTTTTGAAAAGTAACAGGAAACCATGTTCAACTTAACATAATAGTCTAAAACTTTCGCTGTGATAGGATTTGAACCCGGAACATATCAAACCATCGTCCATCGATCACATCTGACATTTGCACAAAATATTACAATCCATTAATAATAATTAAATATTCATAACTTATATAATCCCTATTAACAAAGCGTCGAATCAAGCAAGCCATTTCTTTGCAATCAAACATTAAAACATTTGACATTCTCTCATCTTCATTTGTTTTAAGAATATCCATATTGGATTCTTAAATCGTGCTGCAAACTTTCCTCTGTTAGGATGTGCGAATTTGCTAGCGGGAAGTGTCGGTATTTTTGCGGAATCTGCGGACATGTTTCGATAGAGAGAAAGGGACTTTTCTCATCCGAGAAGGCGCATCTTGGATTACATAATGGCTGAACTTTATCGGTCGGCCAAAGCCAGAGTTGATTTTAACTATTACAAGTTGTTTTACCAAACGTACACGCAAAGTTCATAGATATATCATTTCTTCACAATATTTATTTTAATTTTATAGTCTATTACAAATTCTTATTTGTTTTTTAACCCATTATAAAATATGACATCTGGGGTAAAATTTTGTACTACATATTAGGATTTTTAACTGTCAGTTTTTGTTAAATCTTATATGACATTTAAATTTATACATTTATTAGTTATTATAAGTTTGGCAACACTTGTAGTTAATTTGTCAGAACTGAACGTAGTTTATTGTTTCATAGATGGCGTACTAGAGTGGTAGTAGTGTGTCTAATAGTGTTTTGTTTTTATGTTTTTAGAAGAAATAAAACGACTGGTGCTTCAAATCCAAGTTCGACCTAATAAGGTAGGATTTCTAAATTATTTAACAACAATTTTGTGTGGTTTTAACTTCCTTAAAGCAACATAAAACAACTGAAGTCAACAAACATAACCTAACCATTAAAAAGAAAAAACTGCTCGAACTAATAACACAAGAACAAAAAAATAATACCACATTATTCGTATGTCAGATTTAAATAACAATTCTCGTATTTCATGTTTTGTTTATCAAAGCCACCTCGTGGCTAGTTTCCGTGAACATCTGAACATCGTAAGGTAATACGAAATATGTTGCGATTTTGTTTTTGTTTTGCGTGGATCGAAACAGCCGACTAGCGGTTCTGTGGCTGTAAAGAAACTTCAGAACACTTTCACTGTTGAAATCGAAAGGAGTCAGATGCGCGAATGAGAATGTTATATGAATGAATTGCACACACGTAACGTTGACGTAAAAGCCAGGTTTTCAACACGACCTTTTTACCAAAAATTGTTATTTTGTACAGTAATTTACTAGCAAATATATCACTTATAAGTCGGATTATGTTTAGTTATTCTAACCTAACAATTAAAACGAACAAAAAAACACACCTATTAAAAGTCCGTCAGTACGGTGGTGTGGATAGCGATACGGAATTCGAATCCAGAGATCCCTAGTTCGAATCTCACTCAAGCTAAAATTATATATGAACTATCACACTGCGGCTCGGTGAGTACGGACCCTGTATTGTAATTGGGATTCAGTTCCTGTTGTATAGCGTAACATAAAATGAAAATGAAATGAAATGTCAACATGTTTGACAGCCGTACAATTCAAAGTCATATAAATGCAAAAATATGATTCGTACTATTAATAATTTAATATTAATATATTTATACTACTAATAATTCATCATTTATGTTCAATTGAACCCTGTAAGTAATAAAATCATAAATTAATATCGCATTAAATGGAAAATGTGTGTGACGGCCATGTTTAACTAGCATTTGTTTGCTACTCTACCCAACTGAAACCGAACAACTCAGACTTTTTTATATAAGTGAGTGAGATTTGAACACACGATCTCTTGCTTGTCAATTATATATCGCAAGTTTTATCTCGGTTTTATTATAAATATCAAAAAAAAAACTTTAAATATAGTTACGAAGAAGTAAATTTTGGTGCATATTTTTGAGGGTCGTGATTTGACGGTTGGTAATCGCACTTCGGCAGAGTGCTACACCTAGTAATGGGTAAAAAGCATGATGATATATTTTATTTATTTTCTACAAAACTATTACATTGGTTTATGAAGAGATGTCCCTTGCATTCTTACTTGGAATAGAGTATAGTTTGAATTAAAATGTATATTAATAATAAAAATATAACATTCTCAAGTACTTTTCGATTTCTAAATTTAATACTCGAAATTCATGACAAAAAAATGCCTTTAAAGGTCAATAACTCTCATAATTTATGTACTATTACTGTCTTCTTCTTTCTATTATTCCGCACTTTACACTTTTACTTAAACATTACTTTTAAAAACAATTTACATAAATTTATTCCTCATAAAAGAGTTTTCCCGTCAGCTGGTGAAAATAAAATCCAAGCGTGCTATGCCCACATACAAACATTTGCATTAAAACAATTGAATGTTGAAAACAAAGTCATTTGTCCTTTAATAGAGCTGTATCTAGTTGGCCTGGGGCGTATTTACTCCGGTACTGTCACAGTCTACAGTTTAATTATAGTTTGCTACCGAAGTAAATGGGTTTGGAATGTGAATGTACCGGATCCTTGATCTTGCTACGATATTATTTATTTTTGTAAAAATATGATTTATTTAAACTTGAGCTATTTTTCAACTTTTTATATTTGATTCTCTATTTTTTACTGGTATATCTGATATTCATAATTGATAAATAAACAAAAACTAGTCAAGATTCCAAGGGTAACTTGAATTGTTCAGTTGTTTCAAGTAACTTGTAGTTCATTTGTTTAAATAACAAAACAACATCAACTGATTGTCCTTAACATTAAGATCAGTGGCAAAATATACCTAGCATTTCGAGTTTTTTTATTATTATATACAACAAAAACGAAAAAAATATATATACAGAATGATCCATAGGTTCATTAAACATTGATAGATCTGTTACACAAAATAAATGAAATTTAATCTATCATTCCAGTGACATTAAAAATGTTTGCTTCAAGTAATATAAAAATCTATTTTTCAACATTACTTGTGAAAATGACATTTCCCTCACTCAATTTACTTGTGATAGTAACCATTTCTCTCACTAATAATGAAAGTAAATAACTTTTCGTAATACATGCACAAGAAACACGTTCTTATTCCCTAATTTTAGAGAGAGAAACACTGCTTTTCTCCCCTTGGGAGAGAAACATAATGTTTTTTGGGTAGGATTAAATGACATGGTGGCCAAGGAAACGTGATATGCATTTGTAAATACAACTCCTTTGATTTATATAAAATAATTATGAAATTTCTTGTATCGCAAACGTAAAAATGTAATTTTCAAGTTTAATATTGAAAAAAATAGTATAAAACACACGTGGAAAAGAGCCATTGCAAAACTCGCTTTCGCTCGTGCTCCAATTTCCGTACTCGTTTAGCAATTAAACCCTTTCCTCACTAGTATTGCAATATACTATTTTTGTTGTGATCAGTGCATCAAATAATATATAACCTAAAATTTTTGCAATAATTTTGAAACACTCTATATTCAGATTTAGCAACAGGCAAATTCATAAACAGGATTAACAACCTCCATTTTTATTTCAAATTGATATGATTAGTATTTCAATTGTTTACAAAACTAAATAAGCTTGTTTATATATTTGGAGCATCATTAGTAGTTTATTTGTTATATTAAGTTGTATTTGGTACCTTAAAATTAGCAGTTATTTTTGTAAATTAGAAATCGAGCTAAAATTGAAACTGAAATTATGTGTTGTATGAATCTGCTGGTAAAATATTTGTAAAATATGTATATGTATGAAAACAAATTAACTGGACAAATATTTGGAAAAATAAATAGCGAACTCAGTCTAAAAATATCTTAATTTAATATTCAAATCATAAACGGTTAAAGAAAAAAATGTACACATTCAACCTTGAAGAAACAATTACCAAACCATAATTATCGTTTCTACAACATGCCGCCAAAATATCGAAAATAACAAGTTATCCAAATTTCAAACAAAGAATCAAATCCAAAATGATTTTGTAATTGGTGCAATTTTTTCTTGAGACCACATGTAAAGTTTTTCAATCTGTAATTAGGATAATAGTAAGTAATTGTTTCCAAAAGTACAGAAAAATATTCGCCATGCATGGATGGGTTAGTTCATGGTTAATTACAATGTGCTAATTAGTCAAATAATTAATGAATTTGGTCTTTAAATGAGAAATCTTCCGTTTTGTTAACTTATTTACTGATATTCTCAAAGTAATTGTTACTTTTGTAATAAGTTACTCGTAAAATATTCAATAAATGTTAAATACTATTATTAGATTTTATTTACTTTCGCAATCTGAAGCCTGAGTTACACGATGTAAACATTTTTTATACAAATTAAATAAACAGGGAAAATTACCAGGTGTAAGTTATTATAAATAACCTCCCTTATTCTTCAATCGATAGATAAATTAATGACTGTTTTATACAGGGTGTTTCAAAATGGTACATTCTATATTACGAATAAATAGTATATTACATAACGAGAATTGTAACAAGCACATTACACGCGAGTGGAAAAGTTGCGCACCAGCATTGACGAGTGCAGTAATTTCACGAGCAATGTAATTGCGTTACAATTCGAGTTGTGTATTTTACTTTATCTACGACCATAAATAATAATAAGAACAATTACAGAATATTTGTTAGGTTATATCAACTGTCAAACAGCAGTGTTACCGCCTAACAAATGAAAAATTTCTTAACTAGTGCAGTAAACCCTTAGCAACCGTAAACAAGCATTTACTGTTCTTGCAAATTGTTTTTAATGGCCTACTTACATATAATATGATCGTATATAAAAATTATTTTTTTTTTAATTTGCAAAATTAATTGTATTTTACGTGAAGTTATCATTTTAGTGCTTTACAACAATTTTAAATATTCATTACGGCTCAATGAATATAAATTAAGACTTTCTAGAACTGTAAATTGTTTTCAATTTAGATGAAGTATCATTAAAAAATTTGTTTATAATTAATGGAGGACTCCATTTCGATATACTATAGCAAGAATAATTTGTCTTCTCATATTAATATTATTTTTAAAGATAATGTCAACTGTACAGGGATATTTTAAAAATTGAGTGCAAAATTAAAACTATAAATTGTATTCAATTATTTCTAAGAAAAATAATACCTTAGGTATTCTTACAAATATTAGAATTCAATTACCAAGATCTGCTTAGGCAGAGTTCCACACCCAGTAATGGGTAAAAGGCGTGATGATATATTTATTTATTTAATTTATAGTTTTAATTTTACAATTTTGAACAGTGTATATATGTTATATATCTATCTAGCTATTCTGTAAACTAAAAATATTTTAATAATTAAAACATGTTTTACAGCATGTAAATCAAATTTAAAATAAAAAAAATCTCCAATTTAATTAATAAATGGGTCCATGACCTAGTTCCAAATTTAATTGACAATAATTCAGCATAAAAATTAATTTCCTGTTGTCACGTTTTTGTCTGAAACAATCAATGATCAAATTCATGACATTCCGGCACACTTGCTCTATCATTTCCTGTCTGAAATCAACCGGAAACAGTCTTTAAAACACTCTTTCTTTAAGTAAAATCTCACTCTCTTCAATGAATAAATCTTACATGAATTATATGAAACAGATGACTGTGATATTGCTGTGGTTATATATAAACAATTGACAAAGGCTGTTGCAGTTTCCTTGTTTCCTCTTTCCCCTCAGTGCGTGAACCCCCTTGTCCAGAAACTTACACTTATTCATTTGAAGGACATCGGCTTCACTCATTTAAATGTAAACTTGATTTTTATACACATTATTATTATTATAAGTATAGTTCTATGTATAGTATATTTAAATTAATTTGATAATTTGCACAAAGGAAGTTAGTCTTACTGGACCAGACATGGCCAAACTTTTTTATGGCGGGCCACATTTTTATTGGAAAATTTCTACATATAAGAAATACAACTAATTTTTATGTGGATATTTACTGTTCTATTAATTTATAATGGGGTAGGTGGCTCAGTGGTATCGAGTCGGCATGTGGATCTTAAGAACCCTGGTTCGATCCCCACAGACGACCAACAATTTTCACCAATTTAAATCTACTTTTGTGGCTCCCTCTCCACTAATATCTTTGGGGGCCGTGATTTGACGGCTGGTAACCACACTTCACGCAAAAAAAAAAAAATATATCACTTACCAAGATCTGCTTATGCAGAATGCCACATCCAGTAATGGGTAAAAGGCGTGATGATATATTTATTAATTTTTAGACGAAATATAAAACCAGAATAATTTCAGAGCTAAAAATCCACACCTAATGAACTTATTATAATTGTTATTAACAATAGAAACTAAAATGTTTATTCTGCCTGATAATAAATATAAAATTTACAAGAATATGTTAATATTACATTCAATTAAATTTCATGAAGCGAATGAAGTTGTTTGTGTTTCCTAATAATTTCTCAATCTCGGGTTATATATTTGTGGCAGCCATTTTATAATCGCTTCTAAATTGTCATGTGTTAACCTGAATCAGGTTAGGCAAAAAAGATATTTTTTCTACGATTGCTATGAAAAGTTGACAATTACGCTCTCATTTGTCATCGTCAAGTTGACGTTTTCTGTGGAACAATCGAAAAATATCTTTTTTGCGCGTCTCCAATGGCAACGCGCGAAAAAGATATTACATGCGTGCTTATTTCAGTACAAACAAAACAGAAACTTATCATATTGACAGTTGACAAAATGAATTTATTTTCAGTACGTATACGTTTTTTAATCATTTAAGATGCAATCGTAGAAAAAATTATGTGTGTATCACGAGCGTAAAATGTCTTTGTTCCTCTTACACTATTGCAATTACCGTGCTCGATTAACAAAGAATCAGTTTACGCTCTTAATACACAAATAACTATTTAGATTGTTCCACAGAAAACGTCAACTTTACAATGACAAATGATAGTGTAATTGTCAACTTTTCATAGCAATCGTAGAAAAAGTCAAGTTGTCGTCTAATTTATCGAAACTGATGTGACAGATTTTAAAAAGCTTATGTCAGATTTGACAGTTCATTCTGCTATTAATAATCGAGTAAATGCATATTAAACGAACAATGTCAAATCGAATGTTTATTTGCGATGTGTTTAGTTTATTATAACTATTTATATAAAACTTAAATTAAGTATAAAATATTAGATTTGTTGTTTTATTAAATCATATTTAATTGCATAATAAAAGAATAATATTTATTTCCAGAAAATATGTATCTTTAATTTTACAAACATCTATTTTTATCCAATAAAATATCAGCTATAAATTAAAAGATCAAATTAATTGTAAAATACACGCAACCAAGACTAAAATTTATTTTAAATTAAATTTAAAAGGCAATAATATTCAACTATCCAATAACTGTTTTTTTAAAGGTCACGCGAAATCCGTAAAGATAATTTAACAGTAGAACTTTACTCGGACGGGCTGATAGAAAGGAAAGTGTCTTGCTTAGTATTAACAGTCTGCTAACTCGCTACTAAGTCTCTACTAACGGATTTTCTAATCGCGAACTTTTAGTTTCTTCTGCGAAAAAAGGATTAACAAACTTGTCAGTACAGAATGTTAATCGCTCGTTAAATAATTAATATTATTATGGTTTTATAACGATGGACAAGGACTCTAGAGTACCCTGGTTCAATACCATTACAACGCTGTAATCTCTCGATGAACGAAATATATTTACATTTTTAGTATTTGTCAGGAAAATAACATATTGCCTGCCTAGGCAGGTAATGAAAGAAACGTGAGTGTCTAGTTACTTAGCAACATCAAATATTTCTTTTAATTTATTTTAATTTAAAATATGTATTATTTGTTTATAAGTTTCAGGTAAAATGTTATACGTAACACGTCAGTAAAGCGTCGTACAGGATTCCTAACTTTTCTACTCATCCTGTAATTATGAATAACTATTTTCGCGCGTTTCCTATATTGATTTTATTATTATTTATTATTTTTATGTTTGTTTTACATAAAACATCAACTTTACGATAACAAATGAGAGCGTAATTGTCAATGTTTAAAAAATGCTATTTTCGTGGCAGAAACACGCATTAAAATGGGTCATTTCAGTGCACGCATAACAAAAGATAATAATCTCTCGCATTAATTTTAACTGAAAAGTTTGTAATTTACAAATATTTTATTTTGTATTTACAATTAATGTATTAACGTTATCACTACTTGACACATGGGAGACAATTACAATTGCTAATTAAATAATTATGAATGCTACAGCTTAAGAGTCCATGTTAGTATTTTTACAGTAATTATAAAGTGCTTTGCGTAGATTCTAGAAATATATACATAATTAATTAGTACTATAAAATAAACTTAATATTACTTAGAAAACAATAAACAATGTTTGATATCAGCTGTTTTTAATAAATAATAATTTATTGCTTCAGATTAAATAGTTTCTCATTAATTTCATATTTGATAACATTTCTTGGCAGTATATAAAATAAATACAACATAATCCAGCTCAACTATTTAAAGTTTAACGTTTCATTGACGGATTACAATATTTTTTTAATCGATTCTCTTTTGTTTCCGCCGCCATCTTGATAGACATTATTCATTGGATTCTCCTACACACATTCTTACATTACTTATTCTTTGGACGTAAACTAGTCAACGGAGATAACTGTTTTCTATTGTTATTTTCTTCCCACGCCTTCTTTTTTATTCGATCTTCATTTTTTTCCCAAGCTAATACGATTTTAAATTGAATGATATCGAATTGCTAATCTTTTCAGTTTAATTTTTTTTTTGAAACGATTCTGCGAATATTTTTTTGTGGTGTGTGATTGAATTTGTCAGATAAAAATGAAATGTATTAACGGCGAATACCGGTAGATTGAAATTCAGGAAGTTTGCATTGAGCGATTTATCAATCTATATTTATTTCTCTTCAACATAATACTTTAATCGCTCCATGGGTATTATGTCTAATTGTAGCTTTACTTTCTAAAGCAGATACGAATCATAGAGCATGAAAACTGGGACTGCCTATTATTTTATTTTGATGTAATACTAACATCTACATTTTTCATACTTCATCTTTCTAATTATCTCAAAAACTAGACTTAATACAGGCCTGGAATTTTCATCATTAAATTCAGCATAAATTTCTGTATAAGCATAAATATTTGTGTTGATTTTAATTCACAATTACTTGTGAAAATTATATTTCCTTCACTCAATTTAGTTGTGATAATTACTGTTTCTCTCCCTAGTGATAAAAGTAAATAAAAAACGTCATCGCCGGAATCTGCTGCTTAGGAAATGTACAAACTAAAGTGAAATTTCCTCTTAACCTTTAGAAAATATGTCAGATTTATAATCAATGATAATGCGTAACCTAGGTAGCGTAGGAAACAAAATATTATCAAATTTACTGATGTCTTTTTATTGTGAAAAACATTATTTGGGCAAATGACATTTCCCTCGCTCAATTTAGTTGTGATAGTAATTCCCTCACTAGTGCTGAAAGTAAATAAGTTTCCTCACTAGTGAGGGAAACGGTTACTATCACAACTAAATTGAGTGAGGGAAATGTCATTTGACATGGTGACCATGGAAACGTGATGTGAATTTGCACAACTCCTTTGAATTATATAAAATAGTTATTAAATTTCTTGTATCGTAAAAATATAATTTTCATATTTATTGTTAAAAAAATAGTATGCAACACACGTGGCAAAGAGCCATTGCAAAACTCGTACTATTGGAGCACGAGCGATTGCAATTTTCTCACTAGTATAACAATGTACTATTTTTTTAATGAAAATTATAAAATGGAATAAAATTTTGAAAAATTCAATTTTGTTTGAAAGTAAAGCAAAATATCAAAATGCCTTGTGTTTTAATGGCTTTATAACAAAATTTTCATATTTTTTTTTTGTTTTAAATAAATATATCATCACGCCTTTTACCGATTACTGGGTGTGGCACTCTGCCAAAACAGATCTCGGTAAGTGATATATTTCTTCGCGTGAAGTGCGGTTACCGGCCGTCAAATCACTTTCCTCAAAGATGTTAGTGGAGGGAGAGCCACAGGGGTAGATTTTAATTTGGTGAAAATTGTTTGTCGGCTTTTCATTTTTGAGTATTTCTATACTTTACAAACTGTTTGTTCAAAACCACTTTCTTATTCGAATATTTTAACCAAATTTTGTATCTACATATATTAGAAATGAATTTTTATTACAACTGCCTTCTTAATTACTTTGCAGGAAATTGTAGAGAATTAAATTCTGCATTTAAATCAATTAACACATTGGCTGGTAACACAAGCTCTGTTTTTGGGTGTTCTAAGAGCACGGTTTTAACATGTTAGAGATAGCTAAAACACCCAAATACACTGCTCTTAAAACAGGTAAAAACAGAGCTTGTGCTCCCAGCCATAATGTTTAACTTATTTCGTTACTGTTATAATTAATTTGAAAACTGACATAACAAATGCAAACAAATGAATAACGTGTACCTGTTACATTTATAGTTAGTTTAACTAAATAAATAAAATGATTCAGATGCAGAATATGATTCTGTCGAACTTTAATTTGAAACCTTTTACAGTAGAAATAAAAGAAGTAATAGTTGCAAAAAACTAATTCGTCGATGGCGCAGTTTTCATGGAACATCCTGTATCAATTATGTCTGACTCTAATGTCAACATCCTCAAATGTATAACTGATTTAATTGTCGAAATATCGCACAAATACAAAATAAAATAATAATAAAAAAAACTTACGTCATGCGCACAAGCATACACCATCCAAGTACACAACAAAATGATCCTAGTTGCCATGTCTACGTTAAATAAATCCTGTAACAAACAAACAAAAAACAATCAGTCTACATAACAGTTGAAAATTCGTTTCAGCGCGGGCATCAGTCAGCTGTTTTGCTTTTCCCAGTCACAGACGCCGTTGATATTTGAAAAGTGAAAGTTGAAGCGCGTGTTCTGTCTCACTTCAACTCTGGCTTAACTAACGGTTCTCTTCTCAGATTCAGATTCAGATTCACTTATGACTAGACATTAAATTTTACGAGAACGAAGTCGGTGCTGGGAAAAAGTGAATCTTATATTTTTTATTGTTTCAACTATGACGTGTTAAGAATTTAAATTAGAAGTTTTAATTATAAAATAAATATTCAGCAACTTTTGACAGTCTTACACGCTTTAGATATAGTACTTTCAAAATGTTTTGTTTTATACATTTTCGCTGTACCAACTAAATAATAGTAGACGAATTAATTCTCTGTATGTGAATAATTTCCTGCCAATTAATTTTAAAATGTTTGACGTAGTGGAATATACGATGCCAAAATAGTCAACATGTTTGAAAATTCTTTTGTTTACTTGCAATAAAAATAAAAATATTGCTTAAAATTTATAAACACGATATAAAAAATGATTATGTTGCTTTAGAATTAAAAAAAATGTGTTGACAATTTTGACATGCAGATTTAAAAGTGAACGTTTAATTACTACTTTTTTAAATTATTGTTATTTTGACAATTAATTATTACTTGTCATATTAGATAGAATTGATCAGGAAACTGCATTTCATATGTCAAAACTTCGTTTAAAAACTAATTAAAAGTTTATAATCAATAATTATTTTAATTGTTGTAATTTATATTGATCTTTGGTACAGTAAAAAGGATAGTTTTTTACAATTTAGTTGATAGCAAATTTTAAAATTTTTGGAGATTTCAACGTTAGGTCTAAAAACAAACTTACTATATAAATATTTTGCGATACTATTTGACGGCTGGTAGCCGCATTTCTCGAGAAAAATATATCAGTTACCGAGATCTGCTCTAGCAGAGTACCACACCCAGTAATTGGTAAAAGGCGTGATGATATATTTATTTATTTATTTACGAACATTATGTTAAAGTGTAAATATGATAATTATTATTTTCAATAAACTTTACATTTATCTGTCCCCTTTAGAATTGATTCTGGCTGCGCTACTGAACTTATCTAATATATTTTGTTGTTAATCAGATCTATAAATCAAAAATTATTTAATAGACCATAAAAGTATAATATTTTACCTTTAACAGATCATTGTATTCAAAATATTTCAAATTAGTTTCAATTTATGACATTGACATTACTATTAAATAATAACCGAAATTTTTGTTTTTGTAACCATGGCTACTACTAAAGCTGGGTAATTTGACAGTTACTGAAAGGTTCCACACCCAAAACTGGATAATGAAAATCCTATTGTTATGTTTAATTACTAAAAATTATTGTAAGTATGGATATTATGTTACAAGTATTTGTGGGTGTAGTAATTTGACGGTAGTTAACCACATTTCATGGTACTAAATATATCTCCCACTGATCTGCAATTACAGATCTTTTACGCTAGTAAAAATTGTTTTTAATTTCTTACTCAATGCTGTTTTAGAATATTTAATTGGAATTAAACAATGAAATTTAGAAACTAAAATTGTTTCAATCGAAAATTCATTAGTAATTAACCAAATTATAATGTTTACTAAGAATTCACTGAACTATACTTATACTTAACCTAGTTAAGCCAAAAAACAAAAATTCTTTCCGAATTTACAATAGATTTTACACCTTAATAATTATGAAGGCCGACTTCAACTTCTACTTCTTAAATTGTAGTTTTCCGTAATTTTTATTTGAAACATTTTTTTAATAAAATAATTGAGAACAGTGGAAAATTCGATCAGTTAGCATTAGTAACATTATTGGTGATGGTATATCACTTGGTATACCGGTTTGGTATATGACAAAGCCAGGAGAAAGGAACAATTTCTTTTGACATTATCACACTTAAAACAGTTGACTTTAATTTTTCTTTAGATAAAACAAAATCGTACAAGAACTATAGATAGCTTTTTGCATTTTGCAATAGTTTAGCAATAATTTTTGTTAATTATTTCTTGTTATTAGTTGAGAAAGTAGCAAATTTACCTTATATGAAATCCAGGAAATGACAGAAAAATGTTAATCAACTAGATTCGCTGTTACACAGATATATTTTGAAATTCTGTGTTTCTAATAAATTTGTTTAGTTTATATAAATGCAGTTGACATTGTACCAATTTTTGACCTTATTTTATCGTAGTTATTATACGTTCACTTTTAAAATGGCTGCCGTAGAATCTTGCACAACAATATGTTCAAGATATTCACAAGTTTCTTTCGTTTCCTATGGGAAATATTTACATTATATTTTACTCGTTTATTCACATAATATTCACATGTTTTTTAGCAAGAATTAATTAAAAATATTTTAATTATTAGTAACATTATATATAATATATATTTACCTAATTGATACGTAATCCAACTAATTTAAATATATCACAGATATCACTACACTTTATCAATATCAACTATCTTAACAACATGTTGTTAAAAGATACAAAAGTTTCAATTTTACAAAATCCATTTCGGCCACAAGTTAACGAATAACCCAACCACGACCGAAAAACCAATAATCACAAACTATACAGAAATGCTCAAGTCCCTCGCTATCTAATGTTAACAATCTTCTCGTGTTGGTGAGTCTTGTGCGAATGCGTTCTTCGCGCGTTTGACGGAGTATAAGTCTTGAGCTCGTCAACAATGAATGACACCTGAACGCAAACTAAACCAACGAGTGAAGTAGCGAGTAACGAAGCAATAGCGGTAGAATCAAGCGCGGCTATGGTCATTGTTGCGCTTAGAGAGAGAGAGGGAAAGTGAACACGTGACATGTGAGCCCCCACCGTGAGTGAAAGGAGTTGAAGGTGATTGGTGGAAGGAGGTGATTGGACAGGGGATGATGGTTATGATTGGTGCTGAGGGTTCAAATTGAGATGAGGGTAAACATTGAAAGTTTTAATTTGATTCGAACCTAGTTGAAGTTCATCCCTTTGAGGATTTTGCAAACGAATTTAAATTGAATATTGAGGGTGAGACATAGAAATAAATGATTTGACAATCCGGGTTCGATTCCCACAAAACTACCCCTGTGGGGTTTCTTCCACTAACATCTTTGGGAACTGTGATTGATAATCGCACTTCACGCAAAGAAATATATCACTTATCAAGATCTGCTTCAGTAGGTGATGATATATTTATATTTAATTTTAAGTTACTCGAATTAATAAAAATTCATCAATTTATTGCCACAGTTGTGTGGAAAAAAATAAGTGATAAAATGTCAAAAAATGTTCATTTTTTCACTAATATTAATATGCGAAGTACGTGATTTTTTCAACATTTACATTACCATGACAACGCGTATTTTGCGCACTGTTTCGTATTCTAGTGCGCAAAATGCGTATCTCGCGCACGCTTCCAAATTATTTGTTGTCAGGTTTCATTAGTTACAACACATCAAAAGTATCAAATAAATATTATTGTTGATTGTTTTCCTTCAATTTACTTAAATAAATCAATATTGTATTATTCTTTATTTTCAGTTGTAGAAAAAATGTTGTTTGTATTAAGTGCGCAAAATTCTTATTTTTTGGCGCGTTCGAATTACTTTTATTGTGGTCTCGACTAAAAGTAACATTCATTTTGCGCACTTAATACAAAAATAACTATTTGCATTTTTTTGTAATAGTCGGATATCGGATGTCTGCTTGGAATAAAAAAAAATATGAGTAGGCATTTGTTTCTGGTACTTTCGAAGAACGAAGGTATCGTGTCACCACTAAAAGTGACTATCAATTGACTTTCAAAATATTTTTTTCTTTTTGAAAACATCTCATATGACTCATCGTTTTGGGCATATATTTACAAAAAAAAATTGCAAAATTCGCATAAATTTCAGTAATTCTACGCAACTTTATATAAACATGAATGATTTAAAAAAAAATGGATATCGCAGATCGTCTCGTATTATTCTTAAAACCTTGGTTTAAGATTTGAATGCGGTGTTAAATTTTACTGCGCACTTTAACCAAAGACTGGTTTCCCCGAAAGAATTGACAATCGCACTTTGTAGGCCTCCTGCGTTCCAGTGGCGTACGACGAAACTTCATCCAAAAAATTGGGAACCCAAATATTCAAAGCTAATGTCCGGTTGTACGGTGATGTGGGTAGCGTTTCAGAATTCGAATCCGGAGATCCGGAGTTTGAATCTTGAGGTTCGCTGGGTTCGGATCCTGTACTGTAATTGGGATTCAGTTCTTGTTGTAAAGCGTAACATAAATAAATAAATCAATTTATATTGACGTCTTCCACTGTTCCTGTTTAATTTAAGGGGGCATCTCTAGTCTTTTTGCATAAATTTTCAAGATTTTTTTTCTTGCAGTAAACTTTATTATCACACTACAATTTTTTTTATATTAAAAAAATACATATTGAAGTCTGCAAAAAAAATATTTTTTTTCATTTTTCATCCAATATGGCCCAGATATGGCTGGCCACAACGAAGCTTGATTTTTTTTGGCTGACATCATATCTTGACACAGGAAGCTCTTAAATGAAAAATTCAAAAAGCATATTAAAGTATAAGAAAGTGGCTATAGCCCATACTAAAATCAAGAAGTTTAAGTAAAAAAAAAAAAAATGGCGGGCTTTTCTAATTTTCGGCTTATTTTTTGAGGTTATGTTGTTTAAAAAAATGCTCAAATGTAATCGAATATTCATAATTCTAGTACGGGCTATAACTATATGTGTGACGAATAACCTCTCAAAATTTCAGCCCAATCGGTTTAATAGTTTTTGTTAAATCATGTCAGCCAGGTCAAAAAATGTTATTTCGAGAAAAACGCGTTTAAAATAATTTTTTGAAAAACTGTGTAAAAAATGAAGAAATAAACCTCTTACACTCAATCCGCGATACCAGCTCCATACATAATTCCTTCCTGGTCCTCAAAAAACTCATTTTCCTGCGCCTTAGCCTTTCTAAGCTCGAGTCGCCGTTCTTTTGAAGCTTCAATGCTGCGACGATTTCCTTGCTTAATTCTATTTTCGTCCTGTCTCTGCGCAAAATCCACTGCTATGCTGCCAATCGAAATACCCATGGTTTCCATGATTTTTAATAAAGGTAAAAATTTTTAGAGCGCGCAAGTTAAAATAAACTATTGTACGATGTTACTATTAGTATACTAAATGCAAAACCGGTGTTTTTGGAAAATTGATTTTTTTCATCGATTTAGACTAGAGATGCCCCCTTAATTTTAAAAATAAATAAATATAACATTACGCCTTTTACTCATTACTGGGTGTGGCATTCTGCTGAAGCAGATGTTGGTAAATAATATATTTATGCATGTACCATCCGTCAAATCACGGTCCTCAAAAATGTTAATGGAGGGAGAACCACATGTGATGAAAATTATTTGTTGTCATCTGTAGAATGCTAAAAATTATCCCGCTGGTATATTTGATACTACAATAATCTACAGAGATCTGCAACTGCACAACATTTTCTTCTTTTTTCTTTCTTTTGTACTAAATTTAGTACAAAACACAATTTAAATTGACAATAATTAAAAGTGAGTTTTTTTGCATATTTTTCTCCAAAAATTTAATAAAATTACGTTAATAGTGACAAAAATTTAAACTACAACAAAAGTACAGATTGCTACTAACTTAATAACTAAGTATCTCAAAAATTAATAAAATGAATAATACTAAAACTAATATTTACAATAAAGAATGTAATTCAACTGTAATTAACTAATAGTTTATTAAATGATTTAATTTCTAATAATAAAAACTTACACTATTAATAGAATCTATGAACTATATATTTCAAATTGTACTTAAAAGTTAAACGATAAATGAAAATTACACTAAAACTACAATTAACGACAATACAGAATTATATTCTATATAAATTAACAACAAATTGTCCCGCGTGATGGTCGCGCGGGTTAAGGGCCTGACTCGCAACCATAAGGTCGTGGATTCGGGTCCCGCCCGTGGCGACCATACAAAGGACATATCGGCATATGACCTTAGTAGTTGGTCCGATATATAAATTAAAAAAAACAACAACAAATTACTGCTAGGAAACGTGAAATAAAAGAAAAAAGTTAAAAATACAAGTGATAATGGTAGATACTGATTAAAATGCAAAAATTCGCAAAAATAATTGGACATTACTTGAAACAAACATTTTTCGTTCCACTGATCTGATAGGTTACAGTAATGAACAAAAATTACTGCTAGGAAACACAAAGTAAAAGCAAATAAAAGTAAGAAATACAAGTGACAGTCTGACAGTAATGGTACTGATTAAAATGCAAAAATTCGCGATCAAACATTTTTCGTGCCACTGATCTGATAGGTTACAGTAATAAACAAAAATTACTAAACATTAAAGATTAAAACTGTTACAAAAATGTGTAGAAATAGAAATAAAATGAAAAGTTTTGTAAATGAAGAACCTTTCATTTAATTGTTTGTATTTATTTGTCTATTGTTTTGTTCCGGTAAACAAACATTTAGAAATATTTAATATCACAAATTTTCATCCATGTCTTCATTAATAATGACATGTTAAATTGCAAAAACTTTTTTGCAATCAGACAACAATTTAGAAGTAATTGTACGTAAAATTGCCTGAATTTCCTCAATAAATATCATTTAAAACAATATTTAATTAACACTTGTTATTAATAATTAGTTTTGTAATAAGTTTCGACAATATTAATTTATTCTTACACTTAAAACTATTAGCACCGGTATCGCAATACGGTGAAGCGAATTATATTTGAAAATATATTATACCTAATGTCATTATACGAAAGTGAAAATACGAAAACAAAATATAAAAAATTGAATTAAAAGAAATATACATATCATGGTGTAAAGTGTTTCTTTATTACATTACATTTATTTTATTGATATAGAGAGAGAAAAAATGTGAATAACAGATTTAAGATAATTAATTATTTGACAGACATAATTAAGAAACCAGGGATTTCTGGCAACAAGAATTCTTAGAAATCCTATGTATATATACCATTTTCAGAAGAACTTGACAGATTTAATATCATCATTTGTTGTTACCTAGTAAACACGTTCTGGCAAATTAATCTAATTTAAGCGCAGTGTGACACCCCCTCCCTTTCTTCCGTATATTTTTTATTCATATTTAGTTCTTATTATCAAGTGTCTAACTGCAATTATGTGGAATTTACTTTTAAATAGAAACGCAGGCGACGTTCTCTTTCTTTTTTATCTTTTTAGGTTCGTTGTTAGAGTAGAGGGCGTAAATGAAAGATTATTGAATTAGGTGTATTGGAGTGAATGGATGAATGTGATTGAAGGTTTGTTGCAAGATGTATGTTTGCGAGTGTGAGGAATAATTGAGCTTGTATGGAGGGAAGGTGAACGTGGTTGAAGCGAGGATTGTGTGTCAGGATGAGAATGTTGAACTGATTCTTTGATAGATCTGGATGAGTGAATTTTCTGTTAATGTTTCAGGGGTTCGTGCTACCCTATTTTATGGAATATAGCAAGATGTTATGTATAGTACTTATCTTTACAACAGACAGATCAATTTATTATTAACTTCATGAGAAATCGAATTACTATATTTATATATTATGTGATAACAATACTAGAGTGAGAAGTTACCATGTATATGTGAAAACCAATAACGAATTTGTTTGAAAATGAGCCAACGAAATAAGCGCTATTTTGATAATTTAATAGCTATTTATGAAACTAGTAAGGAAATGAAGGTTATTACCTTACGCATGTGAAATTTGCAGAACGAGGCGTAGGCGAGTTATGTAAACACATAAGTAAGGTAATAACCTATTTCCTTACTAGTTTCATACAATATTTTTTCTACTTTCGTTCTAATAAATACGAAAGAGCGTTTTTGAAATTATAAAATTTTGACATATTAATGACAGTTATAAATTCAAAAAATAAAAGAATAACACATCAGAATTCGTCTACCAAGATATCTGTTGCTATGTTACCTCATTATTTCACTAGTTAAATAATGCAGTTCATTACCTAACTCAAAAAATTGAAATAAAACGTCTATTTCCTAACGGAAGTAGAAAAAAAATATAATGTAATTAAATCTTCTTGGTTACCAATAAAACAAATGCTTTTTTCATAAACGTCAATTGAATAAAATCTATCATCATCAAAATGGTAAATTCCCGATGGGAAACTGCTTATACAGTAGAAATTTTTACTTATTAAATTCTCACGCAAAATATAACTCGTAATATGGTAATATTTTGATATGAATTTAAATTCCTTGTTAGGGAAATACATCATATTTATGAAAAATTACAAAAAAAAATATCGTCAATTATCATATCACTTGTTATATTAGTTATGATAATTAAAATAAGAATAAAATATTGAGGTAAAAATTCGTAATATTGCATAATATGCCAAATCTGCATAATTCTTCATCTTTATTGCAAACCTCCAAAAAAAATAATAAAAAATTGTCAACTCTTAATAAATTTTGATCACTTTTTTCTGTTTTCTCAGGAGAAATATCAATAATTTGCTGATATTTATACTTGAAAAAAATCTTGTCTTCTTGTTTTTATACTTAATAAAAAATTCGTGTAATAAAGTGAATTTTATGTTTTTCCAGAATATAAGTGTCGTCAAAATGTCTGAATGGGTGGCTTGGTCACAGCGATATTTTTTTTGTTTTTGGAACCTGTTTCTGTTTTTTAGAAAGAGAAACTGAATTTGTAAATTAGGCTCTCATGTTCTGACATTGATAATAACATTTGGAAAAAATACTTTAAAAATACCTTGGATTTCTTTGATTAATATTATTTTAAAATTGAGAAACAAGTTCTGATATTATTTCAGATCGTACACCAAAGTTTCCTTAACAACCATTTTAGAATGTATTCGTGTAATATTTTTTTTATTGAATTTATAATGTCAATATATAAAACAGTGTTTTTTTTTAAATTATTTAAATAATTAATCGAAAGATATGACTTTTATCTATTATCTATACATACAATAAATCTACCCCTGTGGCTCTCCCTCCACTAACATCTTTGAGAGCCGTGAATTGACGGCTGGCAACCGCACTTCACGCGAAGAAATATATCATCTACCGAGATCTGCTACGGCAGAGTTCCACACCTAGTAATGGGTACAAGGCGTGATGATATATTTATTTATTTATTTACAATAAAAGTTTCAAAGGATCTTGAGACATTCGATTTAAAAGAAAATTTTCCACTGTCAAATACTTTTGAAAATAATATAAATAAATAGTTATTTACGTAAAAAGTCAGGAAAGTGTTCAATTACAGGATGAGTAGATAGTTTGAAACAGCTTACGAATTCTGTACGACGCTTTACTGACGTGTAATATTTTACCTGAAACTTATAAACAAATAATATATATTTTAAATTAATTTAAATTATAAGAAATATTTGACTTACATATTCAGTCAGTATTTTATGTTGCTAAATAACTAGATATTCACGTTTCTGTCATTACCTGCCTAGGCAGGCAATATATTATTTTCCTGACTAGGCATGCAAAGCGATGCTTTCCTGATTCTTAAAGATCAGGAAAATATCTATTTTCCTGTCAGTTTCAGGTAAATATATTTTCAAGTAAATAATTACAAAATTATATTTTAATAAGAAAAAAATATCATCACGGCATGTCGCTTTAAATGGGGTAGCATAATCCCTTGAAACATTTATTAAGCAGATTATTATTCTGTCACATCACTTTAGCTTCATCCACATTCATAATTCCTTTTATATAAGCTCATCTCAACTTTTGTTCACATTCATCAATTTATTCCTAAGTCGCAATCTTTCACTCTCCATTTCATGAACTTACATCTTTTTATCCAATGGGGTCCTCCACTAATAAATTTGTATTTTTTTTAGACTAGGCCAAAAAATATCGTACTTGAGACAACAAAAGTTTTAAAAAGTCTGACGTCAAAGTATTGCGATTTTTCTCTTTCGTCATCTAGTCTATTCAGTTTCTACTATTCATGTCTTTTGTTTTCGTCTAATTGACAGTTAATTTTAAGGTTATTTTTATGATTACGTCGTTATATAAAGAATTAAAAAATATATTTTAAATAAATATCAATTTAGACTTTATAGGACTGTACATTGTTTTCAATTTAGATGTAGTTTCATAATAAGAAATGAAATATATTAACTTGTTATATTTTCCTGTTGTTACCAGCTGTCAAACTGCAACACCTACACACAGATGCTAATGAAATACCATATATCTTAAATTACGCAGGTTATTTTAAA
The DNA here is from genome assembly GCA_947425015.1 of Pterostichus niger. Lineage (NCBI taxonomy): Eukaryota > Metazoa > Arthropoda > Insecta > Coleoptera > Carabidae > Pterostichus > Pterostichus niger. The sequence goes on along the minus strand of OX380336.1, from coordinate 37,761,213 downwards.
AATTCGGAAATTAGCAACAAATAAATAAATCTTTCAGAATATTAAATTTCTTTGGCCCATAAATAAAGAAAACAAAAAATATAAAAGGTCAGGAACTACCAACTTTGAAAAACAATATTAAGAAAAACAAATACGTTTTTGTTTAAATAAAAAAATGTCGTCAATTGTTAAATCAACAAATTAATAAAAGTGGAAAAGCGATTTGCAATTTCAGTCATTGTGTCATCTAATCGCCAAAGGACATAAATTATTTTTATTATTTCAATGCGAAGGACTTACGGACTATTACAATTTACATTAATTATACATTTACATAAAATATAAACAGTTAGTGCGTTTTTTATTTTCTTTTTTGTCCTGCGGCCATTTTTGATCTACAGTTGTAGGATTTTGTTGTTTGATGTATAAAGAACAGAACAGATGTTTTATTAATTGCTTGTTAAGTTTTAGTTTATTGGTTTTGTTAATTTAAATGGCGTTACTAATTAGCTTGGTGACATATTTTAACTTTCGTGATAAAATTCTGATTTGATACTTGCTGTCATTGGATTTATTTTTCTTGTTTTGTTTATAAGATAGAATATTGTTTTTGATTTGAGATGAAAAATCGATTTTCAGTGCGATAAGAAAATGTTTGAAGATTTTAAAGGTTCCAGGACTAAGTATAGACCGCCATTTTTTAAATTAAATATTTATTTTGACGCTAAAATCAGTTCTGCGTAGACTAATGTTTATAATACTCGTATAAATATTATAATTTGAAAGCTATATTAAAGTTAATTATGCATTTAATTATTGTTGTTATAAATGAAATATTTTTTACAGGTATTTGTTACTTTGTACAACAGAAACTTAATCCCAATTACAGTAGAGTTCCAGATATTGCAGTATTCTGAGGACATACTACACATTTACCAACAGGTAGACTCGAACCCGGGACTACTCGGATGTTTTACGTCACAACAAGCAATAGCCTATACATTTCGCAAAACTAAGAACATGGTTCTTGAAGTGTACATTTTTAGTGTCACTGGTCGTCACTACAAACAGTAATTTATCTTATGTTGATATAATAAATAAATTGACTATTGTAGTGTTTATAGTTATAGTTTAATTATTAATATATTAGAAAAAACTGTGGTTCTAAAAATGTTTACTTAAGGTAAACCATACTCAATTTAGCGAACTTTGAAACAATTGTTTTTATTCCCTGATTAGTCATTCATATAATATACAAGATGTTTCAAAATTATTGCAAAAAAAAAATTTATTCCGAAATTCGCAAAAATAATTGCACATTACTTGAAACAAACATGCCACTGGACTGATGGGTTACAGTAATTAATATAAAAATAATAAACATTAACAGAACTGTTACACAACTTTAATTAAATTAATTTAATTTTAATGTTTACTATTGTTTATTCATTACTGTAACCTATCAATCCAGTGGCACGAAAAATGTTTTTGCAATAATTTTGAAACATCCTGTATATCTTGAATTTTTTACCCATTACTGGATGTGTCATTCCGCCGTAGCCGATCTTAGTAAGTTATATATTTATGCGCGTGAAGTACGGTTACCAGCTGTCAAATCACGACCTCTAACGATATAAGTATAGGGTGAACAACAGGGGTAATATTAACGTGGTGAAAATTGTTTGTCGGTATGGGAATTGAACCCGGCTTCTCAAATCCACAGATCGACTCGATATCACTAATGATTAATATTTATAATAATTGTGAAATATTGTGTCTAAAATAGTCAAAACTAATTTTTGTCGCACGAGTCCACCTGTTTCGTGTGCATATTATAAAACACAATTTTTTGTTTCTATTGGGGTAATTCATTCGACAATATTGGCCAAACTGGAAATTCGTTTCAACGCAAATCACAAAAAGCAGCTTGAAATTAGCATAATTTATCTACAGGTTACACAATATTACAGCGTTGTTCATTTTTTTTGAAACCGCAAACAGGTAACACGCAAATTTGTTTCTTTTGCTGAATCAAATTTCGATCGTTTACGCCAAAACCCCGCAAGGTGGCACTGGCGCTCTCTTAGCAAATCATTGCACATTGTTTACACCAAGTATTTTAGATAAGCATAATTACTATAATTTATAATTCGTTTGTTTTTGTAACTGTACATTTTTATAGCGGTTTTCCTACTTGTTTATTAAGTGTTTATGATTATTGCATCTTTACCAGTTTCTATTTTCCTAGTTTGTTTGACATTTTCGATAACGTTTTGCAAGGACACAAATATCACCTATATTCATTTGTTTTTACAATAGTTATTTACGTAAAAAGTCAGGAAAGCGTTCAATTACAGGATGAGTAGAAAGATTACGAATCCTGTACGACGCTTTACTGACGTGTTACGTATAACATTTTACCTGAAACTTATAAACAAATAATACATATTTTAAATTAATTTAAATTAAAAGAAATATTTGACTAACATATTCAGTCAGTATGGAGTAGGTAGCTCAGTGGTATCGAGTCGGCCTGTGTATTTTGAAAACCCTGGTTCGATCCCCACAGACGACAAACAATTTTCACCAAATTAAATCTACCCCTGTGACTCCCCCTCCACTACCATCTTTAGGGGCCGTGATTTGACGACTGGTAACCGCACTTCATGCGAAGAAATATATCACTTACCGAGATCTGCTTAGGCAGAGTGCCACACCCAGTAATGGGTAAAAGGCGTGATGATATATTTATTTATTTATATATTCAGTCAGTATTTGATGTTGCTAAGTAACTAGACACTCACGTTTGTTTCATTACCTACCTAGGCAGGCAATATGTTATTTTCTTGACTAGGCATGCAAAGCAAAACTTTCCTGAGTCTTAAAGCCCGAGATAATTATCATCTAGTAACGTCTGTAGTACATACAAAGTTTAATTTTTTACTAGAATATGTATAATTAGTTTTGATTTATAATAATATTGATTATAGTAATTCATATAAAAGTATTAATCAATTGTGGTGTTGCATTGCCAAGGATATCTCTCATCCTTATTTACCAACTTTTACCGTTTTGAAAAATATCCAATTATGCTGCTAAACAATTGGATAGTTTACACATTTACCAAGACATTATGTAAATATAAAGAAAAGGAAAGTGTACCTAATTTTATAACAAATATCAAAGTGGTAAATCACATTTTTTTGTTGTTTGAAAATCATAAAAAAATAAATAATATATCATTGTTTTTTTGTCAAATTTAAATAAGTACTATTACTTTCTTTTGAATTTAAATTAAAATATTTTAGTAACTGACGTTTCTAGCCAAGCATTTACGAATAATATTAATCGAATAATTTAAACCTCACGTCTGATATTTCCATGAAACATAGTCTAAAAATATTCTACAAGTCTAACGAATCTCGTTTAATATATTTATATTTCTTTGAAAAAACTACAACAAATGTGGTGTCAAAATAGAAAATTACAGTTATTTAATTTCGTGTACTATTACATGGAAATTAAATTTTCTCCTGTCTCCATATCTCTTCCTTCACACGCGAAGTTTTTGTTCGGCGACAAAAAATATTTGTTTTCGTCTTTTAAATGCCTGTCATCGTTCACGAATCAACTTAACATGCATCAGGTGTACCAAAATAAAAAAATAAATAATCATTTGTCAAAACAGATGAGCATTTTTCGATTTTGAGTTTATCAACCTTTGCATACACAAATAATTTACACTCGCATGTGAACAAGTGAATTTTGAAATAGTTTTTGTCTTGTTTGGCCTTGAATGTTGAGCTTCTGATTGGCTGGATAGGTTTTGGGACCTGCATGCTGATTGGTCCACCCTCCTAAATGTTTATTGTTTTATTTGAATTTAAATTAAATGAAAGTTTTGACAATGATATCATCTCTTAAATTGACAATCCATAAATCATATATACATAATTTAATAACAGATTAAAATTAAAACGATTTAATTTTGTAATAATATTAATTACTATAATTAGTATGAAATATATCATAATTATATTGCAATTCTTAAGATTAAATCTAGAAAAAAATCCATATTCATACGACACACAACCAACGGGTATATATCCGACAAAAATACAAATTATATAAATAAATATATCATCACGCCTTTTACCCATTACTGGGTGTGGCACTCTGCCGTAAGTAGATCTCGGTAAGTGATATATTTCTTCGCGTAAAGTGCAGTTACCGGCCGTCAAATTACGGCTCCCAAAGATGTTAGTGGAGGAAAAACCACAGGGAAAGATTTAAATTGATGAAAATTGTTTGTCGACTGTGGGGATTGAACCAGGGTTCTCAAGATCCACAGGCACTACCTACCCCATAAATCTGATGAGTGGGTGTAACCCCTTTTGATGGGATTTGATAATTAATTTAATAAGTTGATTCAAATTAATTATTTTATTGTAATTCTCAGTATATTACTTCCAAATATTATTATAAACAGAAAAGACAAAAAATTATAAATTTTCCTTATGTCATTATTAATTACAATAATTATTCTTGCACCATCCATAAATTTATTTTATTTTAATTCTGAGTAAAGTATAAATTCTCCAAAATATTTTCCCAAATTTTTTTGATTTATAAAATTTCTAAATATCAATATTAATTGCAATAATTATATTAACACCACACACAATTTATTTTATTACAATTCCAAGTAAAATAATTCAAAAATATTTGCTATAAAATATCAAAATATTAATTTGAAATAATTAAATGATATCACACCTCAATTAATTTTATTTTATTTCTAAGTAAATACAAAATATTTCCTAAACCACACTTAAATATAACTACGTATGTAAATCATCTTTAAGAAATGTTATATAAATAATTATTAATAAAATCAAAGTTCCATAAATCTAGGAAATATGTTGAGTGTCCTCAATAAATCCTCTGTGGCCAACCACTGACAACTGACAATCAAAACATTCCTACAATCCTCCAGTTATTGCTTCTGCGAAAGAACTTAACACATTAGACAAAATTCAAAGAATCCTAGTCGTACGGTGATAACTAAAGCCCGGATTTTTAGGCAATTGCCTAGATTCAAATTTTAATATACTTCAGGCAATTTAGTTTTTCTATACATAGGTAATATGTTTACGTGTAATGGAAGGTTTTTTTTCGTGCCTTAGAGCCTATTTTTTTCTATATTTTGGTTATTGTGCCTATTTTACCTTATACAGCCTATTTTGCCTATTTTTGTTGCCTATTCTAACTTTTATTGAGCAGACAAGGTTTATCATCTACTTCGTTGACTAATTCAGCACTCAACAAAGTGTTTCAACCTAACCTATAATATTTAAAGTACTTACTTTAATCAAGTTTTTGTGTGTGAATTTAAAATGCCGAAAGAAAAAACGTTTCCCTTTCCGAAAATTTCATAGCGCAATTGCTCGTAATATTTTGTGAATTAAAGTATACTACATAATTTGAATTTGCATAATAAAATGAGAACATTATTTTTCAGATTGCATTAATTTTTGTTTAAAATGATTATTTTTTTCTAACGAACAGTAGATACGAGTACCAATATTAGAAAAAGGATTACGTTTATTTTTTTTAAACAAATTATTTACATTTAGGCTGCTTAAAATACCGCCTATTTTAGAGTAATTACCGGCCTATATGCCTGCTTATTTGGATGTTTTTAAGAGCCTAAATATCCGGGCTTTAGTGATAACAACTCGCTAAATTGTGAACTTTATTTCTTTTGTATTAATTTGATGACATCTTGGAACAATAAAATTATGATTACGTCAAAAGTTGAAGAAGTAATTGAGATGTTTTGTTGATGCGAACATTAAAGAATATTTTGAGATTTCGCAATACGGAAGAAAGAGATAATTGGCGATTTTTAGAATTGTTGTAAAGACAGTTTTCTAGTTCTTACTACGTTGGACTTTTTCGCAAAACTTATAGTGATAATATTTGATTAGTACTAATTATTTTCTTGTAGTATTTTCTTTGTAATATAAACAAATGTAAGCATCAAAACGTCAATCAAACGTATTTCTAAGAAACCTAACATAATAATTTTGGGCAAAAAATCTTTACGTATTTCACACTTGCAAATTTTCCATGAAACTACGTAATGTTAAGGAGAAAATATACGTCTAATTTGGCACTGTTGCACTAAACACTGTTGAAACAAAATATTATATATACTATAATAATAGTATAATAGTACGGTGGTGTGAATAGCGATACGGAATTCGAATCCGGAGATCCCGAGTTCGAATCTCACTCAATCAAAAAATTATATAAACTACAACACTGCGGCTCGGTGAGTGCGGACCCTGTACTGTAATTGGGATTCAGTTCCTGTTGTACAGCGTAACATAATGTGGTCGAATCGAGTATTGTGTGTCAGGATGAGAATGTTGACGGGTTCGTGCTACCCAATTTAATGGGATATAGCGTGATGTTATGTATGTATGTATGTATGTAATATAAATATATGAGGTAGATGGCTCGGTGGTATCAAGTTTGACTGTGGATGTGAGAACCCGGGTTCGATTCCTACAGCCGACAAACAATTTTCACCACGTTAAAACTACCCCTGTGACTCCCTCTCATTATATTAGAGTTTATTTAACCTGGTAGCTCAGTGGAATCGAGTCGGCCTGTGGATCTTGAGAACCCTGGTTCGATCCTCACTTGAAATGTAATCTACTCCTGTGGCTCCCCCTTCACTAACATCTTTGGGGGCCGTGATTTGTACGGCTGGTAACCGCCCTTCACGTGAAGGAATATATCACTTACCAAAATTTGCTACGGCAGAGTGCCACACAGGCGTGATGATATATTTATTTATTTATTTATGAAGAATAATTTGATTAATCTAAAATTCAGAATGAAATAAATAAATATATCATCACGCCTTTTACTTATTACTGGGTGTTGCACTTGCCCGTAGCAGATCTCGATAAGTGATATATTTCAGAATTGACTAAAACTGTTTTGAGAATTGGGCCGTTAATATTTTATACATATTTTTTAATTTGAAGGTTTCAAGTATTGTAAGAAATACCTATATGGCAAAAATATATCAAAATTTCAATTACATTTTTCAAAAACTGTTGACGCAGAAAGATAATATAAACTGGTATGTTTTTATTATCATTTTATCTACGGTACCCAAAATTTGGGAAAAATCGTGATGATGTATATATATATATTTAATTATTTATTTATTTACAATTTGTAATTAGAGTTAAGTTTGAACCAACAAATAATTAAAGTCGGTGTTGGCTGGCGTCTGTTGCTGTGTGTAAGCTTTCGGAAACCAAGAAAGTGTGAAATATCATAGTCGGCTGCGCTTCCGCTCTTACGTCAACACCACTACACTGTGATATGAGAAGATTTATTCATTTGTTATTCATACAATTCATAATCATTTCAATTATTATTATTTCATGTTTAATTTTAACCAATTTAAATCTACCCCTGTGACTCTCCCTCCACTAATATCTTTGAGGGCCGTGATTTGACGGCTGATAACCGCACATCACGCGAAGAAATATATTAGTTACCGAAATCTGCTTAAGCAGAGTGCCATACCCAGTAATGGGTAAAAGGCGTGATGATATATTTATTTATTATTTAATGTTAATTTTTTAATCGTTTCTTTTTTATTAAATGTTAATATCTTCTATACAACAAAAGCATCTCGGCGGTTTCTTGTAGGAGTATAGGTGTCGTTCGTTGACAGCTGGTCACTGTATTTTATGGTTTTATTTATTATTTATTATTCATACAATTCATACAAAATTCGATGATTATTATTTAATGATAACTTTTTAAAGGTTGCTCTTCTTATAAAACGTTGATATCTCTGTGCAACAAAATCTTCTCGGTGGTTTCTTGTAGAACTATAGGTATCGTTCGTTGACGGCTGGTTACTATATTTTATGGTAAAATCATCCACTGAGATCTGTTTTTGCGGAGCTAACAATTTATATATTTAGTGCATCGTATTTTTTATTTAAGTTGAGGTCCGCGAGATTTTAACGCGGAATCTCTAGCTTGATAATTATTGAACATAAGTTATATCTCAGTTGTAGCCACTGGATCAGGATTGCTTGTCAATTCGAACAGATACATTTTGTGGCTTTTTTTCTACGATTGCTATGAAAAGTTGACAATTATGCTCTCATTTGTGATCGTAAAGTTGACGTTTTCTGTGGAACAATCAATAAATATCTTTGAAAAAGATATTAAATGCGCGTTTATTTCAATAGTTACCAGGGATACAAACAAAACAGAAACTTGCCATATTGACAGTTGACAGAATGAATTTATTTTCAGTACGTATACATTTATTAATTATTTAAGATGCAATCGTAGAAAAAATTATGTGTGTATCACGAGTGTAAAGTTGCACTATTGCAACTCTCGCCTTCGGTTCGCGCTGCAATTACCGTGTTCGAGTAACAAAGATTCACTTTACGCTCTTAAGGTGATTGCCGGTGCCACGCTAAACAGCAGTTTAGTAGAAATCAAACTACACTCGTAAATATGAAGTTATAATTTCAATCTTGATACCACAGTATAATAGAAGGATAAATGTATGTGGCTGACCAATTATTTTCAATAATTATAAATTTCTACTGTATTTAAATTTATTTCAAAAAACACCTAAAAAATGGTAGTTTTAATATTTATTTTCAACATGAAAAATGTACTTTATACAAAAAATGTTTGGGTCAGCCCCATAGCGCAAACCTTTAGGAGCAAGTTTCTAAAATAAAATCTAAAATATCTCATTTAGTTTAGCTGTGATTTGATTTCTACTAAACCCCTTTTCGCTGCTTATTTCAGAAGTCGGAACAGTAGAGTATGGAGGAGAAACTGTTAGGAGAGTATGTTCCCCCACTACACACGTAGCGTGGTGGGCTATGCTCTGCTCTGTATGCAGTGTACTGCGCTTTCAGTGAATCAGTCAAGCTGTTCTTTTCTGTGTTTGGGAGAAATTTTTGATATTAAAGCTATTGCTTTAAATCCAAAATGGGTAAAGTTAATCAAAAACACCTTCCGTTGACAAAACGACGTTTAAGTCGTAAAAATATTGCAAGGAAGTGTTATTTGAAGTTTAAACAGTAAATATAATTATGAAATTTTTAAATTTTTATCTACATTCATTTATTGTTCATATAATCATTCCAGGTCTGATGTGACTACGAAATGCGAACAATTGGTGGAAGTAGAAAAATCATCCCAAAATATTCAACTTAGTGTTGATGATTCATTTGAAGATTGTGGCGTGTATGTTGAAATATTCTCATTATAACGGAGTATTTTTTTTGTTCAATATCAAATAATTAATTCATTAATGCTTTATTAGGATACTAGAACCGGACAATATTTCTACAAATAAAATTAAATTTGAGGATACTGGAAGGCGTATTGTAGAAATTCAATATTTTTTCACCCAAGACCTTACTCATTATTTTATAGAATTTAGTTTTTTTTAATGAGCTTAAGTTTTTTGTATTTCAAATAATTTATAAAAACACTCTAGTTTTTCGCAAATTATTGTATTTTACCTTTCATCTAATATTATATCTAGATTTATATACTCATATTTTTGTATCTATTTCATTATTATTCCTACCCCCTCTCCTATATATATATATGTATATATATATATCATCACGCCTTTTGCTGTTCGCGATATATGGCGCTTTAATCGCGAAAAACACGCTTTTACTTTATTTTTCCAATCTGACCTTGAAAATCGTCAATTTGAAAAAAAAACTGTTTTTCGCGATTATAGCGCCATTTTTCGCGAACCGAGAATATTTTTTCAGACAAAACCTTCGTTTTTTACATCACGGGATCCGAATCTACAATAAAAACTGGGGGTTACCATTTAAGATTATTAAGTGACCACCCCCCTCAATCCCTGGGGAACTTTCTTTTGACTGGGTGTGAACGTAACTTTAAAAATTCATAACTTCCAAATTATTAGCCTTAAAGAGTTTAAACCTTCAACATGCATAATATCAATCCATTCCAAAATATTCACACGCGGCATGTATACCAAAATTGTGAACGGTACGAGATTACGCTAGAGGTTCTTAAAATTTAAAAATTGTAATTTTTTTTTCTTATTCGTTATAAACAATTTATATATTAAATTAAGACTGTTGCGTGCCACATAGTATTAGGTATTGTCATTTAAAATTTGAATTTGATATTTGCAACAGTTCTCGAAATTTTAGAAGATAAGTTTTAAAAGAAACGCTTTGGAGAGTTCAATTCGTATGCTGTAAATAATCGCTGAGCTATTTAGTTACAGTGTTGTTCTCTGCGTTACTACTGGAAATTACGTTTGGCGGCTGTAGTAGGCGGTCCTTCTATTCACTGATAGAGAAAGAAAACTGTGAAGCATGTGTTAAACGGAAACAGTAAGAAATGAAGTTGTCGAACCGCAGAAATAGAGGGGGAACAGCAAACGATTGTCCGAACTTATAACATATACACATCAAATCTGAATTCGTCCAGCGACCGTCAATCCTCTTAATACACAAATAACTATTTATCAATAGTTTGTGAATGTTTCAAGGGTTCGTGCTACCCTTATTTAATGGCATATATCTTGATGTTATGTATGCTTTCAAATCTCGCTGATTTCAGCTTATATCCAGAAAATATGATTGTACCAGAGTGGTTCGAATTCCACTATAAGCTATTGTAATTGGAATAAAACAAAATTGTATTTCATAGGTTGTGGGTTTGAATCTCGGCTAAGGAAATAAAGTGTTTGTTGTTTTGATCGGGTTAGCTGGAAGATAGCCTTTTGTCCTTGACTTTAGTTTTCAATAAAGACAGAAAAATAAATAAATAAAATAAGGTACTTATTACAAAGGTGCAATATTTAGCATCAACAAAAAAAAAATGAATGATTAATATTTATTTATTTAATATTGTATAAATATTATAAATCAATTCACGGACCTAATTAATAACATAATTGCAGACATGTAAAAAGTAGTTGAGACTAATTTATGAACAGTATTCAATATTGATTTATATAAAATCCTCTGTAAAATGAATATTGTAAACACCTATAAATTTCCTGGGAAATCCTCTTTGAATTGTGGTTAATTGCGCAAGTAATTATCTCTTTTCTTTTTCTTATTATTTTCCATTTCTTACATATCGATGTAGGCGTACGTCGTCTACCCGATGTTTGTTTGTTTATATCCCAAACTTGGTTGTGTTTTGTTTCTAGGAATTTGTCGGCTGTTTGGGACAGAACATTGCTCGGCTTCGTTCAGATAATAAATCGAGAATCAAAGGTGATGCTCTTTTTTTTGGGACGCATCTTTTAAGGTTTTTGAACTTTGGTGACAAATAGGATTTGTTTTACATATTTTACAGACTATTCTTCCTGATTTTTTTGACTACACGAATCGATGAATTCCTTAAATTTTACAGAAATTCGAAAATATAATAGACATAAATTTATCATCTTTTTTTTCATTTGTTTTTGTGTGACTAATTTTATACATCATTTATTTGTGACAGGCAATCTATTTCGTATATAACAATATTCAAAATTATAAACCACATGCTGTCGTCACACCCTCGACAAACAACAATCGAGACATCATAATTATTTTTCTTTTATTTTATTTATATAGTATGTCCATTACTTGAGCTCAGTCATTAGTTTCTACAATTTTTATTTGAAATTACTCGTCTTTTATCCATCTGCTACTATTAAAATTATTTTAAAAATTTGCCACTTCTTCATTTTTATTCATATTTTGTATATATATATATATATATATATATATATATATATATATATATATATATATATATAAAATCTGATGTGGACACCATATGACTTTTTTGTACGCGTATTAAACTATAGATATTTTTTTAATTCCACATATTTGACATTAAATTTTTTGTTCTAATCCATAGCAAACTTAATTACAAAAAAAAAACAAGAAATATATAATTTTTAAATTTAGATATCTCGCTTATACAAAAGGCTAATATAATAATTCTTAATGTGCTAGACGCAGAATTTAATTCTCTAAAACTTTTATTTGCAGCATTTATTTTTAAAATCAAAATAATACCATTTTTTTCAAGAAAAACTGTTAGCATCTTCATGTAATGTATCACTTTCAGTTAGTCCATTATAACCAAAATTTATTATGTTATTTCTATTGATATAGTTGTCTTATATACCAAATTTGAAAAGTTTTGAATTATATTTGAATATAGTTTTACACTAAAATCTATTATAGGCTTCAAGTAAAGTAGCACTTCCGAAAGTTATATAATGACCAAAAAAAGAGGTGCACAACTAGATGTTATAACAGTCCTAAATACAAAATTTCAACTTTCTACGGCTTACCTTTTTGAGTTATGCGAGATACATACGTACGTACAGACGTCACGACGAAATTAGTCAAAATTGATTCTGGGATGGTCAAAATGCGTATTTCCGGTGAAATCTCAAAACCGAAAATTTTCGCGATTACAATACTTCCTTTACTTCGTACAAGGAAGTAAAAAGGACAAATTTACTAGTAAAAAATCCTATTGTGTTTGAGTGTTTCAGACTCCACTATAAGCTACTGTAATTGAAATTAAGTTCCTGTTGTGTATAGAAGTAAATAAATAAATAATTTAATTTGATTATCTAGATCAACGTAGCAGTGTTAGATAAGAAATTCTGGTTCATTCGTTTCCTTAGCACACTTCGATAGCGGAGCATAAAATCGTGATATATTTATTACGATGTAAACATAAGCAAATGAAAGTGTTATTCTGTTTGGTTATGTGTGTTAGTTTGATATCCAGGTTGTTTTGTACCATGAAATTAGAATGAATTAATCACAATGGATATGTTCGTTTGAGTGCTATGATTTTATGATTACTAACTGATATTTGCATTGCGAATTTTTACTTTCTCAACACAAATAGGAAGTGTAGTAACACTCACGAATATAAATATCATTATTATTTATTCTTTATTTAATATTTTAAGTGTTCTTTCAATTTTCAATTACACGCGAATTCATTTATTTAATAATAGTATTTATTTGTACCTTGTCCAATGTAACGACGGAAAGATTAGAAAATTTCTACAAAATATGTTAAAATAAATAAATAAATATATCATCACGCCTTTTACCCATCACTGGGTGTGGCATTCTGCCTAAGCAGATCTCAGTAAGTGATATATTATTTCGCGTACAGTGCGGTTACCAGCCGCCAAATCACGGCTCCCAAAGGTATTAGTATTAGTAGTTAGGTTAGGTTAGGTTAGATTTAAATTGGTGAAAATTGTTTGTCGGCTGTGAGGATCGAACCAGGGTTCTCAAGATCCACAAGCCGACTCGGTAGCAAAATATGTCGAATATAAATAAATATATCTTCACGTCTTTTATCTATTACTGGGTGTGGCACTCTGCCGTAGCAGATCTTAGTAAATACATAAATACATAACATCACGCTATATCCCATTAAATGGGGTAGCACGAACCCGTCAACATTCTCATCATGACACACGATACTCGTTTCGACCACATTAACACTTCCTCCATACGAACTCTTTCTTTCCTCACAACCAAAATCCATCATCACGCAACAAACCGTCATTCACATCCATCCATTCGCTCCTGTACACCTGTTTTATAAATCTTCACTTACGCCCACTTCTCTAACAACGAATCTATCAAGAAATGAAGGTAGCATCGCTTACGCTTCTTTAAAAATAGTAAGTGATATAGATATATCAGTAATGGGTAAAAGGCGTTATGATATATTTATTTTTCTATTCGATTCGAAGCACTCGGCAGATTTTCTTCTTATTTTATAAATAAATTATTATTGTTGAACAGTGATACAATGAGAAAAGCAAACTTTATCAAAAAGTAAACCAGTGTTTTATAGTATTATTTCATTTCCTTGTTTTTAAAAGGTTTAAGAACCACTGAAACAATTGCATTCTTACGATTAATTCGTAAGAAGTTTGAATTTATATGAATTATATAAATAACAATTATTTCTAAGTATGTATTTCATGGTTGGAAATCCAGTATTTGGAAATTTATGTAAATACTTACCATTCAATTGTTTTGTGTTTGACGTTTCGAGTAATATTATGTTTTTGATATTGCAAAATATTTTTGAGCGCTTTCTCTTTATCTGTTCAAGTTTTAATTGAGAATTTTGGCAAAAAGTTTTACTTTCATTGTTTAAAGAAAGTTATTAAATATTAAGCAATGACTTATGTTTTTATTAAATTGGAAGAAATTGAAAAAGTTATTAAATTATTGTTTTTTTACAAATCTATAATTATTAGGAACTAAAAAAAGGAAATAGAAACTTTTTCTTATTTTTGACGTAAGATGATGAAGAATTCAAATCTTTTCAATTACAAACCATTACCTAATTAGACTAAACTATCATCCTTAATTAAAATTGTATAATTAATTAGTATTAATTACTTGAACAAATAAATAATAAAATAAACAAACAGTTTTATTTTTTAGTTTACGTGCTTGAGGTCCCATTGAAGTCTCTGCAAATAATAGAAAATTTTATGTTTGTATTCATAACATTATTTACGGAAGAATCATGGTGAATAAAGGATGAATTGAAGGATATATCCGGTTCACCTTTACGCAAAATAATTCATTCATTTGTTGTAATAATCATTGACAATGAACGATTAAAAAATTAACGATTCTAAATTTGTTTTTATCATGAAACGTGATTGATAAAATCGTTGAACATTTTTTTTTAATTGAAAGGACAACGCGAAATTTGTTATTTGTTTTAAAGGACGATTAGGTTATCATCTGTCTTTTTTTTATTAATATACAAAAATGCTTACATCCCTTAAAAGTATTTTTTCTACGATTGCTATGAAAAGTTGACAATTGCGCTCTCATTTGTCATCGTAAAGTTGACATTTTCTGTGGAATAATCGAAAAATATCTTTTTTGCGCGTCTCCAATGGCAACGCGCGAAAAAGACGTTAAATTCGAGCGTTTCCAATGGCAACGCGCGAAAAAGATTATTTCAGTAGTTACCAGGGATACAAACAAAACAGAAACTTGTCATATTGACAGTTAACAAAACGAATTTAGTTTTAGACGTATATCTACGTTTTTTAATAACTTTAAGATGCAATCGTAGAAAAAATTATGTGTGTATCACGAGCGTAAAGTGTCTTTGTTCCTCTTACACTATTGCAACTCTCGCCTTCGGCTTGCGCTGCAATTACCTTGCTCGAGTAACAAAGAATCACTTTACGCTCTTAATACACAAATAACTATTAGAAGTAGAACCTTATTTATTTATCGCGCTCGGAATATGTTGATGTCTGATGACTGTGAAATTGAGAAGAATGTTAAGTTAAGATGGACTGGGCATGTGAAATGTGCACGTATGTCGAATGAAAGATTAGTGAAACATGTCTGTATGTTGTTGAAATTGAAGGGGAAAGGTTACATAAGAATAAATGGATAAATGTAAATAATTGTTGCGTGAACGAAAGGTTTCGAGTGTGAGGAACAAACGAGCTTGTAAGAATGGAATTATGAATGTGGATGAAGTGTGATATGACAAGATAGGAATGTTTGGTGAAGATTAATTACAGAATGAATTTAGGTAACAAATATTTCATATTTATGGAGTAGGTGGCTCAGTGAATTTGAGAACCCAGGTTCGATTCCCACAATCCTGTGCCTCTCCCTCCACTAACATCTATGATTTATCGGCTGGTAACTGCACTTTACGCGACAAAATAAATCAATTACCGAGATCTGTTACGACAGAGTGCCACACTCAGTAATGGGTAAAAGGCGTGACGATATATTTATTTAATTTGTGCTACCCGATTAATTGTACAATTCTGTTGTTCCCAAGCAAAAAAAATCCACCTCCGCCTCTGGCTAGCGATGAGCACTCTTCAGTCTTCACACAAGCCAACATAACATAACACAACACAACGTTAACATTTACATTCTGCGGCTTGCGGCTGTCAAATCCCACTGAGATTTAAGGCTAACCGATATCGATATATCGATTATTTTACTACACTAACCTTGTCGACTTTGTGCTATATATTCAGCAAAACCAACAGTTTACTACTTGTCTCTGTCTGATATTTGGTAATAGTGCAGTCTCTCTCTCGCCAACAATGACAGATATTGTATTTTTCTTTATTAATAACTTCTCTACAATTGACATTGAAATTTCAAATGTACCGCGTGTTTGTTTCTGTATCCTAGTAACCTTTATGCTTTGATTTTTCATCAATGTGGCCATGGCTGAATTGTTTTTACTTACTTTTATTTGTTTCGGTGACAGATAAGGAGAACGTTACTTTGAATAATGCTAATTGTTTATGTTATTTAAACTATAAGAATTTTTTTACGATTTTGTCTAAAAATTATTTTTTCTACGATTGCTATGAAAAGTTGACAATTACGCTCTCATTTGTAAAGTTGACGTTTTTTTTAGATCATTCGAAAAGATATTACTTCAATAGTTACCAGGGATACAAACAAAACAGAAACTTGTCATATTGACAGTTGACAGAACGAATTTATTTTCAGTACCTATATGTTTTTTAATAATTTAAGATGCAATCGGAGAAAAATGTATATGTGTATCATGAGCGTAAAATGTCTTTTCGTAACACATGCACAAGAAACACGTTCTTATTCCTTAATTTTAGAGAAAGAAACACTGCTTTTCTCCCCTAGGGACATGTTTCCCTCCCTAGAGACTACGATTATTAGCTGTTTGCGGCGTTTCCTAGGTAACTAGTTACGCAACCCATATTTGACATTTGTCCCGATAAGACAGTAACTTGTTACGAAAAGTATAATATGCTTCACGGGAGGGCGCGATTATCCCTTGTGTGAAGTTTGCCAACTTAACACGCAGGAATAATCGCTTGTTTCCGTCCCTTGATGCATAACATACTATTGTTTCTCTTTTTTTTGAGTGAAAGACGAGAACAGACTACGTTGTTGGAATGAACGATAAAATTTTTCTCAGTTATGAATCAATGGGTGCAAAATAATGCGCAAAATACGCGTTGTCATGATAATGTAAATGATGAAAAAATCACGTACTTCGCATATTAATATTAGTGAAAACATTTTTTGACAATTGTAGAAAAACTAATTTTCCTTACTATTCATGAAAAAAATTTGAGTTTTCTGTGCATGTCATGAAAAAGTTAACTTTTCTGATCTTTTAGCTTGATGTGAAGTAAGATTGACCATATATTAATAATTGTTTATTACAAAATAAAACCCGATAAAGTTGTCAATTGTCACGAAAGTATATTAAATTCAAATAAACAACGCGGTTGTTTTTTACGAACTGCTTAGGTCTTCTCTGCGGATTAACCTACAAATTTATGATGTCAATTTGAAATCCATAAAATTCGTTATGTTTTTGTGAAGGTTTTGCGAAAGAATAATAAAATTTTTGGCAGGTTTCAGCATTCAAAGAACTTTAATAAAACTACATAATTATGTAATAAATTTTGAACGTTTTTTCAGAAAAATTAACACGTTTGTCTTGTCCGATGCCATGGAATATTTTAATACTATAAAATTTGATCTGCACACCTGGACAACCGTCATCTGTTTCACAAATCTGAATCATTGTTCATCTGTTTCTCGGTCTATACAATTTATTTTTACATATTTTCCGCTGCCAAACGTTTATAAATTGTTTCAGAGAAAAACGCTTCAAATAAAATATATGTAGAATTACATTTTCAACCACTTTTGTTTGAAATATTTTCTTCTAAACTAATTTAGACATTTTGCACAGCCGATGTTAAGATCTTTTTAAAATTCTGTTCTTAATTTAATTAAGTACTAATTACGATATTTATTTTTAATTATCTTGTAATTATCTGAAAATTAGCAAACAAATAGGCACACAACAATTTTGTAATTTGCGGTTTTGTTCAAATTTTAACTATATATGGCATTAATTGTTTTGTGTTTTGTTCTCAATGTTCTAGTATACTAATTAATTTAATTTAATTAATTATTTATAACTTATGTTGCAATCAAATTAAAAATATACCTATTGTATAACTCCAAGATCAGCTACAAGAATTGCAAATTAATTTGCCTCAATTTAATTAATAAAATTGTATTAATGAGTTGAAATTACTGCAATAGTTTTTATATTTCAGAAAAATAATTTAAAGGTTTTTTTTTCACAACTGTCAAAGTTGACATATACGCACACAATTCAGATCGCGAAATTCAATTTTTTTGTAAACAGCTAAACAAAAATTACCGGGCTGTCTTTGGGAGCGTGCGCAAAATACTTACTTTACGCACTAAGGTGCGAAACAGTGCGCGAAATACCAGTTATCATGGTAATGTAAATGTAAAAAGACACGTACTTTGTGTACTGATATTAGTGAAAAAAGTTAACATTTTTTGACAGTTGTAGAAATCATTATTTTGTATTAAATGCGCAAAATGATATATTTGTTGCGCGTGAGAATATCACTTTTAATCGAGACCATAGGTCGAAACAAAAAAGTCATTCGAACGCGCCAAAAAAACTAGTATTTCGCCCACGAAATACAAACAACAATTTTTTGCAACTGGCAAAAAGAAATAATACAATAATTATTGATTTATTCAAGTAAATTGGAGGGAAAAAATCAAAAATAATATTAATTTGTTACTATTAATAATAATTTGGGAGCGTGCGTAAAATACTAGCTATAATTAGTATGCGAAACAGTGCGTAAAATACTCATTTTAGTACTGTAAATGATAAAAATACTCATTTTACACGACAGGGTGCAAAATAGTGGGTAAAATATGTGTTGCCATGGTAATGTAAATGATTAAAAAGCACGTACTTTACGTACTAATATTAGTGAAAAAAAAGTGAACATTTTTGACAGTTGTAGAAAAATTTCTTTTTGACCTGAGATCAGAATATCAAGTAGTATAAAAACACGATGTATTTATTTATTTTAATATACTTAACATCTCGCTATCTCATTAAATAGAGTAGCACTCTTTAGATTAAGTCTATAATTAATATTTTTGCGTCATCCACATTCATAATTCCCTTCATGCAAGCTCATTTTTTCCTCTCCCTCGAAATCATATCCATTCATGTATTCCTAGATAAAAAATATTACTTAATATTTAAATAATTTTCCTCAATTTAAATCTACCCCTGTGGCTCCCCCTCCACTAATATCTTTGAGGGCCGTGATTTGACGGCTGGTAACCGCACTTCACGCGAAAAAATATATCACTTACCGAGATCTGCTTAGGCAGAGTGCCACATCCAGTAATTGGTAAAAAGCGTGATGATATATTTATATTTATTTTTACATCCTTTCACCATTTTATTAATTTCTCAATTAGTGTGGTTATATTTCGTTATAAAATCCTCCTGAATGCTGCCCTGCGCGCGGCACCTTGCAAGTTAAGGAGGTGCAAGTGCATCCGACATATTCAACGATGAGTTTAGCAAAATAACGCGCACAACTCGGGATCATAGGTCAAGTAGATCTGTGAATGGGTCACGGTTACATGTTATTCTCTGAGGACAACCGACAACGACGAAAAAATTATTTTTTTACTTTGAAAATGTCAGAATGAACTCAAATAAGAAACATATCGCAGGAAATGTTACATTCAGTCTTCATAAAAAATATTTTAGATATAAATAATGTGAAATTAAGATCTAGAATGAAAGAAATATGGAAAAAATATGAAATGTTGCATCCATTAATACATCAAAAAGCATTGTTGTCATAGTAACAAAGTCAATATTACGTTTTTTATTCAAAAAAACAATAGTTATTTACGTGAAAAGTCAGGAAAGTTTTCAATTACAGGATGAGTAGATAGTAGACAGCTTACGAATCCTGTACGACGCTTTACTGACGTGTTATGTATAACATTTTACCTTAAACTTATAAACAAATAATACATATTTTTTTAATTAATTTAAATTAAAAGAAATATTTGACTTACATATTCAGTCAGTATTTGATGTTGCTAAGTAACTAGACACTCATATTTCTTTCGTTATCTGCCTAGACAGGCAATATGTTATTTTTCGTAACACATGTACAAGAAACACGTTCTTATTCCCTAATTTTAGAGAGCAAAACACTGCTTTTCCTCCCCTAGGGAGAGAAACATTATGTTTCTCTCGCTAGGTAGCATGTTTCTCTCCCTAGAGAGATGTTTCTCTCCCTAGAGACAACGATTATTAGCTGTTACTAGGTAACTAGTTACACAACCCATATTTGACATTTGTCCCGATAAGACAGTAATTTTTGTGCACTTGTTACGAAAAGTATAATATGCTACACGGGAGGGCGCGATTATCCCTTGTTTCCCTCCCTTGATGGATAACATACTTTCCTGCCTAGGCAAGGAAAGCAAAGCTTTCCTGAGTCTTAAAGCTCAGGCAAATGTTTATTTTCTTGTCAGTTTCAAGTACAAGTAATTTTTTCTACAACTGTCAAAAAATAATACAATAACTATTGATTTATTCAAATAAATTGAAGGAAAACAATCAAAAATAATATGAATAATATTTAAGAAATTCTGATTCGTTCGTTTCCTTAACACACTTCAATAACAATACATAAAATCGTGATATATTTATTACGGTGTAAACATATTATCAGGGGTTGAAACAAGTAGTGCAACACCCTGTATGTATAATTTGAAACTATAAAGTAAAATTGTATGTTGGTAATATTTCGTGCGTGTAAACAGTTTATCAAGTGTTTCGTGTGTCGAATTTGGAATTTGTGTACCTAATGTGTCATCGGATGGCCAGGGTCAGTTTGAGTTTAATCTTGACCCGTTTTCGTGCGGCGGATGTTCTTGTTACCTTTACATTATGACTTATGACCCGCGCGGTGTTCAATTGACGTGTGTGTGAAATACAGGCGCGAGCGACCGTGTTAATTACTCACTGATTATGATTTCTGCCTAATCATCCACGCAAATTAATGGTTATGTTCTCTTAGCTTAAAGCCAAGTAAATGCTTTATTACTAACATTGGTAATAATAGCTCAGAACTGTCATTTGTTTGTTTTATAGAAAGTTCTTTTAATAATTAATTGCACTAACCAAACTTAAAGATTAAACTTGGTTTAAAATAATAAATATAGAATAATAGGTTAGATGGTAATTCTGGATTTGAGAACCCGGGTTCGATTACCGCAGCCGGCAAACTTTACTACACATTAAAATTACTCCTCTCTGTACGGTATAGGTGGCTCAGTGATATCGAGTTGGCCTATGGATTTGAGAACCCGGGTTTAATTCCCGCACCCGGAAATCTTTACTACCCATTAAAATTACTCCTCTCTGTACGGTATAGGTGGCTCAGTGATATCGAGTTGGCCTATGGATTTGAGAACCCGGGTTCGATTTCCGCAGCCGGCAAACTTTACTGCACATAAAAATTATTTCTCTCTATGGGGTAGATCAAATCGATCTATGGATTTGAGAAACTCGGGTTCGATTCCCACAACTGACAAACAATTTTCATTACATTAAAACTATCCTTGTGGCTCTCCTTCTACTAACATCTATGGGGGACGTGATTTGACGGCCGGTAACCGCTGATAAATGTATCACTTACTTGCTACGACAGAGTACTATACTCAGTAATGGGTGAAAGGCGTGATTTATATTTATTTATTTCACAGGCATAAATATATCACTTATTGGGGCATGCTATGGCAGAATGTCACAGCCAGTAGGATAAAAGTCGTGATGATATATTTATTTATGAATACACAATATTTTCAAATAAATAAAATACTTATGTTAATGAGAAAAACAATTTCTTCTGAATGAAAAATCTTTATGTAAATTAGTTAATTCAAATGCAATGCAAGTTCTACAAATTTTCCTATTTTCCTGATCAGCATTCAAATATTTCCTTAATTGTTTTGTTTTCCATTTCCACATTCACGGAAAACAAACACACATCATTACCACTTCAATCTGTCATTTGTTTTGATGACGTATGTTTGTATTTTACTCATTACGTATATGATTAGCGTAGTAAGATGAATAAGGATTCAATTCCTCGTAAGAGATCGTTGTTGGTAGTGCACATGTGCATTGTTTTGTTTTTTATTTGTTTGTTTATGAGTGTTTTTTGTTTACTGACGTTGTTACAACTCTAGAACTAGTGTTGTGTGTAATAAATGCAAATTTTTGTATTTACTTACTTTGGAAATGCATTTGACACATTCCAAACATCTATTAACTATACAAATAAACTTTAGAAGTTTACAAGACGCAATAACAATCAAAAATACCTTCAGTGATAACTAAACACTTATTAATCTACCGTACAATTAATCTTCGCTAATCATTCTCATTTTGACACACAACTTTCACTTCATTTACATTCATAATTCCTTCCACATAAGCTTGTTTCTTCATCTTTCATTTAACAAACTTTTAATTAAATTCATCTATTTATTTCTAGAGATCCTAGGATATTAGGGATTCACCAACATACATATTTTTAAGAATAAAGAACGTAGACACTTGATGTAGTTTCACAAAATTATTTATTAACAATAAGTTGATCGATTTCGGCTTATTGTTAATAAATAATTTTGTGAAACTACATCAAGTGTCTACGTTCTTTATTCTTATTGATAATGTTTCACCAAGTGCCAACGGCTCATACTTTTGATATTATTAATAATTTTCACCAATCTTTTTTCAAACATTCCACGGTTTATAATCATATAATCTTCAACTTCTGAAGAAGTTCTTATTGTAATACTGTGTGTGAGATTGTTGTGTTTGAGAGAGATAGAACGAGTCAGAGATGAGTTGGAGGACCGTGACAAGATGACGTCATCGGCCCTAACCTCTTAACGAGGACTGAGGAGGTTCCAGTACGTGTAGGTAGATCATAGATTACACGATCAAAACGAGCGGCCAGCTGTTTCATTTAATTGAACACTAATCTACTAATTATTTTTTGGAAGGTGGCTTAGTGGTATTGAGAACTCGGGTTCGATTCCCACAGGCGACAAACAATTTGTGTGGCTTAACTACCATCTTTGGAAGCCGTGATTTGATGGTACTTCTTCTGTAGAAATATATCACTTACTGAGATCTGTTACGACAGAGCGCCACACCCTGTAATGGCAAAAAGGTATGATGATATATTCCTTTATTTATTTTAAAACAACCCCTGTGGCTCCCCCTCCACTAACATCTTTGGAAGCCGTGATTTGATGGTTGGTTACCGCACTTCATGTGAAGAAATATATCACTTACCGAGATCTGTTTAGGCAGAGTGCCACACTCAGTAATGGGTAAAAGGCGTGATGATATATTCCTTTATTTATTTTAAAACTACTACTGACACTAATATCTTTGGGGGCCGAAATTTGACGGCTGATAACCGCACTTCACGCGAAGAAATATATAACTTACATATAACCTAGGCAACTGTTTGTTGAAAATTTTGACATTTAAACAATAATTCAAAACATCTTACCCAAAAATGGGTAAATGGCATGATGATATATATTTATTTTATTATAAAAGTGGATAGCGTCATGGCATTCGAAGCCGAAGATCCCGAGTTCAAATCTCGCTCAAGCTGAAAATTTATAAAATACAACACTGCGAATTTTTGAGACCGAATCCTGTACTGTAATTGTAATTAAGTTCCTGTTGTACAGAATAATATAAATATATAAATAAATAAAATATATTCGATGTGAAATTGTCAAAATAATTTGAAGATAGTATAAGAGTACAATACTTAATTCTTATGTTAAATTTATTCATTCATTCATTCTTCTTTTTTCTAATAATAACTCGAATCTTGCAGCTGTATCTACAAAAAACACCATTTATTGAATTCTCATTCGCGATTCTCAATTATTCGCGTATTAATCACTTGTTATAAATCACCGAATCTTCCAGCATTTCACCATCAATTATCTCAAAAATCCATTTCAAAAATTTCCAACAACGTTTCTCATCAGCCTCTGATGATATATCACATCAACCGTCTATTAATTCCTATATTATGCAAATGTCCCCGTGACATCAACGATGGAACAAGTAACAAGTGTGGAACCTGTTCCAACAAGAACTGATGCTAAATCATGGATTTGGCTAGCGCTTATGTAAGATTTTGTCGAGATTGTCACGAAAATTCATAGAAGAAATTATACACAATTATTAAATATTAAATAAACACTCACAAAATTCAGGCTCCAAGTCATCTTATGAAGGCATCGTCAGAGGCTGGCCAGCACAGTTAGTAACCATAGACGCGTTTCGCTCTTATTAAAGCTTATCAGTAAAGCCCGGATTTTTAGGCAATTGCCTAGATTCATTTTTTAATATACTTCAGGCAATTTCGTTTTTCTATACATAGGTAATATGTTTACGTGTAATGGAATTTTTTTTTTCGTGCCTTAGAGTCTATTTTTTCTATATTTTGGTTTTTGTGCCTATTTTACCTTATACAGCCTATTTTGCCTCTTTTTGTTGCCTATTCTAACTTTTATTGAGCAGACAAGGTTTATCATCTACTTCGTTGACTAATTCAGCACTAAATTTAAGAAATCTCCTGTCACATTTGATGATGTCGAACGAAGTTTTCAACTTACAAGCAAAGTTCTGACAGACCGAAGACAGTCCCTTTCCGAAAATTTCATAGAGCAATTGCTCGTAATATTTTGTGAATTAAAGTATACTACATAATTTGAATTTGCATAATAGTTAATAAAATGAGAACCCTACATTATTATTTTTCAGGTTGCGTTAATTTTTGTTTAAAATGATTATTTCTTTTTAACGAAGAGTAGATACGAGTACCAATATTAGAAAAAGGTTTCGTTTATTTTTTTAAAATCAAATTATTTACATTTAGGCTGCCTAAAATCCCGCCTATTTTAGAGTAATTACCGGCCTATATGCCTGCTTATTTTGGTGTTTTTAAGAGCCTAAATATCCGGGCTTTACTTATCAGTATAGTATAACTCACTTCTTCACCTAGAACAAAGTTCACGTGAAGAAGCTGGTGATGAAGAACTGTGCCAGCAGAGAATAAAATCTCTAACAGACAGATAAGATGACATGAGAAGTTCTGTGGAACAGGTCATGCCAACTACCGAAAAAAGGAAAAGCTACGCAATAGCAATTTAAATAACAATAAAGAAAAAATTAATTGTCATCCAACACTTGGTGAAACTAGGTTTAATAAAAAGTATAAAATAAACACTTGGCTAGGTTTCAAAAAATTCAGCCTTCAAGTCACCTTATGAGGGCATCGTCAGAGGCTGGCCAGCACAGTTAGTAACCATAGACGCGTTTCGCTCTTATTAGAGCTCATCAGTATGGTATAACTCACTTCTTCACCTAGAACAAAGTTCACGTGTAGAAGCTGGAGACGAAGAACTGTGCCAGCAGAGAATAAGATCTCTAAAAGACCTAGTTTTACCAAGTGTATGGATGACAATTAATTTTGTCTTTGTTGTTAATTATACACAATTATTAAATAGTTTTCAACCGGATATTTTAATGCATGGGTAAACTGCAAACTCGTTTATATGATTATATTTTGAAATGTATCTTTTGAATAATATATTTCAAAGTTGTGATTTACATATATACATACATACACATAGTACAGTATGTCCCATTAGTTGAAGTTGCATGAAATAATTACTCATTCTACAAATAATAAAATATATCATCACGCCTTTATCCATTATTGGATGTAGTACTCTCCTGTAGCAGATCTTGATAAGTATTATATTTCTTAGTGTTACCAGCCGTCAAATTACGCCCATTCTATAGTTAAATAATAAAATAAATATATCATCATGCCTTTTACCCATTATTGGATGTAGCACTCTGCCGTAGCAGATCTTGATAAGTGTTATATTTACGCCTCTCCAAAGATGTTAGTGGTGAGAGAGCAACAGAGGATAGATTTAATGTGGTAAAAATTGTAAAAATCGAACCCGGGTTCTCAAATCTACAGGCCGATTCAATACCACTGAGCCTCCTACAGTTAATCTCATATTTGGCTTACTTCATCCACATTCATAATTACTTTCACCCAAGCTTGTCTTTGTCTTTGTCTATCTGTAAAGATTGTCATTACAATTTCTCACCCTAAATTCCACCAATATACACCAGCCCTGCCATTAGATTTATTCTACAAATATTTATATTTGGGTGCACCATCTACATTCATAAGTCTTTTTCATACAAGATCATCACATCTTTCATTCATTCAACAAACCTTTCATAATATTCATCCATTTATTCCTAGGGATTTTAGATCGTTCATCAATCTTTCTCCTTCAATTTCTCCTGCAAACATCATTATTATTAGATTTATCCTGGTACATCATCTACATTCACAATTTCTTTCATACATGCTCATCTTATCAAGCAACAAATATTTAATTATATTCATCCATTTATTCCTAGATTGTCTACACAATTTCTCACCCGAAATTTCACCAACATACACCATTCCATATTATTATTATTAGATTTTTCCTGCAAGTATTTATATCTTGATACATCATCCACATTCATAATTCCTTTCATACAAACTCATTTCATCGTTCTGTCACCTTCAATAATATCTTAGATCGTCCAATTAATCTCTCACCCTCAATTTTACCAAATAATAATTCTTCTAAAAAATATGGATTTTATTCTTTATATTTCTGATCCAGAAACTGTAAGAAAATTAATTTCTAATAATTCTTCTAGTCATTAATGTCTTCTGCAATTAATCCTTGTCAATTTTATTTCATTCACATTCACAACTAGAAATTAAATTAAATAGTTTTGATGATTTTTTGTTGGAAATTTCAATGCGTGGTTGTTATGAAAACCTGATGTTTTGAAGACTTTTATTGTCCTTATTCTTGAGGTTTTGGTTTGAGAAAACGGAAATACCAACAATATAATATCCGTTATATACGATAAGACCTACTCGTTTACGATTACAAATGTATATTAACATATTTTTTGCGTTTGAAATGTGAGTAAATTTACTAAAACGTACGTTAGTTTTCGCGTTTAGTGAGTTTGTAGAAACATTGTTTAAATTTAGATTGATGTGTGAATGTTTTAACAAGAAGTGAAATATTTTATTCACATATAAAACAAGAGAAATTCGTTTTCATTATTGTTTAACGAAAACAAAAGTTCGAAATTCTGTTTAAGCAAATAATGACTAAGAATGACTGTATTAATTTCTCACATACTAAATTAAATTTTAGAATTGAAAATAATTTTTGCGAAGTCTTGTTGAAAGTACTTCCCTGTCTGTACTGTCGTCCATGGACAAATGAACATCAAATTAAACAGGTGCTTCACATATTTGACCTGAGACGTCACAAACACATACATACGTTTACAGGGACATGTTCGCTGTGTGTGTGTGTCGGTGACATTTCGGGGCCCGGGAGAGAAGGTCAGGGTCAGGTTGACCCGACTGCCCTAGCCACATAGGCACCCATCACACTTACACATACACATATATACAACATTGTCGTTAACTGAGCGAGCAATGTTACATTACTGGAACATTCCTTTGAGATCAAAATTAAGTCATTAAATATACAGGGTGTTTTACAATTATTGCAAAAAAATCAGGATTGATTTTAGTCATCTTTGGAGGCCGTGATTTCACGGCTGATAACCGCACTTCACGCGAAGAAATATATCAGTTTCCGAGATCAGCTGCGACAGAGTAGCACAGCCAGTAATGAACAAATGGCGTGATGATATATTTATTTTATAATTACATAATCTTAAAAATGGGGTAGGTGGCACAGTGGTATCTAGTCGGTCTGTGGATCTTGAGAACCCTGGTTCGATCCCCACAGCCGATAAGGGCCGTGATTTGACGGCTGATAACCGCACTTCACGCGAAAAAATATATCAGTTTCCGAGATCAGCTACGACAGAGTAGCACACTCAGTAATGAACAAATGGCGTGATGATATATTTATTTTATAATTACATAATCTTAAAAATGGGGTAGGTGGCACAGTGGTATCTAGTCGGTCTGTGGATCTTGAGAACCCTGGTTCGATCCCCACAGCCGACAAATAACTTTCATCAAGTTAAATCTACCCCTGTGGCTTCCCCTCCATTAACATCTTCGGGGGCCGTGATTTGACAGCTGGACGAAGAAATATATCACTTACCGAGATCAGCTATATATATATTTATTTGATAACTACTATAATTAATTATAATCTTAAAATTCTAAAGAAGTTCATAGTGTAATCCTGCCTGTAATCTTCTAAATTAAAACTTATGCTCTACCATACACATGCTAATAAGAATATTAAATAAATGAACCTTTCCGAAAATAATTTTTCATCATGCCTTATTTTTAGACAATCTCAAACCGCAAACATAAATATAAATTTATAATTGATTATCATAATAAAATTTCTTAGTACAGTCCTGTGTATACATACAATGTATATTCATTAATAAACTGAGTCGACTCTGCACGCGAAATTTGATCAAAATAAGAAAAGAAATCTGTGGGTGAACAGAACCATTCTGACTGTAACGACCCCTATAATTTAATGGTATGTGTTATACAGTGAATGCACATCATGTACAAATCTAAATAAACCTACACTCGCATAAATTACTTATTTTATTTGCTTACTTTTTATGTTTCTGTCCGTGGAAAAAATGGCCGCTATTGTTCATAATTGCATTACTATATTTTGTAACGAACACGTTTTTGTTTGGAACGTTTTCATTTTTTTTTTAAATATGGACTTGAGTAGGTGGTTAGTAGACCCATAATTTTTATATTTAAATATTTTATTTCGTTCATAATAAGACGGACAAGCGTATGATTCTTGATTTTAGATTAATTGGTTAGATTTTTCGAGTGTTTACCTGCAATTGTGTGGAGTTCACCTACAAAAATATGCGCAGGAAGATGCTCCCTTCCTTTCTTATTTTTTTTATTCATTTTCTGTATTTACTATAGAGTGTCCAACTCCAATTGTGTGGAATTCAGTTTCAAAAACAAGCGCAGGAGATACTCCCTTCCTTCCTCATCTTTTTTACTTCATTTTCAGTTTTTACTATACAGTGTGTAACTGCACTTGTGTTAAATGTATTTTTAAACAAGCGCAGGCGATGCTGCCTTCATTGCTTATAGATTCGTTGTTAGAGAAGTGGGCGTAAGTGAAGATTTACGAAACAGGTGTACAGGAGCGAATGGATGAATGTTTGTTGCGTGATGATGGATTTTGGTTGTGAGAAAAGAAAGAGTTCGTATGGAGGAAGTGTTAATGTGGTCGAAACGAGTATCGTGTGTCAGGATGAGAATGTTTCAGGGGTTCGTGCTACCCCATTTAATGGGATATAGCGTGATGTTATGTATGTATGTATGTATGTAAGTACATGCATACGTACATAACATCATGTTATATCATATCACGAGCATTTAACTAAATATTTATTAATTCTGCCTTGGCACACAACTCAAAACTTCATCTATATTCATAATTCCTCCGTACAGTTTCTCATTTTTCATTAAATTTTATCGATTTATTTATTCCTAGTTTGTATTTCATTCCACATACTTCCCGGTAATGGAGGTATCGAGTCATCCTGTAGATTTGAGACCACGAGTTCGATCCCTACAGCTGACAAACAATTTTCACCATTTTAAAAACTTAGTCCTGTGCTCCCCTCTACTAATAGCTTTGTGGGCAAAATTTAACAACACTTTACGCGAAGAAATATATTATTTCAGTTTTGTTAATTATTTATATCCTGGCACATTACTTTAACTTCATCCACATTCATAATTCCTTTCATAAACAAAATCATCTCATCTTTCATTCGCGCAACAAACCTTCATTCTTATTCATCCATTTATTCTTAAATCATCCATACAATTTATCACCCACATACACCTGTTTCCATATACAAAAAAAAATAGTCTTCGTTCAGCATTTTCATTCTAATACACCATTTTCGCTTCAATCACATGAACATTCCTTCCAAAAAAGCTCATTTATTTTCGTCACATTCGAAATTTTTCATTCTTAAAACATTCAAAAAACATTTATTCAACAATTATTCTCCATCAAATATTTATATTCTAACAGTTTTACTTCACCTACATTCATTATAAATAAATAAAATAAATAAATAAATATATCATCACGCCTTTTACCCATTACTGGGTGTGGCACTCTGCTTAAGCAAATCTCGGTAAATGATATATTTTTTTGCGTGAAGTGCGGTTACCAGCCGTCAAATCACGGTCCTCAAAGATATTAGTGGTGGAGGAGCCACAGGGGTAGATTTAAATTGGTGAAAATTGTTTGTCGGTTGTGGGGATCGAACCAGAGTTCTCAAGATAAACAGGCTGACTCGATACCACTGAGCCACCTACCCCATATTATTATAAATAAATAAATAAATATATCATCACGCCTTTTTCCCATTACTGGGTATGGCACTCTGCCGTTTCTATTCATATACAAGTTCGTCTCATTTTTCATTCACGCAACAAACCTTCAATCATATTGATCCATTTATTCCTAGCGAGCGTAGTTCATCCTTGCATTTGTTTTTATGTCTTGTCAGCGTACACCTCCATTTTAATGAATATTTCTCTTCCTTATTTTGGCAAAACTGCGTGGGTCATCTAAAGTTCTAAATTTGCTTATTAATATTAAATTATGTTAAATCTAAATGTGGTACACTAATCTGTAAGGCGCCGTTCAAAAAATAAAAAATAGACTTAGAATTCACAAAATGTGCTGGCTTTTTCCGCATTGAATATTCAAATTTGAAAATCTAGTTCTAGTATAAATGTCATCCCATATGTCACTAACATAAGCGTCCGTAAATGGAGGGGGCAGTTTTACTGACATAATAAATATGCTTTAAAGATCACCCAATTGAACTTTTCAAAAATTTTAAATCGTTTGAGAACATGTGTCAATGATCTAATCGTATCATTAATTGTTTTTTTTTCAAAGTTTCAAACTGGATTATTATTTTTTATTATTAATATTTTCCAGTTTTCTATAGAAACAAGATGAAATCAAAAGATAATATAATTTATTACTACAACTATTTGCCACGGTATTGAAAAATAATTATTATATAATAAAATTAACATATGATTTTCAAAGAAATTTTGATGGTTTTTAGAAAATTAAATAGTTAGTTGCGATCCGTAAAAAGTTAATAATAAACTCGTTGCTAATTTATTTGCAACTAATAATAATTAATGAAATTTTAGCGTTGGTCTGGTGACAGAAATAACAATCGAAAGCGTGTCGAATAATTCAAGTTCTTGGTCAAACGACGAAACAGAAAACTAAAGTTGATTTCGCAAAATCAATTGTTTTGTAAGACTTGAATTTTTATGGGTTACTAGGCTGTAACTGTGGTTAAATCGAAATTTGTTGCAGAAAAGTTTTACGTATTAATTTTGAAAGCGTTGCGATATTGTTCTCCACACTTCTACAGATTGACATCTGAAGATCGTTTAATGTTGCAATTAAAATTATGCCACGCTACATGGTCATCTGGCGTCATACGCGAGGACATCGCCTTCTAAGATTCTCACAATTGTTTTTTGTTTTTTATGTCTTCAACGTAAAAAAATCAATTTTCCAATAAAAACATCAGAAGTGACTTCATTCTGATATTAAAAGAGTCTCATCATATTTTTTATACTTATTGACTTGTGTCAAAAAAACCTTGACCTTCATTGATGTGATTTTATAAACAGTTAAGCTTTTATGATAGATTTTATTGACTAATGGAATATAAATTGATAATTTTGAAAATAAAAACTAGTTATGTAGTGAATTGATTAGTTCTGTTGAATTAATTTGAAGAAAACAAATTTCGATAACCTTACAGAGCCGAATAGTGACTTGAATACTTTTAAAGAAATCGAATAAACTAATATTTATTAGGTGAAAGTGTGATCGCACAAAATTGAATTTTAAATTTCCGGATTAATTTAAGACTTACATAGATGGCAGCATGTGCTACTGTCATATTTACTTCTCGTGTTTTACCACCAGTCTGCGCGCATATATGCATTGTTTTGGGAAGTGTCAAGCTGTTGATTATAATTTATTACGAAATTATTAAGTGATTAATAAAATAAATAGTGATAATTTAACGTGATGGCATCCGCTAGTAGCAGTAGTGCAAGGTCATTATTTTCTGATTCAAAGATGCGTTTGGCAGACAGAGTTCAAGTAAATGTTAACAATGTAGCTTCTTTGGCAAGACAAATTGTTCGAGGCTCCAAAAGCAATGAGGTAAAATTTTATGTAACTTTCACCTAATTTATTGTTATTTTTATTAAATTTATACAATATTTATGAATACAAAAGTTATGCTTTCATTTTAAATGATAAATCAATATGATAACCTCACATTTCTTATTGTTGATGTTGAATAATTATATAATTTAATTGGAATTATATATTGTTGTTTACGTGTTGATATATAATTCTTAAACATTTAAAGTTAATATTTCCATGGTATTAACAATCAAAGTTAATTGTTTATAGTTATTAATACAACAACCTGTGAAATTTATTTCACATATCCATAAAACTATAAAATAGAATAATTCACAGATTTTAATGCATTCGGCAAGGAATTTCGCTATGCAAGAACACGCAATCGAAAACAGTGACGCCAATTTGAAAAAATTACAACTATTGAGTGTTCATCTTGGCTACCAGCACGATTCTATGTTGAGGTCAGCTCAGCAGCTTGAGGAAGTAAAGGAACAAGTTCGAGCCATGCAACGTTGAAAATTCGTAACTTAATCCTCAAACAGTGAAAGCTAATTTTATCCTAGTGTGGTGGTAACCTTGGGTGTGGCTCACTCGGCTCGGCGCAGTACACCAGCACTGAAACATAACTGAACATAACCTTGCAACCTTTCTTCAATATCACAAGTGTCTTTGAATGTTATTTTTATCTTTACGTGGCTTCAGCAATAGTTACCATTCGTACTGTACATACATTCACTATCCACATACAGTGTGTGCATCAAAATACCTAAACTAAGTGATTTCAAGTGAAAAGAAATATTCGCAAATAATACGTCATTCACGTAAATGCAAATTGTATTTAATTAAATAGTGAAATATCATCACAATATTGTGCAAATGTAGTTTTAGTAAAGTAAATTTGAAAAACAAAATGCTTAATTAAATTAATTCTCGGCGAATCTATTTTTAGAGTTGTTTTGTTGAACTTGATAAACACCTAGATAAAAAATTGTTTTTAAAAGTTATTTTTAAAATGTCCGCTATATTAAAATTAAGTCGCAATATAAACTGTGGAGGGTGTATGCAGAAAAGATTACAACATATTTTAAACAAAGTGAATAATGTTCAATCTGCATCATATATGCCTGAAGAAGTTGTACCGATATTCCGCAATGCCACCCAGTTTGCTGACAGAACAGCTTTAAAGGACAACAATGGCAACTACACTTATGGAAACATTTTCATGTCTGCTAAAGAAGTTGCTGGCGAGATTTCCAGAGCAACTGACAACAAATCCAATGAAAGGATTTTGTTTTTGTGTCCCAATGATGCAAGTTACGTGATAACGCAGTGGGCTATTTGGATTTCTGGACAGATAGGTTTGTGCAAATCCAAACATAACATCGCAATACGAACATTTATTCCTCAGATTTATACAGCATCATTTTGCCTCATCCACATTCATAATTCTTTTTATCCATCCATTTATTCCTAGGTCTTCCACATAATCTCTTACTCTCAATTTCACTAACATACAACTCAAAATTATTACGAAAACGACATACACCATATCAATTTTGATTCTTAATCTTAATAATATTTATTTCTGTAGCTGTACCGGTACATCACAACCAACCAGAATCTTTACTTCAGTATTACTGCAATGACAGTAACGCAAACGTTCTAGTAACAACATTGGAATATGCAGATGTACTACAGCCAATTGCAAACAAATTCAACAAAAAACTCATAGTTTTAGATGATAAATTACGCCAAAATTCCACTAGAAATATTCCAAAGAAAACAGAAGATTTGGAAGCAGGACTTCCTTCTGATTTTTACAAGAAGAGCAATGCTATGATTTTGTATACAAGTGGTACAACTGGTAATCCAAAAGGTACATAAATTATAATTTGTTTTAAAGATAAGAATTTGCCTTGACCGAGAGAATAATGCATAATCTAATTAAATGCTTTTGGTGCATAAATGCAATCCAATAAGTTAATCCTATTAGAATCAGTCACATTGTGCGATCGTGAATAATTACGAAACGACTTTACTTATGATATTTATGGAGATGATAATATTTTATTTGTCATTTCACAGTTTTTATACTTTGTTATCGCTTGAAAATGTTAATATATTTTTAGGTTTTGCAAGATCGCTCGCTTAAATTCTTATTTAATTATTTTAAATGAATCCATCTTTCTAGTGAATTGATAAATCTTATTTTCTTCTAATTGTCAAATTAAATTACCCCTGTATTTTTAATATTATTTGTTTTAAAACTCTTTTGATTTCGGATAACCTCGATTTAAAAAATATATACAAACTATTTCAATCTAGATTTCATTTAAAAAATATTTAAATAAATTTGTTCAAAGCTGTATAATTTAGTAGGTCCGATTATTTGAAAGAAATATGAAGTAGCTACATGAAAAATGTTTCGTAGGTGTTGTGCTGTCTTACAAAAACCTGCACGCTCAGATGACGACACTAATCGACGCCTGGAAATGGAACAACACTGATATCATTCTTCACACTCTCCCCTTAAACCACACTCATGGCATCGTCAACGCTCTTATGTGTCCTCTTTTTATTGGTGCCAAGTGCACTATGCTCCCAAAATTCGATTCGAACGCCGTTTGGTCTCATCTTCTTGCAATTAACACATCCACAAACGATCGAATCACAGTCTTCATGGGAGTTCCAACCATGTACTCGAAATTGGTAATCGAATACGAAAATATATTTATGAAAAATCCCCGAGTTGTTGAATATATTAAATCCACCCTTAAAAATAAATTTAGATTGATGGTTAGCGGTTCAGCACCCTTACCCATGCCATTATTCCAAAAATGGGAAGAAATTACTGGACATAAACTTCTGGAAAGATATGGAATGACTGAAATTGGAATGTGTTTATCTAATGATTATGAAGGACATAGAGAACCTGGATATGTTGGGGTTCCTCTTCCAGGAATGAGTGTTAGATTGGCTGCCAAAAATCCTGGAGGTTCAACCAATATTGTTTTGGAAGTTTCTAATCGAGATAATAATGTCAAAATTGAAACAAATCCAAATGCAGATCGAAAAGATTTATCGGGAGAACTTTTCGTTAAAGGTCCCTCAGTTTTTGAGGAATATTATGGAAAACAAGAAGCAACTCAAAAAGAATTCACCCAAGATGGGTGGTTCAAAACTGGCGACACCGCTAAATATAACATCAATAAAAAATTATTTAAAATGTTAGGAAGAACAAATGTGGATATCATCAAAACTGGAGGATATAAGGTAAGTGCCCTAGAAGTTGAGACTCAGCTTTTAGGGCATCCAGAGGTTCAAGATTGTGCTATTGTTGGAATTCATGATGACACTTGGGGACAAAGAGTTGCAGCAGTAATTGTACTTAAAAAAGATTCCGAAATGGATCTGCAA
Organism: Pterostichus niger; assembly: GCA_947425015.1. Classification (NCBI taxonomy): domain Eukaryota; kingdom Metazoa; phylum Arthropoda; class Insecta; order Coleoptera; family Carabidae; genus Pterostichus; species Pterostichus niger. The sequence continues at coordinate 37,725,385 of OX380336.1, read as the reverse complement.
AAGTTGAGAGATTATGCTAAGACGAAAATGGCGGAATATGCTGTCCCATCAGTAGCTAAATTTGTAGAAAACATCCCTAAAAATACGCTGGGAAAAGTTAATAAACCTGATTTAGTTAAAATGCTTTTCACTGAAGAAAAGCAAGAGGAAAAGGTTGAGGCAAAGTAGATTGCATAAAATAAAACATATTGTTATACATTTGACACATTTATTATTGTGTAGTACCTTATTTATACAACAATATTAATTTTTTTTATAATTACGCCATAATAGTTTTCTTTCTTGAATATTTTATAATTTACCTTTTTGTTTTCATTTTACTGCTATTTTCTGTTTGGTAAAAGACACATTTTTATTTGTTTTATTAAATTAGGATTAAATTCCAATAAGACTGATACATTAATTCATCTGTTGCTTGTAAATATTCTTGTATTAAAATTATAATAATGATCAATAAAAATGATAATTTACCTTTACAAGGCATACTATAACATGTTCCTGCAATAACTACATTCATTTCTTTTCATTCCATCTGTCATAAATAGACATTTTTAAAACATGTTGAAAACATTGTCAAGTGGGACAGACAAAAATTTAATCCGTTAATTATTTAATTTTAGCGGCAAATTCTCTATGATACGTAACTTAAACGAAAGAATAAATTAAATATATAATGTGAAATGGATAAATTATTTGAAACAAGATTCAAAAATGGGTTTTCAATAGAGGCGCCGGCGGCATTTATCATTTTGAATTTTCGCGTGCGCTCTAGAATGTTCAGAATGCGAATGACATATTGCACCATCTCTTGGCATAAAATATAACCTCATGTACAATCCTGTGATTTTTCTCGAGGTGTGACTTCAATGTGATCGCGGTGTGTTCTCGTAAATATTATTTGCTTTAAATCGGGAAACACAAGTATCTATAAATGATTTATAAATTGTGATCGATTGAACATTGAATGGATCCATCGATATCTTGGCTTCAACCCGAGCACGACGGACCAGCTAAAACCTTGTGGCTGCGTCTATGGCACACAACACAAGAATTTGATAATATGAACATTACGAATGGTGATAGCGATTCAGAAATATTAAGTTCTGGTGTCAGTTCTCTTACTTCATCTACTATTTCGTTGACGAACGGTGTTAATAGTGACAAAAGTGTGTTTTTTAATCGAAGACGCAAAGTTGAAAATCGTGCTAGCACAAGAGGCATGAATTTAAACCACGATCAACTTTGTGGGGAATACGGGGGTTGCCCCTGGCGACAAAAGGGATATAGTTATAAAAGGGGTATCGTAGGGTACGTACATTTCACGAAAAGTGATTTTACTTTTTTCTAACCTTTAACTTCATGTGGACAGGTGCTTGATAGCATCCATGACGCATTTAAAATGTCATCAAGCTGACTTAATCTTATCACAGCTCAATATAAATCATTCCTTCAACCTTTTGTGACAATAATTTCCGATCAAAGTGTCTTCCCAAAACACATTTTACATGTCGGGCATCTGGCACTTGTGTATTCATGTCATGTGTCTGTTTGTTTACATCTAGTAACGATTATCTAATATTACATAATGTCATAATATGATACAGGAAGATTTTTGTCAATCTTCCGACTGACCGATGATGCTAATGGTACATGGGTTTTGTTGTGTAGGCTCCATGAAGAAATCGAGCATTTCTACGAGTGGGCCAAGCCTTCGCCCCTGGAACATGCCGTTCGCGGCGAAGTCGTCAGTAGGATGGAAAACACAATTTTATCGTTGTGGCCAGACGCCCAAGTTCAAGTTTTTGGTTCATATCGAACGGGATTATACCTTCCAACTAGTGATATTGACATAGTTGTTATAGGTAAGTTCTTCACCTTTAATTATATTGTAATTAACTTTAAATTTAGTGTTAAATTACACTTAATCTTGACATACATTCACACAACAGGGTACATATAGTATTTCTAGGAAATTCTAAAAGTTTCAACGACTTCAAAATGCATTTATGTACATATCTGTCAAGATAACAATATTTATTTACTCTGTCATTCCCACGTTAATTATTATCGCTAGAACCAACGTCAATTAAGGGTGACTAAATATATGTTGACTAAGTTTATTTTTCTACTGTCTAACTTTCCTTATTATTTTAATTAAAAGGCAGATAATTTTGTTGCGTATATTTCGATAAATTAATTTAGGCATTAATATAGAAACAAATTCTGTATTTGTATTACAGATCAGTAAAAAAAGATTAATTAAACGTTGACAAACATTACCGCTTTACGCCTGAAAATATGTAGTTTGGAAAGTTTGATGGCAAAAAAAATAAAGTTAGTATAGTGCAGAAATGATTGTTTTGTGTGTGTTCGTAGGTCGATGGAGCAACTTGCCGCTACGAACGCTAGAAAAAGCGTTCCTAGAGCAAGACATCGCCGACCAATCAACAATAAAAGTTTTAGACAAAGCCTCAGTTCCGATAATAAAGTTAACAGACAAACAGTCGGACATCAAAGTGGACATTAGTTTTAATATGTCGAACGGTTTAAAATCAGCAGAACTTATAAAAAATTACAAACGGGAGTTTTCCGTGCTATCGAAATTAGTTTACGTGTTAAAACAGTTTCTATTAGAACGCGATTTAAACGAAGTCTTCACCGGTGGTATTTCTTCGTATAGCCTCATCCTCATGTGCATCAGTTTCCTGCAGCTGCACCCCCGGCCCGATCGGCTGAGCTCAGCAAACCTGGGGGTGCTCCTCATAGAATTCTTCGAGCTTTACGGCCGCAAGTTCAACTACATGCAGACTGGCATCCGAGTTAAAGATGGCGGCTGCTACATCAGCAAAGAGGAGATGCAGAAGGAGATGGCCGATGGGCACAGACCGAGTTTATTATGTATTGAAGACCCTCTCACACCTAGCAATGACATTGGACGATCAAGTTACGGTGTTTTACAGGTTTGATTTGATTTTTTTCTATCAATAGATGAAAAATTTTGTGTGGGTGTTTATGTTATGAGGCATACTTATTTTTAGAATTTGGTTCACTTTATTGTTTTTCTTATTGCAACATTTTCATTGAGTTTCATGGAACTGTGTCATTTATAAGAAAAAATTATGATTTTATTGTAATGTGATAAAAAAATTCAAGCTCATAAGTTAAACATCCATTTTAATTTGAAATTTTTAATTAAGTTTCTTGTAAAATTTAAAATAAGATGCCAAATACTCTGTCTCCAAAAATGTGTAAAATTTAAAGTTACTTGTATTTTGTACCATATGTTTTACGAACTTTTTGTCTAATTATTATCTTAATTGTGTACTTGATATTATATTTTCCTACTACTTTTATGAATTAACTAAAAACTATAACTCTTTAGCATTTCCTTTTTATTCTGAATTTATTAGAAGAATAATTATTCTTTCATTTTATAATTCATTTTTGGTGAGCCTTAAATTGTTATAATTAAAGTCATTCACTATAATTTTAAGTTTGAACCACTTGAAATTTATTTTGTGTTACACTGTTTGAATCCTAAAATCAAAATAATTGAACAAATTTCGGATAGCGAACAATATTTCGGGACTTCCCCGAGTTATACGACATTCAATGTAGATGTACTTCCTCCATATTCCTATCATATGATGACGTGGATGTTTTAAATGTAAATTACTAACATATTTTTTCGAATATATAAAGATTTGATAGTTTTAATATAAAAATGGTTGTATTGTTCTATAAAATATATAATTTAACGGACTTCTAAATCTGTATATAGATGCTATTTTACAGATATTTGGATTTCACGGTCATTTATTTCTACTTGCACTTCCTTTTCCCAATTGTTTCGCTATATCGAGATTTTATTGTACATCTCATTTTAAGTTTCAAACAGTGAATAAAAAGTTATGGTTCAGTTATTTTTAAAAAGACATTTCTATAAGTATTTTTACAATATTTATCAAATACGTACTGCTAAGATTTTTTTATGTCTGCCAGAAAGTACATTTTTCTTACCTGGATTGCAAGAAGAAAAATATATCTTTTATCGCTAGATAAGAAAGTAAAATTTTCTGTCGCAGAGTAGGAAAGTAAAATCATATCGATTGTAACTATAAAACAACGTTATGATTTCACATTAGTGACATCTAAAAAATTATATGTATACCTCGTGAAGAATGTGTCATTTCTCACTCAGATGCTTTATATTCCTCGCTTTCGTCTTGGGAAATAAAACACCTTCAGGAAGAATTTCCCTTGATATACAGATAATTATTTAACAATAATGTACATGTAATTGTAACTTTTGTTAGCTTTCTATATTCATTTTGTTCCTACTGTCATTTGTTAAATGGTCAGTAGTTGCACCAAGATCGTCGAATTTTAAATATAACATAAGAGATTTCGTGGCCGAAAAATTTAAGTGGAAGGTTTGTTGCTTAAATAAACGGAATAAATGAACTTGTGTGAAAGAAATTATTAATGTAGTTCAAACGAAAATAATGCACGAGAATGAGAATGTTTGGCGAAGATTAATTGCAAAATTAAACTAATGAACAAGGGTTTGAGCTATTCAAGTTGATGGGCTGGTAAAACAGGAATATGTTGGTGAAATTGAGGACGAGCGATTGCAAGGACGACTTAGGAATAAATGATGGATCTTATTAAAGATGAGACGAGATTGTATGAAAGGAGTTATGAATGCGAATGAAGCGAATCTGACAGGATACAGATATTTCACGGAGATTAATCGCAGGATGAATTTAATAAATAACAGTAAATGTTTCAAGGCTTCTTGATACTTTATTTTAGGGACGTTTGAGTACAATTAGATTGTACCGAGATACAATTTAAAATGAATGTGGTTCAATTGACTATAAGATCTTTAAGTGTGATTTATTCCTGCAGGTGAAACGCGCCTTCGACTACGCTTACATCGTCCTCACCAACGCCGTGAACCCCCTCAACAACTTCGTGAACGACTGCTCACGCTTCAGCATCCTGGGTCGCGTGGTCCGTGTGACCGATGAGGTGGTGCGCTACCGAGACTGGGTGCGCTCCACATTCTCGCCGTTATACGGCAATGTATCCACCCCCGGCACACCCACCGCTCCTGGAGTAAGCCCTGGCCAGCAACAGTTTCGCCACGTAGGACCGCAACCTCATCGCCTGGCGAGATCTCTCAGTAGTTCGGGGAGCACGAGTAGTGTGGATTCTAATGTAAGCTCGGAGGTGAGTGAATGACATGGTGGAGATTATTGGTAGAACAAAGCGATCACAAGTTTTTTAGCAAATCAATTTAATTATAAAATTTACTGGTTAGTAAGATAAACTTATGATTGTGTTTACCTGTTTTTGTTGTGTTTTGATGTTTTAATTTAAATAGTTGCAAGTTATTATTTTTTTGAGCATTCTCGTCGGATATCTGAAGTAATTCATCTAAAGAATAAATATTGAATATGGTTATCTACCGGCCTCGAATTTCTGGGAAATAATCGGTATTTGAAAAACTTGACTTGGAGTCTTCAATACCTGAATAAATAATGGTTTAAATTAGTTTTTCACTAATTTTTTTTGTAATATATACTGCTTAAATCATTTGTATTTTTATATTTTGAAAGTGGTAGACACCATAAATAAAATATTTGTACTTACCAGCAACATTTAATGATGGTTAACGGGTTCAAATCCCAGAGCCTTCAAATCAGTTTTCAAATTTGCATGCTTGTTAGTGAAGTCTTTTTATCGTTTCAAAATAAGTATTTGTCATTATTTGATGTCTGCAATTATTGCTACAAGATTCTGATGTGCTGCTTTTGTTTGTTTTCTTTCATTAAAAAAAACTCTATTCCATGTAAGAATGCAATAAATTTACAAAATATTTATCTTCATTTAAAATTTTAGAAGCTAAAATTGATAATTTAGCCGTACATATTCAACAATATATTTCATTTTTATGTGGAAATAATTCTAAATTATAGTTATTTATCTATCAAGAGCTGTAAATGAAGTTTTAAGAGCGAAGGTTTTGTTTGAGTCACGAGGCGCAATTGATGGTTAAAAAAAAAACCGAAGAGTTTCAATTTTAATTAACGCTCCAGGATGTAGTGTGCCGATGTTAGAAAAATGTTTTGTATAGTGTGAAAAAGTTTTTAGTTGGCATGTAAAATGAATTTTCTTTTTGTTCCTGTTGAGCGCATGATGTGTTGGATAATAATAAATGAATTTGCCACGTCAAACAGGAATAGAAGAGAGAAAAAGTGTAGATTGAATGTATAGTAATTTGTTGATTATTATTTTCAGGGCGACTTAATAGAAACGCAGTGTAGTTCTAGAAAATCTCTAGTAGAGAAACCAGTTGTAGTGTACTCTGAAACATTTAACAACAAATGTTTGGCTCAGGGTTCCGAACCTGCGTCTCGGGACATATCCCCAAACAACAACACCTCTAACACAAACAGCGGTGGTGGGAATGGGGGCGGCGGCGGCGGCGGTGGTCACCATAATATGCACGGCAAACCGGCGGCCGTGAAACAGCCCCGTTCGTGGTACAAACCGCCGCACAGAGCGAGATTCTCCAAGTCGGCGCCGCAGCCGCAGGCCTCCACACCCACGCACTCCAAACGCAAACGGCCTGTCAAGTACACCCAGATCAAGGATCTCGACTAGTGTTTGCAGTTGCACGCGCCTTCATTCGGACCTCGGCAGATCTTCCTAGCCAACACTGCTCCTTGTAATGAACGAACTCTATTTTATACAATGAGGTAATTTCTTTTTGACAGTCTCACAGAATATTTACATTTATGTGTTTGTAACTATATGTTACCCTCTCCTAAAACAGTTTTTATTAAACACGGTCTAGCAGAACGTTCTAAATCCTTTATTTTATTCTTGAATCATTATTACATATGTAGCATATTTTCGTATTTGTTTGTAACATGATTACATTTCTGACAATTCGATTCTAATTTAGTATTAAGTTCATTTAAGTTTATTTAAGAAACAAGAACTATATAGTTTTTTAGGTATTTCAAAATATATGATATTCTACATTTATTTCTGCATGTTTTGTTTGTTGAATATATTCACAATGATTTAAAAAAACAAGATATATTTTTACATTTATAAAAGTCTCGTTTAATTATTCAATATTATGAGCAATATTAATAATTATATTTTTATGTTTTATATTATTATGAAAATAATTTACATTCTTTTTATGTATAAAAAATAAGATTAGTGATGAATTAAAATTGGCGGCAATGTAGTCATTAGTTATTTCAAACAAATATTAAAATATGTAGTATTATAGCTGAACACTGAGAGACTAGCAAAAACAAAATTCCAATCTTCTTGAAATTCTCAAAACTGCCAAATTAGCACAAAGTATCATCCAGTCATTTTTAGTCAAATTACTTTTAAAGCACAGTTTTGAGTTCTTCGACGAGTTAGTCCAATTGATTATAATAAATCCTTTTAGAGTTGGATTAGACGTCCATCTTTTTCAAAAGGTTTAGTCCTTTCCTTCCCTTCCTGAATTCGGCCCTGGAAGAATCGAGCGACGATGACGGATGCATACACTCGAGGCAGAAAGCAGATAAGAGTTAATTGTAAGATTTGTACATAACGCATTATTTATAACAACGTGTCCCAAGACACGGTAACAGTCCTATAATCGCGAGTTACCAATCCCGAGCTTAGTTATTACTGTAACCGATCCTCTATCTCTAACTTCCCTTAGATTATCTGCTTTCTCTCTCCGATGGTTCGATTCGAGACTGTCACTTTGGGAACAACCATTACTAACAAATTACTTTATTTCATTTTCTAAGCTAAAATAATTTCAGAATCTTTAACATCGAGATAAAATAGCAAATCAGAGAAAAGAATGTTTGTTTATTTTTTGAGTGATTGGTGGTGAACCTAAAGTGACAATTTTGGAGATTGAATGTTATACTAATCATTTGTGTATATAAGTATATATATATTTATGATAGTCGAAAATAACGTTGTAGACATGTAAATATTATTAATTATGAAATAATGTGATAAATGATAAAAGTTTATATTTCCAGTGACATAATTTTTCTCGAAAAAAAGAAAAAAACAGATTCAGGGAAATATTAATAATTGTTAGGTTAATTGAGTAAATTCGGGCGATGTATAATTTCATCAAGAAATCATCCAGGTTTTGATTCTCGCAGCCCCTGATTTGGGGCAAGGATATATTACTTCTATTTACTATACTCTGTTCCATTTGTGAATGTTTTTTTTTATATATTTTTGTGTTGAATACAAATTAATTTTGTTCTGGCCGTTTTAGGCCACTATTGATTATTATACTTGATTTTTTATTATTATTCTGTTATGATTATTGTGCATCCTGAGCTACGATTCAGATTTGTAATCATCTCATTCGTAGGTTGGGATAAATATAAAAATCTATTCTGTACATTTTCAAAGGGTATATTTTTTTTCATACATTGTTCAAAATATTAAAAATCTAAAAATTACTGTTTATATTTGGACGTTTTTACATCAGTTGTTAATAGATTTAAGTAATTTATATTGTATCGATTCGATCTTTCGGCGTTAATTTAAAAGGATTTTTTATAACTATTATTTTTAATATACTATGCCATTTCTTTCGGGCGAGCTACACTGAAACTTAATCATACAATTCATTTGCTGTGTTATTCAGTTTTAGTTTAGTTGGCCCAGTCAGTTGAGTCATATTGAGTACAAACATAAAAAAAATGTAAAAAAGTAAATGAAAATAAGGAAAAAAAATTACAATTTTAATACAAAATCACTGCGCCAAGATTTTTATGTAATTTATAAAGAAATGTTTGTTGAAATAAATTTTTATCTTGCGCGCAAAACTTGTATTATATCCTTTTAAAAGATTATTGATTAGTTGAATTAGCTAATTTATAGTAAAAAAATGTTTATCTATGTTGGAATATTTTATCAACAATACGTCATACTTTAATCAATATTTTCCTTTGTGCTGTCCAGATATTTCAAATCTCTGAGGTTGCTTGGACGAAGATAATTATAAACTAGACAGAGATAACACATATTGTTGAATGTAACTTGCATTTACCCGTGCACCGCTCCGCAAGCCTGAAGAGGTGCAGTTGGGTACTAATAATTATAGATAATCGGTAAACAATTATTATCAAGGAAAAGTAAGTGTATTTTGCTGAATATTATTTTATGTTTCTGCTTCACAAATGAAATATAAGCTGACATAGGTATTCATTTGCTTCGTAGAAAAGTGCCAAACAAAATACAGATAAACAAAAAAAATTGATTTATTATTATTCACAAATTTGTATAGGTAATTTTAAACTACTTGATTATACTTATAGTAATTTACAAATTAAAAGTTAGGCCTAAAATTTGTGTAGGGACTTCCCAAATTTTGGTTTGAAACTGGTAAACAAAACAAAAAATAATTATATTTTACATGTTTCAAGGTTGAATTGTGTTAATGCTAAATTTCATAAAACAGTCAAGATACATTTATTTTGATGTAAAATATGTATTCAAGAGGTATTATGTTTTGCTAATTTGCTCTCAATGTTATTATGTTATTTACGTGTCAGTATAATAATAGGTTATGTAATTTTTTTCAGGCGATATGGATAAGCTTTACGATGAACTTCTAGTAGAGCTTGAGTGTCCAATATGTATGACATATATGGCACCACCGATTCGCCAATGTGCAACAGGACATAGCATCTGTGAAACATGTAGAAGAAAACTTCCAGTTTGTCCTTTGTGCCAAGGACCATTCACCGACACGAAGAACATTTCTCTGGAAGCTTTAGCTCGGAAAATGCACTACCCATGTGTGAACAGCAAATCCGGATGTCCAGATCGTCTAACTTTAGACGAACGTGAGAATCATGAACGTCAATGTTCTTACAAAGGATACAAATGTTGCTACACTAAGTGCTCCTGGAAAGGACGATATGAGGATCTTCTCGATCATTGGTCGAAGAAGAAATTGTCTAGCAGACCGTATCGCGCAACAAATGTCTGTCATACAAAGATCCAAAAAACTGAATCGTTCTACGTGAACATGATACAAGCTCATGATGAGTTATTCTGGTACAAATTCAAATCGAGTGGTGGAAAAATGTTCTGGAGTGTCCAGTATATTGGAGCAGCAGAAAAGGCAAATGATTATTACTTTGAAATAGAACTCTTTAAGCCTGGTCAACCCTTGAGAAGAACTTTAATGAGTGAGTACTGTCAGACTGTAGAGCTCGACGACCGTGAACTTTTCAAGGCTGGTTCATGTGTTATCACTTCTATGGACGCTGTGAATCATTTTTTTGGAGAAGATCAGCTTCTGATTTACTACATGAAAGTGAAGGAAGCTGGAGAAGGTGCAGAAAGGCCTTCAAGGGACCAGAGCACGTCCAGAGAAACAAGTAATTATGAAACTGGAAGGAGAGAAGAAGTTTCTGGCGCTAATAGAAAGCATAATTTTAAGGGATATAATAAAAGACCTTTTATTAAGAAAAAAGCTACATAAGAAAAGTATATTACTTCTTTTAATTTTGATTTATTGTTGATATATTTAGGATAATTATACGTTAAATACTGTAATGTACTTTAGATGTGTAGTACTTGTTTTTGAAATAGTCAAAATAATATCGTAAATACAATCCAATATTTTTGCTTAAATAATATATTTTGTTCTTCGTGTATTTAAATAAATTAATTTTCTAACTATCTTATTCATTTAGAATTTTGTTATAAAGAATCCGACCCCCAATTTGAATTAGTGCAAAATATATTGCACCAGGATGGTTGTCAGTAGCTTCGAAGTTTTGGGTTCTAGAAAAAAAAATATATCTATTACCTAGATTTGCTCTATGAGTGAAATTGCGTGATATACTAGTGCTATAAGAAATATTGTATTAAGTTGTTTACGAAAAAATCATTTTACATTTCTTTTTAAATAAATATAGTTTACTAATTAATTGTACTTGTAATAATAATTTTAAAATGGTTTAATATAATTTATTATGTACTATCCTACAGTTGAGGTAAAACATGTATTCACTATTCTTTTACTAATTTGGAGTAAATTTAAACTATTTATTGAATACTATAAAATTGAAGTAATACATTTATTCATTTGATTAAAAATTTGTTTGGATTTTTGCGGTACTTATTGATTTATTCTTTTCACGTTCCTCAACCATAGCAATATTAAATACCTGTCAAATGAATAAGAAAATAAATACTTTAAATACTATTTATTACTTCTATTGCTTAAATAATATTTATTTATAATTATTACAGTAAAAACGTCTATTATCTTTTTAATTTAATACTAAAATATGTATATTTTATCAAAAAGTCAAATGTATTTTTTCTTTTTCTGTAGGCGACACTGAAATTACAATTGCACGTAGTTCTGTAAAGATATGGCGCTACGTAAATGCAGCAGGTCAAGATCAAAATTTCGAGTCTGAATTTTGTTTAAAAAATTCTGTATATTTAAGAACATAGTATTCTATAACACATAATTTTTTATCCAATTTGAATTTGTAACTTTTGAAAAAAAAATAAAATTTTCGAAAAAGTCTGCCTTTGAGCGTTTTTTCGCATGTTTATTTTTTTCCTCAAAAGTTACAAATTTGAATTGCATAAAAATTGTATATGTTATACAGAACCATATTCTTAATTAAACAAAAAAAAAATAAAGAAAATCGTACATTACATCACAATTAACAATAATTACGAACAAAATAGCGTTATATATAATATTAAATTAATTTTAAAAGATGCTGAATGAGTGTTAGGAATTTTTTACGAGAAGATAACTGACTGAAAATGATTCAGGAATGTTTTAAGGGATGAAGCATAAGTTATAAATGGGTTAAGAATTTTTTAATACATATATATATATATATATATATATATATATATATATATATATATATATATATATATATATATATATATATCTAATCTACTGCTGGGAATAAACGTCTCATATTTCTATATGGAACAATGCTAATTCTAGTAAACATTATTATTTATAAATATACTAAATTTCACATGATGAAATTTATAGTTATGGAAATAATAAAACTATTGCTGCGGAACTGTCACTAACAGCCAGCAATACATTTGAACGGTAGGACTATAGTTGAGAACGGTTAGGGTATTGCTAGGAAAAAGTATTGCTATTTCACATAGATTAAAATATTAGTATTAATAAATAAATTGAAGTGCTAATACAAATAAACTAAATATTATAAAATATACTTGTCTTTTATTATAGTACATCTATATTTACAGGAAAATATATAACTCGTCTCGCATTCCTTAAAAGAATCCTGAATCATATCCAGTCAGTAATCGTCCTTACACAATTATAATTTATTCAGCATCCTTTAAAATAATCCTGTATCGTTTCTAGTGAATCATCTTCCCTAAAAAAAAAGTCCTAGACCATCTATAAACTCATAGGACATTTGTAAATCATCCAATATCCCTTAAAAAATAATTTTATATTATGAATAATTCCATATTGTTCGTAATTATTGGAAATTTTAATATAACACTTTGTCTTTATGTTTAGAAAGCCCCTATGGACTTGGAATTCCTGCTACAATCTACCTGAGGCTCAGGGCTTGTCTTGGAGTCGCTGATCTCGTCAACAGCATCGTCACCATCTGCACAGTTCCTCAGAGTCAGCATCGTCCGCTGGATTACTCGCAAAATCCCTGAAACTGACATCCATCAGCTATAAACTCATACTCAAGAACCAAAAAAATAAATAAGTGCCCCAAATAATATTGTCACCCTGCCATGTATTGTATTCAATATTATACTTGTAATATAAATATGTGTCTTTTTATACAGGCTGAGTCTGGGAAGACGAACCCCCCTCCCTTAACTTTTTTATTATAAGAAATAGAAAATTTTTCTTCATATGGAAGTTTTAGTATATTAAATATACTAATTTATGACACATAGAAAATTTTTATCAAGTCAGGTTTACATGATATGACTATCAACTTTTATTTTTCAAATGGGAACCTAGAATTATTTTATTAAAAAGCCGCCATTTTTTCTCTTTTCAACGATGGTATTACTTGTTATAAATGTATATGAAAAAAAATCGAGATAAATAAGATAATTGGGAAATATCAGATATTATTTTTATTCAACTATTCCAGGTGGCTATGCGCCATTAAACAAAATGTAACAAGGTAAAATTAATGAAAACAATACAGATATTTATTTGTGAGTTGTTTCACTTGTTTTGACATTAATTTTACCTTGTTACATTTTATTTATTTTTATTTATCTTCCCTTTAAAAAATCATAACACATTTATAAAGTATTCTTCAACTCTTAAAAAATTCCTGAATCATTTAGTTAGTTATCTTCTCTTAAAAAATTCCTAACACTCATTCAGCATCTTTTAGAATTAATTTTATATTCTATATAACGCTATTTTGTTCGTAATTATTGTTAATTGTGATGTAATACTTTGTCTTTATGTTTATAGAGCGTCCGCGGCCTTGGAATCGTGTCTGCAACCCAGCAGAGTCCCTCAGAGCCGACACCAGCTGTCAGTCACATCAACTAGAAGATTCCCCCCAAAAATAAAATAATACTATGTATTGTATTAAATTGTACTTGTAATATAAATATTTGTCTCGTACACTATTAAAATGCCAATAAATGAATTGAAAATAAATTATATTCTTTTATTTCGTGTATACAAGTTAAATAAAAAATAAATCTAAGATGGCCTGATGTGCTGTACAAAATATGACTGCTCTTACCGCCTAAACTATCATTTCATTCATGAAGTATTGATGTGTAGACATTTTGATTGGGGTTAATATTATGAATAAAAGAATGTAACTTAGTTTAAATGCATTTATTGCTTTTTTTAAACTGTTTACAACACACATTAACATTTATATTATAATTATTATTACAAGTACAATTTAATACAATAAATGATGGGTGACAATATTGTTTGAAGTTGTTATTTTATTTTTGGGGGTCTTCTGCTTAATTGGAAAGGCTGGTGTCGGTTCTGAAGATTCTGCTAGAATTTTCCAAGATGATACTGACTCTGGGGACTCCAGTCGTTGAAGATGTCAACGACTCCAAGACGTGTCCGATGCACCTGGTGGGCTACCGAGATGATTTCAGATCCGTGGAGGCTTTATAAACAGAAAGACAAAGTATACGAACAAAATATGCAATCATTACGAATAAAATAAAATTATAAATAATATAAACTGAATTTACCCTCTTTAATTTTGCTTGGTGCGGACTTTGCAGCTGGAGATGGCTTCGGGAACTCTAATGATGATGTTAGATGGTGATGATTGTTTCAGTGACATGGATGGTGGTTTCAGGACGAGACCGAGGCACTAGGATTCAAGGGAATTACAAGCTGTACCTATATTTTTATTGACTTTATACTTAATTATTTATTGGCATTTTAAAACTGTTTACAAAGGAATTTAACATTTATATTACAAATACAATTTATTGGTGATAATATTGTTTGGGGTTGTTATTTAATTTTTGTGGGTCTTTTAATTGGTTGGAGAGACTAGTGTTGGCTTCGGGGATTCTATCTTTCCAAGATGATACTGACTCCAGAGACTTTGTAGACGGTGGCGATGACTCCAGTGACACTGTTGAAGATATCAGATATCCGTAAAATAAGCGTTTAGCTTGAGATGCTAGAAGTTATAGACAAAATTTCATCAAAATCGGAGCAATAATAATAGTAAAGAATAATAAAAATTGAGATAACAATGTTATCTCCCTAATTCGATATCGTTGATTTAGAAAATTCTAGTTAAAAAATTATTTGGGCTTTAGTTTTTGGGTAAATTACTAATTAATGTTTTAAAAATTCTTATAGGATGGATGTCAAACTAATATGAACCTTAAGTAAATATAATTTAAGATTGAATATCGCATACAAAACCGTAACATAACTGCAAAAAAAACATGATAGTTTTTTAAGTTTATTGCCAAATCTAGAAAGTATTTGATAAAATCTTTCAAATAAAAGTAGCTTATTATTTTATTCTCTACAGCTTTTGGTTGAAACATTTGTCTCTACAACCCTTAACTTTGAAGATACGAGAAACCACCCTTAAAGTGAAATATCTACCCTACTAATGCAAAATTTGGGGTCGTCCGCGGATTTCGCATCAAATATGACGCCGTAGAACATGCATGCAAAATTTCAGCGAAATAACATATATCGGTACAAATTAGGTGTTTAAAATCCATGGACTAACCCCTTACAATCTATTTTCCCTTTAAATTAAAGTATCTCCGATCTCGCTGAAATTTTGCATGCATGTTCTAGGGCTTTATATTCGATGCGGAACCGGGAACGAGGCCAAAATATTCATTAGTAGGGTAGATATTTCACTTTAAGGGTGGTTTTCTGTATCTCCGAAGTTAAGGGTTGTAGAGAAAAATGTTTCAACCAAAAGCTGTAGAGAATAAAATAATAAGCTACTTTTATTTGAAACATTTCATTAAAGAACCTCATAGTTTTGAAAAAAATTAAAAAAACTATTGCTTTATTATGAAGTTCTGTTCCTGTATTGTATTCGATTTTTTATCTAATGTTACATGTATTTAGGGTTCACTTTAGTTCGACATACTTCCTATTGTGATTAATAAAATATTAATTAGAAATTTACGCAAAAACTATGGCTTAATTAATTTTTTCAGTAGAATTTTCGAAATCGACGATATCCAATTAGGGAGATAACATTGTTATCTCAATTTTGATTATTTTTTATTATTAATAAAGCTTCGATTTTGCTGAAATTTTTTATTAAGCTTTTAGGACCTCAGGTTAAATGTATGTTTTATGAAAATCTCCTAAATTTTTATTAGTATAAAAGATAATTCACTTTAAGGGTAGTTTTTTGTATCTCCGAAATTAAGAGTTGAATAGAAAATAGTTTCAACCAAAAGATGTAGAGAAAAATACAAATAACAATTCTTATTTGACAAATTTCTTCAAATAACGTCTAGTTTTGGCATAAATCGCTAAATTATGAATGTGATTTTTAGTTCAGTTTTGTGCCACACGAAGTGGTGACGCCACTGAAATTACAATTGTGGAATTTTGTTGCGTCACCACTTTATGTGTCGAAAATTTGAACTAACAATAACGTTAAAATATTAGCAATTTCCATCGAAAATAGACATTATTTGAAAAATTCTTTCAACTAAAAGTTGTTTCTTCTTTTATTCTCTACAGCTTTTGGTTGAATCTATTTTCCCTACGACCCTTAGATATTTCACTTTAAGGGTGGTTTTCTGTATCTCCGAAGTTAAGGGTTGTAGAGAAAAATGTTTCAATCAAAAGCTGTAGAGAATAAAATAATAAGGTACTTTTATTTGAAACATTTCATTAAAAAACCTCATAAAAAAATCTGATGTGGACACCACATGACTTCCTTGTACGCGTATTAACTATAGATATTTTTTTAATTGCACATATTTGACATAAAATCTTTTATTTTCTATTTTTTGTTCTAATCCATAGCAAACTTAATTAAAAAAAACACACAAAATATATACTATTTAAATTTAGATATCTCGCTTATGCAAAAGGCTAATTTAAAAATTCTTAATGTGCTAGACGCAGAATTTAATTCTCTAAAACTTTTATTTGAAGCATTTATTTCTAAAATTAAAATAATACCATTTTTTTCAAGGAAAACTGTTAGCAGCTTCATGTAATGTGTCACTTCCGGTTAGTGTATTTTAACCAAAATCTATTATATTATTTCCATTGATATAGTAGTCTTATATACCAAATTTGGAAAGTTTTAAATTATATTTGAATATAGTTTTTCATGAAAATCTATTATAGGCTTCAAGTAAAGTACCACTTCCGGAAGTTATATAATGACCAAAAAGGGAGGTGCACAACTAGATGTTATAACAGTCCTAAATATAAAATTTCAATTTTCTACGGCTTACCGTTTTTGAGTTATGCGAGATACATACGTACGTACGTACGTACAGACGTCACGACGAAATTAGTCAAAATGAACTCAGGGAGGGCCAAAATGCGTATTTCCACTGAAATCTGAGAACCGAAAATTTTCGCGATAACAATACTTCCTTTACTTCGTACAAGGAAGTAAAAAACGATTGCTTTTTTATGAAGCTATTGTTCTTGTATTGTATTCGATTTTTTATCTAATGTTACATGTATTTAGGGTTCACTTTAGTTTGACATTCTTCCTATTGGGATTAATAAAATATTAATTAGAAATTAACGTTAAAACTATGGCCTAATTAATTTTTTCAGTAGTATTTTCGAAATCGACGATATCTATTTAGGGAGAAAACGTTGTTAGCTCAATTTTTAATATTAATAAAGTTTCGATTCTGCTGAAATTTTTTATTAAGCTTTTAGAACCTCAGGGTTAAATGTATATTTTATGAAAATCCCCTAAATTTTCATTAGTATAAAAGATAATTCACTTTCAGTATGGTTTTTTGTATCTCCGACATTAAGGGTTGTAAAGATAAAAGTTTATATTCGATGCGAAACCGGGAACGAGGCCAAAATATTCAAACGATTTTGAAAAAAACTTAAAAAACTATCATGTTTTTTTGCAGTTGTGTTACGGTTTTGTATGCGATATTAAATCTTAAATTATATTTACTTAAGGTTCATATTAGTTTGACATCCATAAGAATTTTTAAAACTTAATTAGTAATTTACCCAAAAACTTAGGCCCAAATAATTTCTTAACTAGAATTTTCTAAATCAACGATATCGAATTAGGGAGATAAGTTTCGATGGAAATTACTAATATTTTAACGTTATTGTTAGTTCAAATTTTCGACACATAAAGTGGTGACGCCACTGGAATCACACAACGAAATTAACCTTCATAATTTAGCGATTTACGCCACAACTAGATGTTATGCAAAAAAATCTTTCAAATAAGAATTATTTCTTGTATTTTCCTCTACATCTTTTGGTTGAAACTTTTTTCTATACAACCCTTAATTTCAGAGATACAAAAAACCACACTTAAAATAAATTATCTTTTATACTAATGAAAATTTAGGGGCGTTTCATAAAATATACATTTAACCTGATGTCCGGTAATTTTGTCCGCGATAATAACTCTAGTAACTCTGCTAAGAACACCAGTTGTTCCAAGATGATGCTGATACTCCATATATTTCTGGATCTTTTTTTTATTTTATTTTTAACTAAAAATAAAATCAATTTACTCACAGTAATATTGCGAGGAGCGGATGTTACAGCTAGCGGCGCTTTCGGGGATTCTACTAGAATTTTTATTATTATAAAATAGTTTCCGTACAATAATTTATTATATTTTTTTATTTTACAATAACTCATACAATATAAATGAACTGTTTGATACCAATATTATGTTTCACAAATACACCAATACTTAATTAATGTGCAAAGAACTTAGATCCTCGAAAATATACTGAAATCATCTAGACAATGAAAAGATATGTTTCCGTGATATTTTACAACGCAATGGAACCAAATAACAACCACCACGGTTCAAATCCTAGACATTCTAACGAAACAATTTTAGAATTCGTGTGAAATGCAACTTAACTTAAATCAATAAAACTTTGTAGAACTAACATCAATTCTTACAACGAAGTGTAAGAAAACGCGGCGTAAACGCTGGCTAAACCCATTATTACATGAGACAGTTACATATTTACATACTGAACACTTACATACTTAATATTATTAATCATTATTCATCCTCTAGGTACATGTATGTAATTATATTTAATTCTACTGCGATTATTATTAAAGCAAAAATATAAATAACTACATCTAAAATCAGTTCTGTCTTGTAATTAATGCTAACGCCCTACAATAGAAATACAAAAATAATATTCAGTCATTCTTGGCAAAATATGGACGAATAAAAATTTATCAATTACGACAAAGATGCACTTTTACGTCTTTATCTTCCATTCAATGCAAAACAATATTATTGGCATTTGTTTTAACTACTAATCATCACTTTCATCTTGAAAATCTGAACTTAATTTCGTCTCACACTTGATCATCACTTGCCAATAGAAATTGCTTGATTATTCATAATGACTAATACATTAAATGTTTTATCCTCGATTCTATGATTCAAGAAGCTTCAACATAGTACACAGTATGAAACATGTAGTTAAGTAAATGATTATTCGGTTTGGTTGTGCATCTTTCAAGTGTGAGAAGAAATACTTGTTTTCCTCGGTCACTATACAATCCACATGTACCATCGTTACTGAACACAACATTACCAATGTTTAGTTTATTTTAAGGCCTGATACAATAAATACACGATACTGTATTAGGTTACGGCTTACGATGAAGCTGTGGATTAAATAGGTTTTATGTAACCTAGCCTATACACAATTAAAGTGATTCTAATGGAAATGATACAGTGATCAATATTATTTGTAACGATTAATATACTTCCTATCTGCTACGATCGCTAAATTAACTGAAATAATAAAATATAATGTTTTGTTTAATGTAATACTTAGATTGTAGTTGAATATGAGAGCGATTATGTGTTCTTAGATTTTAAATAAAATATATTTCAGCTAGTAACAAAACATCTATTTTGGAATTAAACGATGAATGTTGTAGTCATAGTCATGTCCATTGAGATATACCTGCAAGAATAATAAGTATTATTATATAATATTTTAATTTCATTTTAAATGATTTACCGGTCGGTTTAGTAGATTTTGGGGGCGGAACGATCATTTACTGATCTGGCTTTCTTCAAAGTAGCGCCTCGTTTTATTTGATCCATCAGGGATTCGTGACAAGTCGTTGGATCAGGCTATAAACAAAATAAATCGTCAAGCATTTGAAATAATAAATTACAAAAGAATCAGTACCTGCGCGCGGCTGTTAATGATTTGCCGTATTTTGTTAGCCTTGAGCTGTCCCTGTGCGTTGGAGAGATGTTGTTGCGCTAGTTTGGCGTTGAGACTATCGAGGAAGCCCTGTCCAGGTCCGCGCTGCAATAGCTTGGGCTGTGGCGGAACACCAGGACTCTGCATCAGCGGCCCCAAATCCTCCGAATGTCTTCGCGAATTACGAGGACTCAGAGATGGGGCCAGCTTCGCGCTCAACGCTGCTATAAAGCCAGAACCCACGCCACCTGGCCCGCCTTCTCCAGTTTTGCGTTCAGCACTCTGACTGCGATTGGCACCCGCACTGGCGCGCCTCACCGAACTAGGACTCCCGGGTATCATCAATTGCGAGGGCTGCGCGTAGATCGTGTTGGCGCCCTGCCGCAGTGTTCCGTAGATCGCGTTGGGACTCTGGAACGAGGACAACACCGGCTGTTGCTGCAGCGACTGCGTGGACATCCTTCGCACGGAGTTCGGACTGGCAGGAGTATGCTTCAGTTCGGTTAGAACTTTGACGGTTTCGGCGACGTTAACAGTGCTGGGCGCGGGTACAGGGGGCACTCCGGCAGCGCTACCCTCTAGAAGGAAGGCCGGAGGCGGCGGCAGATTTTCTAAACTGCCTACGGGGGTTAGTGCACGATTGGTATTAGTGATGGACGCTGTGCGACGGATTGGTGGCGGTGGCTTGTTCCCCTGCACTGAGCTGCGGCGCAACAACGTGTTGCGCATTGTATTGCTTGAGTACATTGCTGGAATTACGCAGAGATCAACTTTATTATAAATATCTACGAGTAAACGAATAACTATTGGAAAATCATGACATCATTTCATTTTATTTTAAAATCATTTACAATTTTGAGATGAATTAATGACTAACAATTATTTACACTCAACATCAAAACACCAATAATTATAAAATGTGCACAAATGCTCATAAATAAATATAATGAAATATCGTGGTGAATATTCTTAAGATAAGTGAGTAAAAGAAGTGTAATTTCACCTGTCATGGAGACGGGACGGCGGCGTTGTGCGGCGGCGAGCTCCGGCTGCAGGGAGCGGGGCAGCGTGCAATACTTGCCCGCAGTCTCAAGAACACACACATCTAACAACAACACACGCTGGCTAGTTCAACACAACACAAACTACATGCCTAGTCACTTGGAATTTTGTAAATCGCACTCAGAGGTTACTAACTAAATAGAATTGTTTTAAAACTGAGACGTACAGATTTCCTTAGTGTTATGAAACATTGCAATACCAATTCACTACTAAGTACATATTAATACCGCTAACAGTTTCATTGAAATTTAAATAAACACCAATGGAGTATTGTGATCATATTTTTTTTTTATGTATATAATTCTAGTCAAAAAACTAAAATACTTATTGAATTCAAATTTAAAATATAATATATACATTTTATTATTATTATGAGTCAAAATTATGTTTAATTAATATATTTTATAATTTGTTTGTCAAACTTCGACAAGGCCCCATTAAGAGTAACTAACTATATATGACCTCTTTATTTTTGTGTTTACAAATAAATAATTAATGTATGTAAATAATGTATTTCAATATATAAAATTAAATCAAAAACAAAATGACTGTAAACATATTTAAAACTGCATTTGATATGTCAAAGGAAATCTGCATAAAACAACGAGAAAAAGAAATGTAAAAACCATGCACTAAATCGAAAACGCAAGCAAGAAATGAAGCAAGCAGTGGTATACCTTCGTGATGGACGGCATCATCAGCGGGGAAAGTGGTCTGACTGCCGTAGCCGCTGGAAGACTCCAGCGAGCTTTCACTCGTGCTGCCATCGCGCTCACCTTCACCAGGAGCTGCCGCTGTGACGGCCGGCGCCGGCGTTGTAGGCGGCTGGCCTGTGAACTCTGGCGGTGGCGGAGGAAGTGACATCTCCTGCGCCTTACTTGCCGCCATGTTGGCTAGCTCGTGCATGTTTACGTACATTGGCTGTGGAATATCTACAGAGGGAAGAAGTACATTGCAGATAGATGAAGCGTTCAATTTTAAAATAATAAAACTCGCTCTTATAAGTAAATATGATTAGCATAAGTTTTTACCTTTAGCAATATGTGCTGGCAGTGGAGTAGGCTTAGTCAACAGTTTGTGTTCAATGTTTCCGGGTGGCAGGACTCGAACTCCGGTCATACCGGCTATGGACTTGGCAGGTACACTGGGCCGCTCCAATGATGAACAACGCTATAGAAACAAATCAAAATATTGCACACCTCAAATAATCCTACAACATTTATTTATTTATCTTGCCTAAAAAAAAAAATCATGAATCTTTTTCTGATTGTCATCTTATATTTACAAAAAACCCAACTTTCAAAACAATATATCCTTCATACCGTTGGTAGCGGCGGTCGTCCAGCCACCTTGCCGACGACGCTAGGCGTTCCTGGAGTCTCCGCCACGGACACAGGGCTCGCTGGCTGCGAGTGCGCGGTGTCAGGCGCCTGGAACGTGTAAACAGTCAGCGGAGGCCGCTGGTGACCTTTTTCGTACGCAGAGCTGATGGTATGTGGTCGCTCGCTGATGATGGCGGTCGCTGCGCGCTCAAACTGCAGTGTCTCCTGCAGGTTGGGCCACGTAGCCGTAGTGTTTGGGATCGTGGTTGCCGGGAACGGAGTGCAAGGTGTGCTGGAGTTGGAGCTTTGGTTGCTGTGCTCGGACATGTTGGAAACCTAAAGAAGAAAAATAACCATTTCATTATAATTTGAATTTCAAATTGTCTTATACTATGGAGTTTCTCACATTTTGGTTGTTTAACTGTTTTTACTTTAATCTGTGCATACAATTATTAGATCCAGATTTTTTTGTTTCGCTAAAAAATAGTCAATCAGTTAATGTTAGTAGTGAGAATGAAAAGAATAAAATAGTGCGGTAGACGTAGGAGTGTACTAATACAAACTGGGTTTTGTTCGTCTTGGAACATGTGGCAACAATTTAAACATATACAATTTCCATTTCAAAATTACTATTATAAAAATATACAATTATATTTTTTTAATATCTAAGTTGAAATCAACAAGATTTGATTTCTTGCTGGTAGGCAAAAATTATATTATTTTGTTAAAGCTGCGTGTTGTTCTGCTTAAAAATCATTTACAAATAAAATTTGATAGAATTGAGATTAAATGAACTAGGAGGATCTCATTGACTGTGCACATTTATGCAAGGTTTTAACGTTAGCGAATTTAAATCTTGCTAAATTTGATTATTTTTCTATATCTACAATTTAATGTACACATTTTATATACTTACACTTATAATAAACTACGTTATTTTAAAGAAAATAATAAAAAGTAAAAGTAATGAAATAAAAATAGAGGGTGGATTGTGTGTATACCTGAACATTGTGCTGTGAGGTTGGGGTCGGTGGAAACAACGTATCTTGCGACGTGAAACCAGAATCACGACTTGATACCGACGTCAAACGTAAAGTATTGCAGCGAGCTACAGGCTAACACAACAAAAAAAAACCACTACTATACTACAACCAAAACAACTAATAAACAACAAAATAAAATACTAGAAAAAATAATAATGTCCCTCTTGACTGAACACTGTCAATATCTCTCTACCTGTGATAGCGAACGATGCCAATGGGGATGGCTCGGCGAATGGTGGGACTTGGAGCTCCCTGACGACGAGCTGTTGAGCGAGCTGATAGAGCACATGGAGGACTTCCTCGAGCCCAGAGAGCTGGGACTGGACGGAGGCGTCTGGAACGACCAGCCGCTGTCGGAGTTCTTCAGGTCCATGATGACCTGCTCACTGGCTGGTGGAAGAGTGAATGGATCGGAGGTATGCTTTTGGAGCTGGTCCACCACTTCCTGGAGGTGAGTAAGCTCGGAGAGCATTGCTACTTCTTCATCCTATGAACATAAATATTGTTTATATATGATCGTGCGAAAAAAAGTGAATTATTATGTACTCATTTTTAGGGCGAAAAGTTATTATTTAGTTACTGCGAATCAAACTTAACTACGTAACCTAAGATAATGTACAAAATAAATTATTCTCACGTTTGAAATGTCACTAGTAAAATTAATATAATTAGTTAAAGTTCAATTGTAACAACAATAGTGTATGCAAAAGTGTTAATATGGATAGTCTCCAACTCGTGTAATAAGATGGAAAATTTCACACTAGTTGCATAATAACTATGAAAGGATAAAGAATTACTGATGTTAAGAAATGAAATCTCACCACGACGGGTTTGAGAAATCCGACGAAGAGACAGAACCTGGAGCGCTCTTCTACGAGTGCAGCACGCACTGCTTGTTTCTCTGTTTCTTCTAGAAGTTGACGTCGCTCGGTGACATCCTGCAGGTTGCACTCCAGGCGACGCTGCAGCTCAGAGCCCCCGCAGCCGCCACCTTTTCGTGCCTTCTTCTGTAGGCGAAGTGTGTCAGTAGAGCGTTTCTTTAGTTCGGCTCGGGCGCGTTTGTAATCTGCAATAAACAAACAGACACAAATAATTAGCGGATTTCATTCAACTTACAATCATGAAACAGTTTTGATAAACAATATATTTATTTACTCTGCTGCATAACAGGAATTTCATCCCAATTATAGTACAGAGGATCCTATAGCTTAAGAGCACATGCATTACGCTGTTCGTTCTGCAATTGCAGATTTTGATAGATGACATATCATTACATATAGTTACGAAACCCAGACTCACATTTTTTTGGTAGAAAATAAACCATACACTGATTTTTTCAGTGCTGCATTTATTCTTGCAATAAACATCTTATAAAATAAAATAATTATCTAGGATATCTCAAATAATTATTTGTATATCAAAGGAAATCAGAAAGTACAATTTTCATAAATAGATTATAATTTAGATAAGATTTATTTTTCTCTTGACAGATGATGTGATCATGTCATTATTCTCAAGTTGCCAAGGGTATAATTTTACTTTCGTTTCCTAGAGAAGAAAAATTTTCTTTTCTCCCTACGGATGAAAAGTATTACTTTCTTTTCTTTGACATGGTCGTGTAATAGTATATTACATAATAAGTGATAACAAAAGTTGTTGAAAACAACATTTTATGTGAAAAATCTATTAAACATATTTGTGTCAAAAGTAATATTGTTGACAGAGAAGATTTCTTTATAATGTTGAAAAATATAAATGAAAATGAGTATGAGGCGGTATTTTCAAGTACTCCTCCTGAAATATTAAATCAAGCAACTGCGGCTGTTGAAAATTTATTACCGAGCAAGTCCAAAGACCGATATGATAAAGAGTATGAAATTTTCATGAATTGGAAAAAGCAAAATAGAGTAAATAATTTGTCAGAAAATGTGCTACTTGCTTATTTTATTCACTGAATCTCCAAGTAATTTATCGATTGCAACAAATAATTAAGCTTTAAATTCGCCAGTGTCATGCATAAATTTTAGTAACTTAAGCAATTGTATATATATTATTAACGTTATTCATAAAAATAAATAAAAATCTTATTAAATTTTTTAGTTATTTAGTTAATTTACTTGAGTCAGGTAAAGTACTTTCCTGACTAGTCAAGAAAGTACTTTACCTGACTGTTTTGCAAATGTTTTCGTACACACTTACTTTCCATACTAAAATGCGTCAGGAAAGTAGGCATTTTCTTGACGATTTCAGAAAAAAAAAATATTTTGCAAGAATATTTAAATATTATGTAAAATAACGAAATTTGCAGTGACGTAATTATAAAGGCAATTATTTTTAAAAATTACTATGTAAATACAATAACAAATTTAGCAATACTTCAAAGTTATCTACGATAATGGTTTCAAAAAATTCGTAACACATGTGACTCATTTGACCATTTGAAAAATATGACCGACAAGGACTTTAAACAGCTAACATCATGATTTGTTTGTACAGCGGTTGTACAAGAAGAACTACAATTAATTATTTAGATACTAGCCACTTCCAGACAAAACCAGACAGAAAACCAAGTAAAAAAATCCCGCAATGTTCATTTCATCTCCAGTTGTAATTACGTCATAACATCTGCCTGAAACTGAAACTAATTTCACAGCAGTGGGTAATGCAGCATGAAATTAGACCATGCTAATAATGCGGGAAAATTAAATCTAGAAAATAGAAAATTTGAGAGATATGCTCATAATCACATTTGAATCATATACTGTTAAAGCAAAATGTTATAGAAAGTAACCACGAGATTTTATGATTAGTATACAAAATGGAGTCTGGAAGGTCATTGCACTGAAACAGAGGCGGACACGCATTTCGAAAAACGGGGCATATAAAATTACAAGATATAAATAAATAATAAATATATCATCACGCCTTTTACCCATTACTGGGTGTGGCACTCTGCCTAAGCAGATCTCGGTAAGTGATATATTTTTTCGCGTGACGTGCGGTTACCAGCCGTCAAATTACGGCCCCCAAAGATATTAGTGGAGAGGGAGCCACAGGGGTAGATTTAAATTGGTGAAAATTGTTTATCGGCTGTGGGGATCGAACCAGGGTTCTCAAGATCCACAGGCTGACTAGATACCACTGAGTCACCTATCCCATATATTGTATTTAGAATATTGTTGTCTACGCCATTGGCCATGTCAAGCTAATTAACAAAGTTTAATTGTCACATGAATTGTTTATAAAAACAAATTCATCAAGTTTTAATTGGATGTTAGTATAATGTCAACATTATGATTAGTATATTTAGCAAATTAATAATGTTTTAAATTGATCATTTTTTAAAATAGGTACCTAATCATTAATTTTAACGAGATAATTAATTAGATAAAATATGATAGACCTGGTTGCAAACACATTTTTATTATAAATAAATAAATATATCACCACGACGTTTACCCATTATTGTATGTAGCAAATTTCGGAAAGTGATATATTTATGCGTGTTACGAGCTGTCAAATTACGGTCCCCAAATATGTTGGTGGAAGGAAAGGCACAGAAGTAATTTTTAATGAGGTGTAAATTGTTTGTCGGCTGTGGGTCATGAAACAAGTATTTATAAAGAAAAAAATTAAGTTATATTTTCTATGACTTCCTTATTCGCATATTTTATTCGAAAACCTGTTAAATTATAAAAAAATCACGAGATACGCAGATACATAGTATGTTTTATTATAAGAGTTAAGTAGCTGCTTATATAAAATAAGATAAATATTATCGCCAACACCGTTCAACAATTCTTTATCTAGTACTTCTAGTTTATAAGTATAATCAATAATAATCTAATCTTTCAACAAAATTAAAAACTAAATTAGAACAAACCCAATTACAATTAATTTCGATGCGTTTTAATTTCACAAAGATAGCTATGAAAGATAAAACAAGTGAAGTTCATGTATGTAGAAACAAGTGAGGATCACATGGAGTTAAAAATAGCACAAGGAAACAAAATAAAAACAATTGCAAGTTGCTGTTTCTGTACAAGCAAAGAGAAACAGATGATTATAATGCAGTCCACGGTCATGGCAAGTTGAGATGCATGCGATTTATGTGAAAGACTGGATACTGCTTCTGAGATGGCTGTAGAGGAGATTCTTCAAAGGAGCAGTGCAAATTGTTAAGCAGGCAACACACTAGTTCAAAATACAACAACAATTATAGCCAGAAACTAGTAAATTTTTCATTTGTATTGAGACTAGATCCAAAAACATCGTACTACAGACAATCAAAGTTATTGGTTTTTAAGTTATTTGAGTTTTTAATGCCAAATCTGATGCCAGAGCATTGCGACCTTTCTTTAACCATCTCTCTTGCACATTTAGTCTAATCAGAATTCTTTATACTATTCTTGTCTTCTGTCTTCGTCTAATTGACAATTAATTTGATTGGTTATTGTTATATTTATGTCATTATATACAGACTTTATAACTAATTTTAAATAAATATTTAATTAATTAATTTAATAAAATAAGTGTTAAAATACTGCCTAGTTCGAAACTATGATTAGATTTACACAAATTAGTGACAGGAAAGTCAAGTTAAATGGTATATAGATCAGGAGATCGTTGCAGTAATAATCAAACCTTTGACTAAAATAATCTAATAGTTCTTTTTGAAATAACTGATAGCAATGCATATTTTTAATTGTTTTAAACTTCATTTATATATTTTTCTAAATGATAAAGTAGGTCATATATGTGACTACAATTATATGTGAGCTCCGCTGTTTGACATTCATATTTTCTTAAGTTTGACGTCACAAAATTAAAAAAAAATCATTAAAGCTTAATTAATATGAATTAAGAGTTACTAGAACTGTACATTGTTTTCAATAATAATAATAATGGAAGACTCCATTCTACTTATATATGTGTTCTAAAGAAAAAGATTGGAAATAAATTAAATTTTCCGAAATTTTCCGTATACAGGATGTTTCACAACTTAGAGCAATTAAAGGTTATATTCTGTACGACGTGCTGATCATGTAACAAAAAGATTTTTTTTTAAATTCGAAAAATTAAGGGTTGTTAACCTAAAACATTTTTTGTAGTACTGCACTGGATTCGCTTTCCTATTAAACACAAACAATGAAGTAGGTATTAACTACGAAAGAATAATTACACAATTCAATTATTAGCAGTTATTTATAATAGAATATTATTTAATTAATAACTTTAACATAATCATCCACCCAGTGGCAGTGGCAACGAAAAATTTTGGATTGGGAAACATTTAAAATAGTTTTGCTATTTAAAAAACAATTCTTTTTGTTTCACGATCAGCACGTCGTACAGAATATACCCTTTAATTTTTTGCTCTAAGTTGTGAAACAACCTGTATAATAAACGTTTGCTTACTGCAAATAAATGATAATATAAAGTCACATCAAAATAATGATGTCTTTATTCATGTTAATTTAATATTTGCAACTTTAGCATTTCTTCGTTTATTATAAATTGTGTTTAAAATAGTTGCTAAACAAATATAGTTTGCTTTTGTCCCTTGCAAACATTAGTATCCGAATTCCCTATAGTCCATAGCATCAAGCATCATGATCACCAGCAGCCTCAACTCATGAACAGGTCTGTGAAGTCACGTGAACTACTTCTTCTGCTTCATGCAAGATGCGACTTCGTTGGCGCCAGAATCCAATCATTATTCAACACATTCACCTATGCAATGTGTATGTGTGTGTGTGTATGTACGTAGTGTGTAAACATACGTGGACACATAAAGAGACTTGATGGCTTGTGTTGGTAACTAATAGGCCTGGTGTTGATGTTTAACTTGTGTGCTGTCTAGTCTGCCAATACAACGAGGCGCAGTTCAACACTGGAGGTAGCGCTCAAATTCTTTAGTTACTTTTAAGTTGGTAAACATGAATGTATTGAAAAGAAAGTAAAATAAAAACCAATACATTTGGGTATCATTTCTGAATTTGTAGATTTCTGTAGATGATATAAATGTAGTTACCAGGCGTCAGTTTGTTACACCCACAGTCCAGTGATATTAATAGTGTTATTTTTATTTTTGGGTAATTGCCAAAAAAAGAAGAAGTATGCAGGTATTTAAATAAGTACTTCCGTTAGTTAGTTGCCAGTTACTGTTTTGAATTTGTGCGTGGAGTATTGTGGTTACCAGACGTCAAATTACGCTCCCCCAAAGATGCTAGTGGTGGTAGGTAGAGCCACAGGGGTAAAAATAATTTGTCGGTTGTGGGAATCGATTTATTTTTGTTTTAAATGTGATGTAGAATAATGAAGCATGTAAAAGAAAATCCTCATGATCTGTAACAAGAGCAGTTACCGCCAAATTAAGTCACGTGTCCATCTCCTGCCCCAAACAAGTTTTCCATGTCCTTGAGATCATAGCATCTCAAACACGATCGCATCGCATCGAAACAGCTGAGCATCTACATCCACAAGAGCAACAGCGATCGTCGACTGTTAGCAATAGTCACACTAGTCGCTCGCTTGAGCTCAGTCGTGACTCATTTGTTTCGTGCTGCGTGTGTGTATGTGTACACGTTGCGATGGCAACCACCACGACCGGTAAGTTTAAATTTAGGTAGAGTGTGTTGATCGCTTTTGTTTTTATATTTTAAGCTGAGTTTGGTACGTTTTGTTTAACTTTTGTTTATTACGGATGTTTGTTATCATACTCATGTTTGTTTTTTGAAGTGACTTTGACTTGCTAAAGAAAGTAAAAGATTTATTTTTTCCGGAATATTTTGAGGGTCAAAACTTAATAAATAAAACGCGGCACGTGCGTAAAATTATAAACAAAATTTAATTTCAGTTCTAACTAGTTATTATAATTTTAATAGATCTTGAACTTGTCTGTATCGTATATTATCTTCTGTCAAAAGTTTTTTTTAATATTTTAGATAAAAATGCATCAAATTAAAGATAAAGAGAACAAAATTTTGTACTAGTTATATTTCAAACATTTTTCTCTGTAATAATTTAGAAACATTTGATTCTGACAAATGAAAAAGTAAATAAAATCTGCCATTAATTATAAATATAGCGCGTAACATAACATATAAACTATAAATTGTTTTTTTTTCTTTGTCACTGTCAACGTCAAGGTAAAATGTATGGATTCATTTTAAATAATTTATTACTGAAACATTATTTTTTTATAATAATGGTTAACGTATTTTTAATTTATTTGATGTGTGTTGGAAAAGCCATAAAAATAATTAATTACAAGAATTGTTTAAGTCAAAAATAAATTTAATTGTGTAAAATGAGAGCAAAAAAGTAGGTAATGCTCCAATTATTATTTTTAGGTTCCGGTCAATATGGTAGTATGCTGCTTCATTCTGGAGACGAGAAAGACTTCTCCAGGTCCGTAACACACAATTTTACTTTCTTCTTCATCTTATTTTAATTCACTTTATTATCTTATGTTTTAAAAGTACTTTCATATAATTTTATTCACAGGTTTCGATTTTCGTTTTCTCTACATTAATTTTACCTACAAAATTGTGAAATCTAATTTATAATTTTTGTATTGTATTAAAAAAAAAATGCTCAATAATATAAAGGTGGACTATTGTTCAACTTTCTTTTTATGCTCTTATTTGTATCCAACGAAAATTTCATTACATGACAGTTGGTGAAAATGTAATTCTGTACATTTATATTTGAAACAATTTAATTGCCTATTTATGTAATTTCAACAAATTAGCATCAATTTGACGCATCTTATGACACATAAAACATTCCTGTGCAAAATTTGACTGTCATTTGACAAATTAAGATTTACTTTGAAAATATATTTATAAAACTCTTACAAAAAAAAATCAAATCTGTCTTCCTGTTTCACCTATCTTTGCGAGGAATAGCTTCGCCATGAGTATAATCATAGTTGTTTTTTTCTTGTAGTCATCGCCTATGGGGATCAACTCGTATAATCTTCACCCTCTGCGCTTTCCTATGCACCCTAAATCTAATCCTGATGAGATTTAATCTCAGTTTTGCCATGGTTTGTATGGTGTCCCACAATAAGCCAGTGGCGTTAGAACTACAGGATAACTCGACGTGGTTATGGGATAAAAGTAACTTTACCGAGGCCTTGGAGGTACCTGATGCCGCGACATCCACGGTGATGGTACCGGAGGAGTGCCTACCACCTGGGGAATATGGCCAAGAAGGGAAGACCGTCTTGCAGGATAGGGTAAATAGAAATTATATAATAGTTATTTGAAAACGCCAAACATATTTCTCGGACAAAGGGTAGAAAATAGATTTTTTCAACATTACTTGTGAAAATGACATTTTCCTTACTAAATTTATTGGTGATAGTAACAGTTTCCCTCACTTAAAGTAAATAACTTTCCTCAGTAGTGAGGGAAACGGTTACTCAACTAAATTGAGTAAGAGAAATGTAATTTGAAGGAAATAAATTAAACTCCTTTGATTTATATAAAATAATTATTAAATTTATTGTATCGTAATCATAAAATTGTAATTTTCACGTTTAATGTTAAAAAAAAATGTAACTCGTGAGAAATGGCTATTGCTAAACTCGATAACATTAGAACACACGGTATTGCTTGTGCTCCAATTTTCATTCTCGTTTTGCAATTAAACTCTTTCCTCACTAGTATTTTAATATACTATTTCCTATGACCGATTAAATAATTAATTCAATAGATACATAATGCGGTTCATTACTCATGGTTGTGAGTAATAATTTATTATTCGTGGGTTGTAGCCAATCAAATTGCGTTTACTATAACAACGCAACAAAGTCCGTGAGTAATAATTTATTATGCAAAATTTATTACAAATTTTAATATAAATTGTTTATAAATATAACCAAGGAAATGCTAATCTTGTCAAAAATTTATTTCTAATAAATATTTCGTTTACCAATAAACCAAAATTATATTTTTGAGACACACATAAATATATCACTTATTGAAATCTGCTGCGGTAAAGTTCCACACTCACTAATGAGTAACAGACGTGATGATATATTTATTTATTTTAGCAGACCTTGCCAATAGGTGCGGCCGATAAAACCGTTTTAACGGACGATACTAATAGCATACAAAAAAGGTGAAATTTGTGGACAAAATCTACATAATTGTTAATTGCAAAAATGTTTGTTATTAAAAATTATATAATTAGCACAATAAGCTATTAATATTATTATCCGTCAGTACGGTGGTGTGGATAGCGATACGGAATTCGAATCCGGAGATCCCGAGTTCGAATCGCACTCAAGCTAAAAATTAATTGAACTATCACACTGCGGCTCGGTGAGTGCGGACCCTGTACTGTAATTAGGATTAAAATCCAGTTGTACAGCGTAACATAAATAAATAACTTTTATAAAAATATGTATGTAATTTTTAGACATTCACTTGTCAATCAAAGATCATTATTATTAAATATTGATCAAGTATTTGCTAATCAGAGCAAACAAAAACATTTGTAGAACATATTAACAAACAAATAAATAAAATATGAACAAGGGCACTTATTGTATTATACTTGATTTACAAATAATATTATGTACATGTATTTGTATTTCATTGACAGTTCAAAACGCTTCTATTTCTCAGTGTATCTTCGTTTTGCGAAACAAACATATAAATTAATTCAACAAAACAGGAGTAAGCTTTTGTAAGTGAATGTACTCGCGTGTGATTTAACTAGGCGATTGGTTGTTTATGCGGAGAAACATGATTTCTATGCATAACAATTTTTGGAATAAAGAGTCACGATGTCTGTTGTATTCTACGCGTAGAGCGATAACACGGAGATAAAATAGTAGGCTGTGGATCGTGTTTGATATATCTAGGACAGGGAGACCAACTTTATAAAATAGCACAGATTCTACGCAAAAATATTGTCAATATTTGTATTTTATCTCTAGCTATTTACACAATAATTTTTTTTAAATATAAACAAAAATTAAAGGTGTTCATAGATGTTCATATATTTTACGACGTACAGCGTTTTTTATAGAAAAATTATTCAAATAAAAGTTGGAAAGAACTACATTTTCTAATATTTTTATTTCAAACATCTTTGTTTTTTCCAAAAAAATAGATATAAACAGAAAAAAGGAATTTATTTTTCAAATAATTTAATTCGTAAATAGTAATAGGTAGAGAGTAAAGTTTCAAATAAAAATGATATATAATAAAGTCTTCTTTACACTATAGCATTGATACAATTTTTTCAGCTATCCATTTTTTAAATATGTCATAAAGTTACACTTTTTACTTCCTTGTACGAAGTAAAGGAAGTATTGTTATCGCGAAAATTTTCGGTTCTCAGATTTCAACGGAAATAGGTGTTTTGGCCCTCCCTGAATCCATTTTGACTAATTTCGTCATGCCGTCTGTACGTACGTATGTACGTACGTACGTACGTACGAACGTATCTCGCATAACTCAAAAACGGTAAGCCGTAGAAAATTGAAACTTTATATTTAGGACTGTTATAACATCTAGTTGTGCACCTCCCTTTTTGGTCATTATACAACTACCGGAAGTGGTACTTTACTTGAAGCCTATAATAGATTTTCATGAAAAACTATATTCAAATATAATTTAAAACTTTCCAAATTTGGTATATAAGACTACTATATTAATGGAAATAACATAATAGATTTTGGTTAAAATAGACTAACCGGAAGTGGCACATTACATGAAGCTGCTAACAGTTTTCCTTGAAAAAAATG
Organism: Pterostichus niger; assembly: GCA_947425015.1. Lineage (NCBI taxonomy): Eukaryota > Metazoa > Arthropoda > Insecta > Coleoptera > Carabidae > Pterostichus > Pterostichus niger. The sequence goes on along the minus strand of OX380336.1, from coordinate 37,691,195 downwards.
GTATTATTTTAATTTTAGAAATAAATGCTGCAAATAAAAGTTTTAGAGAATTAAATTCTGCGTCTAGCACATTAAGAATTTTTAAATTAGCTTTTTGCATAAACGAGATATCTAAATTTAAATATTATATATTTTTTTATTTTTTTTAAAATTAAGTTTGCTATGGATTAGAACAAAAAATAAAAGATTTAATGTCAAATATGTGCAATTAAAAAAATATCTATAGTTTAATACGTGTACAAGGAAGTCATGTGGTGTCCACATCAGATATTTTGAATGGAAAGAATAGTTGAAAATTACATATTTAAATATCACATTTTTTTTTTCTTTTATTGTATGTTAAGTTTGGTTAATTTAATTATTTTTTAATTGAGTAGTTAATAGTTGTGTGCCATGAAAAAAAAAACAGTATGTCAGAAATTAATTAAGTAATTATCTGTCATAATTGACAACGATAAATGAGATCGATTGTTTAATTTTTGTAATGAAATAAATGTAATTGGTTCAAATACATTTATTTTGGTGGTTTTTTAAATATGTAATTTTATTTTATAAAATGGACAGAAATAGACAACAGAAATGGAGAATTAATCCATTGTAAATAGGGCTTGAATATCTCCATTTTTTATTTGATACGTTTGTCTTTCTTTACTACTATTTAGAATTAAAACTATTTGAACAAAAATCGCTATGTCCACAATTTGATTGAGATTTATAGTAGATTTTTAAACTAGGAGGAGCATTTTCTGTAGTTAGTTCTATAATCTAAGTTAGAGTTTTGTTGGGTGTAAAAGAAGCTGCACGTCAGCCAATGACAAGCTTATATTTTAGAACTAATATCTGAAAATACTCCTCCTAGTTTAAAAATCGACTAAAGTGACCTATGAATTGTTTTGAATAAACAAGAACATTGTAAAATTTAATCAAACTCGTAGTTCTTACAGTTTACGAGATTCCAATGGTGGTTGTCGTATAAAAGACACCCTGTATATGAAGTCGAAAAATATCTTTAGAAAATATCTCTCCTAAACTAATTGCAAAACAATGTAACTGTACTTTGAAGTTCAACGAAGCCCATAATTTGATTAATTAAATTTTAAATAAAAAAAAAGACAGAGAAAGAACTGGTTTTCTCATAATGAATAATTTTTCGTTTCATGTCTTCATCATTTGACCCAAGGCGTTTAGCCAAACAAAATAATTAAATTCAATTGTTTTTATCAACTTTGAAACTATGTCATAATATTTTACTATGACAGTAAACATATAAACATGTGACAAATTTGCAAACGATAATAAATTATTTGTTTTATAGTAAACATATGATAACTGATGGAGCAACCAAAATTATGAAATAATTTTTGTTTATAATTCAATGTTTTCATATATTATCTTTAACTTGAAAAATTTAAATAATTCTATCATTTATAATAACAATATAATCTTGTTATAAAAGATACGATCTGCAAATGTGGAGCCATTACGTCTAGATGGCTAGTTAATAAGGTGTCATGTTTAAATAAAAATTATATAATTCGTCTGTCATCTTCTCGAACTAATAAGTCAAATTATTTTTAATAAAAAAGTAAATTAAAATAATGATTATACTGCGCAGTATGACTTTAATTTTTGTAAGTACCAAAGTAGTTTTAAATTTTTTTAAAACAAAATTGCAACAAGTAAATTTATTGTTAAAAAGAAATCAAAATAAAATATTATCTAAATGTGTAAGACATTAGGTGACTGTTGCTAAGTAAAATAAAACAGATGAAAACCGCAAAGTGCATAGAAACAGTCATGAATCGAGCGAGCTCCTTCGATAGCATTTGTCATTAATTGATTGCTGTTGTTACATAATTTCAGTTAATTATGCCCATACATGATCGACTTGTTGATCAAATGAAATGGTTTTCGTTCGTATATGCCAGGCACGTTAAATTGTTTTGTTTGTTTTTCTAATGCGTGATTCAATTGTTTTGTTCCGAAGTATTTTTATTTAATACTATATGAGTGGCTCAGTGGTATCGGGTCGGTCTGTGGATCTTGAGAACCCTGATTCGATCCCCACAGCCGACAAACAATTTTCACCTATTTAAATCTACCCCTGTGGCTTCCCCTCCACTAACATCTTTGGGGGCCGTTCACGCGAAAAATATATCACTTACCGAGATCTGCTTAGGCAGAGTGCCACACCCAGTAATGAGTAAAAGGCGTGATGATATATTTATTTATTTAATTTAAATGATTGTTCAACATTTATTGATATAAATAAACATAATTTTTCATAACTCAAATAGAATATTTTCAAAACTACATCGTATATTTTACCTTTACTGTAAAACACCCAAATTATTGTAGAGAATATTAACATTTAAAAAATATCTATTATTTTTATTTAAAGTTTTAATTTTAAGTCATAATTTAGAAACATTTGATAATGAGAAATAAACAATAACTTAAATTATATATCTCCTTTTTTACGAGCATTCCGAAAATAAATTCGTCTTCCCTTAATCAAAAGAAGAAAATGACAGTTTTCTTTCTTCCTCAGGGTGAATTCCACTGGAACAAAGAACTCCAAGGCCGCATCCTCAGCGGCTTCTTCTACGGCTACACCATCTCCCAAGGCTTCGGCGGTTGGTTCAGTGACAAATTCGGCGGAAAAATCCTCTTCGTCACCGGCAACCTCCTTCAAAGCATCATCACTCTCTTCATGCCACTAGCAGCTCGTGCACACCCAGAAGCCCTCTTCGTACTGCGTATCCTCCAGGGGCTTGTAACAGGGTTAAGTCTTCCTGCCATGTTTAACTTGTTCTCCAGGTGGGCTGCACCAGCTGAGAGGACGAGACTGATGAGTATAGCGTATACAGGGTTTCCGTTAGCGAATGTGTTGATTTTTCCGTTGGCGGGTAGTTTGTGTCAGATGGAGGTTGATGGAGGATGGCCCATGATCTTTTATGTTACTGGTAAGATTATTTTCTTTCTTTATACGTTCATTTATACGGGGTAGGTGGCTCAGTGGTATCGAGTCGGTATGTGGATTTTGAGAACCCTGGTTCGATTCCCAAGCCGACAAACAATTTTCACTAACATCTTTGGGGACCGTGATTTGACTTCTGGTAACCGCACTTCACGCGAAAAAATATATCACTTACCGAGATCTGTTCCGGCAAAGTGCCACACCCAGTAATGGGTAAAAGGCGTGATGATATATTTATTTATAAGTTCATTTATTGATAATGCAGTCGTGAGTAATAATTTATTACTCGTAAGTTGTTATAACAAAGCAGCAACAGCCGTGAGTAATAGTTTATTATTCGCTAAACTCATCGTGGTTACTATAACAACGGGACCTGTAATATCTAGACCTAAAAGTGTAATTTTTAGTTGAGTCGTAAAGCTCGTGTCGTAAATTTCATTCTCACGAGTAATAGCTATCATTACATGCTCGTTGAATAATATACTATTAACAGTTTTGAAAGCACTTTCAGATTTTTTAAGTTCTGTACTTGATGACAAATTATTGAATATCAACATCAACATTTTTTTTTATCTAGACTCTAGGTAGAACATTCTACAAGAGTTTTTAAACATCTGATAATTTAGCTGCAATTACGGATCTTAATAGATGAATATGGTTCAATGTGTAGATGATTTAAAACGTTGAATTTATTTTGTTCTACTTAATAATCTAGTTTAGTTTGATAGATATTTAAATCTTGATATATCAATAAATCATTAAATATAACTATTAATTAAATAAGATTAATGTTCATATACAAGTAAAGTATTAATATGATCTAATTCGATATAAAATATGCAAGATAAAAAATATTTGGAGTAGGCACTGAAACAATTTTGTAACCTGTTATATCAGAACAAAAAAATATAATTTCATAATCATCAAATGATACAGTACAAATGCCTGAACAATTTCATTAAATTTTTGAAACTAAAATTACAAGAAACAATATACGTGAAAATATTTAACAAATGAATTATAAATAAAGTTTATAACATAATTAATTTTCAACTCATATGACAGGGCATCATACGTATTTTACCCTCTTCAGGGTGTGTGATTTGTAAGCTTCCAGGAAATAACAAAAATTTAAGAAACTGTAATGTTATAAAAAATAAAATAATAAAATAAATATATCACGCCTTTTACCCATTACTGGGTGTGACACTCTGCCTAAGCAGATTTCGGTAAGTGATATATTTCATCGCGTAAAGTGCGGTTACCAGCCGTCAAATCACGGCCTCCAAAGATGTTAGTGGAGGGGGAGCCACAGAGGTAGATTTAAATTGGTGAAAATTGTTTGTCGGTTGTGGGGATCGAACCAGAGTTCTCAAGATCCACACGCCGACTCGATACCACTGAGCCATCTATGTATGTGGAATAAAAGATTGGTGAAATTAAGGGCGTGAGATTGCGTAGAAAATCACGAATAAATAGATGAATATAATTGAAGAAAAACAGGCTTGTATGAAAGGAATTATAAATGGGGATGAAATTAATCTGTTCGTGAGAGATTAGATTTAATTTAATAAAAGAATGTACTGATTTCTTAATATTGAAAAAGTTTAAACCTGAAACATGCTATCTATCCATATATTTTTTGGTCAAACCGTAAAAAATAATTTAGCAATTTCTCAAACTTTTATCATTTTTATGAAATATTACCTGACGAAGCTCAAACATTTACGGTTGTCTTGTCGTGCACAATATTACAACGATATTTCTTTGATATAAGCTGAATAAATTGCTGCACACACATAACAATTGTAGAACACGGACATAACGTTCTGCGGTGTTTCTGACGACACGCATAATGAAGAGAAATTTGTCGCGATGAATTTATCGTCACTTGCCACGGAATATGAAAATGTACAACTTCATTCAAATGCAAATATGTTAGAAACATGTGTTGAAATGGTTATTATGTCAAATGTTGACAATAAACAATCGAATAAATATGTCATCACGCCCTTTTTACTTACTAACGGACAGTTGAGGATAGGACGCGACTTTAGGAACATTTAACAAATATATTTTGAAAAAACTTGGACATTTTCGGCTATAAAACGTTTTTAAATTGTCTTAGAGAAAAATGCTTCAAGTAAAAGTTATAGAAAATTTAATTTTCTATAACTTTTATTTGAAGTATTTGTCTCTAAAATTATTTGGAAAAGTTTGACACCGAAAAATGTACGATACTGCAATTACAAATTTCCGTGGAAGAAAATAAAAAAATATTTATATTTTTTATTTATTTCAATATTTATTTGTAAAATGTGATACTAGAACCAGTCGTCAATTTACGCCACTCGCAGATGTTAATGGATTTATAGCCGGTATCTCACGATACAAAAGATATTGTCTTAATTGTACCGTTATAATTTATGGCGCATTTCAATCCATAAAACTGTAAATAATTTTTCCATAATTAAATTTAACAATGCAAGATTTATTTTATACCTTGGCTATTCATTTTTATTACTATTAAAATATGATCATCATTTTTTATTTAGTACGAAATAAACAAGTTGCTTTATTTATAAATATTAATATTGTTTTTACTACAACGAGAAGGAATTTTAAAATGTACAGTTATATAAGATATTATTTTATTTTCTAGGTACATTCGGAACAATAATTGCTCTATGCTACGTCATTTTAGTCTATGATAATCCGAACGCCCATCCTAGAATTTCATATGAAGAAAAAAGATATTTAAACAAATATATTACGCATCACAGCAGTAAAGATGAGGTGAGTTTTTATTCACAATTTTTTAAATATTTTTTTTTGAGTATACTTGATGTCAAACTAGAAGACAATTACGTCATTTGTTTTTGTTTTTTTGAGAAATACTGAACAAGTAAATGAAAAACAAAATGAGTAATGTATGCCTTGTACCACAAATTTAATTCAATGATAAATAAATAAATATATCATCACGCTTTTTACCTATTACTGGGTGTGGCACTCTGCCGTAGCAGATCTCGGTAAGTGATATATTTTTACGCGCGAAGTGCGGTTACATAAAAAATATATATCATCTCGCCTTTTACCGATTACTGGGTGTGGCACTTTGCTGTAGCAGATCTCGGTAAGTGATATATTTTTACGCGTGAAGTGCGGTTAGCAGCCATTAAATCACGGCCCCCAAAGATGTTAGTGGAGGGGGAGCCACAGGAGTTGATTTTAAGCTAGCTCTATTTTTAATGTTTGTTTTTTGTTTCAGCCCTTAAAAATACCGTGGAAGGCAATAATAACATCTAGGGCCTTTTTGGCTTACAATGTTGCCCATTTTTGCCAAACCTGGGGTTTTGTAACGTTAGCTGTAAATCTCCCTACTATGATGAAAGAGATGCTTTATTTTGATATAAGTACTGTAAGTAATTAAAATGAAACAGTTTTGAGGTATCTGATTTAATCAATTTTAGAATGGATGGTTATCATCATTGCCCTACGTAGCAGCATTGACTATGCGTATTAGTATAGCAGAATTCTTCTGGCCCATACAGAAACTAACAGGCCTCAGTTTAACCAACTTAAGAAAAACTAATCATTTAATAGGTAAGTTTAACTTCTGTGCAATCGATTAAGCCTATAACGTTTGGTTTGCGTTTTAGGTACAATAATTCCAGCTATTGCCGTGTTGACGATAACGGCGCTGAACTGCAGAAACAAATACGTAGCGGTTGGATTGATTGTCGTTTGTTCCATGTTTGGTGACCTTGGGTTCACTGGATCTTATTTGTTAAGTTATTTGGATTTGGCGCCACAGTATGCAGGATTACTTACAGGGATGTCAAACATGATTGGATCTGTTCCTGGTGTTATTTCGTCGACGCTTACTGGATATATTACTAGTAATGTAAGTATCTTTCAAAAAATATATATTTATTTGCAATCTATGAGTCCCACGAAACTAAAAATATTGCTTTGATTATTACAGTATTTATGTATCCTACAATATTAGGATTGAAATTAAACTAAACTAAAATTCTAATTATAAACAGGCAGCAAGCGAAACTAATATAAAATCAATTTAGTTGAGACCACTATAGAAAACTTCCCAAACAAAATTATAACCACACAAAAAAGAAACTTCAATTACTGAAACCATAGCAACATAACATTTAATATAAATCCATTTAAAGCTCGATGTACACAAGAGAAACTTATATTCGCCTCACGTGTCGGTTACCATCAACGCACAGATGCCAGCCGGTTGCCTGTTAAATATAATTTAATATTTTGTTCCTGAAATTTCTCCTAATGAAATATGAAATTATTTTCTGTAATTTCAGAGCACGAGGGAAGAATGGACGACTGTTTTATATATCATGGCGGCTTTGTACTTATTCGGTGGAGTATTTTATGCTCTTTTCGGCAGCTCAGAGCTGCAGTCTTGGGCCAAGAAAGACGAAAAAGAAAAAAATAAGGAAGATACACTTTTATAAAGTGACAAAATGTTTCTTATTTAATGTATTCGGTTAATTATTATTCCCAATCGTTAGATATATGATTGGTAGTATTTTTTTAATTTATTCTTTTTAAATTAAACTTATTTTGTATTTAGATTTTTGTAAATTTGTATTATTTACAAGCTAGGTTACAATTACTGAACTACAATATACATTTATTGATCAATTGTACCTAACGAACAATATTTAAATATTCTTGTAATAAAAACATATTTTGTATAAATTATTAAAATAAAATCCTACCTTTTGCATGTTCTTTATCCAAATTGAAAACTGCTTTCTTCCAATCTTCCAATTTCTCTTGTAGTGGTACCACTAGGCAGTCCATTATCGCACTGAAACAAAAACAACATATATTTATTTACAAAGATTCAAGGATACTGTTCTATATTTTAATTGATCTTAGTGACATTTTAATTCGCTTGTACTGCAATAGTACAACCATTGAGACATAAATACATGTAAAATAGAAGTCGATGTGTCGTTTCTGCAACCGCAGATCTTAATAGCTTATTATTTATTTATTAAAATTGAGATAACTTAGAAATAAATGAGTGGATGTGATTGAATATTTGTTGCGTGAACGAAAGATGAGAGGAATGATGAATATAGATGAAACTAAAGTGCAGGATCTGTTGAGTGAATGTTCATGCTACCCCATTTGAAGGAATATAGCGTGATGTTATGTACGTAAATAAAAAAGAGAACATAAAAAAAATATAAAATAAAATTTGCTTTCGTATGAAAGATAAATTTCCGGAACCATCAAAATAACTCAGATAATTTGTCAAAACTTCCGTAAAATAACTCAACACGAAACAAATCTTAATAAACAAAATTTCCTGGTGGAATTTCAAGTCTAGAAGTTTGTTAAACTGCCTGAAACCGTGAAATTTCCACAAAAACCACGTGCCAAAATGCCAGGAATCTAATATCGCGAACTGAGTTCCCACCTTTGACAGATGCTACGTAATTTTCAACATCGCAGATGGTATTAGCAAGTTGCTACGTTGTTTGTGACTTGTAACAGTATCTGGGTTCGAATACGTGTGCCTTATGGCAGCTTGACAGGTGGTTAGTACGTGAAAGAGTTTGTGATGGCTGTTGACATAGCAGTTACAGGGTTTTAGGTATTTTTTTGGTAATTACCTGGTAAATGTCTTCATACGAGCTTCTACAGCTTTGTGACGTAAGCAGATCCTGGTTAAAGCTGTCCCGATTTCTTTTGTTGCTCCTGAAACAGAAAAAAAATAATTCTAAAAAAAATATAATTATTAAAGTCATTATAATTAGCTTTAATTGGCACAGAGTTATATAGTTACATAATTATTATGGGGTAGGTGGCTCAGTGGTGGATCTTGAGAACCCTGGTTCGATCCCCACAGCCGACAAACAATTTTCACCAATTTAAATCTACCCCTGTGGCTCTCCCACCACTAATATCTGTGATTTGACGGCTGGTAACCGCACTTCACGCGAAAAAATATATCACTTACCGAAATCTGCTTAGACTGAGTGCCACACCCAGTAATGGGTAAAAGGCGTGATGATATATTTATTTATTTTTTTTATCATTATTATAATTTAATTTGCTGTTATGCAACCAACAACTTTCTCCAGTATTGTTAATTGTCTAAATACAATATTAAATTAAAAATTACTAAGTTCTTTATTTAACTAAATATAATTAAGTAATAAAATTAAAAGAATATTATAAATAAACTTTACACGAATAAATAAATTATGTGATAAGAAAAAAAATGTGAATGTATTTTACTTATTTAGAAAATAATTTTCGGTTTGATTTTAATAAGAAAACAAAAAACAACAATGTTTTTCGGTATTTGGTCGATTAGTGGTCAACCGTAATAACTACAAGGGCTACATTTATATTAAATGCTAACCTATTTTCTTTTTCGTTTCCTTGGAAGAAGTGATTACTTCAGTATAGTGTAGGGCAGACACAAAGCTTGCTTTGCTTGCACAGAGCTCTTGATAAGAGCGTGGCAGGTGCCAGAAACAAAGCAGCATTGTTCATGAAACAAAAACGCAACGCGAACAACCCCGTCAGTTTTTTTTATTTGCGCCTGGTAGGTGGACGATGTAGTACACGATGCATGAGTGTACAACTGGTTGCTAAGCACAAAGCACATGAAACGAAAAATTATATAAATTACAACTGCTATAACTGTTTTCGTAATTCTTTTAAATGTTGTTCTTTTTAAATTCTAAAATAAACTTATATAATTTTGTTATCATTTGATTTTCGAAAAGGGTTTTGAATTAACTTTTTAAATCGGAATAAAATAAGATTAGTTATCCAAAATACAAAATTAACGAAAACTTTTTTGAGAACTGGACTAACATTTTTTAGTTAGTATACTTTGAATTGATGGATGCGTTTACATGAAAACTATCGTAAAGTATGGTTACTAGCTGTCAAATTTCAGCTCCCATTTCGTATATTGTTAGTAGAATGTGACTCGACTATCCCTAAACATAAAAACGACAGGTATAATTGCAGCAATTTTTCCTGCAAAACATCTTGTTATCTCTTTTTTCGTGTTTTCATCTAATCCTCTCGATAAAAAATACAATTTTTTATCGCGGAACAAGCTGAGCAAATGAAATTATTTCTCGTATGTCGGTGACATTTTATCAGGCAGCTAATGAGGCAACACTAACACTAGTGGAGGCCGAGACACACAGAGCACATGTGTCCGGACAAGCAGAAAGCTCCCGTCCCCCGAGCCACGGCTACCCCTCGCCACGACGCTCTCTGCACCCCGGGTACTAGATCAATATGTTAGCCACCCTTATATATCACCGACACTCGCGAGGTATACTTCATTCAATCATAATATCACAATTGAAAATCGTATATAAGTATTTTCAAAACTTATTAAGTTTACATTTAGTTTTGAAATTGTCTTCAAATTATTTTAAAATAAAAATATAATAACTGCCTTTTTAACGCACATCTCGGTAAGTGATATATTTATGCCGTGAAATCACGGCCCCCAAAGATGTTAGTAAAAGGGGAGCCACAGGGGGTGTGGAAATCGAATTCGGATTTTCAAATTTGCAGGCCGACCCAATACCACCCCAAAATAGTAATTTGTATATTAAGAGCATAAAGTACTCACGCACGTACTTGTCGTTCGTGATACAAACACCATTTTTTCTACAATTGCATCTTAAATTATTAAGAAACGTATACGTACTGAAAATTAATTCGTTCTGTCAACTGTCAATATGACAAGTTTCTGTTTTGATTGTATCCCAATTATTGAAATAATCGCGCATTTAATATCTTTTTTCTACGATTACTATGAAAAGTTGACAATTACGCTCTCATTTGTCATCGTAAAATTGACGTTTTCTGTGGAACAATCGAAAAAATCTTTAGAGATATTAAATGCACCAGGGATACAAACAAAACAGAAACTTGTCATATTGACAGAAATAAATTTGTTTTCAGTACCTACATGTTTTTTTAATCATTTAAGGTGCAATTGTATAAACAAATTATGTGTGTAACACAAGCGTAAAGTGTTGCAAACATTTAGAAATAAGTAAAATATAAAATAGCATAATTATTAGTAAAGAATGTTTGAATTATCCACTTTAATTTGGGGTACATAACTCTTTTTGAACACACTATATAAGGAAAAATTGCAGTGTAGATAAAATAATGGCTACAGCTTTCGGGACAGGACTTCAAGTCGGATAAACAGGATCACTAAATGTGGATCAATGGATCAAGACACGACACAGTCGATGCAGAGAGCGGATCACTCCAGGATCACTCCATCCAAAATAATAAACCTTACAATCTACACGAGCCTAACTTTCCTATCAAATTTTAGTAAAAATAAATATATCATCACGCCTTTTACCCATTACTGGATGTGGCACTCTGCCGGAGCAGATCTCGATAAGTGATATATTTTTTCACGTGAAGTGCGGTTACCAGCCGTCAAATCACGGCCCCCAAAGATATTAGTGGCGGGGTAGATTTAAATTGGTGAAAATTGTTTGTCGGCTGTAGGGATCGAACCAGGGTTCTAAGATCCACAGGCCGACTCAATACCACTGAGCCACCTACCCCATTTTAGTTAAATTTTAGTCTTTCAATAATTATTGTATATTATTGAATCTTAAAAGTAATTACTAGTGATTGATAACAAAGTTTATAAGTTTATTATATGAGGATGTAACAAAATTAAATTTATGACCATTTAATGGGCAATTTCCATTTTTATTTGATGCAGCTAACGGATGAGCGACAAAGAGATAGGAATGATGGTTCTCTCTGTCTGTTTATTACGTTTACGTTGCACATCCGTTGTGCTATGTAGCGTTATGTTAACGTTGTGTGTGTTTGCGAACGGTCAACATTTTGTTCGATGCAATCGTCTGAGTATACATAGTTGGCGACAAAAAAATCGCACAGAAAAATGCGAATACATGCAATCATATATTTTAGATTCTTTTATAGTATTGTCAAAAGAACTTGACCGTGGCGTCAATAAAAATTGAATTCGAATCCGGAGATACCGAGTTTGAATCGCACTCAAGCTAAAAAATATACACCGGGTGTAGAATTTAAATGTGTAATATATAGAAAATAGAATGGTATTTTTTAATATGATGAAAGTGTAAATGGGGTAGGTGGCTCAGTGGTATATCGAGTCGGCCTGTGGATCTTGAGAACCTTGGTTCGATCCCCACAGCCGACAAACAATTTTCACCAATTTAAATCTACTCCTGTGGCTCCCCCTCCACTAACATCTTTGAGGGCCGTGATTTGATGGCTGGTAACCGCACTTACCGAGATCTGTTCCGGCAGAGTGCCACACCCAGTAATGGGTAAAAGGCGTGATGATATATTTATTTATTTTATTTTTTTTATGAAAGTGTAAATACAAAAAAGTATAAAAAACTGCATCTAATGAGTATCTACTAATTGCGCAATTGTTTTTTATGTAAGAGTAACAAGCAAATAAAAAACGGTTTTTATAGAGAAAATTTGGGATTGAAAGTGCTGTGATAAACAACGAAACAAAATAATTTTTGTTATTATTTTGAATAAAATATGACAGTACACGTTCAAGTATAATTTATTATTAATTTCAGTTAAGCAATTTAAATAACTTATTTAATGAACTTGTCAAATTAAAGCTATTATTTATAAAAACCTTTTTTCGTTTGCTTGTTACTCTTGCATAAAAAACAAATGAGCAACAATTAGATATTCATTAAATGTAGTTATTAATACGTCACATAATTTTTGTTTTCACACTTTTAGTCTAATTTAATTAGGGAAGCAGCAATCCATCATATTAAAAAATACTATTGTATTTCCTACGTTACATATTTGAATTCTACACGCGGTATAATTTTTTCTTTTCGAATTCGTAAAAATGTAAATAAATATATCATCACGCCTTGTGCCCATTACTGGGTGTGGCACTCTACCTAAGCAGATCTCGGAAAGTGATATATTTTTGTCGCGTGAAGTGCGGTTATCAGCCATCAAATCACGGCCCTCAAAGATATTAGTAGAGAGGGAGCCACAGGAGTAGATTTTTTAAATTGGTGAAAATTGTTTGTCGGCTGCGGGGATCGAACCAGGGTTCTCAAGATCCACAGGCCGAATCGAATAAAATATCATCATGCAAATTTCTCTCTGTTAGCATAACCGCATTTCATTCCGAAGATCCCAAGTTCGAATCCCACTCATGCTACCACACTGCGACTCGGTGAGTAGGGACCCTGAACTGTAATAGGGATTAAGTTCCTGTTGTACAGCGTAACATAAATAAATAAATAAATAAATTATAGCAATCAAGACCCAAAAACTGAGCTTGTAGCATTTGCCAATAAGATTGAAAATTCCTAAATTTCCAAATTATGTTAATAAAGCTGAATTGCAAATAAAAAAAATTCTTATAAATCGAGCCGAGTCTAGACAATTGCATTATATGCAGAGTTTACAAAACTCAAGTTAAATTTCATTAAAATTGTAACCAGTCCGAAGTTCTGTTGCAGTTTAAATCGGAATTCAATTAGATACACTCTGGACAATCGTGAAATAAAAGCAACTGTACTCAATAGAAACAGTTCCAGAGTACACTCCGAGCACTCATTGCAGCTGTAGCGCGCTCTGGCGATGTACTTGTTTTTATGTTGTACTGAGCCCAACACAAACACAGATGCACATAGAGTCACGCAGATAGCTGAAGAGTTGTTGCGTTATAGTGGGAAACTAGAAGTCCGCAACATGAAGCCTTGACCCAAGAACCACTGGAGAAAGAAGATTCTGTGGTTGAGGAATACCAGCACGAATGGGAGATAAAGATTCGTGAATGTACAGTCCTTATTAGAACTGTTGGAAGATGAGATTACATACTAGATATTTCTGGAGTCTTTTCATAATTTTATGGGTTGGTAAAAAAAGATGAATTTTGATCAGAATGCAATAGTTATTTGTGTATTAAGAGCGTAAAGTAATTCTTTGTTACTCGAGCACGGTAATTGCAACGCGAGACGAAGGCGAGAGCTGCAATAGTGTAAGAGGAACAAAGACACTTTACGCTCGTGATACACACATCATTTTTTCTACGATTGCATCTTAGAATTATTAAAAAACGTTTATTTATTTATGTTACACTGTACAACAGGAATTAAATCCCAATCCGCACTCACCGAGCCGCAGTGTGGTAGATTATATAATTTTTAGCTTGAGTGAGATTTGAACTCGGGATCTCCGGATTCGAATTCCGTATCGCTATCCACACCACCGTACTGATGTACTGAAAATAAATCCGTTCTGTTAACTGTCAATATGACAAGTTTCTGTTTTGTTTGTATCCCGGGTAACTATTGAAATAAGTGCGCATTTAATATCTTTTTCGCGTGTTGCCATTGGAGACGCGCAAAAAAGATATTTTTCGATTGTTCCACAGAAAACGTAAACTTTACGATGACAAATGAGAGCGTAATTGTAAACTTTTCATAGCACTCGTAATTAAAATGTCCACATATCTGCAGGTCAAGTTTTTCTACCGGGTGTTTCATTTTGCATAATGCAACTTTATATTTTTTAATGGAATACCATATATATTTTTGTAAAATCTTAAAGATCTTTAAAAAAGGTCTTATTCATTAAGGTCCTAAAATAATCAGTATAGAAACTAGGTATTCATGATTTTATTAATAAATAATCACACACAGAAAGTATGCCATTACTTCACCAAGAATAAATACCATGTTAACTAAAGATGAATTAAAATTTATTTTCACATAAACTAAATGAATTATAAGAACAAAGAAAAATTGATAAACTAAGTGAAAGAAGCAAATAATAATTGTTAAAGATCTGACAATATCTAATCTAATGGTTTAAACTGTAGTTATCAGCCGTCAAATCACGGCCCCCAAAGATTTGTGTAAAGGGGAAGCCACAGGAGTAGTTTTAACGTGGTGAAATAAATATACCCATTAGTGGGCGTGGCATTCTGCCTTATCAGATATATTTTATGCGCCTAATGCACGGTTACCAGCCGTCAAATCACGGTCACCAAAGGTGTTTGTAAAGTAAAGGTAAAGTAAAGTTTGTCAGTTGCGAGAATTGAACTTGGACTCTCACATCCATTTTTCAAAGCCCTTTTATTTAAAACATTTTTAAATTAAAAAAATAAATATATCATCACGCCTTTTACTCATTACTAGACATGGCACTCTATTGTAGCAGATCTCAATAAGTGATATACTTTATATGCGGAAAGTGCAGTTACTAGCCGTCAAATCACGACCCTCAAAGATGGAAGTAATTTGGAAACATTTAATGTTGTAATTCCTTTCTTTATTTTCTTTTTATTTAAAGTATTTTAAGAAGGTTCACCAGTAGAAAATCAAAACGAGTATGAGTAATTAGAAGTTGCAAAACTAAACTGAATTCTTGCGACCTGGCATCATGTTAATTAGCCGATATCAGAGACTTAATTAACGAAATTGGTTCGCGGCAGATAACTCGGTGAACTTGACGTGACTCTGTCCGCCTATTAGACGCTGTTAAAGCAGCGAAACGAGCAAACAGCCACCGACTTCGCTTCGTCACTTTGTGTGTGCAACCAGTCCGTGCTCATGTTGAATTGAATGACGAAGTTTGTCGCTGTACGAACGCGTTGTCGCGATCAAAGTCAACTTGTCTAGAAGTTACAATCAACCCTCTCTCCCGTCATGCTCGTTTGCTGGATGTACAACTTGCGAAAATAATGCGGAGAGAAAATTAAAAACATTTTAGCGGAAAAGAATCAAATTAATTAGGTTGTAATGTAGGGCAAACGAGGGTAAAAAGAACATAATTGTACATTATTACAGTGTAAATCAGACTTTATGTTGAGTTGCAACCCCACGGTAGCCTAATTAGGCGAAATTAATTTTAAACTGAGTTAAGCTTTATCTTCATTTGACATACAAGATTTTCTACTCTTCATTAGAGACTTAACAGTTAAACAGGGTGTACAATTATCCTTATATTTAAAATTTTAAAAAACATATCTTCATGCCTTTTACTTATTACTGGGTGTGGCATTCTGCCATTGCAGATCTCTGTGAGTGATATTTAACAGCTAGCAAAATACGCCCAACCCCGAAGATGTTAGTTTTATAGAAGCCACAGATGTAGTTTTAATGTGGGGAAAAGTTTGCCATGAAAAGTTGCAAATTACGCTCTCATTTGTCAATTGTCAAGTTAATAATCTAAATAGTTATTTGTGTATTAACAGCGTAAAGTGATACTTTGTTACTCGAAGACGGTAATTGCAGCGCGAGTTGAAGGCGAGAGCTGCAATAATGCACTTTACGCTTGCGATACACACATAATTTTTCTACGACTGCATCTTTAATTTATTAAAAAAACATTTACATATTGAAAATAAATTCGTTCTGTCAACTACAAATATGACAAGTTTCTGTTTTGTTTGTATCCCTGGTAACTATTGAAATAAGCGCGCATTTAATATCTTGCCATTGGAGACGCGCGACAAAAATATTTTTCGATTGTTCTACGGAAAATATCAACTTTACGATTGTCAATTTTACATAGCAATCGTAGAAAAAATAACTTTATCGCGTGTGTCCAATGGCAACGCGTGAAAAAGATATTAAAAGCGCGCGTTTCTAATGACAACGCGTAAAAAACAAAGATATTAGATATATGCTTATTTTAATAGTTACCAGGGATACAAACATAACAGAAACTTGTCATATTGACAGTTGACAGAACGAATTTATTTATTTTTTTTTTTTTTTAATTTATATATCAGACCATATGCCGATTTGTCCTTTGCATGGTCGCCACGGGCGGGACCCGAACCCACGACCTTATGGTTGTGAGTCAGGCCCTCAACCCGCGCGACCATCACGCGGGATACATTTATTTTCTGTACGTATATGTTTATTAATAATTTAAGATGCAATTGCAGATGTGTATCACGAGCTGTGGAAATCGAACCTGAATTCGCATATGTATAGTCCGACTCAATACCACTGTGTTTCCGTACAGAGTACGATATTTATGGAACCTCCTGTATATTATTACAAAGCATGCAGCATGAAATATAATCTGAACATTTCTTACATTTATGTAACAAGAAGTAATAGTCGACATTTGTCTCTAAGCCTAAGACAAGAGCAAGAACTACTTTAATGGTGGGTAGGGCCCCATTCTAACTCCGCAGCCTGTTCTTGTACACAGAAATGGATAATGCTTCGTGTGAAATTGCTATTACTATTTTGTAATGTGGGTTGATATTAAGTTATTGCCATTTTTACTGAGATTATGAAATAACTTTTTCTTGTTTCTCCGCTTACAAACTGTTTCTTTGGTACATGATATATTTTATTGTCACGTATTTAATTTAATTGTAGTTTAGATAAACATAGAGTTATGTAATATACTTAAACATTAAGTTATGCTCAATTACGTAGGACAAGAAACAATTATGTAACTAAGACATTCTTTTTCTCGAATGAAATATACTATCGTGTTTTCAAATTATCTTGTACATTTGATATTGCGTTTTTTTCGTAGTCAAACATTTCTAAATTAATTTTGAAAAAATTAAAAGGAGATAGAGCTATTGCTGTATTTAGAGCGTAAAGTAATTTGTTTCTCGAGCACGGCAATTGCAGTACAATAGTGTAAGAGGAACAAAGACACTTTTCGCTCATGATACACACATATTTTTTTCACGATTGCATCTTAGGTTATTAAGAAACGTATACGTACTGAAAATAAATTCGTTCTGTCAACTGTCAATATGACAAGTTTCTGTTTTGTTGTCAAATCAGTAAGAATATTTGGTAATTTGATACAAAAATGTCGTTTAAGGATTTAGGAAGTCATCGGAAAACGAACAAATCAATGACAAATCAAGGCGATATTTTTATTGTCAGCACAGCTGTCGTTCCAAAATTAGTCGTAGCCGCGTCCAGCGCTAATTCTGGCCCTGGTGGACATTGCGAGAACTAATGGCGGTGCTGGTATCGACTATCGACAACGACAATACCATGATATATTTCATTCCTGCTATTGATAGCAACCGCAGCCGCAGCCACAGCCGAGCAAGTAAAGAATCACAATTCATATTGAAAGAAGAAAATTTGTGGAAATTCGAAAGAGTTTTTTTCTTGTTGCTGAACTTTGAAGTACATCACAGAGTTAACAAATTGGGTTTTGATAGTGGAAAAAATTGTGGGTAGTTGGAGATGAAAGCCAGGCCTAATTTGAATTTAGGAGGGGGCAGGCCCGGACTCAGGACAATTTAAATATCTACGTTAGCAAAACATAAGTAATAATTTATTTTCACAATATTTAAAATGAAATATGTGTAAATATTTGGACGGTTTATTTGACATTTATTTATTATATATAAATAAATAAATAAAATAAATATATCATCACGCCTTTTACCTATTACTGGGTGTGGCACTCTGTCGGAGCAGATTTGGGTAAGTGATATATTTTTTCGCGTGAAGTGCGGTTACCAGCCGTCAAATTACGGCCCCGAAAGATGTTAGTTGGTGGAAGCCACAGGGATATATTTAATTTGGTGAAAATTATTTGTCAACTGTGGGGATCGAACCAGGGTTCTCAAGATCCACAGTCCGACTCGATAGCACTGAGATATATTATATATGTATATCTGAAATTAATTAGGTAATTATCTGTCATAATTGACAACGAAAAATTTTACCAATTCTTTAATTTAGAACTTTTTTTAATGAAATAATTGTAATTGATTCAAATATCATTATTTAATTAATTAGATTTAAAATGAAATAAATAAATAAATAAACATATCATCACGCCCTTTACCCATTATTGGGCGTGCCATCAAATATCGATCCCCAAAGATGTTAGTGGAGGGAGAGCCACAGAAATAGTTTTGATTGTGATGAAAATTGTTTGTCGGCTGTGGGAATCAAACCCGGGTTCTCAAATCCACAAGCCGACTCGATATTACTGAAATTAATTAATAAATTACCTATAATAATTAGCGAACGAACGAAAACTGTCACCGGTTGTGGAAAACATAAAATAATTTCAAAATAAATTTTTGTCTTTTATAATTTTCATGCCGGTCCTGTATGTTACCCGGGCACGTATTTGAGGTTACGCGGTTGCCAATTTGCCACTCCCTCCGGATAGAGGCGTCACACTCACCGCCTCCACCGCCCCAGTGCGTCGGGGGAGGCAAAGTCTTGCGTGGGTGCCATGATAAGATTTTTTAGTTGAAACTCTCGGAGCTCTGAGCACGAGCAGCGTCATCTGTGCAATTTACGTCCATGTGTTAAAAGGGGGATGCTAAAGGGTACTCAGGGACTTGGTGCGCTAATCTGCCAGTGACGGTGCAGGAGGGATTGCCTGGGGGAGGCAATTTCACCGGAACTAATATCATTCTGAGACTTAGCTGAATGAAGTACATACATTCAGTGACAGGAAATAAAACTATTATTTTGTTGTTGGTATTTACTCAGTTCTGACTTACATAAAAAATATTGGAAGTCCTCAACTTAAGAGTAATTTCGTTTGAGTCTCTATAAAATATGTCAAATTTTAATAATGATAATTGGTTACTTAGGTTGCGTAGAAAACAACATGTTGACAAATTTTGTTTTTATCAACTGTCATTTGAATTATGTAAATTTTTCTTACAGTTCCTTTTATATGGGGTAGGTGGCTCAGTGGTATCGAGTCGGCCTGTGGATCTTTAGAACCCTGGTTCGATCTCCACAGCCGACAAACAATTTTCACCGATTTAAATCTACCCCTGTGGCTCCCCCTCCACTAATATCTTTGGGGGCCGTGATCTGACACTTACCAAGATCTGCTTAGGCAGAGTGCCACACCCAGTAATGGGTAAAAGGCGTCATGATATATTTATTTATTTATTTATTTCCTTTTATAGTAAAAACTAAGGATGAAATTTTGTGATAAATCTATAAGTTTATAGATCAGTAAATCTGTAAACAATGAACAAAATCACATCAATATTTCTTGATAAAAAATATTTCATAAGTCACAAATTTCACTGCGATTTTGTTCATCATTTACAGATTTACGGATCCACAAAATTTATAGATTTACACAGACTTCTATCATAAATTATATTTACCCATTACTGGATGTGGCACTCTGCCGTAGCAGATTTGTTAATTTTTGCAAATAAAAAGCAATCTCCACTTGAGTAAAGCACTCGAGCTAGTTAAATTTTGATGTGACAGATATTATAAAAGCATCTATTTTGTAGTATAGAAACATTTGAACATCTATTTCAGTGTAAAACTTGATTACCAGAAAATTAAGTAGCGTAAGCATGACTACCTTTAAATGGAAACACGTGGCCAATGTTTTCTAGTTGGTTGCTCAGCACACGCACACACACATACACAACTAATCAGATTAACACACCCTCTGGCGAAGGGAGTGAACTCGAGTTATTTCTGGATCGAGATGGCGTTGGCCGCGAGTGACCGCTATAAAAAATAACCCTGATTATTTCTGGACACACTTTTTTTATCCTTATAAAAATTGAAAGTATCTCTTAAAATAATTTATCCAGGGAATGTACTTGTATAACATTTTTATTTTTGATGTGCTTTTGTTCTGGTAGATTGTTGTTTTGTTTTGGCTGGAAGCAGCGTGTAGGTTAAAATTAGATATACTTAAATTACATTTTTACGTGATTCTATTATTCTTTTAGGAGGAAATTTGTTTAGTACAATCCTGGAAACCTACAAATTACCTTAACACGATGTTTATTTTGTAAAAGCGTTTAATTTGGAAACCGTAATAGTTGTAAGCTGTTTTAAGACATAAAACGACTTGCTTAACGTGATATTCACTCGTATAAATTAAGAATAGATCCTAAATAGAAATTATGTGCTTTAACATGATAGTTTATACAGTGTGTCCAACATTTAACACTAGATATTGTCCGTTAATAAATGTGTCTTAAATGCTACCAACTTTAAAGTATTTTCATATACAGAGTATTTTACAACTTAGAGCAAAAAATTAAAGGGTATATTCTGTACGACGTGCTGATCATGAAACAAAAAGATTATTTTTTAAATCGCAAAACTATTTTCCATGTTTCCCAGTCCAAAATTTTTCGTTGCCACTGCCACTGGGTGGATGATTATGTTAAAGTTATTAATTAAATAAAATTCTATTATAAATAACTGCTAATAATTGAATTGTGTAATTATTCTTTCGTAGTTGATACCTACTTCATTGTTTGTGTTTAATAGGAAAGCGAATCCAGTGCAGTACTACAAAAAATGTTTTAGGTTAACAACCCTTAATTTTTCGAATTTAAAAAAAATCTTTTTGTTTCATGATCAGCACGTCGTACAGAATATACCCTTTAATTTTTTGCTCTAAGTTGTGAAACACCCTGTATAATACAACAATCTGTCAGTACGGTGGTGTGGATAGCGATACGGAATTCGAATCTGGAGATCTCGAGTTCGAATCTCACTCAAGCTAAAAATTATATGAACTACTACAATGCGGCTGGGTGAGTGTGAACCCTGTACTGTAATTGGGATTAAGTTCCTGTTGTACAGCGTAACATAAATAAATAAAAACATATGTGTTCAAATTTATCGAACATACGAATGGTTTTCTAAAATAATATGTTAATTTTGAAACCCATGTTGTATTTGTTATGATTATATAACGAATAAAAATGAACAGAAATCGTTCCATCACAAAATAACATTAAAATTACAATTGAAATAACATTTTTGTCATTAGCAATGACTTTAGTTTGTTGAATAAAAAATGTAATTACGACTTTGTTACTATGACAACGACGCTTTTTACTTCCTTGTACGAAGAAAAGGAAGTATTGTAATCGCGAAAATTTTCGGTTCTCAGATTTCAACGGAAATAGGTGTTTTGGCCCTCCCTGAATCCATTTTGACTAATTTCGTCATGCCGTCTGTACGTACGTATGTACGTACGTATCTCGCATAACTCAAAAACGGTAAGCCGTAGAAAATTGAAACTTTATATTTAGGACTGTTATAACATCTAGTTGTGCACCTCCCTTTTTGGTCATTATACAACTACCGGAAGTGGTACTTTACTTGAAGCCTATAATAGATTTTCATGAAAAACTATATTCAAATATAATTTAAAACTTTCCAAATTTGGTATATAAGACTACTATATCAATGGAAATAACATAATAGATTTTGGTTAAAATAGACTAACCGGAAGTGACACATTACATGAAGCTGCTAACAGTTTTCCTTGAAAAAAATGGTATTATTTTAATTTTAGAAATAAATGCTGCAAATAAAAGTTTTAGAGAATTAAATTCTGCGTCTAGCACATTAAGAATTTTTAAATTAGCTTTTTGCATAAACGAGATATCTAAATTTAAATATTATATATTTTTTGATTTTTTTAAAAATTAACTTTGCTATGGATTAGAACAAAAGATAAAAGATTTAATGTCAAATATGTGCAATTAAAAAAATATCTATAGTTTAATACGGGTACAAGGAAGTCATGTGGTGACCACATCAGATATTTTTTTCGATGTATTTATGGGTGCAAAATTTCATATTTTCTTGTTACTTCATTTATTCTAGATCTTAATTTTACATACACGCAACGTAAATATACGAAATTGATTATACCACGTGGCCAAGGGTATATTCGTTTATCTAGATGTGGTAATTAAGGAAAATTTTTAAGTATGAGTTATATATTCTCTAAAAAAAATTAAAATCAGCAAAATTGTTTTGCAATTATGTATCTGATGACTATAAGTGACTTTTCCGTTCGCAGCTATGAATTATTGTGGGTGGTACGGCGCCCAGAATAGGGTGAACTGAGCAAAGATTGAGGACACAGCGCTGTTAATTTTTCTGCTAACTTCCGTTTAATCGAATCGGTAGTAATTTCCGTTTTGACTATCGTGTTTTGCCGACATAACTTAGCTAGCGCGAACTATTGGACATTTGATAATTAAATTCTGTCTGCAATTTGTCGGTGCTAACTCGGTGGTGAGAATGAGGCCAAAACGACATTATGATATACAGGCTGTCTCAAAAGTTTGCACCAAGAATATGCTACTCATTATTCATACAACATTCTGTTCATTTAACAACCCGGGTTCGATTAGTACAGCCGACAATTGTCACCACATTTACCTCCCCAACCCCTTGAACAAATACAAATAATCAGTGTGCGTTGCACATTTAACTATTTCCTTATTTCTCATAAAAAAGAAAAGAATAAAAAAATTACCTTCACTAATATCTTTAAAAAAATATAAATCTTAGAACATTTTTTATAAATGTTGCTTTAAAATTATCCTGAATCTTTTTCTTACAAGCCAGAAAAAAATCTGAGAGCATTTATGAGACATCCTTTAAAAAATCCTAGAATATAAGACAGCCATCTTCTATTTAAAAACTCGTAGAAGAAGAAGAAATAATGAGTGAAATTCCTTTTGAATTAACCCTGGTTTGAATGTCTTTGTAGTGTTCAATTTTCAATAATTTCCTGGGTAAAATTCAAGGAAGTTTCGCTTTTCCGCTAAAGAGACCAATTACATTTTCGTGTCAACGAACTGTGGGTACACCCTCACACACACAGAGGTCAGTTGCGTTCGTGTGTATATGTGTGTGTGTTGTAGTTTTGCCTTGTACTATTTTTGTCCTGCGTGCGATGATGAAAAGGAAATATGTATCCTTTTAACGCGCATAATAAATTAATCAACAGAACGTGCTACTGTAATAACAATTTCATTAAATTAGTCTTTAACTGGTTCTGATATTAACTGCTGTATATACAGCTGGCCCGAAATTCGCTACTATATACAAACAGATCCAGACACTGAATTTGCAACATAAATTCATACTTCCTTTATTACATTATAAGCCAATCAGAATGCTTCATTTGCAGAAAGAGGGCAATTTGATTAATATTAAAATTTGGATAAAATATAATTTATAATTTATTTATTTATTTAGCCTATGGGAGAGGTGGCTCAGTGGTGGATCTTGAGAACCCTGGTTCGATCCCCACAGCCGACAAACAATTTTCACCAATTTAAATCTATCACTGTGGCTTCCCCTCCACTAATATCTTTGGGGGCCGTGATTTGACGGCTAGTAACCGCACTTCACGTGAAAAATATATCACTTAGCGAGATCTGTTACGGCAGAGTGCCACACCCAGTAATGGGTAAAAGGCGTGATGATATATTTATTTATTTATTTTAGAATTAGCCAAAATCGCAAAAATAAAACAGTCCGGTACTAAGAATATTTCTTCTTCTATCTAATGCCTTCAACTCTGAATGGCACGTTCACCTCTGCCTTTGCTCTCGTGAATCAGTATCATCGTCAGCTGCAGCGAGGCGTCATCGCGTCTACACTGACCGGTTCAGGAATCGAACCCTCGCTCAATAAGGCCATGAACACTCGACTGTAGCTGTGGGTATTGAATGTGTTATTCGGTTTACTGGTTTTTCTCTTGTGGACAAACTCGTCTTGTTTTAGTTGGAAGTAGACGTTAAAGGGAACTTGGTTAGTCGGGTTTCAGTAGCTGTAAAGCCGGGTTTACACTAGCATGAGAATAGCGCGAAATTATTGCGAAACTAGAAGAAGATTATTAACCAACTTTTTAGCAGAAGAAAAGCAAAAATTTGTTTGATTTCAGGATTTATATAAATAAATAAATATATCATCACGCCTTTTACCCATTACTGGTAAGTGATATATTTTTTCGCGTGAAGTGCGGTTACCAGTCGTCAAATAACGGCCTCCAAAGATATTAATGGATTTAATATAAATAAATAAATATAAATATATCATCACGCCTTTTACCCATTATTGGGTGTGGCACTCTGCCTAAACAGATCTCGGTAAGTGATATATTTGTTCGTGTGAAGTTACCAGCCGTAAAATCACGGCCCCCAACGATATTAGTGGAGGGGGAGCCACAAGGGTAGATTTAAATTGATGAAAATTGTTTGTCGCCTGTGGGGTTCGAACCAAGGTTCTCAAGATCCACAGTTCGACTCGATACCACTGAGCCACCTACCCCATAAATGGATTAATTAATTAATTAATTAATTATTGATTGATTTATTTGTTAATCTGTGGTTGGATACCCATTGGGTCGGTTTGGGTTACAATTTTTTTTGAAAATGCGCATCTCTAGTTTTTAGCTTGCCTGTAAAAATTAATTTACTACGCTGGCCATGTAAATAACTATTGTTATAAAAAAAGTTGAATATCGAGGTCTGAATTATGTGCGTCAAACTTTGACAGCTGCATGAAAGGTATTTTTTAAGCAACACAAGGAGAACGTAATTGTAAAATATAATTGTTAAACAAAGTTCTTCGGGTACTAGAGCATGAAATAATACTTAATATTTGTCTTTGTATGCCTCTCTAACAAATAAATTAATTTCCTCACAGACACTAACAGCAGAATTAACAAAGTCAACATAGAACTTCTACACCTGCTGTAGCAAATAACAAAAGACATTTAAATTAACTAAGGAAACAAGTGCAGTAATTGTCATTTATTACTAAGCAAACAGTAAGCATTCACTGCGAGAGCAAAACTCATTCATTAGATACAGAACAATTAATTCAACAGTAAATAATAATTGTATCTCTTGTAATTGGAGATATGAAATACTAACTGGCATTCGGCACAATAAATTATTTGATAATATAATTCACGGCCTACGCTACTCTTTAATTTAGTGTTAGATCTTTAGCCTGTTAGTTGTTTCTGAAGAGGATATGACGTAACTTAAACAATTGAAACCTAGTTACGAAAATAGCGACGAATAACGATTTTATTGAATATTAAAGCTTAAGTCAGCTTTTTTCATGTGCGATTAAGGACACACGCGCACGCGTTTCTTTTGTTCGGCGGAAGAAAGATGAAAGGAAGGCTTCAAGTTGTAATCCAATAACCAATAACAAGAAAACGGTCAATAAATATTGAATAGCAGCCGGTAAGGTCCTAGTTCGGCCCATTGTAACTTGAAACCGGGGGTGGTACTGAAAACGATAGTGTGGATACCTTTTTAAGGTTAGAAAAGGTTAAAGGGGCCTCGGATATATGTTTCTTTAGGTTTATAGCGGCATTTTATGAAGGTACTTACAGAAAATTTGATTGAGGGACACAGTTTGACCCCGTTTATAAATTGGAATACAAAAAAGCGTTAAATTACTAGCAAGACAAAAATAAATTACATTACAATTTTTATAAATTATTTATTTATTTATGTTACCTGTACAGGAATTTAATCCCAATTACAGTACAGGGTCCACACTCACCGAGCCGCAGTGTGGTAGTTCATATAATTTTTAGCTTGAGTTAGATTCAAACTCGGGATCTCCGGATTCGAATTCCATAGTGCATCTGAATTGTCTTACATCATCAATTGTGTATAAAACTTATAAAAACTAGTGCAATATTTTAACGACAATATTTTTAAAAAGTAAGCAAGGAAACAAATCTTATAAACGGGTAATACAAAATAATTCAGTTTGCTATCAAGATATGTGTTATAAACAGTTATTTATGATACAACTTCTTTTTTTTAGTTTCATATTAATTGTTAAGTTTGTATAGTTGTTTATGTTACTAATTACAACATTATAATCTACAATAAATTAATTATTTTTTACCGATAACACGAAAAATTGCAATTTAACGGTGTATAACGACTAAACGGACAAAATCACTCAGTTTGACGTTTGTTTGTTCTATTTGGTTACAAGATTTTTGTTTATAATTTATCGATGCTGGGATATTTATTTACAGAAATCTTTTAATAATGTGTTCATTTTAGTATGTGAGAATATAATATTTATTTTACTATATAAGTTGTAAATCTTGAGTTACTTGAAGCTATGAACTCTCGCTTGTAAAACGGGAGCGCAACCATAGAAATATACTTGTAAACGTATTGTCTGTGTATCGTTAAAATAATAAAATTGTTAATAAGTGTTAATAATGACAGGAAGTTATTAATATTGTACTCGTTAATGATCATATAGGTCAAGAACTGCAATTAAAATAATAACAATCTACATTTTATACTTCATAAATATTCTGCTGATTGTTAAGTCCATAACACAACTATAAACATTTAAAAGATCTTGATACATTCATAAAAAATAAATATATCATCACGCCTTTTATTCATTACTAAGTGTGGTACTCTGCAATAGCAGATCTCAGTAAATAATATATATATTCGCATGAAGTGCGGTTTTCACCCGTCAAATCACGACATCCAAGGGTAGTTTTAATGTGGTGGAAATTATAACACATCTATAAAGATTAAAAAAGAACTTGATGCATTCATAATCAAATATATTCGTATATTTTTTGTTGTGAACAGTTTCTAAATTAGGAAAATATTATAATACGAGTATCAAATCTTCTGTCACTTAGTTCAATTTAGGGTAGGTGGCTCATTGATATCGAGTTGAAAAACCTGGTTTGAATCCGACAGCCGACAAACAATTTTCACCACGTTAAAATTACCCTTGTGGCTCCCCTACACTAACCATCTACGGGGACCGTGATTTGACGGTACTTCATGCGAAGAAATGTATCATTTACCGAGATCTGCTATGGAAAAGAACCACACCCAGTAATGGGTAAAATTCGAGATGATATATTTATTTATTTTTTTCAAAATAATTAAGAAACGTTGGTAGAAGGAAATATATAATGTCACAAGTGTCAAATAAATAAATAAATATATCATCACACCTTTTACCCATTACTGGATGTGGCACTCTGCCTAAGCAGATCTCGGTAAGTGATATATTTCTTCGCGTGAAGTGCAGTTACCAGCCGTCAAATTACTGCCTCCAAAGATGTTAGTGGTGAGGGAGCTACAGAGGTAGATTTAATTTTGTGAAAATTGTTTGTCGACTGTAAGGATCGAGCCAGGGTTCTTAAGATCCACAGGCCGACTCGATACCACTGAGCCACCTACCCCATAAATAAAATAAGAAATAACAACAAAGACAAAATTAATTGTCATTCATGCACTTGGTGAAACTAGGTATAATAAAAAATATTAAATAAAACTCTAGGCAAAGTCTCACAAAATTCAGCCTCCGAGTCACCTTATGAGGGCATCGTCGTCTCTGCTGGCACAGTTCTTCGTCACCAGCTTCTTCACATGAACTAGGTGAAGAAGTGAGTTATACCATGCTGATGAGCTCTAACAAGAGCGAAACGCGTCCATGGTTACTAACTGTGCTGGCCGGCCTCCGACGATGCCCTCATAAGGTGACTCGGAGGCTGAATTTTGTGAGACTTTGCCTAGAGTTTTATTTAATATTTTTTTGTTTAAAATAAGAAACCCTGTATAACGTAATTAATGAACTAGGGAGATCCAGCGTGTAATTGCTCTTTGTGGAATGATTGTACTAATTGCAGTGAGCGCAGTGCAGTTACAAGTGTCAACATTGTTTGAAAGTACTATATACAGTAAGTTATTTAAGTTTGAAAACAAAACAATATAGTCTTGCTTTAAAAAAAGTACAATTTAATCAAGAAAGAATTGACAAATCTCTTGTATCAACTTTTTACCTACTAACCATATTTCATCTGCAAGTATTTCAGTTTTTCCGCTTCTTACATAACCGTTCTAACAGACATCGTTTATTTAATAAATGCCTGTAATTTAATTCTCACATCCCAACGTTTAAGATTAAACCACGGAGAAAGAAAACGAAAGATAAACACCACAAAAGTGTAACAGTGATAAAATCACTTCTTCTCTTGTCCCAATGACGTAAAAATTTCATAACGTTAGCAATTTCAAAAGACGTCAAAAATTCTGTCACTTATCGGCAAGATCTAGAGTGCGGAGATTTTTAACCTAATATCCTGTTTTGAATTGAGACAGGATTTCTTAAACAACATTGAAGAATAAACGCTAGCTGGAGTTGATTTTCGAAGTGGAAGCTTTGTTGTTCTTGTTATTGTCAATTGTCCAACTGGCAGTTGTTTTATTTGGATGTCTGGCTGAACGGGAGAAAGTATTTTATGAACTGTTGTTTGTTGTTTGACCTGTTTAATGCGACATTTTTTGGATTTATATTTTGGATGTAGCAATTTTTGAATTTACATAAATATATATATCATTCATGTCAATTGCAATAATTGCACCATTTACAAGCCAAAAGGTTGCTTCTTGCTTCCATTTGCGGAATTTTTACTAGTAAACAGATCATAAATATAGTGATTCATCGAATATCATCACATTACGATATGTCACATAAAATGAAGTAACTCGAATCTATGAAATGTTTCAGCCTCAGCCAACTATTTTCTAAGTGCACTAAAATATTTCGAGGTCGTGAAGCACGCAAGATTTTGTTGTTCATTAAAAATTTCAAAATTTGTTACAAATTATAAATAAGAGTGTGTAACCAAGGAGATAGCAGGCGCGGTGGCCGAGCGTGTTAATGCACATCTCTTAACATACTGTGACGTCACCCGAACCAAGGTTTGTCAGTTCGAATCCGTATGTCGACAATATGTGATTTGTTGTAGGGTTGTGCCGTGGTCAATTGATCAAAAATATTTGACGGCCAAATAAAACGGTCAAATAATGTAAATGGAACCGCCACGACATCTGTTGTTCATTAAAAATAGCTACATACTATTATTACATGAATATATCTAGTTTGGTATTCTGGGTTCTGGAGAATTTGTTTACTTTACTTTACAAATGAAATAAATACATATTATTTCATTTCATTACGTCTTTTACTTTATTTTCCTCTTTATTTTGAATTTGATGTGGTTTTGTTTATTAGTTGTTGTTGGTTTTTCATTTTCAGTAATATTGGATGTAGTAAACAATACTATATAAATAAATTACAATTTTAATTGTGATTTTTATTAAATGTTTCTTGGTCAATTGACCGAAAAATATTTGACTGGTCAAATGCACAACCCTAGTGATTTGTCGTTACATATAAAAAAAATACAGTTACAGGCATTTATCACACTCGGGAGCTATAAGTTAGTCACTTATACGCCGAAAAAATAATTTGACTAAAGAAACCGGCAGTACAGCAGCGTAAAAACTGCGGCTCAGTGTTCCGAAACGGAATGATGGGACATCATTATAACCAAGGAAATGTTTTCAGAAAAAACAACAATTTGTTTATCAACGCCATTTTGCAATTGCGTTTTTGATTGGTTTAGAACAGCCTACAGACCAGTAATGAATTTTTCAAGAGTTCGTGCTACTCCAATTTAATGGAACATAGCATGCCTTTAAGTATGCATGTATTCAGTAAACCATGGACGTTAGTTTATATGAAATCAATAGTGTTTTTACTGGCTGTAAAGTAATATTGTGCGAAAATTCATGTTGAGCTATTCAGTGGTAATAGAACCTGTGGGCGATACTCGTATTCGTATTCAGTTCTAGCCTTGATTCAGACCTTCACGCTAGAATTGTCTTCACTCACGATTACTATCTGATCTGTTTCAGTTGTTGATTTTGCACACGTAGACAGCAAAACGCAGACTAAACAAACTAAACAAATAGCAAACGTTCCAGCAACATTTGCATATCTCTTCATTTATTCACTACATCATAACTTCATTTCTATTGTAAGTCATTTGCAGAATATGTCTAGAAAACTGTGCGAATAGACACTGGAATAGTTATTTACGTGACTAGCGTAGTAATAGTTATTTACGTAAAATGTCCAATTACAGGATGAGTAGATAGTTTTGAAACAAAAAATATAAAATAAACACTTGGCTATGTTTCACAAAATTCAGCCTCCAAGTCACCTTATGAGGGCATCGTCAGAGGCTGGCCAGCACAGTTAGTAACCATAGAAGCGTTTCGCTCTTATTAGAAGCTCATCAGTATGGTATAACTCACTTCTTCACCTATAACAAAGTTCACGTGAAGAAGCTGGTGACGAAGAACTGTGCCAGCAGAGAATAAGATTTCTAACAAACAGGTAAGATGACATGAGAAGTTCTGTGGAACAGGTCATGCCATCTACCGAAAAAAAGAAAAGCTACGCAATAGCAATTTAAATAACAACAAAGATAAAATTAATTGTCATCCAACACTTGGTGAAACTAGGTTTAATAAAAAGTATAAAATAAACACTTGGCTATGTCTCACAAAATTCAGCCTCCAAGTCACCTTATCAACGGCCATGGCTCAACTCGTTGGAACTGATCTATGCGATAACGCGAGTTAAGCAACGTTGCGCGCGGGGAGTATTTGGATGGGTGACCGTCCCGAGAAACCCGCGTTGCTGTTGACTCTAAGATCTAAAACGCAGGATCAGGGCGTAATGGTGGCATATGACCTTAGCAGTTGGTCCGCCAGGAAGCCAGAATTAAAAAAAAAAAAAAAAAAAAAAAAAACAACAAAGACAAAATTAATTGTCATCCAACACTTGGTGACGATGCCCTCATAAGGTGACTTGGAGGCTGAATTTTGTGAAACATAGCCAAGTGTTTATTTTATATTTTTTATTAAACCTTGTTTCACCAAGTGTTGGATGACAATTAATTTTGTCTTTGTTAGTTTTGAAACAGCTTACGAATCCTGTACGACACTTTACTGACGTGTTACGTGTAACATTTTACCTGAAACTTATAAACAAATAATACATATTTTAAATTAATTTCAGTTACAAGAAAAATTTGACTAAATCGTGTAGATCAGATTCTAATCTTGAAATATAAACCGATACTTAGGAAAAATTTATTGAATCCAGTAGTCAGTGGTATAATATTAAAACACATAAATATGACACATTAACGCCAATTTCACTATGAATTATTGCAATCCATCATTTTGCTATGCAAATTTATATCAGAGTGTCCTAAGATATCTTTCTCTCACAAAAATACTAATGCACGTCGTTACTTAATCCGGATGAATATTTTTATGTGATATGTGTAACACATACGTTTTCGCAAAGCTGTTATCTATAAATGATCTATTAATGTATATGTTTATGACTCAATAAATGACGAATGGTAAAAAACAAGTGCGTGAGGCTACGCCTACTAGATTAATTATCAATGATATAATGTGAATTTCAATATAATTATTAAATTGCGCTGCTGGTGTAATTATCGATTGAATATTACATGTAAATTTCGGATTTTTATGGATTTATGAATTATGACTTTATTGTGACAAGATTTAGTTGATTATAAACAAAATTAGGGCAATAGTTTCACCTTAGACTTATGGAAAAACCATCATTTACTTACGCATAATTTTTTTTAACTATTTATTTTGCTGAACAGGAAATTTCTTTTTTCTACGATTGCTATGAAAAGTTGACAATTACGCTCTTAATTGTCATCGTAAACTTAACGTTTTCTTGCACTATTGCAGCTCTCGCCTTCGGCTCGCGCTGCAATTACCGTGCTCGAGTAACAAAGAATCACTTTACGCTCTTAATACACAAATAACTATTTTGTGCGTCTCCAATGGCAACGCGCGAAAAAGATATTAAATTCACGCTTATAGTTACCAGGTATACAAACAAAACAGAAACTTGTCATATTGACAGTTGACAGAACGAATTTATTTTCAGTACGTATACGTTTTTTAAATAATTTTAAGGTGCAATCGTAGAAAAAATTATGTGTGTATCACGAGCGTAAAGTGTCTTTGTTCCTCTTCGCCTTCGGCTCGCGCTGCAATTACCGTGTTCGAGTAACAAAGAATCACTTTGCGCTCTTAAATACACAAATAACTATTTTCTACGACTGCCATGAAAAGCTGAGAATTACGCTCTCATTTGTCATCGTAAACTTGACGATTTCTATGGAACAATCGAAAAATATCTTTGTCGCGCGTCTCCAATGGCAACGCGCGAAAAAGATGTTAAATGCACGCGTTTTCAATGGCAATTCCGAGGTCGTCGACACACAAACAATCAGACAGGAATTGTAGTATAAGGTAATATTATCTAACAGAAATATAAAAAATACGGTTGTATCTGAGTGGTTCGGATTTCACAATAAGCTACTATAATTGGTATTAAGTTCCTGTTGTGCAGACTAACAAATAAATAAAAAAATAAATCAACAGCTAGCAATCTATATTTATGTATTTATTTATTTATGTTACGCTGTACAACAGGAACTTAATCCCAATTACAGTATAGGATCCGCACTCACCGAGCCGCAGTGTGATAGTTCATTTTTAGCTTCAGTGAGATTCGAACTCGGGATCTCCAGATTCGAATTCCGTATTGCTATCCACACCACCGTACTGACGGATATAAGTGTTATTGGTAAAAATATGAAATGAACATATGCAGATATTAAAGTATGAAAGTAACATGATTAATTACATTATTGTAATCTAAATACTTAGCATAATCTCATGTAATACGAGATTAGCACCACGCAGTAAATAATATAACAAAAGCCAGTGCAAAACCAGACATTCAACATTCATAAATAATCATTTAATTACTAAAACATACCAGCATTTTATTCAGAATTATTTTATATCAATTTCTCTTAACAGAATAATAAATATTATTAAATATTATTTACGAGTGGCACTTTTACTAGCATTCCTTTACAGTTGAACAGTCAAATTTTCAACTAAATTACACTGTTGCATATTTGATTTATTTCTGAGTGTTGTATAACAATATTTTTCATTTGTTTTCGCTGTTGCAGATCATTTTTTGTTGATTATTGCCAATTAACCTGCTTTGAGTTGTAAAGTAGTTCGGGTTTTGTCCAGTCGAGTTACCGGCGCTGGAGTCTCTGTGTCAAGGTGGAAAATGACGGGTGGTTATTGTGACTAATTAGTGCATTAAGTGTGGGATGTCATTTTTAATTTGTCATGTTAATTAGACTGTTTTAGTACGCGATCTTTTTAACCTTTCTAATATTATAACATTTGCTGGATTATTCATTCTACTCTCCTCCTTTGCGAAAATAATATTTATTATTTTAAAATAGTTATTTTTGTATTTCAGTACGCGAAATAAATGTGTTGATTCAAAAAATAGAGCCCAAAACTTAATATCACAAACTGTTTTCGAAATATGAGCAAAAAGTCGCAAGAAAATTGGAAAAAGGCAGTTTCTTTTATCTACTTTGTGGTTTCTTATTTTTCATATTAAAGTTTCCCTGTCCTGTAATTTCCTGGGCGAAGCTCAGTTTTCCAGATAAAATCAATCAAAATTTATTTTTTTTTAAATCTATTTAAATAATAATAAAAACATATCATCACGTTTTTTACCCTATAGGGTGTGGCACTACAGTAGCAGATCTCAGTTAGTGATATATTTATACGCGTGAAGTACGGTTACCAGCCGTAAACTCACAGCCCTCAAAGATGTTAGTGAGAGGAAAAGCCTCAGGGGTAATATTATTATCTATTTATTGGTAGATTATTTTTCGTTTTAAATTTCCTGTCTTCATTAGTGCGCGAGTCAAGCTCGGTATTCAAAATATTATCCACAATAATTGTTTATAAATAAATAAATATATCATCACGCCTTTTACCCATTACTGGGTGTGGCATTCTGCCTTAGCAGATCTCGGTAAGTTATATTTCTTGAAGTGCGGTTACCAGTCGTCAAATCACGGCCCCCAAAGATGTTAGTGGAGGGGGAGCCACAGAGGTAGATTTAAATTGGTGAAAATTGTTTGTCGGCTGTGGGGATCGAACCAGGGTTCTTAAGACTCGATACCACTGAGCCACCTACTCCATAATAATTGTTTATAATATGTACATTTTTACTAACTATTATTTAGAGTAAATCGAGTTAACTTCCAGTTGTTAAAAGTAGCGAATAAAACAAATATTGCTTCTTACGTAAATAGGTAAAAGTTTATTATTTAATTTAAATTTTTGAAAAATCATGAGCATTCGCCGGGATTTGAACCCAGAACCTTTCACCCTGGGTTCAAATCCCGGCAAATGCTCATGATTTTTCAAAAATTTAAATTATTAACCAACGATGACGGCATGTCAAACTAATTAATTCTTATTGTTTATTATTTAAGTTACGTTAAAAGTATAGATTTCAACAACAAAAAATTAGCATAAAAAATAAATAAACAAATAATTAAAGTCACTTTAACACGTTTATACTTTCTTTATGGTCCATATTTGATAGGTATTTGCGAAACAGACAACTGTTTAAAACAACAATATGTAAACTGTTAAATATACCGATATGATCTTTACTAAAGTTGTCAAAATTTTCGCAATGACAACTCCAAATAAAACATATGTAACACGAAACTACAAGAGGCATGTAATCAAAGATCAAAGTGATCCGTGACAAAAAAGTTGAAAGTCATGAAACATTCGAATCGCGATTTAAATAACAGTGGACACAAATTTCGCTCGAAAAAATCTAACCTTTGCTATTGTTATTTTAATTAGATGAAATCGAGACCAATTCATTTTCATTGAATCATAATTTTTTGTACACAAGTATTAAATTTAATAAATAGACTGTACTCGTTAAGAAACAACATGAATTTCTATTATGTTAAACATTGTTTCTGATGAATAGGCACCCAGAAATTCCTGTGGGTACTATAGCATGCATAACATACCAAAAGCGTCATAACATAGTACACTACAAGACATAAGTTTCAGAATGTTGTCATAACATCCTTGTGGTTTTGTGGTTATAACCTTCTAGCTTCAATTTATAACCACAAATATGGTTGTATTTGATTCAGATTACACTATAAGCTACTGGAAATGGGATTACATTCCTGTTGTGCAGAATAGCACATAATTTGGGTATTAAGAGCGTAAAGTGATTCTTTATTATTTGCAGAGGAATAAAGACACTAGACGCGCGTGATACACACATATTTTTTTACGATTGCATCTTAAATTATTAAAAAAAAGTACATAATGAAAATAAATTCATTCTATCAATTGTCAATATGACAAGTTTCTGTTTTGTTTGTATCTTTGCTAACTAAAGAAATAAGCACACATTCAAAATCGTTTTCGCGCGTTGCCATTGGAAACACGCGACAAAGTTATATTTTGATTGCACCATGAAAAACGTCAATTTTACGATAAAAAATGAGAGAGTAATTGTCAACATAAATTAAATAAAATTGCATCTGATTGATTTTCTATTTCATTTTGGTTCACGGTTCGATTCCCGACTTAATTGCCCCTGTGGCGCGTCCTCAACTAACATCTTTAATGAAAGAAGTGATTTGACGGCTGGTAATTAAATTTCACGCGAATAAATATATCACTTACCGAGATCTGTTACAGAATTAGTGCGCCCAAAAAAGCACTGCAACCTGTAGATGTTTTGTTTCATAATTATTATTTTTTATACAAATTGAATTAAAATAAAAGTAGCATCTAGATATTTATGTCTTGTAGTGTACACAGCTACATATTGCATTACATGTAATAAATTTGCATATACAGGGTGGAGCAAATTAATAACAATGAATAATTTAAGACAAAATTTTACATGTGAAACTACTAACAATAATATATACAAATTAATACAAAATATTATATTACCTAACTTATAAAATAGTGTGAAAAATCATATTAACCGTTTCAAATTAAAAAAAAAACTTTTATTAGTATTACATTATAAAAACTAGTGCATAATATTTTTAATAATGATTTACGAAACAACAAAGTCATAATTAAAATAATTTCGAGTTTATTTACAAGCAGACAGCCTATTCAATCAAATATCTTTCATATTTTTCGTCGTATTTCATTTGTCAATATTTTCACAACCCATTTCATTACCTAATCTAGAAAATTGAATAAGGCGTCAAGCACAAAATAATTGTCTTGTACAAAGATAATATTTCGATAAAACTATTTAGCAACGTCATTAGTGTTGGATTATTTAAAATGAAAAGCTCTTTGTGATGCTGGTCCGTTTTAAATGGAAATAGACAAAGATAGATGCTGGTGAAATAAATCAACATGTGTGAATTAAAATTACACAATTGGGTTAAAGACATACTTCATTATGTCAAAGTTACAAGTACTTGATCATGTCAACACCTACTTTGATTTGAAATGTGGTGCTGATCGATATAGTATAATTAGTGAACATTGAGATAATAATTTGAATAATTACAAATGAGAATTTTATTATAAATAAAATCAATATATAATCAAGCCATTTACCCATAACTGGGTGTGAGACTTTGGCGTTACAGATCTTGGTAAGGGATATGTTTATGCGGTTATCAGCCGTCAAAATCACGGTTTTCAAAGATGTTAGGAGGAGCCTCAAGGGTAATTTTAATGTGGTGAAAATTGTTTGTAATCAACCCGTGGGTAATGAACTGCATTATCTACTTAAAAAATAGTATGTTATGCAAAGGATACAAGCGATTATTCCCACGTGTGAAGTTGAGGTTTTCCTACTTCACACAAGGGATAATCGCGCCCTCCCGTGAAGCATATTATACTTTTCGTAACAAGTGCACAAAAATTACTGTCTTATCGGGACAAATGTCAAATATGGGTTGCGTAACTAGTTACCTAGGAAACGCCGCAAACAGCTAATAATCGTAGTCTCTACGGAGTGAAACATTTCTCTAGGGAGAGAAACATGCTATCTAGAGAAAGAAACATAATATTTCTCTCTCTAGGGGAGAAAAGCAGTGTTTCTTTCTCTAAAATTAGGGAATAAGAACGTGTTTCTTGTGCATGTGTTACGAAAAAGTATATATTTACCAGTAGGGTAATGTGGTTAGTGTATCAAGCTAAATAGTATATTACATAACGAGTATTGTAACAAGTACATTACGTGCGAGTGAAAAAGTTTCGCACGAGCAATGTAATTGCGGTACAATTCGAGTTGTGTATTATACTTTATCTACGACCATAAATAATAATAAGAACAATTACGGAATATTTGTTATATTATATCAACTGTCAAACAACAGTTTTACCACCTAACAAATGAAAAATTTCTTGAGAACTTACTGTAAGTCTTCTAAATTGGAAAAAAGTAAAACAGTAAAATTCGTCTAATTTTCGCAACACACAAAGAATTTGTTTCAAATTATCCGCATTCTCATGTTATCTTGTCTATCCACTTAACATGTGAAGTTTTTACGTTACGGGTTACGCAGTTACGGTCACGTTTACGCTAATCTAGCGTTATGTGCACAAGAATTCGAACCGCGAACCGGAGCGCAAATCGGGTGACTCTGACGCAGTTATGAGCGGGAACGTGACCTGGTTATGTGATTAATTGCGTTAGTAAATTGTGAAAACTGGGTTCGAATCACTACCAAGTACACGGCGAGATGTGTGGCCTGAAACGAGTTCGGGATTTTTTGAATTTTGGAAACTAAGTGCCATAATAGGAAATGGATATTAGCGACCGATTAGATTTTTATTAATTGAACAGAAAGTTTTTAGATACGTTGTCCACACCTACTGCATATTAAATAATCATTATTAATATTGCACATATTATTATTACTGATTTTCATATAATGGGGTAGGTGGTTCAGTGGTATCGAGTCGGCCTGAGGATCTTCAGAACCCTGAATCGGTCCCACAGTCGACAAACAATTTTCACCAAATTAAATCTACCCCTGTGGCTTCCCCTCCACTAATATATTTGAGGGATGTGATTTGACGGCTGGTAACCGCAATTCACGTGAAAAAAATATATCTCTTAACGAGATACTTTAATTCAGCATTGATAAACGAATTCTTAATGTTTGAAATTAGAAATTTTAACATTTATAACAAAATTACCGGCTTGATTAATTTTTTGTTTTTATGATACGAAAGAATTATTGTTATCACGAAATTTACCCAATTATGATAATGGCACAGCTCTGCAACTACTGCTCTTAAATCTCAAAAGATGACACTTTTCAGTGATATTTTAATTTATTTACAGTATGCTGTTGTACAACAAGAACTTAATCTCAATTACAGTACAAGGAATAATAAATAAATTGTCCCGCGTGATGGCTGCGCGGGTTGAGGGCCTGACTGACGACCATAAGGTCGTGGGTTCGAGTCCCGCCCGTGGCGGCCATACAAAGGACATATCGGCATATGACCTGAGTAATTAGTCCGATATATAAATTAAAAAGAAAAATAAATAAATATATCATCACGACTTTTACCCATTACTGGGTATGGCATACTGCTGTAGTAGATCTTGGTAAGTGATATATTTATCTACGTGAAGCCATAAAATCACGGACTCTAAAAGGATAGAGGTAATTTCAATGTGGAGAAAATTGTTTGTTGGCTGTGGGAATCGAACCCGGGTTCTCAAAATCCACAATTTAAGTCGATACAACTATCCACTGGAATATAATTGCATTTTTATTATAAATTGAAACAGAGAGAAATCAGAAGCCCTCGCTTATTAAACGACAGAGCAACCATAAAACTACAATTATATTTTATATTTATTTATACTTGTAATATTATTCTGAATTACAGTAAAAAAGCTACAATTTATAATGAAATTTGAACCACTCAAATTCAGTTGATATTATTTATTTTTTTATGTTACGTTACACAACAGGAACTTAATCCCAATTCCAGTACAGGGTCCGGACTCACCAAGCCACAATGTGATAATTCTAGTTCAAATAATTTTTAGCTCGAGTGAGATTCGAATTCCATAATGCTATCCACACCATCGTACTACCGGACATTTATTTCCACTTTGCATAACAGAAACTTAATCCCAATTAAAGTAGCTTATACTAGAAGTAGAAAAGTCAGCCAGATTTGAACCCGCGATATTCCGTTTGCTACATGAATAATAATTTCACCAGACGACTTCTGCCATTTTTTGATGTTATAATAATTTCAGACACGAGCCTTCTTCTCACCACACCCATCTATTTCTTAAATAAATTGTATTTATATATATTTATTTGCTACTCTCATATTAGGGACATAATTAAATTACAGTACAGAAGTCTTACAGTGGAATCCGAAACATTCAAGACACAATTTAATTTATATATTTTCTCTGTAAAACAATTATAGCTGAAGCACTTATACATATTTCCAGTCCCAAATTTAATCTAAAATTAATTCAACTAACATAAATTATCAAAATAAATCTTCAATTGCTCATCATGCATTAGAATTTTTACATAAAATTAACTTTGAAGAAACCAAAATTTTAGCGAGACCTACAAGTTTCACCGGAAGACTTATCAGAGAAGCTATTGAAATTTGTAAGGAGGAAAATAATATTAATAATTGTGATGGTTTAGAATTAAACAAAGCCTGGCTTCCATTGATTCACAATTTATAATTTTTTAAATTACATATTTTGTCTTTTTACTTGTCATTTTTATTTATATGTCATTTGTTTATTTTTA
The DNA here is from genome assembly GCA_947425015.1 of Pterostichus niger. Taxonomy (NCBI): domain Eukaryota; kingdom Metazoa; phylum Arthropoda; class Insecta; order Coleoptera; family Carabidae; genus Pterostichus; species Pterostichus niger. The sequence continues at coordinate 37,650,721 of OX380336.1, read as the reverse complement.
TGTTATTTATGTTATTTTATTTGTATTTCTGTCCTGATGAAGGTATTTGTTTAAAGTACCGAAACGTCGAGTTTTTTAAATTGTAAATATATACAGAATTTAAACCAGAAGCCCCCTTTTATTTAATTCAACTACTTTTATGTTCTCAATACAATCAAACTTTTCACCCCAAATTAATAAAACTTCTAATTTCCAAAATACCAGCACTCAATAACTCCATCCCCTACACATGACACCTCATGACATATTTATTTATTCCACAACATAACAACAACCCTCATCTATCCGAATTCAATTATCTCTTGATCACTCACACGCACACGCACACACATACACACTGTCTCTCTCTGTAGATGTTACGCAACCCTGCTCCGGCATGTGTATGTAAAGTTGGATCGTGGAAGGTTTGTAAGTTAGTATATAAGCTGGCGAGAGTCTGCAGAAGGCAACAGTTTGACTTGACTGATTTTCACTTTTCAGTTTAGTCGCTTGGTTAGCTTACAGTTTGTGACGTATTGTGCAAATATGATTGCTAAGGTATGTAATATAAAAACACTATAGCTGGTAGCACAAGCTCTGTTTTAAGAGCAATGTATTTGGGTGTTTTAGCTATATCTAACCGTGCTCTTAGAACACCCAAAAACAGAGCTTGTGCTACCAGTCATTATTACTATGTGAAAGGTTCTGGGTTCAAATCCCGGCGAATGCTCATGATTTTTCAAAAATTCTAACATATTTACTAGACAGACAGAGATGTTGAATATATATATATCTTAAGTTATTACTATAATTTGTAATAATTTAGAATGTATAGAAAACTTAGTTTTAAATCAGTAAATAAATATGTCGGTCTTTACTCCAAATTAAAATTAGCCCTATGGGTCTACCACAACTAATATCTGTGAAGGGTCGTGATTTGACGACTGGTAACCGCATTTTACGCCTACTGAAATCTGCTACGACAGAGTGGCACGCGCAGTAATGGACAAAAGACGTGATGATATATTTATTTTTCTAGATTTATAAAAAAATATATATATATCATCACGCCTTTTACCCATTACTGGGTGTGGCAGTCTTCTCTAGCAGATCTCGGTAAGTGATATATTAATGCAGTTACCGGCCATCAAATCATGGCTTCCAAAAGATGTTAGTGAAGGGAGAGCCACGGGGGTAGATTTAATTCGATATCACTGAGCCACCTACCCCATTTTGTAAATTTGTTCAGATATATCAAACATATGTAGATAAAATCACGCTATATCCCATCAAATGGGGTAGCACGAATACCTGAAACATTTACAAAATATCCATCGTTCAATATTTTTATCCTGAAACATCATCCTCGTTTCAACCGCATACACGTGCGAGCGGTGGTAGAAATTTTAAAATGTTGATAGCTAATTAAATTTGACGACTTGTACTTATACTTTATATTTCAAATTATTGTATTCTTTGAAGAAATACGAGGTATAGTGAATTCAAAACAAAATAAGTGTCTTCAGAATCCGAATAAAACGATTTACTACAGATTTTAATATCTTTGCGTTCTACACATAAATCTCATGTGAATGTGTAAGAAATACTCATAAAAATGAGTTATATCTTTCGTACTAACTTCAGTCATAAAGATATGAAATGATGACAATTTTATTTCATGGTTAGAAGCGCAAAATAAACTTTAAACTCAACACATTCTATTTTACTGTTTTGTTTAAACAATTCATTCAAATAAATAATTTTAAATCAACTACAAATAATTATGGAGCTTGGCTTAACTATATTTGAAAAGCCCGATTTTCAAAAAAGTTTCTTATTCTAGTCTGATTTGAAAAAGTTAATCCAAATCACTTTTCTAAAACTAAATGGTAACAAGGTAATGTTAAGGTTTATTTAAATGATTTTGCGAGTATTGTTTAACTTAATTGGACCAATCCAAAATTCAGGATTAGCTAAAACTACTTTTATACTTTGCGATCACAATGGGTTCATTATTATACAGAAAACAGTTTAATAATGAAGGCTATTGTTAAACTGTTTTTGGTAACTTTTTATTTTGTAAGATTGGTATTACTACGCAGCTGTACATTAAATGTCATGTTGTTTTATAACAATTTGAAATTATTTCGAATACATACCAAAAAAATTTTCATAAATATAAATACTTTGAAAACGAATACAGCGTATGTTGTTGAAAAATGTAGTTATTGCTTAAAGCTATTCGCAAGGGATTAGCGCCGTCATTAAATCTAAAATTAAAACACAATTAACGATCGACTCTCTCCGCACAATTTATAATTCAATAAAGCGTAGTGCGTCAACTGAATCTGATGCAGAAGATCTAGCTATAGGCGCTATACTATAGCTACCCATAGCTAGCTTAAATTGACAAACACAAATGTATAATGCAAGACTTAGAGTTTACCCCGGAGAGCATTATATTCGAGGTTAATGTTGGTTTGCTAATGAGTATAATATATGCGCAACATAACATGCGCAGGAGGTTACATATCATGCAAAAGACATTTAGTTTTCTTATATGACAAATAAATAAAATAAATAAATATACCGGGAGTTTTTCTTATCAGTAAACATAGGGATATATCATTACAGTTAAAAAGTTTGACAGCAATACATTAGAGCGTTTATTTTAAAAGTAAACATAGGGAAAATCATATTTTCAGCAATGCATTGAAGTGTAATAGTCTATAGTCTAAAAGAAACATTTTAAGTTTAACAAATTAAATGAATTTGAATTACTTTAAATTACATTAACTAAACGTTAGGTATAAATTTAGAACCTCAAAACAATCCAAAAGTTCTTTTATGTAGAGGTTTGTTTTTTCAAAATTTTTCTTCCTCAATATTTCAAAAACTTGAAAAGATAATGAAAATCTTAAGGCTAACCCCTTAAGAAATCTTCAAAAAACGGCCATTTTCGATTTTTTGTAATAAAAAATGTATTCGTTCGAATGTTCTTCTGAAAATTTGCATACCTATGTATTTTCACGCGAGGAATTCACTGGTGTTTTCATATTTACATTATTTCTTCAACTTTTTGAAATATCAACAAAAGAAAATTTCGAAAAATATTGAAAAATTTTCAAAATTTTCAAAATACCGGTACAAGTTAAGTAGCGCACGAGAAATACACTCGTTCAAACTGCATTTCAATATCTCTTTTAGTTTTTGAGTTATGGCGTCTCAAAGTTGATCTTTAAAAAAGTCAAAAATCACTGTAACTCAAAAACTAAAAAAGATATTGAAACGCGGTTTGAACGAGTGCATTTCTCGTGCTCTGAACTATATAGAACAATATTATAAAAATTTTGACTTTTTAAACTGGTTCAACCAGGAATTCACATCTGGATGTTTATATGTCAAAATTTTCGTTCATTCATGAACATGGCAGCTCTGCAATAGCAGATCTTAGTGGAGGGGGAGTCATAGGGGTAGATTTAATTTGGTTTGTCGGCTGTGGGGATCGGACCAAGATTCTCAAGATCCACAGGCCGACTCGATACTACTGAGCCACCTACCCCATTTCTTAATAATAATAATAATAATAATTTATTTCCAACAAAATCATTACAATGATATTTGGAAAGAGTATAAAGATGTTGTTATAAACATACATAAAATATTACATATTTCTAAATTATAATAGCTGATTCGTATCTTTTTAACTTCAGAATAAAAAATCATTTGGAGAATTTGTGTTACTCGCAAAATTCAATAAAAAGCAAATTAAAATCAATAAAGGGAACATTAAATAAAAGTTCGCGTATTCAAATCACACTGATTTAAACAGTGCAGAACAACGTCATAAACACATAATTGAAATAATATTTTGTGCGTGTCGTTCATTAAAAATCTGCGACAATAATTCACGAACATATTTCATTTGTTAACAATATTACTTTCGCAAGATTATAATGTATGTAACATAATTTCTCTTCTAAAATATGTTCATTGGAGTAATATTAAGTATGATAATTACAAAATGGCGATGGTAATAGTTATCCAATGTAATTGATTACTGAAATTATCGCCATTTACATTACATTTTATTGTGACGCCTACGATCGTTACTAGATGAAGAGTTTAACAGCTAATTTGCGTAGAACGACATATTTCACTCTCTCTCTCTCTATATATATATATATATAAAAGATTTTTTTTTAAATTCGAAAAATGAAGGGTTGTTAACCTAAAACATTTTTTGTAGTACTGCACTGGATTCGCTTTCCTATTAAACACAAACAATGAAGTAGGTATCAACTACGAAAGAATAATTACACAATTCAATTATTAGCAGTTATTTATAATAGAATTTTATTTAATTAATAACTTTAACATAATCATCCACCCAGTGGCAGTGGCAACGAAACATTTTGGACTAGGGAACATGGAAAATAGTTTTGCGATATACAAAAAATTATTTTTGTTTCATGATCAGCACGTCGTACAGAATATACCCTTTAATTTTTTGTGAAACACCCTGTATATATATATGGTGCTCCATCGATCTGTATTTATTTTTTTTACTCGATTATTTTCAATATTAGCGAAAAACATTTCGAATTTTATTTGAAATTAAAATGTTCACATATCTGCAGTTATCTACTGGATGTTCCATTTTTGCGTAATGGCATGCAACTTTATATTTTTAAATGGAACACCCTATATGTTTTGTTTATTTTCAAAACAGTTCTTATTTATTATAGTCCTAAATTGATCAGTTCAAAAAATGTAATACAGAAGTGGGAATTTACATTTATAATAAACTTTGTTAATATATAAAATAATCAAGTAAAAAAAAATACAAACTGATGGACCAACCTGTATTTAGCATTATCTACTGTCAAATGTTTCTAAATTATTTTAGAGAAAATTTAGTTTTCTTTAAAACATTTTTTGCGACGCGTATAAAATTATTTAAATTTCCTATGTAGTGCACGCGAGAAACTAATTTCTTTATATCCTAATTTGGCTTATAAATAAATATGTCCTGCACGTACCTCGTAACTTGAGTAGTGAGATATTATGTGACATATCTAACACAAGTATAATGTGATATTTGTCTTGTAATGTTGCTATTCTGAATTGTAAGCGATATATGATACCATATTAAGAAAGTTATATGTTATGTGCTTGAAATATATTATTATTTTATAACTACATTATACTATACCAAGAAAAATCTTGATACACGTTTTTGTGTGAATGTAGGAATTTTAGATATAGACTTACGTCATTATATGAAAGATGATTTACAGATAAAACAATAGGAAGTAAATCCTCATCTGTATTTGGATGAAGATTGCAAAATGGTCAGTTGCACCACCAAAAGTAGATTTAAAGTAATAAAAGTAAAACAAATATTTGACAGTAATGTCAATGAACCTATATGTCAAATAACTTTGGTTTAATTTATTTAAACTTTTAGCGGCGCAAAATGGCTACAAAATATTTAATATTAATAAATAAAATTTGTAAACATTTTGTTGTTTTCGATACTACCTAGGTTACTAATTTTTATTAGTAAAATTATTGAGACAAAGACGAAGTTCTTTTTGTTTCCATCATTTATTTATATTTAATTTATTTACGCTACTTTGTACAAGAGGAACCTAGCAAATCGCAGTGTGGTAGTTGAGATTCGAACTCGGAATCTTCCAATTTAAATGCCGTAACGCTAACCACACCACCGTACTGTTTGATATCCTTCAAGATATTTCATTTGTTATTGGATGGTTTTTGTTTTGTTTTAGGTAAGTGTTGTTCTTCTGTTGGCCTGCATGGCCTACTCGAAGCCTATCACCGTGTCCACGGGGCCTGCGATCTCTTTAGGTCATTCTCTCGCATACTCGCAGCCTGCCTATGCTGTGGCTCACGCTCCAACCTACGCTGTGGCTCACGCTCCAACCTACGCAGTGGCTCACACACCGACTTATGCTGTAGCACATGCTCCGACTTACGCTGTTGCTCATGCCCCTACATATGCTGTGGCTCATGCACCGACATACGCTGTGGCTCACGCTCCTGCTGTAGCTGTCACACATGTGGCTCATGCTCCGGTAGCTGTGGCACATGCGCCAGTGGCTCACACTGTGGATTATCATTCGCATCCAAAATATAGTTTCTCCTACGGCGTTGAGGTAAGAAAGAAAGCAAATTCCTTCAATAACATATTTGGGGGCAGTGATTTGACGGCTAGTAACCGCACTTCACGCGAAAAAATATATCACTCACTGAGATCTGCTTAGGCAGAGTGCTACACCTAGTAATTGATAAAAGACGTGATGATATATTTATTTATTTATTTGTTCACGCAATAAACTTTAAATTATATTCAGTCAATTATTTCTAGGGTCCTTAGGATCCCTCAAGATCCTAGTTCGTCTATGCAATTTGTCACCCTCATTTCACCAATCTTTCATTCGACATTCTTCTTATCTGCATCTAAGTGATTCTTGTTTCACAATAAGATATAATCATTTGTTTCTAGGATCACCATACTGGCGACGCGAAGGAGCAGCACGAATCCCGCGACGGAGATGTCGTCCACGGAAGCTACTCCTTGATCGAACCCGATGGCAGCAAGCGTACTGTTGAGTACACTGCTGATGACCACAACGGCTTCAATGCGGTGGTTCACCGTGAACCAAACGCGCATCCTGCTGTGGCTGTGAAGACTGTTGCTGTGGCTCATGCACCTCTTGCTGTGGCACATGCCCCTCTTACCCTTCTACACCACTAGGAGTGAGAAGAAATGGTGAGTTTGGAATTTGATGTGTCAAATTCAAAGTTTATCATTTTCTTACTCATCTTATAAAAGAGCAATTTCTAAAATATGATGAATGACGTATCTAGAAGTATTTATAACTGATTGATTGATTGATTGTTTAAGGGATGGTTTATTCATGTATTATTTTAGATGTTGTTCTAAGACATGCTCAATATATTCACCTCATTATCGTTATAATGGATCACGATTATCATATGTAACTATTAATGTATTGTACATATTTATAATTTTTGTACTCTCATATTATTTAAAACAATAAAGTCTTTATGTTCTAACTCCCGCGTTTTCTTAAAAACCTCCTTTCAAAATTAAATATATCATTAGGTCTGTTATACTATTCCTACAACAATTTAACAATGACGAACTCAAATATGTGCCTATATTTTATGATATTAAATGTTTTTATAACAACAAAGACAAAATTAATTGTCATCCAACACTAAAACCAAATATAAAGTAAACACTTGGCTATGTTTCACAAAATTCAGCCTCCAAGTCACCTTATGAGGGCATCGTTAGAGGCTTCTTCACGTGAACTTTGTTCTAGGTGTAGAAGTGAGTTATACCATACTGATGAGCTCTAATAAGAGCGAAACGCGTCTATGGTTACTAACTGTGCTGGCCAGCCTCTGACGATGCCCTCATAAGGTGACTTGGAGGCTGAATTTTGTGAAACATAGCAAAGTGTTTACTTTATATTTTTACTTCCTTGTACGAAGTAAAGGAAGTATTGTAATCGCGAAAATTTTCGGTTCTCAGATTTCAACGGAAATAGGTGTTTTGGCCCTCCCTGAATCCATTTTGACTAATTTCGTCATGCCGTCTGTACGTACGTACGTACGTACGTATCTCGCATAACTCAAAAACGGTAAGCCGTAGAAAATTGAAACTTTATATTTAGGACTGTTATAACATCTAGTTGTGCACCTCCCTTTTTGGTCATTATACAACTACCGGAAGTGGTACTTTACTTGAAGCCTATAATAGATTTTCATGAAAAACTATATTCAAATATAATTTAAAACTTTCCAAATTTGGTATATAAGACTACTATATCAATGGAAATAACATAATAGATTTTGGTTAAAATAGACTAACCGGAAGTGGTACATTACATGAAGCTGCTAACAGTTTTCCTTGAAAAAAATGGTATTATTTTAATTTTAGAAAGGAATGCTGCAAATAAAAGTTTTAGAGAATTAAATTCTGCGTCTAGCACATTAAGAATTTTTAAATTAGCTTTTTGCATAAACGAGATATCTAAATTTAAATATTATATATTTTTTGATTTTTTTTTAAATTAAGTTTGCTATGGATTAGAACAAAAAATAAAAGATTTAATGTCAAATATGTGCAATTAAAAAAATATCTATAGTTTAATACGTGTACAAGGAAGTCATGTGGTGTCCACATCAGATATTTTATTAAATGTTTTTTTCAACATTACTTATGAAAATGACAATTCTCTCACTGAATTTAGTTGTAATAGTAACCGTTTCCCTCACTAGTGATAAAAAATAACTTTCTTCACTAGTGAGGGAAAGGGATACTATCACAACTAAATTGAGTGAGGGAAATGTCATTTGACATGGTGACCAAGGATACGTGATGTGCATTTGCAAAAACAACTCCTGTGATTTATATAAAATAATTATTAAATTTCCTGTATCGCAAACGTAAAAATGTAATTATCCGCTGTCAAATACGTATGTAAAACAATTTTGAAGCCAGTGGTTATGCAAATTTGTTCTTTTATAACTTTTCAAATACCTTGAAATTTAACAACTACAAAATATCTTGGTCCAATACTGCCGTAGCAGATCGCGGTAAATGATATATGTATGCGCATGAAGTACGGTTACTAGCCATCAAAATACGATCCCAAAAATGTTTGTAAAGGAAAAATAAATATATCATCACGCCTTTTAATTATATTACAAGATATGACACTCTGTCGTAGCAGATCTCAATAAGTGATATATTTCTTCACATGAAATGCGATTACCAGCCGTCAAATCATCGCCATCAAAAATGTTAATGAATGGAGAACCACAGAAGTAGTTTTAATGTAGTGAACTTTGTTTGTCTAAATTTGTTTTATTTAATTAAATTTAATTTGGTGCAAATTGTTTGTCGGCTGTTGGAATCAAACCCGAGTTCTCAAATCCACCACTACCGAGCCACCTACCCCATAAGAATAAAGTTAACATTTACCGGTTGTATATAAACAATATTTTATTTCCTTTTTCTAAAGATAAAATAAACTGTAAAAATGTTCTTGTATATTTCGATAACGATGCAACGTCCGTCCTACATCTGTGCAAGGAATATTCAACCGTTCAACTCCGGCGTGCAACCGTTACCAATCGAATCTCCAGCGTATGTTCGATCTTGTGATCGTCTCGCGATGTTTTTATTAGAAGCGATTTCGTTCTGAGGCCGTAGAGACTTGGAGAACAGACACGCTGAGGGTATATAGTCGTTGCAGACACCAGCTACTGCAGTGGTATCATCCGGTTATTGCCCTTAACGTGGTTATGGTTGAGAAATTGCTTTATTGTGTACCGGAATTTCACGAGGATATTTTCAAGATGGAAAATTTTACTGCGACGATTTCTCATGAAATGTACATTTGTTATGGATCTTGTTTTATTATGTTTAGAAAAATTTGATAAAAATAGCAAACAAAACTAAATTATTTCAGAGAACGGGAGTTTTAAACAAAACATAAAAGAACTAAATTTTAATAAAAAATATAAAATAAACACTTGGCTAAATATCACAAAATTCAGCCTCCAAATCACCTTATGAGGGCATCGTCAGAGGCTGGCCAGTTTATTTTATATTTTTTATTAAACCTAGTTTCACCAAGTGTATGGATGACAATTAATTTTGTCTTTGTTGTTATTTGAACTATATTTTATTTGAAACAATCGTAACCTAATGAATCAAATAAATAAATCACGCCTATTACCCATTTCTGGGTGTGTCACTTCCCGGAGCAGACCTCGATAAGTGATATATTTACTTCGCGTGAAGTACGGTTACCAGTCATCAAATCACGGCCCCCAAAGATGTTAGTGAAGGGGGAGCCACAGGCGTAAATTTAATTTGAGATTTCACCACACGTCACTGTCAACCAATAGGATCACGAATTTGATTGAAAATGAACCAATGAAATGTACATTTCGTCGGAAATTCATCACTAGTGAAATTGATATCGGAAATACCACTGTTAATAATATCCTTGGTTACGAATAAAATAAATGATATTTTCAATATTTTCATAAATGTCAATTTTGAATATTAAATGTACACTGAAAAAATGTAGAATTTTCATCACTGTAATACCTAATTAATAATGTGCAAATAAATACCTAACTATTCTTGTTAATTAACTCTTGTTTGGTAAATTCTCAAGCCGAATACAACTCGTAGTATGAAAATTGGCAGATAATATTTTGACATAAATATACATTCGTTGTTACGGAAATAGGAAACAACTCGTGCTTCGCACTCGTTATGTTTCCATTTCCATAACAACTCATAATTTATGTCAAAATATTTTCAGCAATTTTCATACTACTTGTTATATTATACGAGTATATGAAAATAAATAAAAATAAATATATCATCACGCTTTTTACCCATTACTGGGTGTGGCACTCTGCCTAAGCAGATCTCGGTAAGTGATATTTTTTTCGCGTGAAGTGCGGTTACCAGCCGTCAAATCACGGCCCCCAAAGATATTAGTGGAGAGGGAGACACAGGGGTAGATTTAAATTGATGAAAATTGTTTGTCGGCTGTGTGGATCGAACCAGGGTTCTCAAGATCCACAGGCCGACTCGATACCACTGAGCCACCTACCCCATAATTTAATTTGAAGAGGGTTATATAAAAAAGGATAAAGGATAAACTAAACCGGAAACAGAAAATCAAATCGCAGAACTGATTGGCTTGTTCCTGTTCGATTAATAACAGCGTCTGACAGGTTGCACGTTTGTAATAAATTATAACGGCCGTATCGCCATATCCGTGTCTTCAGTTCGCTCCACTACGTTTACATGCGATCTTTGACACGAGTCAAACACTAGACAGACTTTACTATCTATATACATGTTTTTAAATGTCTCGTGAACGATTACTAACTGCAATACTCATATTGCAAATGGTTCGAGTTTGTAAGTGCAGCTGTGTTTATAACGATACTGTTAGGATTCACAGTTATTAATAGGATTATGGTTTTATTTTTTTTACCTATTCTCATTGGGAGTTGTGTGCCATCTGTTGTCCAATCGACGAAGAAGGATAGACATTGAGCTTGAAGTGCAATCAACATGTTGTATTTAAAAACGTTTGAAAAAGATTTAAAATAATTATTAAACCAGCGGAAATGTTACTTTTTTTCTTTGTTGTTATTTGAGACAATCGGGAAATTGAAATTTTCGTTGTCAAATGACTGGTAAAATGGTCGTTTAAAAAAGAATATATGTCACACGTGAACTGAAATCTGAAATGATCCCTTGTTAATGTGTGTTTCTGAAATTAAAATATCTGATGTGGACACCACATGACTTCCTTGTACACGTATTAAATATTTTTCTAATTACACATATTTGACATTAAATCTTTTATTTCTTGTTCTAATCCATAGCAAACTTAATTTACAAAAAAATCAAAAAATATATAATATTTAAATTTAGATATCTCGTTTATGCAAAAAGCTAATTTAAAACTTCTTAATGTGCTAGACGCAGAATTTAATTCTCTAAAACTTTTATTTGCAGCATTCATTTCTAAAATTAAAATAATACCATTTTATTCAAGGAAAACTGTTAGCAGCTTCATGTAATGTGCCACTTCCGGTTAGTCTATTTTAACCAAAATCTATTATGTTATTTCCATTGATATAGTAGTCTTATATACCAAATTTGGAAAGTTTTAAATTATATTTGAATATAGTTTTTCATGAAAATCTATTATAGGCTTCAAGTAAAGTACCACTTCCGGTAGTTGTATAATGACCAAAAAGGGAGGTGCACAACTAGATGTTATAACAGTCCTAAATAATTTTAAATTTCTACGGTTTACCGTTTTTGAGTTATGCGAGATACGTACGTACGTACAGACGGCATGACGAAATTAGTCAAAATGGATTCAGGGAGGGCCAAAACACCTATTTCCGTTGAAATCTGAGAACCGAAAATTTTCGCGATTACAATACTTCCTTTACTTCGTACAAGGAAGTAAAAAGCATTTTCAGATGGTTTCATTGTAGCGCCATTTCTGTCTGATTTTATAACCTTAAAGCTAGCTGGTAACAATTTTACATATTCATGACAACTGAAATACAACGGTATAGTAACATCCAGATGACATTTTAAAATTCTACATTAATTTCACTTTACGTCACAAAATAAGACACGCATTAAAAGAGGACATTTCAGTGTACTTGTGACAAAAAATCTAGTCCGGTCTAGGAAGGTAATGTACTATTACAAATCAATTTTGACAGTTTTTGTTTTAAAATTGATTTGAAAATGTTAAGAGTTTTAAATAAATATATCATCACGCCTTTTACCCATTACTAGGTGTGGCACACTGCCGTGGCAGATCTCGGTAAGTGATATATTTCTTTGCGTGAAGTGCGGTTACCAACCGTCAAATCACGGCACCAAAGATGTTAGTGGAGCGGGAGCCACAGGGGTAGATTTAATTGTTTGTCGGCTGTGGGGATCGAACCAGAGTTCTCAAGATCCACAAGCCGACTCAATACCACTGAGCCACCTACCCCATTTAAAAATTCATCAGTCAGAAAAAAAGAGGTCTATCTTTTCTCGTCGAAGTGTTGTGACTAGTCGACGAGTGCAACGCCCTGACGTAGCCGTCGGGACGTCCGCCAGCATTGCTACCATCCCCGGATCTGGGTCAATCGATGCTGGGGGCGGTAATCCGCTCGGTGCAGTATGTACACTGTACTTTGTCTTTTCTCTATCGCTATGCGCGCATAATATGCACTGTTTGTCCACTGTATTGGAATTTTAGTCGAGTTATTGTTCTAGCGTGATTCTCTGAATTTGTAAGGGTGGATTGCACCGTTAAATTGTAGGTTATTTTATAATAAAAGTTGCTTAAAACTTTAAAACAAAAACAAAGTTTTATAAACTGTTTAGCTTTGTAAATATGTTTCACAATAAATTTTCATTTTATGAGAAATATAAAACGGAAAATAAATATATTTTTAGCATAATATTGATTATATCTCACGCACGTGTAATAGATATTATAAAATGTTTCAAATATATAATTTATCTGATATTATTTGCGAGTTTTTCCAGAAGTTTTAATGAAAGTGAAATATTTGGCGTGGCAACATCAGGGTAAAAATAAATTAATAATCAAGTTGACGTCACTGATTACGTCAGAGGATAAAAAATATTGATGGGGATATTAAAATTTTACACTGAAACCGAAAGTAACTTAATTATTTTATATTTGACAAGCTTTTCATATTATGCTAACAATAGAAACAAAATGTGAAAAATGTTATTATTAACCAGGGTTCGTAAATATCATGATATTTATAATAAATATCAAAATATCTGATATATAGGATATATATCAGATAAATATCACTTTTTGGATATTTATTTTTTAATTTTAGTTTTTGTACACATTTAGAAAAATTGAAAAAAAATAAAAATCGCTGAAACTATGTTTATAAGTTAACTGAAGCACGAGAAAATTAATGCCGTTGAGCGCGTTTTCATATCACATTTAGTTTTCGAGATATAGCCTCGGAAAAGTAGAAAAACTGAAAAATTCGATAAATTTCACTTTTCCGGAGGCTATATCTCAAAAACTAAACAAGATATGGAAATGCGCTCAACGGCGTTGAATTCCCCGTGTCCGAATTGTCTTATAAGCAAATTTTCATACAATTTTAAGCAATTTAATATTTTTAATTATTTCCTAAGGGGTACCCCTTTGGTTTTTTCAGATTTTAATTCAATCTTCCCAAAAATCCTTCATCGTAGGATTATTAAAACGAAAATTTACATACATATGTATTTTGACCCACTGAATCCAGTGGTGCAATCTACAAATGCATATGACTTCTGGTTTTCGAGAAAATGTTAAAAAACCGCTTTTTGCGATTTTTTTGGCGGAAAATTGAAAAAAATAAAAATCGCTGAAACTATGTTTATAAGTTAACTGAAGCACGAGAAAATTAATGCCGTTGAGCGCGTTTTCATATCATATTTAGTTTTCGAGATATAGCCTCGGAAAAGTAGAAAAACTGAAAAATACGAAAAATTTCACTTCTCCGGAGGCTATATCACAAAAACTATTTGATTTTTTTATATAATGGATATATATCATTGCAAAAATATGACGATATATATCAAAATAAATATCATGATATATATCGATCGAGATTACAGATACAGTACTACATTCTTGTCTCACTCTACAAGTATACCCAGCATCTATATATTCTTACAAAGTATCCAATCATCTGCGTGCAAATATTATTGTTTCTACGTCTTGATATCGCCACATAAAACGTTATAGTTCCCACGGTGTCCGGCCTCTGTCATCATCATTATATCTAACATTCACTCATACTCGCACAAATAGATAAGTAAATAAGTAAATTTGAGGTTTGAACTTGAGTGATAACAGCGGAAATACAATGTCATTACAATGTAAGTGGAATGCAGTGGTACTGGTCACTTTGTACTTGCGGTAACAATACAAAAATAATATGACTATAAGGTTTTATATGCAAATATTTAGAAGGAAATTGTTCGTGTCTAATATTGAGCAATTTTGTGGTGTGTGGCTTGGTGCTTAATCATTAACTATTATGAATAATAACTAATTATGTCATTGATATATCTGTGAAATTCGGTCATCACATATTCTGATTTATTAATTTTTTAAGCGGATCTTTTATATTATAGCGGGTGTAGAATTGAAATATGTAACATAGGAAATACAATGGTATTTTTTAATATGCTTCCCTAATTAAATTAAACCAAAAGTGTACATAAAAAAAATGTTAAATATTAAATACAGGCGCGGTGGCCGAGCGTGTTAAGGCACATCTCTTAACATACTGTGACGTCACCCGAGCCAAGGTTCGTCAGTTCGAATTCGCCTGTCGATAATGTGTGATTTGTCGTAAAATATAAAATACAGCTACATGTATTTATCACACTTGGGCGCTATAAGCTAGTCACTTATACGCTTTAAATAATGTAACATTTGACAACGAAAACCGGCAGTACGGAAGTGTAAAAACTACGGCTCGGTGTGTCCGGTAGGCCCAGGCCCGATTTGGGCTGTAGTGCCACAGATGATGAAGATGATGATTAAAAACTGCATCTAATGAGTATCTATTTGTTCCTCAATGATTTTATATTATTAAATTGAGTTAACATATGTAAAAAGCTTTAAAAAAATTGGTGAAATATGTCATTCTTCTTATCTCTTATTTGAGAACCCTGATTCGATCCCCACAGCCAACAAACAATTTTCACCAATTTAAATCTACCCCTGCGGCTCCCCCTTCACTAACATCTTTGAGGGCCGTGATTTGACAGCCGGTAACCGCACTTTACGTGAAGAAATATATCACTTACCGAGATCTGCTTAGACCACACCCAATAAAGGGTAAGAAGCGTGATGATATATTTATTTATTTTATTTATTGAGGCATTAATTTATAATATATGTAACAAGTTTTATAAACGTCTCTATAGTTATGAGTTTTTTTTGGACACAAGCTGAGCGAAGCAAAAAAAAACTAGTATTTAAAGAGTTTATAAAACTAGTCACATAGGTACTATACTTATTCTACGATCGCAAATTAAGACAACAACAAAATGTATAGTTTTATGAATTATTTAAAAAGTAAGATTAAGTTACAATGATACATGCCTTAAGCTTAATATTTCAAGCCGTGACTAAAACGTTCAAAGACACAACTTGTCAACATGTGATTAAGTTGTTATTGAATGCCATGGAAACCAATACGTTAAATGACATTTTAATAACAAGAGTAGAAAAAGGAAATCTTGCTTTTCACTGTTAATTTCTACTTGAAATCAATGTTATAGTATGTGTATATACTCGTATTATTATTATTAATCCTGTAAGTTCCTTAAGGAACATAGGGCACCACAGGTAGTCCAATGGTGTTTCAGTAGCAGAGAAAACAAACAAGGTTGCTAGTCTTGTTCTGTTTTTCATTCTTATCTTGAACTTATTTTTGTTACTAATTTTTTCCATTCTTCTTTATTCTTTGATTTTCTTCTAATTTCATTCCATGTTTCTCCTATTTCTGTATATTCTTCTTCTATTTGTTTCGTCCAAGTTTTTGTTGGTCTCCCTCTTCTTCGTTTTCCTTTAATATTGTAATTCAAAGTATGTGTATATAAAATTGTTTATATCTCATAGAAATCCACAAAACCACAAATGTGTAAAAGCTGAAGAAACCTCGATATTATTTATGCGTTTCGAAAGTGTTGCATCTATCATCGCTTCCACTTCTGAAAGAAGTCTCAATTCTTAGTTTCACATAAACTTATTTCATTTCAAAGTCCGATGCTCCGATGTCTCACTGTTTATTTTCAAATGAAAGTATAAATCAGTCAGTGTTAAGGGAGAAAGGACACCCTTTCACTTCATCAAGTAAACACACAGTTTTTCAACTTGTCTGTCATAATAAACTCACGAGCCTTGGGTGGCCGAATATTTATTTTAACATCAAAGATTTCAAAATTACGTAAAACTTGGAAAAATAAATATGCGGGACTGCTTTTCATTCTGGCGGGAATATTAATAATTTTAGATGAATAATTTTTACCTTTCTCCATATAAACTGCAAATTAATACCAATTACAGTGGCTCATAATGAAATGCGAACCAGTCCGACAATTGTATTTTTGCCTAAAAGTCAGCGAAAAGTATCTCACTTTTAAAATGACAGCGCAACCATTGTCCTACATCTAACCTTTATAATATAAATAAAATAAGATAAATAAATAAATATATCATCACGTCTTTACCCATTACTGGTTGTGGCACTCTGCCTAAGCAGATCTCGGTAAGTGATATATTTTTTCGCGTGAAGTGCGGTTACCAGCCGTCAAATCACGGCCTCCAAAGATATTAGTGGTGGAGGAGCCACAGGGGTAGATTTTTTAAATTGGTGAAAATTTGTTTGTCGGCTGTGGGGATCGAACCAGGATTCTCAAGATCCACAGGCCGACTCGATACCACTGAGCCACCTACCCCATAGTGTTCGATTTGGATATGAAATATCAATTTTTTCAATTAAATAAATATCAAATCGGAATGTTCACACTTCATAGGGATGTATGCGTCATTTCACCCCCTTTTTATATATATATATATATATATATATATATATAAATAAGGCTTTATTTTGATACGAACTGTTTAATAAACACAAAAAATCACATAATCTCAAGTGTTCAATTACATTGAGTATTGAGCTACCGTTGCGGATCTTTATAAACCAGAGGTTCTCAACTGGGAAGGCATGTCTCCCTGAGGAGACATAAGCGACTTTCAGGGGAGACATAGGATATGGATGCTTTTAATTTTAAAATTAATTAATTGTCTTTTCATTATAATTAATTAATTGTCTTTTCATTATAATTAATCTTGTCTATCAATAAATAAATATACACATTAGTGAGTGTGGCACTCTGCCTAAGCAGATCTCAGTAAGTGATATATTTCTTCGCATAACGTGCGGTTACCAGCCATCAAATCACAGCACCCAAAGATGTTAGTGAAGGGATAGCCACAGGGGTAGATTTAAATTGGTGAAAATTGTTTGTCGGATGTGGGGATCGAACCAAGGTTCTCAAGATCCACAGGCCGACTCGATACCACTGAGCCACCTACCCCATTTACACTTTCATCATATTAAAAAATACCATTCTATTTTCTATATATTACACATTTAAATTCTACACCCGGTGTATATTTTTTAGCTTGAGTGCGATTCAAACTCGGGATTCCCGGATTTTAATTCAATTTTTATTGACGCCACAGTCAAGTTCTTTTGACGATACTATAAAAGAATCTAAAATATATATTTTAGAACTAAATACCACTGTATTTTTTTGTAAATTCGATATTGGCATTTTTGGACGTCATTGATGATTTTCCAGTTTAACAAATCCACAAAACAATTCTTTCAGCGTTTCGATTGTTTAGTCTAGCAAGTTTCCCGTCTCCGAATTCAGAGACAGAAATGAATATTGTATGATGTAACACGACGAGAGTAAGTAAGTCGAGTTGTGACTTACCTCTGGCATTAGTCGCAGCGTCTGCGATTTTCTGGAAGGCGTCCAAGTACGCTCCAATGGCCTGGATAGCCGCCCTGGAACACACAAACACACAATGTGAACAGTGTTCTTGTGGTAGTGACTTGCAGACAATAACACATTCAAATCATTTATAGTATCGTAAAAATCATTTGATTATCTAAAGAGCAGCTTAGATTTACAAGTACTCTTTTCGAGCTATAGTTCGTTCGGTGAGAGATTACAGCGTGATTATATAAGACAGAACTTACAATAATTATTTTTGTATTAAATGCGCGAAATTTTTTATTGTGCGTAAGAATGTCACTTTTAGTTATGACCGCAAAGTCGAGACAAAAAAGTAATTCGACTGCGCCAAAATAACAAAAATATCACCCACGAAATACAAACAACATTTTTTTTATACAACTGCCAAAAAATAATAATACAATAATTATTGATTTATTTAAGTAAATTGAAGAAAAACAAATAAATAAATAAAATAAATATATCATCATGTCATTTACCCATTACTGGATGTGGCACTCTGCCGTAGCAGATTTCGGTAAGTGATATATTTCTTCGCGTGAATTGCGGTTACCAGCAGTCAAATCACGGCCCCAAAAGATGTTAGTGGTGGAGGAAAAACAATCAAAAATATTATGAATTTGGTACTATTAATGTGTTGTAACTAATTCCTTCAATTTACTTGAATAAATCAATAATTATTAAATTTTTTTGACAATTGTAGAAATAAAATTAGTTTATATTTCGTGGGCGAAATTCTTGTTTATTGTCGGGTTCGAATTACTTTTTTGTCTCGACTAAAAGTAACATTCTCACGCGCAATAAAAAACACTCATTTCGTGTACTTAATACAATAAAGTTGACAATTCTGCCCGCGAAATTCAATCGCACAAAAATTTATTACCGGGCTGTCAGCTGCTTTGGCGGGCCTTTTTAAACCAATCAAAAACATGATTATAAAATTCCGCCGATAAACAAACAAATTGTTATTTTTTCTGAAAACATCTCCTTAAATTTGTAATAAATTTTGAAGTTTTTTAATACGAATTATGCAGTGAAGTGAAAAATTTTGTGTGTACCTCAGCCGCGAAATGATTAGGTGTGCTCAGAAAACAGTCTACCTCGACCGTCAAACTTTTTCTTCGACGCACATTTCACAAATACATAAATAACAATTTTGTCTAAAACAGACATATTTGATTTTTACTATTTCTTATTTTAATTCATTTATGTTAGTTTTTATAAATTATTTTTATAACTAAATTATTCGCCATGTTTATTAGAAGGACAATGACATAGCTGTAGCTATCACAAACTCTTTATGTTATACAAACAATGTTTTTCTATTTAAGTATGTCAGTATGCTGGAAAATTTGTATTATATTTCAGGGTTCAAAGAAGGTCAATTAACAGTATTTTCAAATTATTTGCAATTTATTTTTTATCTAAGAAACGAATCATATTTTAATTGTTGACGAATCAACAATTAAAATATTAAATGAAAGCAGTATGGCTCTATCACATATTAAATGCAATAATTGCAATTATTTGCGAGTTATTATATTTATATTTAAACATTAATTTACTTCTGAACAATTGCAATAAGGTGACATTGAGACAGCAACTGAAATAGAAAATAACTTCCATGTTTTAATAGCGTACCTAATTTCTTTAGAGAAAAACGTTTGAAATAATATTTAATTCTCCAGCTAAATCAATCCAAATATGTTTTTTTTTACTTGTTTCGTTACGATGACATTTTCATTTGTTTGAATTTGTTCCAGTTTCATAACTAACTATGTAAATAATACCAGCTTAAAACAACTTTTAAAATTAATTTTAGCAGTACTGAAATAAGTAAAATGAAATATTGGAATTGTGAAAAATCATGAGCATTCGCCGGGATTTGAACATGATTTTTCACAATTCCAACAAATTGATCTATATGATTTGACGAATAGTCTAATAAAACTATTCTTATAAAATGAAATATGTTAAATAATTTAAATGTGGAATTTAATTCTCTACAACATTTATTTAAAACATTTTCATCAAGGAAGCAAGATTAACGTAAAAATAATTTTTACACAACTACTAATCAAAGGTGATAATTTATCTTTTCATATATAATACCATTAGTGACTATGATTTATGCTTATTAAAAGGAAGCATGGTATGGAAAAGGATGAGAACCACTGTCCCAAACGATTACAAAATAAACAAATTGTTATTTTTCTGCGAACATTTCATGAAAATTTTGTGCGTCCGTCTTCTGCAAAATGATTTGCAGAACTTTTTTACGCATACAAACAATCATTTTGCTGCCTAGACATACAAATAACTATTTCTATGTTAGTTGTTTTTTTTTACCTGAGACATGAGTGCAGCTTTGTGGCCTTGGTGACGAAATCTTCCCACAGAGGGGTCCCGTTCTGAAACAAAGAAAACACTATTATTTTTTGTTCATGCTTCATTAAATCTAAAAGTAAACACCAAATATTGAAATAAATCTGACAATATTTGATTAGGAATTCTGGCTGTTAAAAAGTAGGCTATCCATATTTTCCTGGGAGTTTTAATAAACGTTTTAACGATTATGATATTGTGAAATGAAACGGTGAATTAAATTTTGAAATGCATAATTTTTATTTGTTTTGGCAGTGAGCCAATTTACGACATACGTAAACAAATGGTTTACAAAAATAATCAAATTAAAAATGAGGTATTTGTCCTACAGCGTTGCTGACATTTTTGACAAAATTAAATGTCACATATTTTTCAAAGATAAATTTACATGTTTATTAAAATTGCATATTTACAGCGCCACCAAGAGAGTGCAAAACCGGAAAATATGTGAACTAAACTCTAATTTAACCAATAATAATGTATTATAGAAATGGAATAAAAATTGGAATTACATCTTTGGAAGCTGTAATTTGGCGGCTGGTAAGCTTATTTTATGCGCATAAATATATCACTTATCTAGATCTGCTACAGCAGAGAGCCACACCCAATAAGGGGTAAACGATGTGATAAATAAATAAAGAAATATATCATCTCGCCGTTTATCCATTACTGGGTGTGGCACTCTGCCTAAGCAGATCTCGGTAAGTGATATATTTTTTCACGAGATGTACGGTTACCAGCCGTCAAAACACGGCCCCCAAAAATATTAGTGGAGGAGAAACCACAGGGGTAGATTTAAATTGGTGAAAATTGATGTGATAGTATATTTATATTTTATTTATATGTATGGCAAATATAGAGAAAGGTCGAAAAGTAGATGAAACGAGCAAGTAGGGAAATGAAAATAGATCAGTGGAAAAAGTAAATGACAGACATGAAGAAAAAAGTGGAACAGGCAAAGAAGCATGAAGCACTTTTAAGACCTCATAAAAATCCATCATAATAATAGTATGTTATGCATCAAGGGAGGAAAATTTCCCGCGTGTGAAGTCGAGGTTTGCCAACTTCTAACAAGGGATAATCGCGCCCTCCCGTGAAGAATATTATACTTTTCGTAATAAGTGCACAAAAATTACCGTCTTATCGGGACAAATGTCAAATATGGGTTGCGTAATTAGTTCATTGTCCGCTCAGCTAGATGGCGCGTTCGACGCCGCAAACAGGGAATAATCGTAGTCTCTAGGGAGAGAAACATTCTCACGAGGGACAGAAGCAGTGTTTCTCTCTCTAAAATTAGGGAATAAGAACATATTTCTTGTGCACGTATTACGAAAAAGTATTTTCTTATCTCTGTTTAAAGAATAGTTGCAATTTCGAACGAAATATTTCAGCTTATTATTATTTTATTTATAACATTTCAAAAATGAACAGCATTAGTTTATTCGTTTTACAAATTCAACATCACATAAAATCCTCAACATGTTGCAGCCTGAATCTAAAGTCCAAGGGCTTCAAGTTGATGTTGTTAGTTGTGTGATGTTGAACCGACGTGTCGTGTCACCGGCTGTTGGGTTCAAGGTGAACAGTGCTTTATGTGCACGCGCTACACTCGCAGTACATTGTGAACAGCACATACACAGCATAAAGCAACACGAACAATCGCATGTTCATGTTGTTATAAACAAGATAACAAACCTAAAGGCAACGAGTAATTGTTGTTGGTGTTACAGTGTGGTGTTCATACGTACAGAGGGTGTGATTTATTTATTGTAAAGTGAGAACATTGTGAAATTCTACCGTACTTAATTACCATGAGAAATAAGTATTTGACAGGTAACAAAAACAAATGGGGTACGATCTTGAAAATTCTGAATCGATCCCCATAGCCGACAGAAAATTTTCACCAAATTAAATCTACCTCTCTGGCTCTCCCTCCACCAACATTTTTTATTTTATTTATTTATTTTATTTATGCTACGCTGTACAACAGGAACTTAATCCCAATTACAGTACAGGGTCCGCACTCACCGAGCCGCAGTGTGGCAGTTTATATAATTTTTAGCTTGAGTGCGATTCGAACTCGGGATCTCCAGATTCGAATTCCATATTGCTATCCACACCACCGTACTGACGGTTGGGGGCCGCGATTTGACGGCTAGACATGTGCATAAATATATTACCGAGACCTGCTTACGGCAGAGTGCCACACCCAGTTATGGGTAAAAGGCGTGATGATATATTTATTTATTTTATTTTAAAACAAATGAAAGTCGTCTATATACTTAAATTTTTTTTTACAACTTGTATTTGAACCTTTTTCCTGTAAAGTAATTAGGGAAGCAATGATAGCAGAATAGTCTATTATGTAACAGGTTTGGAATGAGGCATATTCAGCACGAGTGGAAAGAAAAGATGATTCGATGAGTACGGAATAGCCATTCCAAAGATATCGCAGACAATACTTTCTCTACGAGTATAAATTTAGTTGAAATTAAGAAAATCAGGGTGGCGATTCAAGTAACATTAATAAATTCCCTGACTTTTTCCTGACTAAGTAAAAAAATTCCCTGACTTCTAGAATAATGACTTATTTATGAATTTATGGTAACATTTCATATATTATATCATATATTGTAATATAATTGTTTTTTTTTATTAAATTTATAGTAAAAGCAAAATCAATTTGTCTTTCTAAACAGGCAAACACACTACCTTAAATATTGCATACAGAAAAAACATAGCGCGGTAGAAACGTTAGACAAAACAAAACAGTTTTCAATTAGTAAACATCCTTCGGTTATATTTTCATAGATGCCGGTTCTCACTCTTAAGAAGCAATAAAGGGTATTTGTGGCCAATAAAGGTATACTATCTATCTAATAAAGGGTATTCTGCCAATAAAATCTAAAAATAACTAAATACATTTTGAAATAAAAGTTTGTAGTTATTTTTCTAAAATTAAATTAAAAAATTTAAAGAACAAAAAACTTTTTTCCCTGACATGGAATAAAATTCCCTGACTTTTCCCTGACTTTTCCAGAAATATAAAATTCCCTGACTTTTCCCGGTTTTCCAGGTTAGTCGCCATCCTGAAAATACAACTAATAAAAAACTATTTTAAATCTATTAATTTTCAATTTCAAGTCATAATTTTCAGGATTTAAGACATTGTGATGTTTGACAACAGGAGATATATAACAGATTAGATGGTTTTTGTTTTTTTGCTATACTATACAGAATGTAATTCCCTAATTCAACAGTTATTGGTGATGGTAAAGAACAAAGGCTTTTGTTAAGATATCAACCATCTAAAGGTCGCCAATCACAAACCGAGATTAATTGCATCCGAATCATTCGGCCACAAAGAACTAAATGAAAGTATATTTCGTTGTTTTTTACTTTCATATCTCGTCTAGGATCTGAAACACAGTAACAGTACTACACTTTAACCTTCGAAATGTGGTTTGACAACAGATAGAACGGATACAAATTTTGAATTGTTTCTCATCCGGTTTCAACATACAGTTTCATACATTTTTATAAAACTAGTTTCTACTACATAAAAGAACCTGTAATTTTACTTCAAAATAATTTTGGAATGTTTGGCAGCAGGAAAAAAATACACATTTTTAAATTTTACAAAAATTCAAGTTAAATTGAATCGAACTCAAACTAAAAATATATGAACACGGCTTGGAAATTCGGACCCTGTACTGTACTTAGGGTCTGCTTAAGGCAATCGGGAACCTGGAGCCAAATTAATCATTGGGCCACCTCATCTCTACTTTTTAAGCTGAACTTTGTTTTTTTAAAAAGTCCACTTATTGTGGAATATAATAACTTAGCACAATGGAAAAGTAAGATTATAACAACATAAATGTTAAATTAGTTAATCTATTTAGGTTAGATTCGATATAGGAACTAAAAAACAATATTTTTAGATTGGGAAGAGCCACAATTGTTACAAGTGTTATTATAAACATTTATAGTAAAATTTGGACAATTAGAAATCGAAGTTCCTGGAGCAGCTTGGTTTGCAATTGATAAAGCTTGTGTATAATTTGCAGATTCTGGTGTACTCACACAAGTTGAAATTAAAGATGTATTTTTTTTAAATACCAGTACTCGAACAAAAAATATTGTACAAACTACGTGCGTGAAGACGTCTTCCGCTCCTTCGCTCCTTGCAGTCGCTCGTGCTTAAAAAATGCGCTAATGCGGGAACATCGTCTTCCCGCACTTAGTTCTATTTTTCTAAATGATACAGTGACTACAATTATATGTGAGCTCCACTGTTTCAAATTCACATTTCCTTAAGTCTGATGACATCAAATTTTTAAATATCATTACGAGTTAATGAATATTAAAATTAAGACTTTCTATAATTGTACACTGTTTCCAATTTAGATCAAGTTTCATAAATTAAAAAAAAATCATAGTGGAGAGAACGCTTCAATGATTGTAATGTATATTGTCAATCGCTTATATCTCTGGAGAAAAAACAATGTTTCAAGTATTTTTGTCTCTAATAGTCATAATTCAATTTAAATTTTGTTTTTGTCATTTTTATTTTATTATTTATTATTTTTTTTTTTTTAATTTATATATCGGACCAACTACTAAGGTCATATACCGATATGTCCTTTGTATGGTCGCCACGGGCGGGACCCGAACCCACGACCTTATGGTTGCGAATCAGGCCCTCAACCCGCGCGACCATCACGCGGGACAAATTATTTATTTATTTATTTATATATCGGACCAACTACTTAGGTCATATGCCGATATGTCCTTTGTATGGTCGCCACGAGCGGGACCCGAACCCACGACCTTATGGTCGTCAGTCGGTCTGACTCAACCCGCGCGATCACCACGCGGGACAATTTTATTATTATTATTTCGATTATGATACAGCAACCATATTAATTAAAATTCAGTTCATAAACGCGATAAAGGATAAAATAATGCTGGTGGTCTATTCTTGGATTCTCTTTCTTTCTCTGTTCTGTATTTAAATATTAATATATTTTATGAATAACATTTTTATGAATGTAGTTAGTGTTTAAATGTAGGTCACGTGTGTTGGTTGAATATCGTGTAGCATTTGTTTACGAGGTGTACAGTTAAAATAAAGGTATTATGTCTGCAAAATAGTACAACGTATACCGTTTTCATTGTTTTGTTAAGTGGCGCCATTGTTTGGTTTATCGTTTGTGTTTTGTTTCATAAAAGATGTTTGTATCATGATTACGTAACCTATAAAAAATAATACACGTGAAAATTATTCATACCATAAGAATAAGAATACAATATGTTTATAATTACTGTCAACATCTATGAAATTTATGCGCAATTGTTACATTCAAATTGTTTCGCTAAATTATGTTGCTGATAATTTATTAGACTATAAATTTACTTATAGTAATTTCAAATTGAATATTTGGCATTGTATATTTCACATTGTGTACCACTTTCATTTTAATTATTTTTTCTACGATTGCTATGAAAAGTTGACAATTACACTTGTCATCGTAAAGTTGACGTTTTCTGTGGAACAATCGAAAAATATCTTTGTCGCGTGTCTCCAATGGCAATTTTGGCTTTTTTTTTTTTTGGCGGGCCAACTACTCAGGTCATATGCCGCCATTACGCCCTGATCCGCGTTTTTAGGTCTTTTTAGTCAACAGCAACGCAGGTTTCTCGGGACGGTCACCCATCCAAATACACCCCGCGCGCAACGTTGCTTAACTCGCGTTATCGCTTGGATCAGTATCAACGAGTTATGAAATGGCAATTTATTTCAATAGTTATCAGGGATACAAACAAAACAGAAACTTGTCATATTGACAGTTGACAGAATGAATTTATTTTCAGTACGTATACGTTTTTTAATAATTTTAAGACGCAATCGTAGAAAAAATTATGTGTGTATTACAAGCGTAAACATTCATATGATTGGTTAATGACGTTGACGTGTAGTTTTTTCTTTGCACGCCTTCTGACCCGTGTTAATCTGTCAAGGCCGTTTGAGTGGGTTACACACACATACACCGACACATATGTGAACATATATTACCGCCCCCGCGCTCCGTAATGTGACAGGCCAGCGAACTCACAACCATGAGAACGTGCTGGACAGAGGAAAAATAAAATGCGAGGTGTTCATTCATGGTAGAGAATAGTTGCAAATTTTGAGAAGAAATAGAGAATAGGTTATTGAATAATAGCTAACATTGATGATATTCAAACAAAGATAGAATTTGAAATAGTTCTTTGTAATGTATTGTCCCTTGCGCATCTTAAAATTATTTTTCGTAACACATGCACAAGAAACACGTTCTTATTCCGCAATTTTAGAGAGAGAAACACTGCTTTTCTCCCCTAGAGAGAGAAACATTATGTTTCTCTCCCTAGGTAACATGTTCTTATCCCTAGGTAGCATGTTTCTCTCCCTAGACCTAGAGAGATGTTTCTTTCTCTAGAGACTACGATTATTAGCTGTTTCCTAGGTAACTAGTTACGCAACCCATATTTGACATTTGTTCCGATAAGACAGTAATTTTGTGCACTTGTTACGAAAAGTATAATATGCTTCACGGGAGGGCGCGATTATCCCTTGTTTCCCTCCCTTGATGCATAACATAGTATATAAACGTATAGGTACTGAAAATAAATTCGTTCTATTAACTGTCAATATGACAAGTTCCTGTTTTGTTTGTATCTCTGGTAACTACTGAAAAAAGCGCGCATTTAATATATTTTTTCTACGATTGCTATGAAAAGTTGACAATTACGCTCTCATTTGTCATCGTAAAGTTGACGTTTTCTGTGAAACAATAAAAAAATATCTTTTTTGCGCGTCTCCAATGGCAACGCGCGAAAAAGACGTTAAATGCGCGCGTTTCCAATGGCAACGCGCGAAAAAGATAATAAATGCGCTCTTATTTCAATAGTTACCAGGGATACAAATAAAACAGAAAGTTGTCATATTGACAGTTGACAGAACGAATTTATTTTCAGTACGTATATGTTTTTAAACAATTTTAAGATGTAATCGTAGAAAAAATTATGTGTGTATCACGAGCGTAAAGTGTCTTTGTTCCTCTTGCACTATTGCAGCTCACGCTGTAATTACAGTGTTCGAGTAACAAAGAATCACTTTACGCTCTTAATACACAAATAACTATTTCGCGCGTTGCCATTGGAGACGCACAAAAAAGATTTTTCGATTGTTCCACAGAAAACGTCAACTTTACGATGACAATTGAGAGCGTAATTGTCATCTTTTCATAGCAATCGTAGAAAACATATCTTTCATGTGTGGGTATTATTATTATTTATTTTATTATATTATATATGAAACAATAAATGGTATGTGGATGAAATTGAGGATGAGAGATTAGCTGGACGCCCTAGGAATTTACTAGTATGGTTTGTTGTGTCAACAAAAGTTTAGACAAACTTGAATAAAAGATAGAAAACAAAGAATAAATAAATATTGAATGAATGTTTCAAGGGTGTCTGCTACCATATTTAAATGTGCAAAGCGTAATGTTAAGTACGTATATTAATTATTATCATATTTTTGGATGGCCTCAATAAAAAAAAGTTGTTTTAATTATTTTGTGGTTATTAATCTAAGATTATATTTATTTATTTATTAGATGTTGCATAATAGGAAATTAATTCCAAATACAGAACAGAAGGCTAATAATAGAATCTATACCAACTTGAAGATGTAGTTTGCTAGGTTTACATTAATAAACTTTCTGAATTTGAGCTGTTGAAATGATAAAGCTACAACTGTCATTATTGTCAACTTTAGTGTTCTGATTTCCTGGCAATTTCTTTCTAATAATCTGCTTAGAAACAAAGATAATTACATCCAAATTTACAGAAAAAAAAATCTAGATCGAAAAAAACAACAAGCATCGCTCACGCAACATCCAAATATCCGTGACGTCAGAAGTCGGTTCCAGTGGCAAAAACTTAACACGGTTTCCGTGTCCTAACATATACTCACACATCGATACACATCTGACATGTGTGTGTGACATTTTGTAACATGGCCCAAGGTCATCCGGTCCCAAACAAAAGGTGAACACGCGCAAAGCCAACTAGAAATAACTGCAAATAATTGAAGCTCTCGCCGGAGTGTCTAGGACGGGATTTTAAACAGTGCTTCTAAAAATGTCCATAATTTCGCAACATATTTTATATTTAAATATGAAAATAGTCGGTGATATCACGATGACTTTTTACTTATATCCAATAAATACCACACTGTCTAAGTGGATCAAATTCCACTATAAGTCAATTCTCACGAGAGTTACGCTAAAATTAAACGGCATTGGATTTGTAGTCTTCACATTAACTTATAAGCAAACTTTTAACTATTTAATTTTTTGAAAATTTATTAAGGTTATGAGTCGATTTTTGCATGTGTTCATATCTCGTTTAGTTTTTGAGATATAGCATCGGGAATCTGAAATAAGGACATTTATTTTTCCGGAGGATGAGGTAAAATTAGGAAAAGCATCCATTTTTCCGGAGATTTATTTAATGCCGCTGAGCGCATTTTCATATTTCGTTAAGTTTTTAAGATATAGTCTCGGAAATCTGAAATAAGGAAATTAATTTGTCCGGAGGATGAGGTAAAATTGGGGAAAACTTCGTTTTTCCGGAGACTTATTCAATGCTGTTGAGCGCGTTCAACGGTACAGTCCCCACGGCTCAGTAAAGTACAAACAAAATTAAAATCATATTTTGTATAAGTATATAAAAATGCGAGACTCCCACGAGATCCTCGCTTTCGCAGTCTTTATTATTATTATTATTATTACAATACACTGTCCAGACAGGAGAACCCAATTAATTGGACAGGAACAAAAAAAATACAAAAATATAAAAGTAAGCACATATATAGTATGAAACAAAGAATAAATAAACACTAAATAAAACTAAGCAAAATACAAATTTATCATTCAGTGTTAGCAAAGAGAAACTTCCTATAACGTGACAACGAAATACTAAAAATATCAATTTGTGACTCACTTTATATCGATCTCGTCTCAAATTTCCTATTCTAATATTATTCTCGCCTCGTCATGTATTTCTAGCAATAATGGTACACTACATTTAACTCATAAAAATAGAAATTGATCTGTTCTTCGAACGTACAGGTTGTCACAAGTGCACTAAAATGACCCATTTTTAATGCGTGTTTTGTTTTGACAATGATCCATCTGAAAAGGCTACTATCATTCCAGAAACACGCAGTAAAAAGAGTACAAAATAACACACTTTTCACAATGAGTAAAAACAATAGTTTAGGATTATTTGTAGGTTTGTTTTGGATGCACTGTGTTAGCGCATTCACTGCGATTAGAGCGTTGGAAGACAGATGTCGGGTGAGTGGGTCACAGTCTCAACTCAAAGTGAACAGTTATAATGAATGCAAAGTGCGTATGAATGTGATTTGCCATCCTGTGCTCGTGTGTGTGTGTGTGTGTGAATGATTGCTTGCAGCTACTTCTATTAGGGACGAAATGACGTGTTTAATGGCTTGTCACAAGTCACAAGTTATCGACAACTCTGCGACTGACGATGACGACTACCGAATGACAGATTACGATATGAGACATTGACAGATGGCTGTGACTGTGCGACCTAGTGTCAAACATTCAAAATACACGAATTTATCTTTAATGACTTGTTTGTTTGGCTTTTGTTTTAATTGATTTGTTCTTGTAAAAAATAGAAATGATGTTTGCTGAGACTACATGATAACGAGGAACTGATAATCAAGACCTAGGAATTTAATTGTTCGCTAATTTTTATCACTTTCTATTTACTCACTTATTAACGAACTGTTTGTTATTGATAACTAATTGCCATTAAATTAATTTATTTAATAACTACAACTTCATTCACAACTTTAATCAATACAATTTACAATTACAATTATGAATTTGTAGAAGCGGCTTGAAATTTGAGACTTAAATTACAATAAGACTTTAAGTAAATTAGAGAGAAATGATATTTGTAAAGATCTTTGAAAACGGACATAAATGTACAGGGTGATTCAGAATTTCATCTATTAACTTTAAAAGTATAAATAAATATATCATCACGCCTTTTACCCATTACTGGGTGTGGCACTCTGTCGAAACATTAGTGGAGGGTATATACAGTATATAGTACTTAATGTACTGATCACGATAGAAAACAGTTGTTTATGATACACGTGTGTGAAGTAAAGCTTTTTTCAAATTTGTCCAAACAGATGGAAAAATGTGTTCATAATGTATTAAAATTTAGAACAATCTTAAAAGTAGTAAAATAATAGCTATTTATGAAACTAGTAAGGTAATAACCTATTTCCTTACTAGTTTCATACAATATTTTTTCTACATCCGTTCTAATAAATACGAAAGAGCGTTTTTGAAATTATGAAATTTTGACATATTAATGACAGTTATAAATTCAAAAAATAAAATATTAACACGTCATAATTCGTCTACCAAGATATCTGTTGCTATGTTACCTCATTATTTCACTAGTTAAATAATGCATTTCATTACCTAACTCAAATA
Organism: Pterostichus niger; assembly: GCA_947425015.1. Taxonomy (NCBI): domain Eukaryota; kingdom Metazoa; phylum Arthropoda; class Insecta; order Coleoptera; family Carabidae; genus Pterostichus; species Pterostichus niger. The sequence continues at coordinate 37,619,533 of OX380336.1, read as the reverse complement.
AGTGAAATAAAACATCTATTTCCTGGCGGAAGTAGAAAAATGTTATTAAATACGATGAAATTGATGAATTAATTAGATATAATATTTATTTTGGCATTGATAGGAGCTCTATTTTACTATTTTATCGTACTAGTCCAACAAAGTACTATTTTATAAACACTGAACAGTGTCATAAATCAAATAGTTATAGTGCAGTTATCATCACACTAATATAAGAGCTTTAATGTAACACCACATACTTCATAATTTAAACTATATAACAAAATAATTTACAATAATATCGAAAAATAGCTAAATCGATTTGATTTCATTTTATTATGAGATCAAATATTTAGATTGGTGTTTGTGGAGGAAATGTACAGCAGGAAAAGTAATCTCCTGTTTCCGGTTTGATTAGAAAACTATTTGCAATTATAATTTTATCAGACAATACACGTATCTTTAATTTACATTTGTGTCAACTTTACCATAATAATCATAAAATTGTCATAAATTATGCTATCATGATGATCCTGGTACGTTCACATTTTAAATATACATGAGTTCATGTTTTAATTACATTACATTAAATACATTACTGGTATATACGAATAAAATATTGCTACAATCTATTCATTCACGCAGAATTTATAATAAATTTTATGGTACAGTTACAATTACCAACTAGAAGAAATCACAATCCCTAAAGATGTTAGTGGAGGAGACGCCACAATATTATTATAATTTTATATTATACAGGGTGTTTCAGGACTAGTGTAACAAACTTTAACAGCTTATTCCTGAGGTCATTTTGAGCCAAAAATGTCATATGAACATAGGTCCTATTCCTTCTAGTTACCAAAATACAAGAGGTTGAAGTTCCATAAATAACACGACATTTTCAAATTTTTGTAATCAAGATACTTTCGGAAAACAAGAATTTTATTGAAAAGTCATACCTTATTTGTCTTAATTAATTTTATTTATTAATATTAATATGTATACGAGTTCAAGGCGCTCATTTTGAACACTTGCTGTAATTTTTTAAAAATTTGTTATCTTATTTCATATTGTGTTAACCAATTCCATGTTTGGTTATGTTGTTCTGTGTCTATTTAATTGTGTCATTTTATGTTTTGTTCTCTAAATCGTATTCGTTAATATTAATAATAAAATAAGGTATGACTTTTCAATAAAACTCTTTTTTTCCGAAAATATCTTGATTAAAAAATTTGAAAATTTCGTGTTATTTATAGAACTTCAACCTCTTGTATTTTGGTAACTAGAAGGAATAGGACCTATGTTCATATGACATTTTTGGCTCAAAATTACCTCAGGAATAAGCTGTTAAAGTTTGTTACACTAGTCCTGAAACACCCTGTATATGTATCATCTTGTAACATTATTTTATTGAATTTACTGTTTTTTTTTGTAGTTTGACATATATCATATGCCAATGTTTTTTTTTTTTGGTCTTTCGGGAAATAAATTATTATTATTTATTTAATTATTTATTACAGGAATGTAATCCCAATTACAGTATACATATAGCTTATAATTACCATTAATACACAGTAATACATTTAGATACAAATTGAATTCAACGAGATTTGAAGAAATTTGATTCCAATGAGGTCAAACAAAGTTACCGATTTTTTTTGCAGAAATAAAATATGTCGAGTAGTTTCGTCGTTGATATAAAAAAAATACAATAGGAAATTAATCATAATCGTATTTTTTAATGGGGTAGGTGACTCAGTGGTATCGTGTCTCATATATAGGGTATTCAGAGAAATCAATTTTTCCACAGAAATTAGTTTGTAATTAATTCAGTAATTATCCAAATAAAGTAGACTTTACTAGTAGGGAGGAAAGCAACCGTCAGGACAGTATTAGATATTTATTTATTATATGGGGTAGGTGGCTCAGTGATATCGAGTCAGCCTATGGATCTAGAGAACCCTGGTTCGATCCCCACAGCCGACAAACCATTATCACCAAATTAAATCTACCCCTGTGGCTCCCCCTCCACTAACATCTTTGGGGGCCGTGATTTGACGATGTTTCTCACGCATAAATATATCACTTACCAAGATCTGTTTCAGCAGAATGCCACACACAGTAATGGGTAAAAAGCGTGATGATATATTTATTTGTATTTACATTGAAGTAAAAAATCACATTCCTGTCTAAAATAGTATCATATGAATTGACGAAACAATCAATAGATTTGAATAAACTGTACAATAGAATCAAATTCAATCCTATACAATCAAACCAAATCAACACCCCCTACTGTTCAAACAAAACACATACATTTCGTCGGATGCCGAGGACAGTGCAAACACTTCCACGTCCCATCAACCACAACCGGAACCGGGACCGGTAACCGGACCGGTCCGATAGCGAAGCGGTAACAGAATAACGGCTCGAAGGTGTCTGTATCGAAGCAGGGGTTCTTATCGCTAAACATATACACTGTTATCACTGTTTACAGAAGATGTACAGTCGGAATATAAATTCATGAATTATTAGCAACTCCTTGCTGATGCAGTTATGTGGGAATTGAGGGATTTAGGGGAAGGAATGAGTTGAAAATTGAGGGTTCTTTATTAGGTGATATTTACTAATTTAACGTGGTGAAAATTGTTGATCAGTTAAAACTAACCCTGTGGCGTCCCGTCCACTAACATCTTCGGGGGCTGTGATTTGACGGCTGATAACCGCACTTCAAGCGAAGAAATATACCATTTACCAAAATTTGCTTTCGGCAGAGTGCCACACCCAGTAATGAGCAAAAGGCGTGATGATATATTTATTTATTTTACTTTTTATGGAGGGAGTTGATGCAGTTATGTGAGAATTAGGAGATTTAGGGGAATGAATGAGTTGAAAATTGAGGGTTATTTAGTTGGTAACACTTACTACTTTCACGTGGTGAAAATTGTTCGTCAGGGTTCGATTCCCACAGCCGACGAATAATTTTAACCAAATTAATTCTACTCCTGTAGCTCCCCCTTCACTAACATCTTTGGGGGCTGTGATTTGACGGTTGATAACCGCACTTCAAGCGAAGAAATATATCACTTACCAAGATCTGCTATGGCAGAGTACCACATCCAATAAGAATACAAGAGGGAACCGCACTTCAAGCGAAGAAATATATCACTTACCAAGATCTGTTTTCGGCAGAGTGCCACACTCAGTCATGGGTAAAAGGCGTGATGATATATCTATTTATTTTATACGGCCGCTTTTTATACGGCATTTCGCTATAACGGCCCTTTTCAATTAAGGCACATTTTCGATTTACGGCTTAAAATGTTTCGCTATAACGGCAAAAACAACTTTTTTCCCCATTGAATTGGTATGAATTTGTATTAGAATTGATTGATTCCTTATACGGCTTTTCGCTTTGCGGCCAAGTTTCGTGGAACGTATGTAGGCCGTAAAGCGAGGTATGGGTGTACATTTTAATTTTGTTGAAATATCTATGGAGTAGGTGGCTCAGTGGTATCGAGTCGGCCTGTGGATCTTGAGAACCTTGGTTCGATTCCCACAGCCGACAAACAATTTTCACCAATTTAAATCTACCCCTGTGGCTCCCCATCCACTAATATCTTTGGGGGCCGTGATTTGTCGGCAGGTAACCTCACTTCACGCGAACAAATATATCACTTACCGAGATCTGCTTAGGCAGAGTGCCACACCCAATAATGGGTAAAAGGCGTGATGATATATTTATATTTATATATATTTATATATCAAAGTTGATATTAAATACTAGCAGGTTAGGTATAAACAATATTTTATGAAATAATAAATAATCGAGATACAACTGCTAAATAAAAGTTCTAAAACCGCTAAAATCATGTAACCCATCCTGGGTATATTTGCACATTGATAAGCTACAAATCCAAAGTTAAATCATTGCAAAAATGATAATCACGCACGAGACAAAATCAATTCATTGTCGCGTGTAAATGTGCGCAGCTGTATCGTGCAAACTTAGCTTATACGAGGCGAGCGACAATAAAGAGCACATCCGGTGCCTCTGACACAGGAATCGAGACTTTATGTCCCAGTGACGTACGAGTGAGAGTTGCAGAGTACGCAGAGTGCACTCGGTGCAATCAGAGCGCGAACTAGATGGCTATGAGCGACGAGCCAGAGAAAGAAATCGCAGAGAATCGCAAAGGTTGGAATTTGCGAATTTGTGATGAGAGGTTATCAGTGTATTCATGAAGGAATAGATATGAATGAATAAGAAATCATGTCAGTTTGATTGAGGTTTACTCGTTTTTTGTTGAACTGAAGTGAATGGTGATTTTGTTTATTCGTTATTTAACAAAAGAGACTTGGCACTATCAATGACTGTAAACCATTTTATTTTGTAGGGAGTACTTGTCATTTGTATATCCGTCGGTAAATAATGAAGTACATTAAGTAATGATTTTGATAAGAATAAAGTTAACATTATGGGGTAGGTGGCTCAGTGGTATCGAGTCGGCCTGTGGATCTTGAGAACCCTGGTTCGATCCCCACAGCTGACAAACAATTTTCACCAATTTTAAAAAATCTACCCCTGTGGCTCCTCCACCACTAATATCTTTGGAGGCCGTGATTTGACGACTGGTAACCACACTTCACGCGAAAAAATATATCACTTACCGAGATCTGCTTAGGCACAGTGCCACACTCAGTGATGGGTAAAAGGCGTGATGATATATTTATTTATTTATTTTTTAAAGTTAACATTATTTACCGGTTGTACATAAGTATCTGGTCTGTTGAACTTTATAAATTTAAATTAATTATCAAGTCCGTTCCCAAAAATAGAGCACCATTTCCAGTTTTTACAGATAAAAATAAAATATATTAATGATAATAACTTTGACCTAATTTTATTCAATTTATTTTGGTGTTTTACTTTTAAAATTACGGATTCACGAATTAGAAAAATTATGAAAAGTTATGAAGGTAGTTAGACTTAACCGATATAAATTTTTCATATTTTAATATTTTATTTTTTTTATTCTGGCTTCCTGGCGGACCAACTGCTAAGGTTATATGCCGCCATTACGCCCTGATCCTGCGTTTTAGATCTTAAAGTCAACAGCAACGCGGGTTTCTCGGGACGGTCACCCATCCAAATACTCCCCGCGCGCAACGTTGCTTAACTCGCGTTATCGCATAGATCAGTTCCAACGAGTTGAGCCATGGCCGTTGACATTTTAATATTTAATTGTTTTCTGATACGACTTTTATGTGAATCTATTCAGTCTGATTTCTATTCCATACCTAGGGAAACATACATACATATAACATTGAAATATATCGTATTTATTACAAATATTGAATGAATGAATAGCAAGTAATCAAAATGCTGTGATGGAGGGGTTATCTTATTCAGTCTGATTTCTATTCTTTTCTTTAGAGAAATATACATATAGAACTAAAAAATTACTCAATTCATTACTGATATTCCATGTTTTTCTCAATTCCAGGCAATCTTTGAAACGTAACAAAAATAGAAAACAAAATAACATTTGAATTACATAGAGACTATAGCACAGTTGGATAAGAGTTGGAGTTTAAATGTCCCAGGTTCAGATCCTGGCGGTACCCCAATTAATTCAATTTGGTATCACCAATTGTTAAGTATTTATTTTAAAATACTAATTAAATTAATTAAATACATGAATATGGGGTAGGTGGCTCAGTGGTATCGAGTCGGGCTGTGGATCTTGAGAACCCTGATTCGATCCCCACAGTCGACAAACAATTTTCACCAAATTAAATCTACCCCTGTGGCTTCCCTCCACTAACATCTTTGGGGGCCGTGATTTGACGGCTGGTAACTGCACTTCACGCGAAAAAATATATCACTTACCGAGATCTTATGCAGAGTTCCACACCCAGTAATGGGTAAATGGCGTGATGATATATTTATTTATTTTAAATACATGAATTGTGGCGAGTTGTTTTTTTTCTAGATATATTTAATTGTTGATTAACTAATTAGCTATGGAAGCAAGTGGTACCAAATGTAGATACATGATTTGTCCTTTTAAAAAGGACAATTGTATAGTTTGTTCAAGTAGCATGTGGACGTCCACGCGAACGAGTTTATGGCTGGCTGGTTATCAGGTTGAGCGAGCGTTCGACCACGAGTGCACAGAGCACGGCGTTCAAACACGGCAGGTCGTTAACCTAAAACTGTGCAAGTCGTGCGCACGGCTACAAAGCCAACACGAGCACCGCCAGCGATACCATGGACGCGGACTGCACTCACTTATAAGCGCTGTGGAGGAGACCTCCAGGTGATGGACGTGCAGGACTGATGTCTACATGCCTCCAACCAACTCAATACAGAGATTTTATTATTTCTATGATTTGTTTCAATTTTTTTATGTACCTAGTAATCTAGTCAAGGAGACCGAAATCTCTGGGTAGCCTATTGGGATATCAGTTTTTCCTTTTGCAGAAATAGCCAGTTTATTTTAGACAAATAATAATTCAAAGACAATTAAATTCTGCATCTAAATCATATTTTATTTTACGTTTCGTAATCGAACTAACTTTAACGGATTTTAAGGTTTTGTAATAATTGTTTCTTTACAGTAACAGCCGTGGAATTAAAAAAAATAAATAAACAAATGTATAACGCTTTACTCGTCAAAAAAGTTTATTTTTGAATGAATTTGTAATTCATTTAAGTGACAATACATGTTACTGTAGTCATATTATTATTCACAACAAACTAAACTTGCCTGGCAGTTTAAAATGACATACATTTGTTTGTCATTTTGTTTCATGTCAAGGAAACATGTTTTATAATGTGATTTTATTTCCACCTTCTATATAAATGACACTTTATATAGGTATTAATACTAATTAAGTAAATGAATAATAACAGCGCGTTGCCCTGTAAAATTTTACAGGCTCATAGAAGAGACCTATAAAATTTTACAAGGCTCATGAAACAAAAAAACTAATATAAACTAATTTAAAGTTATTTCTATAAAGACAAGGTAAAATTTGAGAAAAGTTTATGTGTTTTTATGATGTATTGTTTGTGAATGCGCAGCCGGGCGAATGCAATTAATCGGTGTAAAAACTCAGAGTTTCCTCTTTTAAAATAGCCGCAAAGTATAAATATTTAGGCGTTGAACTCGCGATATTAGTCCACGCACCGTGCTATTAAATATAAACGCCTTAATGTTTACTTGGTTCCGACTAATTCAAGTGCTTGAACTCGGACGAAATGTCATGGTTCATGGGAATCTGCACTTTACAAGACCTACACATAAACACTCAATTCCTACCAAACTACTTTACATTATTTACGCTATAATATACTATATTTCTATTTAATTGAAATTTTATAATTTCATAGATCGATCTAATTTAGGGATTTATGTGACATGTGGTAACATTGATGAATAAATTTTGAGGTTTTTCAACTTGTACATTGAAAGAATATACTTGTGAAAATGATATTTCTCTCACTCAATTTAATTGTGACAGTTTCCCTCACTAGTGATGAATGTAAATGAAAATAAATAACTTTCCTCACTAGTGAGGGAAACGGTTACTATCACAACTAACTGATTTTTTGTCATATGACATGCCTGAAAGTACAGTGATGATCATAAATTTAAAGTTAAACTAAATTGAGTGAGGGAGGGTGAGTACCAATTTTACAAAATAAAAAGTTACCAAAAACAATAGCTTTCATGAAAAACTGTTTTCAGTATAATAACGGACCAAATGTGAACGAAACATATATTAAAAAAAATTATTTCATATTTAACCATTTCATAATGAAATAAAACAAGTAAAAAATACATAATGGGGTAGGTGGCTCAGTGGTGGATTTTGAGAACCCTGGTTCGATCCCCACAGCCGACAAACAATTTTTACCCCTGTGGCTCCCTCTCCACTAACATCTTTGGGGGCCGTGATTTGACGGCTGGTAACCGCACTTCACGCGGAAAAGTATATCACTTACCGAAATTTGCTTAGACGGAGTGCCACACCCAGTAATGGGGAAAAGGCGTGATGATTTATTTATTTATTTATTTTTAAAAAATACATAAATTGTTGATTTGCAAAACACTGTTTTCCCATATTAATCGGCCATGCTAATTTGCATATGCAGTAACCCGGAAGTTTGAAATCACAACAATGAATATTACATTATAAAAGCCTTTGGTGATCAGTCAATAGGTACGTTTATGGAAAATATCAGCATAAAAAATGTAAATATCAATTTGCAATTCTAAACAAAACAAAAAAATACCCAACAGCAAAGCCAAAAATGTTCAATTCAAACTGAAAATATCAATATCATCAGTCAAAATATAGGTTACAAAACAAACGAATCAAAGAAAAAATAAACAAAAACAATCGATGATAAAACAAGCGAAAAACAAAACAAACAAAAGAAAGAAAGTAGCTTCCGCGTCACAGCCACCCAAAAACAAAACAAGTGAAATAAAATAACAAGTGATGATTTCCGGGCCTGGGCTCTCGTTTAGGATGTCGTCATCCAATTATAATTATAGCAGCCGAAATGTGCAGCAACGCCAGTGTTTTACACTAGTAGCGTGCTAGTAGTGCGCTAGTAGCGTGGTGAATTAAATCCGGTTTATTGCGATTGGAATAGTAGGGCGATGATGGTGCCACTGACCCAACTTTTATTTCCTTTTTATTGTTTTAATATTTGTTTTTACCGGAATCGCTCATTGCAAATTTTCATACATTTTCACTTGTTTTGTTATTTAGTAAAAATTTTTGTCGGTTGTGGGATTCGATCCCAAGTTCACAAACTCACAGGCCGACTCGATACCACTTCTTCGTCATCTCTGCCCCTGAATTTCATGTTTCATAATTTGTTCCCCCTTAAAGACGGCCCTGCACGAACCTACATTCAAGTAGCATCACTAATTATCAGCACTAATGATTATTAAACTTTTATTTCCTTTTTATTGGTTTAATATTTGTTTTTACCGGAATTCACCTCATTGCAAATATTCAAAAAATTTCATTTGTTTTGTTGTTTAGTAAAAATTTTTTGTCGGTTATGGGATTCGAACTCGAGTTCACAAACTCACAGGCCAACTCGATATCACCGCTTCGTCATCTCTGCCGCTGAATTTCACGTTTCATAATTTGTTCCCCCTTAAAGACGGTCCTGCACGAACTTATATACAAGTAGCATCACTAATTATCACCACTAATGATTATTAAACTTGTGTTACTTGTGATATGTGATACATGTCATGTTGTGATCTTGTGCATGCTTAGAATTAATTAACTCTGTTACGCAGTGTTACAAATAGTTTTTATATGACATAATCACGGAAAATTTATGCGAATTAAATCATTTTCTTCTTTTGATTCTTCTGAATTATTTAGATCGCGAGATAAATAGTTGGCATTGGAATTGTAAGTAGAGCAAAACTTGAAAATGTTGTAAAAAGATATTCTTGGCATTTTCAGAAAAAAAATATAGATTGGATTTAATCCTGCATCATTTTTTTCAGTCGGATATATTTTTAAATAACTTTTAAATTATTAAATTTTAATGATACATTTATCAAATTTTATATGTACAGCAATACTTTTGTAACTATTGATTAATATAAAAAAAATGTATATAATAACGGTCGTAATTATATTATTATTTTTTTCAATATTACATAAGAAAATGACATTTCCCTCACTCAATTTATTTGTGATAGTAATCGTATCTCTTATTCCTCCTTTGATTTATATAAAATAATTATTAAACTTCTTGTATCCCAAACGTAAACATGTAATTCTCACGTTTAAAAATACACGTGGGAAAGGGCCATTGCAAAACTCGCTATCGCTCGTGCTCAGGGTTCGTAAATATCATGATATTTATAATAAATATCAAAATATCTGATATATAGGATATACATATATATCAGATAAATATCACATTTTGGATATATATTTTTTAATTTTAGTTTTTGTACACATTTAGAAAAACTGAAAAATTCGAAAAATTTCACTTTTCCGGAGGCTATATCTCAAAAACTAAACAAGATATGGAAATGCGCTCAACGGCGTTGAATTCCCCGTGTCCGAATTGACTTATAAGCAAATTTTCATACAATTTTATGCAATTTAATATTTTTAATTATTTCCTAAGGGGTACCCCTTTGGTTTTTTCAGATTTTAATTCAATTTTCCCAAAAATCCTTAATCGTAGGATTATTAAAACGAAAATTTACATACATATGTATTTTGACCCACTGAATCCAGTGGTGCAATCTTCAAATGCATATGACTTCTGGTTTTCGAGAAAATGTTAAAAAACCGCTTTTTGCGATTTTTTTGGCGGAAAATTCAAAAAAATTAAAATCGCTGAAACTATGTTTATAAGTTAACTGAAGCACGAGAAAATTAATGCCGTTGAGCGCGTTTTCATATCACATTTAGTTTTTGAGATATAGCCTCGGAAAAGTAGAAAAACTGAAAAATTCGAAAAATTTCATTTTTCCGGAGGCTATATCTCAAAAACTATTTGATATTTTTATATAATGGATATATATATCATTGCAAAAATATGACGATATATATCAAAATAAATATCATGATATATATCGATCGATATATATCTTCGAACCCTGCTCGTGCTCCATCTTTTGTACTCTTTAGCAATTAAACCCTTTCCTCACTAGTATTACAATATACTATTATTACGTTTTTCCACAACGTATTATTACTATAGTTGCATTTATATGTAATGATGGCACAATAAATTCATAGTTACGAACTATTTATTAATAATAATTAAAATGTTACTGTATATCCGGTTTTTGAAACATGAATTCTAAATAAGTAAAAGAACAATTTTTCAACACCTCAAAGTTCAGATTACCGTCATAACGTAAACAGAACGTAAAAATCAGACCAATTTTTATGCTTTCGACCTACACGCAAAAATAACATTAATTAATTTTTTAATTACCTACAAAAATACAGGAAGTTCCAAAAGAAACATTGAAATACTACCGTTAACATTTTAATTCATTTATTATACAGAATTATTAAAACTTCTCAATGACCTCACCAAAAATGCGTATTTTTCTTGCTTCTAGATATTTCAAAATTATTTCAACGTTTTTGACTAAAGTTAATTTATATTATGACAGAAAAATTCTGATGACGCCTGGATTCGAACCAGGGACCTTCCGCATACCGGGCAGAGATGCTAACCGCTACACCACGTCACCTGTGTTCGAAATATGGCATCAACTGAATTTTTCTGTCACAGTGTCATCAGAATTTTTCTGTCATAATATAAATTAACTTTAGTCAAAAACTACAGGTATGATTACCTTTAATAATCACACAACTTAATAATATTAGCTCTATTTCAACGTTATTCGTTGTTTATTGCTATGATACAAAGTTTTTAATCAACTCCATTACGTCAGAGGCATTATTATTCGTAATGACTGAATATGTTAAAATTATTAAAAAATATAATTTAAATAGAACACGTACAAATTATTTTAATTTATTCCATGATAGTCAAGAAAGCTTTAAAAATATTATTACAATTTTCTATATCTTATTTGTGTGAATTTGTATAATTATTATAAATTAAAACTAATTCTTTATATTTGAGTGAAAAATAAAATCTGGTATATGCACTATCAACATTAGATGATACATTATGTGTTTTACCGATCACCCGGTATCTCAGCTTTCTTCATCACCGTGTTCCCCGTGTATTTCTTTGTAGTTGTACCGGTAATAAAAGTACATCAATAAAAAATTCACTTGTTTAATAACCTTTTTTGTCTTATAACTTGAAACATTCAGTTTTTGATTATATAACAGGTTAATTCAATTTTTAGCACGCGTATGCCCCAGAAAGAGATAAAGGTAGTTGAAGAAAGATGGAGAATGTGAACTTCTACCTGCCGAGAGCTCTTATGTAATCACTTAATCATCATATGTGTAAGTTTTTTTTACGTATGTTTTTTAACTAAGGAGAAATCGAGGTTTTATAAGAGGCATTATGTGTAGCTTGACTGAAAACTTAATTTGGCGTGACAAGAAAATTATTAATTTGGCCTACAATGAAAAATATATACATATACTCTCTTTTACTATTACTACCCGGTTATTTTATAAATTAACCGACCGAACTACTATTTAATTATAATGTATACATACTAATAAACAATGGTCTTTGGAAAGGTTAATTACAATATTAAAATTTTAGTCGATTTTTTTTCTTTTTTAAAGCGTAGATAATTATTAAAAAGCCTTGTGTCGTTTGAAGTGAGATAGTAAAAGTAACAAACAACATTTTCGTAACGGAGTGAAATAGATATAGTGAGATGCGATTCAGTATTATAAAATAAATAAATATATCATCACGCATTTTACCCATTACTGTGTGTGGCACTCTGCGTAAGCAGATCTCGCTAAGTAATATATTTCATCGCGTGAAGTTACCAGCCGTCGCTACAGATGTTAATGGAGGAGGAGCCACAGGGGTAGATTTAATTGTTTGTCGCTGTGAGGCTCGAACCAGGGTTCTCAAGATCCACAGGCCGACTCGATACCGCTGAGTCAACTACCCCATTAAACCTCTATTATTCAATTTTAAAATATTCGAAAGAACTTGACACTGACGTCATAACAATGTATATTACTTGATATATATGAAAGTACATATATTATATTGATGAACGGTTTTTTTTAAATTTATTATTATAGGCGATGGAGAAATGATTGGTTTTTGTGTTATGTTGCGGTAACAGGATTTCCGATTGAACGCGTCTTACGGTACAGATGTGGTTGATATTGATCATTGTGAATCAACCACAACAAAAATCAATCACTACATTTACACAAACAAATTGCAGACGACCAGAGAATACAGATTTTTTTTTCAAGTTCATTTATAACATTATATACAGAGTGTTTCTATACCTCTGGACGAAACTTTAATGACCATATATAATTTGATATACTGATTATAGAACAAAAATAATTTTAATTAGTGTATTTCATTCCTAGCGAACATTTTTAGTGTCACTGGTTTAATAGTACATTTAATTATTTATAATAATAATAATAAATAATGAAATAAAAATACAAACACTGCCTACAAATAATCATTTATTAATTAGTTATTATGTAGGTACCTGGTGTAATGCCTTATTTTTTAAATTAATTGTTCTGTTAAACCAGTACAATACACTAATTTTTACGTATTTCAAAAAAATTATTTTTGTTCTATAATCAGTATATCAAATTATATATATATATATATATATATATATATATATATATATATATATATATATATATATATATATATATATATATATATATATATACCGGGTGGTGCTCGGTGAGTGCGAACATAGGAATTTAACATGGGATATTAGTTTTATGCAATTTCCTGCTCTCCTGTACATTTTACGGAAAAAACTGTAGAGGGAAGATTTGTTCAGAATTAAAAGTTACCCATGAAACTGTTTTTACATGTTTTATTAAGTTTTTGGTTTAGCCGTAACATTAAAAATAAATTTCGAAATTTCTGTTACTTTGTAGTAATAGCCATGACTTTTCTTTTATTTTTATGACAAATGCGTTAAATGTCAATTTTTGATGTTTATTAAAGTTAATCTTATAATTTAAATTAAATCAAAAAAAATCACATTTTTTATTCTTTGAACAAAGTTTTATTTTCATATTTAATAATAAATCAGTTTCAAGTTTATCAACAATTTCAATTTTTTTAAAAAATTTTAAATTACAATAATTTAATGTGAAATAATAAGTAATAATTGTAACAATATTATTTAATATACCTACATAAAAAAATAAAGAAATTACAATAAATGTTCAAACAAGCCACCATTTTCAGCAAGACAATAACCAAGTCTATTGTAAAACGAAGTTCTAACATTGGCTAATTGCCTGTCAGTAATATTATCACATTCTTCGAATATAGCTTGTCTTAGTAAATCTAAATTTTCGTAGTGTTTAGAGTAAATTTTACTTTTAAGATGCCCCCACAAAAAAAAATCGCAAGGAGCTAGGTCCGGAGATCTTGCAGGCCAATTTATTCCACCACCACGACCAATCCACCGATTAGGAAAAACCAAATCTAAATATTCCCGCACATTTATTCCATAATGAGCCGGGCACCCATCCTGCTGGAACCAAATATCCTCATCTACTGCAGCTGCCTCATCCAATGCAGGACCTATATGATTTTGCAGAAGTTCTAAATACATATCAGAATTTAAATTTCCCATAATTTCAAATGGTATAATCCTGTTCTTAAAAATTCCAACCCAAATATTAATTTTCTCAGGATATTGGGTACCTGTACACACAGTTAAATGATGATTTTCTGTGGTCCACATACGAGTATTCTGAACATTTGGTTCATTATTTAAAGTAAATGTACATTCATCTGTAAAACAAATCGACGAAATAAAGTGCTGGTCCCGATTTGCCTTTTCTTGCATAATTTCACAAAATGTACTTCTAGTTTCAAAATCAGCCAAAAGAAGTTCTTGATGTGTTTGAAATTTGTAAGATTTATATCCATGTGTTTTTAAAATTCTCAGAACTGTTGAATGATGCAAACCACATTCAGAAGCAATATGTCTTATGCTGTACCTTGAATTTTGAGATATCATAGCCAATACCAATTCTTCATTCACTTCGTTATGACGTATTCTGTTATTATTATTATTGCCTTCATTACCATCGGTCACAGCTACACTAGCTGTACTCTCAAATTTTGTAACCAGTTTTGAAATTGTTGATACACTTGGAATTGGTTTATCTTCATATTTAATTGAAAATAAATCCCGCACCCTCCTATAACTATTTCCTCCATAATAATTTTTAATAATGAAGACACGTTCTTCGTTTGAATAAACATTCATTTTATAGCTTACACAAAGATTTAATTTAAATTATAAGATTAACTTTAATAAACATCAAAAATTGACATTTAACGCATTTGTCATAAAAATAAAAGAAAAGTCATGGCTATTGCTACAAAGTAAAAGAAATTTCGAAATTTATTTTTAATGTTACGGCTAAACCAAAAACTTAATAAAACATGTAAAAACAGTTTCATGGGTAACTTTTAATTCTGAACAAATCTTCCCTCTACAGTTTTTTCCCTAAAATGTACAGGAGAGCAGGAAATTGCATAAAACTAATATCCCATGTTAAATTCCTATGTTCGCACTCACCGAGCACCACCCGGTATATATATATATATACCGGGTGTAACACGAAAAGTGAAACATAGGCGTTTAACATGGCAAATCAGTTTTTCCGTGCGCATTGCTTCCCTAATTATTTTAGCAAAAAATGTTTCAAATAAATGTTGTAAAGCATAAAATTCTACATCCGAATCAATAACCAAAATTCATTTTGACTACTTCATAACTGCAGAAATTAAATTTGAAAATTCACGTAATTTCAATTTAATAGTAATAGCCATGGAATTAAAAACAAGAGATGAACAAATGCGTAACGTTTTATAAGTCAAATTATTAGTATTTATTTTGACCAACTGTGATATTAAATTAATATTAGGGTTTATCATTATCAAAAATGAATAATTATTCAGATGAAGAAAAGTTGCAAATAATTAAATGGCATTATTCTGGCCATAGTTTACGACTAATTGGTGACTATATTAGCGCTATTTGGCAGCATCATGATATTCCTAGTACGGCAACTATTCAGAGGTTTATAGTAAAGTTTGAAAAGACAGGAACACTAAATTTCAAGAAAGAAATAATTGAAAGAATTTATAACAATGAAGAAAATATTCTTGCTTTAATAGAACTGGAGCCAACAATGAGTGTGCGGGAAATTTCCAGAGAACTAAATATAAATTTTATGACAATGCATAGAATTCTCAAAAAACATAAATACATTCCTTTTAAATTTCAAAACCACCAAAATATTTTGGAACGAGATTTTGAACTGCGTGCCTCATTCTGTGAAATAATGATGGAGAAATCAAATTGTAATAGAGAATTTTTAAGTAGTATTTTATTCACAGATGAATGCACATTTACCATGAATGGCGAACCAAACTGTCATAATTATCGGTACTGGTCACAAAATAATCCACATAATATTGTAGAATCGAGGACACAATATCGTCATTCTGTCAATGTGTGGGCAGGAATTTTTGGTGATAAAATCATTGGCCCATTCTTCATCCAACGAATAAATTCAGCATCATATTTGAATTTAATAATTAATGCTGTTGGACCACAAATTGTTGAAACAAACAAACAAAAAATGTGTGGTTCCAGCATGATGGCTGCCCTGCACATAGCACGTAAGAATAATTACACAATTCAATTATTAGCAGTTATTTATAATATAATTTTATTTAATTAATAACTTTAACATAATCATCCACCCAGTGGCTGTGCCAACGAAAAATTTTGGACTGGGAAACATGGAAAATAGTTTTGCGATTTAAAAAAAATTCTTTTTGTTTCATGATCAGCGATCGTACAGAATATACCCTTTAATTTTTTACTCTAAGTTGTGAAACACCCTGTATATTCGCGTGAAGTGCGGCTACCAGTCGCCAAATCACGGCGCTCAAAGATATTAGTGGTAAGGGAGTCACAGGGGTAATTTTAATATTAATTTCTTTTTATTTTAGAAATCATGTCAATTATGAGTATTAATCGCGGAAGAATATTAGTTCTTTTTTGCATAAAATTCCCTGGAAGTTTAATAATTAATTTTCGTACTAATGTAAGTTACTAACAAACATTTTGCAATTAGTACTCCCTAGCTAATTAAAATCTCAACTTATTAAAGGTTACAAAACCAATTAGCACGAAACAGAACAATTATATCACATAAAAACTTTCAAATTTCATCTAGGTGCTTCGTAATATCATCACTCACGGTCGAGAATATATAATATTATAACGAATGGTTACGTTTCTGCTCAGTTGAACAGTCCAAGTCTTGCATGATGTTGTGTGGAAGGATGGATGTGCAGTTTTTGTGTCATTAGTGCAGTTACGCGTAACGTAATGCCGGGAAAGTATGTTTTTGTGTTGGAGTTGCTATGATTTTTACATGATTTAGATTGTTATCTGGGCAGCATACACTGTGCTAAACTACTGAACCTCTTTCTGCTGTATAAATATACACAGATTTTATGCATAATAATGTATGAAATTTATTGGTTTATGTCATTAAATAATTATAATTAATTATAATTACTTTTATATCACTTACCGAGATCTGCTTAGGCAGAGTGCCACAACCCAGCAATGGGTAAAAGACGTGATGATGTATTTATTTTTTACTTCCTTGTACGAAGTAAAGGAAGTATTGTTATCGCGAAAATTTTCGGTTCTCAGATTTCAGTGGAAATACGCATTTTGGCCCTCCTTGAGTCCATTTTGACTAATTTCGTCGTGACGTCTGTACGTACGTATGTACGTATGTACGTACGTACGTATGTATCTCGCATAACTCAAAAACGGTATGCCGTAGAAAATTGAAATTTTATATTTAGGACTGTTATAACATCTAGTTGTGCACCTCCCTTTTTGGTCATTATATAACTTCCGGAAGTGGTACTTTACTTGAAGCCTATAATAGATTTTCATGAAAAACTATATTCAAATATAATTTAAAACTTTCCAAATTTGGTATATAAGACTACTATATCAATGGAAATAATATAATAGATTTTGGTTAAAATACACTAACCGGAAGTGACACATTACAGGAAGCTGCTAACAGTTTTCCTTGAAAAAAATGGTATTATTTTAATTTTAGAAATAAATGCTTCAAATAAAAGTTTTAGAGAATTAAATTCTGCGTCTAGCACATTAAGAATTTTTAAATTAGCCTTTTGCATAAGCGAGATATCTAAATTTAAATAGTATATATTTTGTGTGTTTTTTTAAATTAAGTTTGCTATGGATTAGAACAAAAAATCAAAAATAAAAGATTTTATGTCAAATATGTGCAATTAAAAAAATATCTATAGTTTAATACGCGTACAAGGAAGTCATGTGGTGTCCACATCAGATTTTTTTTTTATAATTACTTCTATTGCATACTTCAATCGAATTGAGACTGCTTTTTGTTCATATAATAAATAAATATATCATCACGCCTTTTATCCATTACTGAGCGTGGCACTATCCCCTAGTAGATCTCGGTAAGTGATATATATATAGTGCGATTACTTGCCGTCAAATCACGGCACCCAAAGATGTTAGTGGAGGGGGAGCCACAGTGGTAATTTTAACGTAGTGAAAAATTATTAAATGAAATTATAAATGTAAAATTTGTTGTTTTCCTTGACAACACTTTTACAATCTAGGCTGAAAAAGTGCACTTTTGTAACAAAATTTGTAAAAGTAGTATTTCACAGCCTGTCAGTTGTCAACAAAAGGCTACTTTGAATGCCAATCGGCAAAAAAATTGATACTGGTACTATTAGAGTAAAATGCATTAAAGTTAAAAGGATTATTGAAATGATAATAATAAAAATAATCTATAGAGTAATCATAAACATAGAACGATTGTCATTACTGTATCGATCGATAACAGATATAATCGAATTAATAATTATGTAATAAATAACATGTTTACCAATCAAATGACAATTTACAAAAACAAAATCCGTCTAATATTTTGTTGTTTTCTACGCTACCTAAGTTATTCATTATCATTTTGGTTACGGTTTGGGTTTTTGGGATAAAGTAAGAGATACTGTTTTTTTTTTAATTGTTAAACATTTTAATTATTTTTGTTGATGAATTAATTATTTTGGCAATACTGAAATATATTTCTATAAATTTCATACACCTCGTAGATAATCTTTCTAATATTTTGTTGTTTTCTACGCTACCTAGGTTATTCATTATCATTAATCAAACTAAACATATTTACAAAATGAAATTACGCTTTAATATACATATATGTCGTGATTTTCACCAATTTAAATCTACCCCTGTGGCTCCCCCTCCGTTAATATCTTTGGGGTGCCGTGATTTGACGGCTGGTAACCGCACTTCACGCGAAAAAATATATTATTTACCGAGATCTACTTAGGCAGAGTGCCACACTCAGTGATGGGTAAAAGGCGTGATAATATATTTATTTATTATTTATGTCGTGATGCACTTCCCGTGGGTTTGTTTTATAAATGGGTGGTCTCTCCAATCCAAATTCGGTTCAAAAAACAGTGTTTCTATTCAGCAATATCTTAGGTCAAATTACATTACAGTTACAAAATCAAGGTTGCCAACATTTCATGATTCAGGTAAAAAATTGTTGACTCAACCAAAACAAAATACAGAATGCAGAAAAGGAAAAAAGAATAAAATCATAGACTGCTTCTCCACAAGTCATGTCATTGTTCGTAGGTGTTCAGCTGTCTTCCAGCACGCGCCGACCACGAATCACGGCCTATTTCACCTACACGAACACGCACACACGCACACGCACACACGCATGAAGTATGGAGGATGTGGGCATACAGCTGGTTGATGATTTCCGCTCTAGAGATTGGATTTCAGTAGGATTTAGGTTTGTGTAAAAGATCGGATTAAAACTTCAAACATAATTTGGGACAGATTTAAGAAACAAAGATTGTAACAGGTATAACGAGCAGATGATTTGATAGATTTAGGAAAAGGTTATGTAAAGGTTAATCTTCAAGTTTTGATGATGATAATATTATTGAATTGAAAATAAATAAAAAAATAAATAAAAAACAACAAAGACAAAATTAATTGTCTTTAAATGCTCACTCGGTGAAACTAGGTTTAATAATAAAATATCAAAATAAACACTTGTCTAAGTCTCACAAAATTCAGCCTCCGAGTCACCTTATGAGGGCATCGTCAGAGGCCGGCCAGCACAGTTGGTAACCATAGAGATTGAATTTTGTGAGACTTAGACAAGCGTTTATTTTGATATTTTATTAATAAAAAAATATATCATCACGCTTTTTATTAATTTATTTATGTTACGCTGTACAACAGGAACATAATCCCAATTACAGTACAGGGTCCGCACTCACCGAGCCGCAGTGTGGTAGTTTATATAATTTTTAGCTTGAGTGAGATACGAACTCGAGATCTCCGGATTCGAATTCCATATTGCTATCCACACCACTGTACTATACATGTTGAAGCATTCTGCAGAGCAGATCTCGGTACTTGATATACAGGCTGTTTCAGAACTTATGACACTTATTTAAACCCTTATATAGTACTCAACGTACTGATTATGAAACAGAATTTTTTTTTCAAAATTTGCAAAATTAATTGCATCTTATATGAAGTAAACATTTTTTGTGTCACTGATTTGAGAGTTATTTCTAATGTATTAATAATTAAATTATAATTATAAACCCTACAATAGTCCATTTATTCATTATAAAACATTAGATAAATTCCTGTTAGTAGTGTTATAATTATTAATATATTGGAAATAACTTTTAAACATTAATAAGCATTTATAAACAAATAAAATAAATATATCATTATTTAACGAATTGTTTCGTCAAATAGCATTTTAATCACATGTTGACAAGTCGTGGCTTTGAACGTTTTAGACACGGCTTGAGATATTAAGCACGGGGTGAAGTTAGCTTCAGACATCTATCATTCTAACTTAACTTTACTTTTTAAATAATTCAATGTATTTATGTGCGTGAAGCAAAAATTAAACAATTTTTAAATCAGAATTTATAATGAATGCAGTCACTATTACAATGTCTCAAATAATGATTTAATTTAATAAACAATTAAATGATGTAATGAGAAAAATCGCAGCTATTAATAACAATATATTATGTATTTATGTTTGCATTATTAGGCAATTTAAAAAGTTTTGGTAACTATTAAGAAAGTGAAGACATTTTTATAGCTAGATCAAAATAACGCAATCATAAATGCGATGATATAAGAAAAAAAAAACAAAAATATTTAATATGGCATAGAGCCAAAACATTTCCAATTCAGTTTGTTTCTTTTCTACTGCACAATCTTTCAAGTTTAAAGAAAATTAATTATTCCATATTAATAATTATACTAGATAATATTAATTAACAACAGCTGCTAATCTAAATGAATAATAAAACAAATGAGAATTATTCTTAATGAAGAATAAAATGTAGAACAAATGATATCATCATTCATAGCCGACTTTTTGAAGTGTGCTTTTCACATTACATGGATAGTTAACCACGCAAATAGATGCATTATTGTTATTATTAAATCAAGAATATATGTTATTTTCTACTTAGCAAATTGAAAGTTTGCTTTTTGCACTGCTGCCTACACTCAAGATAAACTCTGACATCTTTGGGGGCCGTGATTTGACGGCTAGTAACCGCATTTTAAGTGCAAAAATACATATAATCGAAGTCGGTTATGGCAGAGTAAGAGATACTTTTTTGAAATAGATAAACATTTTACTTATTTTTGTTGATATATAAATAAAATAAATATATCATCACACCTTTTACCCATTACTGGGTGTGGCACTCTGCCGTAAGCAGATCTCGGTAAATGATATATTTTTTCGCGTGAAGTGCGGTTACCAGCCGTCAAATCACGGCCTTCAAAGATGTTAGTGGAGAGGGAGCCACAGAGGTAGATTTAAATTGGTGAAAATTATTTGTCGGCTGTGGAGATCGAACCAGGGTACTCAAGATCCACAGGCCGTCTCGATACCACTGAGCCACCTACCCCATTAATTAATTAATTAAAATAATATAAATATGTCATCACACCTTTTACCCATTACTGGGTGTGGCACTCTGCCGTAAGCAGATCTCGGTAAGTGATATATTTCTTCGCGTGAAGTGCTGTTAAAAGCCGTCAAATCACGGCCCTCAAAGATATTAGTGGACTGAGAGCCACAGAGGTAAATTTAAATTGGTGAAAATTGTTTGTCGGCTGTGGGGATCGAACCAATGTTCTCAAGATCCACAAGCCGACTTGATACCACTGAGCCATCTACCCTATTTTTGTTGATGAACTAATTATTTTGGCAATACTGACTAATATAATATTTCACGCCTATTTAAGGGGGGCACGCCCAACTGATTTAAGGTAGGATGAAATAAAAATAAAAATCTCAGCAGAATTGCAAGGATTTTACTACATAACTGTGTTTTCATCCACATATCTATAACTGCACGAAACGATTAAACAAATAACTGTATCTCCCAAATCTAGAGGAAAAGCCATAATTACATTATCTCCTACACACTTAAAATTCTCGTTAAAATCATTAAAACTGCCCAACGCAAACCGTTTAAACATCTCAGAAAAAAAAAACAACTTGAAACTCTCGACCGCTTCGTTGACCTTGTTGTTAATTAATTACTTAATTAACCACACACATACACGCACAATCACACACGTGTGCGACAAGACACGTTGTCCAGCTAGTGCTATATAGTCAGGGATTTGAACCAGAATCAACGACAAGCTGTACAAGGCAGGAAACAGATGTTACGCGCTCGACGACAATCATGCTCGTTCAACGGGTCTTGTCACATGGAGAGAAGAGAATATGTGTAGGGGATACATGGGTCATGTGGGACATATGTGGGAAAACAACAATATTGTAATTGGTACTATTTCAAATAGATATAAATTCAAGTTATAATATGCTACTTTCTGCACTAGAGTAGTATATTATACAACTAGGGAGAGAAATGGGATAAACAGTATTTTCTCACGAGAATTATTTTTTTTTTCATGAGCTAAGTAAGGAGTGAGATGAAAATTTTCGGTTGAACCGGTTTAAAAATAGAAAATTATGAAAATATGGATCTATATAGTTCGGAGCACAAGAAATCGAATGGCGCAAAGCGCAGCTTCATATCTCTTTTAGTTTTTGAGTTACATCGATTTTTGACTTTTTTTAAATCTCAAATTTGAAGGCCCATATCTCGAAAACTAAAAGAGATATTGAAATGCGGTTTGAACGAGCGTATTTCTCGTGCGCTACTTAACTTATACCGAAATTTTGAAAATTTTGAAAATTTTACTATTTTTTCAAAATTTTCTTTTGTTAATATTTCAAAAAGTTGAAGAGATAATGCAAATCTGTGAACACCAGTGAATTCCCCGCGTGAAAATACATCGGTATGCAAATTTTCAGTCATAAATTCGTACAGATATATTTTTTATTACAAAAAATCGAAATATGCCATTTTTTGAAAAAATCCTAAGGGGTACCCCTTGGTGTTTTTACAGTTTTAGGCCATTTTCAGATTTTGTTGTATCCGTTGAGCAAATATTCTGAAAATTTCCATACTCATGTATTTTTACGAGAGAAATTCACTGGTGTTTACAGATTTTAATTATCTCTTCAACTTTTGGAAATATTGACAAAAGAAAATTTTGAACAAAATAGTAAAATTTTCAAAATTTTCAAAATTTACGTATAAGTTAAGTACTGCACGAGAAATACTCTCGTTCAAACCGCATTTCAATATCTCTTTTAGTTTTCGAGATATGGGCCTTCAAAGTTGAGATTTAAAAAAAAGTCAAAAATCGCTGTAACTCGGAAACTAAAAAAGATATGAAGATGCGCTTTGCGCCATTCAATTTCTCGTGCTCTGAACTATATAGATCCATAATTTCATAATTTTCTATTTTTGAACCGGTTCATTCGAAAAATTCCCTCTGCGCGTTTATATATGTCAATATCTTTTAAACGAAGCATTTTCAATCATATCTATAAACTATAGAAAAAAAATTGAGGTAACTCAGCAACGAAAATAATATAGAACCATAATTATCAATTATTATTATTATGGGGTAGGTGGCTCAGTGGATCTTAAGAAACCCGTGCTTCGATCCCCACAGCCGACAAACAATTTAAATCTACCCCTGTGGCTCCCCCTCCACTAACATCTTTGGGGACCGTGATTAGACGGCTGGAAACCGCACTTCACGCGAAAAAACATATCACTTACCGAGATCTGCACCGGTAGAGTGCCACACCCAGTAATGAGTAAAAGGCGTGATGATATATTTATAATTATCAAAATTAATCTTTGAAATGAAGCTTTTGCGAATAATATATCTCTTGTACCTAACAAACAACTTCAATGACGTAATTATCAAGGTATTTGATACGCCATATATTTATAAGTGATTTTACTGCAGTAAAAAAAACTAATTTAATCTTGCAAAACAAAGATTTACTTTTACTACAATGTAGTTTTACAGTTATAGATGTAATACCGCGATAATTTTCTAACTTTTATAGCGATACTTTATATTTTATAGCAGATATTAAACAGCAAAATAATATTTAAGTCAGTAATCATTTAATTTATACAAAGATTTAAATTGTCGTTAAAGTCTTTCAGATTACAGAAAACAAATCTTGTTTTTATTTTGTGCTTGTTAATCTTTCTGGACTGTACTATACATAACTTTGAATACATTTCGGTTACTTTGTATTGTAATTTTCATACATTGTAATATTCTTAGGTAGCAGTACGCTAGCAGCTGCGTAATAAGGGTTTTTACCTGAAGAAAATTACGTAAATCACAGATGCTCAGCTTTGATTCTTGTTTTAAATTACCGACAAGGTTTTAGTAATTTCCGTTTACTTGGCCATTATCTTTTTCTAGTGTAAAGTCGAGCTTAAAGTGCTAATCTGAGTACTCATTAGTTTTCAACAATAACACAAATTTGTATAGGTTCTAACTAAGAAAAACCGTATCAAATAGATACTAATTTCTGAATTAGTATAGAATTTATTTGTCGAAATTTAAGTACGATTTATAGTTAAATAATGTAAAAAGCATTTTTTTACGACCATTCAATAATATGTATATTTCATAATAGATAATGCAGTTCATTATTCACGGCCGTGAAATAACTATTTATTTAACGTGGGAGGAAATGACATTTTATTATATGATTTTTCTAAGACCATTCTTTAATTTAATTTAAATACAAATAAATTTAAAAAAAAACAACCATAAATAAGGGAGAAAACCAGTTACTTTCCTTCCTAGGAAGAGAAAAGCCAATTTTCGACCCGCATATGAAGGAAGAAAAGTTTATTATCGTTTAAGGTCGTTGGCAAATAATTTATTATTAATTAATTCAATGTTTCTATAACAATGCAGCAACGAGCGTGAGTAATATAGTTATTTATGCAACTAGTGTTAAAAGTGGTACTCATGGATTTGCAATCCGCACTTACGCTAGTACTGTAAACTCGTGCAATAAAGATACTTTTCTCAGCATTACTTATGAAAATAACATTTTCCTCACTGAATATAGTTGCGAAAATAAATTACTTTCCTCGTTAGTAAATGATGGAAATGTCATTTGACATGGTGACCAAGGAAATGTTATGTGCATTGGGAAATACAACTCCTTTGATTTATATAAAATAATTATTAAATTTCTTGTATCGCAAACGTAAAAGTGTAATTTTCACGTTTCATGTTGAAAAAATAATGTTGAACAAATCGTCTGAAATTGGACTTAAATTTCTTTTCATGGAGAAAATTCATTTGTCGTTGGTGGTCCTTGCCACTAATTTTCCAGACACGTAACAATAATATAACCTTGGATAGACAGTCAATTGTTTTTTATTTAGTGAGAGCCAGAATTAGGTAAAAAAGCGGAAACAATAGATTACCAAATTCCGACGTGTTTCTAAAATTCTGAAATATTCAAACATGCACATGTCATGAATGAGAAATGAGTTTTACTTCGAACAAGGCGAAAATTCCTAAACTTGGTGTTTTGTGTTTGAAAGGTTGGTAGCGCGAACTTGTAGTTCTGCTTGAAATAATCTAGGTTAATGCCCTGGAATAAATGGTAACTCTGTTTTTATAGATAAGAAAGATTGTCTTGTTACAGAACAAATGATTGTGATTGCTTTTTTATTGGAGATTATCTGTTATTGTTTTGACGCATGAAATTGTTTTTATTCTTACTTTGTTCTTTTGGCAATGCAATTAAGTTTAACAACTACTTATATTTACTGAAAATATTTCCTTGTTAACTTTAAACTAAACTAAAATATATGTAAACCTAAAACCTTCATTTTTTATTTTTGCTGCTAAGTGTTGAGTGTTTTTAAATTGTAGTTTACAAAATTATATATTTTTTTAATTGTACTTTTTTTGTACTTTCAAATTGCTATAATAATTATTTGTGTATCAAGAGTGTAAAGTGATTTTTATTACTCAAACACGGTAATTGCAGCGCGAGTCGAAGGCGAGAGCTGCAATAGTGCAACTTTACGCTCGTGACACACACATAATTTTTTCTACGATTGCATCTTAAATTAGTAAAAAACGTATACGTACTGAAAATAAATTAGTTTTGTCAACTGTCAATATGACAAGTTTCTGTATTGTTTGTATCCCTGGTAACTATTGGAGTAAGCGCTCATTTAATATCTTTATCGCGCGTTGCCATTGAAAGTTATATCTCGATTGGTCCACAGAAAACGTCAACTTAACGTTGACAAATGAGTAATTGTCAACTTTTCATAGCAATCGTAGAAATTGGTACATTTTGAATTTCTTTTGAGACTTTTTGAAATGACTTGTATGTACAAAATACAAAATAAAAGTTACTAAAAAAGGTTTAACCCTAGCCTCTATTATTAAACTGTTTTCAGTATAATAATGGATCGATTGTGCACCTAAAGTACACAAAAAATAAATATTTGTCAGTGTCATGAATTGAAAATAAACTGGAAATTAATAGCAAATTTTTCATAAATGTCACGTCAAGGTAAAACAACTATTTTAATAGTTCTTTCCTTTACTGTGTTACCACCAAATATAAATTCAATGATATCATAATCTAAATTAGCTTCCAATTGCAAAAAATTAAATATTATTTTTCTAAACGACACGCTTATTTATACCGATGTGACAATAATTTAAACAATTTAAAATTCACCTTGAAATTGAAAATATACAAGTAGCTATGTCATGTTCTAGTTTTATAAACTTACACAGGCAATAAACTTGTTTATATTCACGATGTAAAGATTACTTACTGCAACTAATTCTAAAGTTTAAAACATTTTCTTTTCTTCATCTGTAATTCACGTTCTATTTAACCTAAAACCATACACTGCGACATACTCAAGATATAAGAACATGTATATGTACGTATGTATGTGTACGACACAGACATATGTTGTTGAATGTGGTTTTATTTTAATATTCTTGTCGCAATGGTATAACAGTGTACACATCTAGATAGGGGGTATTCAAGTTCCGCCGGTGGTTTAGTAAAATGCTTTTTAGTTGTCGATCATGAATACGAGATTCATAGCTGCGATCAGGATGATATAGTATGTTCAAATTACACCAAAAATCACGATATAAGTATTTTTTTCTACGATTGTTATGAAAAGTTGACAATTACGCTCTCATTTGTCATCGTAAAGTTGACGTTTTCTGTGGAACAATCGAAAAATATCTTTTTTGCGCGTCTCCAATGGCAACGCGCGAAAAAGACGTTAAATACGCGCGTTTCCAATGGCAACGCGCGAAAAAGATTATAAATGCGCATTACCAGGGATACAAACAAAACAGAAACTTGTCATATTGACAGTTGACAGAATGAATTTATTTTCAGTACGTATACGTTTTTTAATAATTTTAAGATGCAATCGTAGAAAAAAATATGTGTGTATCACGAGCATAAAGTGTCTTTGTTCCTCTTACACTATTGCAGCTCTCGCCTTCGGCTCGCGCTGCAATTACCGTGTTCGAGTAACAAAGAATCACTTTACGCTCTTAATACACAAATAACTATTTTCTACGATTGCTATGAAAAGTTGTCAATCGTAAAGTTGACGTTTTCTGTGGAACAATCGAAAAATATCTTTTTGCGCGTCTCCAATGAAATTATAAATGCGCGCTTATTTCAATAGTTACCAGGGATACAAACAAAACAGAAACTTGTCATATTGACAGTTAACAGAACGAATTTATTTTCAATACGTATACGTTTTTAAATAATTTTAAGATGCAATCGTAGAAAAAATGATGTGTGTATCACGAGCGTAAAGTGTCTTTGTTCCTCTTGCACTATTGCAACTCTCGTCTTCGACTCGCGCTGCAATTACCGTGTTCGAGTAACAAAGAATCACTTGACGCTCTTAATACACAAATAACTATATTGAGTAACTAGGGTCGCGCCAGATTCCATAAACTCTATCTGTATTTGAATAGTAGAGCATGTATTGGCCTGAACAGAAGGATTTTTAACAGTAGCATAGATCAGTGAGAATGAACGGATTTAAAAGTTATTTTTCCAAATGATTGCTGAACGTACTATACTATTTATTTATTTATTTATGTAACGCTGTACAACAGGAATTTAATCCCAATTACAGTACAGGGTCCGCACTCACCGAGCCGCAGTGTGATAGTTCATATAATTTTTAGCTTGAGATTCGAACTCGGGATCTACGGATTCGAATTCCGTAATGTTATCCATACCACCGTACTGACGGACAATTTATCATTTATTTACAAGTTTTATGGCCAGTTTCACGAACAAAAGCTAAATTTGAAACTTGATTTAAATAAATAAAAACAAATGGAAATTACATGTCAAATTAAATATTTGACACTGGTTTATACATTTATAAGAGGTTTAGTAGTATCGAGCCGGTCTCTGCATTTAAGAACTTTGGTTCAATTCCCACAGCCGACAAACAATTAGAAATCTCTTTGGGGGTCGTGATTTGACTGTTGGTAACGCGCAAGAAATATATCACTTACTGTAATCTGCTATGGCAAAGTGCCACACCCAGTAATGGGACAAAGGTGCGATGATATATTTATTTTGAATGTTTCATAACCGAAATAATTAGATTTATAGTTTTATACCCATTACTAATAGTGGCACTCTGCCGTAGCAGATCTCTGTATGTCATATATTTAAGCGCATGAAGTGCAATTACCAGCCGTCAAATTATGACCGCAAAAGATGTTAGTGGAGGAGCCGCAAGAGTAATTATAATGTGATATTGCCAATTGCAGGAATCGAACTCGAGGTCTCAAATTCACAGTCCGCCATGTTTGCACTGAAGTATCTATCTTAAATTTATTTATGTTATTTATGTTACGCTGTACAACAGGAACTTAATCTTAATTACAGTACAGGGTCCGCACTCACCGAGCCGCAGTGTAGTAGTTTATATAATTTTTAGCTTGAGTGAGATTCGAACTCGGGATCTCCGGATTCGAATTTCATATTGCTATCCACACCACCGTACTGACGGACAATTAATTAATATTAATAAACTTTTTATTTGATAGTGTGACAAGCAGAGTGCCACTCTCAGAAAAGGGTAAAAATGAGGTAGGAATATATTTATTTTTTATTTATAAACAAGATCTCTTTCAAATATATGAAATGAAATGAGTTATTCCAGACCCGTACTGCATAAAAATTCAAAAGTTCGTAGGGATATTAGGCATTGATATTCCAAGTTAGTTTTGGCGGTAATTTCAGGGTTATAGCTCAGGGGTGGGGGGTAGCTTGGCCCTTTGGGCTTTTACTCTTCGCACAAAATTCGCTCGCAAGCCAGCGAACTTATTGTGCAAAACGTAAACTGACATTTTCCCGCTTTGGGTATACGCTTTTGTTTGGCGCCCGACTGCTTATTTGCAACCCCTACTAGGTTGCTACCTGGCTATGGCTACCCTTCCCAGAACTGGAGGAAAGTCACATATTTAAGAGAGTATATTTCGAAAGGGAGAACAAAAAAAAACTAGTTTGAAAAGCTAATTTTTTAAAAGTATTATATTATTTATCTGGACATGTTATAATAATTTTTCGGGAATTTGATATAATAAGAAGAGGCACATTTTAAAACTAATTTTCATAACCGGGATAATCGAAAGTCCCGAAATCTTTTATCGGGATTCAGGAATTTGAGGCTATAACTCTGGATCTAAATTGAAAAAAAATGTACAGTTCTAGAAAGTCTTAATTAATATTCACTAAGTCATAATGATTTTACTTTTAAATTTTGTGACGTCAGACTTAAGAAAAGAGAATCTCAAACAGTGGAGCTCATATATAATTGTAGTCACATATATGATCTACTTTATCATTTAGAAACATATTTAAATGAAGTTGAAATAAGTTTCGTGGCAAATGCATTGCTATCAGTTATTTCAGAAAGATAAATAAATAAACTGTAAGATTATCTTAGTCAAATGTTTGATTACTATTGGTACGATTTCCTGATCTACACCATTCAGTTTGACTTTCCCTTCACTGATTTGTGTATACATAACCAAAGTTTCGAACTAGGCAATATTTATTAATCATTTTATCTAACTAACATATTCATAAATTAAGAAATAGTATATAGTAAATATTTATTTAAAATATATGTTATCAATTCTGTATATAACGACGTAAAAGTAGATATTTTGTTCAATATTTATTTGTACTTTTTAAACATTTTGACAGTTAGTGGCGCTAGTGTTGCTCTACCGATAGCATAAGCATTAAATGTTTTGGTACCGCTTAAGCCAGTGAGAAAATTTATTTTAAAATATCTACAGAAAACGTTACAACATTTATAACCTTTAATAATTCAGTACTAAATTAATTTTTATTAATTTTTCTTTTACAAATTTGTCATATATCGATTATTGTTCATGAGCCCAATTCGAAAAACTAAAAGTTCTACTAAAATATTGTTTTCATCATTTTAAAATCTCATTTAAATCCTAATATCACTTATGAAACATTAAAATTTTCAAACATAAATTAATTAACATTATTAGATATTGAAAGAAAATCCCAGGAAGTTGATAAAAAAAATTGTTGGTGTATGAGGTAAGGTATGAGTTGTAAATACGCAGTCGGGACGTATGGAAATTTACGTTTCTCGTCCAGGGCATTGCTTTGCGTGCTCGGAGGTATTAAGGGCGTAGAACAGTCTCCTTTAAGGGATTCTTGCCACAGCAGACCCACGCTAACTATGTTATAAAACCTCTGAAGACTGAACATTTCATTTTAATTTTTATGCAGAAATGTAGGGTTGAACCCGAAACAATTATTTTTATAGCCATCGTAAAAACTTGAAATAGGTCGATAGTAAACTTTACAATTGACTGATTTTATGTAGGAGTAATATCTAATTTTCTAATTGTCTTGATGAAGATATATTGGCATATCTATTTTAGCCAAATTATTTTTAAACTCGCTAAATGGTTTTATTCTTATTCAAAAACAACAATTAGACCTTGGCGATTAGATATAAATAGCACGCAGGATAACACTAACATAAAAATTAACAACTATTAAAAGCAGTTACGTTATTTAACATTTAACATCAAAATTATTTTAAAAATAAATTAATTTAAAGGCGAACAAAATTTTCTGTCAGTTTAATTTTAAGCACTTTACTTTAAAATTGATAACGAAATACATTCGACGCCAAATTATAAAGATAATTATTTACTGTAAAATTATTATTTTATTAGTAATTCAAACATTGATAAGGTAGTAATTGAACTGGCGCCATACTTTAATCAATTTTTACTGTGTTAATATAAACATAATATAAAACATAAATAAATATGTTAGATTACGTAACAGATTGCAAACTGAATGTTTAAAGAATCAATATAAATCAGTCCAAGGATTTTTATTTTAAAATCACGAACCGCTAACCAATACATGAAAACGAAAATGAAAAATTATTCGATAGATTGATGTTAGGTTAAATTTAACAATTGCTCTTATAATTGTAATCGAAGAAACATATGACTTTCACTGTTACTCAATTATTTACATAAAATAACAATGACCACGAACTTCTGTTTCTATTTTAAGAATGGTTTTACGATTATAAATGTCACCGGTATCGTTGCTATTTAAATTGAATTTCACCTCGTGTTGACATTTCTCTAATACGACAAACTTAATGGTGTAGGAAATAGCATATTAAAGTATCTAATGAATTTTTGCTGATTAATTTTAATTGTTAAATAACTAGAAGCATGTAGAAATATTTTGCGGAAGCTACCGTATTATTAAAATAATGGTTGGTAATTTTACTGCAAGAATAATTTTTGTTTAAAATAGTTGAAATTAGCTTGGGGGAACAAGAGTTGTTCATTACGCTTAAGTAATAAAAATGAATGTACACCCCGTACGTTTGCAAACAAGAACACCCTTGAAACATAGTAGAACAACGACGCTTTGTTGAAAGAAAAGAAAAATTAGTACCTTCATATCAGTGATGATTTGATGAAATAACCCTCCAAGAGCGCTTGAATCCCGTTCAATATGCACCTCCATTTCGTAGCAAAGTTAATCTTTCAAAAAACACTAATGTCATTAAATAAAACACTCACTTTTAACAGATTATATATCACGCTGCCAAACAAGTTATTGTCCAAAACGTGCAGTCTAGTCATTGATAATATACAACAAATTTTGCCACACTATACCGAAATAAACACTTGTTTCTTGTCGAAACCGATTGACAGTATCAATAATGTTTACCGCACGATAAATCAAGCGTTCATATCTGGGGAACGTTGATAAAAATGATTGATAATTTTCATAGTTGGGATTACATTGCGATGATGATTACATTACACATTAACACGAACAGTTCTGGTAATTTTTTCATTCAACAATCAAACAAACAAGTATAAATACTCGAAAAATCGTCAGTTTTAAATGCCAACCATTACATGGCATTACACTCACCGCTGCCACAACCTGACTGTTTCCCCTCAAATCATTACTTTGTGTGCTTGCATTTCATTGGCTCGAACAACACTGCAGCGACACCGCGCGGCTCTACCCGGAATTATAAACCATAAACCGCGAATTATAAACCGTTATTTCAAATAAAATATTTATTTAATTTTTGTTACTAGTAAGAAATAATATGATACACAATTTATATAAGAATGTTTTTAATTATGTAAAAATTATATACATAGCAAAATTATCTTTGTGGAGTAATATATTGTTTTATAAATGATCTAGCCACTTCAGGGTGTCCTAAAATAAATATATATATATATTAATTAACAGTTGTAATATTTATCAAAAAATAATTACCTAATTGTAATTCAATGTATAAAAATAGCATAACGACTTGAATTGGAATTCTGCACGTAGTACTACGTGACTGCCAAACTCTTTTTAACAATTCAGCCGCTTTTTCGAATTCTCCTCTAATTGTTAATGCTACAGCTAAATTATATTGTAACACAGCGTGAGCTGTACCTAAATTCTGTGGAAACCATTCTAAGAAAACAACGATAATTACACAATAATATTAACCTAGCATAATTTAATTTACTTATTTGTGGTCCAACATTAGATGAAACATCCTCATCGTCATTATTTTCTTCCTCTGGAATTGTCAAAGAAATATCAGACACAAAATCTGGATTTAAATGCTCAATAGCTTCGGATAATTTGTCCATTAATACCAAAGCATGTGCTGCATATAAATGTCCTAACAACCTATAAAAATATATTTAATTTCCTCAAATTTTATTTTTTTATTGCAATGTACCTATGAGCCCCGGAAATTTTAGGCTGAGTTAAAAGTGTTTGAG
The DNA here is from genome assembly GCA_947425015.1 of Pterostichus niger. Taxonomy (NCBI): domain Eukaryota; kingdom Metazoa; phylum Arthropoda; class Insecta; order Coleoptera; family Carabidae; genus Pterostichus; species Pterostichus niger. Next base: position 37,585,862 of record OX380336.1, on the reverse strand, counting down.
CATGTTCTAAAGTCAAAACATAGTCACCCAAACAAATCGAAACATATGCGCTTGTAACCAACACTGAATTCTTCAAACTAGCAATTTCTTGAGGAGTAAGAGGCGAAGAAGGAGCTGGACCAGGACTGGGTGGAGGTGGAGGAGGCTGAACACCCCCTGGAAGTAGGAGAAGAGGTACAGGAGACGAAGTTGTCTCGGAAGGAAGAAGTAACAGAGCGTTTCGAAGACAAAGTGACGCAAATTCCAGGGTTGCTACTGGGACTGCGTATGACTGGCTCTCGGTGCTAGAACGAAGTATATTAAGAAACAAAATAAACACATTAATTAATTATTAGTGAAACATACAGAATCATTTAAAAAAATGGCATTAAATCGTGCCATGAAAAATAAAGATAGAAGCTTATCAAAATCGGTGAATTTTTTCGTTGTCAATTATGACAGATAATTACCTAATTAATTTCAAACATACTGCTACGATTTGATGCCATTTTTTAAATCACCCGATATATCGAGTGAAAGATTGATTAAAACAATCTAAGAATAAATGGTTGGCTATGATTGAACTATGGGAATGTTATAATTTTTTTTCTGACCTGTACTTCATATCTTTGGATAAATGCGACGCCAAAATCAATTTTCGATGTTTGCCTGATCCAATAATTTGCTCAACAATATCTTTCTGTCTTTTAATCAAATTAAAATCATATTCATTAGTCTGTAAAACAATTATATCAATAAACAATCAACTTATTTTAACTCCAGTGACAACTAACAGGTTTATGAACTTGTACACAACATTCAGCGATTCTCAACCAAAGTCTAGAATTTCTGTGATATCTTTGAACTGCAATAATTAAGCAATCAAACGCTTGAGTTGGTTGACCAGCATGAAGAAGAGCTATTCCTAAGTTGTACGTGATTTCGTGGTATCTTGAGCCTCCTAAAGTAAAGAGGGGACGATTGGATTCACCTAAAATTTAAATGTAAATAAATTAAAGATATTTTGATGTGTTTTTATTCCTACTACCGTCAGTTTTTGGGAAAGAATTTACGGCAGTTTGATCTTCTTTTAAAGCTTGTCTAAAATAGTGACAAGCCAAATTGGTTTTGCCCATTGCGTGATGTATCACACCCATATTGTTGTAAAATATCACGATTGAACTTTCACCAGAGTCCCTAAAAAGTTTTACTGTATTTATAATTATTTATAATTAATTTTTGATAATCGTACTTAAAGTTAAGGCAGTCGGTTGGAGATGTATTAAATATTTTGATGGCATTTTTATTATTTCCTTTTAGATATTCCAGATGTGCCTTTAGACATAACGTTGAAGTATTCTATAAATAAAAATTATATTTAAAGATATTCATAATCATTTTTTGTTCATAATTCGGAGAAATAAGTGTTCTCCACTAACATCTTTGGGGCTTTGATTTGACAATTGGTAATCGCATTTCATGCGCATAAATATATCATTTATCGAGATCTGCAAAAGCAGAGTGCCACTCCCAGTACAGGGTAAAAGGTGTGATGATATATTTATATATTTTTTGCTATTTTGTATTAAAGAAAGTTGTTATTTCAATTAAAAAAATAATTAATTTACGCGTTTTATCTTTTTATTACTAAACATTAATTAAATTAGAACAATTCAATTCACAATTGCGCACAACTAAAATTAATTTGAATATTACCTCTACGCTTAGGTAGGTCATCAACAAAAGTTCCAACAATTAAGTAAAATGCATTTAATATCATGAATAATAAATTTTCATCAAATGGAGTTGGTCTAATCGATAAAACAAAAACATTTAACAAAATTCTAGCACTTTATCATACATTACATAACTCGTCGTCAACAGGGGGACAACAGCTCTTAAAATGACGGTTGTACAAACCTTCGACCATGCAATAGAATCAGTTTTATTAATATGCAAAGGTTTGGGAATGGCTCCTTTTCAAATCTCCAACCATAACTACAAAACATCTTGGTTGGGTGTTGGTTATACAATATTTTTAATAATTGCATATTTGTGTGGATTTGGGTTCATGATGTATTCAAATATAACAGGAGGAACGAAACCGGATTTACTGTTCAACACAATTACAACCCTTCAAAATCTATCCGGATTAGGAATAGTAATTGTTGTTTGGGTGACAAGCATAATGAACCAAAAAAGATACATTGCAGTCCTGGATAAAATGAACGAAATTGATAAATCATTTCGATGTCTAGGAGTTTGGACTTACTACAAAAAAATTCGCGAAACCTCAATCAAAGTCATTATAGGAAAATGTATTGGAATTTTCCTGTTTTTTCTACTGGAGCTGAACTCAAAAGGCTGGAAATTAAAACCGAAATTTCTTGTCCAAGGTGTCATGCACACTATTCCACTTTTAATTTATTCAATATTGAGTCTACAAGTTTATATTTATCTTAAAATGATTAAAGAAAGGTTTGGAATTCTGAACCAACATTTAAAAGAGCTTCAAAAGTATGAAAAATCTAGCATTAACATCTTGGATGTTAAGAATTACAAGTTGACGTCACCTTTAGGGACAAAATTGTCCATGTTGAGGCTTATTTGTCCCTTGCATCATGAATTATGCAAAGCAATAAATATGTTTAACGATATTTACGGAGTTTGTTTGTTGATTACTTTTGGAGAAAGTTTCGTTTCTGTTACGACTAATATGTATTATATTGTCAATAAATTGAAAGACTTTGAATCATCTGAACTGAATACTATTTTTGCGATGTTGGGAGCCTTCTTAATTAATGTTGTTGAAAGTATTTGGGTTTGTTGGATTTGCCATACTACTATTGAAGAAGTAAGTGTAATCATTTAATTTTTGAGATGTTTATAAGATTTGTTTATATTACAGGCTGAAAATTCAGGAATTTTACTGCATAAAATTGATTATGAAGAGGTTGAACTAAAAAATCAGGTTTGTAATATATTTGTACGTTTTAAAGAGCGAGATGTTTTCTCTGCAAATTTATTTTTTTACGACAAACTTCAAATTAGATTAATTCTAACTTTAAATATAGTTGGTACAATAAGAGTAATAAATTATTCATTCATTCACAGTAAGATAATTCTATAAAATAATGGATTTATTTATAATTTGTGAGAGTGAAAACTAATTTTCCTCATTATGTCATGAAAAGAAAGTTGAATTTTCTTCGCATGTGGTGAAAAACATGTTTATAATTTGTTTTGTAGATCGAGATGTTTTCTCTGCAAATCGCACATGAAAATTTGGAATTTTCCGGAGCGGGATTTTTCCCGATAAACTTTACATTACTATATTCAGTAAGTATTAATTATTTTTACCAACTACATTAATTAAATTATCATAATTATTTTTAGATTGTCGGTGGCGTAACAACTTATCTCGTAATTCTGATGCAACTTTCTGGATCTGATCCACCACCCAAAAGTCAAGACGAATAATTTTCTAAGTACTAACCTGTCCTTCTACAGTTGCAATTGCCTTAATCTCACGTTTTGCTGCTTTTAAAGAATGATTCATCAAGTAACATTTTGCCCGATAGATCATTAATTTGTTTCGGAATAATTCTAGAGCTGGATCTGGCTGCACCAATTAAATGTTGTTAATTAACGAAGTAATAAATAAATTTATGTAACTTACTTTCTGTTCTTTCTTTTGTTCTTTCTCGGTTAATTTTTCTTTGTCTCCTTTTTCTTTATTATCTATATTTGCGAATTGATTTTCAATACAAGTTATAAGAGTTAAAGCTTTATTGTGCTGTTGAGTGCAAATGTGTAAATCGATTAGAAGTAAACACACTTTTCGCGCTAAATTTTCCTCTACAAGAATAATTTTTGTTAAAAGAATGTCTATAAAATATTTGTTAGTTACATACCCATAGGTTCAATAAATTTGTAAATTTTGTCAACAATTCTAAGAGCTTCAGTAAACTTTTTCTGATGGTATAAAAGTACAGCTTGATTAAAAAATATAACACATTGTTCTACATCTTCAATAACGTCTGGTTTCAGTTTAGCTACTGTAAAAACGTTAGCCAAATATTTTTTAAACTGTTCGGTCTTTTTCTGTTCGCTTTTATAAAATTCTGCTACAGCTTTGTTATGAAGAACTTTAGGATCTTGAGCTCGTGATTCAAGCTTTGAAAGAAATTGTAAACAGCCAGAAAAGTTCCCTCTGTAAAGATTGTTGTTGTAGAGGTTATATTAAATGTTAGATACTGAATGACTTACTTGTTGAATTCTGCTAATGCAGACTGTGCATGTTCTCTTTCCTGATCTGTAATATCTAAATTGTCGGTATCCTTTTCTGCCATTATTGTAAAAACTAAAATAATAACATAACCAATATTTTCTATATTTAATTATATAGAATTAAACTTACTTGATTTAGATATACTTCTCAATAAATATAATCTCAGTACAATTGAACAGTTTAAATTAGAGAAATGTTACACAAATAACAATTATAATCAAATATTTGACACTTTTGACAACTCACTACAGTTTAAAATGTAAGCAATGTGAAATTAGGAACATCAACAAAGCACATTGACATGTAAATTTGCTATAGTACGTTTCACTACTATTGTACAGAGAGCAGTAAAAATTATTACTGTTAGTAATCGTTATTTTAATTTCTTGGACATACAGTAAAATGGAAAATTTGTTTTAAAAGTTGTATTAGTTTTGGTATATCATTATAAAATTTGATAAAATTACTAGGTATCAAAAAATTTGGAAACTATGTTTAATAATAAAAGAATCATCTGTCAGGATGGCCGAGCGGTCTAAGGCGCTGCGTTCAGGTCGCAGTCCACTTCTGTGGGCGTGGGTTCGAATCCCACTTCTGACAAATATTTTTTTCTCAACTTTATTTCTAAATTGTTAAGAAATATTTTTAATTAGTACCATTTAATTATATTACATAAAATAGGCTCAAAAATATTAGACGTAAACTTTTTAAAAAATAAATGATTTAATTTATTGTAATTAAGAAATATTTATTTATAAAATATAATTTTTCTACGATTGCTATGAAAAGATGACAATTACGCTCTCATTTGTCATCGTAAAGTTGACGTTTTTTGTGGAACAATCGAAAAATATCTTTTTTGCGCGTCTCCAATGGCAACGCGCGAAAAAGACGTTAAATTCGCGCGTTTCCAATGGCAACGCGCGAAAAAGATTATTTCAATAGTTACCAGGGATACAAACAAAACAGAAACTTGTCATATTGACAGTTAACAAAACGAATTTAGTTTTAGACGTATACCTACGTTTTTTAATCACTTTAAGATGCAATCGTAGAAAAAATTATGTGTGTATCACGAGCGTAAAGTGTCTTTGTTCCTCTTGCACTATTGCAGCTCTATTGCAAATAACTATTATAATTTATTGTTCTTGTTTTGTATAATTCAATATAATTATGTTATTATGTCAACTTTCTTACAAGTCCTCGATAGTATAGTGGTCAGTATCCCCGCCTGTCACGCGGGAGACCGGGGTTCGATTCCCCGTCGGGGAGGTCTTTTTGACTTTTTTTTTTATTCTCATTATTCTTTATAAATTTTGGATTTTTACTTACATATACAAAGCTTAAAAATTTATAATTGCTTGACTTTTCTTATTTTATAAACTATATTTGCATATTTGTTGAAATGATTTTTAGAAACACTCGCTTCTTATACACTTTTAACATTTAAGTCTTGTACTCCTCTAATGAGATTACTGCTCAGTTGTCTGATACGAAATTTGTGTCTCAAGTAAATAGAGACAATTAATATTTGTAAATTAAAAACGTTCATTAAAAAATTATATTATATGGTTGTAATAGATATCTCTACAGATCTTATTTATTACAGACTATCTTACTGTAATGTTGCAAATTAGAGAAATTATTTCAAATACTTCAAGAAAAACGTGTATTAATTTTACCTGAAACTGACAGGAAAATAAACATTTGCCTGAGCTTTAAGACTCAGGAAAATAACATATTGCCTGCCTAGGCAGGTAATGAAAAAAACGTGAGTGTCTAGTTACTTAACAACATCAAATACTGACTCAATATGTGTCAAATATTTCTTCTGATTGAAATTAATTTAAATTATGTATTATTTGTTTATAAGTTTCAGGTAAAATGTTATACGTAACACGTCAGTAAAGCGTCGTACAAGATTCATAAGCTGTTTCAAGCCTCGCTATCACTCGGCATGAAACTATCTACTCATCCTGTAATTGAACGCTATCCTGACTTTTTACGTAAATAACTATGTAATATTTATTTGACAGTTACTGTGACAGCTGTTATTTCCATCACGTATTTGTCCCTAAACATCATACTTTTCACTTTAATTCGATAAACCGCCCATTAAATATTTATACTCCAATTCTCAAATTATGTTAGTTAATCTTGGATTAACTAACATTAATCTATGCAGACATTAACAGCATAATTCTCTAAAGTCCAGAATTTTGGACTAGTCAAATTTTCAAGAAAGTTTAAATAAAATCTAATTTTGTTTTCAGAAAGTGATTTGAATTAACTTTTTAAAAATGGACTAGGATGAGATTAATCCAAAATTCAGGATTTTTTTTTGAAAATCAAATTCTAAAAACAGAAAATTTTTAGCTAAAGCTGAAAATTAGCTTCAGTAATTTTTAACCGATATTAAAAAGTGAATTCAAATCCCATTTTGAAATGAAAACAAAATAGTTTCAAGGTTTATTTAAACTTTTTATATTTTTGGTTTGATTTAATCAAATTTCTGGATTAGCTAAAAATATTTGAGAATCAAGCCATGATAAGAGGATTATATCCGGATTATTATTATTTTTTGAGGATTTGGGTTAACTTAATTATTTGCCTAATCCACAATTCAGAATTACCTAATTTTATTCTAGTGTGATTTTAAAAAATAATTCAAATCAATTGTAGAAAAAATGTTGTTTGTATTTCGTGCTCGAAATTCTTATTTACTCATATTTGATATACTGAAAATAGTACAAAAAACTATTTGATTCTCTTAGAAAACCCAAAAATATATAGGGTGTTTCAAAATTATTCCAAAAAAATTAAAGAGTATATATTATTTAATGTACTGAATAAATGCAAAAATAACTTTTCCTAAATTCGAAAAAATAATTACACATTACTTAATGCAAACATTTTTCTTGCCACTGGATTGATAGATTACAGTAGTGAATAGAAATTAGTAAACATTAAAATTTATATAATTTAATTAAAATACGGTAACAGTGTTTACCTCAAGTAATGTGCAATTATTTTTACGAATTTCGGAAAAAATCTTTTTACGTTGTAATCAGTACATACAATAATATATATCCTTAATGTTGGTTTGTAATAATTTTGAAGCACTTTTTATAATATCAGCTATTCTGCATAAATAAATAACATGAACAAAAGGTGGGAAATGGGAAATAAATAAGAAGAAACATAGAGTTTAAATAAAAGTTTTTATTTAAAAATTCGATTATTTATAATATAAATACGATAACATACATTATTAATTCTAGGTGATTTAAGGCATTATAATATTATGAGATGTAGATATCCACTATAAAACTATTCTAAGAAAAATATACTGAAGACAATGCAAATGCAAAATTCTACAAAATACTCAAAATAAATGCCATCAAATTTCTGATTGAGAACTTATTAAACGTGATGTTATGAAGAATAAAAAGTTGCAAGAATCATCTACTTAGTGCGTTATTTAAACAGTAATAGCACTCCCAATATTACTGCAAATAGAAAATTATAAAACGACACACATATATACTAAAATTCCTCTAATAATATGTGTCAAACATAAATCAATTTCATGGAAAAACAATCAAAAAAGATGAAAAATTTAAAAAACCAACAAAAATATTAATTTGTAATAAATATCGAAAAATCGTTTCTGTTCGGGTCCGCTCGGGTGTTTTCGTGCCGTGGAGGGTGGGTGCACCACACCAGTGGCGGCGGTTACGCCTTGCCGTTGATCATAGGCGACTCGTGATGTCCATTCTGGAAACCGTTGGTCATGACGCTCTTGGTTGGAGTGGACACCGGGCTCGTCTTGACCATGTAGGTTTCGCCTGTTACCGGGTTGCGCTCTGTGGTAACCACAACTAGATTAGTTACCATATATCAATTGCGGTGAATGGTTAACTAAAACCCCAACCGTGAAGAGAAAGCACAGCTTAATGCATTAAGCAAGAAAAAAGGAAAATCATCCTGTTCTTTGATGAACGAAATTAGTTTGTTAAAAAGCAGCATATTACCAATTGTTTCAGCAATAAGAAAGCGATAAGATATGCAGGAATTTCTATTAATTAAATATATATTAGAAGGTTAGAAATGCAGATTAGAAGACCAACAAAGAATAAGAGTGACTAACTTCTTTTTTCTGCTGTGAATCATTTCAAAATTATTCTGTCCCAGTAAGTATGGTAGCACAAACCATTTATTTATTATAACATTTATTCATTAATTATTAGATTCATTTAGAAACTATTCTCCTCAAATATGCAAGTTCATGCTTCATCCACATGCATAATATCTTTCATACAAGTATAACTCATTGTTCGTTTATGCAACAAAACCTTTAATCATACCAATCCATTTATTCCTAGGTTTGAATTTGAACTATACAGGGTGTTTCACAACTTAGAGCAAAAAATTAAAGGGTATATTCTGTACGATGTGCTGATCATGAAACAAAAAGAATTTTTTTTAAATCGCAAAACTATTTTCCATGTTTCCCAGTCCAAAATTTTTCGTTGCCATTGCCACTGGGTGGATGATTATGTTAAAGTTATTAATTAAATAAAATTCTATTATAAATAATTACTAATAATTGAATTGTGTAATTATTCTTTCGTAGTTGATACCTATTTCATTGTTTGTATTTAATAGGAAAGCGAATCCAGTGCAGTACTACAAAAAATGTTTTAGGTTAACAACCCTTAATTTTTTGAATTTAACAAAAATTCTTTTTGTTTCATGATCAGCACGTCGTACAGAATATACCCTTCAATTTTTTGCTCTAAGTTGTGAAACACTCTGTATATTATTTCAATAAAATTTATCCATTTTATTCCAAAGTCATCCACATAATCTCTCAACCTCAATTTTGCCTGTTACACCATTCTTTCATACGACATACCTTTCAAACCATTTCAACTAACATTTAATCTTCTGTTCTTCATCACGCTTCATCTACATACATAATTCCTTCAAATTTGATTCATCTTTCTTTCACTCAACAAACCTACAATCATATTCATCCATTTATTCCTAGATTGTCTACACAATCCTTCACACACAATTTCACCCACATACACTTGTTTCAATTGATTTTTGCACATGTTCCTTCAGTCAAATCCATCTTTATATTTCTAGATCTTTCACACAATCCTTCACCCTCAATTCATCAATTTTTCATACGACATACGTTTCACAGGACCAAAGTATTTCATCTATCTATATAATTCCCTTCATACAAGATTGTTTCATCTTTCATTCACGCAACAATCCTTCAATCACATCCATCCATATATTTCTGGATTGTCCATGCAATCTCTTAGTCTTAATGTCAGCAACATATATTTTGTTTCAACTATCTTTCATCGTTCATCCAATCTTTCACCCTTAATTCACAATATTTCATACGATACGTTTCACAGGACCAAACTGACATTCATAATTCCTATCATACAAGCTCATCGCAACAAACCTTCAATTATATTCATTCATTTATTCCTAAATTATTCACCCGTAATTTCACTAACATACACCTGTCGCACATCAATATGTTCCATATGTCCAAATTATTTTAAATGGCATGATTCAAATATTAGTTCAAGAAAATTTAGTTTAGAAATTACAACAATTAATGGAAATTTCAGAAGGTGCCTGGACTCGAACCAGACAACTTTCGCTTACCGACAAACGCGCTACCATTGCGCCACGTCATTCCTATATGAGATTGACAAATTTTAAAAGTGAAAAATGAAGTTAGTCACTCTAAATCGATGTCTATACTAACAGTTATTGTGTTAGTAAGTTATCAGGAAAGAAATTTCAGAAAATGAAATATTCTAAAGCTACGAAATAATTGTAGTAAAACTAACCAATGCAGGAAAATTTAATGATGCGAAATCAGCATAAAAACTAGAAAACAAAACAAAACGTATCAGAAGGATCAACAAATCAACAGGAAAATAATACAAGCAGCAAAATGTGTAAACAATCAGAAAATATCTGCAGGAAGTTTCAATAAAAATATCAACCATCAAAAAGAAAACCGGAAATTATACCGTGATAAATAAATCAATTGAAATCCGAAAAGCAGCAGAATGTGTAAAAATGTGTATCAGGACGACAGGATTTGAGGAGACATTAGTAAGTCAAACAACAAAACAGTGCGAAAGCAGAAATAGAAGCATTGCAAAAACTCTGTTATGTGTTATTGTGCACTAAGCATATTCTGTGCGGAAACAATGTATGTGACGTCATGCCAGTGTTTTAATACTTACGAGGACGGGGTGTGCTACGACTAACGGGTCTTGCGTCCCAAGAGACAACCCCATCGCCCGTCACTGGATTGCGAGGGCTCGATTCTATAACGAGAACATTTCGTACCTTTAATATCATTCGTCTTAGTTCCTTATCATCTTACTGTTACCTAAATGGACTTCCTTTTTAACCTCATTCATACGACCTTTTTCGTATAGTTTCCTTACAGTTATTTTCCTAAATCTTAAATACCGTACTTTCTTGTTAAAGTAATTCATAAGAAATTAGAATTTAGGTAATTTGAAATGAATTACTCATAATTATGAGAACGATAAATTGAATCAAATTTAATGTTTAGTGGGTTAAAATACAGTACTAAAAAGGTTGAATTAAACTGTATTTAAGATTGTAGTTTCTTCTCAGTCTTTAGGCTATTTATATGAAATTAGAAATTAAACAATTTGAAATGAATTACTCAAAATTATGAGAACGACAAATTAAACCAAATGTAATGTTCAGTGGGTTATAAAAATTGTAACAATATGAAAATTATAATTATTTGTACGGTGAACTGTTTTATAGTTTTCGGAGAAAATTAAGCAGAAGATAAAACGAAATTTAAATACCTCTATTACTACACAAAATGGTTTCATCCAAAAAGTAAATAATAGTTAACTAGAGGTAAGATAATTTTTCCACCAGGGACAGAAGAATACTGCAGATCAAATTTGTATGACGTATATGTGGGAAGTAATAGAATCACGAATTTGTTTGAAAATGAAGCAATGAAATGAAAACTATTTTAATAATTTTTCGTAAAAATAATAAGTAATAATATAAATAAAATATAAATATATCACGCCTTTTACCCATTACTGGATGTGGCACTCTGCCTAAGTACTTTAAATTACATTAACTAAACGTTAGGTATAAATTTAGAACCTCAAAACAATCCAAAAGTTCTTTTATGTAGAGGTTTGTTCGCAAATTCTTCGTTTAAAAACTCGTACATACAAATAATGAGAATTTTGGGTTGAACCAGTTCAAAAATCGAAAATTATTAAAATGTGGTTCTATATAATTCAGACCACGAGAAATCGAATGGCGCGAGGCACATCTTCATATCTTTTTTAGTTTTTGAGTTACAGCGATTTTTGACTTTTTTTTAAGCTCAACTTTGAAAGCCCACAACTCAAAAACTAAAAGAGATATTGAAATGCGGTTTGAACTAGTGTATTTCTCGTGCGCTACTTAACTTGTACATGTATTTTGAAAATTTTGAAAATTTTTCAATTTTTTAAATAAATTTTCTTCCGCTATATTTTAAAAACTTGAAAAGATAATGAAAATCTGAAAACACCAGTGAATTTCTGGCGTAAAAATACATAGGATTGCAAATTTTCACAATAAAATTCGCACGGATACATTTTTTATTACAAAAAAACGAAAAATGGCCAAAAATCGTAAAAATCTTAAGGCTACCCCCTTAAGAAATCTTCAAAAAACGGCCATTTTCGATTTTTTGTAATAAAACACGTATCCGTTCGAATTTTCTTCTGAAAATTTGCATACCTATGTATTTTCACGCGAGGAATTCACTGGTGTTTTCATATTTACATTATCTCTACAACTTTTTGAAATATCGACAAAAAAAAATTTCGAAAAAAATTGAATTTTCAAAATTTTCAAAATTCCTGTACAAGTTAAGTAGCGCACGAGAAATACACTCGTTCAAACCGCATTTCAATATCTCTTTTAGTTTTTGAGTTATGGGCTTTCAAAGTTGTGCTTTAAAAAAGTCAAAAATCGCTGTAACTCAAAAACAAAAAGAGATATTGAAATGCATAATGGTAATGGCATATCTCTATGTTTACTGATAAAAAAAACTTCCGGTATAAGACAAGTTATAAGATATAAGTTAAAATCAGTGAGATTTGAACACATTACTTCTAACTTGTTATTTAGTAAACACAAGTTTCATCCCGGTTTCATCCACTGGACTACAATTGTCAATTATAGGTAGTATTAAAATTGTATCTATCTTAGTACAGTTTTGACAGCACTGTCATTTTCTAATAAACTGATATAATGTAATCTAAATGGTAAACAGAATTTCGTCTTCAAACGTCGCAAAATCTTATTCTAATGTTGTGACTTACCGTGCTTGCTGATCGAGGACCTGCGAGGAGTTCCAGGCTCCGGGGAGCCGAACAGGCGGTTAAAGGAGTCATTGTGTCCGGAGGAGCGTGACTTGGACGAGAAGGACTGCGGCGAACCAGGCGCCGAAGTGCTCATCACGTTGAAGATCTCGCTGGAAGGGTTGCGTACTCTGCAATAACAAACAAACACTCTGTTAGTCATGAAGACAAATTTATGGAAAGGAGAGAAAGTGAGACGTTTCTTCCAGAAGATACTGTTTCATTTGGTTGCAATGTCCAAATTTTCATTGTTTAGAATTAGTAACTGCATTCATTGAGCCTAAATTGATTGATATAATATAATAAATAAATAAATATATCATCACGCCTTTTACCCATTACTGGGTGTGACACTCTGCCGAAGCAGATCTCGGTAAATGATATATATCTTCACGCGAAGTGCATGCTGCCATAGCTGATTTCGATACGTAATATATATTTTCGCGTAAAATTCTGTTACTAGCCGTCAAATTACGGCCCTCAAATATATTAGTAGAGGGGGAGCCACAGGGATAGATTTGAAATTGGTGAAAATTGTTTGTTGGTTGTGGGATCAAACCAGGGTTCTCAAGATCCACAGGCCCACTCGATATCTGAGCCACCTACCCCATATAATAAATAAATAAATATTTAATACTGTCCTGACGGTTGCTAAGACTATATCAACAATAAAAGAGAAAACGGTTGCTTTCCTCCCTACTAGTAAAGTCTACTTTATTTGGATAATTATTGAATTAATTACAAACTAAGTTTTGTGTAAAAATTTATTTCTCTGAATACCTGTATATGAGAATGAAAATTAAATTAATCAATTATTTTTGACTGCAAATATTTTTTCAGTGGCATTGAGTCAACTTCTGGATTTGATAACCCGGGTTCGATTCCCACAACAAACAATTTGTGCTTCTCCTCAACTCATATCTATGAGGGCCGTGATTTGACGACTGGTAACCGAATTTTACGCGAAAAAATATATTACTTATCGAAATCTGCTATGGTAGCTTTCCACGCCCAGTAATGGTTAAAAGGTGTGATGATATACTATTATTATTAAATATATATTCAAATATTTTAAAGGATTTCAAGTCAGATTTTTTAATTTTAGACTTTTTCCAGAATTTCCAGGAATTCCATTTAAATAGATGACACCTGGTTGACGCTAATATCAAATTATACCATTTTTCTAGTTACTGCCTTTATTTTCCTAAAGAGAAAACATTAACTTTCTTCCCTACGGAAGAATCTTTTCTCAATTGAGGAAAGAAATTGTGACTCTCTGAGAACACACATCAAATTAAATGACTATTGACACAAGTATCACCATTATCACGCATATAATCTATTCATAAGTTGTTGTCACTTATCACAGTTAGAAAACCGAGTCATTCTACCGTTTGCCTTCTGTTCACCTTAATAAAAACACACTATACATCACCTTGCCCCTCTCCCTCTCTGCCCAGCTATAATATAAAGCGTGTCTATTCTGACAACAATGATACATTATATTTCATTTTATAAAAACGTACAGCAATGCAGGTACGTCGTTTTTCTAACACTGATAACTACATAACGGCGTTATGTTTTTATCTATTCATCTGAACAATGGCCACGATTATCTCGTGAAAATTTAGAGCGAATCTAATATCGAGATATTAGATGTCAAGTTAAATTATTGTGGCACTTACAACACAGTTATCTAAAAATATAGTTTGTTCAATTAAGTCTGCTACTAGGAACGTATAGAATAAGTTATATACATGTAATTTTCTTATTTATATACTTGTATAGCTTTCAGGCATGTTTGTATATTATGTTTTTTGTAATAATTCTACGAGAATGTAATTTAATTTAATATGTTACCTTAGGATTCAATTAAATTGAATGTAATTTGAAACAGCCTACATAAAAATTAAACAATAAAATCATTAACTACATTCTTCAGAATAGAATTAGAATCATTGACCGTTAGCATCAACAATCAATTAAGGACAACCAACTTGTACTCGACTTTATTTTAAACAAACAATGTACATCACTTTATTTTCTATAAACAATGGTTCATAAATTATTATTTTAAATAAGATTAGCTTCAAATAAAAGATTTATGGCTGGTTTTATAAAGAACAGAATTATTTTATTTTCATAGTAAATATCTATATATTTCAATTAATAAATTAGGATTAATTTGATTTATTTTATAGAATATACCGAGTGTAGAATTAAAATATGTAACATAAGAAATACAATGGTAATGTTTTAATATGATGATTGTTGTTTCCCGAATTAAATTACACCAAAAATGTAAATACAAAAAAAAATGTTAAGTGGTAAAAATTGCATCTAATGAGTATCTACTTGTTGCTCAATTGTTTTTTATGCAAGAGTAACAAGCTAACGAAAAATTGTTTTTATAAAGTAAATTTGAATTTGAGAATGCTGAAATATTGCAATATCAAATGATTATTTGGTTCCTCAAATAAAATCGTAGGTTCTTTGAATTCATTGTCTCACTGTCAGTTCTTGTCTCGTATTTATGACAATCGAAAACATTAATGTAAGTATTGTAAAGAAATTTTTTTCTTCTCTAGGGAAGAAAAGTAATGCCATGTCCATGGCAAATGGAAAACAATAGTATGTTATGCATCAAGGGAGGAAAACAAGCGATTATTGCCGCGTGTGAAGTCGAAGTTTGCCAATTTCACACAAGGGATAATCGCGCCCTCCCGTGTAGCATATTATACTTTTCGTAACAAGTGCACAAAAATTACCGTCTTAACGAAACAAATGTCAAATATGGGTTGCATAACTAGTTACCTAGGAAACGCCGCAAACAGCTAATAATCGTAGTTTTTAGGGAGAGAAACATTTTCAAGACTGACTTAGAAACATCCTACCTAGGAAGAAAAGCAGTATTTCTCTCTCTAAAATTAGGGAATAAGAACGTGTTTTTTGTGCACGTGTCACAAAATGGTATGATTTGACATTAGTGACATCCAGGTGATATCTGTCAAGATAATATTAAATTTTCCCTAAGTTTATTTCTTAAAATTTTACTTTTTGATAAGGTAGTAATCAAAAAATATATATATATGCATCTCGTAAAGAAAGTGCAATTACTCGCTGAAGTGTCTGTCTAGGAAAATAAAACTGTACTTGTTGAAAACAAATATGGTAAATAATACAATTTTTGCATTTGGAAACCTATACATTGCCTCGGCATTCTGACTATTGACTAAAATCGAATCTAAGTTTACTAATATGACTAATAATTGATTAAACAAATTTTCACATAAATTACAGTATTGCTTTCCTTTCCAATTATTATTCAAAATCATCTCATTTAAAGGATTGTATTGAGTAAAAACAAAACAAAACAAGAGAACATCATTTACCCGTCATCTGCTAACAAAACCCAGTCAATCAATCAACGTCACTTGAACAGTGAATTCAACTGTTCAGTTGACAAGAGAAAGTCCTCTCTCTCATATCGCGAATTTCAGTTCGCCATTTCCTAAAAATTCACACTGATTTTAACAAGGATCTCATGCAGCATTCAGGACAGATCCGTACTCGACAAAAACACAGAACAATAAGCTTCATTGTTAAAATGATTTTTTGTGTAATTAGTAAAACGCTTAAGAGGTGTGAGCGTGTGAACTGTGAACGACTCATTATTTTAGTTTTTTGTTTTGTTGGCTAGGCCTACCCTGTCTTGAAGTGAATTGACAGAACAATACCTTGGCTGTGGTGTTAAACAAAATAGAATCTACTAGTAGGTATTGGAAATTTGCGCCTTGCAGCTAAAAACAAATGAAAGAGAGTGGACGATAATAACGGACAGTATAATGCGTTAACAGGGACTTGTTGTCCTATTCATTTTTTGTTGAATTGATTCTAATGTTTGACACAGGAGCGTACTAAAGCTTTTTAACAAATAAAAAGTTGTTCATCCCCTTGAAATTCAACCCTTCAATGTTTTTTTATTTGTTTACAACGCTCCACAACAATAAATTAATCTTTATTTCAGTATAATAAGGTAGGTGGCTTAGTGGCATCGAGCCAGGGTTCGATTCCCACAGCTGGCAAACAATTTTCACCAGATTAAAACTACGCCTCTGGCTCCTCTTACACTAATATCTTTGGAGGCCGTGATTTGACGCTTGGTAATGGACTTCTCGTTCACAAATATATCACTTACCGAGATCTGCTACAGAGGCGTGCCACACCCAGTAGTGGGTATAAGGCGTGATGATATATTTTTTTTTCTAAAATTAAGTTATTTAATTATTATTTAAAACTCATTTATATGTTTTGTTTTTTTTGATTATTTTTTTTTAAAATTTATCACTTTAAAATCGCACTAGTTTTTAATGGTTTTTATTAAGCTACTTCATGGCTGATGAAGTAAGTTATTATCTTTCATTCTTTTGTTCCGATAGCATCAAAGTTTTATGATACGGTCCTGCCTATTCAAATAAATTTACTCTTCCTCATATTTAGTAATAGAAAAACAAGATATCTCATTTATAAATGCACTAAGCAAGTCTACTTAATGACAAACTGACAAACAAGAATTATCTACAATCTAAACTATTAATAATTATTAACTGAAAAATGTCTTACTTAATTTTCTTCAATTTACAAATTTAGGTCAAAAAATCCCTTCCAAGGTTTATTAACCTTCTGCAGTGGTACTAAAAAGTTTCATCATTTTACGGAAAACAATGAGAGCCGGTCAGTGAACTTGGCAATTAACGCTGTTAATAAACGTCATGTATAAAGCGAGGTTAAGGCAGGATTCACCTCGTTGCGCCCACGTGACGAGCCGCTCGTGTCGCGCCCCCTGTCAGCTGGAACGCCTACGCCACTGGAAGGAACTAGGAAGTTCATTGCAACACGTGGGTATAAGCTTTTTTTTTTTTGTTTGAAGTCATTTTAGCGAATTTAACTTAATAAAATAAATGATACATAAATTGAATTAAAATTTTATTATACAGGGTGTAAAATAAATAAGAAATATTGATATCATCTCTTGAATCTAAATATTATAGACTTTTATTTTTTGCACAGGGAAGTAGACAAAATTTTTGATGTTGTTCTTTTATTCCATTTGTAAGAGTCATTTTTTGTCTATACAAACAAAACGAAAAACAATAATACCTAATTTGAAAAAAATTGTGAAAAAGTTGTCTTAAATCTATTCCTATTTAGTAGAACTATTAATATCATATTTTAATTATTAATTAAACAGTTTATTAATTAATAGAACTCATATGTCGTCGACATAGATAAAATCTACTTATTTTGACAGTTGACTTCATTTGCAAAGACAACTAGAAATTCATTCTTAAATCAGTAGCAATTTTTTTGCTTTAAATTATTCCTAACGCGTGTGATTTTAAATTTACAGCTTTATAATTGAAATTAAAAATAAAAACTAAATGAAATTGTTTTTTACAAGCAGTACAGTAAATAATATTAACAATTTAAATGCAATCAGATAAAGATGTATTTAAAGAATCTCTTCATTAGGACTTTTGCCCCTTAAACAAAAGAACAGTTATTATTTTTTGCCAACTAGATTAATAGCTGAATTTGAGAGGCAATTTGTCTCGAGAAAAAAATTGAAAAGCGATTCTTTTTTTGTAGGTTAGTAACTGACAGAGAAGTTATTGCAAACACCTGATGAGAAATTAAAATTGATTGTTTTTTGTTTTTATTGTGTGAATTGGATTGATCCAAGTGTGCGAAGTTTCTCAAAACGAAATTATGGATCAATTAATGGTATTTAATACTAAATTGGAAAATTGACTTTTTAATTACTTGTTTTTTTTTGCGCCTATCTTTGGGAAATTATTTATTGTATGGTTTAGGTTTTGCCCATAGACGTGGCTAATTTATTTTCCATTACGAGCGCAGCAAAAAATAAGGTATTTATTATGTTTCTTAAATTGTTATTATTATTATTATTGTTTTTTTTTTAATTCACACACTATCTGAAATATTTTCTACATATAATTACTCTATATAACAGGAATTTAATGCCAATTACAGTAGCTTATTTGGATGTTGGATTTGGTCGTAGAATTAATAGTGTATACAACTCCGTCAGTACGGTGGTGTGGATAGCGATACGGAATTTGAATTTGAGTTCCCGAGTTAAAAATTATATAAACTATCACACTGCGGCTCGGTGATTGCGGACCCTGTACTGTAATTGGGATTAAATTCCTGTTGTACAGCGTAACATAAATAAACAGATTTAAAAAAAATTAAATGTACTATTAAACCAGTGACACTTAAAATGTTCGCTAGGAATGAAATACCCTAATTTTTGCGAATTTCAAAAATATTCTTTTTGTTCTATAATCAGTATATCAAATTATATGTCATTAAAGATTCGTGCAGAATTATAGAAACACCCTGTATATCAATATAAAGTTGCGTAGAAAAACTTATATTGCAGATATTTTTATTCAAAATAAACTATATTTGAAAAAACTTGAGTAAAAAAAATACAGGCCAATGGATCATTATTGTAATATGCTATTTACAGTTTTAGGGCATATTTTTATGAGCTCCTTTTTAGTATGCACGACACTGCATCCAGATAATTTATAATAGAAAAGTAATTTCCTAATTAACAAGTGTGTGGTTTGAAATTACCCGTAATTACTTCGGGATAATTATCTTCAAGTTCTAATTACTGGCGAGCGTTTCTATAAGAACACTACGCGAATATTGAATCGCTGAATTTCAGAACTCACACACACACACACACATATATGGACAGATATTTATAGAGAACGTTTTTAATTAGTTTACGGTAAATAGTAAATATATAATGGTATGGTATCGGTTTCAGTATGCAACTATTTTTATTTTGAAATATAAATAACATTGTTAGTTAGTTGAGACTGGAATACAATACGTAGTACAGAGTGCAATTGAGTCGTCTAGTTTCAAAACCGGCCAAGTCAATCTTAAATCATTTTGTAAAAACGACGAAAGTTTAATTACAGTTATCTGATAAAAGTTATTAATCAAAATGTAACAAATAGATTTATGTTTACTTTCTATTGAGATTATTATTTTTTATAAAGTTGGTAAATGACTTGGCCGAATTTGAAATTCACCAATCACACAACGGCCAAGTTGTGTGATTGGTGAAAAAAAAATCGCATTTTTTCCTATACATTTTACACGTTATTTAGCCGGTTTTGAAACTCATCAAAGTATTTTTCAAATGAATGCCTTTATAAAGATTACTAAACTTTAAAATAACATTTTCGTGACTTGGCCGGTTTTGAAACTAGACGACTCAATTATAATAAAAGGATATACATTTTTAATTCGACTGTTTATAAAATGTGAAAAAACAGACTTATTTGAAATTCAGTCAATTTGTATTTTTTATTACACACTTTAGCCTTCTTCAAGACTAATCATATTAATTAATAAATAACATTCATAGAAAAATATTAATAATGATAGAATTTTTTAAAAAATTCAGTCAAAATGGTGAAAGATTGCAGGACGACCTACGATCCTTTAGGATCCCAGGGATTCTAGCAATAAATGGATGAATATGATTGAAGATAAGACGAGCTTGTATGAAAGGCATTATGTGGATAGGAATGTTTGATAAAATGAATTTATGTGAATGAATGAATGAATGATGAATGAATTAATGTTACTGGACTACAATTTTATTTTTTTTTGTTTTTCCTCCAGCCATACTTCTATTGGCAACATTATTTATAACAATTTTACATTTAATATATTGGAGTATACAACAGTTTTAGAATTAAATTATCCATAAAAACAAAATGTAATAAAAATATAATAATATAGTCATATTCTGTCAGAGTTATATAATAAAGATAAAAGTATAATTAAAATATAACCAGATTTTTATTCTCTGCTAACATAATATTCCTTATAATAAATGATCTATTTATTGCAGAGTTGACAAAATTATGACTTAAAAAAAAAGAAATTTTTAAGTATAAAACAGTAAAAGTTAGTTAGCTACTGATACTGATACTGAAGAGATGTATTTCTCATATTTAACATCGTTCCACGTAGCATTATTACATGGTTGTGTTTTATTATAGTATCCATATTCCCTATAATTACATTTCTGATTTCTCCTATTACATACGACTCCACAATCTCTGAACAATCAAAATATAATATCTCTCATTTCAAATTACAAAACTAACGAACTATATCAATTCGAATTAATCTTTTAATCTGAGTGTACCTCCCCTTAGTAATTATGTTCATTTTCATTGACCTGTACCACGTAACACAAGTTTCATTTAAAAATATTTCAGATACCCGGCCATCGCTGATCCAGAAAATCATAACGTTGCTTCCATTTAGATATGGAACAAATGTGCATGTTTGCATCAACTCAGCCATGACCACATTCTTTTTTGTTTTCTATATGTGTACAGTCACGCGAGAAATTTTCGTGAGAAGGAAATTATATTTTTATATAGTAAATAAAAACTTAAACGACTTTCAAACTTGGTTCGCACACGAGATTTTCAACATTTCAACATGAAGATTTATTTAGTTTGATTTTATTTCGAATTTAACATGTTTTCGCCAATTATTAACTATTAAAAGTTGTATTTTTTTCCCTAAATAGTTCGCGAAATTATGATTAAGATAAAAAAATTAAAGGTTACAATTCAATGTCAAATATATACATATATATATATATATATATATATATATATGAAAAAAATTAAAGGGTATATACTATAAGACGTACTAATCATGGAACAAACTTGTTTTTTAAATTCGCTAAATTAAGAATAATTTACTTGAAATAGACATTTTTAGGGACACTGGATTAGTGTACTTTATTGCTTGACCTGCTGCATTTAACTAAATTACATTATTAATTACACAACATCAGACATATATCTGGTGTTATGTAAACAATTACTTGTAAGAAGATTTAAATAAAATTTAATCTTTAAATACGATGCAAATTTTTTACGAATTGAAATTTATTTTTTTTGTTGCATGATCAGTACGTCTTATAGTATATACTCTTTATTTTTTCCCCGAAGTACAGATACACCCTGTATATGTATTTTGCAGATCACCATAAAATGTAAATTATTAATCATTATTAAAAACCATTGAAACAAAATTAATGGAAGAATAATTGAAAGAGAAATGAAAATAAATGAATGTAAAAGTATCCGTTTTATTTATAGAGCATTAAATTAATTAAAAAACAAGATTCTCTAAATAAATCATTTCTTACAAGTCTAATTATCAATTTAAGAAACAAAATTAGTTTAAATTGGCTTAATTGTACTCAATTAAACTTGAAAATCATTTTAATTATACTTAATATCTTACCATTAATCACTTTTAAAATTAATAAGTGTCGATGTAAGCAACATTTTAATTATCTATTATCAAAAATAAACAAATGTCTTTTCAGAAACAAAGGAAATAAAAAACAAATGTCACACTTTGCTTAACATGAAATTAGCTTTAAAATTACCTGTCATCAGGTTTTTCAGACACCCCGTGTTTCCTGAAATTTAACACGTTCATTCACAAACCGTTACAATTCACAAATTTTGAAAATTACCTGCATCCTGTATTGTTCGTCCATTAATAAAAACTACATTCGGATCGTGATCGTGATTATATCTCTGTACATCAAGTTCATGGAACTTGTGTTAAGGTACTAGTATAGTATGTCCAGCGATCATTTGAAAAAAATACTTTTAAATCCCTCCATTCGTACTAATCGATGTTACTGTTAAAAATTCTTGTTTCCAGGCAAATGTATGCTCTACGTAGATTACAAAGTATATGTAAGAAAGATGAAAATTGCTTGAAAACTCTTCAAATACAGATAGAGTTTATGGGGCCTGGCGCGCCCCTAAAACAATAATTTTTAACAGTGGTATCGATTAGTATGAATGTAAAATAAATAAATAAATATATCATCACGCCTTTTACCCATTACTGGGTGTGGCACTCTGCCTAAGCAGATCTCGGTAAGTGATATATTTTGTCGCGTGAAGTGCGGTTACCAGCCGTCAAATCACGGCCCGCAAAGTTATTAGTGGAGAGGGAGCCACAGGGGTAGATTTTTTAATTGGTGAAAATTTTTTGTCGGCTGTGGGGATCGAACCAGGGTTCTCAAGGTCCACAGGCCGACTCGATACCACTGAGCCATCTACCCCAGTATGAATGTAGGGATTTAAAAGCCATTTTTCCAAATGATCGATGAACGTACTATACCAGCTATTAATAATCAATTAATGCAAAGTTTTTATCGATTTTCGCAAGGTGACAAAGACGCAATTAGACTTGCAGGCGAAACGACTAACAATTAGAGGTAAAATTGGACTGAATGACCGGAAGTGAATCTCGCTTTCTCATTGCGAGATACTCGAGTCAAGATGACGCAAAGATGGACTCATTCTTGGATGGAGGTTTTCATTATTGAAAACTGTCTAACTTTATGCAATTTCCGCTTCGGAAATTTGCTTCTTGGGTTATTAAAACATTGAAAATTCAGTGGCATTGTTCGCATTTACATTTCTCATTTAGTTTTGGAGCTGCAGTCTCTCTCTCTCTATTCTGACTCAACGTAACAGCGAAGTGACATTTTAAAAATCTTCGAAATATTGTGAAAAGTCTGCATTGAATGACAGTGGCCTGACATAAACACAAAAATATAAATGAATGTCACTTGTTACAGTGACTACTGTACTTTTAGCTACATTGTAAATGCTACCATGATTAGCCAATCACGGGCACGCAAATTTTTCTATGTAAAGCTATGAAATTATGGTGAGCTAGATTATAGTTAAATAAAATTAAATTTGACATATTCTAGTGACGAAAGGATTTAATTGTAGAACAAGTACGAATCTTTCAATGGCTCTTTCTCAGGTGTGTTACACACTATTCAAAATTAAACGTGAAAAAATTACATTTTTCTACGATTGCTATGAAAAGATGACAATTACGCTCTCATTTGTCATCGTAAAGTTGACGTTTTTTGTGGAACAATCGAAAAATATCTTTTTTGCGCGTCTCCAATGGCAACGCGCGAAAAAGACGTTAAATTCGCGCGTTTCAAATGGCAACGCGCGAAAAAGATTATTTCAATAGTTACCAGGGATACAAACAAAACAGAAACTTGTCATATTGACAGTTAACAAAACGAATTTAGTTTTAGACGTATACCTACGTTTTTTAATAACTTTAAGATGCAATCGTAGAAAAAATTATGCGTGTATCACGAGCGTAAAGTGTCTTTGTTCCTCTTGCACTATTGCAGCTCTCGCCTTCGGCTCGCGCTGCAATTACCGTGCTCGAGTAACAAAGAATCACTTTACGCTCTTAATACACAAATAACTATTTTACGTTTACGACACAAGTTATGTAATAATTATTGTATATAAATCAAAGGAGTTGTATTTGAAAATTACACATCACGTTTCCTTGGTCACTATGTCAAATGACATATCCCTCACTCAATTTAGTTGTGATAATAAACGTTTGCCTCACTAGTGAGGAAAGTTATTTACTTTCAACACTAGTGAGGGAAACTGTTACGATCACAACTAAGTTGTGTGAGGGAAATGTATTTGCACAAGTAACGTTGAAAAATAAAATATTTTTCACTTCAATAATATTTATGGGGTATTGTTAAATAATATTTATGGGGCAGATGGCTCAGTGGTATCGAGTCGGCCTGTGAATCTTGAGAACCCCACAGTCGACAAACAATTTTCACCAATTTAAAAAACTACCCCTGTGGCTCCCCCTCCACTAACATCTTTGGGGGCCGTGATTTGACGGCTGGTAATCGCACTTCACGCGAAGAAATATATGAAATATATCACGTACCGAGATCTGCTTAGGCAGAGTGCCACACCCAGAAAAATGGGTAAAAGGCGTGATGATATATTTATTTATTTTTATTTTGTTAAAATAAGGAGGATATAAACAACTCTATCAACAGGGTATTATATGCAGGATATATGATTTTTAACGCCCGTTGCGTTCACATAACATCACTCTTACACATTTTACTATAATCATAATTATCATAAATTAAAACAAATTTTACATATTCTAGTAAAAAATCATGTATACACTACGAATGTTACTAGATGATAATGACCTCGAGCGTTATCATCTACCTAATGCCCTTGCTACACATTTTTTTCTTACTTTTTGGCAGACCAGCTACTGACGTTATGTGTCGCCATTACGCCCTGGTCCTGCGTTTAAGGTCTTATAGTTGCTGAACACACGTTATCACATCAAATTATTAATTTAGCATTTATAGATTTAATAATTTATTGTCAATATTTATATATTATCTATGATATTTTGCAGTTATAGAAATAAATTATCAGACATAATTTATAGACACAGAAGAAGATAATATCTTAATATAAATTATAAAATAATAAAATAAATTCAATCTTTCAACAGATAATAAAATATAATTTACGACAAATATTGTGAATAATTTAGTATCTAATTTAACTTGCAAAATAACATCTATTATCACATTCTAATAAAATACAATTTAACAGTTGTCTAACATACCGGCTTTTATTACCTCAAAACAAAATAAAAATATAACTGTTTATCATGTTACAGTTAGTTGTATCAAATGACATAGTCCAGACTTCCATTCTGCATTGCGGCACCGCTAATTAATAGCCGGGTGCACCATTACAATCACGCGGTATGCTATTACTTATTATGCAGCACGCGCTGTCAAAATTCGTTACTGTTATTATCGAATGAATGAATGAATGAATCGAATTGTGTATGCGAGATGGGTATATTCGGTCAGCAGATACGCCTCTCATACTTATTATGAATGTGTGTAACCTGTTTGAATTCTATAGTGTAACTTGATTTAATTTGTAAACAAAGATATTTGAATTATTTTGATAGTGTCGTTATTAATATTAATTATATAACTGAATACTGATTCCTTTGAATGTAGGAGGAAACAATAGAATGATTTAGAGCTATGTGTCAGGACGGATAACGTTTTGGAATTTGAATTTGGAGATTCTGAGTTAGCTAAAATGTATATGAACTACCGTACTGCGGATCGGTGAGTAAACTAATGCAGAAAATTGTTTTCTACAATAAATTATTTAACTTTTTTACAATAAATAATTAGGGAAGCGAATAATTGAATATTACAAAAATTCGATTCTATTCATCACCCAGTATATATTTTACCCTGAAGAAGTTGCAAGTATAAAAACTAATTTGGAGAATCTAATATCCACAAAACCGGAATCCTTATAAACCAAATCAGAATATAAATAAATAAATATATCATTACGCCTTTTACCTATTACTCGGTAAGTGATATATTTTTTTCGCATGAAGCGCGGTTATCAGCCGTCAAATCACGCCCCCAAAGATGTTAGTGGAGGGAGAACCACAGGGGGAGATTTAATTGTTTGTCGGCTGTGGGAATCGAACCAGGGTTTTCAGGATCCACAGGCAGACTCGATACCACTGAGCCACCTACCCTATCAGTATATACGGAAGAAATCGGTTTCTGAATGATTCAGTATTCGAAAAAAACGGTTTGCGGATATTCCTCTATTTAGACAAACCAATGGTTGTTATAAAAATAAATATATCATCACGTCTTTTACCCCTCACTGGGTATGACACTCTGCC
This sequence comes from Pterostichus niger, assembly GCA_947425015.1. Classification (NCBI taxonomy): domain Eukaryota; kingdom Metazoa; phylum Arthropoda; class Insecta; order Coleoptera; family Carabidae; genus Pterostichus; species Pterostichus niger. The sequence continues at coordinate 37,559,399 of OX380336.1, read as the reverse complement.
GTAATAGATCTCAGTAAGTGATATATTATTTCAAGTAAGTTAAATAAACGACCAAATAATGAGTTGAATAAGTATGAATTGGAAGAATAGGATTCCTAGAATAACATTTTAAAAAAGTATTAGATTTAAGTAAACTATTTATTAAAATATAAAACATAATAATAATAACAACAAAGACAAAATTAATTGTCTTATAACAACAAAGACAAAATTAATTGTCATCCAACACTTGGTGAAACTAGGTTTAATAAAAAATATAAAATAACTTAGAGGCTGAATTTTGTGTGTTTATTTTATATTTTTTATAATAATTCTTATTCTATAAGTGAAGCGAGACCATAGAGTTCTGTGGGGTTCGAACTAAGCTTATTTTATAATCGCAAAATATAATAACCATAATCATTAATCATGTCCTGATGGTAGTTAACCGAACGTTGCTACCTTGTAAATTGGGTAAATTTGCGAGTAATCTCAACATAGCGGGACTTTCAGATTAATTTCCTGCTTGCAGCTAGGAAAAATAATTTCTATATTGTGAAAAGTACTCTAATTACATCGCAATACATCTTTCTAGCTCGGCCACCAGAGCATATCTAATTAACGGGGTAGTTATTGTTAAATTGCCTTACAAGAGAAGACGTAATCACCGGAGGAGCGACTATTAGTTCTGCCACTAGCAGACCACTGACATCCTACTAAATAAATGCGGCAAAGCAAGATAGCAGTCAGACGCCAGTCTCTACCTTATACAGCAACATAATAACGAGACTTCATAGCGTAAAAACATTATCATCTATTTTCTATTAAATATAAATGGTCTTAGAAACTTATTTTTATTTTTACTATCGTCTTGTCATCGTATGGGGTAGGTGGCTCAGTGGCAGGGTTCGTAAATATCATGATATTTATAATAAATATCAAAATATCTGATATATATGATATATATCAGATAAATATCACTTTTTGGATATTTATTTTTTAATTTTAGTTTTTGTACACATTTAGAAAAACTGAAAAATTCGAAAAATTTCACTTTTCCGGAGGCTATATCTCAAAAACTAAACAAGATATGGAAATGCGCTCAACGGCGTTGAATTCCCCGTGTCCGAATTGACTTATAAGCAAATTTTCATACAATTTTATGCAATTTAATATTTTTAATTATTTCCTAAGGGGTACCCCTTTGGTTTTTTCAGATTTTAATTCAATTTTCCCAAAAATCCTTAATCGTAGGATTATTAAAACGAAAATTTACATACATATGTATTTTGACCCACTGAATCCAGTGGTGCAATCTTCAAATGCATATGACTTCTGGTTTTCGAGAAAATGTTAAAAAACCGCTTTTTGCGATTTTTTTGGCGGAAAATTGAAAAATAATAAAAATCGCTGAAATTATGTTTATAAGTTAACTGAAGCACGAGAAAATTAATGCCGTTGAGCGCGTTTTCATATCACATTTAGTTTTCGAGATATAGCCTCGGAAAAGTAGAAACACTGAAAAATTCGAAAAATTTCACTTTTCCGGAGGCTATATCTCAAAAACTAAACAAGATATGGAAATGCGCTCAACGGCGTTGAATTCCCCGTGTCCGAATTGACTTATAAGCAAATTTTCATACAATTTTATGCAATTTCATATTTTTAATTATTTCCTAAGGGGTACCCCTTTGGTTTTTTCAGATTTTAATTCAATTTTCCCAAAAATCCTTAATCGTAGGATTATTAAAACGAAAATTTACATACATATGTATTTTGACCCACTGAATCCAGTGGTGCAATCTTCAAATGCATATGACTTCTGGTTTTCGAGAAAATGTTAAAAAACCGCTTTTTGCGATTTTTTTGGCGGAAAATTGAAAAAAAATAAAAATCGCTGAAACTATGTTTATAAGTTAACTGAAGCACGAGAAAATTAATGCCGTTGAGCGCGTTTTCATATCACATTTAGTTTTCGAGATAGAGCCTCGGAAAAGTAGAAACACTGAAAAATTCGAAAAATTTCACTTCTCCGGAGGCTATATCTCAAAAACTATTTGATATTTTTATATAATGGATATATATCATTGCAAAAATATGACGATATATATCAAAATAAATATCATGATATATATATCGATCGATATATATCTTCGAACCCTGCTCAGTGGTATCGAGTTGGAATGAGGATTTGAGAATCTGGGTTTGATTTCCACAACCAACAAACAATTTTCACCATATTAAAACTATCCCTGTGGCTTTCCCTTCACTAACATCTTTAAGAGCAATTATTTGACAACTTGTAACCGCATTTTTCCCGCATAAATATATCACTTACTGAGATCTGCTACGACAGAATGCCACACCCAGTTATTAGTAACAAATGACATATTTATTTTATTTATCTTGTCAGCAAGATGCTGGAAAGCAGTGGTTCTTAACCTTTTTGTCATCGAGGAACCCTCAAATTATATCACTTACTGAGATCTGCTACGACATAATGCCATACCCAGGTATTAATAAGAGATGATATATTTATTTTATTTATCTTGTCACAAAAATGCTGGAGAGCAGTGGTTTTAACCTTTTTGTCATCGAGGAACCCTCAAATTATATCAGTTACCGAGATCTGCTATGACAGAATGCCACACCCAGTTATTAGTATGAGATGACATATTTATTTTATTTATCTTGTCACCAAGATGCTGGAGAGCAGTGGTTCTTAACCTTTTTGTCATCGAGGAACCCTCAAATTTTCCAAATACTTTCTGCGGCTCTCAATTTTCTACTGAAATTACGAATATTAAATTAATTTTTAAATAAGGACTGATATAATATAAACTTCAAATATATAAATTTAATGAAGTTTAAAAGTGTTTAAGTTTTTAGAATTTCTCTACGAACAAAAAAGAATCAATTTGCAACTATACAGCACATATATCTGCTCAGTTCAGCTACAATAATAATGGTTTTTATTTATTTATTTATAAAATTTGAAAAAGTTGAATGTGTGAGCAAGTAATAAAGAAGAAAAGTAATATAGAATGCAGTTGTATACCTACCAAGTTTCTATTCCCGTTAGTGAATAATTGTTTGAGTGAACGGTACATTAAACGCAGATTAAATAGTTTGATTAATGAACGACTAATACGTTCATGGTTCCGGTAATAAAGCAGAATTGTTGCAGATACGTGACAAATCCACATCCTAGAACTAACTTATGAACTCTGCAAGAAGTTCGTGGACCGAAGAGAAACTAAACACCACGTCATTGCCAACTAAATCAACTCAAACTTATGATTTCCTACACGAACTCTCGTAAAACTAAACGAAAATTAAGACTTTCACAATATCTCATTACAGACGTACACCCACGTACAGATATATCATCCTCATCTTCAATCTCAAAGAGTACATCATTTTTAAGACGGGTTCTCAAGAAAAACAAATGTTAAAGCAAAGCCTGGAAAATATGTGAAATATCGTTGAAAACAGCAAAATATTTACAAATCTGTAAATGATGGATAAAATTGCAAAGCGGCCGACTTCAAAATGTACGTTATATGAATAGAACCACAATTTCAGAAATTAGCCAAAGAAAAACTTCTGCAAACAAAGCACTTCCTGCTAGTGTATCTCTTCTTTCTCAGCGCCACGCACGCCACTGTCAGATGCCCTCCTGTGACTCAACCGGAAATCCTAACCCTGAATTCTGTGTTTCCGCCTACAGCCCAGCCCACGTGGGACATAACATAACTGAGCTTAAACTCACCATAACGTAACAACACACCCAACTATCATTTTATCATTACTCCACAACTAATAATAATCTCTGCACATCAAAATATCCCTGCACTCACATAAACTACTCGTATAATAGACTATAATAACTTATTCATTTTCTATTCTCGACTGTATTTAAATGTGATTCTTAAAACGGAAGGTTTAATAGCTGCAGGAAGAAACTCATTCGGAACTTATATGGTGATGAATAGATGTATGGATTTCGGATGGATAGGTTTAATTGGATGATTAGTTTAATAATTATAAGTTAATTATGGGAAGAAATTAACTGGTCAAGGAACAATGGATCGTAATATATCCGGAAAATTATTTTTAAATTACTTCAAGGATCATTACAAGATGATCCTTTTGGAATATTGAGAACCGTCTGCTTCAAACTAGAGCTGACCAACACTTAAGTATATGTTATAAACCTAGAGACAAATGTTCCTGTTTCTGATGTGATATAGTTTTGGAATCTCTGTTGACGTCTAAAATAAGTTTTATTTATTTTAACCTGACTGAATTTAACGATGTCTTTCTCCACGGTTTACTAGTAATGTACCACAGTTAACTATTTATATACTTTAACAATTACACCTATAAAAAGTCAGTAACCAGGTTCAGATGAGCGGTTACCGCGGTCACTGGCAGTAGCACGAACCGCAACACCATAATTTTAATAATGGTTAAACACAAAACTATAAAAATCCCATAACAGGAAATACCAATGTTGATTAGTTGTGGCAGTCGTGCTTTTTCCATCTTCTGCGCATGCGTGCGTGCACTCGTGCGCAACAGCACTGCTACCAACTGATGCAAGTGTAATTATCACCAGAAAGGTGCATGGTTCACGGTAATCTCAAGCGGTGATTCTCACATGTTTTTCTATGAAGTTTTCTGTTGTTTTATATCGGAGAGTTTTAGAACGAAGTGTGATGGCATGTTTTCTTCCAGTGCCGGAGATAAGGAAATATTTTTCCTTATAAACTGTACAATTAAATTAAAAAAAAACAATAATTTATAACAAGCCATGACATTGCATTTACAACCAATCAGAAGTGACGGTCGGAAAATGTGTAATTTCATTTAAATCTCAACAAATGTCAAATTTGAAACTGCAAAACGTTAAATGTTGTTTTGAATTTTGAACTAGTACATCTTCTGTTTGTTTTGTTGAAGGAAAACAATCAACAATAATATTAATTTGATACTACTGATGTGTTATAACTAATGAAACCTGACAACAAATAATTTGGGAGCGTGCGCGAGATACTCATTTTGCGCACTAGAATACGAATACTCATTTTACGCACTAGGTTGCAAAATAATGCGTAAAATACGCGTTGTCATGGTAATGTAAATGATGCAAAAAACACGTACTGCACGTATCGCTATTAGTGAAATAAAATGAACATTTTTTGACAGTTGTAGAAAAAATATTTTTTAAATATTGTAAGAAATCTATTTCGCCTTCTATGCCTGGGAAAATCATTCCTATTTCTCATTCCTATTAACACGACTCTAACGATTTGTTAATTACTTAGTACGGGACACTTATCCATATTTAGTGTAGAAAATAGAAAAAAAATATTCTCGTCGTTCTAGATACATCACCGCGGCACGTGCCACTAAGCCAATGCTACCAATATAACTCATCACATGATATTATACTACACTCTATTTCATCGACTTGCTGTTGGCAATATTCTTTACAATTGCGAAATAACTATTAACACTAACTATTAGAGTAAATATAAATAAATGCCTTCGAGCTATTGGGAATGCATTGATTGTATTTTAATAGGTAGATCACTTCATTAATGATAACGCAACAGAATTGTAATTAATAAAACTTATATTTTAAACGCTTACTAAATAAATAAATAAGATACAAGTTTAATCAATAGATTATAGAGGCATAGTAAATTGCATCGGTATTACAGCAAAAGTTAATTTTTTAATTTGTTACTCTACACAAGGAGAACTTAAATCTAATTACAGTAGCTTATAGTGGAGTCAGAACCACTCAGACTTAATCATATTTTCTTAGATATAAGTTGAAGTGAGTAAGATTTGAACGTTTGAATTTTTACTTCGTAGATGCAAATTTTATTCATTGGTCTATAATCGTCACTGGTTTAATAGTACATTTAATTATTTATAATTATGTTACTAATGAAATATAAGTATAAACACTGCTTATAAATAATAATTTATTAATTAGTTATTATGTAGGTACCTTGTATAATGTCTTTTTTTAAAATTAAATGTACTATGAAACCAGTGACACTAAAAATGTTCGCTAGGAATGAAATACACTAATTTTTGCGAATTTCCAAAAAAATCTTTTTGTTCTATAATTAGTATATCAAATTATATATGTCATGAAAGTTTCGTGCAGAGGTATATAAACACCCCGTGTAGTGGTTTTTAAATTAATACAATATTACATAGTGGTATTTAAGAACTCGGGTTCGATTCCCACAGCCGACAAACAATTGCCACCACATTATAACTACCCTTGTGGCTCCTCCACCACTAGCATTTTTATGAGTCGTAATTTGACAGCTGCTAACTGTATTTTACGTGCTTAAATATATCACTTACCGAGATCAGCTACGATTAAGTGCCACACCCAGTAATACGTATAAGGCATAATAATATATTTATTTAATTTACATAGCACTCGAGCCGGTCCTGATTAAAATTAGTCAGATATATTTTGTTTACAATTGGCTAAAAAAACTAATAAAACTAACAAAGGCTATTTAAGTTACACCTACACAAAAATGTCCATTGAAAAAACACCATCGTAATCTCATTTCTCTTTTGGCCAGGTATTCACAAAGCAATATAAACCTTTTACAGACGTGACAGGCGCAAAGTACCGTTCAGAAGAAATTTCGTAGATAGCCGAATATATATCCATCAGAGAAGTAGGCCAACACGGAAAGTATTTTTACAATAAAATTCGAACTCTTTTCTTTACTCCGTCGTTTATTAAGATTTAATCTTAATTTTAAGATTAGGATGGTAGTTTTAGTATAATTAGTTTCTTCTGTTAGATAAGTGGTGGATTAGGAGAAAGTGATCTTGCTTCCAGCATTTTTAGGAATTTCGACGGTTGCAGTGTTTGTTTTAAACTCTGTAATTTTGATACACGAAAACAAAATTAAATTAATAGGAGATATTATTACTTTCTCAAAAATAATATTTTAATTTTTATGAATTCAGTTTTAAATTGACTACCATTAACTAAATTGCTAATTGCATCTGAAATTTTAAGATCGCTAGTTTCTTTCTACTAATATTTAAGGGTAGTGCACTAAACTTGAGGGAGACAAATTTCATGGAATGAAAGTGTTTAGCGTGAACGAAATATTTATTTATGTTACGCTGTACAACAGGAACTTAGTCCCAATTACAGTACAGGGTCCGCACTCACTGAGCCGTAGTGTTGTAGTTTATATAATTTTTAACTTGAGTGAGATTCAAACTCGGGATCTCCGGATTCGAATTCCGTATCGCTATCCACACCACCGTACTGATTGACAAATATGAGGAAATATTGCTCGCTACATTCTGGTGTGAGGAATGAATGTGCTTGTTAGTGTGATTGAAGTGAGTATCGTGGGTCAGGATGAGAATGTTAGACGAGGACTTATATTTTGATGATTCTTTTAGTGGATGTTCTGTGAATGTTTCAGGGGTTCGTGCTACCCTATTTAACATAATGTTAAGTTCGCTCACTTCATTCCCAGTACAAGAATTTTTGATTCAGATTCAGCTGGAAATAAAATATTGGGTGTGGCACTTTTCGTAGCAGATATCGGTAAGAGATATATTTCTTCGCGTGAAGTGCGGCTACCAGACTCACATCACGGCCCCCAAAGATGTTAGTGAAGAAGAAGCCACAAAGACTGTGGGAATCGAACCCGGGTTCTCAAATACCACTGAGCCACCTACCCACCTTAATAAGTGTATCAGTTTGCTTAGTTCTGTTCAGTTTTTTATAAATAAATAAAATAAATATATCATCACGCCTTTTACCCATTATTGGATGTGGCACTCTGCCGAAGCAGATCTCGGTAAGTGATATATTTCTACGCGTGCAGTGCGGTTACCAGCCATCAAATCACGGTCCCCAAAGATGTTAGTGGAGGGGGAGCCACAGGGGTAGATTTAATTTGGTGAAAATTGTTTGTCGACTCGATACTACTGAGCCACCTACCCTAGTTTCTCAAGTTATCTTATTTATCTGAATATCTATTGTCAGAAATGAAATATACCTAGTTGAGTAAATCTTGTAACGATTCTAATTACCGCTAGGTATTTCACACTTCCTCAATCAAATCTCCTCCCATACAATTCTAAATTCGCTTTCGCGATCACCCCATAATTACAATAGCACAGTTGATTTTTCTCCGCGGTCCAGCGAGAATTTGCCGCTGTTCTCACGGCTGTTAATTACAGCCCAACAACACGTGTACAACACTGAATACCACTCGGAAATGTTGTACTTGTACAGTTGTTCAATGTTGTTATTCGCAGAAGGTTTTATTTTCTGAGGTGTTTTGTAAGTAAAATAAGTAAGTAGATTCGAGTACAGACATTTGAATAGAGGAATGTATTGGGTAGTTGTTAGCAAATGGGCTGACGCCAAGATTTCTGTTGTGTGGACCGCAATAAGGGGGAGAAGATGAAGAATAGCTCAAATTGAACACAGTTTCCATACAGGAGAATTAGCGATTAAATACTAACATGAAATGTGAAGTGTTTCATTAAATAAACCGTATATAAAAATACCAAATCGTGCGTAAAAAACCAATGTAAATTGAGTGGGAGTTTCAGTATTAAACGATTTCTGTTAACAAATATCCTAGCAACGACAAATAATAAACAAAAAGCTTGCAACCAAATACAACAAGCAAACATCAAACTGAGTGATTTTGTCCGTTTTGTCGTTATATGCTGTTAAATTGCAATTTTTCAGTTTTATCGGTAAGAAATAATTAATTTATTGTAGATTGTAATATTGTAATTAGTAACATAAATAACTATACAAAATTAACAATTAATATAAAATTTAAAAAGGTTATATGGGGTAGGTGACTCAGTGGTATCGAGTCGGCCTGTCGATCTTGAGAACCCTGGTTCGATCCCCACAGCCGACAAACAATTTTCACCAATTTTAATATATCCCTGTGGCTCCCCTTCATTAATATCTTTGGGGGCCGTGATTTGACGACTGGTAACCGTACTTTACGCGATGAAATATATCACTTACCGAGATCTGCTTCGGCAGAGTGTCACATCCAGTAATGAGTAAAAGGCGTGATGATATATTTATTTATTTTATTTAAAAAAGGTTATCTAATAAATTGTATTTGTTTGTTTTCATTTTTCTAATTAGATTTTTATTATTGATTTACAAATTTACGGATCTATAAACTGATAGATATATCAGAGAATTCCACCATAAGTTCGTATTTAGAGATTAGCATATAAATAAATAGATTAAAAATCATCATTTATTATTGTACAAGTCTATCTTTGGAGTAATGACAAATATTGATTAAAACAATTGTAAAGGAGAAAATGTTCTTAGTGCGTCACTGTATTTCCTGTGCAAGTTATGCTACATCCGTTCAAGCGCTCGCACTAAATCTGCCGACTAACAATCCCTCATTGCTGCGTTCGCAAATAAGAAATAAAACGTAACAGAAAACGCATACAATAAACTAAGAAATGAATAATACGAACACATTACTCGCCTGCATGTCAAATGGAAATTTATTTCATTACAGCAACTTGCAATTTGTCTACCGCTTTGCGCGCGAACCACTTTAGTCGGTGTCTTTGCGAACTTCAATCACTTCTTTTAAAACAACACACGAACTCACGCAAACCAAAACTTTCAATTCATCTACTTTTATATTCTTTTTTTCTTTAATTATTATTTGTGATACAAACTTTAATAAACCTGTGTCTGCTTTCATGTTACCCACAAATTTATTTATATTATAAAAAACAAACAAAATAAGTTTTAATTGTAGCACAGCCAGAACAAATTATGATTTAAAATCACCTATAAGACAATTATGTTCAAATTTCAATGACTCTGATATAGCTGTTGACATTTTTGCAGGCTCTTTTTTTAGATTCAAAAATTCGTTGTTTAAAAAAACTTGTAATACCGTTTATTTTTGTAATTGATATTGTTATATAATAATCTGTTAATTGCTTCGTTTTTGTTTGTTCACATATTATGTATTGTTATAATCCTTCTGTAATTGGGATATTTATATCCTATAGGATCGATTTTGGATAAATAAATAAATAAATAAATAATTCAAATGTATATGAGATATCTTCATGCATGCTACATATGCTGATATAGCATAGCAAATTTCGGTAAGTGATATATTTCTTCGCATGAAATGGCTGTCAAACTTTGGAAGATATTAGTAAAGGGAGAGAGCCACAGGGGTAGTTTTAATGGGGTGAAAATTGTCGGCTGTGGAAACCGAACCTGGGTTCTCAAATTTACAGGCCGACTTGATACCATTGAGCCACCTACCCCATTAAATAGAATTATATAAACTTTTGCAATAAATAAAAATTAAAAATTAGCTGAAATGAATAACTAATATAAATAAATATATCATCACGCCTTTTACTCATTACTGGGTGTGGCACTCTGCCTCAGCAGATCTCGGTAAGTGATATATTTCTTCGCGTGAAGTGCGGTTACCATCAGTCAAATCACAGCCCCAAAGATGTTAGTGAAGGGAGGCCACATGGGTAGATTTAAATTGGTGTAAATTGTTTGTCGGCTGTGGAGATCGAACCAGGGTTCTCAAGATCCACCTACCCCATCAAATGAATAACACATTTCTAAATTGAAAAGAAATAAAATCTAGACAAATAAAATATATATCTAGTTGTTGTAGGTTGACGTACAAGAGGATTGCCAATGAAGACAGGATTTTATTTAGTAAAGAAGCCTAACAAAAATCTGGTTCCACATTTCTTGTGAAACGAAAACAGAATTCATGAAGTAATATAGTATCAATAAAAAACACGAGTTTATTTCTACTGGTAGCCTGTTTCAATCGTTCCAATTGACTATAGCAATAAGTAACAAATTGACAACTAGTATTACTCGTAGTATTAAGATCTCTAAACACAGGTCTCTAGAGAGAGTTTATCCCGATGTTAGACTTCATTTGAAGTTGTAATTTAGGTGCAACAACAACGTTAGTCCGTGGGTAGCTGTCAGTTAAATCTTAAACTAGTTACAAGCCACGTACGACAGACGCGCCGTGTTCATACGTACACAGCAATAAATATCAACGGGATTCAAACCTGGATGCGTGGATGCAAGACTGGTTTAGAATTTAAAAAACTGGAGAAGGTAATGGAGGTGTTTTGTTCATTTCACTTGAGGTTTAATTAAATTATGCTAAATAAAAATTATTAATGCAAGAAATTGTGCGTTCAAATTTCGCTGCCTTCAACTTATATCCAAAACAATTCTGTTTAAATGTATTCCACTATAAGCTACAGTAATTGAGATTAAGTTCCTGTTGTACAGACTAACAAGTAAATATATATAAGAAGATACTAAATAAAAATCAACCATTAAAATTTTACCTTGAAAATAATGCGTCAGATGAGATGGTTTAAGAATGTGGTTTTAGAGACTCGAATCGTAATGAAACCGTAACCGAATACTGAATCAATATTTACCTTTTCATAAAACCTAAACCAATATCTTTTTGTTTTGAACTAAAGAAGCTGAAAATCGATACAAAAATTAAATTAAGTCTGTAACCGAAAACTTAACCTATGCGAAATTATTTCGGTTTTAAAAATAAATACAAAACCGAAAATATGATATAAAACGGTGACCGATTATAATAAAACTAACATAAATTTTATTAGTTTTAATATAAATACATCATCACGCCTTTTTACCCATTACTGGGTGTGAAATTCTGCCGTAAAAGATCTCAGAAAGCGCGTGAAGTATGGTTACTAGTCGTCACGGACGACTCATAAATGATTGAATATGAGGAGAGTATGTTACGTGAGCGAAAGCTGAGACGAGCTTGTACGAGAGTAATTATGAAATGTTTGTTGAAAAATAATTGCAGAATAAATTTAATTAATAAGTGTTTAGAGAACATAGTAATTTTATTTATTACTCTACGCAACAGGAATTTAATCCCAATTACAGTTTTATCTTTTGTACTTATTTAATCCGAAAGAAAATGCTGAATTCGAAGTAAATAAAAAATGAATATATCATCACGCCTTTTACCTATTACTGAGTGTGGAACTCTGCCTAAGCAGATCTCGATAAGTGATATATTTTTTCGCGTGAAGTTGCGGTTACCAGCCGTCAAATTACGGCCCCCAAAGATATTAGTGGAGGGAGAGCCACAGGGCTAGATTTAATTTGTTGAATATTGTTTGTCGGCTGTGGGATCGAAACAGGGTTCTCAAGATCTACAGGCTGACTCGATACCACTGAGCTACCTACCCTATAAATAAATCTACAATAAAGCTGTATTCGTAGTCTCCAGGTTAATAGAGCCTATGAGGTCTGCAACTGCAGCACCACAGCAGGAGCGAAAGATGAGAGGAGCTTGTACGAGAGAAATTATGAAATCTAATTAATAAATGTTTAAAGAACATAGTAATTTTATTTATTACTCTATACAACAGGAATTTAATCCCAATTACAGTTTTATCTTTTGTACAGCCTATGCAAGAATTTGAAACGAGGACATAATTGATTTGGCTGTTTTGGCAAGTGATTTAGATTTAAATGCAGACAGTGCATTTTCATATGCAGAGCAGAGATTGAACGCTCCGAATTCCGAATGTAGACCGGAACAAAACAAACAAAAACTTCGCAGCCTGACTGTGTCCAACTTCAATATATTCCATGTCACGGCGAAACGTTTAAGTGTGTACAATGCCAAGTTCATGTGCCTTACTCAGTCGAGTACCGCATAGCGTATTTGCAACACAAACTGCGATTGTGTTGTATGCACAACTCGGTTTGGAATCAAGCCAAAATTCTACCAAGGAAAAAGAGTTTGTAGACATTTCAATGGCCTCATAAGATTAGATTATTATTGTGTATATCACGTGATTATTATCGAGGATATTATCAACTGTTATATGCCAGTTGAGTATGTTAAAAATTTGAATTTTGACAGCAGTATCAGATGTATTAAGGCACTAGATAAAACTAAATAAATATATCATCACGCCTTTTACCTATTACTGGATGTGGCACTTTCCGTAGCAGATCTCGGTAAGTAATATACTTTTTTGCATGAAGTGCGGTTACCAGCGATCAAATCATGGCCCTCAAAGATGTTAGTGGAGGAGAAGCCAAAGGGCTAGATTTAATTTGTTGAATATTGTTTGTCGGCTGTGGGATCGAACCAGGCCGACTCGATACTACTGAGCCACCTACCCCATAAATAAATCTACAATAAAGCTGCAATCGTACATATATAATTAGTAAATATAATTAACAATTATAATTATTAGTTAGAGAAATGATATTCGTAGAGAACTTTGAAAAGGATCATAAATAAATAAATCTTCTTTGATCTATTTTAATTATTATTATCACGTATATATTTTAGGTAACGATAGAAAATGATTTTCTTCTTTCAATTGAGGAAAGAAAATTTTACTTTTTGACAGGGATATGAAAAATAATTATTTGTATAACAAGGGAAGAAAGTGAGACGTTTTTTCCCGAAAGTGAAGCCAAGTGAATAAAAGTTTCTGAGTGGTTCAAATTCCACTATAATATGTAGGTCCCTGTACTGTAACTGGGATAGAGTTCCTGTTGTGCAGAGTAGCAAGTAAATAAATTGATTGATACTGCATAAATAATGGTAAAAAAAACGTGATGAAAATCACACTTTCTATCACCACAAAAAAAACTATAATCTCAATCTTAATTTAAATTACTAACTTCCCTATAAACTTATAAAAACCTCAAAAAAACAAAAGAACAATAATTATACCAATCAAAGTCATTACTTTTTACATTAATTAAAATCAAATCAATAACCGGAAGTGACAAAACAAAACTCAGACAAAAAACAAGATATCTTTATTAAAGTTTGGTAATTATCATCTTCGTTTTTTCCTTCTTCGAATATTCATAAATATTCATTGTTTCTCATGCAGTCAAATTGCAGAAGTGAAAGAGAAATTTCGATAGGCGAATGTTTCATCGCCGAGGTGAATGTTCTAGTGTTTAGTGGTATCTAGATCTAATGCGATGTTTATGATAATGTAATGTGTATTGATCTAGTACGTCGTACGTCGTTTGTTTGATGTTTGGTGTATTCACCGCTAACGCTAACTGGAGCTATTTTAATTTGACTTCAGTGGATCAGAGTTTCTCCTAACGACGAGAAATTCATTGAATTGTTTCCGATTATATCTTATGAGGTAAATTAACCGACTTACTGCATACTACATATCTCAAAGTTGCTACTATTTCATTACTTTCAATCAGGAGTTTTCAAACTTTTTGGACAAGTCATCCCCTTTGAGGCAAATCAAAAATTAATTATTTGCCGATCCCTTACTGTTGTATAATCAAAATTGAAGTTTCTAAGACGCAGATTTAATAACTAACATCACGATTTCAGAAATTAGTAACGAAAAAAAACTTCTCTTTATAATTTTGGTATAGTTTTTTAGGTATGTTTAGTATTTCAATAGACAAGAATCCTTGTCTTGTTAGGTTATTTCTTATCTTGTCACAAAGACAAGATATTTAAATAATACTGTTTTGTTTCACTCTAGCAAATAAAAATCTAGGTGCAGAAGTGTGTTATACCATACTGATGAGCTCTAATAAGAGCGAAACGCGTCTATGGTTACTAACTATGCTGGCCAGCCTCTGACGATGCCCTCATAAGGTGACTTGGACGCTGAATTTTGTGAGACTTAGCCAAGTGTTTAGTTTATATTTTATTAAACCTAGTTTCACCAAGTGTATGGATGACAATTAATTTTGTCTTTGTTGTAAAATAAAAATCTCTTGAGGACTTTTAAAACAAAAGTACGAAAACAATTAAGAATAATCGAGTCGGCATGTGAATTTTAGATCCCGGGTTTGATTCCAACAGCCGACAAACAATTTTCACCACATTATAACTACCCCTGTGGCTCCTGTTCCACAACATCTTTAAGAATCGTGATTTGACGGTTAATTGCACGCGAAGAAATATATCACTTACCGAGATTTGCTACGACAGAGTGCCACACCCAGAAATAGATAAAAGACGTGATAATATATTTATTTATTTTATAAATAAAAATGTAGTTAGTGACAAGTTAGATTTTGTTTTTAATAAAATAAAATATAAATATATCATCACGCCTTTTACCCATCATTGGGTGTGGCACTCTGTCTAAGAAGATCTCGGTAAGTGATATATTTTTTCGCGTAAAGTGCGGTTACCAGCCGTCAAATTACGAACCATAAAAATGTTAGTAGAGGGGGAGCCACAAGGGTAGATTTTTTAAATTGGTCTTTAATCTGCCTGAGAATGTATTATCTTTTAAGTAGCGGATAGTAGTTGCAAATACAAAATTAGAGATTAACACAAAAGCATTTAAAATTATTTCTAGTAAGTGCAACACAGACGACTTCCTTGTCATTAAACAAGATTAAAGCGCTCTTAACAGATCTTAAAACCTCTAGCACACTACCAGAATAATTCCGTAAGTACTTAACCAATGACGTCATCCATAACATCATCTTAATACGCATGGCGAGCTCACAATGACCCTACATTAACAAGAACAATGTAGATCTCAACAGCAGCAGGCATTGACCAGGCGTGATGCTCAACTGTTTAGTGGCTGTGTGGTGACATGGGTGACATTACGCCCCCACTCTTACACACCCTGACAATGTTATAAGTACACTCACAAGCAAATAAACACCGGATGTATACGCAAAGATGTCGATAGTTGATTTAGATGTATCAGGGGATCAGGAAAATCGACAGGCATAAATGTCTGAATGTTGTTTGTTTGTACTCGGGAGAGGCATGGATGATGGCGTCTTGCCAATGGATATTACAGTCTAACATTTGAAAATATTGTCGTGTAAAATTTAATCGGTGTTTTATTGCTATGTAGTTGAAAGATGCAAATTGTAGTGCAAATAAGAAGAACTTGATTTAAAAGAGGAAATCAGGACGAGAATTTGTTTATTACAGTAGCTTATAGTGGAATCTGAATCACGCAGATACAATTGTAATGTAGTTATAAGTCAATGTCAACGAGATTTAAAGCAGTGAATTATGGCGTAACTTGTAAAATTCGACGAGATCAATATACAGTCTGTGCAAGCGATAATCTTGCATTGCTATAGGAAAATATACAAAATGTTATAATACAATAGTTTTTGGGAGATGCTGCCTTCATTTCTTATAGATTCGTTGTTAGAGAAGTGGGCGTAAGTAAAGATTTACGAAACAGGTGTACAAGAGCGAAAGGATGAATGTTTGTTGCGTGATGATGGATTTTGGTTGTGAAAAAAGAAAGAGTGCGTATGGAGGAAGTGTTAATGTGGTCGATACGAGTATCGTGTGTCAGGATGAGAATGTTGACGGGTTCGTGCTACCCCATTTAATGGGATATAGCGTGATGTTATGTATGTATGTATGTATATATGTTTTTGGTTTAAGTTTTGTTAATCTATTTATTTATTTCGACAGAACTTAACCAAAATCTGTTATTGAATAAGAGTTCTGAAAATTGTTTTCACAAAATGTTATATCAATTTAATTTTGATTGTATGTACTATTTGAACATGAGGAATTAAATGCCGTTCAATGCATTTTATATCTAGTTTAGACTCCGGAAAAATAGATTTTTTCTGAATTTTAAATTCTCACATTTTGTTCTTTCCCGAAGCTATATCTCAAAAACTAAGCGAAATATGAAGATGTGCTCAACAGCATTGAATTTCTCGTGCTTCAATTAACTTATAAACAAATTTTCTTATAAAACAGTTTTAGACCAATATCTCAAAAACAAGAAGACATATGCACTTGAAAACTTTACCATTGGATTCAGCGGGTCAAAATACATATGTATGTAAATTTTCGTTACAATATTCCTATGAGAATGAATGTTAGAGAAAACAGTCTGAAATTGGCCTAAAATCGAAAAAAACCCAAGGGGTACCCCTTAGGAAATTTTCAAAAAAATTAAATCGCTCCAAATTAGCTAAAAATATATTTATAAATCAATTCAGACTCGAGGAATTCAATGCCGTTGAGCGCATTTTCATATTTTGTTTAGTTTTTAAGATATAGCCACTGGAAAAGTTAAATTCTTCTTATACTTCAGATTTTGTACTTTCTCGAGGCTATATCTCAAAAACTAAACAAAATATGAAAATGCGCTCAACAGCATTGAATTTCTTGTGCTTCAATTAACTTATAAACATATCTTCAGCAATTTTAAATTTTTCAAAATGTTCGTACAAATTTTCTCATAAAACAGTTTTTGACCAATATCTCAAAAACAGAGAGACATATGCACTTAGGGATTTTACCACTGGATTCAGCGGGTGAAAATACACATGTATGTAAATTTTCGGTACAATATTCCTATGGGAATGAATTTTAGAGAAAACAGTCTGAAATTGGCCTAAAATCTAAAAAACCCTAAGGGGTACCCCTTAGGAAATTTTCAAAAAAATTAAATCGTTCCAAATTAGCTACAAATATATTTATAAGTCAATTCAGACACGAGGAATTCAATGCCGTTGAGCGCATTTTCATATTTTGTTTAGTTTTTAAGATATAGCCTTCGAAAATGTATAATTTTCTTCAAATTTTTTTTATTCCAGATTTTGTACTTTCTCGAGACTATATCTCAAAAACCAAACAAGATATGAAGATACATTGAAAGGAATTGTATTTATCGTGCTTCAATTACCTTATAAATAAATATTCATATTCTTTCTACGAGTAGGTTCTACAAAATTGCAAATCTGCATAAGAATTTAAAAATAAATTGCTAAAAATTTGCTGTTTGCGTTTAGTTTTAATTTTAGCAAGCATCTCGTGAATCTATCGCGCGAAATCTAAGCCAGATAGAGTAAATTTCATACGAGAATGAGATCGATATTACTGCTCAAATTTCACGTCTCGTTTCGCATGAATCCCTTCTTAAAATTGTATTTTAACAGTTCTGTAGAGATGGAGATCTGCAATTTCAGACCTGTCACACGCATATTTAGATGTTGGTAGGCAAACAAACATAATTATACATTTAGATTGTACGTGGACTGTGAAATACGGATAGAAAATACTTTTAAATTAAATCTAACAGAAATACTACAGCTGGTTTAAACAATAAATGTATATACTTGATATTACCTAAGTCTTATCTTGTTATGTTAACCCATAATTAAATACTCCTAATCAAATTAGTATATTTTATAAATTAATTTATTATAATGTGTTGTTATCGTAGATAAATTGAATTGTCTTGAACATGTGGCAGAATGGGAGCTGTTTCCGAAGACTTTTTCAATTTCGGAAGTCGTGATTCGAAAAATACCGACAGTAAACCTTTGACATAATTGAACAATTTAATTGTTTTCCTTAGAAAAAAATTAAAAACAAAAACATCCCGCATAAAAGAAAAAGCAGCTAATTTCCTCCTCCACTTGGTACCGTACATTTTTCGCTGTAAAATATTTCAAATTTCAACTAAATGTTTTATCACTTTTATTTCCAGCATTTTTTCTCTAATAATTTAGA
Organism: Pterostichus niger; assembly: GCA_947425015.1. Lineage (NCBI taxonomy): Eukaryota > Metazoa > Arthropoda > Insecta > Coleoptera > Carabidae > Pterostichus > Pterostichus niger. Next base: position 37,540,791 of record OX380336.1, on the reverse strand, counting down.
AGTATTTAGCAGCAGAAAGTATGCGAAAGAATTGCAAAAATGAAAACTAGAAATACTGCTTGTCCTTCCATCCTTCAATTTACAATAATAATTACTGAAAAAAGAAATCTGCTGTGCATACTAATTACTTCTACAGGTACTGGGACTGTCTGTCTACCCGCATTTTAAACTTTTTGCCATCCACGTCTCATTGTCGTGTGCAGCAACTGCAACAAGATAGCGGGGGCCGTGAGGACACGGGGGTAGTACTGCAGATGAGTCATGGGGCTCACGGCCAGCGACTCGTCTCGTTCTCGTTGTGTCGGCTCGAGGAAACCACACAAGTCTAGTGAAACAGCGAGCAACGCCACCAGACAGGAAATACGTGCAAGGAACCGTAACCTTACCGGACCTGGGGGTATTATCTTGGGGATTGTGGTTGGAAGAAAGATTTAAAATGGAATGAAATTGCGTAGGAGAGAGTTACACTAATAATTGGAATGTAGGAATTCTTACTGTTTTTCCTATTTTAAGATAGCAAGTTGCCTGACTGTACTATTTATTTATTTGTTACTTTTGCACAACTGAAATTTAATCTCAATTACAGTAGCTTCTAATAACGAATCTATACAGATAAGAAAGAAAGGGAGCATCGTGCTCCGTTTGTTTTTGAGTAATACATTCTATAAAATTGCAGTGAAACACTCTATGTAAGAACAGTAAACGAATTAAAAGATAAGAAAGGAAGAGAGTGTCGTACAGAGCTTATTTTTGAAAGTGAATTATAGGTACACAACGCTGATAAAACTAAACAACGAATCTGTTCATTAGATTCATTCCGGGTTCGATTCCCACAACCGACAAACAATTTTAAAACTTTCCCTATGGCTCCTCCTCCACTAACATCTTTGGGAGGCTTTGACGGCTGGTAACCGCACTTCAGAGTGTTACACTCAGTAATGGGTAAAAGGCGTGATGATATATTTATTTTTTATTTTATTAATCTTCGCCAAATGTATCCTGACACACCACATTCGCTTCAACCACATTCATAATTTCTTTCATGCAAGCTCGTTTGATCCTCACAGTTTTTCGTTCAATCATATTTGTCGATTTATTCATAGGACATTCACGCAAACTTTCACCAAAATACACTTATCTTATCAATCTTTATGGGGTAGGTGGCTCAGTGGTATCGAGTCGGCTTGTGGATCTTGAGAACCCTGGTTCAATACCCACAACCGATAAACAATTTTCACCAAATTAAATCTACCCCTGTGGCTCCCCCTCCACTAACATCTTTGGAGGCCGTGATTTGACGGCTAGACATGTGCATAAATATATTACCGAGATCTGCTTAGGCAGAGTTCCACACCCAGTAATGGGTAAGACGGCGTGATGATATATTTATTTATTTTATCAATCTTTGTGGGATAGGTGGATCAGTGGTATCGAGTCGGCTTGTGGATCTTGAGAACTCTGATTCAATCCCCATAACCGATAAACAATTTTTACCAAATTAAATCTACCCCTGTGGCCCTCCATCACTAACATCTTTGGGGGCTGTGATTTGACGGCTAGACATAAATATATTACCGAGATCTGCTTCGACAGAGTGCCGCACTTAATAATGGGTAAAAGGTGTGATGATATATTTATTTTATCAATCTTTTATTCGATATACGTTCTATATGACTAAACCATCTCAACTGACTTATTCCCACTCTTCTAACATTCCTCCCAATCTTACATTCATCATACACCAGTGTATTCCGGACATGATTCACAGAGCAATCTTTCACCAACATACATTTCTTTCACCAATCTTTCATTCGACATACTCGTACGTTTCACATTTAAAATCTAAAATAATCAATGAGTTTCTGAAATAACTTTGTACGACTATTAAAACGTCTCATCATAATGTGTTAGATTGCAGCTGTCTACAGGCTGTCTCGTTTGTAAAACGTGGCTTGTTTCTTTGTGACTTTTTACAGTTTTGAAGTCAAAATGTTTACACGCGTTTCCTCGTATAGCATATGGCGTTTCATGAAAAAATACACAACGAACGTCAAAACTGTTCTTTCGGAGCCCCACATCAATTCACATGGTTTTTTTTTAAAGTTTTTTTTGTTTCTATTTTCAGTACAACGATTTAGTGAGTCATCAGAATTAATTATTTGTGATGGATTCTCTTGGGGTCTGGTTGCTTTATTGATGGAATAAGATTTTATATCTTTTCTCTGACAGAAGTGATTTATGTTTTGGCAAAATGCGAACCCGAAACTAGGTTACAGCTTGATCTTATGGAAAATCATTATAAATCGCAGGAAAATTGAGACATAATTATATTTGTGTTCTGTGTTTTAAAATAGATGTTTAATAATTTGTTGCAATCATTCTAAATGTAGCTAACATTTTATCAATGTGCAATTTAAATTATAGTATTTATTTATTTATTTATTTATGTTACGCTGTACAACAGGAACTTAATCCCAATTACAGTACAGGGTCCGCACTCACCGAGCTGCAGTGTAGTAGTTTATATAATTTTTAGCTTGAGTGTAATACTAGTGAGGAAAGTTATTAATTGCAAAACGGGTATGAAAGTTGGAGCTCGAGCGATAGCGAGTGTTTCAATAGTATGAGTTTTGCAATGGCCTTTTCCCACGTGTGTTACATACTATTTTTTTCAACATTAAACGTTTAAATTATATTTTTCTGTTTGCGATACAAGAAGTTTAATAATTATTTTATTCAAAAGAGTTGTATTTGCAAATGCACATCACGTTTCCTTGGTCACCATGTCAAATGACATTTCCCTCACTCAATTTAATTTAGTTGTGATAGCAATCGTTTCCCTCACTAGTGAGGAAAGTTATTTACTTACTACTAAGGGAAATAGTTATTATTGCAACTAAATTGAGTGAAGGAAATGTCATTTTCACAAGTAATAAATAAATTTTGTATGTATTGCAGTATTGCAATAAAAATAAATTGAATAAATAATCCGGCAGTACGCTTGTGTGATTAACATTAAGGAGGTCGAATTCATCGATCCCGAGTTCAAATCCTACCTAAGCTAAAAATATATGAACTACCACATTGCGGCTTGGTGAATCTGGATCCTGTACTTTAATTGGCATTAAACTTCCTGTTTTACAGAGTAGCATAAGTAAAATAAATAATAAATTATTATTATTATTATTATTGTCATAAATTCAATTTTAATGAGTGTTTATTTAATATTTAATGTATATTTTTATTATTTAAACTATAAAGATGCAACTGTGCAACAAAGTATTAATTAATTAATTAATTAAATAAATTAGTTTATTTATTTGTTAAGCTGCACTATAAAAAATTATCTACAAGTCAATTACTATGTATAGTAGAACCCGAACTATTCGTACCCAATGAAGTTTATTATAGTAAAACTGTATGAAAAATATATACTATTTACTTTAAAAGTTACTACTAGTACATTTTGTATCGCCTTCTTTACATATTTTTAAATATTGGCTGAATATTCTCATGCCGCCTCAAGCAGTACCAAAACTTTGATCTAAACTAACATTATTTAACTGTCAAAATGTTTTGAAATGTACAAATAAATTATTCTTAACTTTACTGAATATAAATGTAAAACAACTCTAAATTTTTAACAAATATAAACAATTGACTAGTACAGATGACGTCACAAACTTTAAAAATCACATCTTCCTTAATAGTCAGAATTTTGAAATTTCACTAATCGAAATATTAATCAAAAAAAATTAAAATAAAATGGTTGCATTTTTAATTATAAGCGAATGAAATATAAATTTTCAAACTCTCACTTCTAACGCGACAATGCTACCATGATGCTACAACCAAATCGAATAAATAACGGAAGCACTCGTCATAATTACAGTCGAAGTGATTTGATACTTATCGATTTTATGATTTTAGATTGACAGAAGAAATATCTAAACAGCTATATAAAAACTAATAATAAAAGATATATATAATTAATTAATGGATATTCAATCAGATTAAACGTCAAGTTCAGAACAAAACAAACAAGAATCAGTAATGGTACACCTACGTAGTAATAGTAATGGTATTATAGTTCGATAGCTAGAGGGCATTACACTAATTAAATTAATGTAACAGTAGGGAGCTAACTTCATCGTAGAGCTCAAGTTATGTAGATGCAATGACCATTCATTCATTAATATAGTCGGTCTATCTGTTAATAGAATTGAACTTATTACTTATGGAAGATTAATTTATTTATGAATATGATACTGATGAAGAAATGTAAATTGTACTCACTGATTTGGACTGCAAATATTGGAAGTGTGACTCACCTAGAAAAAACAAAATTAAATTAGAAATAAAGCAACAGGGAAATATTAAAACTTATTTAGTTTCACTTCGGAAAAGAGTTACTTTTATTATAAGTTAAATAGGAAAATTGGATAAGGCGTAAATATTAATAAAAACTTGTTGGACGGATTCTAAAGGCTTTTCTATTTCAATAACTTTAATTGCTGATGTTTTGGTCCTAGTATTTTTTTAAAATTACATTTTAAAAGTAAAAATTTATAATAACAATTTAATGTTCATTCAATGATCTAACACTTTTCAATTTTTGTTAGCATTATTATAAATAAATATATCATCACGCCTTTTATCCATTACTGAGTGTGGCACTCTGCCGAAGCAGATCTCGGTACGTGATATATATCACGGCCCCCAAAGATATTAGTGAAGGGGGGGGGTGCACAGGGGTGGAATTAATTTGATGAAAATTGTTTGTCGGCTGTGTTCTCAAGATCCACAGGCCGACTCGATACCACTGAGCCACCTACCCCATTATATTATATTATTAAATTATATGTATACTTCATAAATATGCTTTCTTTCAGTTGAAGAAATGAAATGACACATTCGAGAAGAAATGTTTCACTTTCTTCCCGTGATATGCAAAAACTAGTTCAAGATGTACCTACTTTATCGAAATGAAACTTTTAGTTTTTTCTAGTAACTTCTACTTCAAAATAAGAAAAGCAAATACCTAATAATAATAATAATAAGGACGAATAATTATATACATTTTTATAATAGCACACTTCCTACAATTATCTTAATTTTAGATAGGATATGCATCTGTCACAAATAATAATTACTATATTTTCTACTTAAATCATAAAGTTTCTCTCATGAAAAATTCTCTGACATGTCTTATTTGTAGCTGTTATTATCTCTTGTAAATCTGCTTGGAATAAATTTGGCAAAAATGCAATAAAAGTCCAGTTATACTCTCTACTGCCATATTTTGATAATAGATAACGGTAGCTGTGTATAACATATGTTCAACTTCCGTTCAGTACGAAATAAAACAGTTTTACAACTGTTGTAAAAGTTTTACAGATAATTAAGCAATGATGTGTGTCTAATCTAATAAACTATTAATTTATGCACCATCTAGAATTTGATACATTGTTCCTGTAGATAATTACATGGAATGTCTATTAATTTGCACAGATATTAATAGTAATTAGGCGGTATTTTTAATCATTATTTATTTGTTTAACATCATTCATGCAATTAGTAAATTATGTTGGTAATGTTAACGAAGTGGATTAGGATGTACTTGAATTTGAAGAATGTACTTTACTAATTGTCTGTCATTATTTAGTGCCACTGCAGATTTGAGGGTAAATGTGAAAGTATAATTTTTTGACAAAATTAGAGTGGCATATTTCTTCTCGATAATGCTGTTATATTTAATTTAAAGCACTTTACAAGAAAATTATACTTTCTTCACAAGTTATGAAACCAATTTTGTTCACAATCCTATCGGAGAGTATTTTAGAAATAATTAGAAATTTAAATAAGATTTATCTTGACAGATGTCATTTGGATGTCAAATTGTTGTTGTTTTCTAGTTGCCATGGATATGGCTTTACTTTTATTACCAAATGGCTAGTTGCACAAATAAAACTAAAATTTTACACTCGGTTTGAATTAATAATATCAAATCGATCATATGGAATAATTTACATTGCTGTCAAATATTCGATATGCTTTTATTTATTTAAATAAAGTTTAAAATTTAAGTTGTCTTTGTGCAATTGGCCATAATGAAGACAATAGTTATTTGGGTATCTAGAGCAGAAAGTAGTCTATTACTCCTGGGGCATGGAGAGCGGCAAAGACAATTTATAAATTATTTTTGGACAGTTATTCTGTTTTGTTTCCATAGATACGATAATCTTCTGAAATGACCCGCTTTTAATGCGTGTTTCTGAAACGAAAATAGCATTTTCCAGGTGATTTCATTATCACCCTGTTTCTAGCCGCAAAAAATTTCATAACTCTAAAACTGGGCGGTAATGATAATTACGTCACAAAACAAAACACGCATTAAAAAGAACATTTGTGACAAAAAAATTTGTACGTTTGTAGTCTAGTTTAAATCGTATAAAGTTAGCAACTCGTTAAAATAGAACTCGTTCCGGCCTAGGAACGTAATGAACTATTTCCGCACGTAGTACTTTCCACATGAGTAGGCAGAAAATATCTACTTTCCATACTTGTAGAAAACCCGACTTTCCGAGGTAGCCGCATAAAAATTTACTTTCTTTGCTGGGGATGAGAAGTATCACTTTCTTCTCTCAATCCGTCAGTACGGTAGAAGTGTGGGTTGAAATACGGAATTCGAATCCGGAGATCCCAAGTTCGAATCTCACTCAAGGTAAAAATTATATGAACTACTACACTACGGCTCGGTGAGAGCGGATCCTGTACTGTAATTGAGAATTAATTCCTGTTGTACAGCGTAACATAAATAAATTGAAAGAAGAAACATTACTTTCTAACAGGGCCGTAAAAAATCATTTATGAATGTTTGACAGCGGAAAAGATACGCACACTTTATCAAGTTCTTATGAAAAAACAATAACAATATTTGAGCAGGTAGTTAAGATTAGATTAAGGCGTATACTTATTTATTAAGTTAGAGAAAAAAAAAACGTTATTCCGGGCCTGTAATTACTGCATCTTCCGGTACCACAGGATGTTATTTCAGTTGGCACTCCTAACAAAAACTTACATTGTTCTAATTTAATGATCCTTTCACCCTAGATCATGTACCAAATAGATCACTCCACAAATACATTGTGTACACGCCTTTATATTCATAACACAACTTCTACATAAGCTAATAGTCTAATGTGAATGTTCAAGTTATTGATTAGAGAAAATACACCCTTATTCCAGCCTTGTTCACCCTCTCCATAAGGTTGAATTTCGTGTGAGAGCAGTGTCGCGTGCTGCGCCAGTGCCGTGCGACAAGATTTCCGTAAAGTGAAAGGAATCTTACAATTTTAATAACTGCTTTTAATCAGTGTTAAGTTATGGTAATTTATTTCAGTGACATATATTTTTTTCTTTGTCTTTTTCACGGTTGCCGACGAGAAATTTTAAATTTCGCGCGTTTTGTAGACAGGAAACGGATGGGGAGACACATGGTTTCCTTTGTCATTAATTAAAGGTTTTGCGCGTTTGAGATTAATTATAAAATATAAATTATTTATTGGGTTTATTTTCTAGTAAACAACTTTGACAAATGAAGCATGAAGAACGGGCGAAACAACAAAAAATATGTTTATTAGATTCATTAACTTGATGACAGTAAAGTAGTTTTGTTTTAAGAAATTTTCAATCAATTTTAGTCTTTATATATTCAGCATATTTTGTCATCTTTCTCGGCATTTGCAGATTGCCCTCAACTAAGCAAAGAAAATTATATTTTTCAACAACAGAGGAGAAAAGTATATTGATCATTGTAGCACGTGTTTATCACAATATTTTTCCTATATCACATTCATTAAAAATAATAATAATTTTCACTGACAGATTCAATAAACATTTAAATTTTTTTTAAGTAAATAACGCTTTAATCAAATAAACAGACAAATTTTGGGTGCTATTAACTTCGATCATATATTTTAAACCAACTAAGCTACGGTCGCCTATAATTTGATTTTATTCCAATTTTTTATTTATTTAAGGTTTAAATACTGGTTGTATTGCAATTTTTTTCTTTATCATTTAATTTGATTTGAAATTTAATTTATTTTGACTTTTATTACTATTGTTAGAATCATAATAAATATCTAGGTTACAAATTTAAAGTTAAATTTATGACAGAAAAATTCGGATGACGCCTGGATTCGAACCAGGGACCCAAGGATCTAGGTTACGCTATAATTTAATTTTCTTTAATTTTTTAACAGCCTGATTTTCAAGAAAGTTTTAACCAATTCTAAATCTTGAATTAGCTAACCCTAACAAAAATATATTTTTTTATTCGCAAAAATTAGGGTATTTCATTCCTAGCGAACATTTTTAATGTCACTGGTTTAATAGTACATTTAATTAAAAAATAATGCATTACACTAGGTACCTACATAATAACTAATTAATAAATGATTATTTGTAGACAGTGTTTATACTTTTATTTTATTAGTAACATAATTATAAATAATTAAATGTACTATTAAAGTAGTGACACTAAAATGTTCGCTAGGAACGAAATACCATAATTTTTGGGAATTTCATTAAAAAAAAATTGTCTTGAGAACTCTGCTTCGATCCCCACAGCCGACAAACATTTTTCACCAAATTAAATCTACTCCTATGGCTCCCTCCACTAATATCTTTGGGGGCTGTGATTTGACGGCTGACTTACCGAGATCTGCTTCGGCAGAATGCCAAACTCAGTAATGGGTAAAAGGCGTGATGATATATTTATTTAATTATTTTTATTAAAGTTTCGTGCAGAGGTATTAGAAACACCCTGTATAAATTAACAAAAACAAAATAATTATAGTTATTGTTTTCAATTAAGTTATTTTTAAATCCTTGTTAATCCAAATTCGGGAAAATAATACGAACATTTATCCGCAATAGTGATTGTCTTCTGATAGAAATAAGGTCAAAAGCATTAAATTTCGATTAAATAAAAGTTTACCGCCATAATTGCAATTACCAAAGCCGTTACAAACCATAAATTGTAGCTTAAGACAATGGTTTCCAACTTTTGTTTGGATTGTGGGGGTGGACACAATAACAGGTTCCCAACTGCGTAGGAGGAAAAATATTTAAATAATTGATGGAACACTGATACTGCAGCTTGGCTGCAAGATATAATAAAATGATTGCATAGTTTTGTAATTAGAATTTTGATTGTGTTTATTCTGATTTGTGATAAGTTTTTATTTTCCCGCTTGTCAACCTATTTTGATATAGTTACGCTTGGTAAGTTATACGGTTGTATCAAATTAAGAATGTTGGAATTCAGTGTAAAAGTAATGTTTTATTTACCTTGAAATTGTACACTCAATGTACACAGTTTTTTAATAACTGTAATATTGTTTTAAAAGTAAATATGTACTAGTAGTAGTAATAGTAAATACTTTAATTGGCACTCGATGTAAACAAATAATTATATTAAACTGACACATACTTTTATTACAATATGTAGTATAGAATATCGTTGGGTCATACAATGATATTGAATTTATTGAAAATAAGTTTGATAGCAAATACTATTCCAGTTATTTACAATTATTTTTTTGCAAAAAAAGTACTTCTTTCTACGATTGTTATGAAAAGTTGATAATTACGCTCTCATTTTTCACCAATTTAATCTACCCCTGTGGCTCCACCTCCACTAACAACTTTTGAAGCCGTGATTTGAAGGTTGGTAGCCGCACTTCATGCGAAGAAATATATCACTTACAGAGATCTGCTACGACAGAGAGCCACACCTAGTAATGGATAAAAAGCGTGATGATATATTTATTTATTTATTTATATTTTTCATCGTAAAGTTGACGTTTTCTGTGGAACAATCGAAAAATATCTCAAATGGCAACGTGCGAAATGATGTTAAATGCGCGCTTATTTCAATAGTTACCAGGGATACAAACAAAACAGAAACTTGTCATATTGACAGTTGACAGAATGAATTTATTTTCAGTACGCATACGTTTTTTAATAATTTTGAGATGCAATCGTAGAAAAAAATATGTGTGCATCACGAGCGTAAAGTGTCTTTGTCCCTCTTACACTATTACATCTCTCGCCTTCTGCTCGCGCTGTAATTACCGTGCTCGAGTAACAAAAAATCACTTTACGCTCTTAATACACAAATAACTATTTAGTTTAGTTTTTGCATTAATAACAAAAAATTTAATTAACTAAATTACTTATACAAAATTAAATGTATGCATAATATGAATTAAATTATCGATATAAAAATAAAAGTAAACGTAGAATTACCGTTTACCAGCCGTCAAATCATAGCCTAAAAAGTTGGTTAATTTGTTTAAGTGAATAAAAAAGAAGGAACAAGGAGGTAATTTTAATATAATTTTGTGTAGTTCGAGTAAAACAATATTCAATTTCGTGTGTTTCTTTGTGTTTCCCGTTGTGTGGGAACACCTGTGCACGGCACTGTGTCCACGGGGGTTTTCGACCTCTAGACGGAACATTCCCTATATTTACCTCGTCCGGCCGGGCACCCAGTGTTCGCAATACACGCTTATACAACAGAGGAAAAGAAAGAAGCCAACTCTATGGTGCTTCGTACAAACTGGACGTGCAAGTGTATATATATAGACCACGACATGCATGCGCTATTCTGTACTGCACTATACGTATTTAGCGTGGTTGGTGGTTTGATTCTGCACGCGAGGAAGCGATGAGAACGACGAGAATAGAAAAGAAGAAGACGCTTATACCAATTTAGTAATAATGCAAGTAAAACTTTATTCAATCGATAAATAATGTCACATTGCTGACAACAATTCGATTTTTGCCGCTTCAATGACATTTTAAATTTAATATACATATTTAATTCTTTTAAAGAATCTTATTTTATTTATGGGGTAGGTGGCTCAGTGGTATCGAGTCGGCCTGTGGATCTTGAGAACCCTGGTTCGATTCCCACAGCCGACAAACAATTTTCACCAATTTAAATCTACCCCTGTGGCTCACCCTCCACTAACATCTTTGGGGGTCGTGATTTAATGGCTGGTAACTGCACTTCACGCGAAGAAATATATCACTTACCAAGTTCTGTGCCGGCAAAGTGCCACACCCAGTAATGGGTAAAAAACGTGATGATATATTTATTTATGGGGTAGGTGGCTCAGTGGTATCAAGTCGGCCTGTGGATCTTGAGAACACTGGTTCGATCCCCACAGCCGACAAACAATTTTCACCAATTTAAATCTACCCCTGTGGCTCCCCCTCCACTAACATCTTTAGGGGTCGTGATTTGGCGGCTAGTTACCGCACTTCACGCGAAAAAATATATCACTTACCGAGATCTTAGGCAGAGTGCCACACCCAGTAATGGGTAAAAGGCGTGATATATTTATTTATTTTATTTATATACAGGCTGTATCACAACTTAGAGCAAAAAATTAAAGGGTTTATTCTGTACGACGTGCTGATCATGAAACAAAAAAAATTGGGTGGATGATTATGTTAAAGTTATTAATTAAATAAAATTCTATTATAAATAACTGCTAATAATTGAATTGTGTAATTATTCTTTCGTAGTTGATACCTACTTCATTGTTTGTGTTTAATAGGAAAGCGAATCCAGTGCAGTACTACAAAAAATGTTTTAGGTTAACAACCTTTAATTTTTCGAATTTAAAAAAAATTCTTTTTGTTTCATGATCAGCACGTCGTACAGAATATACCCTTTAATTTTTTACTCTAAGTTGGCAAACACCCTGTATATAATAAGAAAATATTTATTTATTTATGCAGGCACAACAGGAACTTAATCCCAATTACAGTACAAGATCATATATTTTTAGCTTGAATGGGATTCGAACTTGATATTTTCGAATTCGAATGTCATAATTCCATAATACATCTTAATGGTCATAGAAAAAAAAATATTTCTGAATCCAGTTCTGCTTTTTAACCAACAACTTCACTTCTAACGATCCAATATTTACATAGCTGATCAATTAATTCCCCATAAAATTGCCCATAAAACAATCACAAAATCACTTCAACCATAGATACCACTTACCACTACACATATATTATCCTCCAGATAGCTCTAGAAGCCTCTCTAGAATATCCAGATAATTTATAACTTCCTCGATGTATAGCTACTTAGTCTAGATACTAATTGTGAATTCAGAACCACTCCGAGCCGTTTAAGAGTGACTCCGAGAGTAACTCGGGATTACCAATGGTGCCTGTGTCCGGTTATCATGCTCATAAATAATGCTGGTAATCGCGCACTAACTTTAGTGCTGGAGGAATTAGTTCCTGTTGTAATGATGGACGCAGTTTGATTATAAATAGTGACTCAGGACTAATTAATTTATTAAGTTTTTAATTGATTGATTAGGATTAAATTTATTTTTATTTAAGTGGAAGTAAATTAATTCTAAATAAATACAAGCTATGTCTTTAGATATTTATACCTTACTCTGTAGTTGAGTGGATAGAACATTTGATTCATAAGCGACAATTTGAATTGATACCTCGCTGATTTTAATTTATTCTATACTCAAAGCATTTTTATGAGACATATACATTGTGTATCAACGATCTTGGACTTGCCTCTAACGATTTTGATAAAATTTGGTATTCTAATGTTTTCTGGCCTTCAGAATATTTAGTACATAATTTTGCACGTCATTAATTAACAGCCAATAGAAACATTGTATTAAGCATGGTTACCATGATAATAATAGTTATTTACGTAAAAAGTCAGGAAAGCGTTCAATTACAGGATGAGTAGAAAACTTACAAATCCTGTACGACACTTGACTGACGTGTTACGTATAACATTTTACCTGAAACTTATAAACAAATAATACATATTTTAAATGAACTTAAATTAAAAAAAATATTTGACCTACATATTCAGTCAGTATTTGATGTTGTTAAGTAACTAGACACTCACGTTTCTTTCATTACCTGCCTAGGTAGGCAATATGTTATTTTCCTGACTAGGCATGTAAAGCAAAGCTTTCCTGAGTCTTAAAGCTCAGGCAAATGTTTATTTTCCTTTTTAGGTAAATATATTTCTTAAAAACTGTCAGTTTGACATTTTTTATTGTCAATTTTATTTACTTGATACAAGTTGTGATATTATTATATCATAACTTGATTATTTTAAGCAACATATAAAAACTAAATTATTTTATATTTGTTAAACTAGATCATAAATGTCAATTTTTTCAGCCTATGCTGTAAAAGTAGCATTTTACAGCCTGCCAACTCTCAACAAAAGCCTACTTTAATGTCAATCGGAAAAATATAATTTATAAACGTTTAGCAGTGAAAAATATATAATATTGATATCAACTTATATCTAATGAAATTCGATTCTGTCTTTGTGATTCTGATTCCAATATAAGCTACTGTAATTGAGATTAAGTTCCTGTTGTGCAGTAGAAGTAAATAAAAGAGAAATAAGTAAGAGCATGAGTAGAAATATTTGTACAATTCCATAAATACTTTGCCTAAATATAGAATGCTTTTAAAATTCCTGCATTTTCGAATAATATTTTGAGAATTTATGCTATAAAATTTCTCCTAATCTAGATCATATTTACAGCAGATTCAAACACGAAAATCGTATAATTTCTTTAATTTATTAATAACGCATAAATAAAGGAAAGCATAAAAAAATTATAAACAGTTTTTTTTACGAGAGAAATGTGTCAAAACGAAATATTATCGTTATCTGAAATGACTAGAATCAAAATGGAATTTAGAAAATGTTATATCAGAATCTAATTGACACGTCCGTTCATAAATTAGACAAATCTGATACGTGAACAACATTTTAAACATTCCTACCATGAATTTAACTTTATATCAAAATGAAATATCTTTCCAACTTTCTGCTCTTTTGAGTCAAGACTTTTGTCACGAATAAAACCATAATTAATTCACTTCCCCTGACATAATTCTTTTAAACGATACATATTCATACAAATCCTAGTTACCCTACATACCTATCTTTCATCATTTAATCGCTGTTGTTCTTTTTCTTAATTAAAAACATTAGTTAACCTTGTAAACCAGAGACCGTGGTAATAAATAAAAAAAAATATAAAATGGCGATTAAGAGCAGATTAGTTATTTACGATGCGGGTACAAATATATAACATATACAGACGTGAATGAAATGTACATTAATAACTATATGAGCCAGATGGGATTACAGGAGAGTAATTTGATATTCATTAGACCAGAAGTTGTCAAACTTTAAATTAGGATTTAAGTTTTTAGTTTAAATGTACGAACTAATAAAATGATACTTTTTGTAGTGGTTGCATAAATAGCTATACTGAAAACGATATAAAAATGAACTAACGTAGGATGCTGCTACGTTTACATGATATATATATATATATATATATATATATATATATATACCGGGAGTTTTTTTATCAGTAAACATAGGGATATGCCATTACCATAGTTACAGTTACAAAGTTTGACAGCAATGCATTAGAGCGTTTATTTTAAAAGTAAAATAACATTGCTGTCATCTATAGTTGTCAAAGTCATAAAACTGTCCTCTTTCAAAATCAGACTGGGTTAATAGGGGATCAAATAGTGGGGCGTTTTTATGTAAATGGAAATTTAAATGGGGAAAATTATTTAGAGTTGTTACAAGAGAGAGTAATATTGAGTAAATATTGAGGAAGTGTGGTTCCAACAAAATGTACGAAATTATCTGCACCGGATATTCCCCCAACGATGGATAGGACGAGGTGCAGAAATGGAGTGGCCTGCAAGGTCACCAGATCTTGCGCCAAACGATTTTTTTCTTTGGGGCCACTTAAAAAGTAAATTTTATAATGGTGGTAGAATGAGTATAGAACAATTAAAACGTAGAATTAGCGTTGCATCGCATGAGATTCCTCCAGAGCAAATACATAATGCTATAAATTCATTCTATAATCGTTTAG
Organism: Pterostichus niger; assembly: GCA_947425015.1. Taxonomy (NCBI): domain Eukaryota; kingdom Metazoa; phylum Arthropoda; class Insecta; order Coleoptera; family Carabidae; genus Pterostichus; species Pterostichus niger. Next base: position 37,525,789 of record OX380336.1, on the reverse strand, counting down.
GCTATTGTTTACAGGTAAATGGGGGTAATTTTTCAATTTTTTTCGAAATAATATTTTGAGAATTTATGCGATATATAGGGTATATACTATAAGATGTACTGATCATGGAACAAAAATATATATATTTTAAATTCATTTCAATTTTAATATTGTCCGTTCTATTCAGTGGTGGTATCTTCTCCATTTTGATCGTAGACAGTTTGGCATAATTTCAACGTACATCCTCTCGTGAAGGGGTAAGTGAACTCATATTTCGCACAGCGAGTTAACGATCGCAGGGCACGAACCACCAGGTCGCGATACTGGGTCAAATTTCAAATCCGGTCGCCAGTCTGGCCAGTGGCCAGCTCCAGGCGAAATTACACTGAATACAAGAAGTCGCGTCCCCGTACGTGAATATAACTCAGACATATTCAAATGTTGAACAGATAATAGATGATGATGATGTATTATACGGAATACGGTAGGAATTTGAATAGTATTTGCCAGGCAATTGTCCCAAATAATATATGTTTTATTTAATAGGCAGACCTAGCCCACTGGAGAGTTCAAATCTTTCTGATTTCAACTTATATTCAACAAATACGATTAGGTACGATTTTATAAGACTAAATTGGATATGTACCATGTACCTATATTATTATTCATATCTACCAGACTAGTTTCTATATATATTTGTGTCAAAAGCAATATATATATATACATATAGGCTGTTTCACAACTTAGAGCAAAAAATTAAAGGGTATATTCTGTACGACGTGCTGATCATGAAACAAAAAGAATTTTTTTTAAATTCGAAAAATTAAGGGTTGTTAACCTAAAACATTTTTTGTAGTATTGCACTGGATTCGCTTTCCTATTAAACACAAACAATGAAGTAGGTATCAACTACGAAAGAATAATTACACAATTCAATTATTAGCAGTTATTTATAATAGAATTTTATTTAATTCATAACTTTAACATAATCATCCACCCAGTGGCAGTGGCAACGAAAAATTTTGGACTGGGAAATATGGAAAATAGTATTGCGATTTAAAAAAAAATTCTTTTTGTTTCATGATCAGCACGTCGTACAGAATATACCTTTTAATTTTTTGAAGTTGTGAAACCCCCTGTATATATATAAATAAATAAAAGGTGAGTGGCAGTGTTGGATTAACCAATAGGCAGTACTTGGCAATTGCTAGGGGCCCCCGTCAAATAGGGGCTTCGCAAAATGAATTAAAATAAAATTGTACAGTTCAACGAGTTGAAATGCAGAAAACACTTGTTCTGAGTTGACCGTTGAAGTAGTAATTGCAAATGTTTGTTTTTCTTTATGAATCATTATATATCAAATTTTATGTTCCCAGTTTATTTGTATTATGAATAAAGTTTATTTGAATTTTAGTTCTTGTATTTTCATGTTGGTGGAGAGGGGTGGGGCCCCTCGTTTGCGATTGTCTAGGGCCCCGCCTAGAGTTAATCCGGCATTGGTGATTGGTTTGAATTTCACTATAAGCTACTGTAATTTGGAAAATTGTAGGAAAAAATGGTAAAAAAATGATGTTGAACATTTTATTTTAATAAAATTATGCTAATAATTTATCTTTGTTCAAAGTACTCATTTCTATTCCAGTTATAATAGCTACTATGTATCTACTATAAATCTTTTTTACGGTTTTCTATGACTGTTAAGTATTAATAAATTATGCGAACTGCTATAAATGTATAATTAATTGCCCTGTTTTATCATTTCAATTACAAATACATGTTAAATTATCATAATTACTATAAGTTAACCTAAAAATCCTACAATTATCTCCATACACATTATAATTAATTATTACAAAAAGAAAATAGAGGACAAATATTTCTTAAATTATATTTTCTTAGTTTATACTGCATTTGAACCAAAAATTATGTTTTTGGTTGTAAATTAAATCGCGCCGAATTATTTTCTAACAGGAACTTAATCCTAATTACAGTAGAGTCCAGATATACCGAGCCGCAGTGTGGTAGTTCATATGTTAGTAGTTTTAGTGGGACTCGAACTGGGGATCTTTATCAGACGAATTTGAAATGTAAATATAATAATAATATATCATCACGCCTTTTATTTATTACTGGGTGTGATAGTCCGCCGAAGCAGATTTATATATGTTTTATGTTTGAAAAGCGGTTACCAGCAGTCAAATCACAGCCCCCAACGATATTAGAAATATAACTTTATCAATATACTGTAAATATTTAGTTATGCCGTAACGATATTTTTAGATATTGTAAACTTAATAATAATAATTGGATTTGAAGCTTTATTTAAATTTTAAAGCAAAAAATGACGAGAACGTGTTCAGATAATAATAAAATAATAGTTAAACTTAAAAAGATGTTATTACAAAACAGTTTATTGCAGCCGACAATCAATTTACACCAAATTAAATCTACCCTTGTAGCTCCCACTCAACTAACATCGTGATTTGACGGCTGGTAACCACACTTCAAGCGAAGAAATATATCACTTACCGAGATCTGTTAAGGCAGAGTGCCACACCCAATAAGGGGTAAAAGGCATGATGATATATTTATTTATTTTACGATTACACATCACAATTTAACAATCTTTAAAATTTAAATAAGCCCAGAAATTCAATGATTATCGTTGATTTCTCAGTGTCCAATAATTTTATTTATGTCCAACTTCAGTGATGGCGGTCCGGGTTCGATTCCCACAATCGACATTAAAACTATTCCTGTAGTTCTTCCTCCACTAACATCTATGAGAGCTGGAAATTGACAGCTGGTAAACGCGCTTCATGCCTAAAATATATCACATACCAAAATCTGCTACGGTTTAGTGCCACACCCAGTAATGGCTCAAAACCTGAGGATACATTTATTTTTTATTTCAATTAAAAATATTATTTATTTTGCCGAATATCACAATAGTGTGTCTAAAGTTCTATTTAAACTATAACTGAACTAATGGATCGATAATATCAAATGCAGAATTCTCTGAAGTAGGTATCATATATCATTCACAAGCAAGTGTCATTTTTTTGGTGTCATTTGCATCTTGTAAGTAGGCCGAGTATTAATCTTCATTTTTTCGGTTTCCCTTTTTGTTTTCTGCTAGCCTACTTAAAACGAAATTATTCTTTGTTGAACGAAAGAATTTTCGAAATATTTCGAGTGATTAATTATGAGAAATGTTTTTTTTCTCAAACAATATTTAGTTGTATTCTGACAGAACGTAATTATGAATAAATTTTTAATTATTTTTTAGAAAAACTGACTTGATACTTAGAAGAAAATGTTTCCGTGATGAAAGAAACAGAGCTGTCATCATTTATTTTATTTTCTGTCTCGTTTTAAAATAGAATTAACTTTTTCTTTATTTTGTTGCATATTAAGACATCTTATTATAGATATTTTTGGACATTTAAAAATGACCAGATGTATATTTACTTTGGCTAGGAATCGAACCATAATTTCTTCTTTTAGCTGCAGCTGCATATATAATTATTCGTACAACACTTCCGGGTTCAAATCACTAACGAAGACATTAAAATTTTACTGCGTTATTAAAATGAAATATAAATAGACAAGCCTTAACAATATGTACCTATAAATATTAAATAGCGCACATTAAATATTAATAAATCATTTCAAGGAGTTATAATAATAATTATACTTAAATAAACTTTATTACGACAAGTGGATCGAATTTAAATTAAATACAAAAATAACTACATGTCTTTATCCTCTCACTATTCCAGGTTCGAATACATTTATATGTCAATATCTTTTAAGAAAATTGTATGACACTAATTAACAACCAAAAGAAACATTGGCTGGTAGCACAAGCTCTGTTTTTGGGTGTTTTAAAAGCACGGTTTTAACATGTTAGAGATAGCTAAAACACCCAATAACACTGTTCTTAAAACAGGCAAAAACAGAGCTTGTGCTACCAGCCATTGTCTTTGTTTTTGAGTGATTTAAAAGCATGGTTTTAACGTGTTAGAGATAGTTAAAACACTCAAAAACACTGCTCTTAAAACAGGCAAAAACAGAGCTTGTGTTACCAGTCATAGTATTTACCATGATCACCATAGTAATATAATTTTATTTTTTGAAATTTTTCATTACATGCAAAAATTATACGTGAAAATTGCCAGTTATTATTATATATTATTGTCAATTTTATTTACTTGATACAAGTTACTATGAATGTTTTATTCTATCATAACTTGATTATTTTAAGATAACTATAAAATTATTTTTACTTCTTGTGTTGGTGTCGTTACAATTCTTTTACCAAATTTGCCCTCGAGCATTAATTCATATCCGGGAATTTTTTATCATGCATTCCAACAACCTAATCTGTACTCGTGTTCCATTCGTGCAGAATCAATGCTCCAGGGAAATTATAATAGAAAATATTTACTAGTATATTTTCAGAAAATGAGCTGTTGAGGTTATAAATTGATATTTTAAGGAACACTCTGAATTTTAGGATGAAAATACATCATTTACAGAAACTAAAATTGCGAAGCTTTACGCCAGAATTGGGTAAAAGACATGATGACATACTTATAAGATTTACTTCTTAAAAATTAGTGATTTTATTTGTACTAACTCAATTTATTTAATGAACAAATAACTACATTGTAAACAATATAAACAATCGGTAATAACTTTCTCAAGTCATATATACTTCGAATAATAAATATGATTAACAATTGTAATTATTTTGTTATTTATTTCTGTTATTAACAATAACCTACTTAAGTTTTTTAATATGTAATTTACAACTATTCGATGCATTTAAAAAAAGTACATCATCTCTCATTTACCCATTACTGGAATAACACCCTGCTTGGCTACCAGTCGTCAAATCATGCCTTCCCAAATATATTAGTGAAGAGGGAGCCACAAGGGTAGATTTAATGTGGTGAAGATTATTTGCAAGAATATTGATTAAGATCATTTGACCGGAGTTCAAAGTTCCCAAGTTCAAATCCTGGTAGAATTCCAATTTTTTGAGAGAATCTGTCAATAATTCAATTAAGCTTTTATCTGATTTATGCGATGCCATAACTTTGAAATTGAAAGATAATATAAAATAATCTTGGATGTCTGGAGAAAGCTGCAAAACAAGTGGGCGAATAAATTATTACGTAGAAGAGAAATAAAAGAAAGAAACAAAAAAAGAATAAGAAACCTCGTTGTGAATGTAATTACAAGTATTTTAAAACCCGTATAAATATGTAAATGGTACAAGTTTACATCGCTAGAACATTTTATCATTTCCTGTTTAGTCAGCAAACTGATAAAATATTCAAAATAAGCTCTAGAAATACACATATCTCATTTTTTACTAACAACAATTATGTGTCATGACTCACTACTTTGTTAAACATTTTGTTCACTTACTAAAACAATTAATGCAGTAAAAAGTGCAAATACAATAGAAAATAATACTTTCAAATCGATCATTATTCTTATTTTTATTGAATAATAAAATCAACACCTATTGTGTTAGTAAATAAAAATCTTGTTCCACATTATTACTTTCTCACTAACACTAAATATAATTTCTTTGTCATTACAAATTAAATCCAACACCTGTGGGTAATAAATAAGCAAAATGAGATGAATAACTGTATTCTCACTGAATATAAATAATATTTATGATATATTTTCTCACATTCCTTCATGATAATCTTTAAGAACCTATAATAAACTTGTGAAATTATCCGATGTTATCATGGGTAACTTTTATGATTGCCGCAAATAACATATCTTACTTTAGAGGATATTTAAATGCGTGAATAACCTAATTAGGTGCTTTAAACCAGTGATTCTTAAACGAGGGCCCGCGGACCCCCAGGGATCCGTGAAAGTTTTAATTATAACTCTATCTACTAGTTAGTATGGGGTAGGTGGTTCAGGGGTATCAAGTCGGTCTGAACTCTGGTTCGATCCCCACAGTCGACAAACAATTAAATCTACCCCTGTGGCTCCCCCTCTAGTAATATATTTGGGAGCCTTGATTTAACGGTTGGTAACCGCACTTCATGCGAAGAAATATATCACGTACCGAGATCTGCTACAGCACAGTGCCACGCCTAGTAATGGGTAAAAGACATGATATATTTATATTTACTGGTATTTATTTTTGTCTGTAATTATTTTTTTATGCGTTATTTTATGTTTCGTTCAAAATATTATTTGTAGTTTTTCTTTTGGATTAGGAGGCGTAGTGATATCGAGTCGGCATGTGAATTTGAGAACCTGGGTTCGATTCTCACAGCCGACAAACAATTTTCACCAAATTAAAAGTACCCTTATGGTTCCACTCACATCTTTGAGGACTTCACGCAAAGAAATATATCATTTATTGAGGTCTGCTACGACAAAATGCCTCACCTAGTAATGGGTAATAATTTTTTGTGTAATGTTTTATTTTTATACATTGCTTAGAAAACTAGAACATTCAAATATTGTTTAATTAAAAATATAGATATTTAAAAAAATTAAACACTTTTAAAAATAATTAAATTTATATATCTGAGGTCTTTATTATATCAGTTCTTATTTAAGAATGAATATAATATTTGTAATTTCAGTAGAAACTGGGAGGCTGCGAAACATATTTGAAAATTTCTAAAAAATTAGCATCGATAGAAATCTACAAAGAGTGGTTTGGTTAGTAAAGCAGGAGTGGTGGAAAAATTGAACAGGATATTAAACAGGACGGCAGGTTTTTGTTTTCAACTTCCGCTCATGAATGATCGTCTTATGTTTTACATTTTGCCTGAAGGATATTTATGAGTGGAAAATTGTTTTGTTTTGGAAATAAATCGTAGTGTAAGCATACATTTGAACGTAAATTTATATTTAATAATTTTAAAACATTTCTACAGCCAGCTACAACAACAAAATTTAATTTTTAAGTTTATTTTAATTTGACAGCAATATAAATCATTCTATGACGTATAATCTCGAACATTATTTTCAGCTGTTAAAATAGTAAATTAAAAATAACTTTATTCATTCGCTGATTCATTCATTTAAATTCGATTATTACATTATTTATTCTTCACCTATAAAGCACATATTTTTAGTGCCATTTATTTCAATAACTTTTTTATATTATTTAAATGTTCCATGTTGTAATACTGTGAATTTATTTATTTATGTCCATGGTTACTAATTTGTCAACAATGGCTTTGTTTTTGGGTGTTTTAAGAGAACGGTTTTATCATGTTACAGAGCTAAAACACCCAAAAATACTGCTCTAAAAATAGGTAAAAACAGAGCTTGTGGTATACTCAGTCAATGTATCAGCGCTTTTATTTAAAAATTAAAGTATTCTCTTGTATTCCTTTCACTTGAAGTTATTTACTAATAAGCCATCATTAAAACAATAAACGCCCACTTAACACTTGAAGAATATACAACTCTTTCTATTCAAACATCAAAGAGCAACAGTACTTCAATTCTTCTAAACACTAAACAGAAAAGAATACTCTTTCTAATTTGCTCCGAGATTCGAATGGGCCGAACCAAGTTCATTCCGAAATACAAACGCCCTTTGTGTGAGTACAGTTAGAATAGTTTGAAGCTGGGTGAGGCACTCTGAGATGATGTTGATGGCTCGAGGAGTTTGATTTGAACAGCGATTATCTCAAAAAAAACAAATAAGAAGTGTGGGATGGAGAATGAGAGAAACTAGCGAGGAATGAGAATGGTGTAATAGGTTAGCAAGATTTATTTTTGAATGGTACGAGAAATTAAAGCTGTTATTAAAAAATTCCTCTTTTATAATTAGTGGTTAATTTTATCTAGTTATTTATCACTTTATACGTAGTTTATATATGCGAATTTTATTGAGATTTTTAAGAATGCACACCTAACGGACAAAATTTAAAATATAACTAGTTTACACAGGCTGTCTCAGGAAATCTGTCCCATAATATAAAACAATCATTATCATTGCTTGCTTGATTACAGGAAAATATTATATAAAATGAATGTTTAGACCAGGGTTGGCAAAAATTATGATTTAAAAAAAAATTCATAGATTTTTTATTTAATTATTTATATAAAAATTAGTTTTTTAAAAATATATAGTTTCGATTATTACTGAATGTTAAAAATTTGAACACCAATGTCTTAAATTATACGCTCGACTATAAATGTTTATAATTTGGGTGGCCAAATTAAGAAATAAGTTAGGTAAAATTGGTATTTTTGTTCAAATATTAGAACTGTAAAACAACTAACGAATAATAGAAATATAAATGAGAGTGACACTTTTTCATTAGAATGTATTATTCAGTTTATTTATATTTTTTTTATGATTCCATTGAATGGATATTGTGTTTTGTTTAATATTATTTCATTTAATAATAAGATATTGAAAATTATTTTGTCTGTGTTACAAAAAACGTTAAACCATTTAAACAACTGAATTTTTATTAAAACATTTTTTTTGTTCTGTATTAGAAACAGGGTTCGTAAATATCATGATATTTATAATAAATATCAAAATATCTGATATATAGGATATATATCAGATAAATATCACTTTTTGGATATTTATTTTTTAATTTTAGTTTTTGTACACATTTATTATCACAATAGAAAATACAAAATAAATTATTACTCCTAAATAAAAAATTAACATAGGTAATGAAAAAAAGTAAATATACATTGAATGGATACACAAATATTATATAGTACTAAGAATAGTAAGAATATTTAAATAATCCTATATCCTAAATAGGGGCAAATCATCATCTTCTGATGAACTTCCTGAACATAGCGTTGCAGATAGACTCACTTGGCCAAATCCAATCTAAATTAGTTTTTTTTTGTAGTTTCTTTTTGGTTTAAATATTTAAACATAAAAACTAATTTACCGGCTTTGTCGTTACCGAGACGATTACGTAATTGGGATTGGACAATGCCAAAACTGGAGAAATATCGTTCCAGCCCTGCTGTGCCTGCTACAGCAGTGTGTAACTGTTTACATAGTTCAATAAATGTACTTTTATTTGTCCACTCTGACTCATTGATAGTTACACTTTTCCACCATATTAAATGATTTGTATTTCTAAAATGAGTACCAAATAAAAATTTTGGAAATGGTTCAGACTTTGCCGTTAATGGCACACAATTTGGATTTATGTCGTTGATGTGAAGTTAGTCAAAAGCTAGTAAAGTAAGAATTATCTTTAGAATATAATTTTAACAGAATTAATGAAAGTAATAATACTGTATTTATTATAGACTATTTGATATTTTTATATAATGGATATATATATTCGAACCCTGTTTATAAGTTAACTGAAGCACGAGAAAATTAATGCCGTTGACCGCGTTTTCATATCACATTTAGTTTTCGAGATATAGCCTCGGAAAAGTAGAAAAACTGAAAAATTCGAAAAATTTCACTTTTCCGGAGGCTATATCTCAAAAAGTAAACAAGATATGGATATGCGCTCAACGGCGTTGAATTCCCCGTGTCCGAATTGACTTGTAAGCAAATTTTCATACAATTTTATGCAATTTAATATTTTTAATTATTTCCTAAGGGGTACCCCTTTGGTTTTTTCAGATTTTAATTCAATTTTACCAAAAATCCTTAATCGTAGGATTATTAAAACGAAAATTTACATACATATGTATTTTGACCCACTGAATCCAGTGGTGCAATCTTCAAATGCATATGACTTCTGGTTTTCGAGAAAATGTTAAAAAACCGCTTTTTGCGATTTTTTTTGGCGGAAAATTGAAAAAAAATAAAAATCGCTGAAACTATGTTTATAAGTTAACTGAAGCACGAGAAAATTAATGCCGTTGAGCGCGTTTTCATATCACATTTAGTTTTCGAGATATAGCCTCGGAAAATTAGAAAAACTGAAAAATTCGAAAAATTTCACTTTTCCGGAGGCTATATCTCAAAAACTAAACAAGATATGGAAATGCGCTCAACGGCGTTGAATTCCCCGTGCCAGAATTGACTTATAAGCAAATTTTCATACAATTTTATGCAATTTAATATTTTTAATTATTTCCTAAGGGGTACCCCTTTGGTTTTTTCAGATTTTAATTCAATTTTACCAAAAATCCTTAATCGTAGGATTATTAAAACGAAAATTTACATACATATGTATTTTGACCCACTGAATCCAGTGGTGCAATCTTCAAATGCATATGACTTCTGGTTTTCGAGAAAATGTTAAAAAACCGCTTTTTGCGATTTTTTTTGGCGGAAAATTGAAAAAAAATAAAAATCGCTGAAACTATGTTTATAAGTTAACTGAAGCACGAGAAAATTAATGCCGTTGAGCGCGTTTTCATATCACATTTAGTTTTCGAGATATAGCCTCGGAAAATTAGAAAAACTGAAAAATTCGAAAAATTTCACTTTTCCGGAGGCTATATCTCAAAAACTAAACAAGATATGGAAATGCGCTCAACGGCGTTGAATTCCCCGTGCCAGAATTGACTTATAAGCAAATTTTCATACAATTTTATGCAATTTAATATTTTTAATTATTTCCTAAGGGGTACCCCTTTGGTTTTTTCAGATTTTAATTCAATTTTACCAAAAATCCTTAATCGTAGGATTATTAAAACGAAAATTTACATACATATGTATTTTGACCCACTGAATCCAGTGGTGCAATCTTCAAATGCATATGACTTCTGGTTTTCGAGAAAATGTTAAAAAACCGCTTTTTGCGATTTTTTTGGCGGAAAATTGAAAAAAATAAAAATCGCTGAAACTATGTTTATAAGTTAACTGAAGCACGAGAAAATTAATGCCGTTGACCGCGTTTTCATATCACATTTAGTTTTCGAGATATAGCCTCGTAAAAGTAGAAAAACTGAAAAATTCGAAAAATTTCACTTCTCCGGAGGCTATATCTCAAAACCTATTTGATATTTTTATATAATGGATATATATCATTGCAAAAATATGACGATATATATCAAAATAAATATCATGATATATATCGATCGATATATATCTTCGAACCCTGATTAGAAATATAATTAAATTCATACAAAATACAAAAATCAAAAATTGATTTAAATCAACCCTGATTTAGACCATTAAATTCTGCTTCTTAGGACTGCATTTTTATTTATGTTTGAGGGATTGGTGCTACCCTATTTAATGGGAGATATCGTGATGTCATATGTAAATTAATAACTTCAAAGAGTAAAAATGAATTAGAACGTCTGTAGTTTATCGTCGAGGATTATTTAAGTTAGTTATTTACTGTTCTCTCATCGCATCTAAACTAATTCAAGTGTGCCATATTAAGACAGAGATTCAATAAATGATAACCGAGAAATACAAATATAGATGCATCAGCCTCACGCCAGGTAACACATTTAAATAGAATTTCTTTCTGTATCTCGACTTAATCTCATTTAAAATAGACAGCAGATAATTTATTTTCATCAGATATAATTCTAGTTAAGTAGGCTCATCCGATTAGGTATTATACATGCATTAAATAGCCACCTAGAGTATATATTCAAGATTATTCTAACTAGAAAAACATTTATATGCTACTCACATAAAGGAATATAATTATACTTTATTACTACTACATTAGATCTAGAGAAATGTATCTGGATATTTATTTATCTGAGCAATTATAATAAATAAAAAATAATAATTATATGGGTTTAATAATCACAGCAGAACATAATTTAATGAGTAGTATATTATATCACTTACCGAGATCTGCTTAGGCATAGTGCCACACCCAGTGATGGGTAAAAGGCGTGATGATATATTCATTTTTTATTTTTTTTGGGGAAAGAGGGCTACAAAACTGCGAGTAAAAAATAGCATTCTCTCCTAAGGTGTATATATTTATTTTATTTTTTTAAATTTATATATCGGACCAACTACTAAGGTCATATGCCGATATGTCCTTTGTATGGTCGCCACGGGCGGGACCCGAACCCACGACCTTATGGTTGCGAGTCAGGTTCTCAACCCGCGCGACCATCACGCGGGACTATATTTATTAATTAATTTATTTATGTTTATTAATTTATTTATTTATTTATGTTACTCTGTACAACAGGAATTTAATCCCAATTACAGTACAGAGTCCGCACTCATCGAGCCGCAGTGTAGTAGTTTATTTTTTAGCTTGAGTGAGATTCGAATTCGGGATCTCCGGATTCGAATTCCATATTGTTATCCACACCACCGTACTGACGTATAAATATATGATTTTTTCACGACTCAAGTAAAATTTAAAAAAATAATTTCAAAATCTAATTTGTAATAGTCTTCTAATCAATGGTAACAATGGCATAAACAAATATCCGATTAATATTAATTGCATTAATTATGTTTCTGTATCTTTTACTATAAATAGAAATAAATAAACTCTGAAGTTTTATTTGGTTCATTTTATTTCACTCAACTTCTTAGAGAAATAAAAAAATATATTATCAAGCCTTTTACCCATTACTTTATATGGCTCTCTGCCAAAGCAGATCTCAGTATGTGATATACATTATAGTGATAAAATATGTCACTTCTGTCAAGATTTTTGTTTCATAAAAACAGTCAAATATTCCGAATCGTAAAGAAATGTAAGTATAAGATTTTCTAAAGATCTTAATTTATTTTTGGCATCCAATTATTAAATATTTTAATAAACCAATCATAAAAGAATTTACCAGCTATCACTTCAACACTCTCAGTATAACTTTCAAAGTATTAGAGAGGTGAGAAAATCTCATGGATGATTAATTGCGGTTAGCTGTCTCTTCCGATCAAACAAAACTAATTTTTCTCTTCACTATCAAATTTCAACTTCTTCAAATTACATTCTCTGCTTTATCATTCATCTGCTCTCTAGCGAAGCGGGAAGCGGTCACATCACTTCGATCTCATTACGGTTGATTTCTCACCGATTGAGATCGTCATCGTCATTGTTTATTATTTGTCCGCAGTTGCAACTGATCCGAGACGAGAAATGAGGAGATTCGATGAGCTTCATTGGTGCAAATAGAATTTATTCTCGGGGTTTATTTTATGCTCTGTAAACTGGTTGATCGGCTATTACGTATCAATTGAGGAACTAATAGATTTACTGAAGGGATTAGGTTTCAATTAGAAATAGTACGTCACAATTTATCGCTGGAATTATCAAATTTTTCAATTGACAATTATCGTTAAGTATAGTTTAAATTTTGACAGCAATGTAAGTGATTCGCAATTGTCTTTCTTAAATTACATTTAATTGATTGTGATTGACAATTGTGGTCGACATGACATGCAAAACAAAATGATTTGGACAGATCTATAAGAGCAAAAGTTTATCAGGTAGATGGTGTACGGAATTTGAAACTGGAGATCCCGAGTTCGCGTCCACTCATCATCATCATCATCACGCCTTTTACCCATTACTAGACGTGGCATTCTGCCTAAGTAGATCTCGGTAAGTGATATATTTTTTTGCATGAAGTGCCGACAAATTACAGCCCTCAAAGATTTAGTGGAGAGGGAGCCACAAGGGTAGATTTAAATTGGTGAAAATAGTTTGTCGGCTGTGGAGATCGAACCAGGGTTCTCAAGATCCACGGTCCGACTCGATACCACTGAGCCACCTACCCCATCGCATTACTGAGTGTGGCATTCTGCCGAAGCAGATCTCTGTAAGTGATATATATATTCGCATGAATTGCGGTTACCAGCCCCCAAAGATGTTAGTGGAGAGGGAGCCACAGAGGTAGATTTTAAATTGGTGAAAATAGTTTGTCGGCTGTGGGGATCGAACCAGGGTTCTCAAGATCCACTGAGCCACCTACCCCATTGCACTCAAGCTAAGAATTATATGAAGTAGCACAATGTGGCTCGGTGAGACTGAAACCTGTACTGTAATAGATTTTTTTGAACGACTATGATGAAACAGATCGCAGTATGTCATGATCACCAGACGTTCAGATGTTTCGAGAAGCACAGACAACTTGAGTTGATCATGACCACTTCTTCATGTACTGCAGCGACGTGTGTGATGGTGTGTGTGTGTATGTGTGACTATGTTTGTATGTGTGTGTGTTTGTAGAAGATTCGAGAGTAACTCCACCTGGTCACGTGACCTGATCCGGACTTTCACTCTACTTTCGGAGGTCAATGTCAATGGTATTTTTTCCGGTATTTGTTATTTGTTTCTGTATTTTGTTGGTATTTATTTCCTTTTTTGATTTATTTATTTATGTCAATAAAAGAAAGTTTAGTTGAAACGATACTTGCTTCTGGTACATTCTTGTGTAAGTGTTACTATATTTTTAAGAAGGTTTTAATATTCATTCATTCATAACTTTAATAGAAAGTATGAAATGTATTTTTCAAATATTACGAATTGATTTAAAATTGAAATGTATATTTAAAAATGGACAGGAATTCAATTTAAATTTTTAATATCTTTTCGATCTTATAATACGCCTTTTCGTCTCTCCCCTCTCTTTCAGTCCTTCTTAAAAGGAGTACAGAAAAATTTCAAATTTCCATTTTAATTTAAAAATTTAAATATTTGCACACAGTTGACAATGTGACTGATTTATAATTGCAGATGTAACTATATTATATTTTAAACTGCGCTATTGATATATTAAGATGAGAGTAACTCAAATTCAAAATAATAATTGTCATAAATAAAGGGAGGGGGTAAATAAAAAGATTACGTCATTAGCTCATCAAAAAAGACAAAAAAATGCGCGGCATTTTAGAGACTGATAAAAATAAAAATATTCCAAGTACACCGGATATTAATACTTCCTTTATAAATAAACTGATAAATGATAAAATTCTTTGTTTCAAATTAAAATTCTAATCTAATGTCAATATTTTCAAGTCTTGTAAATTATTCGACAACATAATTAATATTCCTTTTCTAGCAAATATTGACTGAATTTTTTTCGTGAGTGTACATAAAAGCATCTACGATTATAGTTTTTATGAGAGCTGTCGGTATATTTTGTTTGATGTAAAAACTATGCTAGTGTCTTCACATGTCCACATAAAGGCACATTCAAATTAAATTCTCATAAATAAGTCGTATTCTCGTATCGAATAAACGACTGCCGCAGACTTCTTGGAAACACGAACATAAGGAAATGCATTTTAGATGGTTGCTGGGTTGTTATTGTTAGTATACTGTAAAATACAAACAGAGGATTGTTATCAATTTTACTATTATTGTTGTTTCGGTCTCAAAGCGTTAATGGAAAGAAGTTATGCATGAAGTTATTATCTACCATCCAGAATTTTTATTACGAACAATAAGGAAATTCATTTTTCTATGAACATGAGTTGGTAAGACGAGCTTGAATTTTAGGGTTGTTTGTACAGAGTGATCAAAGCAAGCTAATCGTCATGTGACCTGTCAAACTGTCGCTGTAAAGTTATTTTAACTTTTAGAAAGAAAAGTTTTATATCCAAGTTTATGGGCGTGTGAATTATGATTTTTTATTTTAGTAACGCAATGGTATTTAGTCGGCCTGTGGATCTTGAGAATCCTGGTTCGATCCCCACAGTCGACGAACAATTTTCACCAAAATTAAATTTACCCCTGTGGCTCCCCCCAACTAACATCTTTGAGAGCAGTGATTTGACGCTTGATAACTGCACTTCACACGAAGCAATATAGATCTATTACGGCAGAGTGCCACATTCAATTATGGGTAAAAGGCATGATAATATATTTATTTACTTATTAAATTCAACAATCTGAAGTAATAAAAAATAAATAAATATAAATATATCATCACGCCTTTTACCCATTACTAGGTGTGACACTCTGCCGTAGCAGATCTCGGTACGTGATATATTTCTTCGTGTGAAGTGCGGTTACCAGCCGTTAAATCACGGCCCCCAAAGATGCTAGTGGAGGGGGAGTCACAGGGGTAGATTTAATTGGGTGGAAATTGTTCTTTCGGTTGTGGAAATCGATCCAGGGTTCTCAAATCTACAGCTGATTCAATACCACTGAGCTACCTAGCCCATTTAAATAAAATTATTGATTCATTTGTCAAATATTAAATACTAGAGATTTTTTATGTTGCCAACATCAGGATATTTGTAAATAAGGATACGAGATTAAATAAATATAAACAATTCATTTGTTTTCTTATAAAAAAATTGTAAGTTGAAATTTTGTAATGTTGTTGCCAAGCATATTATTTATTTATTTATTTATGTTAAGCTGTACAACAGGAATTTAATCCCAATTATAGTACAGGGTCCGCACTCACCGAGCCGCAGTGTAGTAGTTTATATAATTTTTAGCTTGAATGCGATTCGAAGTTGAGATTTCCGGATTCGAATTCCATATTGCTATCCACACCACCGTACTGACGGACTAAGTTATATCTTCATGTATGATGCTAATTTTCTTGTGCATTTGACAAACTCTGCGTGATTGTGGAAGAACTAAATATGAGAGTATGAAGTATGAAATGTAAAATTCCGTCCGAAACTCTCCTGAGACTGTTTTTTGGTTTTTGTGTAAAGTGAGCCGTGAGCGTAACAACAAGCGTCCGGAACGTAACATTTGGGGTCTTCGACCGCAGGGTCAGAACTCGGTAATAGATTACCGCAAAACCACACTCGGAATACTAACTCGGCCCAACCATTTCTAAATCTATTATAATCTAATTTGTGCTACGTGCAACGCTTTTAGGACGCTAGGTTTTATTTTGGACTAATGCCACACTAGCGAACAGGAAAAATGCAATTGCATACTGCTCGATATTTTAAAAATTGAAACTTAATATAAAGACTTCTTAAATACGTATTTATAAAATTAAAACTATACATTTTATTAAAGTAAATAATAGTATATTATATATGAAGGGAAGGAAATGCATGATTTTCCAGAGGAGCAATTTGTAGCACAGAGGGAAAATTGCATTCTCTCCTGAGGTATATATATATATATATATATATATATATATATATATATATATATATATATATATATATATATATATACTATTTTTTACACAACAGAAGCAATTTTAAAATGAAAAATCTAATTTGACATTGACATTTATTAATTTTAAGATTCAGAAGTCTATGAGAAATAAAATATAATAAACAAAATTACTTGTCAAAATAATAAAAATTCCCTTAGGGAAATAATGTTCACATTTTGTCCCTATGGTCGAAATGTATTACTTCTGTCATGATATCGCGGTTATAGAAATGGAGTTTCTCTCCCGGTCGTGTAACAAAGTTATTATTTGCAGCATGTGTAATATTTTGTATATTTTCTTGAACTGCAAGAAAATCGCCTTCGAAGTCTTCGTCGGACATTCAATCCATTATTTGAATAAATAAACAAAACTTTTAATTCCATAAGCAACCATTAAAAAACCTCCGTTTAGTTTGTAGAAAAACATATGATTATGAAATGTTTTTGATACGCCAATCAAGAACGAAACGAATTACGCAAGATATTGAAATATGTAAGAAGGTTAAATTTCTGTCAATAATCAATACTTGATATTTTCGTGTCCAAGTTCAAGTGAAATCCAATAGCAACTTCATGATTAGGTCTATTGATAAATAATGCATACACCGTCAGCTATTCACCGTATATCGCAAAAGCTATTTGGAGTATTCGTCGTCGCGAGAGGCTTAGAATACTTGAGGGACAGTTCTGAGAGGCTTGAGGCATTGAGGATCGCTCTGAGAGGCTGTAAAATGCTACGACACACGGGAGGACCCAACTTGCTCGACTTCATAAATAAATAATGGATGGATTCACTTCGCATACAAATGTATGCCGCAAACAAACACAATTTTGTCGCATTTTTAATTAATGATTAAAGTATCGTAGATACAGAAATATTGGCGAAATTGAGGGTGAGACAATGGCTAGATATTATTGAAAGACGAGACAAGCTTGTATGAAAATAATAAATATATCATCCCACCTTCTACCCATTACTGGGTGTGGCACTCTGGCCTAAGCAGATCCTGGTAAGTGATATATTTCTTAACGTCAAGTGCGGTTACCAGCAATCAAATAACGGCCCCCAAAGATGCTAAGAGGACCAGTTATAATGTGGTGAAAATTGTTTGTCGGTTGTGGGAATCGAACCTAGGATCTCAAATCTAAAGGCCCTCGATACCACTAAGCCACCTTAACCCATAAAAAAATTAATAAATAAATGTAAGCCAAACGAAAAATTTATGCAAGAAATAAATTTTGGTGAAAAAAATACATTAATTAAATATTTATTTCAGGAACTCGAACCGAAAAATTTTTGGGGTTAGGTTACGATTAACGGTTTTTATAACTGAAATATTTCGTTTTTGTTTGTCGGTGATGGATTTTAAATTATAAATTTCGGTTTCGGTAGGTACAGTATTTTTCGGATACAGTTTCGTTACAATTCGGGTTTTTGATTTATTCACAAAATAAATAAATAAATATACCATCACGCCTTTTACTCATTACTGGGTGTGGCACTCTGCCTAAGCAGATCTCGGTAAATGATATATTTGTTCGCGTGAAGTGCGGTTACCAGCCGTCAAATCACGGCCCTCAAAGATATTAGTTGAGGGGGAGCCACAGGGGTAGATTTAAATTGGTGAAAATAGTTTGTCGGCTGTGGGTATCGAACCAGGGTTCTTAAGATCCACAGATCGACTCGATACCACTGAGCCACCTACCCCATTTATTCACAAACCCCTAAATTTATCTTTGCTAATAATAATCTCTTTAGTAATTAACAACTAAATTTTGCTTCAATTAGTAACCGGCAATTTATCATTATATAAAACGTAGTAATCTTCAAGTTATTGACAAATTTAGTAGATCTGCAATATTAGATTTCAGAAGACTTGACATTTGACGAAGAAGAAATAATTTAAATTTAATATATTGGCAAGATGTACTCGTAACTCTGAGAACTTTAAAGCTATCGACTAGGAAGTATTTAATTTAATTAAAGTAACAAATAATGTAATAACTTTGATGATAATTCAAGCAGCGGTTGACGTATTAATAAAAGCCAGAAGTAATTCAAGATATTACATCTCAGGATAATAAATATCAGTATCTATAGCATTCCATGGGCAAATAAACGACTCGCAATCATATCATAGAGGGGCGTCCTGCTGCCTAGCGTTCTAACCACGGCTTAATACCAACAGTTCAACGCAAAATTCCCCTAGCCACTAATTTATTCTCTCCAGACACGCATATCCTAAAGCTAGGGATTTTATCTCTACACAGTAGCCAGTCTGTCTCTCTTAATATACATTCAATTTTTTATCTCAGTGATTCATTTTGATATTTATTTGTTGGTGGAATAAATTGTTTTTATGGGGGGTTTTCAGTGCGTCATGTTGGTAGCGAGTATCGCTGGATTGTTTTGGTTATGTTGGTACCAACTGGTAAAGCAGGATCAAGCGAAATGGGAAGTATCTTGTTTTATTGTTTAAAAAAGTAGTGGTATTTTTATTAACCTATTTCTCTGTGAAATGGATTTGCCAATGAAATTTCCAACATACTGTATGCAGTATGCACCATGTGTTCCAGTTAACTAAAGCTATAAATACTTGGTAACTGCATAGAATTACATAGTACATCACAACAAATATTCGATTTTTTGTTGTTATAAAGTACAATGAAAATCCTACGTTTTTCTTCTGCTCATTGTATGCATGTCGTTGCTACGGAAATATACAGTGTGATCCAAAATGATTGACCCCCACCGCTTCGTTCTGATTTTTTGTTTGCCGTATCGTTCATATAGTGGACTATAATAGCTCGCATTGGTGTGCAATGAATTTATAGAAGAATTTGAATCTATTCGGGGTGATTTTGTTCTTATTGCTTTATTGCGATTAAAGCACGAGACGAACTTCGCAACTTCCGTCAGTACGGTGGTATGGATAGCAATATGGAATTCGAATTCGGAAATCCCGAGTTTGAATCTCACTCAAGCTAAAAATTATATAAACTACTACACTGCGACTCGGTGAGTGCGAACTCTGTACTGTAATTGGGATTAAATTCCTGTTGTATAAGAGTAACATAAATAAAATTAATAAAATTTAAAAAAAAATTAAATTAAACTTACTTCACACACTTGTATCATTACTATTGACGACCGTTGCTATTAACAACGTAAAATAAAGTATCTACAGATGAACTTCGAAGACAGGATCGCGTAAGTAAATGTGAACTTTGCTTACAGTTGCATAATAGTTATTTTTGCGCGTTCAAATGACTTTTTTGTCTTGACTAAAAGTGACATTCGAATGCGCCAAAAAACAAGAATTTCGCTCACGAAATACAAACAACGTTTTTTCTACAATTGTCAAAAAAGAATAATACAATAATTATTGATGTATTCAAGTAAATTGAAAGAAAACAATTAAAAATAATATCGATTATAAACAATTCGTAAAATAGTAGTTTCCGCACTAAGTGTGCATTATCACATAAGTGTAATAATGCCTAACTTTATACATTGATTTACGTGACAAAATCGTTACTTTACCCACGGTTATAGATAAAAGAAATGATATTTGCCAATTACAAATTATTGACTTGACTAATTGAGTTCACACATGTCCGACAGGTGAAAAAGTGGCGCTAGTAACAACCACTACCAAGTTTAGCCATTCTAGTTACAGTAACACGAATTCATTACCGTTTTTATAGCTTTTAAAAGTCAGTTTCATGTGGTGTATATGGAATTACGCATGGCTTACTTCAATACTTCTCGATCGTCAACTTTTCCGCGTTTCTCCAACTCATATCCGGTTTTCTGCATTTTCCATCGCGGTTAATTCTCTCAAGTGAAATTATTTATTTATTATACGCAATTTTTGCATGTGGCATGCGTGAAGGCATGTGTAACATTGATTTATTATTAATTTAGAAAGGCGAAACTTATTAATAATTATTTATTAATTTCAAATGTCATTATGTTATTGTATTATTGCCGATTTTGTCCTTGTTCGTTTTCCATATATTTCTAATCTAGTTGGCACTGGCTACAGTTTCACATGAATTCTTTTGTTTTTTACTGTTATTACTTTTTTAATTAGTGTAGCATTTATGTAATAATAAATGTGAAAATAGGCCTCTGTTTGTCAAGGTAAAATCAGAGTAATTACTTCATTTTTTCTAGAAGCATAATATACGCACGAACAGTTTTGTTAAGTCATGAAATAATTACATTTTTCTTCTATTAGATTATTATAATATTATCTTTAATTATAGCCATTTTAGTATTTGACAAGTAAATAACATACTTCCAAAATGAATAGTTGAAAAATAACAGTAGTTGTCAAATATTAGTTTAAAATAAAAACATTTGAATAATTACTAACATTTTAAAAATTGAAGTAGCATTTAAACCAGATTAGAACTGTCATTTAAGCTACAACATAATCCCAAAGATATTTAATTAAACCGCTAACATAACCCAACTTTATTTATGTTTTTCAAATTAAACAAACATTTGTAACCCTGTCAATCGCATTTCAAACAAAACATATTATTATACTTAATTTTTTTAAAGAATTTAGTAACTTAAATACTGTCATTACTTTGCCAAATAAAATTATATATCTTGTCCCAGCTAAGACAGCAACCTTGCAAAGTATACTAGGTCATATTTGACCTTGATTGTGATTGGCTAATGAAACGTCAAAATGGGGTCAACGAAATCAAATAATTTTTATTATAAACTTTGACAGTTACTGATATATCAACGTCAAATGGTTATTTTGTAATTTTTTTTTATAAATGTCATTTTTCGTTTGCTTGTTACTCTTGCATTAAAAACAATTGAGCAACAAGTAGATACTCATTAAATGCAGTTTTTAATACTTAACATTTTTTTTTGTATTTACACTTTTGGTCTAATTTAATTATTGAAGCAATAATCATTATATTAAAAAAATATCCTATAATACGTATATATTAGAGATGAGCGAATATCAAATTTCTCGAATTCGAATATCGAATACGAATATTAATCAGATCTCGAATATTCGAATACTCCTAAATTTATTAATAATTATTTAATTATGTCCTTTTCATTATTTGAATGAAATTGTTAAGATAAAATAAAATTAAAACAAAAAGTACAAACAAAAAAGAAAAAGATGAAAACTTCAAATTTAAGGTGAAACGTACGGGCTGATGTTGGCGAAAAACAAATTTGAAATATGGTACGTCTTTATGGTTTTGAAATAAAATATCTTTGTTATTAATAACTTCAAAGTATTGTAATAGCTTTAAGTTTATGTACAAATGATAAAGAAAAACATAGTCAACATATGGCGCGATATTCGAGGTATTCGAATGTTCGCTATACTGACGTTAATATTCGAAAATCTCGAATATCGAATAATGTCAATATTCGCGGCATTCGACTATTCGCGGATGATATTCGCCCATCTCTAGTATATATATATATATATATATATATATATATATATATATATATATTTAGACGAGAAAGATAAAAAGAATGTTAAGATTGGACATGTAAATTTGACACATACAATTCTTTAGCAAAATGTGCTATAGTATCTTAAGATATATTAAACTAAGTGACGCATTTGCCTTCCCATCTGTCATGACCTATACCTACTTGTATATGTATATGTAGAACAAAGAAAAATGCAATAAACTGAATGTACTAATGAATGTAAATAATTAAATAAAAAATGCCTAATGAAATATTTATTTCACGAAGCATACAATTTGTGTAAACAATTACTGGACGTTTCATTGAAGTTTGTTGAACTCAGTGTTCGTGCTTTATTAAAACATTGCATTAAATGTAAAATTTACCGTTTTTTATAAATATAAATCAAGCAATGAAACAGATTCGTCAACCGGAAAATACTAATTTTTTAAATTGGATTTTCGCATGTTTTCGAACACAAACTTTCATGGTCAATTGTTATCAGAATTAATGTATTCCGGTACTACTTTCTTTATAAAATTAAAATTGGTTTTGAGAAAAAGTTACACAAAAACTAACAGAAAGAAATGGAAACAATTAATATTTCAACACAACAAGATTAGAATTGTAATGAAATCACGATAATGCATAATCATAATTTGAAATAAGCGTATGTAGAGTTCACAGCCGTGGCACATCTCGGTAAGTAACATGTTTTCTTGCTCAAGAATTGCAGTTACAAGCCGTCAAATAGCGGTTCCCAAAAATTTTATTCATAGGGGAGCAACAAGGGTAAATATGTCATAAATCATAATTTATTTATTTATGCTACTCTGTATCGAGTCAGCCTGTGGATTTAAGAACCCAAGTTCGATTTTTACCACATTAAAACTATCCCTGTGGCTCCCCTTTCATTAACATCTTTGGGGGCCGTGATATAACGGCTGGTAACTGCACTTCACGCACATAAATATATCATTAACCGAGATCTGTTAAGGCAGAGTACCACAACCAGTAATGGGTAAAAGGCGTGATGATATATTTATTTTTTATATTTGTGTATAACAGGAACTTAGTTCAATTACACTATAAGATCATTGAACCGCAGTGTGATAGCATGAATGGGATTCGAACTTGGGATTTTCGGAATCAAATACTGTTATGCTATCAGAGGGACCTTGAATATTAAACCGCGATGACTCCACAGTTAATAACCACTGATTTAGAGTTTCTTATTTTGCGCATTATATTTTTAAAATTTAAAAATACCTTGACACAACGATGGGTTACGAATCCAAAAATTTGGGTTAAATTCCAATGTACAACAAACATAATTTCGCATATAAATATTAATTGTTTTAGGGCTCTTGACTTTCCCTCTATTATCATCAGTTACTAGCCGTCAAATCATATCCCCAAAGATATTGATGTTAAATTTTTATAAGAAAGGAAAAATATAATAATTTTTTAATTGTACAATCACGCATTTTACCCATTATTGGGTGTGGCACTCTGTCATAGCAACTTTCAATTGCTTGTACTATAGCTGGTAACCAGTCGTTAAATCATGGCCCCAAAAGATGTTAGTACAAGAGTAAATTTACTGCGGGAATTGAACCCAGGTTTTCATAGTTTCAGGCTGATGCAGACTTCAATTTTTGGAAATCCGTTTTGTAATTGATTTTCTAAAGTAGCAGCAATAAAAAAACAGAATATAAGGAACTCACACGCACACTAGATCAATAAAAAAACCGTAGTAGAGAGTTGTGATGCAAATAGTTCAGTTTTGGAATAAAGCTACGCGGGATTAGGGGTCACTGGCAAGGTAACGAGTAGTATTTGTGAACGTGCCAGACCTACCAGCAGTCCTGCACCAGTGCCACACATTCTGAAACTCTACATTGTGAAACAGCAACAAAATAAAAAAATTTGAAATGTTACTCAAAAATTGTATTTTTTTTTCCATTTTGTGTATGTTTCAGCAGTCCTACATCGGCGGCATATATTTTATGAGCTAGATTTACGTTTGTAAAAATGTGGTATTTATATTAGTAGTCCTTTTTCACTTTATCAGTAATTTTCAAAAATTTTCTTTGGTGAGTAATTAAAAATGATTGAAATATGTTTCTAATTATAAATATGCCAAGAATGATTTAAAACTATTTTAAAAACAATAAAATTAGCAATAAATCAAACCCTATTTATTATTATTTATCTTAATTGTTTAATTATTAATTATTTCGACTTGCACTTAACAATATACTAATTAATATATTTTCCATGAATTACACATAAATTTTGTTCTACTTTTCAGTAACAGTAAACTTCATATTTATTGTGATATATCAATTATTTATTACATACTAAAATTGTGTTCATATGTTCTATTATATATGCGGCGTAAAAATTGTGATAAGAGTAATTTTGTGGTATTTTTTTCTGCATTTCTATAGGAAAATACGTTATGCTGATACTGCAATCTAATCAAAAAAATACGAATAAAATTTATATTTGCTTCTAGAACATTTTTTCATTTTGGATTATTTGGAATTTTATTGTTCCAGAATATATGATCGCATTTTTTTCTTGAATTAAGCTTGTTTTATTAAAAACAAAACAACTGATTCTTAATAAACGTAATGAATGTTTCAGGGGTTCTTGCTACCCCATTTGATGGGATATAGCGTAAGTACCATATTTTTCTGTAAAATAATTTGATAGCACGATTTATACAGGGTGTTTCAATACTTAAAAGGCAGATACTATATGATATACTGATCTGGGATCAATAAGATTTGTTTTTTAATTTGTAAAATGCATTTAACATGAGAGGTACAATTTTAGAGCCACTTAAAGATTATTTGTAATATATTAATAATAATAAATACATGATATACTTATCAGGAAACAATATTTTTTGCATTCACATGAAGGACATATTTTTAGTGTCACTGGTTTGAGGGTACCAGAAATAGTCATTAGTATAATGAATACATTGGTTATTGTAGTGTTTATAATTATAATTTATAATGATATACTGATTTGGTATCAATATATATTTTTTTAATACACAATTTGCATTTCACTTGAAGTACACATTTTTAGTGCCACTGCCTTGAGGGTTATTTCTAATATATTAATAATTAAATTATGATTGTAAAAACTTCAAATAGTCATTTGTATAATGCACAAATTGACTATTGTAGCACAGCTTGTAGTGTTTATAATTATAATTTAATTATGAATATATTAGAAATAATTCTCAATACAGTACCATTCAAAATGTTTATTTCAAGAGCAAACTACACTTCATTTTGCAAATTAAAAAAATATATTTTTTCTCCCAAATCAGTATGTCATTTAATTTTGTTCCTGAATTATTGAAACACCTTGTATACAATATCAAATAATACTCAATTTTACATTGCATTATTTCACAAAGTATATTTTACGCTTTCAAACTATTTTTATTTTGAATTATTATGAATTTGATATCCGTAATCGAATTAATTCTTTTAATTAAATCTTATTTGTAAATTTTTGTTTCATTCATATTTATTCAAGGCCGAAGGCAATAAGACTACATATATTCATATATAATTATTATGTTTGATACACTGAAATCCAAATCTAATTTACAGCTCATACATATATTGTCTAGTATTGTTATCTTTATTTAGTTGTTAATTTGATGTTATAATGTTATATTTATCTTGTATCAAAGTAAAAATTACATATTCACAAATAAAGGGCAGGGAAAATCCAGACAGTGACGTATTAAGGAAATTTAAGCAAAATTCAGACTATTGATCCTATTTTACGTTGACTAAAAATGATATTTATTTGCTGAAATTTTAGTGGCTTTATGCAGTAAATGAATAAATAAATTTGCCATTAAAACCATTTTAACTATGTTTATAACTAACAAAATTATTGTAGCTTTAAAAATACAACTCTAAAATTATGAATAACCTTATTTTGTGTCGTAAATATCAATCATTTCAATCTAGATAAATATCTACAAATTTAATATGTTTAGATTTGCTAAAAATTGTCTAATAATTTGATTTAAGTAACAATTATATTTCTTGTATTGCAAATTTGACTTTTCAAAAGTGTAAAATTTTAAAATTAATTATGTTTTACTTATAATTACATTCATACTGCCTTAAATGTATTAAATTTATCCAAAAAAAATTGTATATTGCACAACTGTAAGAAATCTAATTTTCAACTGAAGACATCGAATATTCTAGTCGAAGTTAGGGTTGTATCATTTCTGTGTCTTACCTTTTCTTGCTGTAGCCAACTTTATCGAGCTCAATATGTCTGTAGGAAGCGTAGGTGGCCATGGCGATGACACAAACTGTAGAACTGGGAACGAAGTAACGAAGAAGACACGAGAAGCACGGAAGCTACGAGCAAGCGATCGCTAAACACCACACACAACAGCTGACAGCTGACTGCCGGCCTGCTGCGTGTGGCGGCTTATATAACCCGCAGCGGATCAACAGCGGCTGTGCACCGGGCCGCGGTGTCGAGGTGCGTTCACCGAGGTGTAGACGGCGAGGAGGATGATGAGGGAAATTGAGGAATGAATCAATGTAACTCAGATTATATTGTAGATTTTAAATATTTAAATAAAATATATATCAACATGTCATTTAGTAATTGTTGGGTGTGGCACTCTGACGAATGTGATATGTTTTTGCATTTACCAGCCGTAAAATTACAACCCTCAAAAATATTTAATGATATTTATGTTACGCTGTACAACAGGACCTTAATCCCAATTACAGTACAGGGTCCGCACTCACCGAGCCGCAGTGTAATAGTTTATATAATACAGTAGGCAGAACCACAAAGAAATAACACCCTTTTTAACCCCGGTTAAAATACATTTGTCATATGAATTGGAAATAGAGATAGAAGCGAAATAAATAGTTATTTGTGTATTAAGAACGTAAAGTGATTCTTTGTTACTCGAACACGCCTTCTGCTCGCGCTGCAATAGTGTAAGAGGGACAAAGACACTTTACGCTCGTGATGCACACATCATTTTTTCTACGATTGCATCTTAAAATTATTAAAAAACGTTTACGTACTGAAAATAAATTCGTTCTGTTAACTCTCAATATGACAAGTTTCTGTTTTGTTTGTATCCCTGGTAACTATTGAAATAAGCGCGCATTTAATATATTTTTTCTACGATTGCTATGAAAAGTTGACAATTACGCTCTCATTTGTCATCGTAAAGTTGACGTTTTCTGTGGAACAATCGAAAAATATCTTTTTTGCGCGTCTCCAATGGCAACGCGCGAAAAAGACGTTAAATACACGCGTTTCCAATGGCAACGCGCGAAAAAGATTATAAATGCGCGTTACCAGGGATACAAACAAAACGGAAACTTGTCATATTTACAGTTGACAGAACGAATTTATTTTCAGTACGTATACGTTTTTAAATAATTTTAAGATGCAATCGTAGAAAAAATTATGTGTGTATCACGAGCGTAAAGTGTCTTTGTTCCTCTTACACTATTGCAGCTTTCGCCTTCGGCTCGCTCTGCAATTACCGTGTTCGAGTAACAAAGAATCACTTTACGCTCTTAATACACAAATAACTATTTCGCGCGTTGCCATTGGAAACACGCGCATTTAATGCGCAAAAAATATCTTTTTTCGATTGTTCCACAGAAAATGTCAACTTGACGATGACAAATAAGAGCGTAATTGTCAACTTTTCATAGCAATCGTAGTAAAAAATATTATTAATACTAACCTGCTTTATGAATCTACATGTAAGGGATTATAATTTGACAGATAGTAACAGTATTAACGTACATAAATATAACATGAGTTCCACACCCAAGAATGGGTAAATTGGCGTGAAGATACATTATTCAGTAGCTATAAATAAATATATGATTTGTATTTTTTTGTATAACCTATTATTATGTACTTGAGAAATAACAAATAAACAATTTTGGCAAAAAGTAAAACAATAGTAATTGAAGAAAAATAACTCCTTGTTATTTAAATAATTGTTGAATATTAAAACATTTCTAATGGCTGTCCCAGAATGATTTAACTTTCTTTTACTGTAGAGCTTAGCAACAATAGCAAGTTACTTGACTTAATAGTTCATAGTGATGATTTACGTGTACAAAGAACTTAATACTTTAAAATTAGCATAACTTGCAAAATGTGAACGAAAGCAAAAACATTTGTGAATGTGAACAATACTTGTAAGTCTCTTAATCTCATAACTTTGCTAAATTAATTAATTAACACTTGCAATTAGAATAAATTTGCTTTGTTCACACTCTTTTGTTTTTATGTGACTCACATTTAATCTTCAAGTCAAAGAATTATTCACGAAATAATAATTTTAACGTTATCTAGAATATTCAGAATTGTACGTGATATTAATTCAAAACAGAATTAGAAATATTTTAATTGCTAACATAAATAATTTTAATTGAAGTTTAACGAGAGTAAAGTGATGGTTAGTGACCTGTAGATTGAAGGTTCGAACTCAAATTACCCTTAAGGTTAAACCTGCACCTAGTTGGGTTTGAAGCTGGCACCTCAACACTTATAATTTTGAATATATTATTATTATAAATAGAATCACGCTTTTTACCCATTGCTGGGAGTGGCACTCTGCCGTAGCAGTAGTGATATATTTATGTGCGTGAAGTGCCGTCAATTCACGGCCCCCAAGATTTTAGTAGAGGGACAGCCAAAGGTGTAATTTTAATGTGTTGACGGCTTTGAAAAAATCGAACTTGAGTTCTCAAATCCACAGTTGATTCCTCTGAGCCACGTACTCTATTATTATTTTAAATTTAAATATACAAATATTTGTAAGTGTGTCATTTAGAGAAAAACAAGATGCTAAAGGCCATATAAAATTGCTTGACAATTACGTCATTAAATCTGTTACATTTTCAATATATATAATTAAAAAATACGTATTACGTTTGTTCTAGCATTGTCATGTTATCTATTTGATATAGCTTATAATAGTTATTTATGTGACCAGCGTAGTAAATTAATTTTTACGGGCGAGCGATGAAGGAATGAGCCTCCATAATCGAGTGAGCCCAGTAAATATTAATTGCAAGTTTTATTTCCATCTTTATAATGTTTTTTGTTTGTTTATTAATTTACTTTTATTTTTATAAAAATATACATTACATTTTGTAATGAAAGGTTGTTGGCGGTAGGACAGTTTATAGCTAGACGTTGACAAACAACAATAATTTCGTGAATTCTAGAAATAAATAATTTGCAATAATTGATTTAATGTCCGACGAAGACTTCGAAGGCGATTTTCTTACAGTTCAAAAAATATACAAAACATTGCAGATGCTACAAGTAATAATTTTTAATTAGTTTATACAAGGTGTTACATTTTAATAGACCCAGCAAATATCTCGCTTATTTATCAACTTAACAATTTCTTTCATATAACATGATTTATACAGCAACATGGAAGCTAGTTGATGACGGATGTACATTCATGATATCATTTCCGGTTTATTAGTAATTAATATCAACTTTGAAATTTCTAATGGAACATACTATATTTTTTTACAAATTTGAAAAGTGCATCAAATTTGCTTTACAATCATGTAAAATAGTCCATATGTTACATTATTAAAAAGTAAAATGGCGGGCTCTTTAATATACACCAAATCGGAAAGAGAATAGTGAGCCATGACTGAGGCTTGAAATAAAACAATTAACTAAAACAATTGTAATTCTTTATATTAAACGTAATAATTTTTTTTTTGTCATAATAATACAGAAAATAAGAATAAGAAACAGTTAATAACAACAAAATGATTTTATAACTAATATTCAAAATGGCTCCTCTTTAATACATTTTGCACAACGTTTTGAAACAGAATAAGTAGCCCTTTATATTTGGTTAGCAGATAAAGATTCAATTGCTGCTTCATTTTTATTCTTCAGTCCATTTAATGTGTTTACTGGTTCATTACAAACAAAATCTTTCACGTAGCTTTATACAAAAATCAAGTGGTCATATCGAGATAAAAAAAATAAAATGCATTGAAGAGGCTGGGAGCCATTTTGAATATTTGTTATAAAATCATTTTGTTGTTATTAAGTGTTCCTTCAAATATTATTTCATTTAATAATAATAATTACAATTGTTTTAGTTAATTGTTTTATTTCAAGCCAGTCATGGCTCACTATTCTCTTTCCGATTTGGTGTATATTAAAGTGCCCGCCATTTTACTTTTTAATAATGCAACATATGGACTATTTTACATGATTGTAAAGCAAATTTGATGCACTTTTCAAATTTGTAAAAAAATATAGTATGTTCCATTTGAAATTTCAAAGTTGATATTAATTACTATTTACTAATAAACCGGAAATGATATCATGAATGTACATCCGTCATCAACTAGCTTACATGTTGCTGTATAAATCATGTTATATGAAAGAAATTGCTAAGTTGATAAATAAGCGAGATATTTGCTGGGTCTATTAAAATATAACACCCTGTATATATTTTTTTATGAGCCTTGTAAAATTTTACAGGTCT
Organism: Pterostichus niger; assembly: GCA_947425015.1. Taxonomy (NCBI): domain Eukaryota; kingdom Metazoa; phylum Arthropoda; class Insecta; order Coleoptera; family Carabidae; genus Pterostichus; species Pterostichus niger. Next base: position 37,494,720 of record OX380336.1, on the reverse strand, counting down.
CTTCTATGAGCCTGTAAAATTTTACAGGACTACGCACTGTAATTACCCATTTATCTAGTTACCATAAATCAGGGTTCGAAGATATATATCGATCGATATATATCATGATATTTATTTTGATATATATCGTCATATTTTTGCAATGATATATATCCATTATATAAAAATATCAAATAGTTTTTGAGATATAGCCTCCGGAGAAGTGAAATTTTTCGAATTTTTCAGTTTTTCTACTTTTACGAGGCTATATCTCGAAAACTAAATGTGATATGAAAACGCGCTCAACGGCATTAATTTTCTCGTGCTTAAGTTAACTTATAAACATAGTTTCAGCGATTTTTATTTTTTTTCAATTTTCCGCCAAAAAAATCGCAAAAAGCGGTTTTTTTAACATTTTCTCGAAAACCAGAAGTCATATGCATTTGAAGATTGCACCACTGGATTCAGTGGGTCAAAATACATATGTATGTAAATTTTCGTTTTAATAATCCTACGATTAAGGATTTTTGGGAAAATTGAATTAAAATCTGAAAAAACCAAAGGGGTACCCCTTAGGAAATAATTAAAAATATTAAATTGCATAAAATTGTATGAAAATTTGCTTACAAGTCAATTCGGACACGGGGAATTCAACGCCGTTGAGCGCATATCCATATCTTGTTTACTTTTTGAGATATAGCCTCCGGAAAAGTGAAATTTTTCGAATTTTTCAGTTTTTCTACTTTTCCGAGGCTATATCTCGAAAACTAAATGTGATATGAAAACGCGGTCAACGGCACTAATTTTCTCGTGCTTCAGTTAACTTATAAACAGGGTTCGAAGATATATATCCATTATATAAAAATATCAAATAGTCTATAATAAATACAGTATTATTACTTTCATTAATTCTGTTAAAATTATATTCTAAAGATAATTCTTACTTTACTAGCTTTTGACTAACTTCACATCAACGACATAAATCCAAATTGTGTGCCATTTGTGATGTCATTAACGGCAAAGTCGGAACCATTTCCAAAATTTTTATTTGGTACTCATTTTAGAAATACAAATCCTTTAATATGGTGGAAAAGTGTAACTATTAATGAGTCAGAGTGGCCAAATAAAAGTACATTTATTGAACTATGTGAACAGTTACACACTGCTGTAACAGCCACAGCAGGGCTGGAACGATATTTCTCCACTTTTGGCATTGTCCAATCTCAATTACGTAATCGTCTCGGTAACGACAATGCCGGTAAATTAGTTTTTATGTTTAAATATTTAAACCAAAAAGAAACTACAAAAAAAAAATAATTTAGATTGGATTTGGCCAAGTGAGTCTATCTGCAACGCTGTTCAGGAAGTTCATCAGAAGATGATGATTTGCCCCTATTTAGGATATAGGATTATTTAAATATTCTTACTATTCTTAGTACTATATAATATTTGTGTATCCATTCAATGTATATTTACTTTTTTTCATTACCTATGTAAATTTTTTATTTAGGAGTAATAATTTATTTTGTATTTTCTATTGTGATAATAAATGTGTACAAAAACTAAAATTAAAAAATAAATATCCAAAAAGTGATATTTATCTGATATATATCCTATATATCAGATATTTTGATATTTATTATAAATATCATGATATTTACGAACCCTGCCATAAATGCCTATAAAGTGTCATTTACATAAGAGTAGAAGGTGGAAATAAATGTACTTTAAGTAAATACTATGATCTGTTAGGATCTGCAATTTCATAGCTCCTCAGTTTTAATATTAGATTACCCATTTTTATTCTATTAAAAAAAATTAATCCAAATCACCTTTCTAAAACCAAATGCCAACAAAATTATAATCTAAAATTCAGGATTAACTAAAAATCATTTAGAAAATTGAGATGTTCATGTTTAAACCTAACTTGATTTCTAGTTGGAACGCCAAAAAAACAAACTTTAATTATAAGTGCACTTAACGCATCATTAACATCGAAATTTAGTATGAATATAGCAGTAACAGAGCATAAACTCATGTATAAAATATAACTATATGTATTATATTAATTATTAAATTTTTCAAACATATTAAATACTATTTAAAATAAAACCAAGCACAATAAAATCGTGAAAGTATGTTTTCAATTCTCTGTGTGTCATTATCTGTTTCAATTGCAAATATGAAAAATGATTGCAGGAAAGAAATAAAAAGAAAACACAAAGAAAGCTGTAACTAAAGATAATCTAAGTACAAAATGCACTATACTAGAATCATAATTACATATTAGAATACTTGCGATAATTAAAGTAAAAAGCGAAAAAGTTTTAATTACATAGTATCGGTATAAGTACAGAATGCAATCAACGCTGAATTAAATTTCTCAATCTATAATCTTAATATGTAAAAATAAAGAAGCCTTGAAGGAAATCAAATGGAAAGAATTATATCTGACATCACACAAAAATTCTATGCGTACCTACTTTTATTTACTGTTATTATTTATTATTTGATTGAAATGGATAAATGAAAGAAATAAAATAGAAATGTGAGTAATAAAATATTAACATTAAACTTTTTGTACAAAATGAAAAATTAAAGGGAATAATAAAAATAAATAATGAATGTTAGATAAATGATAATGATTTTTTTCCTTTTATGTGCAATAAACATAAACAATAATCATAAAATAAATAAATCTTTGCGCCTTTGACCCATTTCTGGGTATAGTAATGGTAGAATCCTGCATAAATCCATAAGTTTTATAGATTCGTAAATCTGTAAATGGTGAACAACATTGCAACAAAACGACTGACGTTATGATGTATTTTTTATTATCAACAAATATTGATGCGATTTTGTAAGTAAGTGTAAGAGGAACAAAAACACCTTACGCTCGTGATGCACACATAATTTTTCTACGATTACATCTTAAATTATTAAAAAACGTATACGTACTGAAAATTCGTTCTGTCAACTATCAATATGACAAGTTTCTGTTTTGCTTGTATCCCTGGTAACTATTGAAATAAATAAATATATCATTACGCCTTTTACCCATCACTGGGTATGGCACTCTGCCTAAGCAGATCTCGGTAAGTGATATATTTTTTCGCGTGAAGTGCGGTTATCAGCCGTCAAATCACGGCCCCCAAAGATATTAGTCGAGGGAGAGCCACAGGGGTAGATTTAATTTGGTGAAAATTGTTTGTCGGCAGTGGGGATCGAACCAGAGTTTTGAAACTATTGAAATAAGCGCGCATTTAAAGTCTTTTTCACGCGTTGCCATTGGAGACGCGCAACAAAGATATTTTTCGATTGTTCCAAAGAAAACGTCAACTTTACGATGACAAATGAGAGCGTAATTGTCAACTTTTCATTGCAATCGTAGAAAAATATATTAGGTTTTTATTAAGGTATTTTAAACCGAAATCGTAAAAAACATTAACCGAAAAATATACAAATCGTAACAAAACCGAAATTTACAATTAAAAAATAAATAAATAAAATAAAATAAATATATCATCACGCCTTTTACCCATCACTGGGTGTGGCACTCCGCCTAAGCAGATCTCGGTAAGTGATATATTTTTTCGCGTGAAGTGCGGTTACCAGCCGTCAAATCACGGCCTCCAAAGATATTAGTGGTGGAGGAGCCACAGGGGTAGATTTTTTAAATTGGTGAAAATTGTTTGTCGGCTGTGGGGATCGAACCAGGGTTCTCAAGATCCACAGGCCGACTCGATACCACTAAGCCACCTACCCCATTTTCATTTTCATTCAAAAATGCCGAAATAGAAATTGAAACCTATACAATATTTTCCAAAAAACCGTGACCGATAAACGAAACCGAAATTTTACCGTAACCGAACGCCAAAATCTTTCGGTTCGAATCCCTGATTAGATTTAGAGATTTTCTCACAGATACATTTCTTGAATATGATAAAATCCATGAAATTAGCGTGTATGTTTTAATAATTTCTGATAGTCGCTTCTAGGTAAATAGTTTTGTTAAGCGATTGATTATCAACGCTTTCTGATATTTTATTCTTTGATAAAAAACAGAATTGATTCGTTGCACAGTAAATCGAATTTAAATTCATTTTTTGTGAAATCCTTCGTGGATTGTTTAGTTGTTAGTTCCCGATGGTTGCAGGCATTAAATTTATGATCGGGAACTGAGGTGGCCATGAACTGAATACCGTTTTAGGAAGTAGTTTCCAAGGATTAGTTACATATAAAACTACGGACATTTAGAGAAACTCGCAGTAATATTACTTTATCGCTAATGTCGAAAACACTAACTTAAATTAGTTTATTTTCAAGATTTTTATCTTATCGAAAACTAACGTGTTATTTTCATCATCAAATGTTTCTAAGATGTCTACTCGTATTTGACTAAAAATAGGTGTAACGATATTCGTAACAAGAATTGTCCAAAACCTTTTTTATTAATCATATGTCAGTACGGTGGCGTGGATAGCGATACGGAATTCGAATCCGGAAATCCCGAATTCGAATCTCACTCAAGCTAAAAATTATATAAACTAGTACACTGCGGCTCGGTGAGTGCGAACCCTGTACTGTAATTGGGATTAAATTCCTATTGTACAGCGTAACATAAATAAATAAATAAATATTGTTATAAATTATTGTTATTTTTTGGTTATGGCGATTATAACAATAATATCCAATTTGGTGTGAATTGATTTTTTTTATGAATCTTTTAGTGGATGTCCTGTGAATGTTTCAGGGGTTCGTGCTATCCCATTTGATGTATGTATGTATGTATGTATGTGTTTATTTTGACATTTTTTGTTTTTGAATTTAAATTTGACAAATTGATAACGTCATTCTTGATTCATTATATTATTAATTTCGATGTATTGCTAAACAAGGGATATAAACAAGAGAGGTGTAAAAACAACCGAAAGACAATATGTGGAAAAATTAGAAAATAATATTTCATTTTGCATAGATGTATCACGCAGAGTGCGACCGGCCTACACAAACATTTAATTTATTAATAGTACATTACATAACGAGAGTTGTAATAAGCACATTACGTGCGAGTGAAAAAGTTGCGCACGAGCCTTGGCGAGTGCAGTAATTTCACGAGCAATGTATTATACTTTATCTACGACCATAATAGCTATTTATGAAACTAGTAAGGAAATAACCTTATTTCCTTACTAGTTTCATACAATGTTTTTTCTACTTCCGTTCTAATAAATACGAAAGAGCGTTTTTGAAATTATGAAATTTTGACATATTAATGACAGTTATAAATTCAAAAAATGAAAGAATAACACATCAGAATTCGTCTACCAAGATATCTGTTGCTATGTTACCTTATTATTTAAGTGAAATAAAACGTCTATTTCCTAACGGAAGTAGAAAAATAATAATAAGAACAATTATAGAATATTTGTTAGGTTATATCAACTGTCAAACAGCAGTGTTACCGCCTAACAAATGAAAAATTTCTTGAGAACAGTTACGTACGAAACTAGTGCAGTAAACCCTTAGCAACCGTAAACAAGCATTTACTGTTCTTGCAAATTGTTTTTAATGGCCTACTTACATATATGGTCGTAGATAAAAATACTTACAAAATTATAAATACGTAAACTTTAGAAAAGAATAAACTAAATAAATAATCTATAGCGAATGTTGAAAAAAACCAGAAAACGATCAAGATACAGAACAGGGGGCTTGTAAAGTTTCCTGATTCTTGATTAATTATTGATTTGTATAGATTATTCTTAATTTTAACCAAAATTATTGTCACTATTTCAAGAATCAAGCACGAAATAAAATATTGTGTTTAAGACACAAATTTCCTCGAACTGTATGTATTATCTCTACGACCTGATTCTAACAAACTATACACTCCCCTAAAGAAAATATAAATTTTCATATTTACTCAATAGAATGTCTCTAGTCCCAACCACAATCGCAGCAGTGCGTGTCAAACACAATTTATTTTCCACTAAAAGTCTACGCACACAGCACGCGAAGCTATTCTCCGTTTTAAAAAGTTAAAACGTTCTCAAACAACGTGCGACAACGTATAATTTTTAAATCAGTGAAAATGAAAATTGAACGGTTCAAACACTAACAAGCCGTGATGGACGCGTGGGCGAGTGAAGGCGAAAAGTGATTGTTGGTTTTTTGTTCTCAATGAAAGAAGAAATTTTGAAGAGAAATTGAAGAGTCAAGTTACAAGAGATAATCGTTAGGTTCAATTTGGTAATGATTGTAATTTATTGGAACGGTTTTTGGTGTTGGATTACACTCTATTTATTGGTGAACTACATTTTAGGAAAGTTACCGAAAGTAGACCAATTTGTGGATTTATGGAAACTGTTGTTAAATGTTTCTAAATTATTTTTATCTTTTTTATTTATTGATTAGATTTCTTTTTCGATTAAATACTTCATTATAAAAGTAAACTAGTAAATCTAGAACTGGAAATGAAATAAATAAAATACATAAATATATCATCACGCCTTTTACCCATTATTGGATGTGGCAGTCTTCCGAAGCAGACCTCGGTAAGTGATATATTTTTTTGCGTAAAGTACGGTTACCAGCCGTCTAATCACGGCCCCCAAAGATATTTGTAAATGAAATGATCGAAGTAAATCAGTCAAATACATAAGTAATCTGCTTAATTAAATGTAAGTTAAATTCAAATAACAAATGGAATGTGCCATATACAGGGTGTTTCACAACTTATGGTACTTCTGTAACCCCATATAACAAGTTCTATTAGTTTTGGTACAATATAAAATCGGTAATAAAAAAATGACAATTTGCTATGAAAACAAAAATTTATTTAATTATAATTATAAACACTACAACAGTCCATTTATTTATTATATATCAGATAAATGTCTATTAGCACTGTTTATAATTATGATTAAATTATTATATTAGAAATAACTCTCAAACCAATGGAACTAAAAATGTAAATTTCATTAATTAAACATTTTAGTGTCATTGGTTTGAGAGTGATTTCCAATATATTTATAATTAAATTATAATTGTAAACACTACAATAGTTCATTTATTCATTATACAACATCAAATAAATGTATGTTAGTAGTGTTTACAATTATAACTTAATTATTAATATAACTGCTAAACCAGTAGCACTAAAAATGTTTATTTTATATAAAGTGCAATTCATTTTGCGAATTTTGAAAGAAATCTTTCTGTTTCATAATCAGTATGTTAAAATAAATAAATAAATATATCATCACGCCTTTTACCCATTGCTGGGTGTGGCACTCTGCCTAAGCAGATCTCGGTAAGTGAGTAATATAAATGCCACAAGTTGTGAATCACCCTGTAAATTAACAGGAGAATATATTTTTTCGATTTTTTTTGCTAAACGTCAGTCTCTTTTTATTTGTTTAAAATAGTGGATGAAAGTAAACTTGTCGTCTTAGGGTACATCGTATATGGCTGGCAATGATGTTTCTGTTTAGAGCTTCTATTTTTAGGGTGGCATATGATTTCTCGCCCCTTGACGTATAGCAACGATTTGTTTTCATTCCGTTACACCCGCGAACGTCCAACCCCGTCACCCCTTCCCACCCGTCTCCTATCTCCTGTCCTGAGAACCAACAACGACACACGTTCGTGTTGTGAAGATTCATTCACCTCTTCGACGAATCAATAATCAACCGTGAATTGATTCCCACTTTACTTAAATAAACTCAGTCAAGCCCTGACGATATTATTTAGTCATGGATACAGTTCAATATCACTCAACTTGAATGAAGAAATGTTTAATAATAAAATATCAAACTAAAGACTTGTCTAAGTCTCACAAAATCTTGTGAGACAAGTGTTTAGTTTGATATTTTATTATTAAACCTAGTTTCACCAAGTGAGCATTCAAAGACAATTAATTTTGTCTTTGTTGTTGAAGAAATGTTTCCTGCTTTTAGAAATTATGCCTTGTTGCTTATTTATTTATTCTCTGCACAACAGGAACTTATTCCCAATTACAGTACAGAGCTGCAGTGGATGAATTCAAATGCTGTACTTTTTTTAATATAAATTGAAGTCAGCAAACTCTCGAATTCTACTACGCTTGAGTGAATTGGATTTCATTATAATTGAAATTCATTTTTTGGTAAATAAATAAATTAATAATCTGTGACGTTGTATATTTATGAAATATTGTTCACGGAGCTGTAATAAACAAATTAAAATCTAACCTTTTGTTGTGGCTGCCCGTGCCCGTCCGCTGTAGACGATCTCCACGTACAGCTCCTGTCGCTCGTTGAAGAGTCTCTAGTCCAAGTGAACTAACACACACTAAACACATGTAATGATAACGGTACGGCACGATATGATATTACAAGGGACTCACTACTGATAAATGCAAGGAGGACATATTTTAAAATCACTCCCGGACAACTGCACGACACGATACACGCACCAACACTAGACACCGAGGCTCACCAGCTCCTGCAACCAGAATACAAACCTAAGTTAGGACTTGTTTGCAAGCTGGAACACTGATTAACTACGAAATATTGTAACGAATATTATATTAAAAATTATATAATCGATAATATTTAACAGAAGTTATAACTTGTTTCATACATATACTAGTGTTTAGGAATGTACAAACGTTCATTTATTTTATACCCACAGCCGGGTTTCGAATTTAAGGAGTTTTAGAGAAAAATTGTTTGAAAATCTTAAAAACAGCAAAGAAAAAATTTCTAAAATGTAAAAAAAATTAAATCACTTAAAATGAACTAAAAATTTGCTTCGGGTACGTTGAGCTCAGTTTAATATCTTTTTTAGTTTTTGAGATATAGCCTCCGGAAGACTTCATCTTTTCAAATATTTTTCAACATTAGATTTTTTACTTCCCTGAGGTTATATCTCAAAAACTAAGCAAGCTATTGAGTTGCGCTCAACAGTATTGAATTTATTAATATTCATGATAGATTTAAATAAATAGTAGTTTTGCACAGTTACTATAAACAGAATTTTTATTGTACCTACTATTTATTTCTTATAACATTAACTTTCGGATCAGTTACATATCGGGTCAAGTTTCATACTTATAATCGGGTTAGATTGAATATCCATTAGGTTGGATTGGGTTGGATATCCATTGGGAAACAATGTGTATCTCTAGTGAAAATTGTTTGTTGGCTGTGGCCGGGTTCTCAATACCACTGAGCCACCTACCCCACAATAAATGAAATAAAACAATAGTTATTTGTGTATTAAGAGCGTAAAGTGATTCTTTGTTACTCGAGCACGGTAATTGCAGCGCGAGCCGAAGGCGAGAGCTGCAATAGTGCAATAGGAACAAAGACACTTTACGCTCGTGATGCACACATAATTTTTTCTACGATTGCATCTTAAAATTATTGGAAAACGTATACGTACTGAAAATAAATTCATTTTGGCAACTGTCAATATGACAAGTTTCTGTTTTGTTTGTATCCCTGGTAACTATTGTAATAATCTTTTTCGCGCGTTGCCATTGGAAACGCGCACATTTAACATCTTTTTCGCGCGTTGCCATTGGAGACACGCAAAAAAGATATTTTTCGATTGTTCCTCAGAAAACGTCAAGTTTACGATGACAAATGAGAGCGTAATTGTCAACTTTTCATAGCAATCGTAGAAAAAATAAATTAAAACAATGATAAAAGATGCACATGAAGTTAGTGAAACAAAGACATCTAATAAAACAAGTTTCTTCAACATCTCCAGTGATGTTTGTCCAGCTAACAGCAACCACGTTTGTTGTACATGTGTGACTAGATATAAAATCTATGATTAAACTAATGTCATCGACATGGACAGAGAGTTGGCTCGGCGTGGCTCGCTGTCACAGTGCGCGAGCGCCCTAATTATTGCCTACTGTTTGATGCATGTTTGTAGGATATTTCCTGTACTCACACACACGCCTCTGTGCCACTGTTGCCAGTTAATGATGCAGAGGACTCGTAGTAAAACTGTAGAGTGTCGAGGGAATCATTACAATGAAAGCTTTGTCGGATTGGATGACAGATAAATCAAAATATGAAATGTATCATCAGATTCTTGAAAAAAGGAAAAAAGTATCTCGCGCACGATTCCAAATTATTTTTTGTCAGGTTTCATTAGATAGTATCAAATTAATATTATTGTTTACCTTTAATTTATTTAAATAAATCAATAATTATTGTATTATTCTTTATTTATAGTTGTAGAGAAAATGTTGTTTGTATTTCGTGGGCAAAATTCTTGTTTTTTGGCGCGTTCGAATGACTTTTATTGTCTCGACTAAAAGTAACATTCTCACGCGCAACAAAAAACACTCATTTTGCGCACTTAATACAATAATAACTATTACCTGAAATTAACAGGAAAATAAACATTTACCTGAACTTTAATACTCAGGAAAGCTTTGCTTTGTATGCATAACATATTGCTTGCCTAGGGGCAGATAATGAAAGAAACGTGAGTTACTTAGCAAAATACTGACTGAATATGTAACTCAAATATTTCTTTTAATTTAAAATATTTATTATTTGTTTATAAGTTTCAGGTAAAATGTTATACGTAACACGTCAGTAAAGCATCGTACAGGATTCGCTATCGCTCGGCATGAAACTATCTAACTCATCCTGTAATTGAACACTTGCCTGACTTTTTACGTAAATAACTATTAATTTGAATGCAAACTAACTTTCCTGCGGTATCCTATCGCTGAATGTAAATGTAACAAATGTTCTAGGGTTCATACTCCCACATTTTATTGTATATATCGTGATTTTATGTAAGTATGTATGTAAATATATTATCTATTATACATATTTGTCAAGTTAAAAATTGAAAGTATTGTTATGAATTTTAATTTAATTTCTCAATAAACTATTGGAAGGAAACTAATCAAAACAATCAGTATAAAATAGAAATATAGACCAAAATAAATATTTATTTCGTTTCTTATCATTTATTTATTTCTCGGTCGTCCACGCAATCTCTCAACTAATTGTATGTAAGACTTATGGTCAGTTTTAAGTTTTCAGTAAGCAGTATACAGAATGTTTGAATGTTACATGATTAAAAGCAAACTCTTGTCGACTCGCCATGTAACGATGTAAGTTGAACCGAGAGTTTTTACATCGTGTTATAGGCTTTGTTTCAGCTCACTGAACACCCTGAATCATTTCCAGTGGCGTACAAAACAACATTCTAATGGGGCACTTTAATTATCTAAATATTTGTTACTACATTTCACTACAATTTTGTTATTCTTTATAACAGGAATTTGATCCTAATTACAGTAACTTATAAATAAAGCCGAACTACTCAGGCTCAATTGTTTTTTTTTTATATATATGTTGAAGTTAGCGAGATTTGAACCCGTGAACTAGAATAATTTCGACTCTAAAAATATTAAAATAAATAAATAAATCAATATAAATAAAATAAAATAAATATATCATCACGTCTTTTACCCATTACTGGGTGTGGCACTCTGCCGTAAGCAGATCTCGGTAAGTGATATATTTATTCGCATGAAGTGCGGTTACCAGCCGTCAAAGCCCGGCCACCAAAGATGTTAGTATATATAATATGCCTTTTTATTAAATATTGGATGTGGCACTCTGCCGTAGTAGATTTCGATAAGTGATATATTTATACACGTCAAGTGCAGTTACTAGTCGTGAAATCACGGCTTCCAACTCGATACCATTGAACGATCTACCTCATAAAAAATAATCTATTTATCACATGAATTGTAACTTTACAATATATTTTTTCCAATTCTACATATAATTAAATTTCAAAAAACAATGTCACAATCTCAAGGCCTACTCGACAACATTTATATGTTGAATGATATTTATTTATCACCTTCAGTTATTTCTTGTTGAATATGATTCACATCAACATAAATAACAAAATTCCTTTGAACCCAACAAGTAATTTTCTCAATGACTTCCTCTTCCTCGGTTGAGTGGAGGAATTACCACTGAATCCGGCTCTGTGCCCCGCCCGGCTTTGCCAATCGTTCCGCACGACCGCCTTTACAACGTCAAGCTCCGGAGAATCCGGGGAGGCTCCGGAAAATATGTCACATCGTGGTATAAATAAACCATCAGCTCTAACTACATTACACCAGATAAACCAGATTCTAGAAGAATCTCAGATACATTTTCATCTAACTTTATTTTATAGATCATTTATTTTTAGTAATACTGAGAATTTACTACATATATGTGGAAATCAATAGAAGCAAGAATTAGATTGAAAATGAACCGGTGAAATGAAAGCTATTTTCATAGTTTTTCACTTGTGATATTAATAAGTATTAATTTTTCACCCTTTGATTATCCATAAAATAAATGTTATTTTCATAAAGGTCAATTGAAAACATCTTTCAAAATGCCAAATTCTCGATGGATCCCAATCTACTTAAAAATAAATAAATATATCATCACGCCTTTTACCCATTACTGAGTGTGGCACTCTGCCGTAGCAGATTTCGGTAAGTGATATATTTCTTCCCGTGAAGTGCGGTTACCAGTCGTCAAATCACGGCCCCCAAAGATGTTAGTGGTGGGGGAGCACAGGGGTAGATTTGGTGAAAATTGTTTATCGACTGTGGGGATCGAACCAGGGTTCTCAAGATCCACAGGCCGACTCGATATCACTGAGCCACCTACCCCATTAATATTTCCATTTCCATAATAACTCATAAGTGGTAGGTGGCTCAGTGATATCGGATCGACATATGGATCTGAAAACCCGGGTTCGAGTCCCACAGCCAACAAACAATTTCGGCAAATTAAATCTTGTAGCTTCCTCTCCACTAGCATCTTTGGAGGTCATGATTTGACGGCTGGTAACCGCACTTCACGCGAAGAAATATACCATTTACCGAGATCTGCTACGAAGCGTGCCTCACCCAAAAACATTCGAATTATTGACATAAATATCGTATTTAAATACTGAAAAATACATTAATTCATCACATTTAAACTATCCCTATAGTTACCCCTCTACCAACATCTATGGGGGCCGTGGTTTAACGACTTCACGCGAAGAAATATATCACTTATCGAGATTTGCTTCGGCAGAGTGCCACACCCAGTAATATATATTTATTTATTTAACAAATAGCCCTATGTCTTCAACAAATTCTTCCAATACGTCCCTGTATCCATTTAAAAGTTAAACTTGAATCACCCATCCAGAATACCAACTATACAATTTGTATAAAAGTGCAAGTTGGTGTTTATTTAACAGAAACCAACATTAAAACGAAGAAACGTCTAAAACTTCTAAACTTAACTTGACACCTCGCAGTGTTTACAGACATTGAAACGCGTGTACGCACATACACACGCATACACACGCACAGCACATTCCAGTAACGCATTCAACATTAGTTGAGTTCCCAGGCAGACTCACTGAACACACGATTTGTATATTAACTGGTGTAATGCATTCGTATTTGTACGCTTCAATACCGAGCACGATTTATTGACAAGAATGTAAACGTGGTAAGACTTGGCCTATGTTTACACGAGACGATGTGTAGTAATTTGTTTAGAAGCTATTGCTCTATCAAATACAACTATTAATCTTACTGTTTACTGTTTAGCAGCACTTAAAAAGAATTTTCAACAGAATAAAAATGTAGTTAATAATAAATTTTCTATTTTTATTGGTTGTCAATTTTATACAAATTTTATCTTGACTTTTAATGATGTCTGGGTGTGGTAATTTTAACAAGTAACTGCAAGGAAACCAGTACGTTAAATGACATCTTAATCACATATTGACAAGCTCTGACTTCGAATATTTTAGTCACGGCTTGGAGATGACATATTAAATACGAGGTGAAATTACCTTTTTGCATCTTAACCTTACTTTTCAAATAATTCATAAAATTTTACATTTTGTTATTGTCTTAATTTGCGATCATAAAAAAGTCTAGTATGTGACTTGTTTTGTAAACTTTTTAGATATTCGTAACCAGGGTTCGTAAATATCATGATATTTATAATAAATATCAAAATATCTGATATATAGGATATATATCAGATAAATATCACTTTTTGGATATTTATTTTTTAATTTTAGTTTTTGTACACATTTATTATCACAATAGGAAATACAAAATAAATTATTACTCCTAAATAAAAAATTAACATAGGTAATGAAAAAAAGTAAATATACATTGAATGGATACACAAATATTATATAGTACTAAGAATAGTAAGAATATTTAAATAATCCTATATCCAAGATAGGGGCAAATCATCATCTTCTGATGAACTTCCTGAACATACCTAAATTAGTTTTTTTTTGTAGTTTCTTTTTGGTTTAAATATTTAAACATAAAAACTAATTTACCGGCTTTGTCGTTACCGAGACGATTACGTAATTGGGATTGGACAATGCCAAAAGTGGAGAAATATCGTTCCAGCCCTGCTGTGCCTGCTACAGCAGTGTGTAACTGTTCACATAGTTCAATAAATGTACTTTTATTTGGCCACTCTGACTCATTGATAGTTTTGTATTTGTATTTCTAAAATGAGTACCAAATAAAAATTTTGGAAATGGTTCAGACTTTGCCGTTAATGACATCACAAATGGCACACAATTTGGATTTATGTCGTTGATGTGAAGTTAGTCAAAAGCTAGTAAAGTAAGAATTATCTTTAGAATATAATTTTAACAGAATTAATGAAAGTAATAATGAGAGGTATACTGTATTTATTATAGACTATTTGATATTTTTATATAATGGATATATATCTTCGAACCCTGTCTAAAAGTTAACTGAAGCACGAGAAAATTAATGCCGTTGAGCGCGTTTTCATATCACATTTAGTTTTTGAGATATAGCCTCGGAATAGTAGAAAAACTGAAAAATTCGAAAAATTTCACTTTTCCGGAGGCTATATCTCAAAAACTAAACAAGATATGCAAATGCGCTCAACGGCGTTGAATTCCCCGTGTCCGAATTGACTTATAAGCAAATTTTCATACAATTTTATGCAATTTAATATTTTTAATTATTTCCTAAGGGGTACCCCTTTGGTTTTTTCAGATTTTAATTCAATTTTCCCAAAAATCCTTAATCGTAGGATTATTAAAACGAAAATTTACATACATATGTATTTTGACCCACTGAATCCAGTGGTGCAATCTTCAAATGCATATGACTTCTGGTTTTCGAGAAAATGTTAAAAAACCGCTTTTTGCGATTTTTTGGCGGAAAATTGAAAAAAAATAAAAATCGCTGAAACTATGTTTATAAGTTAACTGAAGCACGAGAAAATTAATGCCGTTGAGCGCGTTTTCATATCACATTTAGTTTTCGAGATATAGCCTCACAAAAACTATTTGATATTTTTATATAATGGATATATATCATTGCAAAAATATGACGATATATATCAAAATAAATATCATGATATATATCTTCGAACCCTGTTCGTAACTAAAGAGACGTTTATGAAACTTGTTACATAATACACTATTATATCATATCTCAAAGAGAAACTATTGTATGCAATATATCTGCAAGTAATCATATTTCAATGTATAAGTCATTGTTTAATACATTTATTCGATTTAACTTCAAGATAATATCGAATGTGGTCAATGGCTCAGTGGCATCGACTCGGCTTGTGGATTTTGAGAACCCTGGTTCGATCCCCACAGACGACAAACATTTTTCACCAAAATTTAAATCTACACCTGTGGTCCCCACTCCACTAACATCTTTGGGGGCCGTGATTTGACGACTAATAACTACACTTCACGTGCAGAAATATATCACTTTCCGAGATCTGCTACGGCAGAGTGCCACATCCAGTAATGGGTAAAAGCCGTGATCATATATTTATTTATTTATAATATCGAAGAAAATATAACAGAAACAATGCGAATGAAATATGTCCAAAATAAAACACTGCCATAAATTTTGAAATTAATGCAGCAATATCAAACTGCATCCAATATTTTCGTACAGTGTTAATTTCAACACTCAAGGTCAACAGATTGCAATGCTATAAAAAGCATTGGTTTTTTATATAATAATAATAATCTCTTTATTACTTAACAGGTTAGAACTCTAAACAAGTAAATGTAACAAAGTCATAGATCATAAACATAAAACAAAATAAACAAATATACATATCATTAAAGCAAACACCTTGTATAATTTTATTTCATTTGTTCTTGTGTTCTAGTTTCTTATAAACTAGTCACTTGTTTCCCAATAAATAATAAAAGATGCATGACAATAATGATCAATAATTCAAAAGTCCTACAAACTTATAAAACAAAAGCATCATTTCCTGTTCCAAATAATCTCCATTCATCGTGATCAATTCAAGCCCTCCTCATTACTTCTGTCCCTCTTTCATCTGCACCTCAAACCACAAAAGACCAAACACAATACCCAAGTTTTTTTTACTTCTTCAAGAAGTAAAACACAAAAAACTGCCGCATTTGAACAACTGATCTTGTATGTCTGTGTTTAAGTAGGTTACCTTACCTCTATTACACATCAAACAACAGAATTCAACAACGGAAGAAAGAAGTGAAATAGAAGAACATAAAAACGTACTCACAGGTATTCTAAGACACGGATCGTAATTGCAGATGGATAGAAGAAGATGGTATATGTATACGTTTTAGAATAGGTACGTGAATATATTTTTGTTGGAGATTTGTATATCGTGGAAGAATTTTTATATGACATAATGATATGTTTCATTTCTTTAGGCACACATAATTCATAACTATATCTACGACATGACTTGAAATCTTAAACTAAAACACGAGGAGTTATATTGCCTGTTGAACGCATCTTTGCAGTTTGCCAGTGCCGGATTAACACTAGGCGGGGCCCTAGGCAATCGCAAATATACGTATTTTGATGAGCTGAATCGAATGGTAGTATCTATCACAGTTTTTGAGATATTACTCTAAAAAAATTTGGAAATGGAAGGCGTGATGATATATTTATTTATTTATTTGTAAATTTGGATGCAAGCAAATTTATGTTTTATGTAGACTGCGAAAAAATAAATAAATAAATATATCATCACGCCCTTTACCCATTACTGGGCGTGGCACTCTGCCGAAACAGATCTCGGTAAGTGATATATTTCTTCGCGTGAAGTGCGGTTATCAGCCATCAAATCACGGCCTCCAAAAATGTTAGTGGATAGGGAACAACGGGTAAATTTAATTGTTTGTCGGCTGTGGGGATCGAACCAGGGTTCTCAAGATCCACAGGCCGACTCGATACTACTGAAGAAAGTGAGACATTTCTTTCTGAAGATTTTTCCCGATCTCTAAATTATAAAAAAATCTGATGTGTACGCCACATGACTTCCTTGTACGCGTATTAAACTATAGATATTTTTGTAATTGCACATATTTGACATTAAATTAATGGTATGTATCTATCACAGTTTTTGAGATATTACTCTAAAAATAAATAAATATAAATATCATCACGCCTTTTACCCATCACTGGGTGTGGCACTCTGCCTAAGCAGATCTCGGTAAGTGATATATTTTTTTCGCGTGAAGTGCGGTTACCAGCCGTCAAATCACGGCCTCCAAAGATATTAGTGGTAGATTTTTTAAATTGGTGAAAATTGTTTGTCGGCTGTGGGGATCGAACCAGGGTTCTCAAGATCCACAGGCCGACTCGATACCACTGAGCCATCTACCCCATTACTCTAAAAAAATTTGAAAAAATGGAATTTTGGCAAAAAATCTGAATTTTAAAACTAAAAAGTATATAAATCAATTAAAACACTAGAAATTCAATGCCGTTAAAGCATTTTCATGTCTTGTTAAGTTCTTGAGATACAGTCTCAGAAAAGCTGAATTTTTCTTTTTATGCTATAAAAAAGTACCCATTAATTTAAATCTATAAAAATATTTGAACTTATGCAGAAAACTATGAGAAATCCAATGGTTCAATTTTCAAAATCATATCTGCTGTAGTTTTCGAGATATAAGGTCAGGTGGAGAAAAAGATTCAAAATTAATGAATTAATTCCTGTAACAGTTCAAAAGACTACTAACAAATGTTGTTGCATAAATTAAAAATTCATTACCAATTCCGTTCCAAAACCAGATTCATAAAAGTACAGGTGTTTTTATATCTAATCTAAATCCGTTTAGAATTTCATCATCAGATAGAGATAAAGTTAATAATTAAGAATCCGCTGGTCAGCTTCTGAGAACTTGGAGTCAGCTTCTCTTTGCTATCAGAGTAGGCGACACGCTTTGCTGACCAGAAAACAAAAAACTGCGCACCACGTTGCTAAGCAACAAACCGTGAAGCGACCAGTAACCAACAACAAACGTTATTCAGATATTTTGTTCATAGAAAAGCGATTGGATGTTTTTTTGAATAGTTTTTTAACGGTGATATTTAATTGCGTTTTGTTTTTACTTTCTTATAACATATTTTCAAAAGATCTTCACACTTTCAACATTGTACATTCTCGTACCACTCGTTTCTATATTGATATAAATATTATTTGCTTTTCTATTGATTTACTGATGTATCTTTGTTGTAGTTTTCGCCACAATTTAAAAATCCCAATTTGAAGTTTTGTAAGGAATTATGAACGTGGCACGTGTACCAAGATAGAAATGTTTGATAAAGATTAATTGTAAGATGAATCTAATAAATCGAGTCGACGTGTGGATCTTGAGAACCCTGGTTCGATCCCCACAGCCGACAAACAATTTTCACCAATTTAAATCTACCTCTGTGGCTCCTCCTCCACTAATATCTTTGGAGGCCGTGGTTTGACGGCTTTTAACCGCACTTCACGCGAAGAAATATATCACTTAACGAGATCTGCTTAGGCAGAGTGCCACACCCAGTAATGGGTAAAAGGCGTGATTATATATATCTAATAATTAAATGGTGAATGAATGAAGAGTGCTATTAACACAGTATAATGTAAGATACGTACGTATATAACTTTAAAGTAAAGTTATTATCATATGTTGATTGTTTTACCTACTTATTTCTCAAAGTGCTGGCAATAAAACTTGAACATAAATGTAAAACTTAATAGGGGAAATTTGCAATTTACTGAGTTTATATTTCCGGTATTATAGGTACATTTTCTCTGAAGCAAATACAATTTTACTATATGATATTTCTTCTAATCTCTAATCAAATTTCTCATGAGATATGTGTTAAAAAATCTTATGTGGACACCATATGACTTCCTTGTACGCGTATTATACTATACCTACATTTTTTTTATTGCACATATTTGATGTAATTTGATATTGACATTAAATTTTTTATTTTTTGTTCTAATCCATAGTAAACTTAATTACAAAAAATATATAATTTTTCAATTTACATATCTCGCTTATATAAAAGGCAAATTTAATAATTCTTAATGTGCTAGACGCAAAATTTAATTCTCTAAAACTTTTATTTGCAGCATTTATTCCTAAAATCAAAATAATACCATTTTTTTCAAGAAAAACTGTTAGCAGCTTCATGTAATGTATCACTTCCGGTTAGTCCATTTTAATCAAAATCTATGTTATTTGCATTGATATAGTAGTCTTATATACCAAATTTGAAAAGTTTTGGATTATATTTTAATATAGTTTTTCATTAAAATCTATTGTAGGTTTCAAGTAAAGTACCACTTCCGGAAGATATATAATGACCAAAAAGGGATGTGCACAACTAGATGTTATAACAGTCCTAAATACAAAATCTTTCAACGGGTTACCGTTTTTGAGTTATGCGAGATACATACGTACGTACAGACGTCACGACGAAATTAGTCAAAATGGATTCAGAGATGGTCAAAATGAATATTTCCGCTGAAACCTCAAAACCGAAAATTTTCGCGATTACAATACTTCCTTTACTTCCTACAAGGAAGTAAAAATCAAATCTGATTAATATTTAATTATTTAAACAAAAGTTTATTATGATATTACCAATAATGTAAATATATAAATTATCATAATGTAATACTTAACTTGATGAATTTTCATATAAGTAATAATTTCAAAACATTATGTGAAAACAACAATTGTATAATTTATTTGTTATACAAAACTTTCCATTTTAAAGCACATTGTCAAATAAAAGTGTCGTTGACGTTGTCCAGTGTTTTAAAGCTAAATAATATAATCAGTTTGATTCCACGAAGCGAGAGAAAATGTTGATGTTCTACGGAGAAAACTCTCAATTTGCTAGTCGACAAATTGCGGCTGCTGTCTTGTTGAACCGCATCAGCTATCACTCCTTTCCCAGAGGCGTAGATAAAGGGACCACATTTTATTAAGGTTTAATTGTTGCTAAATTACTTCAAATAAATATCTGAGTCAAGTAAATTTGGTTAGATATATCACTTACCGAGATCTGCTACGGGGGTGTGCCACACCCAGTAATGTGTAAAAGGCGTGATGATATATTTATTTATTTATTTGTAAATTTGGATGCAAGCAAATTTATGTTTTATGTCGACTGCGAATAAATAAATAAATAAATATATCATCACGCCTTTCACCCATTACTGGGGGACTTTTAAACATCCAAAGCTTTAGGACTAAAAGGTATCACTTTATTCCCTCAATTGAAGCAAGAAATTTTTACTCACATAAAAATATATTTTATCTACTATTTTATAATTGGATCTTATCAGTTCGTAAAATGTCTGTTTAATAACAAGATTGTTAGTATGGTATAATGAAATAATGGACTTTTCAGTATTTTTGAGTGTGGCACGCCCAGTAGCAGATCTCGGTAAATAGTATATTTCTTCGCGTGGAGTGCGGTTACCAGCCGTTAAATCATGACCCCCAAAGATGTTAGTGTAAAGGGAGCCACAGAGGTAGTTTTGAATGTGGTGAAAATTATTTGCCCGACTCAATACCACTGAGCCACCTACCCCATAACTAACTATTTTCAGTATTTAATTATTTAAATTTAGTTAAGTCTATTTCTTAAATTTCGTGTTGTAAGGGAGTGAAAAAAATAATCTCCGCCACTGGCAGAAAGGAAGCGTATGCAAAGTTCGTCTTCTCACGATGAAAGACGACAAAAAGAAGCAAATAGAAGATAAATTAAATGCTTTATTACGCAGGTAGCTAACTTCTACCATTCTCTTACGCGTATTCCTCTGTTGTCTGTCTGTGTGTGTGTGTTGTGTGTGTGACCGCGCCTAGCTAAGGTCACCTGCATATGCACTAGTGTGTTTCACGATATAATTTCATTAGTTTAAACCCGGAAAGCAGGAGCTAAGTAAAGACAGTGAGATAAGTTGACAACCGCGCGGCTATATATTGTCTGGATAAGAAACGGCGTTTTGAAAGCTTTGAGAATGAATGATTTCAGATGGTGACAAAATAAATTATTTGTCTGTAATGAAATTATTTCTAAGAAAGTTGAAGTGATTACTTACCAAGAACATCTGCAAGAGGTTCAATCATTTTCACACACCATCCTGAAAGAAAACATTCAATTAGAATTCAGATTTTATGAAATTTATATTTAGAAAAAAAATTAAGATTAACCTGATATCCAGCATTGAAGCCTATTAAATATAAAATAAATAAATATATCATCGTACCTTTTACTCATTACTGGCTATGGAACGTTTAGGCTATTGTTTACAGGTAAATGGGGGGTAATTTTGAAAAGTTATTGAATTAAAATTCCGTTTTAAATTAAATAAAATTTTATTTTTTGGTAGTTGTGATTTGACAACTGGTTACTGTACTTCACGGCTTAAAATGTATAATTTATTAGGATCTGCTATTGCAGAGCTGCCATGTTAATGAATGACCAAAATTTTGACATATAAACATGCAGATGTGAATTCCTGGTTGAACCAGTTCAAAAAGTCAACATTTTTATTATATGGTTCTATATAGTTCAGAGCACAAGAAATACGCTCGTTCAAACCGCATTTCAATATCTCTTTTAGTTTTTGAGTTACAGAGATTTTTGACTTTTTTTAAAGCTCAACTTTGAAAGCCCATAACTCAAAAACTAAAAGAGATATTGAAATGCGGTTTGAACGAGTGTATTTCTCGTGCGCTACTTAACTTGTACAGGTATTTTGAAAATATTGAAAATTTTTAAATTTTTTTCAAAATTTTTCTTCCTCAATATTTCAAAAACTTAAAAAGATAATGGAAATCTGAATACACCAGTGAATTTCTCGCGTGAAAATACATAGGTATGCAAATTTTCAGAAGAAAATGGCAGTTTTTTGAAAATTTCTTAAGGGGTACCCCTTGGTGTTTTTACGAATTTTGGCCACTTTTCGATTTTTTGTAATAAAAAATGCATCCGTGCGAATTTTATTGTGAAAATTTGCATACTTATGTATTTTCACGCCAGAAATTCACTGGTGTTTTCAGATTTTCATTATCTTTTTAAGTTTTTGAAATATTGAGGAAGAAAAATTTTGAAAAAAATTGAACAATTTTCAATATTTTCAAAATACCTGTACAAGTTAAGTAGCGCACGAGAAATACACTCGTTCAAACCGCATTTCAATATCTCTTTTAGTTTTTGAGTTATGGGCTTTCAAAGTTGAGCTTAAAAAAAAGTCAAAAATCGCTGTAACTCAAAAACTAAAAAAGATATGAAGATGCGCCTTGCGCCATTCGATTTCTCGTGGTCTGAATTATATAGAACTACATTTTAATAATTTTCGATTTTTGAACTGGTTCAACCCAAAATTCTCATTATTTGTATGTACGAGCTCTTAAACGAAGAATTTGCGAACAAACCTCTACACAAAAGAACTTTTGGATTGTTTTGAGGTTCTAAATTTATACCTAACGTTTAGTTAATGTAATTTAAAGTAATTCAAATTCATTTAATTTGTTCAAACATAAAATGTTTCTTTTAGACTATAGACTATTACACTTCAATGCATTGCTGAAAATATTATTTTCCCTATGTTTACATTTAAAATAAACGCTCTAATGTATTGCTGTCAAACTTTGTAACTGTAACTATGGTAATGATATATCCCTATGTTTACTGATAAGAAAAACTCCCGGTATGTATATAACTATAAGCTTTATATTCTTACGCATCGTTAGAGCACATTCACGTTTTAAAGTGGGTTTCATTTACTAATTGGACGCGGAACATCTCTGTCCTGCTGCGAACTTATTATTAATGACTTTTTAAACAGGTTTTTATGATATCATAAATATACATTTGATTTACGTGCTGCTAAAATGTTTGAATTAAATCTATGCCAAGTTAAATCGTTCAAAACGATTTTATATTCTTTTAATAGGGTCAGAATATTTGATTATTTCTTATTGATTGACAGGTGATCACTTTATGTAGCACAACATATATTCCAGTTGGAAACTTATCGAGAAATTTCAACATATTATACAGGGTGCTTGTGTTATGAGCCTAAAAGATACTATCAATAAATATATCATCACGTCTTTTACCCTTTACTGGGTGTGGCATTCTGCTGTAGCAGATCTCGGTAAGTGGTATATTTATGTGCGTGACCAGCAGTCAAATCACAGCCCTCAAAGATGTTAGTGAAGGGGAAGCTACAGGAGAAAAATCCACACTCTTTTTTTTATTTGTTACTGTAACCTATCACTTCAGTGACACGAAAAATGTTTGCTCCAAGTAATGTGTAATTATTGTAGCGAATTTCAGAAAAAAATATTTTTTTGCAACAATTTTGAAACATCCTGTATTAGGTACGGGTACAGTTAGCTTCTAGCTTCTATTATTGTAACTTAAGCTTAGTATTTAAATAATTAATAAAAGTTAAAATTTTGTTGTTTTAATTTGAGATCGCAGAAAAAGTACAGTTTGTGACTCATTTTATAAACTCTTTAGATACTAGTTTTTGATACACTCAAAACTAAAGAGACGTTTATAAAACTTGTTACATAATATACTATTTTTTGATAAAATAATTCAGATAGGTTTACAGCGAAAGTTCAAATTGTTTTAAAATTCTTCTTTTATATAAAACTTATAAATAAGCAAGCAACAAATGTCAGAATATAGACATTTAATAAACCATAAAATATTGTTCGTTTTACATATCGATTCCTGTATTTGCATATAAAAATAACAATATTTTTTTAAGTGTCTTACTAGCTGACAAATGGTCGAATAAAACAAATATAAACGTATGCACAGAGAAACATTTGAAAAGGAAGTTATTTATCAAATATTTTATGGCTTTTATATAAACATGGAAATAAATTTATAACCATACTTGTACCACACTTGACAGTTTGACACTTAACAACAACAGATTGTAACCTAATTTTTCTTCCAAAATTCCTGTCCACAATATTTTATATTTTACAGCAAATTGATCGACAGAAAGCTAAAGAAAACATAGAATGTTAATCAGAAACACAATCTTGGATTTACGTATTAAGAAACAATAAGTTATTTGTACAGATCAAACGTCGTCGTTAGGTATTTGTAGTACAGCTACTCATGACTATAAATTAATAAGTGAAAAATCAATCCAGTAAATATAATACGTACGTGAAACGTAGATCGAATTCAAATAAATATCTTGCACAGTTTCTACTTCACAGCCGTAGTTTCTAACGATACGAAAACCAGACGAATGCATTATTCAATTTGCATTTGACTGCGTGTAGGTTAGGTACATATGCACTGTCGGTAACACGTGTGAGTACAAGAACTGCGTTACCGACACGTCGGACACTTCGCGGAAAATTATGTGCCGGGGATTTATAATTTATTTTATATTTTATTGCTACGGGACTACTGAAGTTTAAGATATATTGTAATTGTTGTTGGCTTATTATTTTCAAAATTACAAATATTACTCATTTCTCTTGAATGTAACAATAGAAAATAAACTCCAAATTTAGGTATAAAGAATTAGAACTTTCTGATGAAATTTAATTGTTTAAATTGCTCAATTTAAGAATTAGAAACAAATTTATACAAGAAGTCCTAAAAATGTACATAAATGTGTACAACTTCGCTTCAATTCAGTAAAAGATCCATAAATAAATAAATAAATATATCATCACGCCTTTTACCCGTTACTGGGTGTGGCACTCTGCCTGAGCAGATCTCGGTAAATGATATATTTTTTTTGCGTGAAGTGCGGTTATCAGTCGTCAAATCACGGCCCCCAGAGATGTTAGTGGAGGGGGAGCCTCAGGGGTACATTTAAATTGATGAAAATTGTTTGTCGGCTGTGGGGATCGAACCAGGGTTCTCAAGATCCACAGGCCGACTCGATACCACTGAGCCACCTACCCCATTAGGTTTTAAACATGAATCCCAGGAGTCGAAATTATGAAACTATATTATATTATATCTTAAAAACCAAACAAGAGATGAATATGCGATCAACGGTAATGAAATCCTCGTGTCCGAGTTGATTTAAAAGAAATTTTTAGCTCAAATTGTTTGAAAATCGTAAAAACACCAAGATATAAAAATAAAAAAATTAAAAAAAAATTAAATCGCTTAAAATGAGCTTATAAGTCAATTCGGACACGGGGAATTCAATGTCGTTGAGCGCATCTTCATATGTTTTTTACTTTTTGAGATATAGCCTCCGGAAGGGTTGAATATTTTTCAACATCAGATTTTCGACTTTCCCGAGGCTATATCTCAAAAACTAACAACGCTATTGAAATGCGGTTTGTGCCATTGAATTTCTCGTGTTTCAATTAACTTATAAACAAGTTTTCAGCAAATTTTAAAATTAAAAAAATATTTTCCAATATTTTTTTGTAATACAGTTTTTGGACATTATCTTATAATTTATAAGAGTTATGGACTTGGTGATTACACCATTGGATTCAGCGGGTCAAAATACATATGTATGTAAATTTTCGTTACATTATTCGTACGAGAAAGAGTTTTAGAGCAAATTGTTTGAAAATCGTAAAAACACCAAGGGGTACCCCTTGACAAAATAATTTGAAGCAATTAATTTTTTTTTAATTCCTTAAGGGATACCCCTTAGATTATTTTCAATTTGAAGCCAATTTCAGACAATTTTCTCCAAAATTCTTCTTCGTAGGAATATTGTAACAAAAATTTACATACATATGTATTTCGACCTGCTGAATCTAATGCATATGTCTTCCTATTTTTGAGATATTGGTTAAAACATGTTTTATGAGACAATTTCGGCGAAAATATGGAATAATAAAAAATTGAAGCACGATAAATTCAATGGCGTCAAACGCAATTTTAAATTTCGGTTAGTTTTTAAGATATAAATAAATATATTATCACGCCTTTTACCCATCACTGGGTGTGGCACTCTGCCTACGCAGATCTCGGTAAGTGATATATTTTTTCGCGTGAAGTGCGGTTACCAGCCGTCAAATCACGGCCTCCAAAGATATTAGTGGTGGAGGAGCCACAGGGGTAGATTTTTTAAATTGGTGAAAATTGTTTGTCGGCTGTGGGGATCGAACCAGGGTTCTCAAGATCCACAGGCCGACTCGATACCACTGAGCCTCGGGAAAGCACAAAATCTGAAGAATAGGAAGGGTGGTGTTCCCAAAGATTTTTTCAATCCCGGTAGCCGAGTAAAATCCCACTAATAACCATTTCCTTGCATGGGCATCGAACCATTTCAAACCAATAACCGTTGTGAGCGCAAATAACACCTGGTTAATAC
The DNA here is from genome assembly GCA_947425015.1 of Pterostichus niger. NCBI lineage: Eukaryota > Metazoa > Arthropoda > Insecta > Coleoptera > Carabidae > Pterostichus > Pterostichus niger. Next base: position 37,468,021 of record OX380336.1, on the reverse strand, counting down.
CATTAACGGGCTGTAGTGAGCATAGCCACATCCACCGAGCATTATTAGCGAGTTTCGCGGCTTCGCGCTTACAATGAACATAACTGCACGTCATGGACGACTCGTCATTGGGGGCAGCGCACTCCGTACGCCACTGACGAGTGACGTTATCACACTGCACAGCACGCACTATGGAACGGTTTCGGTTTTATGTTTTATGATGCCTGCTTTGAATATCTTGTTTAGTTTTTGTAAGATTGTGGCTGGAATTTTTTATTAGAGATTATTGTGATGTTAGTATATAATAAATATTAATTATGGGTAGTTGGGTACTTTATAGGTACAACTGTAAATGTAACATGTACTTGTTTTACATTCATGCTTGTACTAATGGTACTGTATAGTATTTTCATAAGAACTTGATGTATTTGCCATCGTATCTTACAATCAAGGACTTTCATGAACTATTGTAGTTCGTTTAGTCAGAGATTACATATTAAAACGCAGAGCTGACTCAAACTTCGCAATAGTTATTTGTGTATTAAGAGCGTAAAGTGATTCTTTGTTACTCGAGCACGGTAATAGTGCAAGAGGAACAAAGACACTTTACGCTCGTGATACACACATAATTTTTTCTACGATTGCATCTTAAAGTTATTAAAAAACGTAGGTATACGTCTAAAACTAAATTCGTTTTGTTAACTGTCAATATGACAAGTTTCTGTTTTGTTTGTATCCCTGGTAACTATTGAAATAAGCGCGCATTTAACATCTTTTTCGCGCGTTACCATTGGAAACGCGCAAATTTAACGTCTTTTTCGCGCGTTGCCATTGGAGACGCGCAAAAAAGATATTTTTCGATTGTTCCACAGAAAACGTCAACTTTACGATGACAAATGAGAGCGTAATTGTCATCTTTTCATAGCAATCGTAGAAAAAATAAGTTTTAACATGATTCTGAAAGAAATGTAAAAAACGGTCTAATATCACAAGAAATAAACATTGAATCAAATAAAAAAATGAACATAATCACAAGTAGTTACAAGCCTTTCACCGACTAAATGCTTGAAATAAATTTGCAAAACGATTTTATAAAATAAACATTATTTTATTCCTTTATTGTTTTTTGGGGTGACTTTTTTCGGTGAGTCCTCTTGCGATTAGAGCGCCATCTATTCGGCATTGGAAAAAAAGTTTCAGATAAAATTAACTTATCTTTTTCGCAGAATACGAATCTGCAATAAAAAATGGGTGTTCCCATTTAAGGTTTCAAAGTTGTCCCCCGCCCCACTCCCTGGGGGTGGGAGTTGGGGTTTGTGTTTGGTGTGCTTAGATAGGTTTTTGCAAAATATGAAACACGTGTTTTTTTTTATTTCTTGATTCGATGTGTATTTCTCGAGATATTTCATCGTCCCGGAACTTTTTTATCACCCTGTATATGACCAATGGGTAAAAGGCGTGATGATATATTTATTATTTATGTTTTTCATATAATATAAAATGGTTTCTCATTAGTTCTTTTTCGCGCTTCTTAAATGACTTTTCAACACAGATTTCATAACAAAATGCTGTCGTCAACAAAAGAACAACGATTATTATTAAGACAATAATTATTAGAGTCGCTAGCATCTTTCACATTGTGCTTAATTACAAAACAAATTAAAGTCGAGTGGCTCGGCAGTGCTGTTACCACCGTTACGAAACTGTTCCGGTGTTGGGTTCGAATCCCATAGAGCGCAGACCACCAGCAGACGAGCGATGAGGATCTCGGCTGGCTATGCTTTGCAGCGGTATCTGACAGTTGCAGCACAGGTTGGCGGATTTATCTCTTGTCTCGTCACACAGCCTGCGTCGAACATTAAAATTAAATTAATTTTAATACGTTGCTTTCTAAGCGCTGGATTAGAAATATTGTTAGTTGAGCGGATTTTCTTCAAGAAGTGTGATGGTTTTGATGAGTTTCATTTAAATTGAGCGCCATCTGGCTTTTACATATTACATATTTACATATGGAATTATATATTTTGTATAATTATTGACGATTGACATTCTTCAAACATAATAGCGGTATTCTGTAAAAAATTAATGAGCTATTACCTATATTAGTTAGCCAAATGGGATGACAATTAAAATACAATCAACGGGAAGTGCAAAAAGAAAAAAATACATAAATATATGATCACTTCTTTTACCCATTACTGGGTGTAGCTCTCTGCCAGTAAGTGATAAATATGTGCGCGTGAAATGCGGTTACCAGCCGCCAAATCACGGCCTACAAAGATGTTAGTGGAAGACGAGCTATAAAGATAATTTTAGTGTGATGAAAATTGTTTATCGGCTGTGGGAATCGAATCCGGGTTCTCAAATCCATCTACCAAGTAAATTATAGTAATTTCACGATTTTGACAGAAAGAAACAAGTGATATATTCATTCCTAGAGAGAAAAAGTCATTTGAAAACTGTATCATTTTTATATATGATTTTTGTTAAAAAATACAACTTTCAAGATCAATATGCAAATATAGCTATTTGTAGAAAAGTGTATTATTTTCTCCCGCAGTTGACATTTAATGTAATCACACAAGGGAGGAAATTACACTTTACTCCAGAGACATAAACATTATTTTTAAGATTATTCTTTTATATCATTTATATAAAAATGTAATAGTATATTGTAAAACTAGTGAGGAAAGGATTTAATTAGTCTATCAGTACGGTTGTGTGGATAGCGATACGGAATTCAAACTCACTCAAGCTACTAAAAATTATATGAACTAGCACACTGCGGCTCGGTAAGTTCAGACCCTGTACTGTAACTGGTATTAAGTTCCTGTTGTACAGCGTAACATAAATAAATCAATCAATTATAAAACAAGTACGAAAGTTCCAATAGTACAAGTCTTGCAATAGCTTTTCCAACATTAAACATGAAAATTACATTTTTAAGTTTGCGATACAAGAAATGTAATAATTATTTTATATAAATCAAAGGAGTTGTATTTGCAAATGTACACCATGTCAAATGACATTTCCATCATTCAATTTAATTGTGATAGTAATCATTTCTCATGGGGTAGGTGGCTCAGTGATATCGAGTCGGCCTGTGGATCTTGAGAACCCTGGTTCGATCCCCACAACCGACAAACAATTTTCACCAATTTAAATCTACTCATGTGGCTCCCTCTCCACTAACATCTTTGGAGTGCCACATCCAGTAATGGGTAAAAGGCGTGACGATATATTTATTTATTTATATTAAAATATTAGAAAGGACTATTTAATCATTTCTCTCACTAGTGAGGAAATATATTTACTTTCATAGGCAAAATCTAAATAAATACTGTCTGAAGCGGCATAAGATAAACAAAAGAGGTCCATGACCCCATAAAAAGGTCTCTGAATTTAAATTGCACAATTTTGCATGTCCTACTTTTTTCAAGTTCCAATTATGCCCTTCTGCATGATACAAACACGTACCAGTACCAGTGCCCAACCTTAAAAACATTCATACGTCAGTTGAAAACTTAAACCATAAAACGACGAGCAATCTTGACATCCACTTATTACTCGAAAATGGAGCACAGCGCAGACAAACGGATCTGACGATAATCCTAAGAAGAATAAGAATGTTATCCGATTTCGTGTGAGTGTGATACGCACTAATTGTGAAGTAGTGGACAGATCATTGCTTGCTGTAAATATATGTTTTTCTATTTTCAGTTATTTATGAATATTAATGTTGGTATTATGTTGTTTTGCCAAAACGATGGCAGCGTTCAACCGTGAACGGTAAACGGTGAAATTAATAATATAAATATTATTTACGCTGGGTAATTGGTTTTATGAAAATTGTAAAACTTTCTAGTTATTATGGATGTAAATGTACACACCTTTTTTTTATAATTGTTGCTTCTTGGTTTATGGATGGTGTAAATTTTGTCAACATATTCTTTTAATTATCTGTAATAAAGTTGCATTAATATGATTAGCAGTCGGCCTGACTTCGCCGTGGCTCAAGGTACACTGAAGTAAGATTCACATCTATAAGAAGAACCCCGAATCCGAAAAGAAAACTGTTCTGAACCCATCGATTTTAAGAACCTGGAACCAAAAACCTACTATGCGCATTATCTAGAACACCAACAAAATATCATTTTGAGCAATGACCAAAAATTTAATTTTTGCGATTACAAATCAATCTGTTACAAACTAAAAAACTTGTTTTAGTCAAAGTCTACCTGTTTCGGGATGTAGAATACGAATTACAATAAAAAATGGAGGTTTTAATTTAAGCTTTCAAAGTTACCTCCCGTCCCTGTGGAAAGAGGGAAGAAGAGATCTATTTTTTAATCAAATAAATTGCCAGGACATAGACAACAACTTGCCACAGTGTCATTGCAATCGTATGAACGGTACAAAACCCTATAACGAACACAGAGGCACAGACATTGGCTGGTAGCACAAGCTCTGTTTTTGTCTGTTTTAAGAGCAGTGTTTTTGGGTGTTAAAACCGTGCTTTTAGAACACCCAAAAACAGAGCTTGTGCTAGCAGCCATGGATTTATATATATATATATATATATATATATATATATATATATATATATATATATATATATATATATATATATATATATATAAAGATGTGTAAAGAAAACAAATAGATCATCATGACTTCTTATCATTTAATAAAATATATTCTGCAATATTATAATCGGTCTATTGCATATATAAGAAGTATTTGTCAATTGGGATCACTCTAACCATCGTCTTAAGGCACTCAGATAACCTTTAAGGCAATTTAACATACTTTAAAATGACTTTAAGAAGTATTTGACAGCTGAGTTCATGTCGGTAGAGCACTCATCTAGACCTGGTTAACAATTTTCTAGAGATGGGCGAATATCAAATTTCTCGAATTCGAATATCGAATACGAATATTAATCAGATCTCGAATATTCGAATACTCCTAAAAGTTAATTTATTTATTATTAATAATTATTTAATTATGTCCTGTTCATTATTTGAATGAAATTGTTAAGATAAAATAAAATTAAAACAAAAAGTACAAACAAAAAAGAATAGAAAAGACGAAAACTTCAAATTTAAATATGGTACGTCTTCATGGTTTTGAAACAAAATATCTTTGTTATTAATAACTTCAAAATATTGTAATAGCTTTAAGTTTATGTACAAATGATAAAGAAAAACATAGTCAAAATTTGAGGTCAACATATGACGCGATATTCGAGGTATTCGAATGTTCGCTATACTGACGTTAATATTCGAAAATTTCGAATATCGAATAATGTCAATATTCGCGGCATTCGACTATTCGCGGATGATATTCGCCCATCTCTACAATTTTCAAATGATTCTAAAAAGTTTATGACAGTTTTAAATAGCATTTAGCAGCAGGAATCATTTAGCCATTGTCTTAGAACATTTAAGACTGTTTAACATACTTGAAAATAATTCTGAAGGATTTTAGACAATTTTAAAAAGAGGTTCATGTAGTCATTGTCTTACAGCATACATCTAGATCCTTAACCTACTTAACAAATTTTAAAATGATTTTAAAACAGTTTTAAAAAGTATTTCGCAGTTGGAATTCTCTAGCTATCGTCTTTTAAGATTGTTTAATATACTTGAAAATGATTCTGAAGGATTTGAGACAATTTTAAAACAGTATGAGGTAGGTGGCTCAGTGGTATCAAGTCTGCCTGTGAATCTTGAGAACCCAGGTTGGATTCTCACAGTCGACAAACAATTTTCACCAATTTAAATGTACCCCTGTGGCTCCCCCACCACTAATATCTTTGTGGGCCGTGATTTACCGGCTGGTAACCGCACTTAATGCGAACAAAATATATGACTTACCGAGATCTGCTTAGGCAGAGTGCCACATCCAGTAAGAGGTAAAAGACGTGATGATATATTTATTTATTTTATATTTGACAGCTGGGTTTATATACTCAATGTCTTAGAGCACTCATCTAGACTTTTAATCTGTTTAACAAATTTTAAAATCTTTTTAAAACAATTAAGCCATCATCTTTAGACATTCAGATAACCTTTAAAACTGTTTAAGCGAATTTAAAATAATTCTAAAAGGTTTGAAACAATTTTAAAAAGTATTTGACAGCTAGTTTCATACAGTATAACTACAAGTATTTTGCCGGGTGTGGTATAATAGCAACAGTTCTGCAGTATTTCGATTTTTGTATAAATTAAGCATAATAATATTGTAGATAGAGAAAAAATATTGCGTGTTACGCCTCTGACAGTCCACAAAATCCAGCATACATTTGAACACATCTAAACTACAATTTCTTCTTCAGTGAATTCCATATGGCAACGAAGAAATTACACACATTATCGCTAATGGTATATTTATGCATTTCTGTTTTTTCTCTTACTGAGAAAGTTCACGTCATAGCATCAAGATCTTCATGAAAATAAAATAAATGACGAATATTAATTCGCGTTATTGTGCCGTTTGTGTTTATCGGTTGCTGATAACATCTACAAAGTAATTTTAAAGTATGTTACTGTGGCTGCTATTTGTATTTTAAGGTTATTATTACTTCTGGGTTTTGGGTCATTGTAAGTGTGAAATTTCTGTAGTAATTATGTTAATTTTATTTACAATTTAAAGTGTGTTTATCTGTAATTTAAATTTATGTTTTTATTTTATAGATGTTTCTTTCTGAAGTTGTAGAAAATTATTTACGATTATATATTTTATTAATTTATTCACATTTTCTTAATGTGTTTCAATTCATATTTTAAACTAATTTAACTAGTTAGTCCATCAAATTGGTAATTATAAAATATAGGTGTACGTAAATTAAGTTTCTCTTATATTTTCATTTAAGTTGTAAGTAATACTCCAGATTTCTACATAAATACAATTTTAAAAGGCAATAACTTTTGCTATTAACATATCTTTTATACAGAATGTTACAAGGAAAATTAATTAGTTTTCCACAGAAAACTCCGGAAAATATATTATAAATAAGAAAACATGTCTTCTATTGCTCTTCAATTAAACATCTTTTAGATGTTTTCTTCTCTTCATTTTCCAATTAAAGTATGAATAAAAAGCAATCTCCATTTGATCACAGCGCCAGAGGATTTATTATCTATTTGTTTACCTGTATTATATTTTAAATAAAACCATTTTTTGTCTAAGTTCTGGTTAATTAATTTATTTGTTTCTCATTTGTAAATGTCATTTATTCGAACCGTTTAATCACTTTGAAAATTCATCATTACAAGATACGAGTATTAACTTGGACAAATGTTTATTTCCACCTTTTTTGTAAATGACACTTTATAGCCTTTTATGGTAACTAAGTAAATCAGTAATTACAGCGCAGAGACTTGTAAAATTTTACAAAGTTCATTAAAAAAAACTAATAAACTAAATAAAAGTTATTACTTGCAGCATCTGCAAGATTTTGTATATTTTCTTGAACTGTAAGAAAATCGATTTCGAAGTCGGTCTGTGGATCATGAGAACTCTGGTTCGATCCCCACAGCCGACAAACAATTTTCATCAAATTAAATCTACTCCTGTGACTCCCTCTCCACTAACATTTTTGAGGGCCGTGATTTGACGGCTGGTAACCACACTTCATGCGAAAAAATATATCACTTACCGAGATCTGCTTAGGCAGCCAACAAACATTTTACACCAATTTAAATCTATCCCTGTGGCTCCCCCTTCACTAACATCTTTGTGGGCCGTGATTTGACTGCTGGTAACCGCAATTCATGCGAATAAATATATCACTTACCGAGATCTGTTACAGTATGAGTGCCACACCCAGTAATGGGTAAAAGAAGTGATGATATATTTATTTATTTATTTAAGATGTTCTACAACATTCTACCTCTCCTTGTTCAATTATAAATTGCAATTAAATAAAATATTTGTTCATCAATTTCAACCATAAAAACAGACAGTAATGAGCATCCTACACACGTAATTAAATCTTTCAAACTTTGCAGAAAAAAGTATTTAAATATGTCAGTAATTTAAGCTTCAACAATTATCCCATTAACATTATCCCATATGTGTGGTTGTTCCTTATTATCTTGTGCGTCATTGAAAATGAAAGGTTCGATAATTTTGACATGATTCGACTGAGTTTGTGGGCATAATAGCATCAATCATTTTTTGGAACGTAAGTCAACATTTTTTGGAATAATAATTATAACAATCAAATAGGCTAAGAGCTTTTTTAAAGCAATTTTAATGTCAAAATTTACTCGTTATTCTCTTGTATAGTAATTATGATGTAAACGCCTAATTGTTACAATTAGAATTAAATACAGTGGCTAAATAGAACACGTCTCAAAATATTTATAATTATCTTAACATACTGTATTTTATTTAATAATTTATAGACTAATTTTGCACAATAATTCTAAAGTTCAATAAATGTCAAAATGACAATTCTTTGTCAATCTGTAGCTTATAAATAATTATTCGATTTACAAATTTACAATTTTGCTCAATTTTTTTTAATTATTTCCTGAATATATTAGACTATTATATATAACAATTTACACCCATTTAAAATCTACCCCTGTGGCTCCTCCTCCACTAACATCTTTATGGGCCGTGATTTGACGGCAGGTAACCGCACTTCACGCGAAAAAATATATCACTTACCGAGATCTGCTTGGGCAAAGTGCCACACCCAGTAATGGATAAAAGGCGTGATGATATATTTATTTATTTATTTTATTTATATATCGTAGGTAAAATTGAGTCGTACTGTGTCTTTGAGAACCTGGGTTTGTTTCTAACAGAAAACAAACAATTTTCACCACATTAAAATTACCCTTGTGGCTCCACCTCCACTAACATCTTTGTAGGCTGTAATTTGACGGCTGGTAACCATACTTCACGTACATATTACTTACTGTGATCTGCTACGCAGAGTGCTACATCCAGTAAGGGTTAAAAGGGGTGATGATATATTTATTTATCACTGGTTGTAATTGGGATTAAGGTCCTGTTGTACAGAGCAACATTAGTATGTTATGCATCAAGGGAGGGAAACAAGCGATTATTCCCGCGTGTGAAGTCGAGGTTTGCCAACTTCACACAAGGGATAATCGAGCCCTCCCGTGAAGCATATTATACTTTTCATAACAAGTGCACAAAAATTACTGTCTTATCGGGACAAATGTCAAATATGGGTTGCGTAACTAGTTACCTAGGAAACGCCGCAAACAACTAATAATCGTAGTCCCTAGGGAGAGACATCTCTCTAGGGAGAGAAACATGCTACCTAGGGAGAGAAACATAATGTTTCTCTCCCTAGGGGAGAAAAGCAGTGTTTCTCTCCCTAGGGGAGAAAAGCAGTGTTTCTCTCTCTAAAATTAGAGAATAAGAACGTGTTTCTTGTGCATGTGTTACGAAAATAAATAAATAAATAATATATTATTTTTCACGCTGCTTAAACGAGGTAAATCTTAGCTGATATGAATGCTTTGCTTAAGTAATGTCAATTTTCTATTTTCCTTAATCTGGATTAAGTTTTCAAAGGTAATCACCAAGCTGTCTAGTGAAACAGTTTCACGAATTGGTCGCGGTCGGGTAATCAAACGAATACATCAGATATTAGCATTCAGCATTCAACAGAAACAACAACAACTAACAAGAATATTCAGATAGGCGTGTAAAACATTTGACTGTAGTGTCTCACGGTCCAGCAACTGTCAATCTTGTTCACCAAATTGTAGTACAGAGTTCTCTCGTTGTGAATGTCGCTGTCACATTCATCAAAACACAAAAACAACAGATAACAAGAAGTAGAACTGTCTTGGAAGGTGTTCTTCTAACCAGGGAACAAGATTCCATTCTGATAATCTAAATGTGAATGAGAGAGAGTCGAATTAGAATCTACGAAAATTTATTAGTCTCTCAGCAAGAAATTTATGTCAAGAAAATTTAGGAAAGCAACTAATTTATCACATTAAATGATTATTTTTAAGTTTATAAAATAGTTTTGTGCACACTCGTTTTCAAATTAACCGTTTTAATAGTAAATAAATATATCATCACGCCTTTTACCCATTACTAAATGTGATACTTTTTCGTAGCAGATATACAGGATGTTTTTATATCTACACACGAAACTATAATAGGTTGTACAGGGTGATGAATCAAAAGACGCCCCACAGCGTTTTCAATGCTATTTTTAAAATGTTCAATTATTGACTTGCATAATTATAAAAATTTCTTCGTTTTTTGATACTAATATTTATAATTTAACTCTACCTGGAACCGGAAAAATGACCGAAATGTTTATTTGAACAAAGTAAATGTGATATAATAATAACAGATAAAAACAATAACTTTTGATTGGTATATTTATTTTGTTATTCCATGGCATTGATGATGATATTACCAATAACATTTCCGTTATTTTTCCGACTCCAAGTAGAGTAACATTATAAATGCAAAAAAATTCCTAAACAACAAACTATGTAACTTTTTTGATGGAAAATAATTAGGGATTCAATGCTCTGATATCAGTTTTAATCCGTCTGTACGAAGGTGTGGATAGCGATACGGAATTCGAATCCGGAGATCCCAAGTTCGAATCTCACTCAAGCTAAAGATTATATAAACTACTACACTGCGGCTCGGTGAGTGCGGATCCTGTACAACAATTGGGATTAAGTTCCTGTTGTACAGCGTAACATAAATAACATAAATATTAAATGAAAATAATTAATGACATTAAAAACTTAAAAACATTTTTGAAACTTTGTCTTTAGTATGATGTTTTTGGGTTTAGTTTCAATATAAATAACAAATTTACTAGTGCAGGACCCTATTTCACCAACATACATCTGTCCCGTGAGACTTCCTGTATATCATATCGGCCTGGATTTAAAAACTTAAGTTGAATTCTCTCAATCGACAAACATTTCACCATATTAAATTTCCGCTTATGGCTCCCCTCTACTAACATATTTGGGGATCATAATTTGACAACTGGTAATAGTACTTCCCGCGCAAAAATATATCACATACCGAGATTTGTTACGACAAGAGTGCCACATCCACTAATGGGTAAAAGGCGTGATAATACACATGCACAATATAGTTGTATGAATAATATTGCATTCGCAAACGTTTATTACTTTGATTAATTACTTTTTACAAAAAAAATAGTGAGTATAAAACTAAAAATACCTTACTGTTCATCATTCCAGGATGAAGTGCTAACTTTTATCTATCGAACAATAAATTAATTTACCGTTAAGAATTTCACTCAATAGATCAGCAATTATAAAATAATAAACCAGGATTTATCAATTCTCAGAGCGTTGCAGCAATCATTTTGATGAAGACAGAAATCGACAATCACAGGAGCGAATAAACAATTAACTACTAAAGTAAATGAAATAAAAGTCGATTGCAAACTATGTTAATTGAATGATAAAACAAAGAGTTGAAGTGCACTTGAATTGCTCCAGTGCAGATTTAAAACAGCGCGGAATATGTATCTCTGCACTGATTATTAACAGTTGCACTTTAATTGGTTGTTGTTTAAGAATTGATTATCAATTATTTCATAATTTATGTTTGTCAATTAATATCTCTGTTTCACTGAAAGATTCATAAATAAGAATTCGCGCGTTCAAATCTCGCTCACTTCCGTTTATTGGGATTTTAAAATAAGAAGGAACTAATAGTTGCTCAAATTGGAACATGGGTATAGTTTTATTTTAACTTAGTTAGTATTTAAAAAAATGACACTAGAACTAATATTTATAATAATATAATAAGGTAATAAAACTATAATTAACTAATATTATACTGAAAGCTCTTGGGCTCGGTTGCATAAATGAATTAAGGCCGCTCCGGAGTGAATACAATTTTCGTATTTATCCCTAAATCTTATGACCCGCTAAACCCAGCAACTTGCCGTGTTACTGTTCTTGGAAACGTGGTCTGCTGGTCGAGGGTTCAAAAATAGAAATTTTTTAAATTATGTTTTTCTATATAGTTCAGAGCACGAGAAATACACTTGTTCAAACCGCATTTCAATATCTCTTTTAGTTTTTAAGTTATATCGTTTTTTGAGTATTTTTAAAATTCAACTTTGAGAGCCCATATCTCGAAAACTAAAAGAGATATTGAAATTCTGTTTGAACGAGTGTATTTTGCTTGCGCTACTTAACTTATACCGAAATTTTGCTATTTTTGAAAATTTTTCAACTTTTTTTCAAAAATTTTCTTTTCTCAATATTTCCAAAAGTTGAAGAGATAATAAAAATCTGAAAATACCAGTGAATTCCTCGCGTAAAAATACATAGGTATGCAAATTTTCGGAAGAAAATTCGCACAGATACATTTTTTATTAAAAAAAATCGAAAATAGCCATTTTTTCGAAATTTCTTAAGGGGTACCCCTTGGCGCTTTTACGGATTTAGGCTATTTTTCGATTTTTTGTAATAAAAAATGTATCCGTGCGAATTTTACTGTAAAAATTTGCATACCTATGTATTTTCACGCGAGGAATTCACTGGTGTTTTTTTATTATCTCTTCAACTTTTGGAAATATTGAGAAAAGAAAATTTTGAAAAACAATTTAAAAATTTTCAAAAATAGTAAAATTTCGGTATAAGTTAAGTAGCGCAAGAGAAATACACTCGTTCAAACCGCATTTCAATATCTCTTTTAGTTTTCGAGATATGGACTCTCAAAGTTGAGTTTTTAAAAAAGTCAAAAATCGATATAACTCAAAATCTAAAAGAGATATTGAGAAGTGGGCTGAACGAGTGTATTTCTCGTGCTCTGAAATATATAGAAACATAATTTAAAATTTTTCGATTTTTGAACCGGTTCAACCAAAAATTTACAAAAAATAAACATGCCTTCAGCCATACTGGCAGTGGCACTCTATCGTTGCAGATCTCAGTAAGTAATATATTTATGCTTGTGAACTGCAGTTACCAGCCGTCAAATCGCGGTTCAATATGTCATCTCAACGAAGCTTTTGCGTGCGTACTTCTGAACTAACACTTACACACACCATGGTTGACACTTAGTAGTTACAGGAGACGTTTTCACCAATATGCATAGTGCAATCCACAGATAGTTCGTTCCTCTAAAGCCTTCATATTATTTCATGTAAAAATACAAAATAATTCTTTATTTTGGGAAGAAACAATGATTCCAAAACTAATACATTTTTATCAAAATTCTTTGTTGTACAAATTAATTAATCCTCGATTTTATTTTTCTTTTTCAGATCACATTTGCTAGGAACTTCGTCAGTCTTCAGACTATTTTTGACAAAAATATTCTGTGACAGTAGTGGTAAAAGTTTATGGTTACCCCGCAATAAATATATTTTAGAATGTTCCAAAGGGCCAGTGTTTTTTGCAAATTTTTACAGTCGAGTCGATCGGGAAGCACTTGTTCCAGATTGAGTGTTACGTGCGGGAAGTGTCATTTTGAAGGTTACAAGTACAAAAATATCTTTTGTGTGGACTATAGAAGATGAACATGAGGATTTGAACACGTTACGTGTATACGTACATCCATCATGCCATCAACCATCAGCAGTCGGTCTCTAGTGCCATTACTGTACATATCTTACTTTTCTATCTATATTAGCTTTATTCTATATGCCTACATACTTGTACACTACAGGAAATAAGTAACACAGTTTATAGATACGTTCATATTAATTCTTATACTTACATGTACAATATCTAAAAAACAATATTTGAAAAGAACTTGGTAATAAATTAGTTATTGGTGTATTAAGAGCGTAAAGTGATTCTTTGTTACTCGAGCACGGAAATTGCAGTTGCAATATTGTAAGAGGAATAAAGACACTTTACGCTCGTGATACACACATATTTTTTTTTATGATTGCATCTAAAATTATTTTAAAACCTATATGTACTGAAAACAAATTCGTTCTATTAATTGTCAATATGACAAGTTGCTGTTTTGTTTGTATCCCTGGTAACTATTAAAATAAGCGCGCATTTAACATCTTTTTCGCGCGTTACCATTGGAGACGCGCGACAAAGTTTTTTTTCGATTGTCAACTTTACAAATGAGAGCGTAATTGTCAACTTTTCATAGCAATCGTAGAATATAATTATTTGTGTATTAAGAGCGTAAAGTAATTCTTTGTTACTCGAGCACGGTATTTGCAGCGTGAGCCGAAGGCGAAAGCTGCAATAGTGCAAGAGGAACAAAGACACTTTACGCTCGTGATACACACATATTTTTTTCTCGCGCGTTGTCATTGGAAACGCGCGCATTTAACATCTTTTTCGTGCGTTGCCATTGGAGACGCGCGACAAAGATAAATTTCGATTGTTCCGCAGAAAACGTCAACTTTACGATAAGAAATGAGAGCGTAATTCTCAACTTTTCATAGCAATCGTAGAATAAACTTATTTATTTCCTCAAGTGTACACTCCGCGTAGCTCCACGTCTCACATACTATCTCTCTAACATAAAATGATTTGATATTCAATTGCGATGCTCGAATGTCTGACATCTACAACTCCTATGAGCACTAGAAACCGAAGCACACCACGCTCACGGAACATAATTCCACAAATACGTGCATGTGAATGTGAGATCGCTCACAGATCAGTTTAGTTCAGTTCCGCAGGCTCCTTATATGCAGCAGTGATCAGGAACTCATCATCAACATATCTAGTTTGTTTTTTTTTTAGAAGGAATTTGGGATAATTTTGTTGTAGAACCGTTAAGACTAATGTCTATTATTTCGAGATGTAATTTTCAACTATTCCAAGACAAATTATACTGTATTCGGATGAGGTTCAGAGATATTTGATATTTATACTGATATAATAATATTAAAATCAATTGTTGGTTGTCAGACTTCTTAATAATAATGTGATATTAAGATAATTTCATTTTTTAAATTTATATTTGATTCAATATCTAAACTATCTATGTGCTATGTAAAATTTGTTCATGACGTGCATAGTTATCGTACTTAACAAGTAACTTATGTTATATGTACCGAGAACCAGTAAAGCTACAACTTCGAAATCAATTTTTATAAAAGGTTTCAATATTTATAATGACTTACCGATTGTCATTAAGAATTCAAAGTCAATTAAAGCTTTTGAAACAAATTTAAGAGCAGTTATGTAAAATTTAATTTTATTCTATCAGGGGCGGATCCAGGGGGGGTCAAGGGGATCATGACCCCCCAAGCATGGACTTTTTTAAAATGTTCTCCTTTATATTTAATTGGCCCTAATATATAATAATGATGTCATTATTATATATTATTATAAAATTCTAAGATAATAAATGTTTTTTTATATTTAGAAGATGGGCAATACAGCCCCTTCCCCCAGAGACAAAATTCACTCCATGACCCCACCCCTTATTCGAAGTCTGGATCCGCCCCTGTATTCTATATTATTAATTACATCTTATACATACTTATTTACTAAATTAGAGATATTTAATTGTTATTTTCTTTTTATTTAATAGCTTAAAGCTAAATAAATAAATATATTATTATTGTATTTGTTTTAAATGTAATCAAATATAATCTGTATTTCATTTATTTCAATTTAATTTCAATTTCCTATTGTTTTATGTTATGAAGTAACTGTGTAGCAAATCCCTGTAAGTGATATATTTATACGTGTGAAATTCGGTTACCAGTCGTCAAATAACAGTCTCCATAGATGTTAGTGGTTCAGGAGCCACAGAAGTAACATTAATTCACTGTATATCAATTTTCGATTGCGAAAATCGAATGAAAATAAAGTAAAATAAATAAATAAATATATCATCACGCCTGTTACCCATTACTGGGTGTTGCACTTTGTCTAAGCAGATCGCGGTAAGTGATATATTTTTTCGCGTGAAGTGCGGTTACCAGCCGTCAAATCACGCCCCCCCAAAGATGTTAGATGATGTGGCTTCCCCTCGAATGAAAATTAAGTGTAACAATTTATAATTCGTGCTGATAATAATATAGTATGTTTAGCAGATCATCAGTCCACCAATTACGCTTCCGTCCTGCCGTGATCCAGTGACCTGTGAATGCAATGCTTAAATGGTTTTCCGGTTTCCGGGATTATCATTTTATTTGTTTGTGTTCCGTTTATTTATCTTTTTGTTAATGGAAACGCCGTTATATTTTAAAATATTTAATCATAAAAGCAATGAAATAGAACATGAGCTTTTTAATGTTGTTTGCTGGTTAAAAAAAACTGTTTTATTTCAGGAAGTTTTTAACTACAGGAACTTACATTTTTAATGTTGTGTGATTGTAGATAAGGTAGATAATTGCGGTGAATGACTTCGATTATCTGATTAAATATTTCATAAAACATCAATAATTGATTTATAAGACTTTAGCTTTTATCGCCATCAGTGAACGACTAGTTGAACTAAAGTGGAGGTTCGAATTAGGTTTACAGGCAACTTTATATAAATATTGAGCTTTACAAAAATCAATCTAGATTGAGTGATTGAACTATATTAGTATGGCCAACTTCATTGACTAATGCTTATTATGGCCGTTTCATGGCATCATTTTGCCATATGTAAATTTGTCGTTTGAGATTTGGTACGTCAATTAGCGGTTTTTATTTCAACTAAATGAAAGTAACAACACTGTTAAGTTACAAAAACAACCTTAAAATATTTAAAAATTAAAGTAAAACAACATTAAATAATTTGAAAATTAATATTTAAGTGATCAACTAAAATATATTTCATCAACTTGGGTATTTTATTTGTACATTATTTATTATACAAAAGTAATATGAACTGAAAATGGATTATATAAACAAAATTATAGCTTTAATTTGACAAGTTCATTAAATAAATCAATTAAATTGCTCAACCGAAATTAATAATAAATTATACTTGAATGTGTATTGTTATATTTGATAATGATAACAACAAATTAATAACAATAACAATAATGAAAATGATAATGATAATATAAAAAAATTAAGTCAAGTTTTTTGTGTTATTTTTTATCTATTTGACGTTAATATTTCTGTAACTGTCAAATTTTATAATAAATGGTTATTTACGTAAAAAAGTCAGGAAAGTGTTCAATTACAGGATGAGTACATTGAAACAGCTTACGAATCCTCTACGACGCTTTACTGACGTGCTACGTATAACATTTTACCTGAAACTTATAAACTAATAATTAATATTTTAAATTAATTTAAATTAAAAGAAATATTTGACTTACATATTCAGTCAGTATTTTATGTTGCTAAGTAACTAAACACTCACGTTTCTTTCATTACCTGTCTAGGCAAACAATATGTTATTTACCTGACTAGGCATGCAAAGCAAAGCTTTCCTGAGTATTAAAGCTCAGGCAAATGTTTATTTTCCTGTCAGTTTCAGGTAAAATGATTTTATTTCGTTGTTTTCCGCAGCACTGCCAATTTCAAATTTTCTATATAAAAGCTATTTTTCGTTTGCTTGTTACACTTGCATAAAATCAATTAAGCAAGTAGACACTCATTAGATGCAGTTTTGAGACTTAAAATTTTGTTGTATTTACATTTTTGGTTTAATTTAATTAAGGAAGCAACAATCATCATATTAAAAAATACCAATGTATTTCCTATGTTACATTATTCCAATTCTACACCCGGTATGGATTAGGTTGTTTCTTAATCAACATTTATTATTTTATATTTATCACTAATTGTGAAACTATTGAGTATTTGTAATATTAATTGTATTTATATGTAATTAAAATGTTACCTGTCTGAAAATACAAAATATTTATTTGACAGTTAAAATGTTTTACATTTGTTTTATTTTGTTAGTTTCTACAATTATTTGAAGTACTAAATTAAATTTGTTGATTGGTTTCCATATCAAATTTAATCCTCTCCAAATTTTATTTGACTTTTGTTCTTCTAAAATAATCAAGAAATCAAAGTTTATTGATAAACTAATAGCCTATTACATTTTTTCGTGAACATTTATAAGAAAATCCTATTACGCTTGCGCAGCTTACAATCCAAACACCAGTGTGTCTTTGCTTGCCTACTCTGATCCCAACAACGAATTGCAACAGTTGCTAGTGACGCTAGGATTGGCGAAATCCTCGCGAATCATCTTCGCAGTCGTCTGCCACTTGCTACAATTCGCTACAGTTGTTGAGCATGCGTATAATGAGTGCGGGCCTTTTCCCCGCCTTCCAACACGCTTTTGATACAATTTTAGAAGCTTTACTGCTAGTTGAAAATGAGAGCAGATTATACAACAGTACCTTGCTGTTATGCTGGTCGCGGCATACTTTTTACCTTAAGCATTTGGTTCATTTATTTAATTATTTGTTACTTTGCACAACAGGAACTTAAGACACAATCGTATTTTTAAATATATGTTGATGTCGGTGAGATTTGAATCCAGGACATCGTATTAACTGGTGTACAAATGTATTTAAATAAATAAATTATTTAATGACATATATAATTTGATATACTGATTATAGTACAAAACGATTTTTTTTTTGAAATTCGCAAACATTGGGGTATTTCATTCCTAGCGAACATTATTAGTGTCACTGGTTTAATAGTACATTTAATTGTTTGTAATTATGTTACTAATGAAATAAACGAATAACATTGCCTACAAATAATCATTTATTAATTAGTTATGCCTTATTTTTATTTTAAATTATAATAATAAAAATTCAGATTATTCCTATATGTAAAGATTGGTCCGCGAGAAATTTTCAAAACAAAATGTGGTCCGGCTCTGTAAAAGTTTGACCATGCCTGTTTTAGACGGTCGTGTATTAAAGAATTAATTACATGTATCAAATAATTATTTTCGTGTCCCCCCTAAATACAAACCTGTAAGTAATACAGAATGTTAAGTAAAATATGTATATTTGATACATTCGTTATCGATAATGTTCTTATATTTTAAAGAAAAATTATTTAGTTCTATTTCTTCAAAATAATTTAGGAAAATTTAAGAATATTTTTCAAGCAAATGTATCAAGATATTTTGAAAATACTGTAGGTAAATTTCGTAACATATTGATCCAAATACAGTAACCAAATTCTCATGAGAAAAAGAAATAACATTTTACTCTACTTAAATGATAATTATCTCCAATATGATCAATATGATTAAAGCCATTTCCTGTTACTAAAATCACGTTCTAACATTTAAGCAATTAAGTTACACTGCCCTTCATAGCCGAAACTACGCTGATTTCATAAGAGTAATCCGGATATGCCCAATTTCAAAAATTACGACCCACATAAAAATAACAAAATAAATTCGATACATTTCTAGAACTATCTCCAGAGAAATAAAATATGATTTAATTTCTAGAATGCGATAAATCTCTTTCGCATATACGAGGCATGTAATTTGAATTTATTTGGACAGTGTTGCCAAATTTCAGTGAGTGATTCGATGCAGGAACTGCTGGTGACTGATGAAAGTGTTTCTCAATAGATGGCGTGGCTCAGCCCACTGGTTTGGTCCCATTGTTCTTATTTGGAGACTGAAAGTCGCCATTTGATATTTAAATTATGTCATTTGTTTTTGTTAAGATTAGGTGACTATCTTTTGTTTTATTATAGGAATCAGATTAGTGATAATATGTTATGGTTACTATAAATCAAGTAATATGACATTTACGTCATTGAAAAAACCATATTTAAATTTGCAACATTGTTTTGTAAATACTTGTCGACATTTTAAAGTTAAAATAAACATATCATCACGCCTTTTATCCATTACAGCGTGTGGCATTCTGCGGTAACAGATCTCGGTAACTGATATATTTCTTCACCTAAAGTATGATTACTAGTCGTCAAATTACGCTCCCTAAAGATTTTAGTGGAGGGGGAGCCACAGGAGTAGTTTTAACGTAGTGCAAATTATTTGTTGGTTGTGGGGATCGAACCCGAATTCTCAAATCCACAGGCCGACTCGATACCACTGAGCTACCGACTCCATAAAGTTTTGATAATTAATTAAAATTAACCACCAACACTTATTCCAAATTATTGCATTCTTATGTGAAACGAAGTATAGTTTGCTTTTGTCATTTCTGTTTTTATTTTGAATTTAAGAACAAGTGTTCAAATTATTATATTTATTTATTTATAAACAGAAAAGATGAAAATTTTTCGTGCCTTAGAAGTTTCAAATATTTTCTTCTGAATTTACAATTGAAAAACGTCAAAATTATATCATATAAATCCCCAGATTATAGTTCAACCCGTTTTGCAATAGAAATTGTAAAATTTCATTAAAATAAATGAAGCAAAGTAAAAAAATAGTATATTATACTATTTTGTCTAATGTTAATAAAATATTAGTAATGGACCTGGCAAAATTGGGGCTCTAAATTTTACGGGCCCTCAACATTTGTCTATTTTATTTCAACTTAAAGACGGTCCTGTGTAAAGTAGTAAATAAAAAAAATCTAAGAGTACATTAATTTCATGAAATAATTTGAAATGAAAATTAAATAATAAAAGGCACATTTTATATATTATAATTAATAGAAATGATAATTAATATTTGATTGATGCCACTTGTAAATTATTAATTCACTTTTTAGTGAATGTATAACAGTTCATTGCTTTTTAATTTATGAATTTAAAATGAAGATCCACTACCTTGAAATTTATTTAAAATACAGGAAATGCTAAATTTAATGTTTCATAAAATGTATGGAATATGTAATTTAGAATATGGAATATAATTATGACGGTATAAGGATAAATTTTTTACTAATGAAACATATTTTTAGAGCATATACTTTTTAAATGTCAAAAAAACTCGTTCGTTATCTGCCAATCGAACAATATTAATAATATTACGTAAAGAAATATATTATTTTGCCCTAGATCAACTATCTTTTGTCATCAAAGATTGTTTGAACAAAAAAAAATAATTACATTCGAAAATTTTTACCAATTAATCTAAGATCAAGAATCATGCGTATCATATTTATGCCGCAATTAATTTTCCTACCCTGACACACTACTTTCGCTTCACCCATATTCATAATTCCTTGCATACTATTTATATTTTGGTTGAATTAGAAATAAGTTATAACGTTATACACACAAATGTAGCGTCGCTATCAAGTAACTTCTGATTATTGCTCTATTGTTTATGTTTACTTTTCTGTCAACTATTTATTTATTTTCATTCTTCATCCAAATTTCAAAGTGTAAACATCTTCCGTATTATTTGTATTTTATTTCTAAATTCAATATTATTATTGTCTTTTATTTAAATAAAGTGAAGCCTTATATATAACTAAATTAATTGCTTTACACAAATATGCGAATATAAAAAATTGTATTTTGGTTTTGGGACCCTCTTGGCGCGGGGCCCTAAGCTGAAGCCTTTTAGCTTAATGGGAAATCTGGTCTTGAATCAAGCTGTTTTCAACTGTGTCTGAGTTGGATTTCACTATAAATGTTTAAAATGTAAAAATTCTTGAGAAATGTATTAAAGCATTTTAAAAGTTCTGGTAAACACATTTAAAAATGTTTTAATGTCTTATGATATAATTTACAACTAATTTTATTATCTAGTTCCATTAATTTCACCACAATTAATAAGTCAATCTCCCATAAAATTCAAATTTCTAAAGCCCACAACACACAGCCAAAATCCAGCCAACAATTCCAAATGACCATTATCCAAATATCACATTAATCAGTGTAAAATTCTTGTTCGCTTATAATAATGATCTTAGCGAACACACAATGTTACGTAACGTAACGTATTGCGTAAGAGATCGTTAAGGCACAAACGCTAGCGGAATGTTCATTTGTTTTAGGCGTGATTTGGCCCAGATTTTGACCGCCACTGAGGTCAAGTATTGTTGGATAAGTGTGCCATGGAATACACCTTCGATTTTTTTAGGTGTTTGCTTTTTGTTACGATTAGATTTTGTTTTAGTGAGTGAATAGTTTAGAGGCTGAAGAAATTCTTGGAATTTTTTTATGTTAGTTCGAATGTTATTGATTTGTGAATGTAAATTAGTGCAGAAATATTTAAATGATGATTGATTTCATGTATTAAAATGAAAGTTTAATCATAGATAAACTAAGTTTGTCTGTGGTTTAACCATATTTTATTTCTTGGTATTATAAAGTAGGTGTTCTCAATTATATTCAATTTCCTGCGAATATCTTTGCAATATGTGCGATCTGCAATTACAGATCTGTAATCATCTTATTAGAGAAAATCTAAGTTTCAAATATGTTGTTGGTTTTAAAAATATTTGAGTTTTTATGCCATTAACTCTGACGTCAGAGCATTGCTATCTTTCTTTAACTATCTCTATTTAGTATTTTTTCTACTATGCATGTCTTCTGTCTTCGTCTAACTGACAATTAATTTTGAGGTTATGTTATGTTTACGTCGTTATAATTAGAATTGATAACTATATTTTAAATAAATATTTAATATATATTATTTATTAATTAAGTAATTGTTCGAAACTTTGTTTAGGTTTACACAAATCAGTGATGGGAAAGTCAAACTGAATGGTGTAGATCAGGAAATCATACCAGTGGTAATCAAACATTTGTCGAAGATAATCTTGAAGTTTATTTATTTTTCTTTTTTAAATAACTGATGAATTTGTCACGAAAGTTATTTAAACTTCATTTATGTATTTTTCTAAATGATAAAGTAGATCATATATATGACTACAATTATATGTGAGCTCCTCTGTTTGAGATTCACATATTTTAAATCTGACGTCACAAATTAAAAAATAAATTATTACGGCTTAATCGATTAAGACTTTTTAGAACTGTACATTGTTTTCAATTTAGACAAAGTTTCATAAAAAAAATAATATTTTGTTTTATTTATTAGTAATAAATTGAAAAATAATTGTAACCTATATTAACAGTGTGTTGCAAACGGTCATGTAAATTTATAAACTTATGACGTCATTGTTTTCAGTGACTTGCTATTTATGCCATGAATTGTTTGATTGGCTGGATACTCTACACATCTTGCGACATTTCAACAGAAAACATACCTGAAAATGTGCTTATTATGCGCAATAAATTTAAATCAAGTGGGTTAATATTTATCCCCTAAGCCCCGCCCTGTCCAAGACAATTCACTTACACTCATGCATATTCAAACAATGATATTTGCTATGATTTATAAAGCACATGTTATTACATAACAAATAAATCGAATTAAATCGGTAGTGTAGGTGCACCGAACAAATAGTATTGTGCATTGTATTTCGAGCGGTTTGCAGTCGCCCTGAGATGAAATCTAGGTCTGTGGGTTAGTACTACGGTACTACCTTGTTGTACCGGAGCCCAGTCGGCGTACTGCTGTCTCGGGAGTCGCAAAAGTGCTCAGACATGCGTGAGCCAGGTCCGCATTCAGAACAATTTTTTTGGCTCTGTTGTTTCTTGTTTTAAGAGCAGTGTTTTTGGGTGTTTTAGCTATCTCTAACATGTTAAAACCGTGCTCTTAAAAGACCCAAAAACAGAGCTTGTGCTACCAGCGATTTTTTAAGTTAAGGTTTTATGATGTTTCTATACTTCGGGAGGAAAATATATACAGGGTGTTTTCCTGAAAACAACCAGTGCTTTTTTGGGCGAAATAATGTCAAACAGTCGAATCCCACACAAGCTAAGAATTGTATGAACTACCACATTGCGGCTTGGTGAGTTCGGACCCTCTACTGAAATTGGGATTCGTTTCCTGTTGAACAGAGTAGCTGAAATAAATAAATAAACAACAGAACAAAATTGTATTTGAGAAAATATCTCACTTTGTTCTCTTGATATTCACGTACAACTATAAATAAATAAATATATCATCACGCCTTTTACCTATTACTGGGTGTGACACTATCCGAAGTAGATTTCGGTAAGTGATATATTTCTACGCGTGAAGTACGATTACCAGCAGTCAAATCACGGCCCCCAAAGATATTAGTGGAAGAGAAGCCACAGGGGTAGATTTAATTGTTTGTCGCCTGTGAGGATCGAACCAAGGTTCTCAAGATCCACAAGCCGACTCGATACCACTGAGCCACCTACCCCATAAAGATTGATAAAATAAGTGTATTTTGGTGAAAGTTTGCGTGAATGTCGTATGAATAAATCGACAAATATGATTGGGCGAACGAAAAACTCCAAGTGTGAGGAACAAACGAGCTTGTATGAAAGGATTTATGAATGTGGTTGAAGTGAATGTGGTGTGTCAGCATAGATTTGGCGAAGATTAATAAAATAAAAAATAAATATATCATCACGCCTTTTACTCATTACAGAGTGCGACACTCTGCCATTAGCAGATCTCGGTAAGCGATATATTTCTTCGCTTGAAGTGCGGTTACTAGTCGTCAAATCACGCCTCCCAAAGATGTTAGTGGAGGAGGAGTCATAGGGAAAGTTTTAATGTGGGAATCGAACCATAGTTCTCAACTATAGTTTGTATTTATATCTAATTTAAAAAATAATTACATGAAATATATACTTCGTGTATATTTCAACTATGTTTTGATCCACACAATACGCTGTTTAATAATAAAAAAAATAAGTACTGTCCTGTAACATATTCGTCACATTTCGTAAAAATCGAAAGCGATCACCCAGCCCAAGAGCCTTGAATGGACCCAAACACACACACACACACACATCCACTCATATCACACGCACTGTCCCTATTATCTGGGTTCAACTCCCATCCTAATTACAATATTAGCTCTACAGCCAACGATTCTAAGAATCCAGCTACGTACGTGCGTTTATCTGTTTGTTAGTTGGGCGGAGAACATAGTTTAGTTAGTGTAGGCTCAGCTACTTCTAATATGGCGGTAATTGTCACTAGAATTTTAATGTTATTCAACAACTGTGCCTTATATGCAACTTTACTGAATCAAGTTACCTGCGCAAAATGCGTAGCAATGTTACACATTGCCAATTGGAAAAAAGTCTACATAAGCATATTTGACATTTACTTAATTGGTACTAGGGATTTTAAGAACTGGATATGAATCAATATTTGAAATATTAGAAGAGAAATTCAACATTTATTTATATCTGTAAATCTCGGTAAGTGAAGTGCGGTTACCAGCCGTCAAATCACGGCACCCAAAGATATTAGTGGAGGAGGAGCCACAGGGGTAGATTTAAATTGGTGAAAATTGTTTGTCGGCTGTGGGAATCGAACCAGGGTTCTCAAGATCCACACTTACCGAGATCTGCGCTTAGGCAGAGTGCCACACCCAGTAATGGGGAAAAGGCGTGATGATATATTTATTTATTTATTTATATTTATATCTGTTTTGATGCATAATTTAAATATAAAAAATTAAATAACAATTTCAATTATGATCTAATAACAGTGGTCGCCCTGTTGATTTGAAAACCTGGGTTCGATTCCCACAGCCGACAAACAATTTTCACCACATTAAAACTACCCTTGTGGCTTTCTCTTCTCTAACATTTTTAGGGACCGTGATGACCGTGACGGCTGGTAACCGCACTTCAACCGAAATAATAAATTACTTACACAGATCTGTTACGGCATAGTACCACATCCAGTAATAAGTAAAAGGCGTAATGATATATTATTGTTTTTATTTATAAATTATTTTTGTTGCATATTGACGTGACATATTTTTCAACTAATTTAAAATTCGTGAAAGAAGTGAAAAATTTATTAATTCTCATTGAATTAATTTCACCTTTTTTACTATTTTTATTTATTATTTATCTTGGAAACCATAAAAATATTTTCAAAGTGCTATCAAAATTTTGACATGAACATAATTTTCATTTCTATCTCAATAAAATAAATAAATATATCATCACGCTATTTACCCATTACTGGGTGTGGCACTCTGCCATAGCAGATCTCGGTAAGTGATATATTTCTTCGCGTGAAGCGCGGTTACCAGCCGTGAAATAACGCTCCCCAAAGATGTTAGTGGAAAGAGAACCACAGGGGTAGATTTAAATTGCTGAAAATTGTTTGTCAGCTGAGGGGATCGAACCAGGGTTTTTAAGATCCACTGAGCCACCTACCCCATAATTTTCATTTCTATCTCCATAAAAACAATCTAACATCAATAGGCAAAAAATTACACATATAACACGTAATGAAAGCATTTTTTCACTCATTTGAGACTTGTGCATCAACCTTCAAATTTGTTAAAAAATGTATTACTTTCATTACTAGTCGGACAAATATTTGAAAATAACCTACGATTAAATGAAACTCTCAATTTTCTAATTGATTATAGATTCATAAAATACTACAAAACTGTAGAGAACGAATTAAAAATTGCACATCAATTAATTTTATTATGTAATCACATATAACAAAAGTAAAGAATCACAAGACACCTGTGAGAAATGCGTGAAACCAATTTCGCATCGGCAACCTATAAATAAAAATCCGTTCACATAACTAACAGATATTTCAACTTGACTGTTGTATCTTTTTCGAGTAAGCATTATTAATATTGTTAATTCACTGACAAATCTTTCCACATTAATCTTAGTTGATTATTTAAAAAAGCAAACGGTCTTCTTGTCTGCAGATGTTTCCACTTTCTCTGCTCGAATTTTGTATGATTTATAATATGTTGGTAGAATTGTATCACGTCCAAAAATAACATCGCTAATTACATGATCACTCCTAATGATTAGATATGCGTTTAGTTCCTGCATCTGGAGAAGGTGGGACTACTTTTTTTTAGAATTAAGACATGCAAATTTAATAAAAGAATATGTAATAAATATTTCTCAAACTTCTAGTATTTTTTTTAGAGATTCTAGCAGTCAGATGCACAATAGTTATTTGTCTACGATTGCTATGAAAAGTTGACAATTACGCTCTCATTTGTCATTGTAAAGTTGACGTTTTTTGTGGAACAATCGAAAAATATATTTTTTGCGCGTCTCCAATGGCAACGTACGAAAAAGACGTTAAATGCGCTTGTTTCCAATGGCAACGCGCGAAAAAGATGTTCAATAGTTACCAGGGATACAAACAAAACAGAAATTTGTCATATTGACAGTTGACAATGAATTTATTTTCAATACGTATACGTTTTTTAATAATTTGAAGATGCAATCGTAGAAAAAATTATGTGTGTATCACGAGCGTAAAGTGTCTTTGTTCCTCTTACACTATTGCAGCTCTCGCCTTCGGCTCGCGCTACAATTACCGTACTCGAGTAACAAAGAATCACTTTACGTTTTTAATACACAAAGAACTATTTTCGATTGTTCCACAGAAAACGTCAACTTTACGATGACAAATTTTGGAGTTGTTAATCTGATACAAATTTTATTTTTAAATCAAATGATAGCAAGATTATATTAGGATTTGTTTAAACTTTCATAGTATAGTTTAACTAAATCAGGATTATCTAAAACTCTTTTGATAATTGGGTTTTAGTAAAATTTAGCACCAAGGTTAGGCTTATTCTATTCGTTCCAAATTTATCTATACATTTTTCTGTTTTGTAATTAAATCAAAACTTAATCACTTCAATGCGATATAAAAATTAAGTTACTTAATTAATTTCAGATTTAATCCTCTTTATAAATCTGACTTGATTTAATAAAAGATTGACAAATATAAAAAAATATATATCATCACGCTCTTTACCCATTACTGGATGTGGCACTCTGCCATAGCAGATCTTATATTATTGAACAAATGTAAGTTTTATTAATTCATTTCAGACTGATTGTATTGTAATTTGCTTCGCAAATTTTAATTAGATAGGTGTGAATACAGCTTTATGTAAGTCGATTAATAGTGCCTAATATTAATAACAAATATCCCTATGATTTTAATGTCTATAAACATGTCAAACCTGGATGGCAAATTGCAGAAAAGGTGTGATAAATATTTAGTAATAAAATTTCTACACATGACTTAAGAGTTACGAACCTAAAGATTTCTATCTTATATCCAGAGGTGATTTAGTTTCGACTTCAGTTTGAAAATTATTTGACAGAGCCGAACTAACAGTCCGGACTATGTAAATACTTATTAAGTGTGTCGACAGGCCTCATAATTTATCCCAATATTTTCGATACGTGTTTTATTACACATTTATATTATTTCCGATTTGAATTCTGGTAAAAATATATCATTAAATTTCGAAACAAAACTACATGGTTACGATTTTCAAAACGGTTTCAAAATATTCTCACAATTTCGCCCAAGAATTGATTCGATGGTCTCCAAAGAGAAATGTATTTTTTGTGTAGTTAATTACGCTATTAGTAAAGTGAAATGTTAATTGGCGCAATTGGCAATCAAGTAAGATTTTACTGTTTGAACTGTCAAAGAAAAGAAATTAATGTGTCAAAGACGCGAGTCGCAAATTGATGAATTTCTATTTAAGTGACATCACATTAAGATTGTTATGTTGCAAGAGTTTAAATGAAATTTATGAATTTTAGTTTAAATGTCTTTGGAGCTCGTGGTCATTTTGCAATTTACTAGAAATGTTGAAATTATGAAATGTATACTAGTTTTAGACTTTTAAACGAGAATTTGTTAGATTCACACCAAAATATGTAGACTGTTCTTGTTTCTACTTTACTATACTATTTTCAGATAATCCTAACAATGATATCACCAACAATTTGTATACCGAGTGTAGAATAAATTGAAATATGTAACATAATAAATTCATTTATATTTTTTCAATATGATGGTTATTGCTTCTTTAATTAAATTAGTACAAAAGTATAAATACAAAAATGATAAGTACTTAAATCAGCATCTAATGGGTATCTACTAGATATGTAAATTTTTACCCGAAACCCGAAACCCGACCCGACCCGACTCAACCAGCCGTCGGATTTCAGGTTAGTTGTAAATTATTCATGTCGGGTCAGGTTTTTTCTTTACAATATTTAAATGAGAAAGAGTTTTAGAGCAAATTATTTGAAAATCGTAAAAACAACAAGGGGTATCCCTTAGATTTTTTTTAAAAAAATCACTTAAAATGAGCTAAAAATTTGCTTATAAGTCAATTCGGACATGGGTAATTCAATGCCGTTGAGGGTATCTTCATATCTTCCTTACCTTTTGAGCCTCTGGAAGACTTTCCAAACATTTTTCATCAGATTTTCAACTTTCCCGAAACTATAACTTTAAAACTAAGCAAGATTTGGAGATGCGGCATTGAATGTCTCGTGTTTAAATTAACTTATAAACAAGTTTTCAGTGAGTTTTAAAATTCCAAAATTTTCAAATGTAATACCCCGAGAGCTTGAAAATTATCGGGTATTTCCCGAATGTTTCGTTGCTACGCAGGGAAACAAGAGGGAAATACCCGATTAATTTTCAAGCTCGAGGGGTATTCGGCTGATTATTTTTGATGATTCTGAATAGTGCATAGGTTACAACTGTCAGAAAAATAATTGTTTATCGCCTAGCAACCTAGCCGGGAAATTATCGAAAAATTATCGATAATTTAGACCTAGTTGTACCACGTGATGTTAAATGCCACGCTCTTATTGGTCGAAATTGGAGTTGAAAAAATAATCTCCAAAATTTTGTCCTAAAACGGTTATTGAACATTATCTTAAAAATCTATAAGACTTATGGATTTGGCGATTATAGTATTCAGCGGGTCAAAATACATATTTATATAAATTTTCGTTATAATATTTGTACGAGAAAGAGTTTTAGAGCAAATTGTTTGAAAATCGCAAAAATACCGAGGGTATCCCTTGGAAAATGTCAAAAAAGTGTTGATAAAAGTATTCTTAATAAAATAGTTTTCAAATAATAAGAAAAATATCGCACATAAATAAATGTTTACTCGTAAATCAGTAAACAAATAAATTAAAAAATCTGTTCCATATTTACGAGTTTCTATACAACAAATTAAAGAACACCAATTCTATCTATCAGTCAGGCGAGGCAATAAAATAAATTTCGTTAATAGTTTATTTACGATATCAAGTAAATTCGATCAATTTTGCAGTGTTAGCGCTGCGCACTGATCTACTTTCTCAGTTGAGCTGATCTCAGTTTGTGTCACTCGTACAACGCCTTACATAACATTACTTAACTTAACGTAAACTGAACGCAGTGCGTCAGCGTTCATTTACGCTACGGTGGAATCATTAAGAATACAGGAGACTTGTGTTGCAATGAATCTTAAACTTGATACAAATATTTGGGTGCTGTGCAACCGAAAGGTCAACCATGTTTTTAGGATCGAGTTACTTAAAATTCGGGTGACCTTTAAGAAAGTTTATTCTTTATAGTAGAGCACTACTTAAACCTGTATTTTCACGATAATATACTTGTAGTAATATAGAGTAATTACTGTTATTTACATTGCTTGATTATAGGAAGAATAAAAACTAAGTTTAACCGTTTTTTTTCTAATGCTATATTTTAAACTATTGTTTATTATTTATCGAAGAGAGAGAGGTGTACAAAAATAAACATATATTTAAATAATATTTAGGATTGGATAACAAAGTTCATTAACTTGCAGATTGTGAATTTAGTCATCCTATTTTACCTACTTTCGACTTGCATTTAATAATAATAATAATAATATTTATTTATACTGCAAACATACAGAAAAATAGTATTTCCAATTACATATTCACAGTAATGAAACAAGTGTTTACAATTTACATATCAGAGAAAATAAAATGTTTGATTTGTATCTTAGACATATAATAAATATCAAAATTATCACTCTTTATTTCATTGATTATCTTTAAAATATTATTTAAAGGTGAACAGCTGTCCTTGCAATGAAAAATCTGTTGTCTCGGTCTTAAATGTCTATGTGGTATGTAAAATAATACTAACTGTAACAATTCTGGTACATAGATTTTTGCTTTAATTAAATCACTTAAAAAACATACACAAATGAATTCACGCCTCTTTAGTAAAGTACACAATCCAAATACTTTGACTTGGTGAACATATGAAATTAATGCAGGCGAAGTTTTGAATTCTTTGTAATATACGTATCTTAACAATTTCTTTTGAACTTTTTCGAGCATATCAATATTAGATTTTGTGATTGGAAACCAAACAACGCAGCCGTATTCTAAAATTGATCTTACCAATGTATTAAATAGTACAATAACAGTTTCTGGGCTGAGATAGGTGCTTGTTCGTATAATGAAACTTAATGTTCTGTAAGCTTTGTCTACTTTCGGCTAAGATCGTTGAAAAAATATACTTTTGCTATAATTGTCAAAACTTTTTTCACTAATATCAATACGCGAAGTACGTGGTTTTTACATCATTTATAGTATCATGACAACGCGTATTTCACGCACTGGGTCGTACTCTAGTGTGCAAAGTGAGCATTTTGCGCCCGATCTCAAATTATTTTTGTTTCACATTTAATTGGTTATATCACATTAATAGTTTTCTTCAATTTACTTAAATAACTCAATAATTATTGTATTGTTCTTTTTGTAGTTGTAGAAAAAATGTTGTTTGTATTTTGTGGCCAAAATTCTTGTTTTTTAGCGTGTTCGAATGACTTTTTTGTCTCAACTAAACGTTCTTTTTCGTAACAAAAAAAAACCTTCATTTCGCGCACCTATTAATAACTATTATATAATCATATACTAAAATATATACATTATTAAACAAATTATTGTGTGTGAAGTGTTAAATTAAATAAATCAGGCGTAAAACACCAATGTAAATTAAATGGAAGTTTCATTATTAAACGATTTCTGTTAACAAATATCATAGCAACGATAAATAATAAACAAAAAACCTTGCAACCAAATACAACAAGCAAACGTCAAACTGAGTGATTTTGTCCGCTTTGTCGCTATACGCAGTTAATTTGCAATTTTTCAGTCTTATCGATAATTAATTTATTGTAGATTGTAATATTGTAATCAGTAACATAAACAACCGTACAAAATTTACAATTAAAATGAAACTAAAAATGGTTATCTAATAAATTGTATTTGTTGATTTTTTTTCCAATTAGTTCGTATAAAATATTGTATAATAAGAGTGTGTGAAGGGCTTTTCTACACCTTCGCACCTCATGCATAAAAGCCTTACTTTACACACTTGTATCATAACAGTGAAAAAAGTAACCAAATTTCTAATGACATCATTGTCAAGTTCTTTTGATATTTCTATAGAAGGCTTTGTCTTGCAGTAGACTATTTAAATTGAGTATAAATGAAAACACGGCCAATTTGTTGAAATGTAAAATCCAATTAATAATATTTTGACAAGTATCGGCCTTCAATCCATCAAAGAAATTCCTAACAAAATTTAATTTAAATTTGACCTGGGGGTCCTGTATCATTTAACCATTTAAAAGACACCGTTTGCCGCGTATGTTTTTCAGTGTGTCAGTATGATAATAACGGGCGGAAACATCAGCCGCTCTGATATAATTTCGAGAGAAAAATCGAAAGTGTTTTACGGGCGATCCAAGGCGGCCTTGAAACTGATGTCGAGACACATGTGTGCACGCACACGCGCACGCACACACGTGGGGCGAGATGCTGGTGAAAGGACTACGCCTAGCCGCGCCATGCACCACACAACACAAGCACAGTGCACGCAGATCAAGAACATCGTGCTAAATCTCACTCACTTTTGCTTTCAGTTGACCACAGTGCTTCCCAACATTTTTATTAAGAGCCCCCTATATATTTTATTTATTTACTTGCTACCTCTAAACAACAGGAACTTTATTCCAGTTACAGTAATTTATAATTGAATCTAAATCACTTTCACACAATCTTTTCTTTTTTTACTATTACTTGACACGGAGGGATGACGACCTTTTTTAAATATAGCATATCCAAGAAATACTGTTATACCGGGTGTAATATAAATATCTGGACTTAGCTTTTAACAGGAGAAATAAGTTTTTTTCTTGTGCAAAAGTAGCCAATTAATTTTAGACAAAGATAGTTCAAACTAGAGATGGACACAGTGCCGAATTAAGACTAGGCGGGCCCTAGGCAATCGCAAACGCATGTAGGTGGTACTGTCTCAGGTTGTGCATTAAATTAAAATTTTATATACGACAAACTAATAATATTATCATTATATATGCGTTTTTTGCTATATAATGCTATATATTAATCCCGCCGGGAATAATGAGTCGGGAATAATGGTCATTATTCCCGCTCGTGAACCAATCAAAATGCTTAAAACATGAATCATTGTTTTATTGTGCCATCGGAACAGTGTTGCCATAGCGACTCATATTTAAATTAAACATGTTCGTTGCTAAGTTCACTGTTGTTAACGAATCGGAAACAAACAAAACGAAATCAGCGTTGAGAAGTTGTCAAAAACGGTCTTGCAAATTGTGTTAAATTATTGTGTTTAACTGTAATTGAAAATTTGGACAGTATTACAGAAGACAGTATATCTTCTACACCACCAGAAATAACGAAAATCGCTGATGCTACTACATATGATTTATTACCGCAAATTTATTGAATTAGGTGAAAAATATATTTCAATTAGATGTAAATTTATTAGGTAAATAGATGTAAAATTAATAGATAATAAATAATATAAAAATTGACCAATTTTTATTAAATTAGTTGTATATGTTAGTCGTATATAAAGTATAGTATACAACTCGCTATAATGGCTATTATTATAGCGTCGTTGTATAATATACTATTATTTGTTACTGTAATTAATTTATAATGAATTCCCGAAAAATTCACTCAATATGAATACATTTTACTGAATAAAGTGAAATGTGATTAGTGTTAAAGACGGATGAACAGAAAACCATAATAGATATTTTAAAATAAAATATTTTACCTGAAACTGACAGGAAAATAAACATTTGCCTGATCTTTAAGACTCAGGAAAGCTTTGCTTTACATGCCTAGTCAGGAAAATAACATATTACCTGCCTAAGCAGGTAATGAAAGAAACGTGAGTGTCTAGTTACTTAGCAACATCAAATACTGACTGAATATGTAAGTTTCTTTTAATTTAAATTAATTTAAAATATGTATTATTTGTTTATAAGTTGCAGGTAAAATGTTATACGTAACACGTCAGTAAAGCGTCGTACTATCTACTCATTCTGTAATTGAACACTTTCCTGACTTTTTACGTAAATAACTATTACTGTATTACTGTATACAACTTGCAAAATAGAAAATTTACAAATTCTGCAAAACTTTTGACAGAGGTACTTATAATTTACAGTTTACAATCTGTGATAATTTTTATCAGTGCCAATCACTATGTGGTATTCTTAGTCAAATCACATTTGTTCGCGCGAGTATATTATCAGCAATTGACTGAATTCTACTTGTATACTGAATTTGATCTATTCCGCCAGGAACTTTTAGTAGCACTGGTTTCTGTCGCATACGAAACTGAATAGTAAGCGTGACTAAACTTTACGTTAGCTATTGTACTCGTACGAGTTTTGGACTGAGAAAAATGTAATTTAGTTTCGAGTTAAACGTGTTTTTGTTATGTTAAGAAGTTGTAAAGTGTGCGTGCTTGAATTTTGGCA
Source organism: Pterostichus niger (assembly GCA_947425015.1). Lineage (NCBI taxonomy): Eukaryota > Metazoa > Arthropoda > Insecta > Coleoptera > Carabidae > Pterostichus > Pterostichus niger. The sequence goes on along the minus strand of OX380336.1, from coordinate 37,433,466 downwards.
TATCATGTTTTGAAATCTACTGGTTTTATATTTTTAAATGAATCACAGTATTGTCTGTTACTTTTGGGTGAAATGAAAATTGTGTAACGAAATTTTGTGCAATTTTAATTGGCTCAAAGGCTCAAACCATAAAATATAAATGAATCAGGCTACACTATAAAATTTACTTTCATTCAACTCAAATAATTTATATGAACTGGAACTCCATGATAATTAATTTAATTTTATAATGTCACGTCACATGTTTCAAATATTTTTTAGTTATTTATTTTATTTATTTTAAATTGTAAGTATAGGTTAAGCATGTAGAACATTTGTCGAAGAAAAGTTGGCGAAACAGATGTGTGAATAAATGAAAGAATTTGGATTGAAGATTTGTTGCAAGAAGAAATGATGAGATTATCTTGTATAAAAGAAGTTATGAATGTGGATGGTAGGCTAGGATAGTAAAGTACGATGAAGCGAGAGAACTCTCGCAACACGCAAATTAAATGAGAGACGAGATACAGAGTAGAAAATTCGAGACGAGATACAGAGTAGAAAATTCGAGACGAGATCGGCATATAGACTGCGAGAACGAGAATCTCGTTTCTCGCATTTATATATATTAAATTGGTTTACATATTCTAAAAAAGTTAAATGTTTCCTCTAGGGTTGTGCATTTGACCAGTCAAATATTTTTCGGTCAATTGACCAAGAAACATTTAATAAAAATCACAATTAAAATTGTAATTTATTTATATAGTACTGTTTACTACATCCAATATTACTGAAAATGAAAAAGCAACAAAACCACATCAAATTCAAAATAAAGGGGAAAATAAAGTAAAAGACATAATGAAATGAAATAATATGTATTTATTTTATTTGTAAAGTAAAGTAAGCAAATTCTCCAGAATCCAGAATACCAAACTAGATATATTCATGTAATAATAGTAAGTAGCTATTTCTATTGAACAACAGATGTCATTTAGATTATTTGACCGTTTTATTTGGCTGTCAAATATTTTTAGTCAATTGACGGTCAATTGACCAGTCAATTGACCACGGCACAACCCTAGTTTCCTCTTCTTTGGATTTTGTACTTTTCCGAGACAATATCTCAAAAACTAAACAAAATATGAAGACGCGCTCAACGGCATTGAATTTCTTGTGATTCAATTAACTTATAAACAAATTTACAGCAATTTTAATTTTTTCAAGATTTTCGTCAAATTTTCTCATAAAATAGTTTTTGAACAATATCTCAAAAAACTGGTGGACATATGCACTTAGGAACTTTACCATTGGATTTAGCGGGTCAAAATACATATGTATGTAAATTTTCGTTACAATATTCCTATATAAATAAATATATCATCACCTATCACTGGGTGTAGCACTCTGCCGTAGCAGATCTCGGTAAGTGATATATTTTTCGCGTGAAGTGCGGTTACCAGGTTACAATATTCCTACAACAAAGAATTTTACAGAAAACATTCTAAAAAATGGCCTTAAACCGAAAAAAATCTCAGGAAATAATTAAATTGCTTCAAATTGACACCACCATACTGAGGGACAATGTGAGGAATAGGTGAGCTTCTTTGAAAGGAAATATAAATGTTGATAAAACGCAAGAGATTTGTCAGAATAGAAATGTTTGATGAAGATAAATATTCAGCGGATGTTTTTAAGGGATCGTGCTACCCTATTTAATGGAACATATTGTGATGTTATGTATCTAGTAAAGTGTTAAATGCAATTAATTTGTGTATAGAAGTTGCCAAACTTAAAATATGCAAATCAGGCGTTCATTTTGGAACCATCTAGAATTCTTAGCATCCAGTCGTCATAAAGTTTCTCCAGTAAATCAATTAATTATCTCTTGCTTCAGACATAATTAACAGACAGGTAAAACTTGCCGATGTAAATCTAATTTATTTCATCTCATTACATATATTTTACCGCTGAAAAAATTCTCACAAATAAATTACAATAACACCTGCGTCTGAAAATGACTGACTCGATTTTCCTAAGTCATACAACTCGCTTTAGCAAGTAAACTCTACTTAGAAACGGACATGTTATAGGATTTAGTTTGTAATTCGTTCACGGACAAGTAACGAGTGTATTTTGTATTTTTAGCGTTCCGGATTTAAAGATTGACCTTAAATCAGCTCCAGTTTCAATATGAGTGAGTAATAGATGAAGGACAGAAATGGATAATTACTTTGGTGGTAGCTGGTAGGTGACATTTTGAGCAACTGGTCTTTATTTCTGACATTAGAAGCGTAATTATTGTTTGGCAGTGACGAATTGTATGACACAGAACATACATTTTAGTGAAAGACAGCTTGATTTTGTAAGGACAATGTTTAGTTTTCAGTTGCAATATTTAAAAATCAATTCATTTTTGATTAATCAAATAAATAGGGTTAGATATAATTGCTATAGAATAGTATATTATACATCAAGGAAGAGAAATGCAAGTTTTTTCAAACATCTATCGCGAGACGTATACCGGGAGTATTTTTTATCAGTAAACATAGGGATATGCCATTACCATAGTTACAGTTACAAAGTTTGACAGCAATGCATTAGAGCGATTATTTTAAAAGTAAACATAGGGAAAATAACATTGCTGTCATCTATAGTTGTCAATGTAATAAAACTGTCTTCTATCAAAATCAGACCAGGTTAATAGGGGATCAAATAGTGGGGTGTTTTTATGTAAATGGAAATTTAAATGGGGAAAATTATTTAGAGTTGTTACAAGAGAGAGTAATATTGAGGAAGTGTGGTTCCAACAAAATGTACGAAATTATCTGCACCGGATATTCCCCCAATGATGGATAGGACGAGGTGCAGAAGTGGAGTGGCCTGCCAGGTCGCCAGATCACGAAAAATACACTCGTTCAAACCGCGTTTCAATATCTCTTTTAGTTTTGGAGTTACAGTGATTTTTTACTTTTATTAAAGTTCAACTTTGAGACGCCATAACTCAAAAACTAAAAGAGATATTGAAATACGGTTTGAACGAGTGTATTTCTCGTGCGCTACTTAACTTGTACTGGTATTTTGAAAATTTTGAAAAGATAACGAAAATCTGAAAACACCAGTGAATTCCTCGCGTGAAAATACATAGGTATGCAAATTTGCAGAAGAAAAGACAAAAAATCTAAAATGGCCGTTTTTTGAAAATTTCTTAAGGGGTTAGTCTTAAGATTTTTACGATTTTTGGCCATTTTTCGTTTTTTTATAATAAAAAATTTATCCGTGCGAATTTTGTGGTAAAAATTTGCATACCTATGTATTTTTACGAGAGAAATTCACTGGTGTTTTCAGATTTTCATTATCTTTTCAAGTTATTGAAATAATGAGGAAGAAAAATTTTGAAAAAAATTGAAAATTTTTCAATATTTTCAAAATACCTGTACAAGTTTAGTAGCGCACGAGAAATATACTCGTTCAAAGCGCATTTCAATATCTCTTTTAGTTTTTGAGTATATTTCTAATATATTAATAATTAAATTATATTTATAACACTACTAATAGACATTTATCTGATATATAATAAATAAATGGGCAATTGTAGTGTTTATAATTATAATCTAATTATAAATGTATTAGAAATAACTCTTAAACCAGTGGTACCAAAAAGTTTACTTCATGTAAAGTGCAATTAATTTTGAGAATTTTGTAAAAAACTGTTTCATAATCAGTACATGAGTACTATATGGGGTTAAAATAAGTGCCATAAGATGTGAAACACCCTGTATATGTATACAATCATATCTATAAAATTAGATATAAGGCATAAAGATATTTAGATTTTAATGGTTTCCATACTCGTGTTCTGCGAACTAAATAAAATATGTTAACTAAATTCAACAATAATTGATAAATCTGAAAAATTATTTATGATCTGATATGACTTCAGCTTAGCTAATTCTTAAAGTCTGACGTGTTCTTATGTCGTAATTCAATAACTCGGTGCACTTAAGCAGGTCACCGTCTTTTGTACCAGGAACTGCTATATTTTTTACACATTTCTACTCTTAAAACGACTGTATTCATAAATATAAACGCAGTTTAATCTTCCGAAACGTAGGAAGTGTCCAACGTTCAATGACAAATCTCAAAATTATTGCTGTGAAGATTCCCATAATTAATTTTCAAAATTAATTGAACAACTTTGCAACATATTTATATTAGGACAACTATTTTTTTGGCAATCCAAAATTTAAAGAATTTTCCAAGGTTTTTACAAATTAAAATTATTATTACACTTACTACAATATTTCAGTGTCGCAAAATTTTACCTCTGACATTTGACTAGATTTAGCAAGGTGTTTAGAATAAAATTTGGATTATCTTTTCCTCAGGAACTTAAGTTCTGTTACTACAGGATGTATATTACCAAATTAATTTTATACGAATTTTTTTAATTGATGTGGAAACCGTAAATTACTTGCATTGCGTAAGTGAAATTGGTACAGTCAATGTCAAATTTTCATTTTTTATTGAGTGTAATTTTCACACGCTATGGGTATAAGTGATCTTGCCGGGGGCGCAAATTTATATACATCTTTTTTATGTACCGCTAATTAAATACATCCGAAATTTTTAGTAGCTTAAATGATCAAATTTTATTTTTAAACGACTACTTAGCAAAAAATAGTTAGTTTTAAAAGTAACCAACTTTTATTTTATCAGTAACTATAAGCTGTACGTACTCTGTACTGTAATTGAGATTACTTTCCTGTTGCTCAAAATCACTAATTGAAAAGAGTAGTAACAAATTTAAAAACCACCGATTATTTAAATAGTCGTTTCTAATATTTTAATATAAATAGATAAATAAATAAATATATCATCACGCCTTTTACCCATTACTGGTGTGGTACTTTGCCGGAGCAGATCTCGGTAAGTGATATATTTCATCGCATGAAGTGCGGTTAACAGCAGTCAAATCACGGCCCCCAAAGATATTAGTGAAGAGGAGCCACAAGGGTAGATTTAAATTGGTGAAAATTGTTTGTCCGCTGCGGGGATCTAACCAGGGTTCTCAAGATCCATAGGCCAACTCGATACCACTGAGCCACCTACCCTATATTTTAATTATTAATAAAAATCAAAAAGGCCAAGAAATCCAAACTAATTAAAATGTAATATTTACTCTTTTTCACTATTTTTACATTTTTTGCACGGTTTATAAATTAGTTCAAAAGGTGTTACTTACGAATTTTCGTTGTAAAAAGGCAATTTTCTTAATAAATATTCAAAAAAGTACTTTTCGCTCTAGGACGAGAAAATGTACCCATGTATTTTTTAAACTACTTGTGGAAAAATGTAAAATTAGATTGACTGTTTAGGAAGGAAAATTTGTGATTATAATTCAAAGAATTTTTAATATATTTGAAAGCTAAGAATGAATTATGCCAAACATTCAAAATGATTTGAAAATACTGTAGTTATGTAGTTGATCCTCAAAATTAATGTGTTTAAGTTTTAAAAAAACAGTTGAAGAAAGTAGTTATACAATATTTAAATATAATGATACAAATTACAACTCCTTGAATACAAAGAACAGTTATTGACATGAACGCTATCTAAATCAAAACTATCCAAAACTTTTGTTCAATTTAAATCTGCAGGTATTAATATCACGTTACATAAACTCCAAAGACAGTCGCAACCTATAATCAAAGAGCTCTTTTGACAACGAGCTTGTTATGGTGGTAACACTGTAACACTGACAGAACCACCGCCTCCAGAATGAAGTTTCTACCTATCTGAACTTCGTCATTTCGTATGTAATGTAACCGATACTAAAATATTATCTGAATCTGAGAACGTACGAAATAAACCTTGTAGTAGAAAAATGAATATTTATGTTTTTTTTTAAGAGAATTAATGGATGAAACATTGGGATTATTTGTAAGATGAATTGGTGGCTGATGATACGATTATGTCATGAAAGAGATATTTGTATTAATTGGTAAACAGAATTTTAAGTTAATTAACGGTACAGGAGAAATATTAATTTGAAAAAAATTTAGTATCTATTAGAATTTATTGCTGGCATCTGCTTTTATATTGAATATTGTACTAAATTAGTTAAGTCAATTAATAAATTATATTATATAAAATATAAAACTAGTTTTTATATATTTTGTTCATAGCTCGTGCTTCTATAAAATTATTGGTATGTAAATAAATTATACTTAGTACTATTTTCAGATTAACTTGAATATTCTTGCATCATATATTTTCTCCTGTCAAATGAAAAAAAAATAAATATATCATCACGACTTTTAACCATTACTGTGTGTGGCACTCTGCCTAAGAAGATCTCGGTAAGTGATATATTTCATCGCGTGAAGTGCGGTTACCAGCCATCAAATCACGGCCTCCAAACATATTAGTGGAGGGGGAGCCACAGGGGTAGATTTAAATTGGTTAAAATAGTTTGTCAGCTGTGGGGATCGAATCAGGGTTCTCAAGATCCACAGGTCGACTCGATACCACTGAGCCACCTACCCCATACTGTCAAATGTTTCGGAATTATTATTAAAATACGTCAAATAAGAAATATAATGAACTAAAAGTTTATAAGTTTTGTTTAAAGTATTTTCAAACTCTATAATAAATATATGTGGTAGAGAAATAAAAAATAATTAGATTGTGGAGTATGTATTAGGAGGGAGAATTTTTATTATCTTTGTTTTTATTTACACGGTTCTAAAGACATTTTAATTTAAAGTTTTTGGTTGTCCAAAACTTGATAGTGTTATAGTAAAAAATTTAATATTGGCCCTATACCCTTGAGATGAAGTTATGTGGTAGAGCAGATTTGGTAATAAAATATCAAACTAAACACTTGTCTAAATTTCACAAATTCAGCCTCCAAGTCAACTTATGAGGTCCTCGTCAGAGGCTGGCCAGCACAGTTAGTAACCATAGACGCGTTTAGTTTGATATTTTATTATTAAACCTAGTTTCACCAAGTGAGCATTCAAAGACAATTAATTTTGTCTTTGTTGTTTTTTACTTCCTTGTACGAAGTAAAGGAAGTATTGTAATCGCGAAAATTTTCGGTTCTCAGATTTCAACGGAAATAGATGTTTTGGCCCTCCCTGAATCCATTTTGACTAATTTCGTCGTGCCGTCTGTACGTACGTACGTACGTATCTCGTATAACTCAAAAACGGTAAGCCGTAGAAAATTGAAACTTTATATTTAGGACTGTTATAACATCTCGTTGTGCACCTCCCTTTTTGGTCATTATACAACTACCGGAAGTGGTAGTTTACTTGAAGCCTATAATAGATTTTCATGAAAAACTATATTCAAATATAATTTAAAACTTTCCAAATTTGGTATATAAGTCTACTATATCAATGGTAATAACATAATAGATTTTGGTTAAAATAGGCTAACCGGAAGTGGCACTTTACATGAAGCTGCTAACAGTTTTCCTTGAAAAAAATGGTATTATTTTAATTTTAGAAATAAATGCTGCAAATAAAAGTTTTAGAGAATTAAATTCTGCGTCTGGCACATTAAGAATTTTTAAATTAGCTTTCTGCATAAACGAGATATTTAAATTTAAATATTATATATTTTTTTATTTAAAAAAAAAATTAAGTTTGCTATGGATTAGAACAAAAAATAAAAGATTTAATGTCAAATATGTGCAATTACAGAAATATCTATAGTTTAATACGCGTACAAGGAAGTCATGTGGTGTCCACATCAGATTTTTATTTATATTGAGCAGATTTGGTTTATGGTTTAAATGCCAGGTTGTTCTTTCTCTCATCGTTCTAGAGACATTGTAGGTTTTTCTAAATTCTTACAGTATATAAACCCTACACCCTAAAGACTTTGCTATGTGCTAGAGAAGGGTTAGTTTGTGGTCTCGATCGCTCATGGTTTTTCTAAATTAATACAGAAACGTTAGTTGGTGTAAATTTTCTAAAACTCACTATTAAAGTAATTTATTACAGTATTGATAAAATAAGAATATGATTTTAAATAGATTGTAAACAGTAAATGCAGATTACAAAGTATATGATTTCAATATATGTGATCGGTGGTCCAGGCTGAGACACCGAGCACATATTGAGCAACAGTAGATGGTGAACTTGAGATGTTGCAGTTGAGTAATACCTAGTGTAGCACCCAGGCCCTACGCCGCCCCGCAGCTGCGGTGAAAGGCGGGACCGGCACGACGCGCCTCAACCAGCCGCTTCGAGTATATAAACCCAGGCGTGCATCTTACCAAGCATACACAGCTCAGTGTTCCAACCACAAACATCAACATGGCATTCAAAGTGAGTAACAAACAGCAACAACACCAATATTCATCCATTCATTCATCTTTCTATTTCAGTTCATCGTGTTCGCAGCTTGTCTGGCAGTAGCCCGTGCCGGTCTCATCGACTACGATCACGGATACGCCGCTGGCCCAGTGGCATACGCCGCCAAAGCAGTAGTTGCACCCGCCGCCACCTCCCACGCATCTGTCACACAACACACTGTGTCTCATGCCGCTCCCTTAGCATACGCTGCTCCTTCTCTAGGATACGCTCATGCAGGTCCCGCTGTTCACTACGCTCAAGCTGCACCCGCCATCCACTACGCTCAAGCTGCCCCAGCTTACTCCTACGGACACGCTGCACCAGCTCTGAGCTATGCTGCTCCAGTAGCTAAGGTAGCATATGCTGCTCCCATCGCCAAGACTGTAGTTGCTGAGCCCTATGCTCCAGCTCATTACGACTTCGAATACGCTGTGAATGACCCTCATACCGGTGATTCTAAGAGCCAGAAGGAAACTCGTCAAGGAGATGTTGTCCAGGGAAGCTATTCTCTCATCGAAGCTGACGGTAGCAAGAGGACTGTTGACTACACCGCTGATCCCCATAACGGATTCAACGCTGTCGTTCACCGTGAGCCTGCTCAACACCCCATCGCCGTCAAGGCTGTAGCTCCCGTTGTAAAGACCATCGCCGCTCCTGTGGCTTACGCTCACGCTGCACCAGCTATCAGCTACGGACATGCTGCTCCAGCTATCAGCTACGGACATGCCGCTCCCGCCTACAGCTACGCTCAAGCCGCCCCCGTGGCACACTACGCTCAACCCGCTTTGACTGTAGCTAAGTACGCTGCTGCCCCAGCTGTCAGTTACGCTGCTGCTCCATCTTACTCGTATGGTCATGCTGGTCCTGCCCTCGCCTACGCCGCACCCGCTCATGGCTATTACCATTAAGCTAAGCTTCATATGCCAATGTTGATTTTTGTATCATTATTTACTCATTTTTTACTCGTACAATTTTTTTGTATATATTGTTATGATCCATAATAAATAAAAACTTATTTAAAATAATTTTTGTCTTTTCTTAAACTGAACTACGATAATACCAAACTATATTTGACTTACCAGTTTTGTAGTTTTCAAGGAAAAATCTGTAAAAAATAAAAGCATTAATTAAAAGATAAATTACATAATTTAATATTGAATCAATAAATTAATCATGATCATTACGCAATATGATCTTGATCAAATTATTTATGAAGTAGTTTCTTGGCATCTGTAATATTTATGCAATTATTTCTATATTAGCATAATCTATTAACCTAAATTCTTAATAATTTTGATGATAAAATAATTTTAATGATGACTATTAAGAGTCGCACAAACTAGATCAATTATAACGAAATATTTTCATTTTTTAATGAAAACTCGCAGGTGCAATTAAGCAATATCCGTTTGTAAATTTTTATTAATTTTATAGCAACAAAATTAATACGTAGATGTGGATATTATAGTTTAGGTAATAGGCCTGGGAAAATTGATTTCTTTTTGATGTTACGTGAAAATTGCAATAATACCGGGAGAGCATTTTCCTGTCACTTTTGTAATATAATATAATAGAGGAAATATTTCTGCTATTTTTGATACTAACATTTATAATTTTACTCGGTCTGGAACCGGAAAAATGACGAAAATGTTTATTGTCTTAAAATCATCAGTGCCATGAAATAACAAAACAAATATATCAATTAAATGTTATTGTTCATAATAAATAACATTTTAAAATAAATAAATAAATATATCATCACACTTTTACCTATTACTGGGTATGGCACTTTGCCAAAGCAGATCTCGGTAAGTGATATATTTCTTTGCATGAAGTGCGCCAAATCACGGCCTCCATAATTGTTAGTGGAGGGGGAGCCTCAGGGGTACATTTAATTTGGTGAAAATTGTTTCTCGCTTGTGGGGATCGAACCAGTGTTCTCAAGATCCACAGGTCACCTACCCCATATATAACTTTTAATTTATTAAATTAAATAAACAATTTTCACCAATTTAAAAAATCTACCCCTGTGGCTCCTCCACCACTAATATCTTTGGAGGCCGTGATTTGACGGCTGGTAACTGCACTTCACAAGAAAAAATATATCACTTACCGAGATCTGCTTAGGCAGAGTGCCACGCCCAGTGATGGGTAAAAGGCGTGATGATATATTTATTTATTTTATTTAAATAAACTCTTAATTGATATCATATTTGTTTTGTTATTTCATGGCACTGATGATTTTAATTACCAATATTTTTTCCGTCCTTTTTTCCGCTTCCAGGCAGTGTTAAATTATAAATATTAGTGTCAAAAATAGCAGAAATATATTCCCTACAAACTATTTAACTTGTTTGATGTAAAATAATTAGAAAAACCAATAACTAAACATTTAAAAAATAGCATTGAAAACGCTATAGTGCGTCTTTCGATGCATCACCCTGTATATCTAAAACTATACTTATTTTAAAGTAGTGAAATTACGTCATAACTGTATGTACATTTTAAATTATATAAAGTAGTAGGGACGGAAGATGTAATACAGTCGTATACATGTACACGACAAAGAAGAAGTTATATTTGTTTGTCATTTCTTGATATGGAAAATTATGACATGCACATTAAAAATAAGAAGCTAATTATATTATAAGCTGTACTGAAATTAACATTATTCTTAGTATTGCAGCGTAGAAAATGAATTTTGCACTGCAGGATGACCAACCTATCAACCTGAAACTTCTTCACGTGAATCTGGTTGCATTTACAAATCACACATTTCGCGAATTTTATTTTCACCGTCATTATAAAGTCATTTGTAGAGTATAGTTTGATTACAGTTATTTAATGTAATATATTTTTGTGTACTTGAAGCTTGACATTGACAAAATACAAAGGTATTTGACCGCTTTGCACTAATTCTCAATATCAAGTGAAACTGTTGAATATTAATAGCGTTATGAACGCGTGAACGGGTACGCAATGTCACTGTCACTTCACGCGTGCTCAGAGGAAAGAATGTATTACTAGTTATAGGTTTGTGATATGCAGTTGTTCATTGATTTATATGGTTCATTTGCATTTAAAAATAAATCAAATGGGAGTAGATCATATATTGACTTGGAAATTAAGTAGATTTAGATTAATTAGTGTTAATTAATGCAGTTTATAATTTGCACAAATTAATTCCAATTATAATAGAAGAGCTATAGCTTCATATAGTTTTATGTTACGTTATAAGATGAAATCATAATAATATAAATAAATATATCATCACGCATTTTACCCATTACTAGGTGTGGCACTCTGCCGTAAGCAGATCTCGGTAAGTGATATATTTACACGCGTGAACAGCCGTCAAATCACGGCCCTCAAAGATATTAGTGGAGAGGGAACCACAGGGATAGATTTAATTTGGTGAAAATTGTTTGTCGCCTGTGGGGATCGAACCAGGGTTCTCAAGATCCATAAGCCGACTCGATACTACTGAGCCACCTACCCCATATTTTAATTATTAATAAAAATCAAAAAAGCCTATAAATACTATCCTTTTAACTTTAATGTGGTGAAAATTCTGATAAAAATAGTGGAAAAAAACGAGTTCTATTTTAATGAGTGTAACATTGGCTCGTTCCGGTTTAGGAAAGTACAGGACTTTTTCTCACAAGTGCACTAAAATGACCCCGTTATAATGCGTGTCTTTGTTTTGTGACGTGATTATGATTACGGCCCAGTTTTAGGGCTACAAAATTTTTACTGGCCATTAATGGGGTGGCACTGAAACCACCTGAAAAAAGCTATTTTATTTGCATGAAACATCCAGGCTGTTTCAGTACAGGTTTTGACAAAAAAGTTAATTGAAACTAATTAAAATGTGACAATTACTTTTTTTCACTTTTTTACATTTTTGCACGGTTTATAAATTAGTTCAAAAGGTGTTACTTACGAATTTTCGTTTTAAAAAGACAATTTTTTAATCAATATTCAAAAAAGCACTTTTCGCCCTAGAACGAAAAAATGTACCCATGTATTTTTTAAACCACTTGTGGAAAAAATGTAAAATTAGATGTAAAATTAGATTGAAAATTGTTTGCCGCCTGTGGGGATCGAACAAGTGTTTTCAAGATCCACCACTGAGTCATCTACCCCATTAGTGCAGTTTATAATTTACACAAATTAATTCCAATTATAATAGAAGAGCTATAGCTTGATGTAGTTTTATGTATGATTATAAGATTAAATCAGTGAATTTTAAACTCGCTTGTGATGCGATCATTCTACCCATGGAGTTGCAATAGTCCGTTAAGATAAATTATACATCTAAAGAAGATCGAATGAAATAAGATCACTATATTTATATAGGGTGTTTCAACACTTGAAAAATGTTAGTTATGTAAATAAAATAAATAAACATATCATCACGCCTTTTACCCATCACTGGGTGTGGCACTCTGCCTAAGCAGATCTCGGTAAGTGATATATTTCATCGCGTGAAGTGCGGTTATCTGCAGTCAAATCACGGCCTCCAAAGATATTAGTGGAGGAGGAGCCACAGGGATAGATTTTAAATTAGTGAAAATTGTTTCTTGGCTGTGGGGATCGAACTAGGGTTCTTAAGATCCACAGGTCGACTGGATACCACTGAGCCACCTACCTCATATATGTTAGTTACATAAAATATATCACTTACCGAGATCTGCTCCGACAGAGTGCCACACTCAGTAATAGGTAAAAGGCGTGCTGATATATTTATTTTATTTATACTTATTTACATACTATATGATGTATTGATGTTGGATCAAGAAGATTCAGGGCTTGTGCTTTCCCAATTTATGGGATATAGCGTGAAGGTATGTATGTACACATTTGGTAAAAGGTATAAATATGTCTATTATGTAAAAGCATAAAGTAAAAATAAACTAAAATTAACTTTCAGTGAAATCAGTTTTAATTATTTAATATATTGAATATTTAAGTAGGCATGTTAAATGCTATTAAAATATATAGAATAAAAATTAAAATGTCACGATCAACATGCACTAGTTACGTACCTATACACGACATTATCTAACTGAACAAGCAACATTTCAATTAATAACGAACGCGTATAAAAAATAATCTAGATCAGATCAGCGCATGGGACTTCCCAAGAAGTGATTTCAACACCTTGCGTTGGCTTTGAGCTGAGAGTCAGACAGCACAGAGATAATTTCAAACAAATCGCTTGCAAAATATTCCCAATTACTCCGCGGTAACAAGGCTGTGCGACGATTATTTCTCAGCCCCACCCAGTGCAGAAACCCACTATATAAACGCGAGGAAATTTGGCAAAAGCACATTCAGTCGCTGATCTTACAACAGTTACTACAATGGCATTCAAAGTGAGTGTTTAGTGAAGTTGTGCTCCACCACAAGGATTATAACCTAACACAAGTGTTTGTTGCTAATCATTGTTTTTGTTTATAGTTCGTCGTGTTCGCTGCGTGCTTGGCTCTCGCCAATGCTGGCCTCCTGGACTACGGGCATGGATACGCTGCCGCTCCCGTGGCGTACGCCGCTAAAGCTGTGGTCGCTGCTCCCGCTGCTACTTCTCACTCGTCCATCGTGTCGCACTCTTCTCCCGTGGCTTATGCTCAAGCTGCACCCGCCATCCACTACGCACAGGCTGCACCAGCTCTTCAGTACGCTCAAGCACCCGCTGTCCACTATGCACAAGCCGCCCCTGCGCTTCAGTACGCACAAGCACCCGCTGTCCACTACGCCCAAGCTGCACCCGCTCTGAGCTACGCTGCCCCCATCGCTAAAGTAGCATACGCCGCTCCCATCGCCAAGACTGTTGTTGCTGAAGCTTATGCCCCAGCTCACTACAACTTCGAATACGCTGTGAACGACCCCCATACCGGTGACATCAAGAGCCAGAAGGAGGTTCGTGAAGGAGATGCTGTCCAGGGAAGCTACTCCCTCGTGGAAGCTGACGGCAGCAAGCGTATTGTTGAATATACCGCTGATGCTCACAATGGTTTCAATGCTGTGGTTCACCGTGAACCTGCCCAGCACCCCGTCGCTGTCAAGACCATCGCTGCCCCTGTGGCTCACTACGCTGCTGCCCCCGTGGCTCACTACGCTGCCGCTCCCGTCGCTAAGGTACTTGCTGCTCCAGTAGCCCAGTACGCTCAGTATTCTGCCGCCCCTGTAGCTCAGTACGCCCAGTACTCTGCCGCCCCTGTGGCTCAGTATGCTCAGTATGCTGCCGCCCCCGTGGCTCATGTCGCTAAGGCAGTGATCGCTGGTCCTGCTGCCACCTCCCACTCCTCTGTGCTCCAGCACACCGTGTCCCACGCTCCTCTGGCTTATGCCGCCCCCGTTGCCAAGTACGCCTCCCCCGTTGTCTCCTATGCTGCACCCGCTCATGGATACTACCACTAAATGATCAACGAATGATGAATGACTAATGCCAATATTTATTTTTATTTGTAAATATTTATAATATGTTTTTTTTATTCAATAAATTATCATTATTGTCATAATTTACTGTTTTACTTTACTCGATTTTTAGAATAATACGAAACAATCTTTACCTTACATTTCTATTGATGAATAATAATTTTTCAAAACATTTTTAAGCCGTTATGTAACAATACAATTAATTGGTGTATTTTTAAATGTATTATTTATTTTTCATTATTATAATTTAAATTGTTTTCCAAAAACTTTTTATTTTATATCAAAAATGATTTATTTATAGACTAGCAGTACTAATAGTAAATAAGTCGTGATCATCAGCACACTAAAGTTTTTATAAACATTAGCGGAACTAAAATATTAACAAACAATGGCACCATTTTGAAGCTTTACGAAACATTCCACAAATATACTTTTTGCGTCACATTATTATTTGTTGTTAAACCTTTCTACTTTAATTTAGAGATAAATATTTTAAATAAAATAGGTAGAATATTTAATTATTCCGTAACTTTTGTTTAAAATATTCTTCTATAAAGTAATATAGATCATTAAATAATGTTCAATTATTTTTATTCAACTTGTAGATATAATTTTGAATCAGGAGTGTAAATATATCCTGGTGAATTTATTTAAATCTGTGGATGAAAGATTGCGTAGACAATCTAGAATCTCTATGAATAAATGGGTGAATATGATTGAAGGTTTGATGCGTGAACGAAAAATGATACGAGTTTATAGTTAAAAGAAATTATGATTCGCAAAAATTGGAATGTTTAGTGAAAACAAATAAATTAACAATGGAAAGTAAATAAAATTTATTCATTCAAATGATAGTCGAACTTTTAACAGTAATGTTACAACTTATTTTTAAATTTATAACATATTGATTCACTTTGAATTAAAACCAATTTATTTTGAACTTTCATTACCTTTATTAGTGAAAATATTTTAAACATGTATATAATGTTTAAATTATATTCCCTAATAAAGATAACGGAAATTCAAAATAAATTGGTTTTAAATAACAACAAAGAAAAAAATTAATTGTCATCCAACACTTGGTGAAACAAGGTTTCATAAAAAATATAAAATAAACACTTGGCTAAGTCTCACAAAATTCAGCCTCCAAATCACCTTATGAAGGCATCGTCAAAGGCTGGCCAGAGAATAAGATTTCTAACAAACAGGTAAGATGACATGAGAAGTTCTGTGGAACAGGCCATGCCATCTACCGATGCTCTCATAAGGTGACTTGGAGGCTGAATTTTGTGAAACATAGCCAAGTGTTTATTTTATATTTTTTATTAAATTGGTTTTAATTCAGTAATGTTACATTTTCCATGAAATAAAAAAAATAGGTTTTTTCTTCAACTATCAAAAAATTACAATGGCAATGTGTATTTCGTGCATTATTTTGTACCCAAGTACGCAAAATGAGTACTTTGCACACTGTTTTGCATCCTAGTGCACAAAATAAGTATTTCACGCACATTCCCAAATACTTTTTCAAGTCCTATTGATTATTATAACTCATCAATAGTAACAAACTCATATTTTTTTTTCTAATTTATTTACATAAATCAATAATTATTGTATTATTCTTTTTTGAGAGTTGTAAAAAAATATTATTTGTATTTTGTGGGCGTAAATCTTGTTCTTTGCACGTTCGAATGACTTTTATCTTGACTAAGCGGTCTCGACTAAAAATGACATTCTCACACGCAACAAAAAATACATTCATTTCGCGCACTTAATACAAAAGTAGCTATTAATTTGATGATTAAATTAAATTTACTATCGAAGTAAATGTATTCTGTTCTTTAACAAACTGGTCATTAAAATATTAGAATTAAACATAAAACAACGTTATATACTTTTTCTACTTTTAGTCATAATTTTCACCGTTCATTTGCTTTTTAAACACAACTGTCGTGTATTTAAATTTTGTAACATATATTTGCCATTTTGTTAACATTGATTAGTTTCATTGCTAGAAGATACAATATAATTTTAATCAATGTTCAATACGTAACAATCAACGTTGCTTAACACCATTGACGAAACAGAGAAATGTAACCGCATGGCAACTAATCTGTGTGATCTACATAAACCTGAAATATTAACAAGACGTCTTGTACCTTGAAAATGTTGTAGATACTAGTTTGTCTTAAATAAAACTCATTCAAAAATAATAAAATATCTAAAATTATATTTAAAAATATTATTTCATTTAATTTCATTTAATGTTAGGTGCTTTATATATTTTTTATATATGATTTGACGGCTGGTGCCGGACATTACGCTCATAAATATATCATTTAGAGGTATAGAAACACCCTGTATAACTGGGAATTAGAAAAATTATATTAATTGGAATTTTATTGATTTTAAACTATAATCTTTACTTTGTGTAGTGCGCCTACATATTTATTTATTTGTTATTCTGCATCACAGGATAATAACCTCAATTAAACTATAATTATTTTATTGTGAGTTGTTTTTTTTTCACAACTTGCAGTAACAAGGCCGGGCGAAGATAATTTCGCGGCCCCACCCAGTGCAGAAACCCACTATATAAACGCGAGGAAATTTGGCAGAGGCACATTCAGTCGCTGATCTTACAACAGTTACTACAATGGCATTCAAAGTGAGTGTTTAGTGAAGTTGTGCTCCACCACAAGGATTATAACCTAACACAAGTGTTTGTTGCTAATCATTGTTTTTGTTTATAGTTCGTCGTGTTCGCTGCGTGCTTGGCTCTCGCCAATGCTGGCCTCCTGGACTACGGGCATGGATACGCTGCCGCTCCCGTGGCGTACGCCGCTAAAGCTGTGGTCGCTGCTCCCGCTGCTACTTCTCACTCGTCCATCGTGTCGCACTCTTCTCCCGTGGCTTATGCTCAAGCTGCACCCGCCATCCACTACGCACAGGCTGCACCAGCTCTTCAGTACGCTCAAGCACCCGCTGTCCACTATGCACAAGCCGCCCCTGCGCTTCAGTACGCACAAGCACCCGCTGTCCACTACGCCCAAGCTGCACCCGCTCTGAGCTACGCTGCCCCCATCGCTAAAGTAGCATACGCCGCTCCCATCGCCAAGACTGTTGTTGCTGAAGCTTATGCCCCAGCTCACTACAACTTCGAATACGCTGTGAACGACCCCCATACCGGTGACATCAAGAGCCAGAAGGAGGTTCGTGAAGGAGATGCTGTCCAGGGAAGCTACTCCCTCGTGGAAGCTGACGGCAGCAAGCGTATTGTTGAATATACCGCTGATGCTCACAATGGTTTCAATGCTGTGGTTCACCGTGAACCCGCCCAGCACCCCGTCGCTGTCAAGACCATCGCTGCCCCTGTGGCTCACTACGCTGCTGCCCCCGTGGCTCACTACGCTGCCGCTCCCGTCGCTAAGGTACTTGCTGCTCCAGTAGCCCAGTACGCTCAGTATTCTGCCGCCCCTGTAGCTCAGTACGCTCAGTACTCTGCCGCCCCCGTGGCTCAGTATGCTCAGTATGCTGCCGCCCCCGTGGCTCATGTCGCTAAGGCAGTGATCGCTGGTCCTGCTGCCACCTCCCACTCTTCTGTGCTCCAGCACACCGTGTCTCACGCTCCTCTGGCTTATGCCGCCCCCGTTGCCAAGTACGCCTCCCCCGTTGTCTCCTATGCTGCACCCGCTCATGGATACTACCACTAAATGATCAACGAATGATGAATGACGAATGCCAATATTTATTTTTATTTGTAAATATTTATAATATGTTTTTTTTATTCAATAAAATATCATTATAATTCTATTTTACTGTTTTATTTTACTCAATTTTTAGAATACTGTGAAACAATCTTTATTAACTGCAAAATAACCTCCTTACAGTTTTTTTTGTGAATAATAATATTGACACTGTTCAAATGTTTTCAAAAAGAGCATTAAATTATAATAAAATTCTTCAAGACAATTTTCATCAGAAATATAACAATAATTAAATTAATTAGTATATCTTAAAATAATCAGCATAATTATTACTTGCTTAGTTTATCAATTTGTCTTTATTATGTTTTATTTAATTTGTTTATGTAAAAATGAATTTTACAAAAGACGAATTAGTTAACATGGTATTTATTCTTGGAGAATTTTTGCATATTTTGGTGTGTGAATATGTATTAATAAAAACATGAATAGTTTCTATACTGATCATTTTAGGACTTCAACAAATAATAACTGCTTTAAAGAGAATCAAAATATTTTTTAAATTTTGCAATATATAAATAAAATAAATAAATAAATATATTATCACGCCTTTTACCCATTACTGGTGTGGTACTTTGCCGGAGCAGATCTCGGTAAGTGATATATTTCTTCGCGTGAAGTGAGGTTACCACCCGTCAAATCATGGCCCTAAAGATATTAGTGGAGGCGGAGCCACAGGGGTAGATTTAAATTGGTGAAAATTGTTTGTCGGCTGTGGGGATCGAATCAGAGTTCTCAAGATGTACAGGCAATATATAGGTGTTCTATTTAAAATTTGTTACATATCATTGCGCGAAAATGAAATACACGGTAGAAAAGCGTCTACTGTAGATATGTGGACATTTCAATTTATAATATAAATTTTAGCAACGTTGCGCGCGGGGAGTATTTGGATGGGTGACCGTCCCGAGAAACCCGCGTTGCTGTTGACTCTAAGATCTAAAACGCAGGATCAGGGCGTAATGGCGGCATATGACCTTAGCAGTTGGTCCGCCAGGAAGCCAGAATAAAAAAAAAATATATATATAAACTTTGAAAAAATATCGGTAATATTTAAAATAATTGACTAAAAAAAATACAGACCGATGAACAAGCCTCTATATGCTATGAAATAAATACAATTGATTCTAATATGTTAACTAATTTAAATTTACTATGGATATATTCTGTTTTTTATAATATTGGGCATTAGGATGTATACTTTTTCTATGGAGTAGGTGGCTCAGTGATATCGAGTCGGCCTGTAGATCTTGAGAACCCTGGTTTGATCCCCACAGTCGACAAACAATTTTCACCAATTTAAATCTACCTCTGTGGCTCCCCCTCCACTAACATCTTTGGGGGCCGTGATTTGACGGCTGGTAACCGCACTTCACGCGAAGATATATATCACTTACCGACACCTGCTTCGGCAGAGTACCACACCTAGTAATGGGTAAAAGGCGTGATGATATATTTATTTATTTACTTTTTCTACTTTTAGCTATAATATTCAATATACATCCACTGTCCAAACAGGACTATCGTCTATTTAGATTTTTATTGTAATATTTGTCATTATGTAAACATTAATTAGTTTAGTTGCTGGAAGACATATTACACTTTTGATCCAATGTTCAATACGTGACAATCAACGTTGGCTAATACCGTTTACAAAACAGAGAAACGTTACCGCCTTGCTACTAATCTGTGTGCTCTACATAAACCCGAAATATTAACAGCGTGAAGTCTCCTACCTTGAAAATGTTCTGATACTAGTTTGACTTAAATAAAACTCATTTTACTCGTAATTAATTTCATATATACTCGGTTTTATAAAGGACAGAATAAATGTTACATTGGAGAGACTTCACAACCGTTAGAAAAAAGAATATATCAACATAATTATTATTGCAAACTTCTAGATCCAAATTATAGTGCTTTAATTCGTCACCATCAGGAGACTGGACATATTTTTAATTTTTCTGAAGCCAAAATTATTGATATTATGGAAAATAAAAAACATAGACTTTAGATTTTATAAACGTTAAATATAAATTTACACCATTATACCTCGATAAATTATAAAACTGATGCGTATAATAATTTAAAATATGCTCAAATATTTTTAGTGAATTTAACAATTTAATTTTTTATATATTTTATTTAAATTATTTATTATTTTTGTTTTTTCTATTTTTATTTTTCATATGTATCTTTTTTCTTTTTTATTATTATTGACATTTTACAAATATTATTTTATATTTCTTCAAAGTTTGACATTTTGATTATTTTGTTAGTTTTATATTTTAATTATTGTATTTATATATTTTAAGGAGCTGATGATGAACAAATATTAATGTTCGAAACGTCCAAATAATAAATATTTTTATAAAAAAAAAAATAATATTGGATTCTGAAGCCTTTTATTTATTTAAATGTAATTAAATTAACAAATTTAAATAAATTTGATTGATTTAATAGTTTATATAACATTATTAATGGGGTAGGTAGCTCAGTGGTATCGAGTCGGACAGTGGATCTTGAGAACTCTAGTTCGATCCCCACAGCCGACAAACAATTTTCACCAAATTAAATCTACTCCTGTGGCTCATCTTTGAGAGCTGCGATTTGACGGTTGGTACCGTAGATCTTCTACGGCAGAGTGCCACACCCAGTAATGGGTAAAAGGCGTGATGCTATATTTACTTTTTATTATATAATATTATTGTCAAAAGTGAGTTTTTGAAGTAAATTAGTGTTAGGTACTTTTCCATATTCTTGTATGTATAAATTGAAGCACACTTATGATATATCCACTCTCATAAACGACAGTATGGGGTAGATGGCTCAGTGGTATCGAGTCGGCCTGTGGATCTTGAGAACCCTGGTTCGATCCCCACAGTCGACAAACAATTTTCACCAATTTAAAAAAAATTATCCCTGTGGCTCCCTCTCGACTAATATCTCTGAGGGCCGTGATTTGACGGCTGGTAACCGCATTTCACGCGACAAAATATATCACTTACCGAGATCTGCTTAGGCAGAGTGCCACACCCAATAATGGGTAAAAGGCGTGATGATATATTTATTTATTTATAAACGACAGTGTTCATTGACTTCCATTGTGAATTTATTAAAATTTCATGAAAGTCAAATCAATTCGATGAATCTTACGATAAATAAAACATTCCTGTTAAAATTATGACTGACATTTGATAAATTAAAATTTATTTACTTTCTCCGTAAATTTATTTGTGATTTATAGAACTGGGTATTAGTAAAATTATATTAATTGTACTTTTATTTATTTCATTTCAATTCTTATTTCGTGTAGTGTGCCTATATGGTTCATATAATCCACTAGGATTACATCTAAGTTTTGTTTCATATATTTATTTGGTATTCTGCACCACAGGAAAATAACCTCAATTAAACTATAATTATTTTATTGTGAGTTGTTTTTTTTTCACAACTTGCTGTAACAAGGCCGGGCGAAGATAATTTCGCGGCCCCACCCAGTGCAGAAACCCACTATATAAACGCGAGGAAATTTGGCAAAGGCACATTCAGTCGCTGATCTTACAACAGTTACTACAATGGCATTCAAAGTGAGTGTTTAGTGAAGTTGTGCTCCACCACAAGGATTATAACCTAACACAAGTGTTTGTTGCTAATCATTGTTTTTGTTTATAGTTCGTCGTGTTCGCTGCGTGCTTGGCTCTCGCCAATGCCGGCCTCCTGGACTACGGGCATGGATACGCTGCCGCCCCCGTGGCGTACGCCGCTAAAGCTGTGGTCGCTGCTCCCGCTGCTACTTCTCACTCTTCCATCGTGTCGCACTCTTCCCCCGTGGCTTATGCTCAAGCTGCACCTGCCCTCCACTACGCACAGGCTGCACCAGCTCTCCAGTACGCTCAAGCACCCGCTGTTCACTATGCACAAGCCGCCCCTGCGCTGCAGTACGCTCAAGCACCCGCTGTCCACTACGCCCAAGCTGCACCCGCTCTGAGCTACGCTGCCCCCATCGCTAAAGTAGCATACGCCGCTCCCATCGCCAAGACTGTTGTTGCTGAAGCTTATGCCCCAGCTCACTACAACTTCGAATACGCTGTGAACGACCCCCATACCGGTGACATCAAGAGCCAGAAGGAGGTCCGTGAAGGAGATGCTGTCCAGGGAAGCTACTCCCTCGTGGAAGCTGACGGCAGCAAGCGTATTGTTGAATATACCGCTGATGCTCACAATGGTTTCAATGCTGTGGTTCACCGTGAACCCGCCCAGCACCCCGTCGCTGTCAAGACCATCGCTGCCCCTGTGGCTCACTACGCTGCTGCCCCCGTGGCTCACTACGCTGCCGCACCCGTCGCTAAGGTCCTTGCTGCTCCAGTAGCCCAGTACGCTCAGTATTCTGCCGCCCCTGTGGCTCAGTACGCCCAGTACTCTGCCGCCCCTGTAGCTCAGTACGCCCAGTACTCTGCCGCCCCTGTGGCTCAGTATGCTCAGTATGCTGCCGCCCCCGTGGCTCATGTCGCTAAGGCAGTGATCGCTGGTCCTGCTGCCACCTCCCACTCCTCTGTGCTCCAGCACACCGTGTCCCACGCTCCTCTGGCTTATGCCGCCCCCGTTGCCAAGTACGCCTCCCCCGTTGTCTCCTATGCTGCACCCGCTCATGGATACTACCACTAAATGATCAACGAATGACAAATGACGAATGATGAATGCCAATATTTATTTTTATTTGTAAATATTTATGTTTTTTTTATTCAATAAAATATCATTATAATTCTATTTTAATGTTTTATTTTATTCAATTTTTAGAATAGCGTGAAACAATCTTTTTGATTAGCAAAATAACACCCTTACATTTCTGTTGCTCCATACAAATATTGGAACTTTCTAAATGTTTTTAAAAGAAGTAATATTTTATTATAAACATTTCTTATTAGAAATATTATACGAGTAATAAAATTAATTAATTTATTAACAAATGTACAAGAATGCTTTTATCAATTTTTTTCATAAAATTTGAATTGTCTTCTAAAGAACATTTTATTTGATATGAAACAATATTTATTTGTTAGTACTAATATAAATGACGAATTAAATGGATGCCTTTGCTCGACGAACCCAACATATTTTATTAAATAACCTAATAATATATCATTACTGGCACTACTTTATGCCACTTGATTGACGCCAACAATAAATACTTTGTAAAATATATGTGAATGATAGCACCAGTTCAAGACATGAGTAAACATTAAACATTGAAAGAACTGTTACACAATTTTAATTAAATTAAATTAATTTTAATGTTTACTAATTTTTATTCATTACTGTAACCTATCAATCTAGTGGCACGAAAAATGTATGCTTCATGTAATGTGCAATCTTTTTTGTAAATTTTGAAAAAAATCTTTTTGCGTTGTGTTCAGTACATCAAATAATATCATCATCATCATCTGTGGCGCTACAGCCCAAATCGAGCCTGAGCCTACCGGACACACCGAGCAGCAATTTTTACACTGCCGTACTGCCAGTTTTCGTAGTCGAATGCTACATTATTTAAGGCGTATAAGTGACTAGCTTATAGCGCCCGAGTGTGATAAATACATGTAACTGTATTTTATATTTTACGACAAATCACACATTGTCGACAGGCGGATTCGAACTGACGAACCTTGGTTCGGGTGACGTCACAGTATGTTAAGAGATGTGCCTTAACACGCTCGGCCACCGCAGCTGTCAAATAATATATACCTTTCATTTTTTTTGCAATAATTTTAAAACATATTTAATATTTTGTTAATTTAAGTTACAATACGTGACTTTTAAACCCACCTTTAACGTGAGCCTCCTACGAATATCAAATAAATATGTAGTAACGGTATACACTTTTTTCTACGATTGCTAAGAAAGGTTGTCATTTGTCATCGTAAAGTTGACAATCGAAAAATTTCTTTATCTCGCGTCTCCAATTGCAACGCGCGAAATAGATGTTAAATTCGAGCGTTTCCAATGGCAATGCGCGAAAAAGATATTAAATGCACGCTTATTTCAATACAAACAAAACAGAAACTTGTCACATTGACAGTTGACAGAACGAATTTATTTTCAGTACGTATTTGTTTTTTAATCATTTAAGATGCAATAGTAAAAAAAATATGTGTGTATCACGAGCGTAAAGTGTCTTTGTTCCTCTTACACTATTGTAACTCTGATCTTCGGCTCGCGCTGCAATTACCGTGTTCGAGTAACAAAGAATCACTTTACACTCTTAATACACAAATAACTATTTCGTACTTATAGCCACAATTTTCAATGTACATTATCTTTCCAAACACGACTGTCGTCTGTTTAGATTTTTGACTGAAATATTTTTCATTATGTTAGTTGCTTGAAGGCACGCTACACTTTTGATCAATGACCAATACGTGACAATTAATGTTGCTTAATACCATTTAAAACAGAGAAACCTAACCGCCTTGTTTCTAATCTGTGTGATCTACATAAACTCGAAATATTAACAACATGACGTCTTCTACCTTGAAATTCTTGAAGAAACATGTTTCAAGTATAGAAAACACATTCAAAGACAATATAAATAATATATAAAATTCTTTTAAATAATAATTATGGGGTAGGTGGCTCAGTGGTATCGACTCGGCCTGTGGATCTTGAGAACTCTGGTTCCATCCCCACAGTCGACAAACAATTTTCACCAAATTAAATCTACCCCTGTGGCTCCCCCTTCACTAATATCTTTGGGCCCCGTGATTTAACGGCTGGTAACCGCACTTCATGCGAAGAAATATATCACTTACCAAGATCTGCTTAGGCAGAGTGCTACACTCAGTAATGGGTAAAAGGTGTGATGATATATTTATTTATTTATATTCATTTATTATTAGGTTCTGACATATTCTTGTGCAAGTAATTTAATTTCATACTTGTTTATTTACTCATTTACATTTCTAAGTTTTCTTTTATTTATTTGTTTGCCCTTCTGCACAACAGGAAAATAACCTCAATTGGTATCTACTTCTTTTAGTGTATTCATAAGTTGTGTTTTGTACAAATACAACTTACTTTAATGATGATTAATGAATCATTAAAACTAATAAATATAGATTAATTAATAAAATTAAATATACTCCAGGCCATTATAACATGACTGTTGCTTTCTACTGTATCTTATACCAATATATTGAAATGGAAATTTTAATTTTCTCTGCTATCAAGTGATCTACCCATTCTTTTTTTATATAAAATATCGGCACACTTGCATAACAAGGTTACCGATAATTTAGTGGCCACACCCATCTGATGTGATATCGGTGAATGTATGTGTGTATCCGTGTTAGATTAGACGCGATGTGAGTGGTATAAAAGTCGGAAAAAATTCGGCAAAAGCACATTCAGTCACTGATCGTACAACAGTCACTACAATGGCATTCAAAGTGAGTACTTACAGTGATATTTTCAAAGTGATAGGATTCAAACATAGTGGTTAATTTGATCTCTTGATTTTATCGATTTATTGATACATTTTTATTTTGCATAATTTTTTTTGGCGTGTCATCAAGCACGAGACTAAATTGCATAGTTAATCCTGAATTTGTAGGATGATGGGTATGGGTAATATCAGTTTGCTTGAGTGATTTTGATATAAATAAATAAATGAGGGCTTGAAAATATTTTGAAAAAATCAAAGAGATCGCATTCTATTTGGTAAGATAAATATAACACAATAATATTGTGTCAAGCTGACAGCATAAAACAACAGAATATTGTAATACTAGTGAGAAAAGGGTTTAATTGCAAAACGAGTACGAGTTTACATACTTTTACATACTTTTTTTAAACACTAAACGTGAATATTACATATTTACGTTTGCGATACAAGAAATTTAATAATTATTTTATATAAATTAAAGGAGTTGTATTTGCAAATTCACATCATGTTTCCTTGGTCGTCATGTCAAATTACAAGTAATGTTGAAAAAAAAGTACATTACATTTTTAGGACGAAACGAGTTCTGTTTTAACGAGTTGCCAACTTTACACGAGTTAAAATAGATGTTCTGGTTTAGGAACGTACAGGACTTTTTGTCATGAGTGCAATGAAATGAGCCCTTTTTTAATACATGCCTTGTTTTGTAACGAAAAGTCAAATAAATTAGAAATTTAAAATGTCATTTGGATGTCACTAATGTCACTTCATTGGCTGGTAGTACAAGCACTGTTTTTGCTTGTTTTAGGAGCAGTGTTTTTGGGTGTTTTAGCTATCTCTAACATGTTAAAACCGTGCTCTTAGAACACCCAAAAACAAAGCTTGTGCTACCAGCCATTGTGTTTATTGGTTGAATTTTCAAATGTTTTGCAAGTCAAAGAAAAGATCAAATTTAAGAAGGGTTATTAATATTAGTTTTGTTTTGTTTATAGTTCGTCGTCTTCGTTGCATGCTTGGCTGTGGCCCGCGCTGGGCTCATCGACTACGGTCACGGCTACGCCGCTGCCCCAGCCGCCACCTCCCACTCATCCATCGTGTCCCACGCTGGTCCCGTGGCTTATGCTGCCCCCGTAGCGAAGTACGCATCCTACGCTGCTCCTTCTCTATCTTACGCTCAAGCTGCCCCTATTGCCCACTACGCTCACGCCGCTCCCGTGGCTCACTACGCTGCCCCAGTAGCTAAGGTCGCTACCTACGCCGCCCCCATCGCCAAGACTGTAGTTGCTGAGGCCTACGCTCCAGCTCACTACGACTTCGAGTACGCTGTGCACGATCCCCATACCGGTGATGCTAAGAGCCAGAAGGAGTCCCGTCAAGGAGATGTTGTCCATGGAAGTTATTCTCTGATTGAAGCTGATGGTAGCAAGCGTATTGTTGAGTACACCGCTGATGACCACAATGGTTTCAACGCGGTGGTGCACCGTGAACCTGCCCAGCACCCCGTGGCTGTCAAGGCTGTGGCTCCTGTTGTGAAGACTATCGCTGCTCCTGTGGCTCACTATGCTGCTGCTCCTGTTGCTCACTATGCTGCCGCTCCTGTTGTTAAATCTCTGGGATACGCTCATGCTGGACCTGCTATCTCTTACGGACATGCTGGCCCCGCTATCGCCTACGGTCATGGAGCTTCCTCCATCTCTTATGGTCATGCTGCTCCTGCTCTGGCTTATGCTTCCCCCGCCCATGGATATTACCACTAAATGACGAATTATGCTTGTTGTATATATTTATAGTAATGTTTAATCAGTAAAATATATTTATTATTCATCTCAAATGATATTTTTTTATTTATGTTTAGTTTC
This sequence comes from Pterostichus niger, assembly GCA_947425015.1. NCBI lineage: Eukaryota > Metazoa > Arthropoda > Insecta > Coleoptera > Carabidae > Pterostichus > Pterostichus niger. Next base: position 37,405,622 of record OX380336.1, on the reverse strand, counting down.
TGACATTATGTTTATAGGTGTAAGATACAACAAATTAGGTTTGAAGTTGCTGTTTGAACACTGATCGTGTTTGAAACAATAAATGAAAACATATGAATTATTATACATATTTCTAAGTTTAAAATTGAAAAGAGCTATATTACCTAATAATAAAATTGAAATGTGACAAATTATCATCATTACATGAGGTGTAATTTCTATTTCATTTTATTTATCGCGGCAATTTTTTAAATAATTATCTACTTATCTAATACTTATTAAAGAATCTTGTTAATTAAACTGAAATGAACACAGAACTTTACAATAAGTTGTAGCACAATGGTAGCGCTGTTATTTCACAAGTGGGGATATATACCGGGAGTTTTTCTTATCAGTAAACATAGGAATATATCATTGCAATAGTTACAGTTAAAAAGTTTGACAGCAATACATTAGAGCGTTTATTTTAAAAGTAAACATAGGGAAAATAATATTTTCAGCAATGCATTGAAGTGTAATAGTCTATAGTCTAAAAGAAACATTTTAAGTTTAAACAAATTAAATGAATTTGAATTACTTTAAATTACATTAACTAAACGTTAGGTATAAATTTAGAACCTCAAAACAATCCAAAAGTTCATTTGTGTAGAGGTTTGTTCGCAAATTCTTCGTTTAAGAGCTCGTACATACAAATAATGAGAATTTTGGGTTGAACCAGTTCAAAAATCGAAAATTATTAAAATGTGGTTCTATATATTTCAGACCACGAGAAATCGAATGGCGCAAGGCGCATCTTCATATCTTTTCTAGTTTTTGAGTTACAGCGATTTTTGACTTTTTTTAAGCTCAACTTTGAAAGACCATAACTCAAAAACTAAAAGAGATATTGAAATGCGGTTTGAACGAATGTATTTCTCGTGCACTACTTAACTTGTACAGGTATTTTGAAAATATTGAATATTTTTAAATTTTTTTCAATATTTTTCTTCGTCAATATTTCAAAAACTTGAAAAGATAATAAAAATCTGAAAACACCAGTGAATTTCTCTCGTAAAAATATATAGGTATGCAAATTTTTACAACAAAGTTCGCACGGATAAATTTTTTATTACAAAAAATCGAAAAATGGCTCAAATTCGTAAAAACACCAAGGGGTACCCCTTAAGAAATCTTAAAAAAACGGCCATTTTCGATTTTTTGTAATAAAAAATGTATCCGTTCGAATTTTCTTCTGAAAATTTGCATACCTATGTATTTTCACGCGAGGAATTCACTGGTGTTTTCATATTTACATTATCTCTTCAACTTTTTGAAATATCGACAAAAGAAAATTTCGAAGAAAATTGAAAAATTTAAAAATTTTCAAAATACCGGTACAAGTTAAGTAGCGCACGACGAATACACTCGTTCGAACCGCATTTCAATATCTCTTTTAGTTTTTGAGTTATGGCGTCTCAAAGTTGAGCTTTAAAAAAAGTCAAAAATCGCTGTAACTCCAAAATTAAAAGAGATATTGAAACGCGGTTTGAACGAGTGCTTTTCTCGTGCTCCGAACTATATAGAACCATATTATAAAATTTTTGACTTTTTAAACTGGTTCCACCAGGAATTCACATCTGCATGTTTATATGCCTTTGAAATAATTTACCAGCTGTTAGTTAACATAGTCATATAAACTATTTAGTTGTAACTAGTACCATATAGTTGTACCTATTTCAAAATAACCTTTTACAACTTCGAAACACTCTTGAATTTCAAATAACTTTTAAGAAATACATAGATCACATATTTCTTAAAAATTATTTTAAAAATGTGACCTTTACTAAAAAGTACATAGGTACCCAATTAAATTTTAAATTCGTTGCATGTTTTATCGGCATTCAGTGACTTACTGGTGTTGAAATACTTTTTATTACCAAGTTTTTAAAAAAACAACCGTCTTGTCTTACGTGATCTAGTTAGGTATATTTAAAACATAAGAAGTGTGTTCATGTGGTTTATAAAAAGTTTAGGTAAATGAAATATTTGTGGTTCAATTAAATTATATTATCTAGTTACTAAATTGATTAGTTTTATTTATACAGGGTGTTTCACAACTTAGAGCAAAAAATTAAATGGTATATTCTGTACGACGTGCTGATCATGAAACAAAAAGAATTTTTTAAATTCGAAAAATTAAGGGTTGTTAACCTAAAACATTTTTTGTAGTACTGCACTGGATTCGCTTTCCTATTAAACACAAACAATGAAGTAGGTATCAACTACGAAAGAATAATTACACAATTCAATTATTAGCAGTTATTTATAATAGAATTTTATTTCATTAATAACTTTAACATAATCATCCACCCAGTGGCAGTGGCAACGAAAAATTTTGGACTGGGAAACATGGAAAATAGTTTTGCGATTTAAAAAAAAAATCATTTTGTTTCATGATCAGCACGTCGTACAGAATATACCCTTTAATTTTTTGCTCTAAGTTGTGAAACACCCAGTATACGTAGCTCTTAATATTGATTGTTTAAATATCTTTTTGTATTTTGCCTTGTAAATGGACCTCTGGCAATAAATATATTATTATTAATTATTATAAATTTGTTGCATAATATACTATTTTACATAACAACAAAGTTTTTGTTTGAGTGGTTCATATTTCACTGTAAGTTGTAGGATCTCTGTACTGTAATTGCGATTAAGTTCCTTTTGTTGAAACTAGCAAAAATAAACTAATAAGAACGTAGTGTTAAAATTATGAATCTCACCTAAATATCATAAAATAATTTTCGTAACACATGCACAAGAAACACGTTCTTATTCCCTAATTTTAGAGAAAGAAACACTGCTTTTCTCCCCTAGGTAGCATGTTTCTCTCCCTAGGTAGCATGTTTCTCTCCCTACAGAGATGTTTCTCTCCCTAGAGACTACGATTATTAGCTGTTTGCAGCGTTTGCTAGGTAACTAGTTACGCAACCCATATTTGACATTTGTCCCGATAAGACAGTAATTTTTGTGCACTTGTTACGAAAAATATAATATGCTTCACGGGAGGGCTTCGGTCCTGGCTTACGTCTCTGTTTGCCAACTTCACACGCGGGAATAATCGCTTGTTTCCCTCCCTTGATGCATAACATACTATTTGAATTAAGTTCAATGCAAGCAGGAAAAATAATTGAAATAGAACAATTTGATTAATCGATCCAATTTTTAAATTATTCTAATTTAAGTTATCAATACACATAAAAGATTTTAAAGAAAAATTCACTTCCTAATAGTTCGAATAGTTCGAACCAAACACTAGATAAGTTAAACAGGTAAGAAACCAGATCACTGGAAGAAAGTAGAGTTTTGAAACAATCACACAATGATATTATTGACCCCTGATTTGTTCAATAATTTCCAATATCGTCATCTTGCATAACAAGGTTAGCGTTACAGATAATTTAACGGGTTGGTCACGCCCATCAGATGTGACTGAATATAAATATGTGTCAGTGTGTGTGTGTGTATGTATGTGCACGTGTTCTTAGGTTACATTCTCCTTGGATCAAGTCTGCTATAAAAGCCGATCAAAATTTGGTAAAAGCACATTCAGTCACTGATCGTACAACAGTCTCTACAATGGCATTCAAAGTGAGTGTTTAGTGCAGCCCTATAAGGGCTCTAATTAAGACCAGTGATAGTTTTACTAGTGTTTTCATAACCGGCCACGATAAACTACCAGTTAAAGTGGTAGTTGCTGGTGGCAGGTTCGAATCCTGTCCAGCCATATAAATATTTCTTTTTCACAAGTGACCTAAAAAGTACATTGGTACTTAATTTGTAGATCGTGAAGTATATCTTTTTCGCCCTAGGGCAACAAAAACTTTTAGTATATATATGTCAGGGAACTTTTATTATTAAATGCTTATTGAAAAATTTTTGTATGCATCTCAGATGAAAAGTACGTTTTTAGTCCTTTCACGAATCAAAAAGTGCCACTTTAAGGCTTTTAATTAATTTTCTTATGGCTAGATGCGTCAATAAAACTTAAATTTGAAACTTAATTTAAATAAATAAACGGATATGTTTGACAGTATTTACAATTTTCATATATTACCAAGTTTAAAATTTAATCTTTTTTGGTACAACTTTAAACTACTACTAATAAAATTTCAACTGATAGTATCCTTTATAAATGACATAGTCAAAACACTAGTTGAGAAGACATTTTGTTCTTCCCGTGTTCAAATCCCAGTGTTTGCTGATGTTCTGTCTAAAATAATAATTAATAATATTTCTGTTTCCAGTTCGTAGTGTTCGTCGCATGCTTGGCTGTAGCCCGTGCTGGGCTCATCGACTACGGTCACGGTTACGCCGCCGGTCCTGCCGCCACCTCCCACTCATCCATCGTGTCTCACGCTGGTCCCGTGGCTTATGCTGCCCCCATCGCGAAATACGCAGCTGCCCCCGTCGTATCCTACGCCCAAGCTGCCCCCGCCTACTCCTACGGACACGCTGCACCAGCTCTGAGCTACGCTGCTCCCGTCGCTAAAGTCGCCTACTCCGCACCTGTGGCTCACTACGCCGCTCCCATCGCCAAGGCTGTTGTTGCTGAAGCTTATGCCCCAGCTCACTACGACTTTGAATACGCTGTGCACGATCCCCATACCGGTGACATCAAGAGCCAGAAGGAAGTCCGTCAAGGAGATGCTGTCCAGGGAAGCTACTCCCTCGTGGAAGCTGACGGCAGCAAGCGTATTGTTGAATATACCGCTGATGCTCACAATGGTTTCAATGCTGTGGTTCACCGTGAACCCGCCCAGCACCCCGTGGCTGTCAAGGCTGTGGCTCCCATTGTAAAGACCATCGCTGCTCCTGTGGCTTATGCTCATGCTGCTCCTGCTATCAGCTATGGACATGCTGCTCCTCTGGCTCATTATTCTGCTGGTCCTGCTCTCAGCTACGGACATGCCGCCCCCGCTCTCGCTTATGCTGCCCCCGCTCATGGATACTACCACTAAATATTTACACGATTGTCCCACGAATGTCATCTATGAATGACGTTATTTATATAGCATGTAGATAATACTCATACAATATGTTTTGTATATATTTATATTTTTTTTATCAATAAATTGTTCTTATTGTCTCAATTTCATGTTTTTCTAATCTAACAAACTATATTTTCAAATTTCTTTACCACATATCTAAATTATTTATAAAAAAGTGCTTCATTTTATTTATTTCAAGAAACATAAATATTTCAGATTTATATAAAATACTACATTTCAAAAAATGGGGTAGCACAAACCCTTAAAACATTAACTGCATATTTTTCTTCAATAATTCTGCAATAAATTTCTATCTTGACTACCATCCATATTCATAATTACTTTCAATCAAGCTTGTCTCATCTTTCATTGATACAATATACCTTCAATCATATCCATCCATTTATTCCTTTATTTTTCACCCAATCCCTCACCCTCAATTTCACGTAAATATATAGGGTGATATATGGCATCAAATTGTGCTATGAAAACAAAGATAGATATAGGCATTGGGCCTGTCTGAGCTTATCACTAACAGAGATATTTTTCGTTGTCAATTCATTTAAAATTTATGATTTTGAATCTTATTTATTATTGTATGGCTTTCATCGACCACCAATATAATTGTATTTGAACCAAATACATTTATTTAATTTAATATTTTGAGTTGTCAATTATGATAGATAATTACCTAATTAATTTTAAACATACTTTTTCTATGGCACGATTTGATGTCGTTTTTTTGAATCACCCGATATACGAGTATTAGTTTCGCCTATCTTTCAAAGATATCTATCATCAAAACTCTGCTTGAGGAATATATGAAATTAGTAATTCAAGAAAAAAAGTACTTTCACATTAAACAATATTCAAAAATAACTATTTATGATTTATAGATTAATGTTTCTATTGTTCAACATTTACAAAAAATCTTTGAAGTGTGAAAAAGAGATCAAATCAAATCATAAACTATTTGTATGAAATTTATCAGATCTCAAATGTCTGTAGTTACTTTCTACGTCTTTCAAACAAAGATACGGGTCCAACTATAAATAAAATGTATCATTGTTAAATCAACCTAGTTTATAAATTAAATATATCATCACACCTTTTACCCATTACTGAGTGTGGCACTCTGCCTAAGTAGATTTCGGTAAGTGATATATTTCTTCGCGTGAAGTGCGATTACCAGACGTTAAATCACGGCCCCCAAAGATGTTAGTGGAGGGGAAGCTACAGGGGTAGTTTTAAATTGGTGAAAATTGTTTATAATTCATTTAATTACTTTTATGAGTATGCAGTCGGCTTGCGGTTCTGGAGGACCAATTTAATATCAACTCCCGTGGCTCCCCCTCCACTAACAACTTTATATATATATATATATATATATATATATATATATATATATATACCACTTACCGAGATCTGCTACTACAGAGTGCCACATCCATTAATGGGTAAAAGGCGTGATGATATATTTATTTATTTTATTTTATTATTTTTATATTAATTAAATGCACACATTAAAATTAAAATTACCCGAGTACGAAAATTTCGGTTTTTAGCATAATTTAATCCTCTTACTAGCAATTAGTTAAAAGCGTTAAATGCAAAGCAAATTTGTTAATTGCATTGTATTTGGGCACTTCATGGAACACTGCAACTTTCAAATCATTATTTTATTATTATTCCAAAAGTTTTCTCCAAATATTACTGTATATGATAATTAAGGTGAATTATGTATTTAATTCAGTCCGAAGTTAGCATCAGAATACTGATCTTTTTGAAATTATTATTATTATAAATAAAACAGTCAGTCAGTACTCAGTACAGTGATGTGGATAGCAATACGGAATTCGAATCCGGAGATCCCGAGTTCGAATCTCACTCAAGCTAATAATTATATAAACTACCACACTGCGGCCCGGTGAGTGCGGATTCTGTACTGTAATTAGGATTAAGTTCCTGTTGTACAGCGTAACATAAATACATAAATACATGGTAGCACAAAATGTTTTACAACTTATGGGCACTTACTTTATATCCATATAGTACTCAACGTACTGATAATGAACCAGAATGAATTATTTCAAAATTTGGAAAAATAATTACACAATACTTGAAGCAAACATTTGTAGTCTCACTGGACTGAAAGGATACAGTAATGCATATATAAATTAATAAACACTAACAGTTTTATCAATAATTAATGTTTACTAATTTTTATTCATTACTGAAATCTATCAATCCATTGGAACGAGAAATAACAACAAAGACAAAATTAATTGTCATCCATACACTTGGTGAAACTAGGTTTAATAAAAAATATAAAATAAACACTTGGCTAAGTCTCACAAAATTCAGCCTCCAAGTCACCTTATGAGGACATCGTCAGAGGCTGGCCAGCACAGTTAGTGAAATGTTTGTTTCAAGTAATGTGTAATTAATTTTGTGAATTTTGAGAAATATTCTTTCCGTTTCATAATTAGTATGTTGATTACTATATGGAGTTAAAATAAGTGCCATAAATTGAAAATATTGTAATAAATTATTATATGCCAATAATAATGAAAAATTACTTAAACATTATATTTAAATACTCAAAAACGGTGCAGAGGAATAGAGTAAATATAAATATATCATCACGCCTTTTACCCATTACTGGGTGTGATACACTATCATAGCAGATTGTGGTAAGTGATATAATTTGCATCGGCAATGCGGTTATCAGCTGTCAAATCACGACCTGAAAAGTTATTATGCTGGACTCCTCCAGAAATGAGTAATTTTAATATGTCGGCTGCGGGAATCGAATTCGGATTTTTAAATCTACATCACCGATACATCTACTCATATCTTTCAAAAAATACAATTTATATTTAATTTTTTTTAAATTGAAAAAAAAAATTGCTGATTTATAACAATCTTCGATTGCTAGATTATCTATCTTTAACATGTTAGATGTATTCTTTTAATTAAACAAGTGGAATAAAAAAAACGATTAAAAACATAAAATTCGCTTTCTTCAGACAGCGAGATAGACAGCTTGGTAGACAGCAGCAGACAGCGTAGCCGCCGTAGCGAATGTTCACATTCCGAGCTCGAGTTTTACTTTCATTTCAAGTTCACGCGAATAACTCACTCAATCGCGGTCGACGGTGATTACGAAACAATGGACAGTCGTTCAGATACGTGCAATTTTAAATCAGCACGTGCCAGGTGCAAGTAACAACGTTCACACGACCACGTAAAGCGGACAGTCACAATCGCAGGGTACCGAGAAACATTTAGCAATACTTTACCAATACGCCCAAGGGAACATGATTAATTATTCGCAAAATTATTCGTAAGAATTAAGTGGTCAAGTTTTATCTTTCGTCTTGACACACCTGTCGCGCTATATTTAGTGTTGATGGATCATTATACCGCCGATAAATTAGTAATTAAATATCTTTTCATATTCTCACGAATTATTAAAAAGAAATTAATAAAAATTACTTTTAATATTTGCTTCATAATTATCAATTTCATCACATTCAATCTGTGGAGTTGAGAACACAAGTTTGATTCCCGCAGTCGGCAAATTTTATTTCACATTAAAATTATCCCTGTGGCTACTACATCATTTTGAGGCTGACATTTGACGGTTGGCAAGCAAAATATATTACTTACCGAGATCTGCTATGACAGAGTATCCAATAATAGGTAAAAACTATGATGAAAAATTTATTTGTCAAGTCTTGTTGACAAATCAATTATTAGAAGGTGAGCCACAATTTATCTGTAGCTGAAATGTGAATCAGAAAAAGATTTAGGTAATGGAAAAAATACAAAAATTTATTAAGAATATAAATACATAAATAATATCAACATTCATTCAATTCGAAGTCATTCAAAAATGATAAACAATGATGGTCATTTAATGATGATAGGCATAGCTGGGGGCGGCGTACGAGACATAGTTGGCAGCGGGGGCAGCAGCGTATTTGACAACGGGAGCAGCGGCGTACTTGACAACAGGAGCAGATACAAGAGTCTTGGTGATGACAGGAGCCACAGCCTTGACAGCGACGGGGTGTTGTGCAGGTTCACGGTGCACCACCGCGTTGAAACCGTTGTGGTCATCAGCAGTGTACTCAACAACACGACGAGTGCCGTCAGCTTCAATCAGAGAGTAGCTTCCATGGACAACATCTCCTTGGCGAGACTCCTTCTGGCTCTTCACATCACCGGTATGGGGATCGTGCACAGCGTACTCGAAGTCGTAGTGTGGGACAGAGTATTGCTCAGCAACTACAGCCTTCGCGATAGGGGCGGCATAAGCGAGCTTAGCAACGGGAGCGGCGTAGTGTTGCAGCACGGGGGCAGCAGCGAACTGAGCGATGGGTGCGGTGTGCTGGGTGAAGCTGGAGTGGCTGGAGGCGGCAGGAGCTGCGAGCTTTGCTACTACGGGAGCAGCGTAGTGAGTGGGGATCACTCCGGCGCTCACGGACGCCACTGCCACCATGAAGAACACTACGTAACTGTTCATGTTGTACTGGACACTGACTGTACTGATTGAATGTGCTGTTTGAGGAGTGATCGCTGGTTTTTATACTATACTGTGAAAGGGGCGGGACTGGTTGTATGTCGTATAGAAAAATTGACAGTCACTATGTCGCGAAAATATTCATTCGCACGTACGCAATTAGGTTACTGTTAGTTTTTGCGTTAATCAAATTTGTCACATTATTAAATTATAAAGTGTTTATTTTTTGCTGCAGCATTCTTTTAAGATAATATACATACATAACTTTAATTTTTTTTATTATGTATAAGTTCTTTATTAATATTTTATATTATTGAAATTTTCTCATATGCGGAACGAAAATTGGTTATTCTTTTTCTAGGAAACGAATCTAATATGATTAATTAAGAGTTTATTTTAGTGAATACATGAAAAAGTTATTTATTATAATAATGATAAATTAAAACATTGATACATTTGTTTTATAATTTTTGTTCTATTTTCTGTATATTTGTCATTAAAGTTTCGTACAGAGGTATAGAAACACCCTGTATATCTATTGCCTGAATTAAATATAAATATGTGAAATATCTATCTACAATATTCAGTAGATTCATCCTGCAATTAATTCTGTCAAATATTCAATATATGTCTTTAATAATTACAGAATTTTGTAGATGGTATCATAATAAATTTGTTTATTAACTTACAGCTTTTAAGATATTTATACAAGTCAATTTAAAACCTGTAAGAATAAATTAAGATAAAATTTCAGTAATGACTTGTTTACAATATCTCGATATTTTTCTTGTGACACAATTTAAAGTTGTTCTCATGTTTTAATAAAATTATCATAAAATAAAAATAACTGAAACCTCAAATTCATTCAGAGAAAGTCAAAAAACCGTTCAATAAAATAATTAATGAATATTTACACTAAAAGTATGGTTCTTCCAGTCATTAAAAGAACATATATTCCACCTATTAATTACTGCAATCGACAGCCAACAATTAATCAAAAAACAAACCAAATAACTAATTAAAAACCTCATTAAACGGGATCAACATCAGCTCTAGAGTCAACATGTCGACATGGACGATTTGGAAATATTGCAACTGTGTGGAGTCCACCTACGTGTTCGTTCCTTTCTCTGACACGGATTTTCAAGGGCTGAGGGCTTGAGGACACCGCCTACATTGAAACAGTGTTTACAGAAGTTGTAAAAATAAATGCTATTGTTTCTGTGAATTCCAGACACTGCTCGTGAGAAGTAGACTAGCAGTTAGCTAGTTACTTGATGGAGGAAGAGATATGGAATGTATTGTTGAATTGTTGGACAGTAGCGTCGGCAAGGTTTTCTCTTTAGGGGTGCTTCAATAAACAGTATATAATACTAGAAGGAATACCATCAGTATATTTTATTTATTTGTTTGCACAATTTAATTCAATTAATTAATTAATTTTCACCAATTTAAATCTACCCCTGTGGCTTCCTCTCCACTAATATCTTTGAGGGCCGTGATTTGACGGCTAGTAACCGCACTACACGCGAAAAGAATATATCACTTACCGAGATCTACTTAGGCAGAGTGCCACACCCAGTAATGGGTAAATGGCGTGATGATATATTTATTTATTTACAATTTAATTCTAATTACAACATCCAAACCACTCAGAAATAATCGTCAGAGAGATTTTAATTTACGACTTCTTGCTTGGTAATAAAAAAACACAAGTTTTCTTTTTCGATTTTATTCATTGGACTATGATTGTCTACGATGCAGAAGGAATTAGATTAAATTAAGAAAGAAAGAAACAATAATCATATATAATATGTCCGTCATTACGGTGGTGTGGATCGAATCCGGTGATCCCAAGTTCGAATCTCACTGAAGCTAAAAAGTATATAAAACTACTACACTACGACTCGGTGAGTGCGGACCCTGTACTCTAATTGGGATTAAGTTCCTGTTGTACAGCGTAACATAATTAAATAAATAAATATATAATACAATACGAAAATATTGTATTGCCATGAAACACCTATGTTTAATTTCTTATGATTATATAACGAATAAAAAAATGAACAGAAATTGTTCAATCACGAAATAACATCAAAATTACAATTGAACTAATGTTTTTGACGTATCAATGACTTAGTTTGTTGAATAAAAAATGCAATTACGACTTTGTTACTATGTCCACTATGCTTTTTAATATATTTGTGGGTGCAAGATTTTATATTTTTCCGTTATTTCGTTCATTCTAGATTTTTATTTGACATTTTTTGACCAAGTGGATATACGAAAGTGATTATACCATGTCAATGGTATAATCGATTAACTTTATATGTTAACCAAGGAAAATTCTTAAGTATGATTGGTTGATTTTATTATGAGTTATATAATTGCTAGTATAAACATTCATAACTACTAACTATTCAGTTTATTATTTCTAATTATTTTCAAATAAAAGATTGAATATAAAGTAATTAAACTACAACTTAAACATTCTTCTTATCAACAATTAGTGCTTCAATAAAGAATCTAATTTAGTGTTGTGTATTATTAAATTAATTAAATATTAACAAAAATTTTCGTTTAAAAATAACTAAATCTTGCAGGAATGATAAAGATTAGTTATAATTTAAAATGTAGTTTGTACTATTACTTAATAAAATAAATATGCGTTTTTAAAAATTCTGTAATACTGAGTGGAATACAAATATCTAATTTCGTACCAAGAACCCAGTAATTATTTTTATGCAGTTAAATGAATAGTGTTTCAAAACAGTCTAAATTTGCAATACTCTCGTGACCAGAATAACAACTAAATTAAAGGCTATAGATTGCTTGTAGTTGAAGTAAACGTGTACCGTATCTGCTTAGGGTGGCGTATACTTTCGGTAATTTGCCAATTAAACCATTGCCAATTACCCAATTTCCCTAGTATCAGGTGCAGAACCACGCCCAGTCATCCACACCCGCTGCACTATAAAAACCAGCGATCACTCCTCAACCAGCACATTCAATCAGTACAGTCAGTGTCCAGTACAACATGAACAGTTACGTAGTGTTCTTCATGGTGGCAGTGGCGTCCGTGAGCGCCGGAGTGATCCCCACTCACTACGCTGCCCCCGTGGTAGCAAAGCTCGCAGCTCCTGCCGCCTCCAGCCACTCCAGCTTCACCCAGCACACCGCACCCATCGCTCAGTACGCTGCTGCCCCCGTGCTGCAACACTACGCCGCTCCCGTTGCTAAGCTCGCTTATGCCGCCCCTATCGCGAAGGCTGTAGTTGCTGAGCAATACTCTGTCCCACACTACGACTTCGAGTACGCTGTGCACGATCCCCATACCGGTGATGTGAAGAGCCAGAAGGAGTCCCGCCAAGGAGATGTTGTCCATGGAAGCTACTCTCTGATTGAAGCTGATGGCACTCGTCGTGTTGTTGAGTACACCGCTGATGACCACAACGGTTTCAACGCGGTGGTGCACCGTGAACCTGCACAACACCCCGTCGCTGTCAAGGCTGTGGCTCCTGTCATCACCAAGACTCTTGTGGCTGCCCCTGTTGTCAAGTACGCTGCTGCTCCCGTTGTCAAATACGCTGCTGCCCCCGCTGCCAACTATGTCTCGTACGCCGCCCCCAGCTATGCCTATCATCATTAAATGACCATCATTGTTTATGATTTTTGAATGACTTCGAATTAAATGAATGTTGATCTTATTTATGTATTTATGCTTTGAATAAATATTTGTATTTTTTTTCTATTAATTTATTCTATTCTTTATTTTGTACCCAGTTCCACCTATATGAATTTCAATAATCAAATAACCAATAGCTGCGTATAAAAAATGCTAAATGGTCAATCATTTGATTTTAAGAAACTTTCATCAATAATTTTCGCAAATTACCAAGATCTGCAGATACAATACAATTGTTATTTAGATACTAGCAAGAATTAATTGCAATTAAACAGCCATTAAATCAAGACTTCCAAACATGGCAGTATAGGATGAACCACAGGACTAATTTTACATTACTTTTCTACGTACACGATCCGATACGTTCCTGCCGAGTTATTAAGCAGAATGAAAACTACTATTGCATCTTTCATTGTTTTACAGAAAAAAAATTCAAATAAAAATTCTACAAAACTTAATTCTGTCTCTAATTCAATTTCAATTTACTTATTTAGTTACAGTTAAAATCAAATTTAAAATATGTATGTGATAATTAAAGTTATATATTTGTTTGCATTTTTATGATTAATTATATGTATCATAAATTTTTGGCAACTTTTAAAATTAATTCTAACAGTAATGAGTTATTTGTGGATTAAGAGCATAAATTGATTTTTTGTTACGCGAGAGCTGCAATCGTGTAAGAGGAACGAAGAAACTTTACGCTCGTTCTACACACATACAATTTTTCTACGATTACGTCTTAAAATTATTTAAAAACGTATACGTACTGAAAATAAATTCGTTCTATCACTATGACAAGTTTCTGTTTTGTTTATATCCCTGGTAGGATACAGGAGTTAAGTTTAATTTTCAGTTTTCAGTACTAGTTATTATTAGTAGTGTGGTTAATTAATTTAATTTACGATTATTTTTTTATAACGAATTAACTTTGTTTACTCATTATAAAATGGGGTAGGTGGTTCAGTGGTATCGAGTCGGCCTGTGGATCTTGAGAACCTTGATTTGATCCCCACAGCCGACCAACAATTTTCACTAATTTAAATCTACCCCTGTGGCTCCCCCACCACTAACATCTTTGAGGGCCGTGATTTGACGACTGATAACTGAACTTCGCGCGAAAAAATATATCACTTACTGAGATCTGCTTCGGCAGAGTGCCACACCGAAATCTTGTGGTGACAAAAATGTTCACGTTTAGTAAACTAAGCATTAATTTTTCTGTTTCATAGTCAGTACGTTGAGTACTATATGGGAAATAAGAGCGAAACGCGTCTATGGTTACCAACTGTGCTGGCCAGCCTCTGACGATGCCCTCATAAGGTGACTTGGAGGCTGAATTTTGTGAGACTTAGACAAGTGTTTATTTTGATATTTTATTACTAAACCTAGTTTCACCAAGTGAGCATTTAAAGACAATTAATTTTGTCTTTGTTGTTTTTTACTATATGGGGATAAATTAAGTGCCATAAGTTGTAAAACACCCTGTATATTTTGTTATAAGTTTAAAAACTTAAACTGTGGCATCACTACCACAATGCTACAACTTCCCACAATAAATTCAGACTTGAACTCAATTGAAGTTATGATCATAAGTTGCAATTAGCAAGATATGAACCCGCGAATTCATAAAATCTACTGCTAATGATAGTTAATTATGGCTCAAAATTTCACCTAAAGAACAATACTATTAATAAATCAGACGACCTTGCAAGGTAACAATCCGCCAAAAAATAACCTCAAAACAAAATCTCCTCACGAACGAGGCCACCTTGATGTCGTTGCCCCAATTATTTTCTTATATCAAGTCTGTTGCTCGTGTTCGTATCTTATTGGTCCTCGAATCGAGACAGATGGAGAATTGTAACTGTGAGATTTCACCCAAGAGTGCTGTGCTGACCTTGAGATGAAAGTGCAAGTTGGGCGGCGCCGGCGGTCCAGCGAAGGAGAAAGGAACCGCGGTCAATAACAATGTTGTAATTCGATTAATGACATAATTTTATGATCGGGTTTTTAAGAGTGTTAGATTTTAAAATAGACTGGTTTGTTGTGTGAATTATAGCTCTGGTTATTAAACAATTTTATGTTCATACATACATACATACCACCACGCTATTCCCATTAAATAAGGTAGCACAAATCCCTGAAACATTCGCAAAATATCCACGAGCAGATTAAAAACATTAATTAATTGAAAATGTCTCTGATTGTTCAATTTAAATAGTTATTTTTGTATTAAGTGCGTAAAATGAGTGTCACTTTTAGTCGAGACCGCAGGTGAAGACAATAAAAGTCATTCGAACGCGCCAAAAAACAAGAATTTTGCCCATGAAATACAAACAACATTTTTTCTACAACTGTAAATAAAGACTAATACAATAATTATTGATTTATTTAAGTAAATTGAAGGAAAACAATTAACAATAATATTAATTTGATACTATTGATGTGTTGTAACTAATGAAACCTGACAACAAATAATTTGGAAGCGTGCGCGACATACTCATTTTGTACACTAGGCTGCAAAATAATGCGCAAAATACGCGTTGTCATGGTAATGTAAATGAGGAAAAAAATCACGTACTTTGCGTATTGATGCGAAAAAAAATGAACATTTTTTGACAGTTGTAGAAAAAGAAGTTTTTTATGAAATAAATGTAATTATTTTGGTGGTCGATGAAAGCCATACGTTTAAATAAATAAAATATATATCATCACGTCTTTTACCCAATACTGGGTGTAGCACTCTGCCGTAGCAGATCTCAGTAAGTGATATATTTCATCGCGTTTAAATAAAATAAATAAATATATCCATTACTGGGTATGGTACTCTGCTGTAACAGATTGCGGTAAATGATATGCAGTTACCAGCCGTCAAATCACGGCCCTCAAAGATGTTAGTGGTGGGGAAGCCACAGGGGTAGATTTAGTTTGATGAAAATTGTTGTCGGCTAGGGTTCTCTAGATCCACAGACCGACTCGATACCACTGAACCATCTACGTTTAAATGTTATAATAAAATCAATAAGATTCAAAATCATAAATTTCAAATACAATTTATTGTTTTAACTTTATAAATTGTATTTTTATAATTAACATGTAACTTAACTTTTGTGCCTTTCTTGTTTGATAAAGCTAATAGCCAAAACATTGCTGATTAAATAAAAAATTCAAGTTTTAGAAGTTTTTCGTTTTACTATTTAAATAATATCTTTCGTCTGACTTAAAAATTATAAATTCTTTTGGATTTTTAAAAATTATAATAATTCTCATTTTTTGTTGTCTTATTCTTTATTTGTTAGACTCATAAATAAACCACCGGCCCTAAATGTATGTCTGACACTTGTATTAACCTAAATAATAACTATATTCATCTTCTGTAATTTCCAAACAACAACAAAACAAATTACAATTTTACACAACATTTCACAACACAAGCACGTTTAAAAAAACTGCATCTCTCATAATTACAACAATACAGATATGCCACATCTTTCTCAGTGTCCAAAACCAGATCTTCAAAATGAAATCCCTTCAGCCCACCCAGTAACCAGTCCGATGTGTCAACATGTTTCACAAACGAAACGGGGTACACATACACCGTGCGATCAGTATATAAACACGGTTGTTTGCTAGCATCATCACAGTTCACATTCAGTTCTGGTGCAGTATAGCAATAGCAACATGATCAAGATTGCAGTGTTCGTTGCCTTCGTGGCCGCCGCCTCCGCAGGGCTCATTCCTGCTGCACCTGCGGCGACGTCGCATTCAAGCTTCTCGCAGCAGACCGTCTCGCATGGGTGAGAAACATTCTTATCAGTATTAAAACACACAAAAAGTTGTATTTATTTTTAAATTTATAAGATAATGATTCACTTTGAATTAAAACTAATTTATTTTGAACTTACATTATTACATTACATTACACAACGTTTATGGGGTAGGTGGCTCAGTGGTATCGAGTCGGCCTGTGGATCTTGAGAACCCTGGTTCGATCCCCACAGTCGACAAACAATTTTAAAATAAAAAAATAAATATATCATCACGCCTTTTACCCATTACTGGGTGTGGCATTCTGCCTAAGCAGATCTCGGTAAGTGATATATTTCATCGCGTGAAGTGCGGTTACCAGCCGTCAAATCACGGCCCCCAAAGATGTTAGTGGAGGGGGAGCCACAGGGTTAGATTTAAATTGGTGAAAATTGTTTGTTTGGAGTAGGTGGTTCAGTGGTATCGAGTCGGCCTGTGGATCTTGAGAACCCTGGTTCGATCCCCACAGCCGACAAACAATTTTCACCAATTATATATCACTTACCGAGATCTGCTTCGGCAGAGTAATGGGTAAAAGACGTGATTTATATATTTATTTATGTTTATTTTACACAACGTTTAAAGTATTTTCACTAATAAAGATAATGGAAATTCAACATAAATTGATTTTAATTCACAAAAAGTTATGATAAAATATTGTATATTATATACCAAGGAAGAAAATTTAGTTTGTTCTACCCAGGCACCCACAAACTAAAAATCGGAAAAACAATAATTAAATTATTTTTTTCTTAGTTATGCTGCCCCCGCTGTAGCCCACTACGCAGCCGCCCCAGTCGCTCACTACGCTGCTGCCCCCGTGGTTCAACACTATGCCGCACCCGTGGTAGCCAAGACCCTCGTAGCCGCCCCCATCGCCAAGACCATCGTCGCTGAACAATACGCACCCCCTCATTACGATTTCGAATACGCTGTCCATGATCCTAATACTGGTGACGTAAAGGAACAGAAGGAATCTCGTCAAGACGATGTTGTCCATGGAGTATACTCCCTCATTGAGCCTGATGGCACTCGTCGTGTTGTTGAATACACTGCTGATGACCACAATGGTTTCAACGCGGTGGTGCACCGTGAACCTGCACAACACCCCGTGGCTGTCAAGGCTGTGGCTCCTGTCATCACCAAGACTCTTGTAGCTGCTCCTGTTGTCAAGTATGCCGCTGCCCCCGCTGCATCTTACCTCTCGTATGCCGCCCCCAACCAAGTCTACCATCATTAAGTTATGACTGATCTGTATTTATTTATATTGTAATTATTTAATAAAAATTATTTTACTTTATTTACTATTTACATTTTATTATAAATATTAAAAAATTACACCCTAATTAAAAGCATACCAGTATTACAGATGAAATTTAAGTGATATTGAGTTTAAGCTATTTCAACCTTGGATCAAATTTAACTTATACTTATTAAGCAAATTATTTATTTATATCTCTGAATTTACTTCGATCATACTAATCGAATAAAGTTTGAAGTTTTACAAATGTAAATTAAGAAAATAGTTATTTTTGTATTAAGTACGCGAAATGAATGTTTTTTTTTGTTACGCGTGAAAATTACACGTTCAGTCGAAACCGTAGGTCGAGAGAAAATAGTTATTTACGAACTAAGTGCGGGAAGACGATGTTCCCGCATGAGCGCATTTTTAAAGCACGAGCGACTGCAAGGAGCAAGTGTCTTTAATAGCGTGAATGAGCGGAAGACGTCTTCACGCACGTAGTTTGTATAATATTTTTTGTTCGAGTACAGGTATTTAAAAAAATACATCTTTAATTTCAACTTGTGTGAGTACACCAGAATCTGCAAATTATACACAATCTTTATCAATTGCAAACCAAGCTGCTCCAGGAACTTTGATTTCTAATTGTCAAAATTTTACTAGAAATGTTTATAATAATACTTGTAACAATTGTGGCTCTTCCCAATCTACAAATATAGTTTTTTAGTTCAAATATCAAACCTAAACTAAAATAGATTAATTAATTTAAGCATTTTATGTTGTTATAATCTTACTTTTCCATTAAACTAAGTTGTTATATTCCACAATATGTGTTTTTTTCTTATGATTCATATAGTATTAGTCGCGATTTTTGTTTGATTACAATCTGCAAGAAGTTGTATCAATGACGTCTTTAGTTCAGAAGTTGTCAAATAGATATGGTACTGATGCTGACAAATGTTGAAAGAATTTTAACAAATTACTCTTATTTCTCAAACTTTGAATAAAGGAAAATTCAGAGAAGTTGTGTTTTTTATAAATTAGATTTTATTATTATCAAAACAGATTTATTTTAGAATGTTCCAAAGGGCCAGTGTTTTTTGTAATTTTTACAGTCGAGTCGATCGGGAAGCACTTGTTCCGGATTGAGTGTTGTGTGCGGGAAGTGTCATTTTGAAGGTTACGAGTACAAAAAAGTAGAGATGGGCGAATATCAAATTTCTCGAATTCGAATATCGAATACGAATATTAATCAGATCTCGAATATTCGAGGTACTCGAATATTCGAATACTCCTAAAAGTTAATTTATTTATTATTAATAATTATTTAATTATGGCCTTTTCATTATTTGAATGAAATTGTTAAGATAAAATAAAATTAAAATAAAAAAGAAAAAGACGAAAGCTTCCTATGTTGGCGAAAAACAAATTTGAAATATGGTATGTCTTCATGGGTTTGAAACAAAATATCTTTGTTATTAATAACTTTAAAGTATTGTAATTGCTTTAAGTTTATGTACAAATGATAAAGAAAAACATAGTCAAAAATTGAGGTCAACATATGGCGCGATATTCGAAGTATTCAAATGTTCGCTATACTGACGTTAATATTCGAAAATCTCGAATATCGAATAATGTCAATATTCGCGGTATTCGACTATTCGCGGATGATATTCGCCATCTCTACAAAAAAGTCATTTGAACGCACCAAAATGAATTTCGCCTAAAAGAATAATACAATAATTGTTGATTTATTCAAATAAATTTTTAATATTAATTTGTACACATATGTTTTTTGGCGTGCTGAATCTAATGGCAGAGTTCCCAAATATATATCTCTTCTTAATTTTAAAAATCGCCCTAGGAATTTTTCTATGAATATTTTAGCAAAGTATAAATATAAAAAAAATTGAAACTTTGTTAATATATCAATTAAAACACGAGGAATTAAAAGTCACTGAAAGCATCTGCGTACCTTGCATAGTTTTTTAGATATGGCCTCGAGAAAAATTCGGTGTTCTAAATTTATACCTCGTTTTAAATTTTGTTGAATAAAAAATGTACTGTAGAATGTAGAAAATTCCCCTAAATTCAATGGAGAAGTCCCCAGGATTATATTCAATCACGCTTTTGATATGTGGGCAATTTATCTTGACAGAATTTTGTAACCGCTTACATCATAAGTTCATTATCAAGTCGCTAACTTTCTGTTGTCTCTGATCTGTCCAACACGGTAAGAGAGTGTAGGTAATGTAGAGCACGTACCTTACCGACTGCCCACCTGCGGTCGAATTAATTACTTTTTTCTTTTGGTTTAATTTGTGAATTGGTTGTTTGATCAAAGATATGTTTAAACGGTTGCAAAAACACTGTTTACGAAATTGAATTGTATAAATAGTGTAGACACAACTTCAATTATTATGAATAATTATGGCTACACTCTGTCCCATATAATAATACAAGACAAATAAAGAGATAATTATGATGTTGTTTCATTAGAATTTAAAACTAGTTCAAAAGTAAATATTGTTTTAAATTTTATTCTGTATCATTCAGAAATTGAATAATTACTGAATTATTCGTATACAAATTCCTATTGTACAGAGTAGCATAAATAAGCAAGAAAATAATCTAATTCAAATTTAAACTTTGAGAATTTAAAAATAAAATAAATTAATAAATATATCATCACGCCTTTTACCCATTACTGGGTGTGGCACTCTGCTTAAACAGATCTCGATCTGATATATTTTTTCGCGTGAAGTGCGGTTATCAGCCGTCAAATCACGGTCCCCAAAGATGTTAGTGGTGGGGGAGCCACAGAGGTAGATTTAAATTGGTGAAAATTGTTTGTCGGTTGTGGGAATCGAACCAGGGTTCTCAAGATCCACAGGTCGACTCGATACCACTGAACCACCTACCCCATTTATATCTTGTAAATTTAAAAAGATATTGAAATTTTATATAAATCAGTGTACTTTTCGTGATCTATTTACCATATGACAAAATATAGAAAATTTTTAAATGTATATAATATTTGTTTAAATGGTCCCTAATCAATATTTCAAAAAGTTGAGAATGGTGGATCCTTATCCTTATCTTCAAATTTGTATAATTTCGATTCTCGGGATTCAAGTATAAAACCCGGTAGAGACTGATGAGCACGATAGAAATTATTACAAACTTTTTTTAGAAGAAACGCTTTGTTGAAATTGACCTAAAATTAAAAAAAATCTAATCTAAAAACAAATCCGTCTTAATATAAACTGTAGAAATTCTGTAGATGTCCTACAATTACAATTAATTTCCTGTTGTGCATCATAGCAAATAAATAAATCATAATTAAATTATTATAATTATCTAAACTTTTTTTAATAATTAGACTACGATTTACTTAAACCTATCCATATTGAATTAATGAATGATCTTGCTAATATATCTCATTACTTAATTCAACACCACCAAACAAACAACTATCGAAATATCGAAATCATAGCGTTCCAATTACCGAAAACGAAACCGCTTAACACCAACACCGCACCCAAGTGTTCCAGTTTATGCGACAGCTACGCGACACTTTCGGACACATGGAAATCACTTTCCTCGGACTTGCTTGGAGGCTGAACGGGACCTACGTGCACACGTCCCCCGCGGCAAGGCTTCTGTGGAGGCGACACGCAAATTTGGGAATCTTACTCACGTGGTTTTGGTATATAATGATGCAGGGACTGCTGGAAAGTATCAGTTCGAGTAAACAGTTCTAACAGCAACATGTTTAAGGTGAGAAAAAAGACCTCATAACTAGTTTTTTTTTTTAATTTAAAAGTAAATTCGTTATTAATTGATTAATGTTGTGCCTCAGCAATAGAACGTTTTCCCAGATATTAAAAAGATTCAAATTTTTCTAATTAAAACTTTTAAAAATTATTAATTAGATAATTCGATCTTCAAGAATTATTTTTAATTGTAATGTTTATAGTTTCATCTTGAATTCACATATAAAAACTTATTTCAAAT
This sequence comes from Pterostichus niger, assembly GCA_947425015.1. Taxonomy (NCBI): domain Eukaryota; kingdom Metazoa; phylum Arthropoda; class Insecta; order Coleoptera; family Carabidae; genus Pterostichus; species Pterostichus niger. Next base: position 37,383,330 of record OX380336.1, on the reverse strand, counting down.
CCCTTTATCTGTAACTGTATCATTATTTATTTATTTATTTATATAACAACAAAGACAAAATTAATTGTCATTCATGCACTTGGTGAGACTAGGTATAATAAAAAATATTGGTTACTAACTGTGCTGGCCGGCCTCCGACGATGCCCTCATAAGGTGACTCGGAGGCTGAATTTTGTGAGACTTTGCCTAGAGTTTAATTAATATTTTTTTTATTATTTATTTATGTTACGCTGTATAACAGAATCTGAATTCCAATTACAGTACAGGGTTCGCACTCACCGAGCCGCAGTGTAGTAGTTTATATAATTTTTAGCTTGAGTGAGATTCAAACTAGCTATCCACACCACCGTGCTGTATCTATTAATGATCAATATATTAATTTGAACTTTTATTTTTCTTGAGTACTTTATTACAATTTTGATAGTCTGTGCTCAGAATAATTTACTTTGGTATTTTTATGTTATTTTCATGCATACGTACTTGTTATTATAAAATAGTATATTGTAATACTAGTGAGGAAAGGGTTTAATTGCAAAATGAGTACGAAAGTTGGAGCGATAGCAAGTGTTCCAATAGTACGAGTTTTGCAATGCTCCTTTCCCACGTGTGTTACATTTTTTCAATATTAAACTTGAAAATAAAAAATATTAAATAAAACTCTAGGCAAAGTCTCACAAAATTCAGCCTCCGAGTCACCTTATGAGGGCATCGTCGGAGGCCGGCCAGCACAGTTAGTAACCATGGACGCGTTTCGCTCTTGTTAGAGCTCATCAGCATGGTATAACTCACTTCTTCACCTAGTTCATGTGAAGAAGCTGGTGACGAAGAACTGTGCCAGCAGAGACGACGATGCCCTCATAAGGTGACTCGGAGGCTGAATTTTGTGAGACTTTGCCTAGAGTTTTATTTAAAGGACAAAAAAAGTAATTAATCTCCATATTTAAGTAACAAATTATGTTTGTTGTTTAGTTCGCAGTATTCGCCCTCTTCGTGGCAGTAGCTCGTGCTGGAGTCCTGGACTACTCGCACGGCTACGCCGCTCCCGTAGTAACTAAAATCGCCGGTCCTGCCGCCTCCAGCCACGCTAGCTTCACCCAGCACACAGTAGCTCACCAGGCCGCTCCCATCGCCCACTACGCTGCCGCTCCCGTGGCTCACTACGCTTCTGCCCCTGTGGCTCACTACGCCGCCCCCGTGGTCACTAAGACCCTGGTAGCCGCCCCGGTGCAGAAGACTGTTGTTGATCACTATGCGGCTCCTCATTACGACTTCGAGTACGCTGTGCACGATCCCCACACCGGTGACGTGAAGGAACAGAAGGAGACTCGCAAGGAGGATTCCGTCCATGGAGTGTACTCTCTCATTGAGCCTGATGGTACTCGTCGTGTTGTTGAGTATACTGCTGATGACCACAATGGATTCCAAGCTGTTGTTCACCGTGAACCTGCTCAACATCCCGTTGCTGTGAAGGCTGTGAAGACTATTGCTGCTCCGGTGTTGAAGTATGCTGCTCCTGCACTGTCTTATGGACATGCTGCACCCGCTTATGCTTCTTATGCCGCCCCCGTTGCTCATCATATCTCCCACCACTATTAAGCGATCAACTCGGCCTTGTTGTAAATATTTATTGTCTTTGTTTAATTATATTTATGTATCAAATGTTTATAAAATGAAAAACAAAAAAATATATATATATTTTTCTTTTAAAATTTTTATTCTCTTTCCTCCAGAAAATAAAAACTATTTAGTTATACAGGGTGTTTCACAACTTAGAGCAAAAATTTAAAGGGCATATTCTGTACGACGTGCTGATCATGAAACAAAAAGAATTTTTTTTAAATTCGAAAAATTAAGGGTTGTTTACCTAAAACATTTTTTGTAGTACTGCACTGGATTCGCTTTCCTATTAAACACAAACAATGAAGTAGGTATCAACTACGAAAGAACAATTACACAATTCAATTATTAGCAGTTATTTATAATAGAATTTTATTTAATTAATAACTTTAACATAATCATCCACCCAGTGGCAGTGGCAACGAATAATTTTGAACTAGGAAACATGGAAAATAGTTTTGCGATTTAAAAAAAAATTCTTTTTGTTTCATGATCAGCACGTCGTACATAATATACCCTTTAATTTTTTGCTCTAAATTGTGAAACATCCTGTATATTATCACACTTAACAGAAATATTCCAAAATATGTAAGACAGTTTAATTTATTTTTAAGTGTTTGTATATGTCACGATTAATGTAGTGAATAAGAACATTTATAAAAGCAACAGCAATTGGGAAAGCAACTCAACTACAAGTAAGTCAGTCCTAAACTTGAACTGCATTTTGGAAAGAAGCAACAAAGTGTGGTTGAAAAAGTCACCCAACACTGATTTTACTTTGAAATTGGGGAGTCCTCTGGACGTTTTGTGTACCGTGGCGTCGGCTGATTTGCATTGCACTATGTCTTTCATTTAAGGTATAAGCAGATCAGTCCAGCTCTTGCCAGAAACTGTGCGGAGTGTAGTGTATTGTCTTTATGTCTAGGGTGCATGGTCCGGCCTCGCGATTCTGTTCGGATATTGAATCATTATTATTCAATACTTAGCAGAATGTAAATAAACCAGGATTGGCTCTAGAACCCGCCATGTATCTCTAACAGAACAGAACAGAACAGAAGAGAAGTGTTTGTATATGTCACGATTGCTAAGTAAGTCTTAGGTTTTTTTGTGTCATAAGGCCTTGAAAATCATCACTTATATAAATAAATATATCATACAGATGCTTCATACAAAAGTTTTAAACAACTACGAGTATATTATCAATTGTTATTTTTTGAATAATTTATCTTGAACATAATTTAGAAACGAAAATATATGAAATAAATTTAGCATGTAATGAATAAAAGCATCAAAATATATTTCCAATGTTTGGCTAGTAATAAATCATCAGTAAATATGGAAAAGACAAGATAAAAATTTAAATAGCTCGAACGATGTCCCTAAAAAAGCAAGAACACACAACAAACAATAGCAGCAATAAAAAAACAACACCTCCGTTCTACTTCCCAGAGAGTGGAGTCCGCACACACTCCGCTATTGTCCACATTCGCGCTATTCTTCTCACGTGATTGATTCGCCGGCGGTCTGAATCGCTGCTATAAATTCTAAGCCGCCGCTGACCACCGCTAGAATTACTCCGATGTGGTGAGTGCAATTGGCAGGCTACTTTTTTAAAAATGAGCGCGGCTGAATGTGAAAAAACTGCACGAGCGAACAATATATAAATCTAGGTTTTAGCTCCGGTTAAACTCCGGACGCTGGGACTGGGAGTCCGGTAGGGAGATTATATAGTGTCCGGCGAGAAAATGATGTCTGTGTGCGGGTTTTTTAAATCACTAGTCAATGTCGCCGCCATCCTACCAGGATGCATATTTGCAAACACTACCATACTATATTGCTAATATCAAAAACAATTTTTATTTTATTTATTTAATTCGACACTGAAATGTCAAATTAAATAAATATTTCTCAACCAGAAATTGTTTTAATTAATAAATGAGAGTTCTAAAAACTTTTATAATTAGTAAAAATAAAAAATGTACAATTGCAGACTAAAGCTCTTTGCAGTCAGTTGCTAATGGATGTACATATATTTTCCCTCAATTGAGAGAAGAAAGTGATACTTTTCATCCCTAAGGAAAAAAGTAAATTTTTCTTCGTTAGGGAAGGAAAGTGAAGGTATATCCATGGCAACCAGAAAACAACGGTATGATTTGACATTAGGTGATATCGTCTGACAATTTTACTTTTTGATACGATAGTGAAAATAGTTATTTGTGTATAAAGAGCGTAAAGTAATACTTTGTTACTCGAACGCGGTAATTGCAGAGCGGGCCGAAGACGAGAGCTGTTTCTGTTTTGTTTGTATCCCTGGTAACTATTGAAATAAGCGCACATTTAATATCTTTTTCGCGCGTTGCCATTGGAAACGCGCGCATTTAACATCTTTTTCGCGCGTTGCCATTGGAGCCGCGCAAAAAAGATATTTTTCGATTGTTCCATAGAAAACATCAACTTTACGATGACGAATGAGAGCGTAATTGTTAACTTTTTATAGCAATCGTAGAAAATAGTTAGTGTGTATTAAGAGCGTAAAGTAATACTTTGTTACTCGAACACGGTAATTGCAGCGCGAGCCGAAGGCGAGAGTTTTGAACTCATGTGTTGTATTATATATAACTCTAGTAGACTGTAATTGCAATTAATTTTAATATTTGATCGTAGCAAACATTTTATGTGTAACTATAGTTGAAAGTATATTTGCATACTTCAACTAGTTGTAGTACGAGCATAGCTCCAGTCTGCAAACAGCAACTTTCAACCACTAATATGTTACGTTTGTTGAAATTCTGAAATGATGTATATTTTGTATGAGCACATCCTGGTTGGATGTGATTTGTATGTACCGTCTGGTGTCCAGTGGTGGCCAGCGCCAGTGCTACCCTTGCATTCGCTGACTAAGCGGCCAAACCACCCCGAAAATACTTTCCACACTTTGTTTGCAATCCGACTTACTCTACAGTCATGGTGGTCACAGACACTTAGAACAGCTCTTTATTCTTATATAAACATTTATTAATTTATTAATATTCTGCTTTATTCTGTACATGAATTTTTAGCGTTAATAACAACTTTTTATATTTTTTGATTACTTATACAGTGTGTTTCAAAATTATTGTATATTTTAGGATGTGTATTATTTGAAAAATATTTTTTTCGGAAATTTGCAAAAAAATGCACATTTGCAAACATTTAAACATTTTAAACATTCAACATAGAAAGAAGTGTTACTTAATTTCAATTAAATAAATAAATTATTACACCTTATATGTTAATAACAACTTTTCATATTTTTTGATTACTTATACAGGGTGTTTCAAAATTATTGTATATTTAAGCGTGTGTATTATTTGATGTACTAACTAGAACACAAAAATATTTATTTCGAAAACTTGCAAATAAAATTGCACATTACTTGAAGAAAACATTTTAAACATTAAACATTGAAAGAAGTGTTACTTAATTTCAATTAAATAAATAAATTATTACACCTTTTACCCATTCCTGGGTGTGACACTATGCCGTAGCAAATCTCGGTACGTTATATATTTCTTTGCATGCAGTGAGGTTACCAGTCGTCAAATCACAGCCACCAAAAATTTTAGCCGAGGAAGAGCCACAAGGATAGTTTTAATGTTGTGAAAATTGTTTGTCGACTGTGGGAATCGAACCCGGGTTCTTATATCCGCAGTCTGACTCGATACCATTAAGCCACCTACTCCAATAATCAGTAGTTAGTACATCAACCCCGTTTCGGAAAAAAGTCTTTTTACGTTGTAATAAATTTACCCATAACTAAGTGTGGCACTCGCCGTAGCAAATCTCGATAAGTGATATATTATAGTTATAGAATACGCCCACTAGTTTAATATGAACAATAATGAAAATATAAGTATGGCGAAATAAAATCCAGGCTGCAGACTAACTGTGGTCCCTCGCATTTTCGTATCATATTCACGGGAAATGAAAGAGCAAACGCAAGAGAAAAACCGAACAGCTCCAGGGTTGTAAGGGATGAAGTGGGTGGGAGAGACAGACAAAGGGAACAGTTCGAGTCCGGCTCTGGAGCACAGCTCTGCTTAGTGCTGACATCTGTCCGCGCGCGGTGACGTTACGACCGCGAATCCACAGTTTTTAGGATTATTAAATTGCCACCGTACTAAGAAAAAACATGTGAAAGACAAAATTAAATAATTTGCATTTCGGTGATTGCATTTCTAAATTCTAACCCAAATCATAGAAAAACCAATATCTTTGTTACATTTGTTATTGTTAAAAAGACCTATTACACAAATTATCCATTTGTTTTATAAATTAACCAAATATATAGTTATTCTATCAGTCATTTAGTAAAAATATATTTTGAACAGAAAATTAATTCCAATTATAATATAGAAGACTTAAAATGGAAGTCGAACCACATAATAGTATTTTTTTAAGTTGAAATTAACAAGAAATATGAATTTTCATAAAAATAATAAATATTGTCGAATATATAAATATATAGATTTTTTCCTAACCGTTTTTGGAAGACTAATTTTTAGAAATTATTTTCTGTTCTTATTTGAACATATTTTAATGTTTACCAATTTATTACAATACTTCCAACCTTTAACTTCAAAAATATATACAATAGATAATATATTTTATTTACAATAATAGTATTAACTTTTTATTCAACCATGATGGAAAGTATGCTATTTCAGAAATTATTCAACAACGGAACGTTTTCATTTCCCGAGCTACAATCGTTTATATTACCTTCCCGGTTATCCCCAATTTCCGCCTTCTATGTAAATGATACTTTACAGGCATTTATGGTAACTAAGTAAATGGGTAATTACAGTGCGTAGCTCTGTAAAATTTTATAGGCTCATAGAAGAGAAAAAACTAATACAAACTAATTAAATGTTATTACTTGCAGCATTTGCAATATTTTGTAATTTTTTAACTACAAGAAAATCGTCATTGGAATCTTCGTCGGGCATTAAATCCGTTATTTCAAATTATTTATTTCTAGAAGTCTAGAAATAATTATATTTTAAAAAGATCCGTATTCGGGTGCCAACTTCAAACCCAATTAGGAGCATGAATCAATCTAATTAATTGACTTATTAAAAAATACTAATAACATATTAGTATAAATACAAAAGTTGTGTAAACAAAATACGGGCAAAAAGAAGTATTCCCACAGAATTACCATAATAAACGCTCTCTCCAAGTAAACACAAACATATCAGGGTAAAATCAACCCCTCAAGTAACAAGTAGCACATCTAAGTTACAATACACACAAATTCATCCCTGTTCTTCAAACAGGTGCTCAGCAGGTATACATTGCGTGGGAGCTGCGGTCTCCGGGGCGATAACATCATCCGAGGGTGCTTCGCCCTCGAGCCACCTCTCCACACCCCGCACATTTCATCTCACCAACCCTCAGTGACTTTATTCTGATCGGAGGTAGAGCATATCATCTTGCTACTTGTTCTATACTTGTCGATCGCTTCTTTATATTTGTTCTTTTATTTCGCTTGTTATTCGAGTTGGCTGCGATCTTGTTGCAAGTGATAGGAACAGAGATAAGGTTTGTTTGGAGAAGGCATTAGAGTGGTTTGTTACTGGAGGGTGTATGATTTTGTGTGGAAGTTGGAATAGAATTTCAAGTGTTGCAATGTAAAGAAATTATAGATTATATAACATGTATTTTGGCAATAATAAAATGGGGTAGGTGGCTCAGTGATATCGAGTCGGTCTGTGGATCTTGAGAACCCTGGTTCGATCCCAACAGCTAACAAACAATTTTCAGCAAATTGAATCTACCCCTGTGGCTGCTCGTCTACTAACACCTTTGAGAGCCGTGATTCGACGGCTGGTAACCACACTTCACGCAAAAAAATATATCACTTACAGAGATCTGTTTACAGTGCCACACCCAGTAATGGGTAAAAGGCGTGATGATATATTTATTTATATTTTGGCAATAATGGAGAATATGATGGACTACTCATCATTTGATAAGTTTTGTGTATCAAATCAGACTGTGGATTTAAAAACATTAATATTATTCCTGTGGTCCTCCCCCCACTTTTGGAGGTAGTGATTTGACGCCCGGCATACGCACTTCACGCGCATAGATACAGGATGTTTCAAAATGCAAAATTAAGGATATATATTATTGAATGTACTCATTACAAATCAAAAAGAATTTTTCTGTAAAACAAGAATAATTTCACATTACTTAAAACAAACATTTTTCGTGCCACTGGTGTGATAGGTTATTGTAATGAATAAAAATTAGTAAACTGTTACACAAATAAATAAATATAAATATATCATCACATCTTTTACCCATTACTGGGTGTGGCACTCTGCGGACGCAGATCTTGGTAAGTGATACATTTCTTCGCGTGAAGTGCGGTTACCAGCCGTCAAATGACGCCCACCAAAGATGATAGTGGAGGTGGAGTCACAGGAGTAAATTTAATTTGGTGAAAATTGTTTGTCGACTGTGGGGATCGAACCAGGGTTCTCAAGATTCACAGGCCGACTCAATACCACTGAGCCACCTACCTCAATCATACTTTTATAATTAAAATACAGTCAGCAAAACTTAAGGCAGATTTTAATATATCTACTATTTATTTTTGAAAAGGTATACATATAATAATACTAAATAGAATTGAATGAAATGAAGCTTTTGTTATAATTAATAAACTGAAATTTCCTTTTACAAAATGTTCCTGCAACTAATAATAAAATAACTCTCCATTCATCTGAAAATCTAATTTAGCAAATATTTCACCGACACAGCGACATGACACAAGGACATATCGCAACGTATAACGTAACATCGAGTATAAGCCGCGTGGAATGGTGGAACACGAACACTAGAGCAGTTCTCTGCATAATATAGTCTCAATCCAATTGTGATGTGTTCACAATGAGTTGCCGGAGCCAGGGACTCGCTCCCGGACCTATTGTTACTCGCTAACTTCAAATGAATAAATTCTGCGACACATCGCACAGCGCACACTGTTAGCGAAAACTGAAAATTTCTCCTCAGAACTTTTATTTGGTATGAATTCATTGACTGGTGTTTTAATGACTCGTCTGTTTTCGATTCAAGCTTTAAATGGGTGCAAAGTTGGAGTGTACATTTTTGGCGAGTTTATGTCTACTATTTTTTTTAATACTTATTTTAGTTTTAAGTGCGCGAATTGATTTTTTTATAATAGGCACAGACGTCGGACAATAAAACCTATGGATTTGAGAACCCTGGTTTGATCCCACAGAGGACAAACAATTAAATCTACCCCTGTGACTCCCCCCTATTAAGATCTTTGGGGGTTGTGATTTATCGGCTGGTAACCGCACTTCAGCAGAGTGCCACACCTAGTAATGGGTAAAAGACGTGATGATGTATTTATTTATAAGACTATTTCTAGTAGACTGGTAACCGCACTTCGACAGAGTGCCACACCCAGTGATGGGTAAAAGACGTGATGATATATTTATTTATAAGACTATTTCTAGTAAGTATTTATAATTTGAACAATATTGAAATGGGCATGCGCAGTGGCCGAGCGTGTTAAGGCAACATCTCTTAACATACTGTGACGTCACCCGAACCAAGGTTCGTCAGTTCGAATCCGCCTGTCGACAATGTGTGATTTGTCGTAAAATATAAAATACAGTTACATGTATTTATCACACTCGGGCGCTATAAGCTAGTCACTTATACGTCTTAAATAATGTAGCATTTGACTAGGAAAACCGGCAGTACGGCAGTGTAAAAACTGCGGCTCGGTGTGTCCGGTAGGCCCAGGCCAGATTTGAGCTGTAGTGCCATCAGAAGAAGAAGAATATTGAAATGATTGTAAATATTTCCCCATGTGAAAGTTTAGCAGTGTAGACAAGTTGGCGTTCGGGTGCTGATGCTGCAGACTGGATGGTGTATCTATTGGCAATGCTAACTCGTAATCCTCATTTAATTAAATTCCTGAAGCCGTGAATCGTGCACCTATAGCTGCGTCATTATCCTCCTCTTTTATTCTACATATAACCTTTCGCATACCTACTTCCGTACCACCAGTCTTACTCCCTCCAATGCCTCCTCGTACCTCTCAAGCCCTCACGACATCCAGACGAGATTTTCTTACTGAGAAATCTGAAAGACTTTAGTTTTTCAAAATGTTTAACTAATTTATTTAAAATAGATTAAATCAAATAAATATAAATATATCATCACGCCTTTTACCTATTACTGGGTGTGGCACTCTGCATAAACAGATCTCGGTAAATGATATATTTTTTCGCGTGAAGTGCGGTTATCAGCCGTCTAATCACGGCCCTCAAAAATATTAGGGGAGGGGGAGCCACAGGGGTAGATTTTAATTCGTGAAAATTGTTTGTCGGTTGTGGGGATCGAACCAGGGTTTTCAAGATCTACTGAGTCACCTACCCCATATAAATAATTTTATATATAAATTTAATATATAACATACCGGGAGTTTTTCTTATCAGTAAACATAGGGATATATCATTACCATAGTTACAGTTAAAAAGTTTGACAGCAATACATTAGAGCGTTTATTTTAAAAGCATTTTAAGTTTAAACAAATTAAATGAATTTGAATTACTTTAAATTACATTAATTAAACGTTAGGTATAAATTTAGAACCTCAAAACAATCCAAAAGTTCTTTTGTGTAGAGGTTTGTTCGCAAATTCTTCGTTTAAGAGCTCGTACATACAAATAATGAGAATTTTGGGTTGAACCAGTTCAAAAATCGAAAATTATTAAAATGTGGTTCTATATAATTCAGACCACGAGAAATCGAATGGCGCAAGGCGCATCTTCATATCTTTTTTAGTTTTTGAGTTACAGTGATTTTTGACTTTTTTTTAAGCTCAACTTTGAAAGCCTATAACTCAAAAACTAAAAGAGATATTGAAATGCGGTTTCAACGAGTGTATTTCTCGTGCGCTACTTAACTTGTACAGGTATTTTGAAAATTTTGAAAATTTTTTAATTTTTTTCTAAATTTTTCTTCCTCAATATTTCAAAAACTTGAAAAGATAATGAAAATCTGAAAACACCAGTGAATTTCTCTCGTAAAAATACATAGGTATGCAAATTTTTACAACAAAGTTCGCACGGATAAATTTTTTATTACAAAAAATCGAAAAATGGCTAAAATTCGTAAAAACACCAAGGGGTACCCCTTAAGAAATCTTTAAAAAACGGCCATTTTCGATTTTTTGTAATAAAAAATGTATCCGTTCGAATTTTCTTCTGAAAATTTGCATACCTATGTATTTTTACGCGAGGAATTCACTGGTGTTTTCATATTTACATTATCTCTTCAACTTTTTGAAATATCGACAAAAGAAAATTTCGAAAAAAATTGAAAAATTAAAAAATTTTCAAAATACCGGTACAAGTTAAGTAGTGCACGAGAAATACACTCGTTCAAACCGCATTTCAATATCTCTTTTCGTTTTTGAGTTATGGCGTCTCAAAGTTGCGCTTTAAAAAAAGTCAAAAATCGCTGTAACTCCAAAATTAAAAGAGATATTGAAACGCGGTTTGAACGAATGCATTTCTCGTGCTCTAAACTATATAGAACCATATAATAAAAATTTTGACTTTTTGAACTGGTTCAACCAGAAATTCACATCTGCATGTATATATGTCAAAATTCTGGTCATTCTTGGCCATGGCAGTTCTGCAATAGCAGATCCTAATAAACTACACATTTTTAGCTGTTAAGTACAGTAACTAGTTGTCAAATCACAACTACCAAAAAAGAATTTTATTTAGTTTAAATAGGAATTTTAATTCAATAACTGTTCAAAATTACCTCCATTTACCTGTAAACAATAGCCTAAACGATTATAAAATGAATTTAAAGCATTATTTATTTGCTCTGGAGGAATCTCATGCGATGCAACACTAATTCTACGTTTTAATTGTTTTACATTCATTCTACCACCATTATAAAATTTACTTTTTAAGTGGCCCCAAAGAAAAAAATCGTTTGGCGCAAGATCTGGTGACCTTGCAGGCCACTCTACTTCTGCACCTCGTCCTATCCATCGTTGGGATAATATTTGGTGCAGATAATTTCATACATTTTGTTGGAACCACACTTCCTCAATATTTACTCAATATTACTCTCTCTTGTAACAACTCTAAATAATTTTCCCCATTTAAATTTCCATTTTTATAAAAACGCCCCACTATTTGATCCCCTATTAACCCGGTCTAATTTTGAAAGAGGTCAGTTTTATTACTTTGACAACTATAGATGACAGCAATGTTTACTTTTAAAATGAACGCTCTAAAGCATTGCTGTCAAACTTTGTAACTGTAACTATGGTAATGGCATATCCCTATGTTTACTGATAAAAAAAAACTCCCGGTATATACAAATTTAATAAACATTATTGTTTAAAGAAATTATAAATTTATTACGGATAATTAAAATTCATATAGATAAATAAAAATATTTTAATATTTCAACAATTTATAAAATAAATAAATATATGATCATTCTTTTTACCATCACTTGATGTGGCAAATTGAATAATCGGTAACATTTTTTGTTGTAATTTATAATAGATAATTATCTGATTCATTTTATACCACGATTTGAATTGTTTTTAATCATCCGTTATCTAAATTTTTAATTTACTCCTAAACATGTTACGGCTCGAAAAAGAAACAGCATCTTCAAGACGAAATGTCTCACTTTCTTTCCCTTCATGGGACGATTTGAGGTTATTATTTTTAATCACCCGATTGAACTTTTACGAATATATCAAAGTAGTTCGATTACTGCTAAAACCTGTAGGTCCTTTGAATAATAATTTACATTAATTTCTTGTTAGTTAATCTAATAAATACATCACTTCTGTAAGTATATAAACATCCATGGGTAGCCATATTTGACAGCAGGTTATAGCAAATATATAAATAAATAGCTTCTAGTAGATGAGAAATAGTACAAATAATACACAATGACAATTCTAGTAAAAAAAACAAAAACTCGACAAACAAAACTACACTCAACCAAGCTATCAACAATAAATTATAGTAACGCACTTCTATCATACAATACCCATACAACCCCATAGTCTAACATTACATTAACCCCCTCAAACCCTCTTACACACACAGAGCCATACACAACTAACCCTATTATAATATATTCAATTCTCTATAGTTTCATTTGTCCTCCTATTATAACCCTGCACACACGCACACACTGTCACAGTAGCGGGGTACAAAACCCGTGGGGGTGGAGCTTAACTGTGTTGTGACGTCACCGAGGGTGGAGTTAAACGCGAGGGAACGCGAGATGATTGGAGGATGTAACAAGAGGAGGCAGCCAACGATGATCGGCACTGTTGCAGACGGGAGGATACGCTCTGATACCGTAGCATTATCGTGATACGGTGGCGACTGAACGGATGTGGATGATATTAAGTAAGGGATGGTCCGACGGCTGGCTTAGTTAGTGGCGGTTTGTGAATGTGAATGAAACTGAGACAGTGTCAAATATAAGTGCTTTTCAAAACTATTTAAATTGTATTTAACAAGTGCAAAATTAATCACGGACATATAGTTTTACATACAATCAGCAACTCTAAACAATTGTAAGTAACTAAATATAATAATAAATGAAGTGATTACTTGAACATTTATGTGGGAAACTTGAAAAGATTACATTACAATTTTATATTGGACATATTTTTCAACAGTAGTTCATCGGTTTCATATCTCGCGTTTAACAATTGTTAAAATAATTTTGAGATTTCTCAAGCATCTCAAACAAATTGTACCTATTTATTTTTGAAGATTCTTCTTATTTCTAAATAAACTACTAAATACAGTGTTTGTTAGAAACTGGTAATTGTTGACCATCTTTACAAGGAAGTCACCAGAATTTCTCAAGTACATCTGAAAGACTATATTGTATTAGATCTTCAATTTTTTACATAGAATATTTTTAAAAGAAACCAATAGATTGTTGTTCATGCCAGCACATTTTAACAAACCAATCTTGAAATTGCTACTACAACTAAAAGAAATTACTAAATTGTTACACAAAAAACTTCAAGAATAACATCTATAAATTCAACTAAGTTATGTATCTTCTTTTGATGTTAGATCCTCAACTTCTTGAGTGTAACATCTATTAGATTTCTTGCAAAGATCATCTATTATTGTACAAATTGCAAAAAGAAGAATTTCGCCCATCTTGTAAAGAATCTGGCACATTTCACCAAACCAATTTTGAAATTGCTTTTACAAAAGATTCGATTGGATTGTTCAAGATCTTCAGATTCAACCTAGTAATGTTGTGTTAAGTCCTCTTCGTCTCCGTGCTCTAAGATTCTCTTCGCAATGAGTCTCCCCAGCGGCGTCGGCGTCGACATGTCCACCCTAATGTCCCAACACCCTGTCCTAGGCGCTTTACCCCCTGCGTTTTTCCTGCGAGCCTCGGAACGCTATCAGCGAACCCCCAAGTGCGCGCGATGCCGTAACCATGGAGTAGTGTCTGCTCTGAAAGGACACAAACGCTATTGTCGGTGGCGGGACTGCGTGTGCGCCAAGTGCACCCTCATCGCCGAGAGACAGAGAGTCATGGCCGCCCAGGTGGCACTCAGGAGGCAGCAGGCTCAAGAGGAAAGCGAGGCCAGAGAGCTGGGGCTGCTGTATCCCGCCAGTGGAGGACAAGTGCAGGAGCAGGAGATTATGAGGCCTGGGGGGTATCCAGATGGAGAGCCTACTAGTCCAAGTAAGTCAGAAATATCTTTGTAACTTAAGACATTCGCTGAATAATTATTTTTCATCGGTAATGTGTGAAGTACTGTCCTATAAATGTGGCCAAAAGAAATATTTCTAATACCAAGGGTTGAAAGTAACATGTTTGTTTACGGAACAAGACTAAAGATTGTAGTACAAGCGTCGCGTGAGCTGCGACTAGTCGATGTCTGCAAATATACTTTCAATCTGAGATGTACACAGTATTTTCTCTACCATCTTTTTATTTACTACAAATTTTTTAAAGTAGGTAACTACAAAAACAAACGAAATAAAAATGTAAAACATTTCTAGTTAATTATGAGGAGTAAGTGATGCTTTAAGGTCGAAGGTTTTGTTTGGGACACGAGGCGCAACTGTGTGTTGATGCACGCGAAGCAAGACAAGATGAGAAATAGAAAATAATAATAATCTTAATAAAAAATAAAATAAACACTTGGCTATGTTTCACAAAATTTATTTTATTTTTTATTAAACCTTGTTTCACCAAGTGTTGAATGACAATTAATTTTGTCTTTGTTGTTAAATAATAATCTTTATTGAGAGTCTTTCTCAAAGACTCCACCGAACCCATCAACCTCGACTCATTTTTGATCAACAATATTGATCTCGCATGAAATTTACTCGTCTTGTTCCCGCGCGAGAATCCCACGAGAGTTTCACTATAACTAAAACTAAACGACATTGAATTCTTAGTCTCAACAGAATTTGCAAATTTTTACCGATTTAATTTTAAGGTATGCATTAAGTTTTTGTACAACTTCATACCTCGTTTAGATCTTAAGATATAGCCTCGGGAAAGTACAAAATCTAAAATGAGTAAAATAGCCTCGGAATAATGAGTAAATTTTGGAAAAAAATTACTTCTCCGGAGTATAATTTAAAAACTAAACAAAATATGGAAATGAGCTTAACGATATTAAATTCCTCGTCTCCAAATTGACTTGAAAGCAAATTTTCAGTACATTTTTAGCAATTTAATTGTGAGATTGTTTTCTCTAAAATTCTTTCTCGTACGAATATTACAACAAAAATTTACATACATGTTTATTTTGATCTGCTGAATCCAATGGTACCTTAAATGCTTATATCATCCGGTTTTTGATATATTTTCACAAAACTGCTTTCAGACAATTATTTTTTTAAATATAGAATTTAACGATTATTTAATTATAAGATATTAAAACACGGCAAGCGTGATAATAGTGTGCATTCTACGGGTTTAGGATTTGTTTATTTCAAATATGAACGAAGCAAACATTATCAGAACAAACAAAATCAGAATAATTTGAGGTATAATATAACGGTTTGTATGTGTAAAACATAGATTCTACGAGAATTAGATTTGTTTGTTTGAAATGCAAGCGAAGCAATTTTTGCATTTATAATTTGGATGTTACTTCGGATATATACCCTGTCGGTAATATATTTATTAGATTCATCCTACAATAATTAACAATCCTCTTTTGGTATACAACTTTCGTTTCATCCACATTCATAATTCCTTTCATACATTCTGGTTAATTGCATTCCCTTCCCTCGTACAATTAACAAATCTCCAGTCATATCCATTAATTTGTTAAAAAATGTTCGAACTAATTGTATATTTATTCACCATGTACGTAAGTAGTTCAACTAGATTCTTTAGTAAATTCTAAGAGTTACAATTCGCATGTATCCTCCCTCCTTGTACAAGTTTCGGTCATTAGTTGGTCAAAAAATCCTTACAAAACATAACAACCCTGTGTATCGTTTTGAAGAGCAATCGACGCTAAACATCACTCCATCTGAGACGAGGGGTCGCTAGAAGAGAGCAATTATAAAGTCGCGTTATAATTTGGCGTGTGCCGAACGCGAGACTCGTTAGAGTGCTCAGAACTCGAGATTTAAGTTCCCCAGCCCTCGTAAGCTGCGCTTTTTGAGCTTATGTTGAGTGCGCGAGTTAGTTTTACGTGCGGTTGTGTTTTGGCGGATTGTGGTGGATGGTAATTGGTTAGTTTTGTTTCGATGCTGAGATGTTTGTTTACATCGGAGGTATTTGTTTTAGGAAGAGTTGGCTATTGTTTTCAGTGTAAAGATATCAATATGGCACAATGTTTCTCATACTTAAAATAAAAAAGTTATAGATATACGAGTATACTCCAAATAAAATTGGTAGAAAATTTAGTTCTTTATAATTATTATTTTAATGTGTTTTATAGGTAGTTGTTAAGAGTTGTAATTTTTAAACATTTTTGACTATTTATTATTTTAATTTGTGACTAATTATATTCAGTTTTTTTAAACAATTTGTTTTTGTCAATTATTAGACGTTACATATACCTGAAGAAGGCGATGGTTATCACCGAAACGTTGGAATTGTAACAATTTAAAAAAAATTAGACTGATATTCCAATTATCCAAGTGTCTTCTTTATAATTATTATTTGTAGTGTTTTTCTCTAAAAGAATTTAAAAACTTTTTATAACAAAAAATATACGATCCATATTTTATGTAATCATACGCATGATATCTTATTATCTTTAAGATAGTTCATCTCCACATTAATTTAATTGGAAATTCTTTTATGTATTCCAGCCTACAATGAAAATTTGGAAAAAAAAATAATAGCATAATTAAAACGATGAGTAAAATGATGTAGAGGAATAACAAGGATAAACCAGATAAAATTTCAATGGAAAACAATATGGGAAGCCAGACATGTTACAGTACCTACTCGGAAAATAAAAACTTGAAATGAAACGATAAAAATTAATCAAAACTGAGAGGTAACAAAATGATAAAACAAAAAAAGAATTATTAGCGAAGGGTAGACACACTGAATATACCGAAGCCTACTAAATTCATGTTGGATAAAAATTATAATTATAGAGGGTATGGCTTCCGCCTTTTTCCAGATGAATTTCACAACTTTGAAATCAGTATTTCATATTTTTACTTTGATGCAAATCTATATAAAGATAAACATGAAAAAAAGCAATT
The DNA here is from genome assembly GCA_947425015.1 of Pterostichus niger. Classification (NCBI taxonomy): domain Eukaryota; kingdom Metazoa; phylum Arthropoda; class Insecta; order Coleoptera; family Carabidae; genus Pterostichus; species Pterostichus niger. Next base: position 37,365,901 of record OX380336.1, on the reverse strand, counting down.
TACTAGGTTTGTTCATACATAACATCACGCTATATCCCATTAAATGGGGTAGCACGAACCCCTGAAACATTGATAGAGCATCCACTAAAAGATTCATAAAAAAAGAATCAGTTCATGTCAACATTCTCATCCTGACACACGATACTCGTTTCAACCACATTAACACTTCCTCCATACGAACTCTTTCCTTCCTCACAACCAAAATCCATCATCACGCAACAAACCTTCATTCACATCCATCCATTCGCTCCTATACACCTGTTTTGTAAATCTTCACTTACGCCCACTTCTCTAACAACGAATCTATAAAGAAATTAAGGCAGCATCGCCTCTCTCATAACTTTTCCTCTATTTCAATTTTCTGGCAAAAATTTGCCGCACTCCGTGCAAATTGAATAAGAAAACATTTTCATAGTAAAATAAAAATTCTGTTTAATCTATCGTATAAAGTACGAAATAGAATGTGACAAAATGCATCATAAAATAGACAGTTGTACGAACATTTTGATGTTTTGGGGGTTCAACACGGCCAAATTTCGCTTAAGATATAGACATTTGAAAAAGAGACTTTTTTCGAAAATGTTAAGTGTCCCTTTAATTATTTTGCGCAGTGTATATATACTAATTTAAAACATTGGTTTTATTTACTCCTTCGTAATACTATTGTGTTTGAGTGGTTCGAATTCCACTATAAGCTGCAGGTCTCCTATACTGTAATTAGTATTAAATTTATGTTGTGCAGAGTAACTGTTCTGTTAGAGATACATGTCGGGCCCTAGAACCAATCCTGGTTTATTTACATTCTGCTAAGTATTGAATAATAATTATTCAATATCCGAACAGAATCGCCAGGCCGGACCATGCACCCTAGACATAAAGACAATACACTACATTTCGCCTAATTTCTATTCTAAATGAAAGACAGTGCAATACACATCAACTGACGCCACGAGATACAAAATATATTTAACGTTTAAAAAACTAACTCATTTTCAAATAGACACTGTGTTGGGTAATCTTTTTAATGTGGGAGACATTTAACATTAGATTAGTTGATGCATCAAAGCGAAAGTCCCATAATGAAGTACATTTGGTAGGTCCTATATACTGTAATTGTAATGAAGTATTATAACAGTTCCCGTTTTACAATAATTCTGTTGCAAACAAATAAAAGACAGTTGTACATTTGAGTGGTGAAAGAAGAAAAGGTGTGAGGAAAACGTTAAGACATTTTCTCATTCTCATCATCTAGTCATTAAGCGGTAAAGGCATGCGCCAGTGGTAAAGTATAGAATATCTCGTATGTATGTGTACACTCACTCATCAACTGTTACGTCCTCGTGTGAAGCATTTGTAACATTGACTAAGATAATGGCTACGCAAACACTGACATCACCACACCGCCGCTGCAATTAGCATTCGCTCTTCATCTTCACTCTCTTCAGCAGCAATAACCGGACACCTCGCATGATGTACACGAACCGGCCCGATGCGACGCATGTCGCCAAGACCCACGCAATGCATTATAACGCAGACAACGACTAAATGCATTTGTTGTTATGTTGCGACGACATTTCTTTCTGTTTGTACTGAATGAGGAAAATACTATCGCTAGTTACGCTTGCAGAAATACTAAATAAAATGTACAGTTTTCTTACTAAGGAAGTATAGAATTTTACGGAAAACTCGCGCACGTATATTTTCCGTTGTCAAACGTTTCTAAATTGGAAAATACTTCAAATAAAAACTATGGAAGCATATCATCACGCCTTTTACCCATTACTGGGTGTGGCACTCTGCCGGAACAGATCTTGGTAAATGATATATTTCTTCGCATGAAATGTGGTTACCAGCCATCAAATCAGGGCCCCCATACATGTTATTGAAAGGTGAGCCACAGGGGTAGATTTAATTTGGTGAAAATTGTTTGTTGTCTGTGGTGATCGAACCAGGGCCACCTACCCCATAACATTTATATGATATTTAAAGTGTCAAATTTTTTTAAAAGTCATATACATTGGTAAAATTATACATTGACAAGATTTTAAATTCAGAAAAATAAATAAATTCAGAATCAAAACGTGTGTGGAAGTATTGCAGTGATAAATGGCAAAAATTTTAAAAGTTATTGTAATTATTTTGTAGAAAGACAATTTTACCAATTTTTCTTGAACTACTGTATGAATTTGATTAAATATCAATTGAAAAACAAATAGAAGACCCCTATGATTAGGGAAATGTTGTCACCTAATTATAGGCCCAAAACGTCGGCTTTTATTTGTTTTTTAAATCATATTCAATCCGCATTCCAAAAAAATTGGGGAAATTTTGTTTCTTATTTTCCACTTTCTTTCCGACATAATAAATTCAAATTATATGATAATTATTGTTAGTTTTATTTCTTATAATAGTTCAATTTAATAGTTTTACTTCTTATGATTCATTTTAAAATGAATGATCTGACACATTGCTGCCAAATTCGTAATCATGGAATTAGCAAATCGCATGTTTTACGTTCAAATAAACTTAAGATATAATTTGAATGTAATAATTTACGACAATTTACAGATTGCTATGAGAAATAAAGGAAATAATTTGACAGATTTGTCAAGGAAAAGACAGGGAGGCATATTTTAAGAAACAATTCACTTTTACAATTTGAAATTGCAGATTTCGATAGATGGTTTTTAACCATGAAATACGGCTACCAGCCGTCACAATATCCATACCCACAGATGGTTGAAAGCGGTGAGTCATAGGCCTCATTTTTATGTGCTAACTATTTTTTGTAGCATTATTCCCGGAATCAAATTAATTTCATTTTTCGTTATAACCGTTCCTTAGTATTAAATTATTTTCTTTTCACGTTAAATGTAAATGATACTTTATAAGGATTTATAGTAACAAAGTAAATGTAAAATTACAGCGCATAGCCCTGTAAAATTTTACAAGCTTATAAAAGAGACCTGTAAAATTTTACTCATAAAAAAACTAATATTAACTAATTAATAGTTATTACTTTAGCATCTGAAATATTTTGCATATTTTCTTGAACTGCAAGAATTAAATACATTATTTCAAACTATTTCTAAAATGCACGAAACTGTTTGCACTGACAGTAGTTTTTTAAAGAATAATATAATAATTATTGATTTATTTAAATAAATTGAAGGAAAACAATCAACAATAATATTTATTTGATACTATTGATGTGTTGTATAACTAATGAAACCTGACAACAAATAATTTGAGAGCGTGCGCGAGATACTTGAATACGAAATAGTTCGCAAAATACGCGTTGTCCTGGTAATGTAAATGATGAAAAAATTACGTACTTCGCGTATTGATATTAGTGAAAAAAGGAACTTTTTTTTGATAGTTGATAAAATTTATTTAATATGGCTTTTCTGTCTTTCTCCCAGGAGGAAAATTTAACTTTCGTCTCTAGGGTATCTAGGGATGAAATATATGATTTTCTGGTCGGGTATTTAATTATAAAATTTTACTCATTTTCCCAGAAATCAATTATGTTTAAAATATAATTCATCCAATTTAGACTAGAAGGTTCACCTCCTCCCAAATTTAATTAATATCCAATAAATAAAAAAATTTAAAATCAATTTCTAAACGATCTAAAAATACTCATCACAACTCCTCTTCAGTTATCGTATTCTTTCGTATTTCGTTCTCTGCTCCGTTCGATAGAAAGAGACGACTCAGTTCACTGGAAGGAAGAATTACAAGACGCATCGAGTCGCGATCAACACAGCCGTGACTCCGGCACTCCGGGCAAGAGAGACAGAACGATTGGGGGTGGTGCACGAGAGAAAGAGATGGTAGATAGCGCTTGGAAAATTGGATTCGTATCAGCTGCTGTCAATGGAGATTGGTTTCATGTCACACAATGCTGAGTGAGAGAGTTCAGGGGTGCAGCAGTGGGGGAAGGGAGAAAAGGGTAGAATGTGGAGGCTGTGGTCTTGCTATACTTTTGTTTTCTTTATAGAAAGTCGGTCTTGAACAGAATGTTCAATCACATTCGGATAATTGTTATTCCATTATTATGGACAATAGGCATGGTAATATATCGTATATTTATATCTAGTCCCGTTATGAAAATGAAATTTCTGTGGAACAATCGAAAAAAATTTGTATTAAATGCGCGCTTATTTCAATAGTTACCAGGGATACAAACAAAACAGAAACTTGTCATATTGACAGTTTACAGAACGAATTTATTTTCAGGACATATACGTTTTTAATAATAACCGTAGAAACAATTATGTGTGTATCACGAGCGTAAAGTGTCTTTGTTCCTCTTACACTATTATCGTGCTCGAGTAACAAAGTATCACTTTACGCTCTTAATAAACAAATAACTATTTTGTATAGAGAAACATGTACAACGAGTAAATTTGTTTTTATTGACAATAAATAAATACTGGCAATATTAATCTCGAACATAAATTCTGAATAATATTTAACAATATAATTGGCGTTTAGTGGGGAATGGAAACTTGGAGTCCGGACCTCCGGAGCGCAGGCTCCGGAACTCAAGAGTCTCAAGTCGCACCAGAACGACCAGTCGTTACGAATTAGTTTCTGTTCTGTTTATGCCCTGAATGATTAATAAAACCACCATATATAACGAGCGGAACAACAAAATACCAAACAGAAAATAAAATACATAAAAGTATATTATAATTGTGGCTGAATGATAACAATTTTAATATCTCGATCATAAAATTGATTCAAATCGATTCAATTATAGATTTTGATAAAACAAAGACAAAATTAATTGTCGTCCATACACTTGGTGAAACTAGGTTTAATAAAATATAAAATAAACACTTGGCTAACTTGACTTGGAGGCTGAATTTTGTGAGACTTAGCCAAGTGTTTATTTTATATTTTATAAATTTTGAATCTAGGTTCTATGAACGTTTTTGTTTATATTTCAATTTGTTTTTTATCAATTATTAATTGTTTATTTATTTTTGTTGTTGAAGTTAACAAAAAGAATCCCTTAAAATATCATTTAAAGTTTTATAAATGTGTCTTTAATTACAAGTGTATACAAAACAAGAGTTTATAAAACGAGTCACATACTATACTTTTTCTACGATCTCAAATTAAGACTACAATTAAAATGTAAACTAGTACGTTAGTACATTTTAATAACAAGAGTAGAATAAATAAATAAAATTGATTTGAATTTAAATACATTTACTATGGAAGTAAAAAATAACTTAATTCCAATTATAATAAAAGAGGCCTACAGTTTACACCCTATCATTTTTTTTGAGTGAGATTTTACCAAGCGCAGAAAGATACGCCCTTCCTTCTTCATCTTTTTTTCTTCATTTTCAGTTTTTACTATTCAGTGTGTAACTGCAATTGTGTTAAATGTATTTTTAAACAAGCGCAGAGGTGATGCTGCCTTCATTTCTTATAGATTCGTTGTTAGAGAAGTGGGCGTAAGTGAAGATTTACGAAACAGGTGTACAGGAGCGAATGGATGAATGTTTGTTGCGTGATGATGGATTTTGGTTGTGAGAAAAGAAAGAGTTTGTATGGAGGAAGTGTTAATGTGGTCGAAACGAGTATCGTGTGTCAGGATGAGAATGTTGACGGGTTCGTGCTACCCCATTTAATGGGATATAGCGTGATGTTATGTATGTATGTATGTACTTCTTACTTAATAAACACTTTCATCGTTTGGCTGTAATAACAAATAAATAATGAAAAATAAAGGTTAATTTCTGAATGTGCCGCTCGATGGTAAAGCAGGCTCGCAGCCTGGCGTCGGTGGTCAACCGGCGGTTACAGCAAGGGGGTGAAAGAGAACAAGGGGGTGCATTCAAAACAAAATACAGAAATACCCGAGTATTAACTTGGTACAAAGTCTTTTTACGCTGTGCTGCACAAATCTCTGTGAATTCACGAAATACGAAACAAAAAAATGCACACCGCAATTTCAGAGAGTAATTTATATTTCATTTTGTTGAATATAATACAGTCGGCTCTGTATTCAAGTTTTTTTTTGTGATTCTTTTTTTGGAATTTTACTGAACAGTTTTTAACAAGGTTTGCAATTAAATTAAATAAATATTTTGTTTGTAACGAACGCAGGGAAATTTTTAATTAATTGGTAAATGTACTTCAAACTTTGTGTTGCAATTTTTCACGAATACTTAATTTAATTATTATCGTTATATTACAATTATTTAATATTTTATAATTCCTAATAAATTTATATGTCTAACAAACAAAAAAATAGTAAATACAAAATTACACTTACTTGTAGAATTTTTTGGGAGATTATAAAGAAATATCGTGCAGAAAATTACACATTTTTTAACTAAATTAAACAAAAAATAGTGAAAAAAGTAAATAGGTCCTACATTGACATTGGTTTAATTTTACTTGTTTCATTTATTTAAAATATGACTTATTATTAGTTGATAAAAATAAGTAAATTATGATTTAAACTAGATATTCTTTATTTGTTTACCAGATAAAAGAATTAGGAACTTTGTTAGAAGATTGAGATATCATCCCTTAAAGTTTCTATTTACGTCCATCAATTTGATCTTAGTTAGCATATCGTCATATTTAAACGCACACATACGTAAAGAGCTACGAAACGTCAGCAAATACAAAGATGCTATTCCTAAGTTAAATATCAGCTATTTGCGATGTTCATTTGTTAATATTGCAATAGATGTCGCGTCTCCAAGGAGCGGTCGTCTGAAAGTATATTTACTCCGTCGGTGAAGCGATTCGTTGTTTTTTGTGTGAGGATAAACAATTGCAACTCGGAATTTTGTAGTTTGTTTTTTCGGGATTCATAGAAAGTTGTGTGTGTGATTTGTACTTTAAACAAACGACGGTTTAGATTTAAATTAACCGTATATTCTATCTATTTTCAACTTAATATTTCTAAAATAAACGTAAACTGAATTAGAAAAATAATACCGAATTCTATGGCACACTGATAAATATTTACAAATGTGAAACTATAGTTAGATAGCGGATTTTTCATTTAAATATTATACTCAAATAAGTGTGTATGTACATTTAAGTGTACGTGTGTCTATACGTATGTTTGTCATGCGAATCTGGTCGTTAATGAGCAACGAAATTAGAAAATTTTCTGTTTAATATTTTAAACAAATATTTGATGGTTTCAAATTATAATTAGTTTTGTTTTACTCCAAATATTAACTACAGTCTCAACCGCCAGACTTTTTCATCAACACACACAACAAGCAGAACTATTAGCACACTGCTTAAAATAAAAATGAATGGTTTAAAGTATTTTTATATAAAATAATATATAAAAGTTTGACAGCAGAAAATATAGAAAATGATCAGAGTTTTGTAAACTTAGTGGTATCAAATCTTAGGAACCTTGGTTCGAGCCCCATAACCGACAAACAATTTTCCTCCTCTACTAACATCTTTGGGTCCGTGATTTGACGACTAGTAACCGTACTATGACAGGATGCCACACTCAGTAATGGGTAAAAGGCGTGATGAGAAATATATTTATTTTTTATTTAAAGAGTTCTATAATAATTCGGGGATGAATTTTCCCTTGTCGGCGCCACTGTTGGCGCACGCTACACGCACTCAGTCCCTCGCTCGAGTGCGAGACCCGTGTGCTATACATACTGCTCAGCGCCCTCTTATTATTTTTTGTCCGTGGCATCAAATCGTCCACTTTTAACTACGGGTTAGAAATAAAATCCGAGCGGGTGGTTCAATAGCAGGACCGTTAAAACGTGTGCTGCACCCCCGCGCCCCCTAAAGCGGAAATGGAAGGGAATAGGTTGTTGTCAACTATTGTGTGAGCTTGATAAGTAGGTACATAATGTTTGAATAGCTTGCTTGGTATATGTTTGTACCTATTTTATTTTTTATAATTTAAATATTAATTTAATTTATTTTTTCTACGATTGCTATGAAAAGTTGACAATTACGCTCTCATTTGTCATCGTAAAGTTGACGTTTTCTGTGGAACAATCGAAAAATATCTTTTTTGCGCGTCTCCAATGGCAACGCGCGAAAAAGACGTTAAATACGCGCGTTTCCAACGGCAACGCGCGAAAAATATTATAAATGCGCGTTACCAGGGATACAAACAAAACAGAAACTTGTCATATTGACAGTTGACAGAACGAATTTATTTTCAGTACGTATACGTTTTTAAATAATTTTAAGATGCAATCGTAGAAAAAATGATGTGTGTATTACGAGCGTAAAGTGTCTTTGTTCCTCTTACACTATTGCAGCTCTCGCCTTCGGCTCGCGCTGCAATTACCGTGTTCGAGTAACAAAGAATCACTTTACGCTCTTAATACACAAATAACTATTAAGAAACAAAGTAGATTTTTCGAACGTCATTTTTTGACAGAATGTGAACAATTATTGTACGCAAGAGTCTTTGGAGACCGTTTTTTTTTTTATATAATCTTATTAGAAAGTTAATTTTTCCTCTATTAAGGGAAGAAAGTCATAATTTTCATCCTTAGGGAAGAATAGTATATTATATATCCAGGGAGAGAAATACATGATATTTCATGAGGTATCAGTTGTACAAAATACCAAGGGACAAATAGTATTCTTTCCCGAGGTGTATATACTGTTTTTTAAGGACTTAAGTAAGATTAAAAACGGAAAAAGTAATTTTTAAATATAATTTATTCATGTTTTTTGATATTCATTAATTTTACAATTTCAAGAAGTCCTTGACATAAACTTAAAATTCCTTAACAACAAGGAAAATGTATTAGAATTAAGTGTCAAAAATTGTTTGTTACCTAGCAATTTTACGATAACAGTACCGTAATATTTATTCAAGTACTAGTCCTGTAAAGTTTCACTTTTCGAGTCAGCCTGTTTATTTGAGAACCCGGGTTCGATTTCGACAGCCGACAAACAATTAAAATATCCCTGTGGTTTTCTTTCCACTAACATCTTTGAGAACCGTAATTTGACGGCTGGTAATCGCACTTCACATGAAGAAATATATCACTTACCAATATCTGCTACGGCAGAGTGCCGCACCCAGTAATGGGTAAAAGGCTTGATGATAAATTTACATATATTTATTTATAATTTTACAGTATGACTAATAAGAAAATTTGGAGAGCTATAGACTATGGTAGAATCCAAACCATTCGGATACAATTTTATTTTTTGTTCTTCGTCAAAGTCAGCGCTCGCTTCTAAAACGGTAGACCTACCAAGATGCTATAACTGCCCTATGATTCTAATTACACTATTAGATGGTAATTAAAGTGGGAAAAGAAAGCAAAACACCTCGCTGCAATAACAATAAAATAATGAAAAAAATCCGACCTAATTCCTGGAGTAAAAATGCCGGCTATCACAGCCGCAAACCATCGTTAGTGGTGCCATCTCTGGTCGAAAGCATCCGCACATCATAGCACAGCCGACTGGATCTTATTATGAAGCAATAAACGGAGCGCTAATGGCCATGTCTAGTACACTATATTAAATGGTTACTCATATTTAGAGCGGTTATAAGAACTCGCGCGCGGCAGAACGGCATTCCTGGCTTATTGCGAATTCCACAAGTATCATTTGTCTGTAATGAAGTGTCACCCGGTCACCCAAGGGCGCTGGGGTGCGTGGGTGCGACGGAGCTAGCAACAGCAGGCTGGTGGTGTTTGACGCGTGTGGAGATGGTTATTACTGTTGCGTCGGGACGATAGAAAGAGGATACTAAAGGGGAGGAAATGCGTCGTGGTTTTGAGGTTGGAAAGTGGTCTCGCTTCATTTAACGGGTTAATTGAGATGGATCTTTTAACAGACTGCTTTATTTAATTGTAGGAATTGTATTAAAATTATTTGATATAATTGTTATCGAAGTTTCTACCTTCAGTTGAGACGATATTTAATAATTTTCCTTTTTAGAAAAGAAAAATTTATTTTCCTTTATGTAAAAAAGCAAGTAAATATAAGGAATGTCATGCTGGTTTCCAAGATAAAATGGTAGAACTAATTTTGTAAAATTAGTTCTTTTCGAAAATTTTAGTGATCGGTACAACATTTATCAAGTCATCTTATATACAAATTTCACTTGTTTCCGTTAATTTTTATAATAGTGACGAAATAGTATATTAACCCTTTTCGCTCCAGCCTAAATACTTATAGAGGATACCAATAACTCCAACACTATATTAGTTACATACATACATAGTATACAAGTACATGCATGCAATGTAAAAATGTCGCAATTACGGCGACAACGGAGTGCAAAGGATTAAAGAACGAATTTTATAAGATATGTTTTTTTTACGCACGCGTCCAAGTGCAATAAAGCTATTTATACAATTGTTTTCTATTTTGCGTATTTTATAAATTAAAATTTAACAACAATCTCTGTCAACGGCCATGGCACAACTCGTTGATACTGATCCAAGCGATAACGCGAGTTAAGCAACGTTGCGTGCGGGGAGTATTTGGATGGGTGACCGTCCAGAGAAAAACCCGCGTTGCTGTTGACAAAAGACCTAAAACGCGGATCAGGGCGTAATGACGGCATATGACCTAAGTAGTTGGTCCGCCAAGAAGCCACAAAAAAAAACAACAATCTGTGATATTTTAAACAGAGTCAATTTAGGGAAAGTATATGAAATGTTGTGGTTGGTAATTGTTATTGATATTTATGCAATTACTCAAATTTTGAAGTTATATTGAAATTTTAATATTCTCAACTTGATACATTCAGTATGTCATCCGCTACTACCAACCGTCTAAAACAAAATGTTACGTATCGTAATGAATGCTCTTTCGATACGCAACTGTGTTTCGTAATGACTTCCTTATGAACGAAAAATAGAAAAACTAAATTCATTAATAATGGCTGGTAGCACAAGCTCTGTTTTTGCCTGTTTTAAAGAGTAGTGTTTTAGCTATCTCAACATGTTAAAACCGTGCTCTTAGAACAGGGGCGGATCCAGGAGGGGTCATGTGGGTCATGATCCCCCCCCCCCAAGCATGGACTTTTTTTAATGTTGGCCCTAATACATAATAATGATGTCATTATTTACGATATTTAATTTGTTAAACAAATTAAATAGAAAATATTATCTAAGAACTTAAAATTCTAAGATAATTAAGAACTATTGTTAGATTTATTATTCTAATAAATAGCCAAAAACCAACATTTTGTGGGGATATTATTTCGACCGGCAGATGGGAGAGGTATTCTATTTAAGACCTAGTCATGTATGTGACTACCGACATTTGCACTTAGAAAATCAACTTCTAACCGTTTTTTATATTTAGAAGATGGGCAATACTTCTCCTCCCTGCCCCGAGACAAAATTCACTCCATGACCCCCCCCTAATTCGAAGTCTGGATTCGCCCCTGTCTTAGAACACCCAAAAACAGAGCTTGTGCTACCAGCCAATATGTTGTTGTTGTTTGCCATTCATTTAAAAGTAATTCTGTAAATTTTTCATTTATTTTCATGTATCAAAGATGACTTGATTTATTCATTCTTGTCCGATTCACAATTCGACTAGTTTTACACAAGTATCTAATTTCTCGTCGTCGTTCATCACCGAGAGACTCTCTCTCGTCAGGTAATATAAATAGTTGTGAAAGTCTTATCGATTGGCATGTATAGTGTTGCCAGCCTCGGTCTTCTAAAGCAGCAGATTTCAAATTGAAAACATTCTTCTAATGCGCTAAGGACTCGGAACGTTGAGTCGGGATGTCGGGAGTGTAGTGTAGTGTAACCAGATCCGCACGCCTAGCCGAGGCGAAGCAACATGATAGCTAGTGTGTTGTGTGTGTGTCGGTGTTACTTCTTTAAACATTCGTCGTTTCTTCGTTTCGTTTGCGATTTGTTCAGCACAGTAAGTGTTGGCTAAGAAGAAAGGAATGCGAAATTGATTTCGTTAGAGTTTTTACAAGAATGCTTGACACTTGACACTTCAGACTTTATTTTAATCTTAAATTATTTGTAATGTGATCAACTCATTTATTTACTTCCTTCAACCTCTTATTAAGTAAATAAATATACTTTTTTTACTACCCTATTAGAAAATAAATTTTTCAGACAAATAAATTAGAAATTTAGATAAGATTTATTATTTTTTGGTATCGAGTCAGCCTGTGAATCTTGAAAACCCTGGTACGATCCCCACAGCCGACAAACAATTTTCACCAATTTAAAACTACCCTTGTGACTCCCCTTCCACTAATATCTTTGGGAGCCGTGATTTGACTGCTGGTAACCGCACTTCACGCGAACAATATATCACTTACCGAGATCTGCTTAGGCAGAGTGCCGCAACCAGTAATGGGTAAAAGGCGTGATGCTATATTTATATTTATTTATTTTATTTTTTTGACAGATGTTGCTTGTATGTCATTCATGACACATTATACTGGTGTTTAACATGGTTTTACTTGCCTTGCCTAGAGAAGAAAAATTTTATTTCTTGCCTAAGTATGTAAAGTATCACTTTCTTCTATTAATTTAATATTGGAATCGCTATCGATCCTACACTAAGCTTCAGAAACAAGTATCGATTCTTTGAAGTAAATTTGCAAAAGATAAACACCCGGTAGAAAAACTTGTACTGCAGATATGTGGGAATTTTAATTTAAAATAAACTTTGAAATAATTTTCGGTAATATTTAAAATAATCAAGTAATGGTTATTTACGTAAAAAGTCAGGAAAGCGCTACAGGATGAGTAGATAGTTTCATGCCAAGCTTGAAACAGCTTACGAATCCTGTACGACGCTTTACTGACGTGTTACGTATAACATTTTACCTGAAACTTATAAACAAATAATACATATTTTAAATTAATTTAAATTAAAAGAAATATTTGTTGCTAAGTAACTAGACGCTCATATTTCTTTCATTACCTGTCTAGGTAGGCAATATGTTATTTTCCTGACTAGACATGCAAAGCAAAGCTTTCCTGAGTCTTAAAGCTCAGGCATATGTTTATTTTCCTGTCAGTTTCAGGTAAAAATATATAAACCAATGGACCAGTCTAAATATCGTGATATTACTGCAAAATAAGACGACTGCATTTTTATTTTTTTTAAATTGCAACTACTAATATATAAATATAGCTATATTATTTCGCTTTTTACCCATTACTGGGTGTGGTATTCTGTCGTAGCAGATTCGGTAATATATTTATGCGAGTAAAGTACGGTTACTAGCCGTAAAATCATGGCCTCCAAAAATGTTAGTGGAGGTAGTTTTAATGTGATGAAAATTGATTGTCGATTGTGGAAATCGAAACCGAGTTCTCAAATCCACAAACCGACTCGATACCACTGAGTCACTTATTTCACACAAAATGAAAAAATATATGAAATTCTACTAATACAAGTATCGATAAATATCGAATCAAATGTATCGAGTATTGAAATGTTTGGTATCTAAAAGAAAATATTGATACTGTACTAGTATCGATAGTATCGCAACATCCCAGATGCATCTATGCATGAATGCCTAAACGTTTTGATCTGTGCTGTCATATTGTAACTGTAACCTTAAACAGAAACGAATCTGTTCAAATATCTATTTCGTATTAGTTTCACATCCTGAATTGGCAAAATATGGAAAGTGTCAAGTACAATATGAAGAGAAGCAATAAATTGAAAAGGCCATTAAAACAATTCAAACACAACAAACAGAAACAACGTACCATCAGCAACCTACGACCATCTCGATCTCAACACATAACAATACGCTTCAACAGTTAACATGTCCCTAGCAGACCGCCGTATATCTCCCAAATACAATGTTAAGACAATAGCCCGCTGGCGCTGGTACAATGCCAGCCGGATGGTTAGTATTAAATATAGCGGCTATGTTCTCTGTTCTCGCTCGGGAACTTCCTACATCAATTCACAGATTCACACTCTCCTCTTTCGCTCTCTGCTCCCGCTGTTCGAGAGAGTTTGATTTGTATTTGCTGATTTCCATTGTGCAGAGTTATTTTATGTATAAGTGTGTTTCAGATAGACAACTTCGTGGATTGTAAATTCCAATTAACTGTTGTGCAGGGTGAATTTCATCGAAAGGCTTTGGCTCAATTAGAATTACATTATCTGCAGGGTTTTACCGCGATCTCGAGTTGTTAATTGTTCCTAACTCTATACATGATTATAAGCGGGAATCCACCCTGATACACATTCTAATTCATCTCATCCAACCAACTAACAACACTGTTTGTTCTCTACCCACTTCCATTTCGAATTTTATTTACATATTTATTCATTTGTTATACAAAACTTCACAACATCTGTCCTACACTAATATCTGAGTGAGGCTCTAATTTCAAGACTTCTAATCTCACTTTACAAGAATGTAATTAACTGTTAAAACAATCTGTGTTTTGTTTTTGTTTTGGGAGAACTAATTACTTTAGAGAAAAACGTTACAACTTTAGAACATTCGTCCTTCACTAATATTTGAGTGATGCTCTAATTTCAAATCTTCTAACATCACTTTGCAAGAATGTAATTAACCGTTAAAACAATCTTTTTTTTGAGAACTAATTACTTTTTCAAGACTTGTTTAATGGGGTAGGTGGCTCAGTGGTTTCGAGTTCTTGAGAATCCTGGTTCGATCCCCACAGCCGACAAACAATTTTCACCAATTTAAATCTATCCCTGTGGCTCTCCCTCCACTAACATCTTTGGGGGCCGTAATTTGACGAATGGTACTAGATACCACTGAGTCACCTACCCTATTTTATTATATAATTTTATATAATTCTTTTAATATTTTGGTTACCGTATTCATTGGTTCAATATAGAGTGGAATATATTTTTAATTTTTGTTTTTTAAACTTCATCTAAATTGAAAGCAATGTACAGTTCTAGAAAGTTCTAATTGATATTCATTAATCTGTAATAATTAAAAAGAAATTGTAACGTCAAACTCAAGAAAATGTGAATCCCAAACAGTGGAACTCACATATATAGTTGTAGTCACATACAGGGTGTTAATTAAAAAACGAGCCATAGGAGTTTTTCCTTCCACAATAGTACCCATATTATTTTAGGCAAAAATACTTGCAATTCATGTTGTATGCGTCAAAGTTAATTAACAGATTTTATTTTTGGAATTTCATAATGAAAAATTTCAAAAAGAATGATTCCTTTCATAGGTAGGATATAATCGCTGCTAAACAAACATGATTTACTGCTGGTACAGAATTATCAGGAATTGCAAAAATCAGGAGAAATAATGACTGAAAGTTATGATTAAGATTGAAGTAGGTGTCCCGTGAGTAAAATCACATTTTAACAACCAAAAGTCAAATAAAAGAAGTAAAAGAACACATTTCCGTAAAAATAAACCGCGAGTTGAATGAATGGTTAAAACGGCGTAAAGAACAATTATACAAAGACTGAAGCGAGAAAATAAAAAAGGGGAGAACTGAAACCAAACCACCCTCTGATATCTGCAAGTCGCGACAGCATTGTTCGCTAATTGTCGTTATCGCCGTTAAAAGTTTCACAGCGCCCGCCAAGCGCCTTGCTATTGACACCGTTGATTTACCACTGTCACCCCTTCACGACACTATTCACTACCCCTCTCATGCATCACCCTTTACTATTTTTATATTGCTTTCAATTATCATACGACGAGACAGTTCACTATTATTACTAGGATTCATTTTTATATAATACAAAAATATTTTATATATGCAGTGAAAAATTATTTTTACCACTAGGCCATAAAGTGTACTTTTGCGAGTTCGAGCACAGTTTGACAGGCTGAGTTAAATATTAAGTACAAGAATATTAACGATAAATGAATTCATTTGTTTTCTTTGAAAAATTTACTTCCATTTGTGATGATTTAATTTTAAATGTTTTTCAAAAATTGTTAAACTTGGTTTAAATAAATAAAAGCGAAACGAAATTACTTTTGACTTGCTTTTATGTATTTAATCCAAATTTGTAAATAGACATAAGTAAATAAGTTCCTTTTGTGCATTAATATATCAAATAAATTAATATTCATTGTATGTAAATATATAATATTTAATATTTGTATATTATTTGTGTTCCAGACACAAAACGTCCCCGACTTTCTCCAACCGAGTGTCCTGGAGGAGACGACAGCAATTCCGACGACGACATCGAAGCCGAAAAACGCAGCCGACATAGTTCCCCATCATTAATCGTTCCCCAACCCCCTTCCACTCTCAGTCTATCCCTTCCCCTAACTCTCCCATCAGCATCATCTCCTCCAGAGCGTCTTCCAAGTCCTGGTTCTCCAGAATCCCACGATCTGGACGTAGACGATGAACCTCCAGAAGTCGACGCTCCAGAAAATCTTTCCCTGAAGAAACCTGAGACGCCGCCTCCAGTACCGCAGCAAGCGACAACATCTCCAGGAATGGGATTAGGGAATATGGGACATAGTCAGCATCAGCAGCAACCTGGAGCGGCAGCGATGGCAGCGGCAGCGGCTGCGACGAGTTTTATGCCGTACCATCACTTCCCGCAGTTTCCGCCTCATGCGGCGTTTCAAGGACAGACTGCACCACCTCAGTATCCTATGCAGAGGAGTCCCGTGGATATACTTTTAAGGGTGTTTCCTGGAAGAAGGCGGTCTGACGTGGAGGCTCTTCTCCAAAGGTAGGATAATGTTTTCATTGTAATATGTTATCTTTTCTTATTATCCGTACTTTACTCTACCCGAATATTTTTCAATAGCTGAAATTCAGTTTAATGAAGCATAAGAAATTCAAATCTTCATATGTCGTTTAGTTTTTGAAATATAGCCTGAAGAATAGGAAGAATTTAACTTTTCCAGTGGCTATATCTTAAAAACTAAACGAAATATGAAAATGCGCTCAACGGCATTGAATTCCTCGTGTCTGAATTGACTTATAAATATATTTTTAGCTAATTTGGAGCGATTTAATTTTTTGAAAATTTCCTAAGGGGTACCCCTTAGGTTTTTTTCGATTTTAGACCAATTTCAGACTGTTTTCTCTAACATTCATTCTCATAGGAATATTGTAACGAAAATTTACATACATATGTATTTTGACCCGCTGAATCCAATGGTAAAGTTTTCAAGTGCATATGTCTTTCTGTTTTGGAGATATTGGTCAAAAACTATTTTATGAGAAAATTTTGTACGAAAATTTTGAAAAATTAAAAATTGCTGAAAATTTGCTAATAAGTTAATTAAAGTACGAGAAATTCAATGGCGCTGTGTGCATTTTTATATCTCGTTTAGTTTTTGAGATATATCCTCGAGAAAGCACAAAACCTGAAGAATAGGAAAAATTTAAATTTTCCGATGGCTATATCTTAAAAACGAAACAAAATATGAAAATGCGCTCAACGGCATTAAATTCCTCGTGTCCGAATTGACTTATAAATATATTTTTAGCTAATTTGGAGCGATTTAATTTTTTGAAAATTTCCTAAGGGGTACCCCTTAGGTTTTTTTCGATTTTAGACCAATTTCAGACTGTTTTCTCTAACATTCATTCTCATAGGAATATTGTAACGAAAATTTACATACATATGTATTTTGACCCGCTGAATCCAATGGTAAAGTTTTCAAGTGCATATGTCTTTCTGTTTTTGAGATATTGGTCAAAAACTATTTAAATTATGCCGGAAATTTTGAAAAATTTAAAATTGCTGAAAATTTGCTAATAAGTTAATTAAAGTACGAGAAATTCAATGGCGCTGTGTGCATTTTTATATCTAGTTTAGTTTTTGAGATATATCCTCGAGAAAGCACAAAACCTGAAGAATATATATAATATCTAGTGGATACTGTTTCCGAATTTTTTTTAAATCCTAGAGCCAGGATTCTCCAAAAAGGACCCACCATTTTTATGTTTACGCATAGTTGTTCCTTAAGTATTAGCACATTTGGGGCGTTGAACCAAATTTTTGTTTAACATTTTTATAACTATTTGATATTATATAATATTACAAAAGTTATTATAATAATCGCACAGTTCTTTAACGAACAAGAAATAGATATTAATTTTTCGTAACACATGCACAAGAAACACGTTCTTATTCCCTAATTTTAGACAGAGAAACACTGCTTTTCTCCCCTAGGTAGCATGTTTCTCTCCCTAGAGACTACGATTATTAGCTGTTTGCGGCGTTTCTTAGGTAACTAGTTACGCAACCCATATTTGACATTTGTCCCGATAAGACAGTAATTTTTGTGCACTTGTTACGAAAAGTATAATATGTTCATGGGAGGGCGCGATTATCCCCTTGTGTGAAGTTGGCAAACCTCGACTTCAGCTCGAGCCTTCGGTCCTCGCTTACGTCTCGGTTTTCCAACTTCACCCGCGGGAATAATCGCCTGTTTCCCTCCCTTGATGCATAACATACTATTTTTGTTTTCAGCTATGAACGCATATTTAATTCGATTAAACTATGTCATACTTGAGGCCTCTGAAATTTTGGGGCATTAGTTTCCCTGCGCTGTAATTTATCTCAATTTTATCTTCTTGCAGATGCAAGGGCGACGTCCTGCAAGCCATGGAGTTAATGGTCTCCGGTTCCCACGAAGAAGTCACAACTCCATCAGCATTCAGTCCACTAGGTCCCCCACCTCAGTTCCACCGATACAGTCCACAACACCGTCGCTTCCTCGCTGCACCATACGCTGGAACCGGCTACTTGAGCACGGTCATTCGTCAGCCTCCAGCTGCCGCTGATTACGGCTTGGGCGCGCTGCTGCCCACGGCGGCGGTGCACGAGATGTATCAGCAAGAGAAGACGACGGCCAGTAGCCCTGGCTCCAACACGGAGTCGGATAAGACTAGCTACTCCGAATAGAGGTGGAGAGAATGAAAGAGTAAGTGGAAGTGATAGTGACATTGACTTATAACTTAAAGTGAAATAAGACATATTTGATGAAGGATTATTGTACTTTTAAATGTTATGCAAAGTGTATATTTATTAGGGACAATTCCATTACATTTATATGTTTATGTTGAGACCAAAGTATTGTAGAATATTTATGACTGCATTTCGTTTGTTTTATTGGTAAAGACAAAGTATATTACTTATTCCATTTAGTATATTTACATTTTTAATTCGAATTGCAAGTAGAAGAAAAAATATATACCGAAAGGTATTATAATAAAAATACTGCTTATTTTATTAATTGAATTAAACTTACTGAAAAAAAAACATAAATAAATATATCATCACGCCTTTTACCCATTACTGGATGTGGCACTCTGCCGTAGCAGATCTCGGTAAGTGATATATTTCTTCGCGTGAAGTGCGGTTACCAGCCGTAAAATCACGGCCTCCAAAGATGTAACTTAATTCTGGATACGCCATATTTGTTCCACTAAATCCGTAGATATTTGAAAATATAGTAATTACAACTTCTACTTCAATAAATTCAATGGACTAAAAACATGCCTAGAAGTTTTCATTAACAATACTTTTATTACACAGTGTACACCTAAAATACTACTACTAGGGCTGTCAACGGATTTTGGATATTCGGATGTTCGGATTTTAAATTATCTGTTATCCGGATTTATTTCAGTCGAGAAATCCGGAAGTCCATTTTATCCGGACTTCGTTTGAATTCGAAATCCGATTGAAATCTATATTCGATTATAAACGAAATCCGGCGGAAACCGGAAAAATTAAATTATTATAGTTACAGAAATTCAAAAATGTGATTCATTATAAAAAAGTACTCATGAAATATAAGAAGTTGTCATTAGCATATCAATCAATTGTCTTCTCTTCTGACATGGCCGAATTTATTTATCTTGTCCCAAATAAAAATTATATAAAAATTATATAAACGCCTTGAGTATTTCGAATGAATGGAGGAACCAAACATATTTTCCATTATTATTAAATATCATTTTCTGTCGAATAATATCTCTGAGAATTTTCGAATCATATCAAAAGTGAAGAATAAAAGTATCCAATTTGGTATTTCACCCTTTAACATAAAACAATAAAAAGTGTTATTTTTGAAGCCTCGACAAAACAGCGAAACAGCCCACTTTATCACCGCGTAAAATAGTCGAACCAAACAATAAATTCTCAATCAAACCAACAAACGAAATATTTACAGTTATTTAAAAACAATCTGCACTTGACGGTCGAGTCACTGGCAATTGTTCTCCACCCAATAACAACACACAATCGCACACGTACACACGCCTGCGCGAAGCGAGTACGCTGGCCACTCGTCCAACAATAGGGGATGCAAATAGCTCGCCAGTTATTGGGGGTTGCATTGTCCGCAGAATACCGGATCGAATAAATTATATTGTAAACTCTGTGAATGGGGAGCAAGGGTAGCTTTTAAGGGTGCTGTGCATAAGGTCGAGTTTCCTCTACAAACGGATGGAAACAATATTAATGTATATGGAATTGTGAAAACGTAGGTATCAATGATTGTGATTTATTTACGTGTATAATTTTCTGTGTTCGATCAAAACGTGATTGAAAGTCGTGTTTTATGCGTGTGTTTCAATTATTGCTTCAATTTCATACCCGAAAATAATTGCTACATAGTATCCAATTAATTCAAACATTGATATTTTACTATAAACGACTTGAAACCCAAAATATTTCACATTTTCTAAATCGGAAAAAAGCCAAAACGGATTTAATATTTTTGATAAACCGAATGTTTTTATTTAACTTTGACATATTTTCAAAAATACCTTATGCCTTAGAATAATATGATTTAAATTCACGCAAAAATAGTATTTCGTAAGAAATGACAATTAAAAAAACAAGATTCCTCACAAAGATTTAAATGTAATAGAATTTTGAATAATACATTTATAAATAAACATATCTTATGTAAAAAAAATCAACTATACAATGTTTTATATAGTATAAAAATATGTAAAATTTTGTGGAATTTTATACAAGTTCAAATGAATTGAACAAATGAGTACCTAGATGAATACTCATTCATATAGACATTCAATGATTTTTTAATGAAAAATTGTATGTATAAAGCTGTATTTGTAATTAATATAATATTAATTAATATGTAGATCAAGCGCTTTAATTAGATTAGTTTATTAATTAAAAATTAATTTGTAAATATATCGCAAAATGCACATATTATATTAGTAGAAATTTATATATAAATAATAATAAACATGAACGTATACAAATAATTGTAGAGTTAGAATGTGACATAATAGAATCGGTAGACAAGTGTACAATTATAAATATATATGTGTTATATTATCCAATAAATTATTTGAATAATGTATATTTCTCTTCAATTTACCATTCTTCTCGTATCTACAAATTTTGTTTCAGCTTTATATTGCAGGTTTGTACATACTGGATGTCTCAAATAAATTGAGGCTAGAAAAGCTATTCACAAACTTTATTTAATATAAACAAGTCACATACTATACTTT
Organism: Pterostichus niger; assembly: GCA_947425015.1. Taxonomy (NCBI): domain Eukaryota; kingdom Metazoa; phylum Arthropoda; class Insecta; order Coleoptera; family Carabidae; genus Pterostichus; species Pterostichus niger. Next base: position 37,344,452 of record OX380336.1, on the reverse strand, counting down.
TTCTACGATCTCAAATTAGGACATCAAAAAAATTTTAGGTTTTATGAATGATTTAAAAAGTAAGGTTAAGTTACAATGACACATGCCTGAAGCTAACTTCACACCGTGCTTAATATCTCAAGCCGTGACTAAAACGTTCAAAACAATTGCTTGTCAACATGTGATTAAGATGTTATTTTCACCATGGAAACCAGTACTTAAAATTACATTTTAGCAACGGGAGTAGAAAAAATAAATTATAAAAAATTATGTAGTTCTTCCTATTTAGAAAAGGATAAAAAAACAGTTATTCAACAAAATGGCGAACTAACACAAACTTGGATTAATTGGATAAGCCCTCAAAACAGTTTTAATCCAGGATCCTCAAATTAATGACCCGCCCCTGACCATTTAATAGCAATTTAGTGGTATTATTTTCAATATCGAGTTTTATTAGAAAAATTGTTATTACGAGGGTCGTTCAATAAGTCCTTAGAAAAAAGTAGAAAAGACACTTTTTTTGGGTAGATTTTTTTTTATTTTTCTACATAATCTCATTTTAGCTCTATACACTTCTCTAATCGTTTTCCCAAATTTTTTAAGCCGTCCAAAAAGTAGGATTTCGGAAGCTCCTCAAAATAGGCTTCAGTTTGGGCGATGACCTCCTCATTGGACGTAAACCTTCGTCCGTCAAGCCATTTCTTTAAGTTTGGAAATAAGAAAAAGTCACTGGGGCCAAATCTGGTGAATACGGTGGATGTTGCAATAATTGGAACTTTAATTCCATAATTTTGGCCATCGCAACTGCGCAGGTGTGCACACGTGCATTGTCTTGATGAAAAAGGACCTTTTTGCGTTTCAAATGAGGACGTTTTTCTTTTATTTCTTCGCTCAGCCGGTCCAATAACGACGCATAATACGCTCCTGTTATCGTTTGTCCCTTTTCCAAATAGTCGATGAAGATGATTCCGCGTGCATCCCAAAAGACCGTTGCCATAACCTTGCTCGCCGATTTCTCCGTCTTCGCCTTCTTCGGAGCCCGTTCGCCTTTAAAAATCTACTGTTTTGACTGTTCTTTTGTCTCTGGAGTGTAGTAATGTATCCAAGTCTCATCCACAGTTATGTATCGACGCAGAAAATCTTCAGGATTACGACGGAAAAGCGCCAAAACAGCCTCAGAGTCCACCACACGATTGCGTTTATTCTCCACTGTGAGCAACCGCGGCACCCATCTTGCCGAGATTTTTTTCACACCTAATTTTTCGTGCAAAATTAAAGCGACTGTGCCTTGTGATATGCCTGTAGCCTCAACTATTTCGCGCACTTTGATTCGTCGATCACTTAAAACCATATCGTGGATTTGGTCAATCATTTCGGGGGTAGACACTTCTACAGGGCGTCCGGAACGATGTTCATCTTTTGTGGATGTACGGCCACGTTTAAACTCATTCACCCAATTGTAAACAGTTGCAAACACAGGAGCAGATGTGCCATGAAGTTCATCCAACTCAGCTTTAATTTCTTTCGGCGTTAAGCCTTTTAAATACAGATGTTTAATCACCGCTCGAAACTCACTTTTATCCATTATTATAAACAATCAAAAGTTTTTTACTACAATTGACAACAACAATGAAACTACGTGACGGCTAAAGCTAAAACTCTAACAGTTGACTAGTTAGGAGTGCTGCTTACTGGAAAAAATTCATTTTCGATACTACGAGCACCATCTCTTGGATTTTCTAAGGACTTATTGAACGACCCTCGTATCTCAAATAACGTGACAATATTTTGTCTTATTAACTATCTTTCTAAATCTTCTACCAAAAAAAAATACCATGATAGGTTTCTTATGGTAGATACTTTGCCCAAATGTGTATTATTACCGTTAAAGAAATTGAGCGAATATTCTTTCAAAATTAGAAGTATCTGGCTACGCCACTGGTTACCATCATCAAGAAAAGTAATAAATAATTAAATATACAAGCAATGAAATAAAATCAATATTGAATTCTAACCTTTCGTTGTGCCTGCCCGTGCCCGTCAGCTGTAGACGATCTCCACGTACAGCTCCTGTCCCTCGTTGAAGAGTCTCTAGTCCAAGTGAACTCACACACACTAAACACATGTAATGATAACGGTACGGCACGATATGATATTACAAGGGACTCACTACTGATACATGCAAGGAGGACATATTTTAAAATCACTCCCGGACAACTACACGACACGATACACGCACCAACACTAGACACCGAGGCTCACCAGTTCCTGCAACAAGAATACAAACCTAAGTCAGGACTTGTTTGCAAGCTGGAACACTGATTAACTAACTACGAAATATTGTGACGAATATAATATAAAAAATTAGAAAATCGATAAATTTGAACATTGTAATAGGTTGTATTATGAATAAATTTTGACTGGAATTTTAATTAAAAATGTAATTTAAATTTAATTGTTTTATTGTAATGTACTTGTTAGATAATCGCCACAAGCATGACCAAAACGTATATAAAATAAATATTTTAGACTTTATTTTCAATAACAAAACCCAAAAATGCAATAAATATAGATTTTCAGTCTATAAAATAATATCAATAGAAAAGTTTGATAAGCCAAATTTTATAGTTTTACAAATGTGAAATGGATTAAAAAGGTTTTTAATAAATTCTCGTATTTACTCACTGGCGTTTCGGTTCCGGGATTGGGCCAAAGTAATTGGTAGAAATACCACATATTTAATGACATTAGTACAGATACAAATAAAAACAACTTATTGTTAAATGATTGGATTCATAATTAATATAACTATGTCGATTGTAAATTAATTTCAATTTATATTACAATTTATCATAAAGCCTTTTAATCAACTCCACATTTGTAAAACTAATATATCATTCGACATAAAAAAAATAAATAACTTCAAATATGATAGTATCGAATCAGCTCGTGGATTTGAGAACCCAAGTTCGAGTCCGACAGACGACAAATAACTTTCATCACATTAAAACTACCCCTGTGGCTCTCTCGCCACTAACATCTTTAAGTGCTGTGATTTGACGACTGGTAATCTGCTATGGCAGAGTGCCACACCTAGTAATGGGTAAAAGGCGTGATGATATATTTATTTATTTTATTTAAAAGAATAATAGTATAATAAAGTAATTGAACAACGAAAAAATCAACTGGTCGTTACAAAAATAAAAGTCAAGTCATTTCTATTCCCACTCGATTCAATTTCTACAAAATTCCATCTCCAGACATCTCCAATCAAACACCAGATCTCGTACATTCAAATTAAAATTTCATTCTCTGCTTCCTATATCAATTCAGTGATTGTAATTGTTTTGCCAGCACAGTGGCGTCCGTGGTGGTTGCGGGGGTGACGTGAGCGACGCTGCAAGACGAAGATGGAGGATGGAGGAACAGAGAAAGGCAGACAGAGAAAGAGGGACGGATAGAGAGGTGTGAGAATGATGATTTGATTTTGATTTTGCGTTTTGGTGACGGTGACGCCTTTGCGAGTGGTTAGACAGTGAAATTGGGTTTCCGTTCGTGTACAGAGCAGGATTAAAACAAATTGGATATTTTGAATATTTTTCTATTATATCGGGTTGGACTATGGACAAACTATTGTTACGACATTAAAATTATTCCTCCCCCTCCATTATTATTACTGGGTGTGGCATTCTGCCGTAGCAGATCTCGGTAAGTTATATATTTATGCACATAAAATGCGGTTACCAACTGTCAAAATACGGCCTCCAAATATGTAGACAGAGAGCCAAAGAAGTAATTTTTAATGTGGTGAGAATTGCTTGTCGCCTGGTTTCTCGAATCCGCAGGCTGAAAAAATAACTTTGTCGCGCGTCTTCAATGGCAACACCCGAAAAAGATGTTAAATGCGCGCGTCTCCAATGGCAACGCGCGAAAAAGATATTAAATGCGCGCTTATTTCAATAATTACCAGGGATACAAACAAAACAGAAACTTGGCATATTGACAGTTGACAGAATGAATTTATTTTCAGTAATTGACTAAAGTTAATTTATATTATGACAGAAAAATTCTGATGACGCTTGGATTCGAACCAGGGACCTTCCGCATACCGGGCAGAGATGCTAACCGCTACACCACGTCACCTGTGTTCGAAATATGGCATCAACTGAATTTTTCTGTCACAGTGTCTAAGCGTAGCTTCGTTCCGAGAGACTCCTATATAGGCATTGACAACCGGGTTCGTCTACAGTGACACAGTTTTTGATTATGAGTACGTATACGTTTTTTTAATAATTTTAAGATGCAATCGTAGAAAAAATGATGTGTGTATCACGAGCGTAAAGTGTCTTTGTTCCTCTTACCGTGCTCGAGTAACAAATAATCACTTTACGCTCTTAATACACAAATAACTATTTCAAATTTTGAAAAAATCTTTTTGTTCCGCAATCAGTACATAGCATACAGTTCAAGTAAGTACCTGAAGTTGTGTAACACCCTGTATAGTTCATATTTATTTAGAAACCATTAATACACACTTTCTTTTCATATCGTTTAAGTGTCAGTACTAAAAATTTCCATACGACATTAGCAACCGGCCATTCTACAAATTACCATAAAATATACACATATAAACCTAGTCGAACCACTCCAAACCTGAAAGAAACAAGTTTCAACAAAACACTAACAACTTATCCTCCAATCAGAGCCCAGGTGAGTCTTCCTCCGCCCAGACTCATCCTTACTCCGGGCCTGGAGGAGGAGACAACGGCACACAACAATACGCACAGAATAGAGAGTTTCTAATTAAAATGTACACAATATTAACTCGGGATGTGTTATCTCTCTCTGGTTGTATGTAGCTGTGCTTGTCTAGCACATGGCGGGATGTGAACCTGGTGGGGAAAGGGTAATGATTACATGTATATTCAGTGAGTTGCGGAGGTTATTAAATGTGTACGTGTGTATGTGTGTGTGTGTGTGTATGTATGTGAGGTAACCTTTAGTCCCGAGTGGGGTTTGAACCCTAGTTATGTATAAATTAGGTTTTTGTTGGTAAGGGTTATGTATGCATATGTTTTAAGGGTAGGTAACATATTTGGTGGATTAGAATTAGAGAAAAAGAAACTAGTTTTACCTATTCTTGAAAGTAGCAGATTTGCTGCAGGTCGTAACTGATATATTTTTAAAAGCTATCAAATAATAGTATATTACATAACGAGAATTTTTTTGCAATAATTTTGAAACACCTGTACGTTGAAGTTTTCAGTCTGACGTAAAAATATTTATTTATAGATATTACGCCATTTAGTAACTATAGATATTAATTTTATTTGTTTTCTAATATGTGGAATTTTAAAAGTTACTTGATTGCAAAAAACAATTAATAAATGAAGTAAATATGTTTACGAATTAATATTCAGTTATGTGGACGTTATATCTAAATATCTAAATAAATAATTCATATAAAGGTATACAACTTGAGTTTAACAAGAAAAAAATCGCGCGTTCAATTATCTCTGACTTCATTTATATTAAAATAATGTATGGAATGTGTGTAAGTGTGGTTCCGATTTCATTATAAGTTCCTGTAATTGGGATTAAGTTCTTATTGTATAAATCTTGCATAAATAAATACAAGATTATCACGAATTATAGTAATTATTTTAACACTATAAAGTACTCAACGTACTGATTATGAAATAGTAACTTTTTTGCCATAAATTATGAAACACCATACATATATACCGGGTGTCACTTAAATAAATCACAAATCCATTTAAAACTAAACTTTTCTGACAGTTAAAACGTCATACATTTGTTTATCATTTTGTCTCAATTCCATGGCTATCACTATAAAGTATACATTCTTATAAAATATTAATGCGATTATTTCGCTTACAAAACGTGCAAAATAAAATCTGAAAACTGATTTAGATCCATAATTTCAAGCTCTACAACTTTTACTTGAAGCATTTTTGTCTAAAATCAATTGACCACTTTTGCGCCAGGAAAAACTGATTTCCCATGTTAAACGCCTATGGCCAGGTTTTCATGTTACACCCGGTATATAAACACTGCCTGCAAATAATAATTTATTAATTAGTTATTATGTAGGTACCTGGTGTAATTTATTTATTTTTATTTTTTTTAATTAAATGATTAAATGTACTATTAAACCAGTGACACTAAAAATGTTCGCTAGAACCGAAATTTCCTAATAATAAAATAAAGGGATAAGTTAAAAATGTAAAAATGAATTTTTACCCTATTCTATTCTATTCCACCCTTTAGTGTCTGTCTGTCTGTCTGCCCTGGTCACCTTACCCCCTGCTATCACCCTGCACCCTTAACCACACATCAGAGGCGGCGGTGGCGGCGTGATGGTGATTTGTTTCGTGTGGGTGATGTGAAATCTGTCCGTGACATATATTGTATCGCCTACTATATGCATGTGTGGGGATGATTTAGTTGGACACGTGATGGTTCGTCAATTGTTTATGAGTGTATGTGTGAGAGAAAGAGAGAGAGAGAGAAGGGGTGGTGTATTGTTTGGTACAATGTACGCATTGTTAATCTAACTACAGGCTACAGCCTCTTATGACCTGCGGCTCATATGTGATGCTAATTTGGTTTAGATTATTAGATCATGCGAAACTATTGTGTTTCTGTTTGTAAATACTAAAGCCATTCTTGCACTAATAAGTAATGAATATCATTTTTTCAACCATCTATTTTTGAAATGACAAACAATTTAATATTTTAAATGGTTATTTTGTATACCTCGGCTTGATGTGTCGAATTATGAACTTGTCGGCCAAGACAGAGGTACCTATATAAATAAATATATCATCACGTCTTTTACCCATTACTGGGTGTGGCACTCTGCTGGAGCAGATCTCGGTAAGTGATATATTTTTTCGCGAGAAGTGCGGTTACCAGCCGTCAAATCACGGCCCCTACAGATATTAGTGGAGGAGTCACAGGGGTAGATTTAATTTGGTGAAAATTGTTTGTCGACTGTGGGAATCGAACCAGGGTTCCTAAGATCCACAGGCCGACTCGATACCACTGAGCCACCTACCCCACCTATGCTAAACAAATTTCACAGTGTACGAATTGTACTTTTTTGCAAAACTGACAAAAACTAAACTTGTCTTTCCTTAATTTCAAAAAAAGTAAACTTTTTTTCCTGGAAAAGAAAGTAAAGTATAAGAGGAACAAAGATACTTTACGCTCGTGATACACACATAATTTTTCTACTATTGCATCTTTAATTATTAAAAAACGTACTGAAAATAAATTCGTTCTGTCAATATGACAAGTTTCTGTTTTGTTTGTATTCCTAGTAATCTTTTAAGCGCGTTACCATTGGAAACGCGTAACAAAGTTACTTTTCGATTGCTCCATGATGACAAATGAGAGTGTAATTGTCAACTTTTCATAGCAATCGTAAAAAAATAAAATGTATTTGCTTTTCAATGATGCTAAACTGATGATTATATGTATACAAATAAGGCACAAATTCTGAATAAGATATAATAATGTTCTCATTCAAATTAAAATAATTGGGTAGTGTGTTCGACAAGTAATATCTTCCCTGAAAACTATTTAAAAAGGGTGTGTCTGCTGGTCTTAATCCTTTGACAATTCTCGAAGCGTTTGCGACGTCGTCGTTTGATTGTAATTTAATTTCAATAGCATAGGAAATATTTCAATACTGGTACTTGTTAATTCATTTTAATCTGATTAGTTGGGTGCAGGGTGGCGGCCAAGACGACACAGACATTGTAGGGGGTGATTTAAATTTTAAGAACGAACTGTCCGATGCAGCCCGCGCAAACAATTGCTGTTTAATCTCACCACTTACCATCGCCATCTGATTCTGCGATTGTGACGTGATTCTACCGCTGCAGAATGCAAAACGAGAATGAGAATGCAGCCGTGAGAATACTTTCAAACCCCTGATTACTATTTTCTTAAATTTTAATTTATTTATTTATTACTTTGCATAACAGGAATTTAAATGGAAGTATTGCAGGTTATAGCGATATCCAAACCACTAAAATAGTTATTTTTGTATCAAGTGAGCAAAATGGGTGTTTTTGTTGCGCGTGAGAATGTTACTTTTAGTCGAGACCGCAAGAATTTTGCCTACGAAATACAAACAACATTTTCTACAACTGTAAATAAAGAATAATACAATAATTATAGATTTATTTAAGTAAATTGAAGGAAAACGATCAACAATAATATTAATTTGATGCTATTGATGTGTTGTAACTAATGAAACCTAACAACAAATAATTTGGCAGCGTGCGCGACATACTCATTTTGCGCACTAGGGTATAAAATAATGCGCAAAATACGCGTTGTCATGGTAATGTAAATGATGAAAATTATCACGTACTTCGCGTATTGATATTACTGAAAAAAATTAACATTTTTTTTGACAGCTGAAAAAATTAATTTAATATGTAGACCAGGTAAATAACTATTAAATAAAAATGGCTTTTCTGTCTTTCACCCAGGAGGAAAAATGAACTTTCGTCTCTAGGGTACCTAGGGATGAAATATATGATTTTCTGGTCGGGTATTTAATTATAAAACCTTACTCATTTTACCAGAAATCAATTATGTTTAAAATATAATTCATCCAATTTAGACTAGAACGTTCACCTCCTCCCAAATTTAATTAATATCCAATAAATAAAAAATGTATTTTTTACTATATATATTTTGTTTATCAATTACAATTGTAAATCAATGAATTGTAAAAAAAATGTTGTGTATCTTTGCAAATTACGCATATACTACAATCTTTAGGCTCGGTCTGTAAATAACTACTTTTACCCCTTTATATTTATTTATTTATTTATGTTACGCTGCACAACAGGAATTTAATCCTAATTTTAGAATAGGATTCGGACTCACCGAGCCGCAATGTGGTAGTTCATATATAATGATTAACTTGAGTGTGATTCGAATTCCGTATTGCTATCCACACCACTGCACTGCCCGACAAATAACAATTATGATTTTACAATTTATTTAGTTTTGACTATCATGTCTGTGATTAGAAAAATCAGTTAAGACGCAAAGAATTGTCTGTCGATAGTTCAAATATCTCTTTATCTTATATTGTCAAAATATAAATAAATGAGACTTTTTAGCATTTTACATTTATTATAACTACATTAGAATTAGTCTTCTACTAACATTTTTGGTGGTCGTGATTTGACGACTAGTAACTGCACTTCAAACGCACAAATATATCACTTATCGAGATCTGCTAGGGCAGAGTAACAATCCTAGTAATGTGTAAAAGACGTAATGATATACAGGGTGACCCATTTTGAGAGATCCAGTGGAATATCTCGACAAATATGTGTCTTACAAAAAATGTTTCGAATAAAAGTTTGATGGTTCGAAAGGGGCCATCTGATCCACTGGACATTACTCCTCCCCCACCCCCAGGGGGTGAGGGACGGGGGTAACTTTGATATCTTAAATGGGAACCCCTACTTTTTATTACATATTCGGATTCTACGTAAAAAAATATGAAGGTTTTATTCGAACAATCATTTAGTTTTCCGGACAGTTCGTACACGAAATGCGGCGAGTCGTGAAGGGATAATTGCATTATCTGACAATCCGGAATGGCCGAGTATTCACCGAATGAAAAGGTGGATATTCTCCTTGTCTTGGGAGAATGTCGGGGTTCTTACCGAAGAGCTGCAGAGTTATACCGAAGACGATTTCGCCAACGTCAACGCCATCCAAATCATGCAGTGATTCGTCGGATTGAATCAAGGTGTAGAAGAGGAATCATTCGACGTCAATAATGTTCAAAACTTGTTTTTATTTGCCCGGAAGAAAACGCCATCTGCCACGAATTCAAAAAAATTGTTCGAATAAAACCTTCATATTTTTTACGTAGAATCCGAATATGTAATAAAAAGTAGGGGTTCCCATTTAAGATATCAAAGTTACCCCCCTCCCTCATCCCCTGGGGGTGGGGGAGGAGTAATGACCAGTGGATCAGATGGCCCCTTTCGAACCATCAAACTTTTATTCGAAACATTTTTTTGTAAGACACATATTTGTCGAGATATTCCACTGGATCTCTTAAAATGGGTCGCCTGTATTTATTTTATATTTTAGTTCTTTTCTACCTTAATACGCATTTGAAAATATAAAAGTTTGAATGAATTAATGCTGAGGTAAACTTGGACGATATGACATCGTCCCGAAGTGGCGTAGTGCGGGAGTGGTGGAGTTTGTCGGCAGAGTGTAAAGTTTAATCCGGTGCACGCGCCCGACGCAGAGATGAAAACAACGACGTCGAATACGAATGTAAATTGAATTCGGTTGAAAGTTCTGGCGGTGACGTTAAATAGTTTCAATTAGGATGCAGCGGTAGCGCCACGACGCCGTGAGAGCACTGTAGCGTCGCTGTCCGCCACCGCCGTCGCCGGTGGACGATTAATGAACTAGTCCACTTGACATCGCAGCCCACGGGCCGAACAAATCCTTTCCCGTTTTGGTTTTGTTGTTTTATTTCGGGTGGTTGAGGTTAGGTTTGAGTTTGTCTCTTAACTCGAGGCTGCACTTGTTTCTGATAGTGATAGCCAACTTTAACTCGACGTCGACATTTCAAGGGTGTTTATATTCTATATTCTAGTGAAAGATTGGAATCAAATTTAACTTAGTTAAGAAGAAACGTATCTTCCATTAGTTTTGGAACAAATATTCGAGGCCATAAAATGGGTACTATTACAAAATGGGAAGTTACTATGGAAAACAAATTTATTTCATATTTTAATTTTACTTTGACAGCTCAATTTTTTAATGGCCATTTGCACCAACAACCCTTAAATTGTAAACTTGGTTTAAATGTAACATTTGTTCTCCAAACTCGTCCCATAGAAGATTTTTAGGTTCTTCTATCTTGAAAAGTTTACGATGAAGAATGAAGTCCCAAATTGAGAAAGAACTTCGATGAAGAATATACAAAAAAACTCAGAGAATTCAATGTAAATGTAGTATTTTTTCATGCAATAATATGAAGGTTTTAAAGGATCGAACTATCTGTGGATTCCACTATGCATATTGGTGAAAACGTCTCCTGTAACTACTAAGTGTCAACCATGGTGTGTGTAAGTGTTAGTTCAGAAGTACGCACGCAAAAGCTTCGTTGAAATAACGGCTAGTAACTGCAGTTTACAAGCATAAATATATTACTGAGATGTACTATATCAGAGTGTCACTGCCAGTAACAGTTCAAAAGCATGATATATTTAGTTTTTATGAAATTTTGGTTGAACCGGTTGAAAAATCGAAAATTTTTAAAATATGTTTCTATATAGTTCAGAGCACGAGAAATACACTCGTTCAAACCGCATTTCAATATCTCTTTTAGTTTTTGAGTTATATCGATTTTAAACTTTTTTTAAAACTCAACTTTGAGAGCTAATATCTCGAAAACTAAAAGAGATATTGAAATTCGGTTTGAGCGAGTGTATTTCTCTTGCGCTACTTAACTTATACCAAAATTTTACCATTTTTGAAGATTTTTGAACTTTTTTTCAAAATTTGTTTCTCTCAATATTTCTAAAAGTTGAAGAGATAATGAATATCTGAAAACACCAGTGAATTCCTCGCGTGAAAATACATAGGTATGCAAATTTTTACAACAAAATTCGCACGGAAACAGTTTTTATTATAAAAAATCCGAAAATGGCCTAAATCCGTAAAAATGCCAAGGGCTTAAGAAATTTCTAAAAAATGGCTATTATCGATTTTTTTGAATAAAAAATGTATCCGTACGAATTTTACTGTACAAATTTGCATACCTATGTATTTTCACGCGAGGAATTCACTGGTGTTTTCAGATTTTCATTATCTCTTCAACTTTTGGAAATATTGAGAAAAGAAAATTTCGAAAAAAAATTAAAAATTGAAAAATTTTCAAAATACATGTAAATACAAAATAACGTGCAAATTCGTCTAAAACTTAAATGTCTGTAAAACTCGTATCATCTGGGTTAGATATTTCGGAAGTCGAAGATAATACAACGAATATTTGAATACTCAATAACAGCATTTAAAAAAAAATTACAATCCCTAATAAATAGACCCTCGGCCAGCAGACCACGGTTCCAGGAACAGTAACACGGCAAGTTGCTGGGTTTAGCGGGTGCATAAGATTTAGGGGCAAATACGAAAATTGTTTTCACTTCGGAGCTTCCTTAAGGAAGAAAATGTTTCTTTATTTCATAGAAATAAAACGTGTCGTTTTTTTAATCTTAATTCAATGAAGAAAATTTGGCTGTCTGACATAGTCATAACAAAAATCAATTGTATAATCATAAAATAATGTGTGATGAAATAGAGATGTTATTTATTGCGTCAGTCCCACAAGCGACTGGTTTCCGTTGCAAACCACAGCCGCCCTCGTCGCACGTGTGTCGCACCCTCTGACCCGCGGCTACAGCACGTCACCAGTCACCAGCTAACAGCTTTCTTTCACCAGAACAATTTCCGGTTTATATACACTCCAGTTGCCGAGACGTGCACGATGCCAGCCGACACCATTTCAATGCGATTACAGAACAAATTTCCATGAACACAGGATCGGCATATTATATAATAATATATTCATTTATATCTCCGTTCACATGAGAATGCTACAACTTCAAATGTTTTATTATAAAACTCAAAACACCGCAGAAATACCTACAAGTTGCTTCAAAATTATTGCAGGTATATCGGATGCTCCATCGGTCTGTATTTTTTTACTCGATTATTTTTAATATTGCCGAAAAATAATTGCAAAGTTTATTTAAAATTAAAATACCCACATCTGCAGTAGCTATATTATTTTATTAGGTGTGTCATTTTCGCGCAATGATATGTAACTTTATATTTATAAATGGAACACAGTATATATTTTGGCAAAATTTTAAAGATCTTTTGTTTCAACAATTTTTATTTATTCTAGTCCTAAAATGGAGTTGGTGGTCTAGTGGATATGCAGTCGGCTTGCGGTTCTTGAGGACCCGAGTTCGATTCCCGCAACCGACAAACTGGCTTTCACCAATTTAATATCAACTCCTGTGGCGCCCCCACCACCAACAACTTTGATGGCCGTGATTTGACGACTGGTAACCGCACTTCACGTGTAAAAATATATCACTTACCGAGAACTGCTACGGCAGAGTGCCACACCCAGTAATGAGTAAAAGGCGTGATGATATATTTATTTATTTATTTCTAAGATGCTCAGTACAGAAACTATTCATATTTTTATTAATAAATAATCACACACAGAAAGTATGCCATTTAATTCACTTGTTTATACAATTAGATTAGTTACTGTCACATGTTTAATAATTATTACTTGCTTCTCTCACTTAGTTTATCAATTTTTCTTTGGTATAATTTATTTAATTTGTTTATTTAAAAATGTATGAATTATTTAACATAATATTTATTCTCGGTGAATTTTTACATTCTTTCTAAATAAATAAAATAAATATATCATCACGCCTTTTACCCATTACTGCGTGTGGTACTCTGCCGTAAGCAGATCTCGGTTAGTGATATATTTCTTCGCATAAAGTGCGGTTACCAGCCGTCAAATCTTTCTATGTGTGATTATTTATTAACAAGTATGAAAGTTGGAGCACAAGCGATAGCGAGTGTTCCAATAGTACGAGTTTTGCCCTTTTCCAACTGCGTTACATACTATTTTTTTTTTCAACATTAAATGTGGAAATTACATTTTTACGTTTGCGATACAAAAAAATTAATAATTATTTTATATAAATCAAAGGAGTTGTACTTACAAATATTCATCACGTTTCCTTGGTCACCATGTCAAATTACATTTCCCTCACTCAATTTGGTTATTTACTTTCATCACTAGTGAGGGAAACGGTTACTATCACAACTAAATTGACTGAGGGAATAGTTATTTACGTAACCAGTTATGAAAAGGTTGATATTGTTTGACGAACATAATATTTGCCAAAACGAGTAATAATTCTTGTAATAATTTTGTAACACCCTGTATATTTAGTGAAATGATATTTATCAGATATCTTGATACTAAAGAAAAAATCGTAAGAAAAATAACAATTTTTTCCTGTTAAATTCTCCGTTCTAAATAAATATTATATTATGCTCAAATAACCTTAAAAAAACTGAAACCTCTAACAAGAAACCGAAAATCGGATACATTTACAAGAATAATATTACAAATGGCCGGTCCGGCGACACTGTTTGTATTGGTGACAAAAAACCTAAACCTGGTCTGAATTTAAAGAGCGCGCGGTCAGATGGTCACTACTTACTGACCACTTTGTATTTTTAGCTTTTATACAACCGTCCGCCGAGTTATGTTAATATTAATTTAGTGTAGAGCAATCTTTGCTCTTTAGAACTACGAACTAGGTTGAAATAGTGTTATACACTTACTGTGAAACGGACTGATCTATTTCAATATGAATGGGGCCACTAAACTTTACATAAAGTTGAAACAACATACGTGAACTCAAAATTATGCTCCACTTCGCATGTAGGATCCCTAAGAATTAATGGATGGACATTTCTTTTTATTTATGTTACACTGTACAACAGGAACTTAACCTCAATTACAGTACATAGTCCAAACTTACCGAGCCGCAATTTGGTAGATCTGCTTGGTAAATAACTATTTAAAAATAATTAAATTTAATGGGCCTTTAAATTTTCTTCACGTAACTTCGAGTTTGGGAAAGAATTAATATTTTTACTTAATTTTTATTTCAGATCCTGCAGGAAAGTTGGTAATAGAAATATTTCTCATTATACATAATACATTAAAATAGTATGGGGTAGGTGGCTCAGTGGTACCGAGACGACCTGTGGATCCAGAGAACCCCGGTTTGATCCCCACATCTGACAAACAATTTTCACCAATTTAAATCTACCTCTGTGGCTCCCCCTCCACTAATATCTTTATGGTTCGTAATTTGACGACTGGTAACCGCACTTCAAGCGAAGAAATATATCACTTACCGAAATCTGCTACGGAAGAGTGCCTCGCCCAGTAATGGGTAAAAGGCGTGATGATATATTCATTTATAAAATATTTAGCTTGATTACAATTCGAACTCGGGATCTCCGGATTCGAAGTCAATCACACACCATTAAATCACATTAAAATCACCCTTATGACCTGCCCTCCACTAACATCTTTAGGACAGTGGTTTGACGGCTGGTAACCGTATTTCACGCGCATAAATATATCACTTATCGAGATTTGGTATCGTAATATTTAGCTTGATTGCAATTCGAACTCGGGATCTTCGGATTCGAAGTAACGTAAATTACCCTTATGGCCTCCCTTCTATTATCACCTTTAGGGCCGTAATTTGACGGCTGGTAACCGTATTTCACGCGCATAAATATATCACTTATCGAGATCTGGTATCGTAATATTTAGCTTGATTGCAATTCGAACTCGGGATCTTCGGATTCGAAGTAACGTAAATTACCCTTATGGCCTCCCTTCTATTATCACCTTTAGGGCCGTAATTTGACGGCTGGTAACAGTATTTCACGTGCATAAATAGATCACTTATCGAGATCTGGTATCGTAGAGTGCCAAACTCAGTAATGTGTAAAAGGCGTGATGATGTATTTATTTAATAAATGATTCGTGAAGGAATATGAAACTGGTGTATAAGTAATTTGTAAGAATATTTGAGGAGGAGAATGTAAGTGCAAATATTTTGAGCGTAATTTTAAGAGTGAAATTCTTCAGTGTCTGCAGCTCATATAATCAACATGCAAACAGAGTAAAGCACCGGGAACGTGACAAAATCCATATTTTAAGTAACAGCGCCGACACATTTCAAGATGGTTACTTTGAATGTTTTGCTGGGCGGTCGTCGAGTTGTCCTGGGTATCACCGATGCCCTCTCCTCGTCCGTGATGTCTGTTTGCCCATCCATTAAGCGGTGTGACCGCTGCTGTTTAAACGAACAACTACTAAATACTGGACATGGAGTATGTGCTATTGTCCACTGTTCGTGGTTTTTTTTATTAGAGATAGAGTTTCACTTTGATCTTACTCCTACACCAACATGTTTTCCTTTATCGCGTCTTACAAAGTTAATTTTATCAACGGCGTTGAATTACTTATGCCTTAATTAACTTGTCATTTTTAAATAATTTGAGGCAATTTAATTTTCTTAATTATTCCTAATTTCAAACTGTTTTCTCTAAAATTCTTTCTCGTAGGTACATTTTAACCAAACTTTACATACATATGTATTTTGACCCGCTGAATCCAATGGTAAAGTTTCCAAGTGCATATGTCTTCCTGTTATATGAGAAAATTTTGAAATATTTAAAGTTGCTAAAAAATTGTTTAAAGGTCAATTCGGACACGAAAAATTCAATGCCGTTCAACGCATTTTCATATCTCGTTTAGGTTTTGAAATATAGCCTCGGAAAAGTAGAGAATCCAAAGAATAGGATGAATTACAATTTTCTGAAGGCTATATCTTCAAAACTAAACAAGATATGAAGATGAACTTATCGGCACTGAATTTCTCGTGTCCGAATTGATTTAAATATAAACAACTTTTTAACTGATTCTAAGGAATTTATATTTTTTAATTATCTCTTAAGGGCTTACTACCCTCTTGGATTTTTTTCGATTTTAGGCAAATTTCAGAATGTTTTCTCTAAAATTCTTTCTCGTAGGTACATTGTAACCATACTTTACATACATATGTATTTTGTCCCGCTGAATCAAATGGTAAAGTTCCCAAGCGCATATAAATATCTTTCAGTTTTTCAGATATTTATCAAAAATTGTTTTATGAAAAAAAATTTCCAGAAATTTTGAAAAATGCTGAAAATTTGCTTATAAGTTAATTGAAGGAAATTCAATTCCGTTAAGCGCATTTTCATATCTCGTTTAGATTTTGAAATATAGCATTGGAAAAGAAGGAAATTTGAAAAATAAAACAAATTTAACTTTTCCGGAAACTGTATCTCAAATACAAAATAAGATATGAAGATGAGCTCAAATATAAGCAATTTTTTACAAATTTGAAACAATTTTTTTTATTAAGGCCAATTTCAGCCCGTTTTCTTTCTACATTTAATCTTTCATATACAAAAAACTGTTTATAATAAATTGGGGGTGAGAGATTTCCTGGACGACCTAGGAATAAATAAAAGGATGTTATTAAAGATTTGAATGAAACATTCCAAGTGTAAGGAATAAACGAAATTGTATAAAAATTAGTATTTATCAGTTGTAAGAGAATAAAATTCGTGTTTCTATTTCCACAGTTCAGTACTTTATCTATTTTTTTCTAAGTGGGAAACGCGGTGAGAGATAATAGAAAAACTTAACAAGATAATTAACTGACAAACTCACCCTTATTCGGGGGTGGAAAGAGCTAGTCCAAAGGGAAAACAAAATAATTACGTCTCCATTGAACCAGCAGCTAACATTCTCGTTTCAATTACACGGGCCGATCAGATTTTCAATTCGTGATCTCGCGACTCGCAATTCACGATTCTTTTCTTGGGAAGGTGGGGGCGGTATGGAGGCGGCATGAAGGCGGCAGGAAGTAGAGAAAAGACGCGTCTCGCTCTGCGGCGGCAGCTGTGGATGACGCAGGGGTGCACGGGGACAGAGATCATTTTCAATTTTATACTCATGATTCAATAAAATCTCAACACTATCGGCAATACTTGATAAACCAGGACCGTATTTACGGGAAATTTATTTCAATATATCGGAGCATCTTTCACCCTTCTTAAATATTAATACATACACGGTGGTGACTAACGCAGCTGGTCATAAGCTCTTACAATCATTTCAAAATAAATGTGTAAAAGACAATAATAATAATATATCATCACTAAAGCCCGGATTTTTAGGCAATTGCCTAGATTCAAATTTTAATATACTTCAGGCAATTTAGTTTTTCTATACTTAGGTAATATGTTTACGTGTAATGGAAGGTTTTTTTTTCGTGCCTTAGAGCCTATTTTTTTCTATATTTTGGTAATTGTGCCTATTTTACCTTATACAGCCTATTTTGCCTATTTTTGTTGCCTATTCTAACTTTTATTGAGCAGACAAGGTTTATCAGCTACTTCGTTGACTAATTCAGCACTCGACAAAGTGTTTCAACCTGACCTATAATATTTAAAGCAGGGTTCGTAAATATCATGATATATAGGATATATATCAGATAAATATCACTTTCCCAAAAATCCTTAATCGTAGGATTATTAAAACGAAAATTTACATACATATGTATTTTGACCCACTGAATCCAGTGGTGCAATCTTCAAATGCATATGACTTCTGGTTTTCGAGAAAATGTTAAAAAACCGCTTTTTGCGATTTTTTTGGCGGAAAATAGAAAAAAAATAAAAATCGCCGAAACTATGTTTATAAGTTAACTGAAGCACGAGAAAATTAATGCCGTTGACCGCGTTTTCATATCACATTTAGTTTTCGAGATATAGCCTCGTAAAAGTAGAAAAACTGAAAAATTCGAAAAATTTCAATTTTCCGGAGGCTATATCTCAAAAACTATTTGATATTTTTATATAATGGATATATATCATTGCAAAAATATGACGATATATATCAAAATAAATATCATGATATATATCGATCGATATATATCTTCGAACCCTGATTTAAAGTACTTACTTTAATCCAGTTTTTGTGTGTGAATTTAAAATGCCGAAAGAAACCATGTTTTTTAGTGAAAATTGTACGTGGCAATTCAATTGTGTCTTTGCCATTAATCAATGGAGCTGAGGTAACTTTAGACAATATGCCTAAATATAAGAACTAGCAAGTTCAGACAGACCGAAGACAGTCCCTTTCCGAAAATTTCATAGAGCAATTGCTAGTAATATTTCGTGAATTAAAGTATACTACATAATTTGAATTTGCATAATAGTTAATAAAATGAGAACCCTACATTATTATTTTTCAGATTGTGTTAATTTTTGTTTAAAATGTTTATTTTTTTCTAACGAAAAGTAGATACGAGTACCAATATTAGAAAAAGGATACGTTTATTTTTTTAAACAAATTATTTACATTTAGGCTGCCTAAAATCCCGCCTATTTTAGAGTAATTACCGGCCTATATGCCTGCTTATTTGGGTGTTTTTAAGTGCCTAAATATCCGGGCTTTAATCATCACGCATTTTACCCATTACTGGATGTAGCACTCTGTCGTTGCAGATCTTGATAAGTAATATATTTTATATTTTAAATACAGTTACCATCCGTCAAATCAAACCCTCTAAAGATGTTAGTACGGGAAGAGCCAAAGGGGTAGTTTTAATTTGTTAAAAATTGTTTTTCGGCTGTAGGACTCAAACCCAAGTTTCCACAGGTCTACTTGATACCACTGAACCCACCTACCCCATATTCTTATTATTACATAAATATATAATTTTGTAGGTGGCTCAGTGGTATCGAGTAGATCTTGAGAACCCTGGTTCGATCCCCACAGCCGACAAACAATTTTCACCAATTTAAATCTACCCCTGTGGCGCCTCCTCCACTAGCATATTTGAGGGCCGTGATTTGACGGCTGATAACCGCACAAAATATATAACTTACCGAAATCTGCTACGGCAGAGTACCACGCCGAGTAATGGGTAAAAGGCGTGATGATATATTTATTTATTTATTTATATTCTGATAAAAATCTTTCAGTACGGATCTGTCGCAACAGAGCAAACAGATCTTGAAGGGATATGGAAATGTTTAGTCGCGGCTGTGGAGTATCGCACAAAAATAATTGGTTTATGTACTTGCGTAAAACGCCAGAAAACGAGTATACCCACAACGAAACTCGGGCTGCGCACAGTGTAGATAGAGATGAGAATATAGAAGGGCTGAAGGGAAAATAAGAAGAAGAAGCAAGAAGGAAAATGTAAAGAAATCAAGATAAGACAGTAGGTTTTCTACCAGGATTATTGCAAGTGTGTTATAATTCTTTCAAATTATTTATTATTATTTACGTAACTATTTAAGAGAAGGTTGACGAACATAATATTTGCCAAAACGAGCGAAGCGACTTTTGAAAATTATGTGAGTCAAACAATATAACGTATTACGTGTAAAATTTTATCTAATTCCGCTAAAATAATTTTTAAAATACATAAAATTCTAGGTTTATGACAGCTCAGTATAATTCAAAATCAATTTACAAAAGCATTGCCGTGAAAATAAATAAATCTAATGTTTAAATTTAAAGCTTATATCATCATTGAAAATGAGTTCTGAATCCGAGACAGGTCTTCCTTCTGATATCGAAGAATCTGCTAATTTACCCGTGAACTGTTTAATACTAGAAAAATTATTAAATGTATATAAATCCTAAAAAAAATAATAAATAGTTTTTTACCGTTACTTGCAAACATTTTTGAGAAAGTTCAAACTGTCAACATTCATTACGGAACTAGTTATGTAAGGAATTCTTTACAAGACAGTTATGAAAAAATTGACATTACATAACGTCAAAAATTGATATAAAACAGGACTTTTCGTAACGGAATTAAGTAAGGTGTAGCAGTCTGCCTAAGCAGACCTCGGTAAGTGATATATTTTTTCGTGTGAAGTGCGGTTACCAGCCATCAAATCACGGCCCCCAAAGATATTAGTGAAGAGGGTGCCATAGGGGTAGATTTAAATTGGTGAATATTGTTTGTCGGCTGTGGAGATCAAACCAGAGTTCTCAAGATCCACAGGCCGACTCGATACCACTGAACCACCTACCCCATACTATTTTAATGTATTATGTATAAAGAGAAATATTTCTATTACCAACTTTCCCGCAGGATCTGAAATAAAAATTAAGTAAAAATATTAATTCTTTCCCAAACTCGAAGTTACGTGAAGAAAATTTAAAGGCCCATTAAAGAACAATACGTTTTAAAAGTTTCGTAGCTTTGCGCTGTTCCAAGACGATATAAAAGCTGGAATGAATCTCTCACGAGCTTTACAGTGAATGAAAGAAGCAAGCACGAGTTTGAAACTACCCTCGATCCACGAACCTCCCCGGAAGAACAACGGACGCGGTGATGTGTGCAATGACAGATAGAGAGAGGAACTTAGCAGTTTTTACACGGACAATTCTACTTCCAGCTCTTCTTACTGTTCTCCTGAACCGCCCTTCACTTCACAACGAGGATTGCTAATTGTGAACGTGCCTTAATGTACTATTTTTGAGTATACTTCTATTATGGGAGAACTACAAGTTTGTATGGAAGTTTTTGATATGTTTTCATATTTTGTGGTGTTGTTTAAGGGATGAATTTAACTCGGCCATTATTCATTACCGATTAATTTATTAGTGTCAACCCTTATATTTCATTATTAATCTATAGATTACCAACATTTCGGTATTCCGTGACTAATAGTGAGTGTTTTAATAGCAATTGACTTGCCATAACACGCGAATTAAATACTATACTTTTTTAAGGTTATTTGATGAACGTCAAACTTATGTAGTTACGTTGAATCTCACTAGATGGCAATACTATTCAACTCAATCATGACTAACTTCATTGAATTGTGCTACGCTTATTATGGCCGTTTCATACCATCGTTTTGCAGTATAAAAATTTGTCATAAGTTTGTAACAAATTTAGAACATCAAGTAATGTCATCTAATGATTTATATTTTAATTAAATGAAAGTAACCACGTTCTCAATTTATAAAAAAACCTTAAACTATTTGAAAATTGAAATTTACGTCATAAAATGAAATACATTTAATGGAATTGGTATTTCATTTATACATTCAATATTATTAGGTTAGGTTAGGTTATGTTAGTTACGACGTATCTCGTCAGAGACGCTAGTTGACGTGCCCGCTCTGAATATTTGAAACACGGAATTTTAATGACTTATGAAACGGCCATAATAAGCGATAGTGAAATTCAATGAATTTGGCCATGCCATTATCAACTTCATTGAATTGCGTTATGTTTATTATGGCCGTTTCTTTCCATTTCCATAAAAATTTGTCATAAGTTTTTTACAGATTTGGTACATCAAGTAATGCCATCTAGTAATAAAAATCAAATTAATAACTGTTCTAAGTTCCACAGATTTCAGCCTCCAAGTCAACGTACTAGGTATATTATAATTCTCAGAGGCCGGCCAGCACAGTTAGTAACCATAGACGCGTTTCGCTCTTATTGGAGCTCATCAGTATGGTATAACCGACTTCTTCACCTAGAACAAGTTCACCTGAAGAAGCTGTGACGAAAACTGTGCTAGCAGAGAATAAAAACTCTAATTCTGTGGAACTTAGAAAAGTAATTAATTTAATTTTTATTATGGAATTTGTTTCACTACGTATTAGCAACATGAACAATTATTTGTCTTTTTGTTCCATCTAGTAAATTTTATTTCAATTAAATTAAAGTGGCCAAACTGTCAAGTTCCAAAAAAAACTGAATAGTTTTTTTTTAGTTTATTTATACATTGAGGCCTAGAAATGCAAAATAGCAACGTGCATTTAGGCTTCAAATCCAATGAAAAACATTGTTCTGTCGTTCACGAGATGTGTGATGAAGTGTCCTGCGAGATAAACACACACACGGGCACGCACACGCGTAATGTGACATGACGTGTCAGCAGCAGCAAGTGTGCCCGGCGTCACGCACGCCCCTGACTTGAGCGTCATGTCAACATGGAACATTCAGTCACTAGTTCAGTGCGGTGTGGTTGTTGGGTTGTTGGCGTGATGGCCAGTGGTAAAGTAGGCAGCGATGTCGTTGTGTTGGATGACAGCAAAGGGGATATTGTGTATGTCAGCCCGCCCCACTGCCCGCCACTGGGTATCCCGCCTGTTATCTACCTGATATCCAATCATGCTTCATCTGATTCTAACACAGGGTGGACTACATTATTGCTGTAATAAATATTTACCGATAAAGTCTGGAGGTGTGATACATTTTTTTCTATCGAGTCGGTCTGTGGATCTTGACAACTCTGGTTCGATCCCCACAGCCGACAAACAATTTTCACCAATTTAAATCTACCCCTGTGGCTCCCCTTGTACTAATATCTTTGGTGATCGCACTTCACGCGAAAAAATATATCACTTACTACGACAGAGCGCCACATTGAAAAATGGGTAAAAGGCGTGATGATATATTTATTTATTTTATTTATTTTTTCTTGCTTTTTGCTACCAGATGTGTTACGAAACTTTGTGCTTCAAATTGGTAACTTCACAATATTTGTATCTGTCAGGTAAAATGACTGCAGCAATTTAATATAATATATTTATCACACTCGGGCGCTATAAGCTAGTCACTTATACGCCTTAAATAATGTAGCATATGACTAGGAAAACCGGCAGTACGGCAGTATAAAAACTGCGGCTCGGTGTGTCCGGTAGGCCCAAGCCCGATTTGGGCTGTACCGCCACAGATGATGATGATGAATTTGATATAAAACAAAATCTTGCAGTGTCGTAACTTTTCTCTTGTGGTATGATTCCGTATGAATTTGCAGTTGAATCTTTTTGAATGAAGTTAGTGGAACATACTGTATATAGTAGTTGGTGGTCGACTATCTTCCGGTAACGGCACGTGTAATTGTGCTGTTCGTATCGGGCAGGGGCGCTGTTTGTTTCTGTGCTGCTCACACGATCATTGTTGGCTCGTTGTCGTTGTCGTGTGATTGTTCCATCAGAATCACTCGCTGTGTACCGTATCTTAACCACACACGCACACACACACACACTCACACGACGCATGATGTGCACTGATGGTCATTATTAGCTGATGTGTAATTGATGTGGTGTGCTTGTGTTCTGTGGCGTCATTGTTATGCTGTGTAAAAGAGACTGGAGTGCCCTGCCATGGCCGAACGTCAACTTGGGATGATGCATGAGTGCTGGATATAACCCTAATGTGTCTCACACCCCTGCTGGGAAATTCACCGAAAAAATACCAAACCGGGAAAAAATCATTTACGACATATTTTCAAAAATATATATTAATGCGCTCTTAGTAGCGAAATTTAGAACGGCAAAGATGGACGACCTAGGAACTAATGGATAAATATGATTGAAGGGTTGTTGCGTGAGCGAAAGATTCCGAGCGAGCAGAATAAACGAGCTTGTATGAAAAGAATTATGAATGTGGTTGAAGCAAAAGTGGTGTGTCAGGATAGGAATTAATTGCGGGATAAATGTGATGAATAAGGACAAGCGTATGATTCTTGATTTTAGATTCTTTCTTAGATTTTTCGAGTGTTTACCTGCAATTGTGTGGAATTCAGTTTCAAAAACAAGCGCAGGAAGATACTCCCTCCCTTCCTCATCTTTTTTACTTCATTTTCAGTTTTTACTATACAGTGTGTAACTGCAATTGTGTTAAATGTATTTTTAAACAAGCGCAGGCGATGCTGCCTTCATTTCTTATAGATTCGAGGTTAGAGAAGTGGGCGTAAGTGAAGATTTACGAAACAGGTGTACAGGAGCGAATGGATGGATGTTTGTTGCGTGATGATGGATTTTGATTGTGAGGAAAGAAAGAGTTCGTATGGAGGAAGTGCTAATGTGGTTGAAACGAGTATTGTGAGTCAGGATGAGAATGTTGACGTAAACTGATTTTTTTTATGAATCTTTTAGTGGATGTTCTGTGAATGTTTAATGGGATATAGCGTGATGTTATGTATGTATGGATGTAGACATAATACTTACAATAAAGAAGGAATTTAACCAATAGTTTCTACCAAAAAATAATTACACTATTAAAAGAACTTATAAAATACAAAATTAAAACAACAATGCATGAATTACAGAATGTTATGCAAGGAACAATTAGAAAAGTTAATCTTTGAATTCAAGACATTAGTAGACATTTTAAAATTTAGTTTAAAGCTTGTGTTTAATTGAATTTGATTATTTTATTTAATGTTTTTTACGATCAAATCATGTGTTATTGTAATATAAATTTAAGAATAAACTCTTTACAGTGGGTCCAGTTGATAGAACAAGTAAACCAGAAGGTTTTTTTTATTTTCCGGCGAAAATTTATGATAATCTTAGGAACTGCGAATGGGGTGAGGGCCCTAAGGGCAGTATATGATATAGTATAAGGGTTGGAAAAGGGTGTACGCGACAGGCGATGATAGTAGTGGTGTAACTAAAAGTCTACATTTTTGCGTTTTGTGTGCGTTTTATTGCCAAGACACACACCTCCACAGATTTCTTTACTGGAGCATTTTAGACAGTCGGGTAAACGAGACACAGGACCGTATTACAGTACTTTTCACTATATACAGGATGGTTCAAAATTATTGCAACGAAATTAAAGGGTATATATTATTTGATGTACTAAATACAACGCAAAATATTTTTTTCTGAAATTTGCAAAAATAATTACTTGAAGAAAACATTTTTCAAATCATTGAATTCATAGGTTGCAGTAATGAATATAAGTTAGTAAACATTAAAATTAATTTTTGTTTATCTGTGGTTTCTAGGCTGACCAACTACTTAGGTCATATGCTGCCATTACGCCCTGATCCGCGATTTAGATCTTATGCTCAACAGCAACGCTGGTTTCTCTGGACGGTCACCCATTGAAATTTATTTGTTTTAATTAAAGTTGTGTAGTAGTTCTTTCAATGTTTAATGTTTACTAATTAATAATCTGCAATATTTTGTATATTTTCTTGAACTGCAAGAAAATCGCCTTCGAAGTCTTCGTCAGAAATCAGTTATTTCAAATTATTTATATCTAGAATTCATGAAATTGTTGACACGGACAGTAGTTGATGTTTCACCAAAACAATCACAACACTATTACACAACGTCTAGCTATAAATTGTCCTACTGCCAACAACCTTTCATTAGAAAGGTATTTATGGTAACTAAGTAAATGAATAATTACAACACGTAGCCCTGTAAAATTTTACAGGCTCATAGAAGAGACCTATAAAATTTTACAATACTCGTAAAAAAAAACTAATATAATACAGAAATTTACAGGCGAGCATAGAAAGGTAACGGGCGAGCGCTAGCGAGCCTGTTATCTGTGTGAGCCTGTAAATTTCAGTTAACGGTCAAGCATTGTACAATGTTTTATGTGCATTTGAATCGCAATATATGTATATTTAATCAAATTAATTGAAATAGTATAACGCAATAACTAAAATGTTCAATCAAGGTAGACTGAAAATCTGACAGATTTTGTTTAATCAAAAAATATTTAAGTGTCAAACGTTTAAAAATAGATATGTTGTCATGATAACCAATGTCTCGTAACCCCTAGAGACAGAGTTAAGTAAACAGTTCATTACGATTCAAATGTACGTAAAAATTATTACTTGAAGCATCTGCAATATTTTGAATATTTTCTTGAAATGCAAGAAAATCGCCTTCAAAATCTTCGTCGAGCTTTAAATCCATTATTTCAAATTATTTATATATATATATATATATATATATATATATATATATATATATATATATATATATATATATATATATATATAGAATTCACGAAACTGTTGACACTGATAGTAGCTGCTGTTTCACCACAACGATCACAACACCGTGACAACGTCTAACTATAAATTCTCATAACGCCAACAATCTTGTTATCTTCAACATAATAAATAATTACTCTTACAATAATATCTCCGTTATTATTATTATTTCTTCATATTCCATTAATACTTATATAATGATACTAAAAATATTGCTGTCTAACACTAAATAATTTCACTAAAATTACACTATTTTAAAGACTCCTTTAACCGTTTGAGCTTTGGTTAAAGTATTCTAAAATTCACCGTTTTAGAAAATGTAAGAATTAACACTAAATATGTTGTCCTCAAGGATACTCGGTGTTTGGTTAGTTTATATTATCGTGTGTCAGAATGAGAATGTTGACATAAACTGATTTTTACTTCCTTGTACGAAGTAAAGGAAGTATTGTAATCGCAAAAATTTTCGGTTCTCAGATTTCAACGGAAATAGGTATTTTGGCCCTCCCTGAATCCATTTTGACTCATTTCGTCATGCCATCTGTACGTACGTATGTATCTCGAATAACTCAAAAACGGTAAGGCGTAGAAAATTGAAACTTTATATTTAGGACTGTTATAACATCTAGTTGTGCACCTCCCTTTTTGGTCATTATACAACTACCGGAAGTGGTACTTTACTTGAAGCCTATAATTGATTTTCATGAAAAACTATATTCAAATATAATTTAAAACTTTCCAAATTTGGTATATAAGACTACTATATCAATGGAAATAACATAATAGATTTTGGTTAAAATAGACTAACCGGAAGTGGCACATTACATGAAGCTGCTAACAGTTTTCCTTGAAAAAAATGGTATTATTTTAATTTTAGAAATGAATGCTGCAAATTAAAGTTTTAGAGAATTAAATTCTGCGTCTAGCACATTAATAATTTTTAAATTAGCCTTTTGCATAAGCGAGATATCTAAATTTAAATATTATATATTTTTGTTTTTTTTTAATTCAAAAAAAATATTTTATGTCAAATATGTGCAATTAAAAAATATCTATAGTTTAATACGCGTACAAGGAAGTCATGTGGTGTCCACATCAGATTTTTTTTATGAATCTTTTAGTGGATGTTCTGTGAATGTTTCAGGTATTTGATGGGATATAGCGTGATGTTATGTATGTATGTATGTAGACGTAATATTTACAATAAAGAAGGAATTTAACCAATAGTTTCTACCAAAAAACAAAAAATTTCGCTATTTAAAGAACTTATAAACTTTATCGGTGTTCACTCAAAAAAATTCCAAACTAAAACAACACCGCATGAATTACAGAATGTTACGCAAGCAACAAATAGAAGAGTTAATCTTTGAATTCAAGAAATTAGTTTGCTTTGGTTAAAGTATTCTAAAATTAACCGTTTTAGATAATGTAAGAATTAACACTAAATATGTTGTCCTCAAAGATACTCGGTGTTTGGTTAGTTTATATTATTACAGGGTAATTAATTTTCTTGCGCGTATTAAAATATTTTCTAATACGGTCCTGGCAGTATCGATACCGATACGATTTGCCACTGGGCGTGTATCGGAGCAAATGTGAAAGAAATGTAAATACCAGAGTCTTTCCTACAGCTCTCGGGGTATTACAAACAACCCTCTCTGACTCTCTCCTTCTGTAGAATCTTCACGCTCCCCATTCAACCACCCTGGCTCCCCGCGGATATTAAAAATATTAAGTGCAACGAAATAACCGCGGGGTATTATACCCCGTAATTGCATTATAATTGAGGATAATTTCAACACCAAGTCTTATTTGCATTTCGCTAAACGTTAGTTTGGAATTAAATCCATTAACGATAAATGTGCTCCGATTTTTAAATGGATTCTTTAATAGTTTTCTAAATTAACTTACTTTTTATTTATTATCTCGTTTTGTCTAATTAATAATGATAATAATATAATACCAACATTTCACAAATAACTGTTTAAAATAAAATATAAGAATATAATCGTTAGGATGTAAAACTGTAAACAAAGATTCAGACAAAATTACAATTTATATTCTCTGAGCATAAATTTTTATTTTTTCAAACGTCATATAATTGACAACTTATGTGACTTGATTGACAAGGTAAAAGTATTACTTTATATTATTATATTAAATGCCTAAACATCAAAAACATTGCAACTCTATCATTTATTATTATTTTTCTACTTCCGTTAGGAAATAGACGTTTTATTTCACTTATTTGAGTTAGGTTATGAATTGAATTATTTAACTAGTGAAATAATGAGGTAACATAGCAACACAAACAAATTAAGATATCTTGATAGACGAATTCTGATGTGATATTCTTTTAATTTTTGAATTTATAACTGTCATTAATATGTCAAAATTTCATAATTTCAAAAACGTTCTTTCGTATTTATTAGAACGGAAGTAGAAAAAATATTGTATGAAACTAGTAACGCAATGAAGATTATTACCTTACTTATGTGTTTACATAACTCGGCTACGCCTCGTTCTGCAAATTTCACATGCATAAGGTAATAACCTTCATTTCCTTACTAGTTTCATAAATAGCTATAACATTTATAGAAATAGTACAATTTGCCAAAACTTTAGCTTTTTTTCGGTTTATAACCTTCGCGTTGTTTCTTTAAGAAGGCATGCAGCTTTAAATATTTTTCAATGTCAACATTCTGCTTCAAATTCAGCAACGACTTTATCATCGAATAATGGGAACATAGGGAGGAACTTTTCATATTTTTTGTCAATTTCGAAAAATAAGCCAATAGAACATTTTCAGAATAGTGTCTGCACACCATTTCAAAAGCCTTTCGTAAGATGCTTCATACAGGCCGCTAGACTTAGTTGTCAGCAAATTTCCAATTGTCGTTCTTGCCGCTTCAAGTACTTCTGGCGGGGTATATCGTAAGTCAAATTCTGACATGATTACACAGATTTTTGTTGAAATTATTGGACAAATTTTCACCGACGCTACAATGACATTCACATTATTTAGTATTTGTTTTTGTTTTTCATCATAACCGTGACAAAATTGTTATCAATGTATCACGATTTTACGTGAATCTTAAATAAAATAAAATAAATATATCATCACGCCTTTTACCCATCACTGGGTATGGCACTCTGCCTAAGCAGATCTCGGTAAGTGATATATATTTCTTCGCGTGAAGTGCGGTTACCAGCCGTCAAATCACGGCCCCCAAAGATGTTAGTGGAGGGGGAGCCACAGGGGTAGATTTTAAATTGGTGAAAATTGTTTATCGGTTGTGAGGATCGAACCAGGGTTCTCAAGATCCACCACTGAGCCACCTACCCCATCTTCAATCTTGATTTTTCAAATTCCTCTTAAATTACTATTTTTTAAATTTACGTATCCGGTTGAAAAAAAAATCGTATATATTATTTGGAGCAAAAAATGAAGCTTTATGTGCTTCGACTGGTTTGGCTGTCTCAGCACATAAAGCTTAATTTTTGCTCCATATAACATAATATACTATTATTGTTCGTAGATAAAATCAATTCAAACAATTCCTAAAAAAATGCAGTAACACACCAGTACAATTCATTGCTTGAACAATCAGATAGCATTGTAAACAGACATAAATATAACCACTTATATGCTTCATTCACACAACAAGCAAAAACCCACAGCAGACATCATATTCACCACTGCACAATCATAAAGCAGAGATATGAATCTATGATTTCAGATGTCCGCCATTTTATATCCACATAATGCGCTCATTATTTACTCTTTTAGCACAACACATGATGTACGATTCGGTGGCTAGACTCGATGATATTATGAGAACTTGTTTGCAATGCATTGTGGGTAGATCATACGTGAAAAGTAGGGTTATGTATGCAAGCGTGTGTCTTGTTTGTTGTGTGATTGTGTGATGAATACAGAGGGAAAGAATTATAATATGATAAAGGGGTTCTGTTTGATTATTGAAATAGATTATGGCTGATGGAGGATGGTGTAATTCGTACTGAAAGGGTGATTCTTTTTCATATGTTTGAAATATTTACTGTTAAAGAGAAAAAAATATTACCTGAATTTGAAATACGTTTACTTCTCTAATTATTTTACAACAGGGGTTCTCAACCAGGGAGGCATAAACAGTATAAATTAGAGGAGTTGTATTTGCAAATGCACATCACGTTTCCTTGGTCACCATGTCAAATGGCATTTCCCTCATTCAGTTTAGTTGTTATAGTAACCGTTTTCCTTACTAGTGAAGAAAGTTATTTACTTTCATCACTAGTGAGGGAAACGGTTATTATCACAGTTAAATTGAATGAAGAAAATGTAATTTTCATAAATAATATTGAAATAGCTATTTATGAAACTAGTAAGGAAATTAAGGTTATTACCTTACGCATGTGAAATTTGCAGAACGAGGCGTAGCCGAGTTATGTAAACACATAAGTAAGGTAATAACCTTCATTTCCTTACTAGTTTCATACAATATTTTTTCTACTTCCGTTCTAATAAATACCAAAGAGCGTTTTTGAAATTATGAAATTTTGAGATATTAATGACAGTTATAAATTCAAAAAATAAAAGAATAACACATCAGAATTCGTCTACCAAGATATCTTAATTTGTTTGTGTTGCTATGTTACCTCATTATTTCACTAGTTAAATAATGCAGTTCATTACTTAATTCAAATAAGTGAACAAAAACGTCTATTTCCTAACGGAAGTAGAAAAAAAAATTAAATTAACAAACACTATAAATAAGTAACTAAGTAACAAAATGAAAGAAAAAAAGCAATCAAATGTCAAATTAATTAAATGATTACATAATTTATTTGAACACAATCTCTCACCTGCAATTTCACTGACATGTTTTTTAATTATCGATTTAAAATAAGAGTATCAGGATTGTAGCAAAAAAATAAATTGAAAATAGAACTATTGTAATATATTTCTATTCTCAATTTTCTTTTCCTAAATAAGTACATTATAAAGGCAATAACTCAGTAAACATCTTTTATATTCAAATAATAAAGTTAAAGAAAAAAAATCCTAAAATCTTTTCACCAAAAAATAAATAAAAACACTCCTCTAAGGCTCTGGATCTTCAGATTCAGCACACTTTAAAGTTTCCCTAAACGACGCAACATACAAAAAAGAGAAAAAAATAACCGCAATCATCTCACTTAACACACAAGTGGCGCACAGAACGAATACAAGAAAACTGTATCTCCGAAGAACCGTACGGGGCTGTGTGATAAGGGTGAGATTCTCGTGCGGCAATTTGCGATTGTCCGACGCTTCGACGCATGAAGACGCTCCTGGGGAAGACGCTGAGCCCAGCGCCGGACGTAGACATGTGTGGCCGATGAACCAGTGCCGTAGAAGAGATTTTTTACTGAGGAGGAAGGATAGCTACACGGATTTATCGCATCAACTTCGTCACAAAAATAATACATTTTAGGCCGGACAGGAGTGAAATGAACTTTTTCTCCCGTTGCCAATAATGCCGAAAGAAAATGTGTATTTTAGTGCCGTTGTTAAGAATATTTTTATTCTCGTTACTATAAAAGCAAAATAAAACAATTTTTAATCATTCTTCATGAGTAAAAATAGGTAGGTATTTGTTTTAAATACAGAGATTGAGAAAAAATATAAATATAGTGAACAGAGTGTCTTACAAGGCTTAGTAAATACTTTAGGAACTGTTAGTTGATATATAAATAACTATTTTCTACCATTAATATATTATATTTCATTTAGTAAGGATGTAATGAGTCATTTATTGTCCATGAGCGGTAAAGAAAAATTTAACATTATTGCTATGATAAATCATCACAAATAATACAAATTTGATATATTTCAAAATATTTAAACCATTTCAATTTATTTTTCGCTGTTGGTAGAAGCAATGTTGTATGTACCACGAGCGTAAAGTGAATTTAGTTCCACCTAATACGTAAATGACACTTATTACAGGCTCATAGAAAAGACCTGTAAAATTTTACAATGCTGATAAAAAAAACTAATATAAACTAATTAAAAGTTATTACTTATAGCATCTGCAATATTATATATTTTCTTGAACTGTCAGAAAATCGCCTTCGAAATCTTTGTCGGACATTAATTCATTGTTTCAAATTATTTACTTCTGAAATTCATGGATCTGTTGACACTAACAGTAATTGTTTTTTTCATCACAACGATTACAACACCATGACAACGTCCAGCTATAAATTGTCCCACTGCCAACAACCTCTGAATACAAAATGTAATGTATCTTTTTATAAAATTAAAATAAAACGGTGTGAAGATGGAATTAAAACTTTGTACGCGGCACTCTTGCAATTATCTGTACTGAGCTCACTAGGTTATTGAGGCTTGCGACGAAACTTTTCAGTTCGCCTGTAAAAATTAATTTACTACGCTGGCCATGTAAAAAACTATTAAGGCCCTTAAGTTATACGACTTTAAAACATCATTCACCACTCTTGAAAAATAACCATTTTATAATTAAAATGACGAATAATAAACAAAATATATACATCAACATTTAATTGTTTAGTACATTGTTTAGGTTACTTAACATATTTCTAAAAGGATAATGAAGCTTTGACCTTAAATCTCACTCACCACCATTCTTTGTAAATAACTATTTAAAAATAATTAAAGTGATATAGTTAATAAAAACAAATCTAGCAACATTTGCTTGTTTATTACGTTACTTAAGTTACTGAACAGTTATTTGATTAAATTTACATATATCCAGAGGGATAATGCAACTTGAAATAAGTTGACTCTTTACTTACACTATGTATTTCAGTGTTTAATCATCATATGATGAATGAACATATCCCGCCGCCACTGGTATATCGAGGGGGTGGGGTTCGAGGGTGGCAGTGTATAATGCTACGAACATCAACATCCCGGTGTTGTGAAGTGGCCGATACAGATCGTGGATAGCCTATAGCATATCGCGGGCGCTATTCAGAATGACCGCTCAGAGAACGAAACCTATACAAGTATCTCGTTAAACGGGAACCGTATTATACTGCCTTCAATTGCCGAATACTTCCACTGCCCGCCCTTGAACTGACTGAAGCAAAGCTTACCACTCTTATTTAGCCTTTATAATATATTATATGTATTAATAAGCGTTTTACATATTTAGAAGAACTTGACATAATTGAGAATATGCATCAGGGTGGTTCTTGTTTTGGCAAAGTTGGAATTTTAGGTTATGCGCATCAAAATCGTTAAAAAATCAAATTTATAAATTATTAGCCAAAAATAATCATATTAATGCGTGTTCCACGTGGGATGAAATTTTAAATGCAAAATACATGTATTTTTTTATATGCAATTATCAAATAGTAAACTTGAAATGTGTCACTTAAAGATGACTTTCAACCAGGGTTCGTAAATATCATGATATTTATAATAAATATCAAAATATCTGATATATAGGATATATATCAGATAAATATCACTTTTTGAATATTTATTTTTTAATTTTAGTTTTTGTACACATTTATTATCACAATAGGAAATACAAAATAAATTATTACTCCTAAATAAAAAATTAACATAGGTAATGAAAAAAAGTAAATATACATTGAATGGATACACAAATATTATATAGTACTAAGAATAGTAAGAATATTTAAATAATCCTATATCCTAGATAGGGGCAAATCATCATCTTCTGATGAACTTCCTGAACATAGCGTTGCAGATAGAGACTCACTTGGCCAAATCCAATCTAAATTAGTTTTTTCTTGTAGTTTCTTTTTGGTTTAAATATTTAAACATAAAAACGAATTTACCGGCTTTATCGTTACCGAGACGATTACGTAATTGAGATTGGACAATGCCAAAAGTGGAGAAATATCGTTCCAGCCCTGCTGTGGCTGCTACAGCAGTGTGTAACTGTTCACATAGTTCAATAAATGTACTTTTATTTGGCCACTCTGACTCATTGATAGTTACACTTTTCCACCATATTAAAGGATTTGTATTTCTAAAATGAGTACCAAATAAAAATTTTGGAAATGGTTCAGACTTTGCCGTTAATGAAATCACAAATGGCACACAATTTGGATTTATGTCGTTGATGTGAAGTTAGTCAAAAGCTAGTAAAGTAAGAATTATCTTTAGAATATAATTTTAACAGAATTAATAAATAAATAAAATAAATAAATATATCATCACGCCTTTTACCCATTACTGGGTGTGGCACTCTGCCTAAGCAGATCTCGGTAAGTGATATATTTTTTCGCGTGAAATGCGGTTACCAGCCGTCAAATCACGGCCTCCAAAGATATTAGTGGGGGAGGAGCCACAGGGGTAGATTTTTTAAATTGGTGAAAATTGTTTGTCGGCTGTGGGGATCGAACCAGGGTTCTCAGGATCCACAGGCCGACTCGATACCACTGAGCCACCTACCCCATTAACAGAATTAATGAAAGTAATAATGAGAGGTATAATGGATATATATCTTCGAACCCTGTTTATAAGTTAACTGAAGCACGAGAAAATTAATGCCGTTGAGCGCGTTTTCATATCACATTTAGTTTTTGAGATATAGCCTCGGAAAAGTTGAAAAACTGAAAAATTCGAAAAATTTCACTTCTCCGGAGGCTATATCTCAAAAACTATTTGATATTTTTATATAATGGATATATATCATTGCAAAAATATGACGATATATATCAAAATAAATATCATGATATATATCGATCGATATATATCTTCGAACCCTGCTTTCAACCCTTCAAAACCCTGTTTAAAATGTTTATTTTCGATGGAAATCAAGGAGGTTATGCCCACTTGAAATTTGCCATTTGTCGTGATTTTGCCACAGTGTAAAAGTTTGCAACAAACTTTGTTATTTTTCAATGAATGGGGGGTTATTGTTATTGAATTAAAATTCCTATTTAAACTAAATACAATTTTCTTTTTTGGTAGTTGCGATTTGACAACTGGTTACTATACTTAACGGCTTAAAATGTATAGTTTATTAGGATCTGCTATTGCAGCACTGCCATGGCCAAGAATGACCAGAATTTTGACATATAAACCATGCAGATGTGAATTCCTGGTTGAACAAGTTCAAAAAGTCAAAATTTGTTATAATATGGTTCTATATAGTTCAGAGCACGAGAAATACGCTCGTTCAAACCACGTTTCAATATCTCTTTTAGTTTTTGAGTTACAGTGATTTTTGACTATTTTTAAAGCTCAACATTGAAAGCCCATAACTCAAAAACTAAAAGAGATATTGAAATGAGTTTTGAACGAGTGTATTTCTCGTGAGCTACCTAACTTGTGCATGTATTTTGAAAATTTATAAAAAAAAAATTTTTCAAATTTTTTTTTGTTGATATTTCAAAAAGTTAAAAAGATAATGAAAATCTGAAAACACCAGTGAATTCCTCGCGTAAAAATACATAGGTATGCAATTTTTCAGAAGAAAATTCGAACGGATACATTTTTTATTACATAAAATCGAAAATGGCCGTTTTTTGAAAGTTTCTTAAGGGTACCCCTTGGTGTTTTTACGAATTTTGGCCATTTTTCGATTTTTTGTAATAAAAAATTTATCCGTGCGAATTTTGTTGTAAAAATTTGCATACCTATGTATTTTTACAAGAGAAATTCACTGGTGTTTTCAGATTTTCATTATCTTTTCAAGTTTTTGAAATATTGAGGAAGAAAAATTTTGAAACAAATTGAAAAATTTTCAATATTTTCAAAATACCTGTACAAGTTAAGTAGCGCACGAGAAATACACTCGTTCAAACCGCATTTCAATATCTCTTTTAGTTTTTGAGTTATGGGCTTTCAAAGTTGAGCTTAAAAAAAGTCAAAAATCGCTGTAACTCAAAAACTAAAGAAGATATGAAGATGCGATTTGCGCCACTCGATTTCTCGTGGTCTGAATTATATAGAACCACATTTTAATAATTTTCGATTTTTGAACTGGTTCAACCCAAAATTCTCATTTGTATGTACGAGCTCTTAAACGAAGAATTTGCGAACAAACCTCTACACAAAAGAACTTTTGGATTGTTTTGAGGTTCTAAATTTATACCTAACGTTTAGTTAATGTAATTTAAAGTAATTCAAATTCATTTAATTTGTTTAAACTTAAAATGTTTCTTTTAGACTATAGACTATTACACTTCAATGCATTGCTGAAAATATTATTTTCCCTATGTTTACTTTTAAAATAAACCCTCTAATGTATTGCTGTCAAACTTTTTAACTGTAACTATAGTAATGATATATTCCTATGTTTACTGATAAGAAAAACTCCCGGTATAACGTAGCTCTTTAATATTAGGTCGGAAGTAAATATTTCTATTCATCCGTGTAGTGCAGATGTCATATATATGTGCGGTTGAATAAATATTTCACATATGATTGATTTTGTCACAACGCAGTGATATTTTCTGCCCAGATGAGCATTTGCTGTGACCTGCAGTTTTGTCATCATTAAATGTCAGGACTTATGCTTCAACGAAACGAATTCATAGATTTATGTACTTTCATAAAAATATCTACTTTATATTTTCATAGCAGGTAAGCTATGAAATTATTTAAGAAGTAACAACAAAACAACTTTCAACACTTTTTCAATATTTTTTTACGGTACAATTTTTTTTGGGGTAGGTGGCTCAGTGGTATCGAGTCGGCCTGTGGATCTTGAGAACCCTGGTTCGATCCACACAGCTTCCCCTGTGGCTTCAAATCTTCCGTAGTCTATATTTTAAAAACTAAACAAGATGTGACATATTACAACAGTTTATAATTGTAATAGAATTATTTTTGTTTTGTTTTAAGTTAAATTTTTCTGAAATACCGAGTGTGTCACTGAAAGCGGTCATAGGCGTTTAACATGGAAAAACAGTTTTTCTGTACGCAAATTAAATATGAAAATTTACAAATTTACAATTTAATAGTGTTAGCCACGGAGATAAAACAAAATTACAAACAAAAGAGTGACTTAATTTTGTATTGTATTGTTTAAATAAAATGTCAAAATATTTGAAAGAAAAGCGTAATGAATTTGTTTGTTATTTTGTTGTTTCTACTCTGCCGGTAACAGATATAAGTTGAACATTCAATTTAGCTGATGCTTGGTGGTATCAAATTTTCTTAAGAATCATTATGAATGAATACCTCCGCAGGTAAATAATTTCCAACCGTTAATAATGGATTTTATTTTCCATGAACAATAACATAATAAAACGATTTTTAGGGATTGTTAAATTAGTATCAAGTTACCATCGACATCGCAAATTGGCTGACAAGTGACGTGTAATGTTTAACAAAGGCAAACAAACAAAACAAAATGTCAGAAATAACAGAAGGAAAGCGCGTTTCCCACGAGCCTGTTGAGTGCGGATAAAAGGATAAAATAATACAACACACCCACACTAGCCCAGTGGAGCGGTTGCATCGGTAACATATCCGCGATTTATTCACGTCATTTGCTACCGGGGAATCTGATAGCCTCAGAAACACAGTGGCAGAGGACAAACTTTTTTCCAGAGGGAAATATTCTTTAAAAATATATTTTTCTATGATCGTGCGAATGTACTCATTGTCAGGGCAAAAGGTGACTGTTTATCGCACAGCACGCGACAATAGTACGTTATATTATACGAGAATGTGTTATTTCAGTAATGGGTAAAAGGCGTGATGATATATTTATTTATTTATATCATATAATGACATTTTACTCAAAAGACAATAACTATTTTCAGGTGGTTTCATTCTCGCCGAAAACTGGGCGTAATTTCGTCACAAAACAAGACACACATTAAAAAAGGGTCATTTCAGTGCACTTAGGACAAAAAGTCCGGAACGTCTATTTTAAATCGTTAAAATACAGCTCGTTTCGACATAAGAACGTAATGAACTATTATAAATAAATAAATATATCATCAAGCCTTTTACCCATTAGTGAGTGTGGCACTCTTCCGTAGCAGATAAGTGATAAATTTCTTTGCGTGAAGTGCGGTTACCAGCCATCAAATCACGGCCCCCAAAGATATTAGTGGAGGGGGAGCCACAGGGGTACATTTAATTTGTGAAAATTATTTATCGATTGTGGGATCGAACCGGGGTTTTCTAGATCCACAGCCCGACTTGATACCACTGAAAATATACTATTATAGGGATAAATAAATAAAAAATGAAGAAAAAAACAAATGAATATCAATAGATTAATTGTATGACATAGTCGTATTAATATTTTTAATACCTAATCAAACAAACAAAAATATTATGATTTGTTCGTTTGTTTCTTCCAGCACGCTTATTTCCATGCAATTTAAATGACGTTAGTATTAATTTAATATGTATTTTTTCTCAAAAATTCTGTAATATGAGGGTACTAAACTTTATAGTCGTCCAGAAAATAAACAAAATATGTTTTCTTTTAAAATAAGATCGATCCCCACAGCCAACAAACAATATTCACCAAATTAAATCTACCCCTGTGACTTCCCCTCCACTAACATCTTTAAGGGCCGAGCTTTAACGACTGGTAACCGCACTTCACGCGAAGAAATATATCACTTACTGAGATCTGCCACACCTATTAATGGGTAAAAGGCGTGAGGATACCCATCTTTGCAGAATCACTGGTTGAAAAAATGTTTGTTAATAGTTTTGTAATAATTTAAGCAACCTTATAACTTTAATAGTTCTCGAGATAGTAATGGTGGCTCACACCTTGAAGATTCGTACAAAATTATAAATAGTACAAATCACAACTTTTAAACCCAACTTAATGCAAGAATATTTGATTAAATTATAAATTGCTACTTAATTCTTGTTCTCTTTGTCGCTGGTATGTGAAGAGAAAAAAATATAAAATTTAAAAGTTTGCCGAGAACAGTTTTAATTTAATTTCCGTTTAGTACAAAATCTCAGGTTACGTCTATGATCCAACAATACCTGTGGAATGAAATCTACATTCATCCACCGCTATACAAATCTTAAAGAACACTGAACACCGAACAGTATCGCAAGAAAAAACCACAAAACCATTGTCAAACCATCTTGGTTAACCATTGTCCCGCAGTTTGTTTTCTTAACAATATTTCTGTTGTACCAGCAATTAGATTCTTCCTCTTTGTCGCACACACGTGCACTCTGTCTGTCATTCAATACTTTTATTTATACCTCAGTCTTTAGGTATACAGTAATTGGTTAGCATTTTCTTCAGATACTTCTCGATTTGACCAGTAACATTTCGGACACTAACAGTATTTATTTTGATTACCATTCATACTAAAACTAGAGAGTTTTTTATTTTTTTACATTTTTCTCGCACAAACTGAAATATTGTAATTATATTAAATATAAATAAATTACACATTTGACGGCTGGTAACTACACTTCACGCGAAGAAATATATCACTTACCAAAATCTGCTACGGCAGAGTGCCACACATTCAGTAATGGGTAAAATATATGATATATTTGTTTATTAATTTTACACATCATGGGGTAGGTGGCTCAGTGGTATCGAGTCTTAAGAACCCTGGTTCGATCCCCACAGCCGACAAACAATGTTCACCAAATTAAATCTACCCCTGTGGCTCTCCCTTCACTAACATCTTTGGGGCAGTGATTTCACGACTGGCAACTGCACTTCACGCGAGAAAATATATCACTTACCAAGATCTGCTACGAAAGAGTGCCACACCCAGTAATGGTTAAAAGGCGTGATAATATATTTATTTATTTATTTTACACATCATGGAGTAGGTGGCTCAGTGGTATCAAGTCTTAAGAACCCTGGTTCGATCCCCACAGTCGACAAACAATGTTCACCAAATTATATCTACCCCTGTGACTTTCCCTTCACTAACATCTTTGGGGCCGTGATTTCACGGATGGTAACCGCACTTCACGCGAAGTAATATATTACTTACCGAGATCTGCTTCGGCAGAGTACCACACCCAGTAATGGGTAAAAGGAGTGATGATATATTTATTTATTTATATTTATTTACAATAAACCTATAATATGATGTAGAATTAAATTGTATGTAGATAAGTGGCTCAGTGGTATCGAGTCAGTCTGTGAATTTGAGACAAACTATTTCCACTAACATCTTTGAGGGCTGTTATTTGACGGCTGGTAACCGCACTTCACGCGAAGAAATATATCACTTAACGATATCTATTACGAGAAGAGTGCCACACCCAGTAATGGATAAAATAGATCGAGGAATAAATAGCTTAAAAAAAACCGAAAAGGGAATGGTCGAATTGCCATAGCATTTATCCTCTTGTGATTTCATTACGGAAATTGAAGGATATTGTAGTGCTATTTGCTTTTATTCCTCGTAACGTTGCGTCCGTTAAGTTACGGTATGCTACGTGTTGTCTTGTGTAAACTGACCTGATTTCCACGTAACTTTATCTGTGTCGACAAATTAGAAGAAAGAATATTTGGGCGTTTGTCTGTTAAGTAATGTATTATTAGGTTTTTGTCAACGAAATTGATAATTGTATGTTTGTGGGGGGTTCCCAAAAATTGTCATTCGAAAGTTGGAGATTTGGTTACTGCAGATTTTCAGTTTTATATTACATGTAATTTGGAACGAAATTTGATACAGAATACTATTTTGAACATTGAAAATTTGTCATTTATATTCTAGGTTTTCTTCTATTATTATTTAAAAAACAGTTGAATTACTTTATTTTCCGCAATTAAATGTTATTAATTTTTTTCAGATAATTTTCCATGGTCTGTTCTCAACCAATCATAATTCAAAACATTTAAAAATTCAACCAATAATCATAGTTTTATACTGATAATTTCAGTTACGCTCTCATTTGTCTCCAATGGCAACGCGCGAAAAAGATGTTAAATGTGCACTTATTTCAATAGTTACCAGGGATACAAACAAAACAGAAACTTGTCATATTGACAGTTGACAGAATGAATTTATTTTCAGTACGTGTACGTTTTTTAATAATTTAAGATGCAATCGTAAAAAAAATATGTGTTTATCACGAGCGTAAAGTGTCTTTGTTCCTCTTACCGTGCTCGAGTAACAAATAATCACTTTACGCTCTTAATACTTAAATAACTATTTCTATAACTATCAAAAAATGTTCACATTTTTTCACTAATTTCAATACGTGAAGTACATGATTTTTTCATTAATTACATTACCATGACAACGCGTATTATTCATATTATTTTTTATTCTTTGCCTTCAATTTACTTAAATAAATCAGTAATTATTGTATTATTCTGTATTAAACAAAATAAATAAATGAGTGTATAAATAAAAATTAAATAAAATCTGAAAGCTGTGTAAAAGTCTTTGTCCTTTCCATACGATTATTAAAAGTCAGCCCGCCCCCTCATAGTACAACCAAACCGTTAATTTTCATCCCTCCGTTAAACTAACCATTATTGCAATCATTCCCATTATTCTCAACCATTTAAAAAGTGTACAGTCCACGTAAACTAAACCAAGAACAAAGCCGAGCAGAACAATAAAATATCACAATTTAAACAATAATCGCACAATAAATCCATGAGTTTTTTATTTGCAATCGGTGCACATAGAATCTCCACTTATTATTTGAAAAACGCTCCACATCTGGGCAGGCCAGATCGCTTTTCAACTGTTTGCGTGAAACAATGGCTGCCAGTGGGAGGCAAGCACATGCTGTGACAGTATACGAGGCATTATTCTATTATTCGCTACCGGAACGCCGTGTTGCCTCCTGCTGGGGGCTGAGAACACTTCAAGCAAGAAAAATTTCAATTTGTTTCTTGATTTTTCGAGGGTAATCTGTAATGATCGTTAAACTGTATTAAATGACGATTTAGAACGGGAAATATATTGTCATTTTTTTAATCAATTCTTTGAATAAATAAGATATTTTTAATAATTATTATTCAAACTCTTTAAAACAAGGTATATTTTGTTAAAAAATTGAGAAACTACAGCTAAAAACTATTGTTAAAATAGTTGTTAATTTTAGAAGCTAGTTTTTTTTCGGTTAATATGTTTCAACTAACAAGAAATAATAATTTTATATGGTTTAAAATGGGGTAGATGGCTCAGTGGTATCAAGTCGGCCTGTGAGATCTTGAGAACCCTGGTTCGATCCTCACAGCCGACAAACAATTTTCACCAATTTAAATCTACCTCTGTGGCTCCCCCTCCACTAATATCTTTGGGGGCCGTGATATAACGGCTGGTAACCGCACTTCACGCGAAAAAATATATCACTTACCGAGAACTGCTTGAAAACGTAGCTTTCATGTACAAAATGTAGTTTTAAGCTACCAAGTAGCCTCAAGCTCTAAAAAAATTGCTTTCAGAAGTAGCTTCATTCATCTGTCATTACAACTTAACCTAATTTTTTAAATAATTTTTTTGCTGTTTTAATTTGCTGTCTGAGAAAAAATATAGTATGTGATTCGTTTTATAAACTCTTTAGATAAATTTCGAGTATTATCAATATCCTGGTCTCTCCTCTAGTACATTTCTTATTTTTAAGTTACAATACATAATAAAGTAACCAATATATATTATTTTAAATCATCTTACCTTTCGTTGTTTTCATCTGCTTTTATGGAAACCAAATACAAATACTGTAAAATATCACTAAAATCACTGTTGTACTATCATTCGTATGCACAAACACTTATTTTACCATAAAAACACTTATTTTACAGATAATAAATAGTATTTCAATCATATTTATTTTCACCTGTCACTTTCAGATCATGCTACCACTACAGAGTTCTAATTTATCGGCAACAAGTAATTAAACGGGAATTTGGAATCAAAGCATGCTGTGCATGGTATAACATGTGACAGTTCTATCTAAAATGGCTGAAAAATTGTACATTTACATTGAGATCATAATTATTAATCAGTTTTTAGTGGAAATAAGTTGAAATCTGTAGTAAAATATATCTAAAAGTTAGTTTAAATGTTTATTTTGTTATTTAAAGTAGTTTTTGCCGAGGGAAACAAAATATTTTTCATATTTGGGT
The DNA here is from genome assembly GCA_947425015.1 of Pterostichus niger. Lineage (NCBI taxonomy): Eukaryota > Metazoa > Arthropoda > Insecta > Coleoptera > Carabidae > Pterostichus > Pterostichus niger. Next base: position 37,300,839 of record OX380336.1, on the reverse strand, counting down.
ACTTTAACCTTGACTGAGGTCAAACAACTTTTAACAATTTATTAAAATATTTGTTGTTAGTAATTAAACATCAAAACTAGTTAGTATCTATGAATTATTAGTTAAATGAAACGATTTTTCTGCCTGTATTAACACTTCAATTCGTTCCGAACGTAATTTTTAAGTGTTTATGTTTATTGTGGTTATGTGCAAAATGTGTCGTGATATAGTGTGACGTGTGACTTTGAAAAACTGAAAAATAGTATGTGAAAAGACTTTCCTGGGTTTCCACATAGATGCAGAGGGCTACAAATCAACAGTAAGTCATTTTACATTTATACAATTTGTTATTATTGTCCTGGTTACCAAACAATTATGAGTTATTTTATTTTTTCTATTATGCGTTCATAAGGAAGTCATTAGAAACTCAGTTGCGTATCGATATTAGACTTACTAAAATAGATGCACCCAATGGCATTCGACTTATCGTGGTCTGAGTGATATAGAATCATATTTTAAAATATTCACATTATTTGTATGTTCATATGATATATTTTCTTAAATGAAGCAGCTGCAGGCGTATCTTCCTGTGTTATTTTGAGGTTCTAAATTTATATTTTAGGTCAGACCGTTTAATCCGGGAACATCCTGTATATTATTATTTTTTAAACAGATTTTTTGATTCATTTCGCTTGAGTGTATTTGACTAAAGTACGTGAATGACGACGTTAACTAATATTTATATGTAATTGTGTTATTCTTTGCTAATATTTGATTCGTCGCAAATAAGTTTTGCTGTTTGAGTTCTGACAGTATACATTCTATACATATCACTGTTCCGTAACAAATATAAACTAGATTTATTTAAATTTATAAACGCATGACGTATTTAATTCGACTATAAGATATTTTACTTTGGGGCCCCTGAAATTTAGGGCCCTGTAAAAATATTATATTTGTATTAAGTGCGCAAAATGAGTGTTTTTTTGTTGCACGTTTGCATTTTTTCTACAACTGTAAATAAAGAATAATACAATAATTATTGATTTATTTAAGTAAATTGAAGGAAAACAATCAACAATAATATGAATTTGATACCATTGATGTGTTGTACCTAATGAAACCTGACAACAAATAATTTGGGAGCGTGCGCGAAATAGTCATTTTGCGCACTAGAATACGAAACAGTGCTCAAAATACTTATTTTGCGCACTAGGGTGCAAAATACACGTTGTCATGATAATGTAAATGATGAAAAAATCACGTACTTCGCGTATTGATATTAATGAATAATCGAAGTTTAAAGTAAGTTTCTCTGATTTCGCAAAAAGGATTAAAAAAAATTAAAATGATGTCGTGCAAAAATATGTGTGCGCTCGTCTGTCAGAAGTGCGGTTCAGGGTAAGAGAGGGACGGGGTCATGTCGGGGGTTGAGGCGAAGCAGCGAAGTTCTTTTCTTGAAAACTTTGTAATTGCGCTCACTGTAATAACTTTCCAACTTCAAACAGTCCGTTTAAAATGTCGCACACAGATGGCAGCAGAAACAAGCGTTGCCTGGAAACTTGTCTCCGCCGTGGCTTTGCTCCATGGGCGTTCGTTGCCCGGGAAACACACAATTTCAAAAATCATTTTAAAAGAGGAAAGGGAAGAAGACAAATTTTAGTACTTAAGCTATTCTAATTTAATCTTAACTTGTAACATAACGCTATGTCCATTCAAATGGAGTAACACGAACCCTTGAAGTATTCATTCAACATTTATTTATTACATGAAGTATTTGTGAAATGTGTGCGGATATATTGGTGTCTGATGAATGTGTGATTGAGAAGAATGCTGTCAGAAGTGGATACAAGTCAGTTGAAATCGAAACTTTGATATCATCTCCCATTATTATTTGGGAATGAATTTAATGGTTTCAAATTTATTACAATACTTTCAATCTTTAAGTAAATGAAATAAATATATTGTCACGCTTTTACCCATAACTGGGTGTAGCACTGTGCCGTAGCAAATAAATTTATGCAACTGAAGTGTCAAATCATGGTCTCCAAAATTGTTTGACAGCTGTGAAAATCGAACCCGGGCTTTCAAATCCACAGGCCGATTTGATACCACTGAAGCACCTACCTCATTTATAACAGCAATAATACTTGGTTTTACAATTTGTACATATAAAGGAAGAATTGAAATGAAAGTTTTGAGTCCTGTGGCGCCGCCACTGTGTTGAAAAATCCCCACGCGTAAGAACAAGACATCAGGCATTGCAAAGCAACATAAAGAAGACGTTGGATGAAACAAATGAAATCAGTCCACGAAACAACCACAACAGAACAGAACAACGTATCTCTTAGATCATCCAACCGTGTTGCGTCTCGGCGCCGCCGCCCCCAGCCGCCTCCGGCCGCCGCCAAGCGTTAAAACAATTTCCAAGACCACCTTTGAAGCGTTGAAAATAATTTGCCTCAAGTTACAGAACATTTCACGCCCCGCTGGACTCGCCATTCAGCGCTAACTGCGCGTGAGGACGGCGGCGGGGGTGGATACCGCCCCCGAACTACCCCCGTAATGATGTTACTGATAGACGAGTAAGTTTGCCCCTTATGACAAAGAGAAACTGCACAGGGGAGGCTTTCATTTAATTAATCTTGATGTATCAAAAATTATGTTAGTTATATTTGTATTAAGTGCGCGAAATTAGTGTTTTTTTTTGTTGTGCGTGAGAATGTCACTCGAACGTGCTAAAAAATCAAAATTTCACTCAAGAAATATAAACAATATTTTTTAAAAAGCCGAAAGCAAGAGCTGCTATAGTGTAAGAGAAACAAAGACACTTTACGCTCGTGATACACACATAATTTTTTCTACGATTGCATCTTAAAATGATTAAAACACGTATACGTCCTGAAAATAAATTCGTCCTGTCAACTGTCAATATGACAAGTTTCTGTTTTGTTTGTACCCTTGGTAACTATTTAAATAAGGGCGCATTTAATATCTTTTTCGCGCGTTGCCAATGAAAATTATTTCTCGATTTTCCACAGAAAACGTCAGCTTTACGATGACAAATGAGAGCATAATTGTCAACGTTTCATAGCAATTATAGAAAAAGTAAATATATCATCACGTCTTTTACCCTATAGAGTGTAGCACTCTTCTTCTTCTTCTGATGGCACTACAGCCCAAATCGGGCTTGGGCCTACCGGACACACCGAGCCGAAGTTTTTACACTGCCGTACTGCCGGTTTTCGTAGTCGAATGCTACATTATTTAAGACGTAAAAGTGACTAGTTTATAGCGCCCGAGTGTGATAAATACATGTAACTGTATTTTTATATTTTTACGACAAATCACACATTGTCGACAGGCGGATTCGAATTGACGAACCTTGGTTCGGGTGACGTCACAGTATGTTAAGAGATGTGCCTTAACACGTTCGGCCACCGCGTCTGTTCAGATCTCAGTAAGTGATATATTTCTTTGCTTGAAGGGCGGTTATCAGCCGTCGAATCACGGTCCCCAAAGAAGTTAAAAATCTTACAATCGGGAAAGCAAGAATAAAAACCGCAATAATAGTTAAATTTAAATTATTAAACAGCAGTAAGAAATAATCGTGGTTGATAATAGCAACCGTAAGTGTGAAAAATAAGTGAGGCAAAATCCAACCTCATTTATTTGCTTTCTCGTCTCGATGCAAGGGTTCGTTCTATATGGCATTTGCTAACGTGTACCAAGCTTGTACTCACCAACTTCCTAATTGAACTCATTATTCGAGGGGTAACGGAGAAAACCGTTCGCAATGCTAGATATTATGCACGTTGGATTGATTTGCCCCACCCCTAGATCGACATTTCATACGAGAACAATTATGTACCGCAGCAAATAATAAAAACAAGAAGTCAAGTGTGAAAAAACGCATTCAATACGTGTTAATGATTCCTGGATGAATGTATGATATGTGTTATTCATTATAATTAATGACAATTGTTTTTAATCAACATCCACACCTGTATTGTTTTCGACTTTACGCTGTTTTAACAAATTGTTTATTAATTTCTATTAAATTGGGACTCGGCTATATGGAATATTTGAAAATGTGAATTATTGAACTTAAGTCCGAATGTCACGATCAATTCTGGACAGAATTTTCAACAGAATTTTGATGAACAAATTTCTGGACAGAATTTTGAACACATGGTGGTGAATCGAAGGATGCAAAATAGTGTTGTCAATGCTTTTTTGAAATTTTATAATTATTGGATTCAAAGTAGTTTATTATAGAGAAAAGAGTCTGAATTTTTAACACTAATATTTATAATTTTACTATACCTTGGATCAGAAAAATGACATAAATAAAATAAATAAATATATCATCACGCCTTTTACCCATTACTAATTGTTTCATGTCACTGATGAAAATTAACAATAAACATTCCCTGTACTAATATCTTTGAGGGCCGTGAATTGACGGCTGGTAACCACAGGTTACGCGAAAAAATATATCACTTACCGAGATCTGCTTAGGCAGAGTGCCACACCCAGTAATAGGTACAAGGCGTGATGATATATTTATTTATTATACAAGGGTCGTTCAATAAGTCCTTAGAAAATAGTAGAAAAAACACTTTTTTTGGGTAGATTTTTTTTTTATTTTTCTACATAATCTCCTTTTAGCTCTATACACTTCTCTAATCGTTTTCCCAAATTTTTTAAGCCGTCCAAAAACTAGGATTTCGGAAGCTCCTCAAAATAGGCTTCCGTTTGGGCGATGACCTCCTCATTGGACGTAAACCTTCGTCCGCCAAGCCATTTCTTTAAGTTTGGAAATAAGAAAAAGTCACTGGGGGCCAAATCTGGTGAATACGGTGGATGTTGCAATAATTGGAACTTTAATTCCATAATTTTGGCCATCGCAACTGCGCAGGTGTGCACACGTGCATTGTCTTGATGAAAAAGGACCTTTTTGCGTTTCAAATGAGGACGTTTTTTTTTTATTTCTTCGCTCAGCCGGTCCAATAACGACGCATAATACGCTCCTGTTATCGTTTTTCCCTTTTCCAAATAGTCGATGAAGATGATTCCGCGTGCATCCCAAAAGACCGTTGCCATAACCTTGCTAGCCGATTTCTCCGTCTTCGCCTTCTTCGGAGCCCGTTCGCCTTAAAAAATCCACTGTTTTGACTGTTCTTTTGTCTCTGGAGTGTAGTAATGTATCCAAGTCTCATCCACAGTTATGTATCGACGCAGAAAATCTTCAGGATTACGACGGAAAAGCGCCAAAACAGCCTCAGAGTCCACCACACGATTGCGTTTATTCTCCACTGTGAGCAACCGCGGCACCCATCTTGCCGAGATTTTTTTCACACCTAATTTTTCGTGCAAAATTAAAGCGACTGTGCCTTGTGATATGCCTGTAGCCTCAACTATTTCGCGCACTTTCGATACTACGAGCAACATCTCTTGGATTTTCTAAGGACTTATTGAACGACCCTTACAACATCATATAAATACCTTATAATTTTAATTAAATTATAAATATATTAGAAATAACTCTCAAACTAGTGACACTAAAAATGTTTACTTCTTGTGAAGTGCAATTAATTTTACGAATTTAAAAAAAATGGGAGATATACCTTCCCGGTTGAGAATCCCTGAACAAAACAATAAAGAAGGGAGTGTCACCTACGCATGTAATTGTAGTTACTAATTGCAAAGTTGTAAACGTTGGTCGAAATCTCTAATTAATTTTGCATTGGACAAACTAGAAAGTAAAAAAAATGAACATATTTGAATCTGCGACTACTGCCCCTGGGGAATATTTTATGCCTACCGCCCAAGGTGAATCAAGTTCTGTATTGTGTTGCTACAAAAGCATCTATTTTCGGTTTCGAGTTACTGTCATTTTCTGTGAATAGCTACTGTTGATATGTGTCGTATTTACCGGCACTTAAAAAGATTTTAATCCGAAGATTGCAGGGCTTGCTATGTCACAAGTATCACTAATATATTAGCGTATGTTTTTTAAACATAACACCGGTTATTTTGATGATATGGGTACTATGTATGCAGTTCCGGCTTTAGGTCTTTTGGTGCCCTGTACACCCCTTGTTTTTAAATTACTGTTTTTGTTAATTAGTTACTGGAGATTTTAGTTAAAAAGGATAAATATAACAATTCCAAAAATATATGATTAATAAAAAAAAAAAATAAGTATATCATCACGCCTTTTACCCATTACTGGGTGTGGCACTCTGCCTAAGCAGATCTCGGTAAGTAATATATTTTTTCGCGTAAACTGTGGTTACCAGCCGTCAAATCACGGCCCTCAAAGATATTAGTGGTGGGGAGCCACAGGGGTAGATTTAAATTGGTGAAAATAGTTTGTCACCTGTGAGGATCGAACCCGGCTTCTCGAGATCCACAGACCGACTCGATACCACTGAACCACCTACCCCATATAAATAATAAAAATAATGATTTGAAATGAATGGAGGTTGAGAAACCCTGTTGAGGGAACAAAACAACAGTGTTTTTTCGCGTGTCGCGTGTTTTGTGAAGCATACGGTGTGAACATTAAAAGATCTTTTGATTTTAATGAGTCTACGTTAATGAAACAGTGTTTCGTGAGTGTAAAATGAAATTCTTTGACTTTGATGTTTATTTGAATAACTTTTTGTTTGTTTTTATTTCTCAGAACGATGTAGAAAGTAAAATTTTGTTTTTAATTATTTTTACAAATTTATACAAAAAGAAATCTGATGTGGACACCACATTACTTCCTTGTACGCGTATTTTGCTATACCTACATATTTTTTATTGCACATATTTGACGTAATTTAACATTGACATTAAATTTTTAATTTTTTTCTAATCTATAGAAAACTTAATTACAAAAAATATATAATTTTTTACATATCTAATAATTATTCTCCAAATAATCATGCTTATATGTTTTAAAATGCTCTATACATACATTTTCTAAAACAATTAAAAATTATTTAATAACAATAAATCTTTAAAATTGGTTTGCGCTCTCATCAATTTGTTAAATAATTAAAACATTCAATAATTTAGATATTTGTTTTTACTCGTGGTGAATTTGTAAATGTATAATATAAAAAAAAACAGTCTATATGAGGTAAACGTATAGAATTATTTAGCAATATGTTTTAAATTTTATTACGAATCATAATAACTAAATATGTATAAAAATAAATAAATTTAAAAAATAGGAACCGACGAGGATGGGATTCGAACCCACGCGTGCAGAGCACATTGGATTAGCAGTCCAACGCCTTAACCACTCGGCCACCTCGTCCCGTATAACACATATGTATTGTATTGTCTTTTCAAGAAATTAATATTATTAAAAATATTAATTATAATTTTTTTTTATACTTCAAAACTCAAATATTCGTATGATAAAAAGGTGACCTGATTCTAATTAAATATATTTTCAAAAAAAAGTAATTTAGAAAAAATCTCATTAATAAGAAAATAAAAGAAAAAGAAGACTTATTGAATGAATTGTTGAGAAAGAATGTTGAACGTCTGTGGTCACAATAGAATCTTTTATTACGAAGTCTTTCCCGTTTCCGTACCTATTCATGGGAAGATCACTTCACTCTACAAAAATAGTTTCGTCGAACAATTCGCCTCGATATCTCGAAAGTAAATTAAATCGAAGACGCAGACGCAGCGGTTCATAATAATTAAAGCGAAATGTAGTATTCGCTGAGAACACGTACTCAATATCGATGCAAATGTGGTAAGATTAGGTAAAATTTTACACAACCGTTCGTCTCCCACCGCTGCGCCGGCACGACAGTTGAGTGATGCTGGTTACCACCGCTGGGAACTTTAGATTATCGTGACTCGGGTGGCAAACGTCAGAAGAACGTCATGATATTGGGGCGGATCGTGCGAATGTTGAACGTTTGGAATGCAAAGGGACGGGCGAGGGTGGTTTACAATTTTCAATTCAAAGATGCGAACATCTTGAGATATTGCTATATGAGAAAGGACCGCAAGAGAATTTCAAATATTGCAACGATGTCTAGGACATTCGATTATTAAATTATACCGTTCAATATCATCAACACATTCATACATCATTCTTTAACTATTATTCATCGTAATCTAATTATAGCATTTTGCAAAGAATATAAAATAATTAGCAAATACTCTACTATAAAAAATAAAAAATAAAATATCAATTTAGGAAACAAATCTTTACAATATCTATTATGTGTTACTATTTAAATATGAATTATTTAAAGTGTATTTAGTTGAAATATCTACTGAATTATAAATGATGTTAATATTAATAATAATTAATATTTTGTTATCCATGTGTCAAATAATTATTTTTCGAATAAAACCGCTTTAGCAAATGTAATATAACAATACTGTAAGCCAATGGATGCAGCCGAAATATTCTTGCTGATGATTGGTTCAAAAGCTGTGTTGACGTTTAAGTCTGACGTATTTATTAATTCATCTGTGAATATTTGAAAAAAAACCTGTTTATTTTAATATTATCTAGTTTATACGTTGAGATAAGTTAATAATGACATCATCAACTACTTCATCATTATCATCTGTTAAGAAACAGGTCAGTGTCATAAACATAACCTGAATGATACCATAATTTCTGAGTGTACATATCCTTTAGGTAGAAAAAATGATTGAAAGAATTCATAATTTAGACTCTGGTGAGAAGAATGAAGCTGTGGGATATCTCCATAAATGCCTTGATGTTGATAATTCTAGTATTTCACCTAAAAATGATAAAAACTCTCCAACAAAACTAATCACCTCTGTATGTATATATATATAAAAATAATTCTTGCATATTACAGACTTTCTTTTAGACATCTGATAATAATTATACTGAAGGAAGACCAAAACGAAGGATCCGTAAAAAAATAAGATTTAAAAATCATACTTCTAGAATAGTAAAACGAATAGTGTTAAAATGTCGCATCTGTGCTATTCCAAATAAGACAAAATCATCTTTACTGAAGCATTTAAGTACTCATATTGGTACTCCAATTTCTTGTAAACTTTGTAGAAGAGAATTTAATAATAGAGAATCGTTTTTGTGTCACATTTCACTAAAAATGTGCAACAAAAACAGACTAAAAGTAAAAAAATATCATTGTACACAATGTCCAAAAGTATTCGGATATAAAAGACATTTCGATAGACATGTAGAAGGGCATAAAAGAAATAATTGCACATACTGTGATGCAAGAATAACACGACGAAAAGAACTAGAAGATCATCTCTTAAATATACATGGTATTAAACTAGAACGTACTGTTATGTTCAAATGTGAATTTTGCGAGAAAAGGTAACTACATTGACATTCAATTTGTTCAAGACGCGATATTGTTCAAATTTTATTTTAGATATGTAAAAAAACGTTCACTATATCATCATATGAAACAACACGCAGAAGATAAAATAGTTTGTATGGAATGTGGATGGCTATGCAATACTCCAGAAGAAAATGAACAACATATGAAAGATCATGAAAAAAATCGGCCTTGGAAATGTAGCAAATGTAATGACAGATTTTTGCGTAGACAGCAGTATGTTCATCACATGAAGGTATGAAACATTTTAAATTAGCTTTCATCTAAAGTGTTATTTCCTTGCTTAGAAACTTTTTATATTTAATACTCTTAAATCAAAGTCGTCTTACGAGAGTTTTGAATTATGAAAAATATTTGAAATTGTTCTGAGAAAACTGCTACATAGTGTATTTTAGTTTATTAGAAATAGTTAACGGTAGTTATTTTCTGCAGAGACATGACCGATATAAATGTATAACATGCGACGAAACATTTGCATTAAAATCTCGCGTATTACAACACAGACAACAGGGACACACTGTTCAAGGGTTGGAGCCCCAAAATAAATGTCCCCATTGTCCGATGGCATTCCAAAGAAGGCTTAATTTACAGATTCATATGCGTAAACATACGGGTACTTAGAAAATAACTTGCAACTAATTCCAAAACTAATAAAATGCATTTTTTAAGATGAAAAACTTATGACCTGCAAATATTGTGATAAACATTTTCGATCTCCTTACTTATATTTCCGACACGTTGCATCAACAGTTCATGGAATTAATTCCCCGGAAACTAAACAATTAGTTTGCGAAAATTGCGGAAAGACATTCACGAAAAAACATCACCTAGATCAACATTTGCATCGAGTGCATAACCAACCGAAACAAACATTCACCTGCGAATTTTGTGGTTTTAAATCTAGCACACGCGCTAACATGGATCGACATTTGAACTTGCATTTAGAAGACAAGAAAGAAGTAATTTGTGAACATTGTGGCCAAGCTTTTTACAATCAGACTAGTTTAAAAGATCATATTTCGTATGTTCATTCTCAAGAAAAAGTGTTAAAATGTTCACAGTGTGATAAAGCATTTAAAAGAAATTCTGAACTTGTTCGACACATGACAAGTCATTCAGAACTTCGTCCTCATGTTTGTGAAACTTGTGGAGTTTCCTATAAACGGAGAACTCATCTTCGAAGACATGAAGAAGCCCAACATGGAACTGTACTAAAAAACAGACGAGTACAACGATTAACAAAAGGTGAAAACGGAGAATTAATCCCAATTCCTCAAGAAAAGAAAACAAAAACAAATAAAAAGAAACCTGAACCTTCTGGAAACAATCAGCAACTATTTTCCATTATGGATACTCAGTCTGGGGAAATGGTTACTTTCTCACTTCCAGAATCAATAGAAAATTCTGATTCTTTAGCGATTTTGAATATAAACAGTCAACAATTTAATCAAGATGTAATTCAAACTGCTGAATTGCCAAATTTGATATTGAATCCCACTGACAATATTATATTAACTAACGAGCAGTCTTTAAACATGGTTAATACTTTAGAACCAAGTTTTACAAATAATTTTTTGAGTAACGAACTAACCAATTCACAACTTGATAATACTTTTCTACCGACTCATTTTTTGGCACAGCCAGTTTCGATTCAGAATTCTACAACTTGTGATATTTTGCTACCGGAGAATAGGATGGTGAATCTGCAATCCCAGGGTGAATATTCCCAAAATCCTTATCCATTTTTGTAGCAGAACTATAATTATGTAAGTAGACACCAGTTATTACGAAATAGTATTCACTATTAGCTTTAAATTACGTAGTAAATAAAATGTTGCTTCAATCCTTTTGACCATAATAAAAATATTTAATGTACGTCCCAGAACTAATTCTTATCCTATCAATTAATTTATCATCTGATGACAATTAAAACAAAGAAAAATAACTTCGACATAATTATTCGCTTTTCTTTTTTCAACATTTATTTTCTGTACAGATACATTTCCAATTTATTATAATTCAAAATAATAGATAAGAAATGAATATTTTAAAGATATGCCAATATATTAAATATAATCTGTTATTTTACGCGATCTAATGAAACTATAATTCTATATAAAGATTACAGTTTAAACTCAAAATGAAAACTTTAAATAAAGTAAAAATTAAATAATTATTTCTAATATTAGCAAAAAGGGCAGATGAAAAATATAAATGCAACAATTTTTTAAAGATATCTCTATTTATTATAACCTGATACTTTCCGTGGATCTAATAAACTATATAAATTATAATAAAATTTGTGTTTATATTAAAAATGTACAATATTAAATATATTATTATTGAAACGGGAAGATGAAAAATGAAAATTCAGTTCATATTTTTAAGAAATTTCAATATATTAAAATATAATCTGATACTTTACGCGTATCTAAAAGTTATAGCAGCTCGAGTCTTAAGAAAAGTTTAGCTAATCCTGAATTTTGATTTACTCAATTTAAGCTAAGGCATATTCTTTAAAAAGTTTAAATAAACCCAAATCGAAATCTATTACCATTTGTATTTAGAATATGTCTTAGATTATTTATTTTACCGAGTTAGCTAAACCTTTGTTAAGAATCTTGCTGAAAATGCATAACAAAATTTGTTTCTTATCTCGTACGAAATTTATTCAAAGTGAAAATAAACAAAATATTATTGTAACAAAAGAACATAGCAAAATACCGTGAAAATACATTTATTATCCCTTCTCGCCCGTAAAAAAGATACAAAATTATGAAAACTTAAATCGCCAAGCCACGACTCCAGCAATGCCCACGGCCACTGAAAGTGCAACCGACGCCCACATGTAGGTCTAAAAATGAATTAGAAGTTTAAAATTAATTACAATTATTTTAACTTTTATTTACTTTAGTTTTCTGCTCAGATTCTTCGGTCCTTTCTTCGTTTTTAATATCTCCAGAGTTGTTAAACATTCTTTTAGCCAGTTCTTTCTCATAATTCTTGTGCTTCTTTAAAATAATATTTAGTTCTTGAATCTCCTTTTGAATTGTTGTGTTTTCTGGTTCCAAATCCTTAGCTTTTTGTAGATATTTCATTGCTTCCTGAACGTCATTCTTTGCTTTCAAAACCTATTAAAAATTATAATTAGTTTTAGATCGAAATTATTATTTTGCTATTTTTGCCTTCGATTTTCGGTACAACGCTTTCACGTTGTTTGGTTGGCAACGAAGAACAATTTGCAAGGATTGTAAAGCAGCATCGTATGCCCCTAGTTTCATTTGTGCAGCAGCCATGTTGTTGCTAACATTTATTCTGTCTTCCATTAATTCTTGTAGAGCTGAATCTGTCATGGCACGTTGAACTGGATCATCGTTCTCAGATTTTGGTTCAGTTATCCCTCCTTCAACTTCATCTAGATAATCTAAAGCTCTTCGATAACATTGAATCGCGAAAGTGCATTCACCACGACCGTACCACCAGTTACCTCGCTGTTTCTTTTTATCGCTGAAGAAGAAAGATTATAAGTGTGAGGCATAAACAACTTTCTCTAAAAGGAATTATGAATGTAGATGAAGAAAAAGTGGTGTCATGATACATGATAGGAAGGTTGAATCTGATGAATAAATATTTTGAGAATTACTACTAATTAAAACAACATTTAAATCAGTTTTTTTTTTTCGTAAACTAATATTTTAAAGATAAAAATTTGATCGATACAGAGATTTGAATCAGAGTATCTTAATTTCCGACAAAGCGCTTTAATAACTAAGTCTCGGATTCTCGAGTCAATTTATCTCTAAAATATTAATTGAGAAAAATATTTTGTTTGTTAGATTCTTACCCAATTTGTTTCCTCTGCGTTATAGTCAAAGTTTCTATTTCTTCCTCCGGTTCGACATTCAATAATTCAATTTCGTATATTACAGTCGCGTCGGGAGGAATTTTAGAATCCAAACCTTGCGAGCCATAGGCAATACGTGATTCTATTAGTAAAGCACATTTTTCGCCAATATTCATTAACGCCAAAGCTAAATCAAAACCTTGGATAACTTCTAAGTCACCCATTTGAACAGTGCCATTCTGGACATTTTCGACTTCGGTACCATCTTCCAAAGAACACTTATAATTCACCGTACAGATATCTAACCTTTGAGGTCTGGTGTTTTCGGCTCCTGCTTTCAGAAGTTTCTTCATTAAACATCCACTGCCTAGTACATCTTCCCATTCATCTTTTGATGCTGTTGCATCTTCATTTGATTTATTTTCAGTCGTTACCTTACTATCATCAAGTTTGTTAGTGTCGTTTGTAAATTCGGAGTTCGGTTCAGTATATTCATTGGCTTCATATTCGTGAAATATTTCTTCTAAATCGTCATCAATTTTATCAGAGTCTTTGATAATTCCTGCTTCAGAATTTATTAATGATTTTGTAACATCAGTTAAGTTTTCCATTATTTTAGAAGTTACAATTTTTTGGTTATATATTAATGGATTCGTTTGTAAATGTTTAGAATTTTGACGTTTATAAATTAGTTACTTAAAAATTTCCAAAAAACACAAAACAAAATACACTTAAATTATTATTCAACGTTACTAATCATTTTACTCATAAAAACCTTGGTGCCATTACTTTTGACAGTTATCAGTGGTTCCAAAACAATGAAGAAATATTTAATAAAAATTAGCCAACTTGAAATTTATAAAACAGTTTATTATACAATAATAATAATAATTTTAACATATATTTTATATTAAAATACACACTATTTTAATCGGAATCACTTAAATCATCAACTTCATTTTCACTTTCTTCTTCAGCTTCTTTATCCCAATCTTTCATTTTGGCGCCCATCATAAAATCATCTCGCAACACACTCCAAGTAGATTCTGAATTTGTTTCCTTTTTCTTACTTTCTATAATTGTTTCATCTTTAACTTCGCCGTCAACTGGCTGTGATTTTTTCTGCATCAAAACATCCAAAAACGCCCGTTTGTCAATATTCTTCATTGCATTTTCTCGTTTTCGTTCTAAAGGTCCCGCTTCTTGTAACTTGTTATCAATATTTTTTTGTTGCATTCTTACAGCATTAAATAATTGTACCACGCCTTTAGTTGCTATTTTTGCCAGTGTTCGCTCCCGATCTTTATCTAATATGTTAGGTTTTACTCTAACTAATGATATTTCTTTTCGCTGTAATTAAAATCTGCCTTAGAAAGAAACTTAAAAAACAAAATTATTGTTAAAAATAATAACAATGAATGGATAACTTGGCCAAGTAATCCATCAATTGTTATTATTTTTACCGGCTTATAAATCATATATCAAAATTATAATTACTAACTTTTTTCTTTAACGGTTCATCATCTTCTGCTTTAAGTTTTTCTAAAATTGAAGGATCCGGCTTTTCTTCTTTAATTTCGCCTTCAATTTGGAAGCCAATTTCGGTTGGTTTTTCTTTCTTTACGACGTCTGTTAATTTCTTTGCTTTAGACAATACTAAAGTTCTTTTATTTTTTGGTTTCTTTGTTTTCAAAATTTTTGCTACTGAATCTGCCCACCCTGCATTGTTTCCATCCTGTTGATCATTTCCATGTTCTACATCTTCGGATTCTGCACTTTCCTCTTCATCTTCACCTGTCGAGTCCACACTTTCATCTTCATCTGTACATTGCAATTCATCATTTTTGTTGATCAATTCTGAATCATTCTCGTCATCTGATTCTTTTGTAGAATCGCTACTATCACTTTCAGATTTTATTTTGTTTTTTTCGAAATCATCGGAACTTAAATCATCATCTAAATACAAGTAAAATGCGGAATATTTAGCGATTATGCATTAACAGGACAATTAAAGAACCTACCTTCTATAATAACGAGTTTTCTTTTGCCTTCTGAGAGAGTCATATTAACTTGTTTATGCTGTCAGATAATTTAGGTTATAATTTTGAAATCAAACACGTGCTATTTATTTTATGTTGGTATTTCAGTTTCTTCAGCTGATTTTTTTTGCAACGAACATTTATTTATTTATTTACATCAGCATAAGTTTTATCGGTTTTGTTATTATTTAAAATCTAATAAATCTTTCTTCGCTTGTGAAAATAAAATATGATTAGCCACTGTTTGAGAATCACAGTTGTAAACAACAATTTGCAAGTGTCAAAAAGTTAAAACCTGCCGTTCCCTCCAATTTACAGTTTATTTTTGACATCTATATTTCTTTGATTTTTAATAAATTTACGTTCCGCTTTATACATGAAAATTATAATTAAACTAAAAGTGCTATTTTGTTTAATAAAGTTGCGCGTTTGTCGATATGCAGAGGTAAGTTTCTTTCTTTATCTTGTGCCAATATTTTAATTATTATAATATTATAGTTATCATAGACGTATAGAATATACATTTGAAGAGAAGAAAATTATTGTTGACCATATAATTAAACGTAAAGGTTATAATGCACTGCGAGGCAACGCATTTTGGCAGGAAATGGAAGCGAGAAAGGTTTTTTTTTAATTTACCAGCTTAGAGGATGTCAGGGTAATATGGCTTTATTGCATTTTTAGGTGTTGCAACGTACTTGGCAATCATTAAAGGAACATTTTAGAAAGAAAATTATAGATACTATTCATCTCTTTGATATACCAAATGAAGAAAAACGCCTTATTAAAGAAGGGTAGAATATTCTTTTGATGTCAACCTGATAGAATTCAAATTATTTATTATTTACAGTTGGGAAAGCTCTAGAGTGACAAAACAAGATGGAAATGGCAGAAAAGTCAAACGTCCACGAAATAATTCAATTATTAATGTATTCAGTGACGAAGAAAATAGCCAATCTTCTAAAGACAAATCTAGAAAAGATAAGGACATTGAAAATTATGCTATAAGTGATGGGAGTGATTCCTCTTCAAGCTCATTTGAAAATACAAATTCTAGAAGAAAAAGAATTGTTAAGCTAAGAAATAAACTTGATTGCCATCGAAGAAGTCCAACAGAATTTAATGTCTTTAGTGATGAAGATGGAATTTTCCCAGATGTTTTATCTCGAAGAAAGTTAATAAATGATGATTCCTCACAATATGATTCTCCAGATTTACTTAACAGTATGTAAAGTATTTTAAAAATCATTTTTATGTATTATTTCTAAATTCTATTAATTTATTTTAAAAAACAGCTCATGTAAAAAAAACAAAACAAATTACAGAACCTAGTACTTCAGGATTAAATATGCGAAAGAATTCAGATAATTCAGTTGCGATTGATTCTGATTCCGATAATATAACTGTTGTAGATTTGGGTGTAGAACCAGTAAGTAAAAAATAATAACTTGTAAATATTTTTTTAATTGTCATGTTTTAGAACAAATTTAGGAGTAAAAAAGATACTAGCGGAAGTATTGATGAAGAAGCTTCTAGCAGTACTGATGAATTTAGGTACTTTAAAAATACTGTTATAATATAGTATAATTTTATACAATTTTTTTTTTTGCAGTTTAGAAGAAGATCTATTATTGATAAATTTCATCAAATTAGATGCAACATATTTACGAAGAAGGAAACAGATAGACATATATAATTATTTCCATGAAATATACCCAAATTCAAGTAAATATATTTTTAATTTAGTGTTTAAAAAAATGGTATTTTGTTTTGTTTTAGAATCTGCGAAACTACTAAAAAAACGATTTTTAAATCACATATTTCCAAATATTTGTAAATACAATTTAACCCAGGATGAAATGAAAAAGTTTTACCTTGATGCTGGTAATTAATTAATAGTTATTAGTATTTTAATTAAATTTCTGATAAATATTATTTGCAGGTGTCGATATACCAGATAACTTAAAATTATTATTACAAGAATCAAAAGACAATAAAACAAGTACAGGTAAATGATGTTTTAATTAATTTTTGAGTAAATATAAGAAATTTATACATATGTTAGATTCAATACTTGAATACATTCAAAATCCGAAAAATATGCTTCATAATCCGTTTCCTGACGTGATCTAAATTTATCTTGATTTAATTACTATACTAGAAAGAATCACTATCCCTGACCTATTTACATTATGCCTAATATAATTTCAGTCTAAACTGGTAGTGAGCATTTTTTTTTTGGGTATTGGTGCTAACATATTTAAAATGTTTTTTTCTTTCTTTTAGACAAAGTGGTGCAAACAAGTCCTATAAGTTCAAGTGTAAAAAATGATTTTCAAATGAATATTTGTGAACATGAACTTAGTAAGAGTGCCATAAATTGTATTTATTGTCATATTACATTAAATGGCCAGTCTCACATATTCATCTCGGATATAAATGAAAGTAGTAACCAAGATAAACTCTTTGAATTATTGTCCAAAAAATTTAAAATTGATCGAGAATATATTCATTTCACAGATTTTGTGTCATTTTTTCTCTTGGAACAAGTAAATAAATTCCGAAATTCTATTTATAAACAGTATGAAAATATTATTACCCAAAGTTTACAAGATAATTGTGAAAATATTGATGTTGAAGAAGTTATTTCTAAACTAGAAATTTGTGTCCAAGCGTTTGAAAGTGGAGACGAAGGCTGCAGTTCAGAAAGTAGTGACGAGAATGAATCGTCATCCACTGAATCTGAAATAATGATTTCTCAAGAAGCCATAAATACACAAGACTTTAATCCAACAGATAACTCTACGCCACAAAGAAAACATTCACAAAGTGTGATTGAAGAAAATCAAGAAATTAAACATGAAATTATAACTTATGAAATTGAATTAAATGAGTGTGACATCGCTGAAACTGATGACTTATTAGAAATAAAAGATGAACCATTTTCTGATTCCATTATGACTGAAGATATCAGCAAATCTGTTAGTCATACTGATATTTTTAGCGAAGATTATCATGAAAGAATAAAAGATGAAAATGATTCTCAATATTTAGAATCCGTATCGACTCAGGACAGTACAGTTGTAAAAAATGTTATTACAGTAATGGCAAAAGATGAAATAAATGTGAATAATTCTATTCAAATACCATCTAGTTCGGAAACACTATTTCATACTGCACCTGAGTTCAGTCAGGATTTGAAATAATTAAACTTTGTAAATAAAACTTTATTATTTATTACTTATGTTTTTATTATTCTTATTAAGATATGTAATATATACAGAAACGAATTTTCATTTTGAAAGGGCATTACAATCACTGATTTAAATACTTTTATTTCAGAAATTAATATTATTAATTATACAAATAAATTACATTTACATAACAATATTTATTTATTTTTAGTAATTTTTAAATGATTCTTACCCGCATATAAAACAGCTTTCATGTATTCCGGAATTGGTTCAGAAACGACTCCAGCCGTAATCATTTCTTTGAATAATTCCGGAATATTTGGTGCTCGAAAAGACATTTTCATCGCATCATCTAATGGTGTACCGTTCATTTTGTCAAAATCATCAATTTGTTGCAATGTTACATTTTTTAAAGACACGGACAAATTTTGAAATTGTGGCGGATTTTCGCCAAAAATTTGATTCGCATACATTTTCCTTTCGTTCCTTTGTCCAAATTCCATTGCTGATTCAGTTATTCTTATTATTGGAGTTGGCTCGGGTTCGGAAAATAAATGCGGTCCCATACTTATACCAGTCTTTTTGTTTTTTAACAATGTTAGTAGATCGGTGATATTTGATCCAGTTAAACTGCATTGTTTCCAATTTGAAAAGCCTAAAGCTTCTACTATTGCAGTCATTAACATATTTTCGATTGTTGTGCGAGAGGAAAACAAGTAAGGTTCCTTTGAGAAAAACTGAAAGTACATTGGTAGTTGTTTTTTAATTTTGCGTTTCTTAGAAATTATTTTTTTCTCAACGCTTAGCACATATTTATTGTTGTAGTTTATAAGATGAACGTTAGCTAGCATTCCGGTTCGTCTGATAGAACTTTTTATATTTTCTAAGATATCTCCTTTTGCTACTCTAATAGCGTTAATTAATTCAAAAGAAGCCCAGGTTTTTTTACGTGATTTACCAATAGCTAAAACATAATTCGTTGGGTTTTTTTTGCAAAAACTAATCATTTAAAATTTTTACCTAATAAAAATAAATTAGAAATACGGTTTTCTAATTTTTCTTTGGAAACACATTCCTTTACAATATTTAAAAGAACTTTAATAACATTTCTGGTAGTTAACGGTTCACTGTGTATTAATATAAAATTTTGTATTTCACTCCATGTTGTTTCTGGAAATTCTTGTACCGCTATATCACATAATTCTTGTAAAGTAAATTTTTTTAAAACTGCCTCTAAGTTTTCAAAAATTTCTGTAAATATTTAGGTTATGAATTATGTTATTAAAAATTACATTTGCTATTTTGATACTTACTTGTAGTCATTGTTTAAAAAGTGAGTTAAATATTTGTATCTTTATATTTTTTACATAAAATATTGAATTGTTTATAATAAAAACACGTAACTTCTGAACGAAATAAATAACCGCCAAAACTAACATACAACTTTCAAATAAGTCGATTTATATGAATACAAGTATCAAATATAGGATGCGTTCAGAAAGATCCATATTTCTATACATAAAAAAAGCATTTCTTTAAAAAGGTGTATAATTTACAGGTTTTTACATAAAATTATAGGTTCTACATATATATATATATATATATATATATATATATATATATATATTTCGCGATGATTCTACGGCTGTCGCCGCTTATCGCTTCCTATTCACGACATAGGGAAAGCCATGGAAATAAGAGACCTCCAAGAGAACGATTGGATGGACAGAGATCTACATATATATAAATAAACATTAAAAACTAGATTATGTACAAATTTGTTATTTACAGCATAATTGCTAAATCGTATTGCTAACTATTGTACTATTCTGAATAGGAATTAGTTTAATTTTCTTGTCAACTGGCCCTTCTACACAACTAATGTTTCCAGAAAGTAAAAGTATTCTTTTCATTCCAGGTTCAGTGGCAACCTGCAGAGGTAGAGATTGGTTGGCGACAACTTCTTCCTGTAAACGGTAAGTGCAATTAATATTTATTTTTTATGAATACACGACATTGTACATTTGATGAATTTAAAACTACAGTTTGTTCAGAAACATGATGCGTATTTCCAGCTGAAAGTAGTAACAATTTTGTTGCTGCGGCTACTTCTTTATTTGTTGGTTGTATATTTTGATGTATTTTCGGTTTTTCTAAAAACAAAAAAAAAAACAGGGAATCATATAATGATACATATTATTAGTTATTAGCTTACGGGAACCAAATTTGTTAAAAGCCGAACAAAAGTCCGAAATTGTTCGCATTTTCCCTAAATTTGCCGACATATTCTTAGTTGCAGTTACTACTTCCTCGGGAGAATTGTAAAGAAAATCTTCATAAACTTGCGTCATTTTTTTCCAAATTTCTTTTCCTTCTTTTATATAGTTTTCTTTGGAAATTTCATTTTGTTCTTCCTCTAATAAATTATCTTCTACTTCAACAATTATAGCATCTTCAAAGAATATATTATTTTTAATATCAAATAAATTTATATCTGATTGAGTTTCACTATTTGTGCTAATTCCACTATTATTTTTTATTTGAATAAAGTTAATAGCATTGTTTGTTTCACTGTTAATATTTATATCGTCATTAATAATTAAAGTTTCGCATTGATTATCTGTCGGAAAATCTTCTTTAGTTATATGGTAATAATTATTTCTAATTTCAGAAATATTTAATTTCTTTTTATCGAAAATATCCGAATGAACTAATAAACACATCCATTGTACATGTTTACAAATTGTACCTGGATATCCATTAAAACAAGTGCAAGTCAATAAGTCCGTATTCACTACATATATTAATTCCTTTGTTTTTTCCGCGGGCACAAAATGTAAACTATTGCCAAGAATTTTAATTTTTTGCAACGTTTCAATTGAAGGCATATCTTCTTTCATTTCTAACATACTATTTACACTACCTGTATTTGCTGCATCTAAAAGCCGATGCTCAAAATAAAGAAAAAAATTATTTATTATAAAATCTACCGATTGAAATATGTTAAATGATTTTAATCGAAGTAAGTCTCTAGTTTTCATAATTCGAAAAACCGTTTCCGAATATTTTTCGGCAGTAGAATTTCCGCGCAAAAATAAATTTGAACGATAACACAAAGCCCACTGTTTTCTTTTATCATAATAATTATTTAATAACTTTAAATAATGTTCGTATTTTACTGCATTATTTCTAGCAGCATCAAACTTTGACAAAAAATCTAATTCGGTAGATGCATAAACTACATTATAAAAATCAGTAAATAATATTAATTTATCTTCTGAAGACATGCGATTTTTAACTGAACTAGAGCTCAACCATCTCCAAATATTTCTTAAAACGAAAGATACACCAAATAAAACCGTACATTGTGGCCACAAATTATTTAAAATATTTTCTTGGGCCAAAGATTCTTCTACAACAAAATATACCGGTCCTACAGCCCCATTTCCACCAAATGCGGCTTCTCCTAACATATCTTTCAGTAATAAAAATGCGGTATATAGCATGTCCGTAGATTTAGAAGTAGAAACAATAACACCTAGGGGTAAAGCACCCACTTCACAATATGTTAAGAGAATGTAGATTTTACTTCCATTTTTATCGCTAATGTTTGTTGTATAGATAAAAACAACTGTTGAAGATGATGTTCCATATTTATGCACTCTTTTGACGAAAGGAGGGCAAAAACTGTAAAAACTGTTAGTTAGAGCTTTTCAAATTAAATAAATAAAATTATACTTTACCATATTACGTAGCCCGTTTCATCAATAGCCATTTTCGCGCAATCATCATTCATAACATGATTATAATTTTCTATTTTATTTTCTAAAAATTCTTCATTTAAATTTAATTGATCTTGTGCTTTAACTATATATCTCTCGTAAATGTAATGACAAAAACGGTAATCAGGACATTTGCTTCGATCCCCTAAAATTTCTTCATGATTTTCATAATTCATCCGAATATCACTTTTTAGTCTTTGAAGAGCAGTAGCTGGAGTATGCCCTTGTTTGTATAAATTAATGAGTTCATTTCTAATTTCTGGCAAAACTCGGCGAAACTTTGATGCCATTTCGTCGGTTAAAGAATGATTATGTTGTAGTCTAACTTTTATTTCACAAGGTTTGTCTGGATCAGGTTTATCATTTTGATTTTTACCTCGATACCGTTTCCCAGTCACTCTCATGTGAACCATGAGGAATGATGGACATTTTGTGTTTTTAACATGTTTTCTATGTACTGGGTCGTAAGTTTCTTTTCGTCTTGTATTATGATGACATTTATAAAGTTTTTTATACGTTAATCTTTCTCCAGCGCATTTTCTTGTGTTGTGAACTGAGTATATTGCATTGGTTTGATCTTGGAACTGACTAATCCATGTGTTGGTTTCTTCGATAGTTTTCGCATTCACTTTTAAGTAAACTTCCATATCGTTCGACGGACATACTTCTTTTATAATAGTTTCCCATTCCAATGGAAGATTTTTCTAAAAATTGTAAATGAGGAATGAAAATTATTAATGTATGAGGAATAATTTTAATCATACCAGTATAAATTCTTTCTCGTTATCAGATATGTTTACATCTTCTCGAAAAACAATCATTTTTAATATGCTACATAAATTAATTGATTTGATTTGTTTGTCAATTAGGTTAGATTATGTCAAATTTGACATCTGAAAATTAGAGTGCGTACACATACATGCTTATGATCTGTCAATTTTAAAATGGCAGTAAAAAGTCCTACTCGTTGTAAAATGAAAATAGTAGGAATATTGTTATATAGCATTATTTTAGTTCAAGCAAATAATGAATTTTGTGTAGCGGAGAACAGTAAAAGTTGCTTACAAAATGATAACACTTATAGGTTAAACAACTAAATTTATTTAATAATCTTTCTGTACTACAAATTATTAATTTGCAGATATATTTTATACGATATAAACCCTCCAGAAGGGTTTAATTTACGTAGAGATGTTTACATGCGTTTAGCAGTATTTATCAATAGTTTACCAAAATCAATGAATGAAAAATTACGGAATTTTAAACTTGTTCTGCCACCATGGTCAGATTTGTATCACTGGAGAAGTAACGAAAATATAAATAATATGCATATTCCTTGGTCACATTTTTTTGACTTTAAAAGTTTGCAAGCTTTTGCTCCAGTAATTGAGATGTATCAGTTTTTTGATGGTATAAATTCTTAACTCCTTAAATTCATACTGTGCTAATAAAACATGATATTATAGAATTAGGTAAAAATTACCAAAAATTAAATATTGATGAAGTTTACATATTACAAAACTTTGAAGACATGTTTAAGACAGGAAAATTTGAAGATAAAGTAGCTATCGAACCTTGTACAGACGATTCAACCGTTAACTTTTTTGGATATTCTAATTTAACTTCTAAAAATATTAAATGTCTATCATTCCATGGACATGCGTCACAACTCTCTACAATTTTAGAAAATTCTATTTCTAGGTAAATTTAAATAATTCCAGAATTTAAATATAAACTTTAGTTTATTTGTATTGTAGAACATTTCTTTTTCATCATGCCGAAATTGTATTACATGATCGCTATGGAGATAGCAAATATTGGCAAGCGAGACGTAGTATGAGATTCAGTAAAGAATTACGTACTATAGCAAATAAGTTTAGGTCAAACTATTTGAATTCCACCGATGAATTTGACAAAACAATAATACCCGACGATTGGAGAAAAGAAAAAGTAACATTTTTGGTATTTAATTAATTAATATTATAATATAACTATATTTATATTATTAGAGTAATCGAAACGCAAAAGGAGGGCCATATTTAAGTGTTCATTTAAGAAGAAGGGACTTTTTAAGAGGTCGTCCTAATGATGTACCCGATATAGAAAATGCAACAAAACAAATTAAAAAGTTATTAGAAAAAAATAATTTGAATACAGTATTCATAGCTACTGACGCTTCATTAAAAGGTAAATAACGAAAAAACATAACAGAATAGCGTTTATATATTTTAATTACTCTTTTATTAAACAGAATATGAAAAATTAAAACAAATACTCGTAACTAAGTATAAAGTATTTAAATATTCGCCTTCAAAGGAAATTATGACCACACATAATGACGGAAGAATAGCAATTATAGAACAAATAATCTGCTCTCATGCTCAATATTTTGTTGGAACTCATGAAAGTACATTTTCATTTCGCATTCAAGAGGAACGAGAAATTTTAGGTTTTCCTTCCGATAAAACATTCAATCGCTTATGTGGCAACGACAATAAAAAATGTCAGAAACCATCTGTTTGGAAAATAGTTTATTAAGTTTTATTTTTTAATTTTTGTACATTTTTTTAATATCAGTAAAAATAAGTTACTTATAGTATGAATTAGGTTGAATTTTTATTTTTTTTTACTGTCATACATGGACAGCTTCATTAGTTCCTGAATCAGCCGACATTGCTTCTCTGTTTTCATACGCCCAGAATCCATGGAATTCAATTAAAATACTAACCATTGTATCTCCTTGCCCACTAAAATATAGATTTTAAAAATATCAAATTTGTTGATTTATCAATTAAATTTACCAAGACAATAAATCTTGCAATGATATTCTAGTCGGATCTACTGGTTTAACCATATCATAAATTTCATCTTTAACGTCTTCAAAATTAACTATTTCTGCTCCATGAGCAGTCATTTGTTCTTGAATTGCCTGAAACAGAAACATCATAGTTAAAATTAATTAATTAATTATAAATTGGTTACTTACTCTGAAAAAATAATTTAAAGTAAAAGCATCCAAGTAACCCTGAGAATTAATATCAAGAATTTTAAAAAGAAAATGTAAACTTTGTGGTTCCTGTCTGTTTTCTAAAGCTAAAACAAAATCTAGATAGGTTTTGTAATCCATTTCACCATCATATGTAAGACATTCTTGAAATACGCGATCTAAGAATACTCCAGTTAATGTTCCAGTACCGTATCTAAAAATTTAACTATGTAGAGAAAATTAAAATAAAGAAAACTGATTTAAATACCCAGCTAATTCATCTTTGCTCAACATTCCGTTGTGGTCTCTATCTAAATTTAAATACTGTCCATAAACTCGTAAAGCTGATGGTGCAGAAAACCAGTTTTGTTCTTGAAGATCCTTTGGTAAATCTTCGTCGCGTAACTGCAAAACAAAAAAAAATTATAATTTCAGTTGAATGGCAGTAAAATGAAAATTTACCTCTAATAGATCATCCAAAAAACTGCACGCTAAAATATCTTGTATTCTTACTCGACCCGTCCGCAAAGGATCCAAAAAGAAAAGAAATTTTCTAACAGCTGTGCAAACATAAAAACTGTGAAATGATTTCTCCAAACCTTCTAATTGAGGCAATGTTGGTATAAGTTCCAAAATATAATTTTCTAGATCCTATAATAAATTAATTTAAATACCATGAAACAAAAATATTAAATTTATTGGTATTTTTGTGAAATCAAATTTAGTTTTAATCAGAAAAAGTTCGGACAATACCGGGAATTAAGTTGAGTTCAAAAGATCCCGAATTCAAGTCCCTCCGGTGTTGTTCAAATTTGTTTCTCTGAAAAAAATTTGATAAATATTTATATTTTTTACCGTTTCCCGCAAATAACCCTGCCCAGTAACGTCATAAAGAGATAAACCAATTCTTGTTTGATGGAACCAAACTTTGCGCATAGCATAATTAAACAAAGACATGATGGAAACTCTTCCATGAGGGTCTCCTTGTTGAAGCTTTGCGAAAACTGTGGCTGAGAAGTACGGTCTGAAATACTAAAATGTAAAAAAGAACACAGAAATGTTATTTTACATTCTTACTTGCATTTAGGCCCAGCTAGTTCAGAAACCTTCAAGAAATCAGAGTAATTTATTAGTTGTTCGTCTGGTGAAAATGGTGGCGAATGATGTTTATCCAAAAGTAACCAAAGTGCCTGGAATTATTATTTGTTACTGTAAATTGTAATTGTAAATACATTATGAATTACTTTTAATTCGTTGTTATCTAGTAGTGTCCGACTACGTCTTTGTAAAAATATAGATCTTGCTTCTTCTCTAAACTTTTGTTGTAAAACATCTTCCTCTTTAGGTAGTTTGAAAAAGAATTTTGGTATCTTTTTATATGAATTTTCATTATCTTGTTTAGCATTCTTCCATTTATTGTAATATTCCTGGAAATATTTATCCTCAATTTCTTCAAATTCCTTCTTTTGTTTCTCTTCGTCTATTTTATTTTTCCTCTCTGAAATTAATAATTGAATAAGTTATATAAAATTTAGATAAAAAATACAACCTATACCTTTAATAGCGTCCACTTTATTTTGCAAAATAGTTTTTAAATCCATTTTTATGTTTGAATTAAGGAGTTTTTAAAAGCTTTTGACATTTATTGATGTTTGGTTATGTCACAGGTAAGGTAAACAAAAAGCTGTTAGACCGTTACTTCTTCTTCTACTGGCAAAATAAGGATAATATTCAATCATTAAACCGCCAAAATATACATTTAAATATTAAAAGTAAATAAATATATGACCACGCCTTTTTCCTATTACTGGGTGAAGTAGATTCGCCGTTATACTGTTACCAACTCGAACCCCAAAGTTGTAACTCAAGATTTATCGTCTGTCGGAATCGAACTCAGGTTCTTTAATTCACAATTCGACGCGTTGCCACTGAATTATGTACAAAATAATAAAAATGAAAGTTATTTTGCATAATCTAATTTTTTGTATGTGCATCAAAAATTAATATATACCAAAGAATAATAACACTGAAACAATAATTTACTAATAGTTTATAAATAAAAACACGTTTCTTTATTTAAAGAAATTCTTCAGGTACAATAATTCAATTTACAGATTTGCGTACTCCCGCTCTTTTCTTAGAAGATTCTAGAAATTATAAATAAATATTAAGTTTGTGTCTATTCAGAGAATATTATATATTACCGTGTAAGTTGGTATATTTGGAAGACCACATCCATATATACTCTCGTACTCGTGTTCTTCTACCAGTTCCGCATACTAAAACAAAAAATCAACATAACTATGTTATATATATATATATAATATATATATTACCATGCGCGTTTCTGGATCTTGAATTTCGTTCGGAGTTTCATATACATTTTCTTCTGATTGTTTTTTATCCTAAAAAATTTATAAAATATAAATAACTTGGTAAAAAAATATTAATAAAATATACATACAAATGCGCTATTATCTCTTGTGTCTGCAACGACTTCTATGTAACTGTTTCTAGTTTGAATCTCTGTAAAAGTAAATTAAAATAAAATGAGCGCTGGTATAAATAGCGACGAAGACTGACTGATGACTCCTTGATTAACTTTATTTCTCAGTTGTTAAATTTGAAAGACAATAATTCAAATAGCCAGATTATTTAGTTTTGTATATCTTTTATTTGAAGTATTATCCTCTAAAATAATTTGGGAACATTTAATAGTAAAAAATAAAGTTGACCAACAAATAGTTACATACCCATAATAGATAGGAATGCGTATTTTAACCCGAAAGCCAAATTAAAATATTCATAGGGAAATAAAGTGCATAAAAGTTATTTTTATGAACACTTGTATGAAAAATGTCTCTATAAAGTGTGCAAAGTATATATTTAATGTACGGTCGTATAAAAATATCTACTTCCGTTATTAAAATGTCATTTAACGTACTAGTTTCATAAGAATTAAATCGCTTAAAATGAGCTACAAATTTGCTTATAAGTCAATTCGGGCACGGGGAATTCAGTGCTGTTGAGCGCATCTTCATATCTTTTTTAGTTTTTGTGATATAGCTCCCGGAAGGATTGAGCTTTCCAAACATTTTTCAACATCAGATTTTCGACTTTCCCGAGGCTATATTTCAAAAACTAAGCAAGCTATTGGAATTCGTCCAATGGTATTGAATTTCTCGTGTTTCAATTACCTTATAAACAAGTTCCAGCGATTTTTTAAATTTAAAAAAAATTGCACAAAAATTTTTCCTTAATCAATTTTTGAATATTATCTCAAAAACTATAAGAGTTATGGACTTGGCGATTACACCACTGGATTCAGCGGGTCAAAATACATATGGATGTAAATTTTCGTTACAATATTTGTACGAGAAAGAATTTTAAAGCAAGTTTTTTGAAAATCGTAAAAACACCAAGGGTACCCCTTAGAAAAATTTGTGTAAATTAATTCGAGCACGGAAAAATTTAATACCGTTGAGCGCATCTTTTTCAGTTTTTGAGATATAGCCTCCGGAAGGGTTGAACTTTCTATTTTTCAACAAAACTAAGAGATGCGCTCAACGGCATTGAATTTATGACTATACGAGATTTAAATAAATAGTAGTTTTGCACAGTTAATATAAACATAATTTTTATTGAACCTATTAAAATACTACTTATTTCTTATAACTTAAACTTTCGGGTCAGTTGGGTATACAGGGTGTAACAGCGAAACCAACCACCGCCTATATTTTCTTTATTATTATAGTTACAGAAAAATATTATAAAGAAAAGTTATAGAAGACCAAAGGGGACATCTGCTTAAAGAATAAAATAATTTTTTAAAACAGTGGTTCTCAAGTTACAACACAAAGTTATATTTTTTTAAATGGGATTATACATATTTTGTAAGCCTATTCGATAGAGTATTTTTTTCTGAATTCAACCATGTAATCATTTTATATCCTTACATAACAAAAATATTGAAAAAATTCAATTTAAAGTTTCGATAAACTTTATTTAACATGACACAAAACAGTAGACCATGATCAATAACAAAGCAATAAACAATGATTATAAACCATAAACATTTAATTACCTAATACAATACTCATAATTTATCTTCTCAATAAAAACAACAATCACAACTAATTATTATAAATAACAATGAACTTATTTTGTTTTCTTATTGATCATAGCCTACTGTTTTGTGTCATGTTAAATAAAATTAATCGAAACTTTAAATTGAATTTTCTCAATATTTTTGTTATGTAAGGATATAAAATGATTACATGGTTGAATTCAGAAAAAAATATTCTATCGAATAGGCTTACAAAATATGTATAATCACATTTAAAAAAATATAACTTTGTGTTGTAACTTGAGAACCAATGGTTTAAAAAAATATTTTATTCTTTAAGCAGATGTCCCCCTTGATCTTCTATAACTTTTTTTATAATATTTTTTTGTAACTATAATAATAAAGAAAATATAGGCGGTGGTTGGTTTCGCTGTTACACCTGTATATCGGGTCAAGTGGATACACATAATCGGGTTAGATTGGTTATCGATCAGGTCGGGTCGAGTCGGGTTGGAGCTATATTGGATCAGGTCGGGTTGGATATTCATCAGGTCGGATCAGTTTGGGTATCTATCGAGTCCGGTTGGAAACCCATCGGGTGTGGTTCTACAATTTTTTTTTGAAAATGCGCATCTCTAATTAATAGGTTCTTCAATTTAAGAATCAATATATTTTAATTGGTATTAACAAGTTAAATTTTTATTAATAATTACCTGAAGAAATGTAGGTAGCTTCAATTCTTTTCTTCATAATAAATCTAAAATATACTAATTTTTATTTACTATTATAATAATAATATTATGATAAAATTGTTACCTGTACAGGAAGTAAATGGCAACAGGTAATAATAACAGCAACATTAGTCCATAGAGTTCTGAATGGGATGCCGATGCTGTTCGAATATTTTTATGGTAAATATTGATGCTTCTCTCGTTTTTATATGTATCTATTAAAACAAGCGTTACTTCGTAGTCGGTAGATGGTTCCAGTTCTCTATTGATGATTGTTTTATTTAAATAATGCATGTTACTTATCTTGCCACTACCAAGAAATATTTTAACATCTTTTCCATTTAGCTAAAAAATATTCATATTCATAAATGTATTTCTACAAATTTAA
Source organism: Pterostichus niger (assembly GCA_947425015.1). Classification (NCBI taxonomy): domain Eukaryota; kingdom Metazoa; phylum Arthropoda; class Insecta; order Coleoptera; family Carabidae; genus Pterostichus; species Pterostichus niger. The sequence continues at coordinate 37,270,453 of OX380336.1, read as the reverse complement.
AATGCTATAAAATTACTCCAGTTATTTCTTCCGCTATCCAAGCATTTTCGTAGTTCGAATAGTTAAGAATTTCTTCTTCTAAATCATTTCCTTTATAGGTATTATTTTTTTTTATGGAACTTATCTTGCTCACAACTACATATAAAAAACTGCAAGACATTTCCAGAAACATTATCTATAACTTAAAAATATACTTAAATTTGTTTTATGTTTACCTGGTTTTCTTTTTAACACCCGGTATGGTGATGGTTACAATAGACTCTGAAGTCAACTGATTGTCCATGGTGACATCTCCAGTGAGTTTCGGAGTCTCTGGCAGTGTGTTTAAGTATATAGTAGCGTTTTCTCCGTAAAACGAGTTCACTCCACAAACTGTAACTATATACGAGGAGGAATATTGGTACGTCTTGTTAATCTGAAAACAATAGCTCCGAATTAAAACAACTGTAATTTGGTTTATTGTTAATTCTATCAACCTTATAACTGTAAGTCTTCATTTCATCTGACCCAATATGTTCGTAACTATAGAATGGTTTTCCGTCTTGATTTTTAAGTTCTGTTTCGTTCTGTATTAAAGTGATAATAAATTTCTTCAATCGCCCATTTGTAATATTTGGATGGTTCCAGGATAATTTTATTTCATTGTGTTCCCATTCTCGCGTTAAATTTAAAGGAGCACTTGATTCTATAAATAAATAATATATTGGTTTAAATATTCATTATTATGTTTTTGTATATTATATGGAACATACTGTCTTCGGTAGTATTCACTTTAAGTATAGTATCAGGACTCCACAACTTTATATCTCTATTTTTAGCTAGAATCTAAAAACATAATGTAATCATATATTATATTAATGTTTATATTTCAATATTTAATTAATTATTGGGGCACATAGTGAACTTACAGTTATTGTGTACGGATAGTTTGTATAAAGGTCTGTAAGTTTATAACAGTTGAAATGTTCGTTCCATAAATCACACGGTGCGAGTTGTTTACTTGTAATTTCTGTTGTTTTACAACCCGAATTAATGCGGTAACAGTATTTAATAGCATACTTCTCTAGGTGGCCATGAGGCGGATATGGATCTAGCCATCGTAGAGAGATTGAAGTTCTATCCTTCGAAAAAACTATAGCATTTCTAACAGCAGGAGGATCTGTAGCAACACATTTATAAATTTAAGAATTAATATTGTAAATAGTTTGTACAGTTTTATTACTTCCTGCTGATGAGTAGATATCTAAGGTTCTACTAAATGTAGTTAAGTCTCCACTGTGAGAACGTTTGGCTCGCAGCTCAACCAAGTAGTGAGTGAATGGAGTGAGCTCATATGTGGTAGAGCCTACATTGAGACTATTTATGTTGTCTAAAACTATGTCTGGAATTTGATCGCACCATTCATCTTGCACGCACATTAACACTATTTGGAAATACAGAGGGCCTCGCTGTTTAAGACAATTCATTGGCCAACGAATTGAAACCGACCTTGCGTTAAGTTTATATGTAGAAATAGTATCGGGAAGTTCTTTTTCGCTAATATCATCTAAATAATATTTTCAAAATGTTATAAGTAACAAACTACTCTACCTATCAACATACTCATTGTTGTTGTATTGCCCTGAATTCCTAACGGTGTCCCTGGTAATATAGTCTCAGCGGCAACTGTTATGTAATAAGTGGAATATGGCTGCAGACCTGATATCGTCACTTTTGATATCATGGAAGGAGATACAGACATTGTACCGTTTTGCCAAATTGGTTTCCCGTTACAATTAATTCGTTTTATCAACTGAAAATAATTATTTCTCGAATACTATTATGTGCTATATACTCTACTTTAATATGTTGTTACTTACCTCGTATGTTACAGTATATTTTTGAATAACACCATTCTTTTCTTCTGGTTCTTGCCACGAGAGAACTACCGTTGTGTCAGTTCTTTCCAAAATACTAACGTATTTAATTACATTTGGAACTACAATTTCACAAAATTACACTCTTGTTTTGTTTGAAAATTCGTATGACCAGCTGCACTAACAAAACTAAAATTTAGTTTAAATAAATAAAAGCATATCGAATGTTTAACAACAATGCTAATTATTCCATATGTTAGGTAACTTAATTTTAACAAGGTTTAAAATTAAAGTTTATTTTGTGCAACTGGCTATCATACTTTTAAAAATAGTAAAATTTGGATATGTAGAATTTATAAATACACTTACTAGTTTGGCAGTAAGGCGGTAGGTATCTATCCTCACAACCTTGAGGACACTCTCCTGTATTTTTATAGCACGCTGCAGCATTTTTGCACCGGCCACATTTATGTTGACAGTTGTACCCATAGTAACCATAATTGCATGCTAAAAATAATATAAACATTTAGTTTCAATATTATATAGTTCATGGATCAAGTAGTTATTACGTTGTGTGCAGTCGTCAGCTCCCCACACATAACCAGCCGCACATGTGCAGGCACCCTTGTTGTTTCCTTCTTGTGTAGACAAACAAATCTTTTGACCATCACAACTATAATCGTATGAATTTACAGAGCGGCATGAAATATTGCAGTGTTGCCCGATATACCTTCCATCCGAACAAATCGGTTTTTCTATAAAATATTAAACAGAAATATAGCAGATCATAATAATGTTACTTTAAATTTTGTAAATATATTATGATAAAATATAAAGTTCAGATACTTGCCATTTTCTGTTACTTGATTGTTTGGATTAAATTGCCAGTTTTGGAATTTTAATGATTGACACAATAGGTTGCTTGAAGAATATGTACTACTCACTCTGTATTCTAAAGAAAACATAAATAAATTTATATAATTTTGGACTGATACGATTTATTTACCATTATTGGAGCATTTCCGAAAATCATCAATTGCCCAAAATGTATTTTGATCGCTCCCATCTGTGGTGCTTGACGAGGCGTACAACTGATACAATTGAGTGGATGATGTAGAAACCCCGCCTTGCAATCTCACATTTCTCCACGTCATGAACGGCCCATTAGAATCTCCCTGCGTTATAATGTCATTATAAATCATTATTAGATTTGTAGAAAAATGTCCTACCTCTATGGAAGTTTGCATTTCTATTCTACCATCTTCTGTTTCTAGTTTAATATCCATCTTACATTTCGAACACAATGTTACGTATAGAGATATACATATAGACGATGATCTGTCAAACCTAAGAACTGGTCCAAGTTTAATAAGACCTCTTGTAGAGAGTATAGTTGCATACTGATCTATAACACAAGTAACAATTGAATTTTGTTATGAAACTGTGTTTGTAGTAGGAATCATGTTTAAATATTTGTATTTTCTCATTGTTGCTTACATTCATGCACTTTCCAATCTGCGACGGCGTAGTATGATCTGACGTACATATAAGAAAGTGACAACGGAGCGTCGTCCGTGTAGTCCAGCAAGGGTCTGGCGCCTGTGTTCAAGTCCCACAGCCACAGACGGACACGGTTGCCATTCTCTCTAGACAACATGAAGTGGGTCCACCTCGATTGGTCTAACAGTTTTTCAGGTGCCTGTAACAAGCGCAATTAGATAATTAATAAATAAGTGATTGATTTATGTAGGCTAGCATGCTTACGGTGATATTAGCTCTAAATATTTTACAGTCATTTTCAGTTGCCCACTTATCTGGAACTCCTTTGACACATTTTCGAATAGTTGTGAAATCATGATTTGTAAATCCGTCTATAATTATCCAGTAACATGCACTATTTCTGGGATTTTTTCTACCAGTACACAATATAATATGTGCATCTTGAGTAGATCGAACAGAAATACCAGTGAAAAAATTTTCTTGTGCAATATTATACCTCCTGTAGTATGTGGGTGGTACAAACAACAGTTCTCCGCGGCCAATTGTACGATAAACGGCAAAATCTAAAAGATATAGAAATAGTTTGTAATTGAAGATTTAACAGTTAACGTCGCCTCCGTATTCCCCGACCCCTCTTCGGTATATCCTACACCTCCTGACAATTGACAACATTTTTGTAGTACCGTCAGTGATTAATAAAGACTCAACTCATCATTTTTCACCAACTTTGTGTTTCTTTCTGAAAACCCTATTATCTCTGACACCGCTATCCGACCGTTGGCGCCCGAGCAACCTCACGCAAACATTTTGTCAACGAATCCGCCATAACTCGTCGCAGCAATTTGCTACACTCCTGCTCATTTTACAACAAAATGCAAATTTGTTCAGAATGAAAAGTTATCTACAAAAAGTCATGATTATTGCTATTATTTAATAAAAATTTTGAAATTTATTTCTAAAATTGTGGACAAACCAAAAACTTAATAAAACATTTACAATAGTTTTTTCCACGATCCGGATAGAAATCAAAATAATGACAGAAATAATAAATTTAAACCCGCTATGCTGTTATTGGTCGTTACCAATAACGTCGGAAGTAAAGTATTTTAGTCCCGTTGCTATGAGTATTTTACAAACATCATTAAAAATTGTTTCATTAGTTTCATAACTACAAAAAATCCATTCCTGATGAAAAATGAAGTATTTAGCGTCAATATAAAACTAATTTAAAATACCAAAGAATGACATTTAAGTTCGCCTCCAACTTTTAAATTTAAACTATAGTTCTTAAATTGATAGTAAAGAAAATATCTATTTGCCACTCTGTATAAATTAAATTTCTAAATTTACAATTTACAAAGTGATTCGTGGAGGGGAATCTAGAAGAGTATTAAAAAAATTAAGTTAAAATAAACACTGACTATTCCATCGATCATCTGTCACGGGAGATACGGGATTTAATCCTGATTGGCGTAAGACTAAATGATTCGAACGCCAGTTCTCCCAGCATGTATCTCCAGGTCTCTGCTCAAAGTCACAATCGCTTGAAGAGTCTATTGTTGTACCATTCCCATCTCTATATTCGAATTCTGCAACCATCAACATTATAAATAAACGTGCAAAATTCATTACACCATTTATATTTTTATTTTATTTTAATTTTAATTAGTATTTGTATTTTAGTTACCTATTGTAACAGTTCAAATGATAATATTTAAAATTAGTTTTATAATTACGATTTATGTGAACGTCCTTTGTTAACGTCTCACTCATGAACGCCAAACCATATCCATTTGTATTACTTCCAGCCACACAGATCTGCGTATTTCCTTTGTAGAGCATCGTGATATCGGGCCGGTCCAACCCTGGCGTGTCGCCCAGCACAACGCCCGCCACACACGCCACCACAACCCACCTGCAACACAACACTCTTCATTCACCAAACCTTCTTCAAGAAAAATCACATTTTCTTTACCCTGGCACGTTCATTTTCACTAAAATTTGCAGGACCGGGAACAAACAATTTAGAAAAGATGTTGACTGCTCACACCGTCACACATATTTATGTGTGATACATAATGAAAGTGATGATTTCATGTTTTATCATCTTCCGGTTTTGTGTTAAGCTTAGTGGTAAAGTTTAAGATAATATATTTTAAATGTCACAAGATTCTAAAATTAGTTTAATTTTTCCTGTGTACTTGAACAAGGAAAGAAAACTAAATAATTTCAGTATTTACTGTGAAAATTTTTATTATTAAATAAACACAACTATTATACATAGCTGATGTATTAATTAATAAAGAAAACTAAATAATTTCAGTATTTACTGTGAAAATTTTTATTATTAAATAAACACAACTATTATACATAGCTGATGTATTAATATAAATAAATAAAATAAATGTATAAATACGTGTTTGCTGGGTGTGGTACATTCATATCAAATCTAATGCAATAAACAAAAACAAACAAGTGGTGACAGATAGTTTTGTTACTTATGTATAATTGTTTGCATTAGTGACGATCTAATTACTTACAAATAATTAATTATTATTACTAAGTATTTGTTTATTGCATAGCCTACTTCAATATTGTAACATTGTAACTGAATAAGGATAATTGTTTGAATGGTAGAATTAAAAGAAAAACAGTTTATTGGTGTGGAATTTGAGTAACTTTTTTCCTTGTAAATTTTATATTAAATTTGGTATACTGCACCACATTACAGAGGGGACCTACAGTTTATAATAGAATTAGAACCACCCGAGTGTATTTGCATTTTTGGTTATAAGTTGAAATTAGTGATATTTTTAAATTCAGAACTTTTTTTATTTAACGAGAGCGTTAACCATTCAGTCACAATTCTCCGTTTATGTTTGCATAATACCTATTAATTTATATAATATGATAATTATATATTTTGAATTCCACCATTTACATTTTAAATTGCATAGTCCTAAAGATATTAGAAAATAAATTCTGTTCATGGTGGTTGATGAATTTGAACAATTTGAATTATTCGAATTATTATTGCCCTACATATTTGAGCACCTAAATTCGAATCCCGCAGTCGACAAACTTTACTCTATATTAAAATTACCCCTGGGGCTTATCGACTTAAGTACATCTTTAAGGTCCGTGGCTGGTAACTGCAGTTCACGCGCTTAATTATATTGGTTTCTAAGATCTGCTACGGCAGAATGCCACACCCAGTAATTGGTATAAGATGCGATGATATATTTATATTGATTTTATTTAATAATTTACGAGAATGCAGTTAGGACAATAAATTAAGATGAACATTCTTTTTTGAATTTCAAATGTACATGTATAAATGACGTGAATGGTAAACAAAAATACAAGCGAAATACTAGTTTTCTTATAAGACCCAATATTGTTGATGTAGTTCTTGGATTTATTCGCCGGATGTGGTTCAATTAAATCTGAAGTAAACCTTCTTCAACGAGTTTCTTCTGTTGTTTGATAGATCTTTGTTTGTATTTGGGGCAAGCAAATATTTAAAAGGACCCTGTGGACAAGTTTGTATTGGTCCCAAAACATGAAAGTATAAACAGTTGAAACCTCTTTCAAATGAACATATTTATTTGTTACCCTGTACAGCTTATAGTGGAGTCCGAACCATATAGACATGGCCGGATGTTTTGGATGCAAGTTCAAGTAAGCAGACAATCTTTAATAATACATTATTTCTTTATTTACAAAGATCCTTTTGGTACAATAATTAATTTTACAGATTTGCGTACTCCCTCTCTTGCATCAACAGATTCTAAAAATAATAAGTAAAAATTAAATTTGTACAGAGAATATAATATAATGATATGCATAATATTTTTACCGAGTAAGTTGGTGGATTTGGAAGATTAGAAACACTTTCGTACTCGTGTTCTTCTGCCGGCTCATTGTCCTAAAAAAATAATTAAATATCAACATGAGTAACTCTACAAAAGACATTAACGAAATATATTTTACCACACGCTTTCCTTGATTTTGAATATCGATCGGAATTTCATATAAATGTTCCTCTGCTTGGTCTATATTCTAAAAGATTAATAAAATGTAAATAACTTGGTAAATTATATTAATAAAGTATATATACTTGGGTGCCATTAATTTCTTCGTCCGGAATAACTTCTAAGTAACTGGTTCTAGCATGAATCTCTGCAAAAATAAATATAAATTAAATAATCAGTAGTTGACCAACTTTCCACATTTATTTGAAGGAAAATGGTTGAAATAAAGATGCTACACTATTTTAAGTAAATGCTTAACAATTGTTGAAATTAAATTGAATTATAAAGAGTCATGGGAACCGTAGCTTATATGGCCGGAGTTCATAGTTCCCAGGTTCAAATTCTCTTTATAATTCAGTTTGATTTTAGTTTCTTTTAATTTCAAGCATATTTCTTTAAAATAATTTGGGAACGTTTCATTGTGGAAAATAAAGTTAATCAATTATTAGTTAACTACCCCTAATCAGTTGTTCATATTAGTGATCAATATATTTTTGTTTGTATTTAGCAATAACAAATCTACTTTTGATTAATATTTTACCTGGAGTAATGTAGGTAGACTCAATTCTTTTTATTTTCATTAATCTAAAACCAATTAAGTTTTATAGTCATAATTTCACTATAAAATTATTTTAAAAATTGTTACCTGTACAGGAAATAAATGGCAACAGGTAATAATAACAGCAAAATGAGTCCATAGAGTTCTGAATGAAATGCCGATGCTGTTCGAATATTTTTGTGGTAAACTTTGATGCTTCTCTCGTTCTTATATGTATCTATTAAAACGAGCGTTACTTCGTAGTCGGTAGATGGTTCCAGTTCTCTATTGATGATTTTTTTTTTAAATAATATATGTTACTTGTCTTCCCACTACCAAGAAATATTTTAACATCTTTTCCATTTAGCTAAAAAATATTATTATATTATAAAGTATTTCTAACTTAAAATATTATAAAGTTACATCAGTAATTTCTTCCGCTATCCAAGCGTCTTCGTAGTTCGAATATTTAAGAATTTTTAATTCTAAATCATTTCCATGGTAGGTAATTGTTTTTTTTGTAGAACTTATCTTGCTTACAACTACATATAAAAAACTGCAAGACAATTTTTAGCAACATATTATTATGTGTAACGTAAAAGAATACATTTTATGTTTACCTGGTTTTCTTTACAACACCCGGTATGGTGATTGTCACGCTAGATTCAGAAGTCAACTGATTGTCCATGGTGACATCTCCGGTGAGTTCCGGGGTCTCTGGCAGTGTACAGAATAGCGTTCTCTCCGTAATACGAGTTTACTCCACAAACTGTAACTTTATATGAGGAGGAATATTGGTATGTCTTGTTAATCTGAAAACAATAGCTCCGAATTAAAAGAACTGTAATTTGGTTCACTGTTAATTCTCCCAACCTTATAACTGTAAATCTTCATGTCTTTTGACACAATATGTTCGTAACTGTAGAATGGTTTGTCATCTTGATTTTTAAGTTCTGTTTCGATCTGTATTAAAGTGATAATAAATTTTTTCAATCGTCCATTTGTAATATTTGGATGGTTCCAGGATAATTTTATTTCGTTGTGTTCCCATTCTCGCGTTAAATTTAAAGGTGCACTTGATTCTTTAAATAAATAATATATTAGTTTAAATATTCACTATTATGTTTTTGTATATTGTATGATACATACTGTCTTCGGTAGTATTCACTTTAAGTATAGTATCACGACTCCACAACTTTATATCTCTATTTTTAGCTAGAATCTAAAAACATTATGTAATCCTATATTATATCATAGGTTATATTTCAATATTTTATTAATTATTGAGGCACATAGTGAACTTACAGTTATTGTGTACTCCAGGTTTGAATTAAGGTTTGTAAATTTGTAACAGTTGAAATGTTCGTCCCATAAATCGCAGGGTGCGACTTCTTCACTTGTAATTTCTGTTGTTCTACAACCCCAAGTAGTGCGATAACAGTATTCAATAGCATACTTCTCTAGGTAGCCATGAGGAGGATATGGATCTAGCCATCGGAAAGAGATTGAAATTGAATCTCTGGAATAATCGGTAGCATTTCTAACAGCAGGAGGATCTGTAGCAACACATTTGTAAATTTAAGAATTAATATTGTAAATAGTTTGTACAGTTTTGTTACTTCCTGCTAATGAGTAGATATCTAGGGTTCTACTAATTGTAGTTAAGTCTCCACTTTGAGAACGTTTGGCTCGCAGCTCAACAGAGTAGTGAGTGAATGGAGTGAGATCATGTGTTGTGCCTCCTCCATTCAGACTACTTATGTTGTTTAAAACTATGTCTTGAATTTGATCGCACCATTCATCTTGCACGCACATTAACACTATTTGGAAATACAGAGGGCCTCGCTGTTTAAGACAATTCATTGGCCAACGAATTGTAACCGATCTTGCGCTGAGATTAGATGCAGAGATAGTGTCAGGAAGTTCTTCCTCGCTGATATCATCTAAACAACATTTTCAAAATGTTATAAGTAACAAATCACTCTAACTATCAACATACCCATTATTGTTGTATTGCCCTGAATTCCAAACGGTGTCCCTGGTAATATAGTCTCAGCGGCAACTGTTATATTATAAATGGAATATGGCTGCAGACCTGATATCGTCACTTGAGATATCATGGAAGGAGATACAGACATTGTTTCGTTTTGCCAAATTGGTTTCTCGTCACAGTTAATTCGATTTATCAACTGAAAATAATTATTTTTCAAATACTTTTATGTGCTGTGTACCTACTCTAATTTAATATGTTGTTACTTACATCATATGTTACAGTATATTTTTGTATAACACCATTCTTTTCTTCTGGTTCTTGCCACGAGAGAACTACCGTTGTATCAGTTCTTTCCAAAATACGAACGTATTTAATGACACTAGGAGCTACAATTTCACTAAATTAACAATACAGTTTTATTTATTTTTTGTTATAAACAAAATTACCGTCTTGTTTTGTTTGAAATTTCGTATTGTTTATGTAACTTGGATATATGATACTAGTTACTTGTACAGTGTACTCTGTATACGGTGTTAAATTTGATAAAACCGTATTCTGCGAGGCTGTTTGCGGCGATCTTATTTGATAAAGATTCTGTCGTAATTCTATTTGATAACTTTCCACTGAACAATCATCATCGGATGTAGTCTAAAATATACATTTAAATTATTAAAATTTATTTGTCCATTTATTTTATTTATTTACCTCAAAATGAATAGTTGCAGCTTCGGATGATTCGGTTATAAGTATTTCCCTGTCAACTGAGATAATTATATTTTTTATTGGATAAAAATTTGAAGATAAAAAATAGGAACATAAATCAAACCTTTACATGTCGTGGTAGCTTCAACAGTTGGAACATCGTTATATCTGTACGCATCTCCTGTTTTGGTACAAACTATAGCTCTAATATGATATGTAGTTTGTTTTTCTAAACCTGTGATGGATATTTCTTGTCCAAGATTGAAATCTATTGAATCGCCACAATTATGCCAGGTATCATAACTATTTGCTTTCTAAAAAATATATTATAATGTTTAAACTGAATAGAATTGTTTTTTTGTAAATATCTGTTGCGTACCATGCATTCCAACTGAATTGATTGTGCAATGTCTTCCTCACCGTTTGTATTAAGATCGTTGATTTTAACAATTATTTTTTTATAAAATACACTATCGACAACAGGTGGGGAAACCAGATAGGGATAAGCTGCGGAAAATACATATTTCCAAATTTGCTATTGTTTACTTGTTTCCATATAAATTGGAAAGTATTGTATATATGTAATTTGAAATAGTAATTTACATTTACTGTTGCGACAATAGGGGGGAAGGTATTTATTTTCACAACCTTGAGGACACTCTCCTGTATTGATATAACACACGTTAGGGTATTTGCACCGACCACATTTATTTTTACAGTTGTACCCATAGTAACCTTCTATGCATGCTAAAAATATTAAACACATTTAGCTTTAATTTTATACAAGATTGTGATCCCAACCCTGACCATAGAACTTTTACAAGAAAAATTAAAGTTTTGGAATTTCCTGCTCTCCTAATTATGTTAGGTAAAAAAAGCTCAAAATAAAGTTGAGAGAGTGTAAAATTTTGCATCTAAATGTTGAAAATTATCTCAAAATAACAATTGCCATGGAAATGAAGCAAAAAGATAAATTTTTAACATTTTATCTGTCAGAACATTAAAAACAAATCAGAATCACTGATTATGTAATTGGCAACCATGATTTCTTTTAATAATTTTCTTAACTTAATACTAACAGTTAACATCATTAGAACTTGATCTTCTAACATATAATACTACAATCATTTATTTATCATTTTGTTTTAGTTCTACGACATTTTCAAACCTCATTTCTGCCGCTATAAAATATGCAGAACTTGTATGATATTTTAACTTTTTTATAAGCATTTCGCTAAAGAAGTAGAAAATGAGGAAAGTAGTTATTACTTTGTGTGCAGTCGTCAGTTCCCCACACGTAACCAGCCGCACATATGCAGGCACCCTTGTTGTTTCCTTCTTGTGTAGACAAACAAATTTTTTGACCATTACAACCATAATCGTATGGAGTTACAGAGTAGCATGAAATATTGCAGTGTTTCCCGATATACCTTCCATCCGAACAAATCGGTGGTTCTATAAAATATTAAAAAGACATGTAGCAGATCATACTTGCATTTTAATCATGTTACTTTAAATTTTGTAAATACATTATGATAAAATATAAAGTTCAGATACTTGCCATTTTCTGTTACTTGATTGTTTGGATTAAATTGCCAGTTTGGGAAGTTTAAAGATTGACACAATAGGTTATATGAAGAATATGTAGCACTCACTCTGTATTCTAAAGAAAACATAAATAAATTTATATAATTTTAGACTGGTACGATTTATTTACCGTTGTTGGAGCATTTACGAATATCATCAATTGCCCAAAATGTATTTTCATCGCTCCCATCTATGGTGCTTGATGTGGCGTACAACTGATACAATTGATTTAATGATGTAGAAACCCCGCCTTGCAATCTCACATTTCTCCACGTCATGAACAGCCCATTAGAATTTCCCTGCGTTATAATATCATTAAAAATCATTATTAGATTTTTAGAACAATGTCCTACCTCTATGGATGTTTGCGTTTCTACTACACCATCATCTATTTCTAGTCTAATATCCATCTTACATTTCGAACACAATGTTACGTATAGAGATATACATATAGACGATGATCTTGCAAACCTAAGAGCTGGTCCAAGTTTAATAAGACTTCTTCTGGAGAGTATATTTGCATACTGATCTGCAACACATGCAACAATTGAATTATGTTATGGAACTATATTTATAGTACGAATCATTTGTATTTTCTCATTGTTGCTTACATTCATGTACTTTCCAATCTGCTACGGCGTTGTATGATCTGACGTACATATAAGAAAGAGACAACGGAGCGTCGTCCATGTAGTCCAGCAAGGGTCTGGCGCCTGTGTGCAAGTCCCACAGCCACAGACGGACACGGTTGCCATTCTCTCTAGACAACATGAAGTGGGTCCACTTCGATTCGTCTAACAGTTTTTCACGTGCCTGTAACAAGCACAATTAGATAATTAATAAATAAGTGATTGATTTATGTAGGCTAGCATGCTTACGGTGATATTAGCTCTAAATATTTTACAGTCATCTTCAGTTGCCCACTTATCTGGAACTCCTTTGATACATTTTCGAATAGTTGTGAAATCATGATTTGTAAATCCGTCTATAATTATCCAGTAACATTCACTATTTCTGGGATTTTTTCCACCAGTACACAATATAATATGTGCATCTCGTGTAGATCGAACAGAAATACCAGTGAAAAAGTTTTCTTGCGCAATATTATACGTTTTGTCATATGTAGGTGGTATAGTAGATTGTTTTACTGTTGCGCCAATTGTGCGATAATTTTCAAAATCTAAAAGAAATAAATTAATGTTTATTGGTATTTATTTTACCGAAGTATAGAAACGTAGACGGCCCATGAATATTCTAGGGTTTTACACTTTATAAATTGTATAGCTTAAGTGATTGGTACGGTGTTTGTATCGTCGACAATAATTAAAATAACATAAATCTTGGATAGAGTCCATAGTTGACTAATCTGTTTTTGGTGCAGATGGATGTATGTTTTTTTTTGGTTCCTCAAACTTCTACAGTTTTCAACTTTCAGTTCAAGACATTATGTATTGTAAAGGCAATGGACAAATTTGAAAATTTTACAACCGGAAATTGTTTTTACAACTTGAAACATTCGTACGTGTACCATGCCATCAAATCCGCGCCGCTGGTGCGAATATTTAAAATTTAAATAATCTTTTAATTAGATTTGTTATAATAAATTTAGTTTGCGTCTACATAATTTATATTTTAAAACTTAAGAACTGCCAACTATAAAACGTAAAGATTAAACTAATGTCCGGTTTTATACTTCCATTGTTCGACTGTCATTTGAATGAATACATTTTATTTTCTTTGGCAGTAAATTAATTTGTCGTTTATAAAACCAGCCATAATACGATGATAATATAATTCAAATTGTACTTTGGCTATGATTAGGTTTTGTAATTTTAAATACAATATTAACATTCACTTGTAATTTTACGAACTTTATTAAATAATTATACTTGTCAGCTCCACTATTGTAATATACAAAATGTAAATGATAAATTTACAATTATTTATAAAGTGATTTGTAGATTAGTATTAAAAATAGTGGGTTTTCTACGTTTCTATAAAGTAAAGACTGACTATTCCATCGTTCATCAGTCACGGGAGATATGGGGTTTGGCCCTGATTTGCCTAGTATTAAGTCCTTGCGCCAGTTTTCCCAGCATGTATCTCCAGGACGCAGCTCAAAGTCACAGGCGTATGAAGAGTCTATTACCGTACCATTCCCATCTCTATACTGGAATTCTGCAACCATCAACATTATCAATAAACTACAAAATTCATTACACCATTTACTTTCATTATGTATGTTTGTAACTAGAGAAAAATGGTTCATAATTCAAAAGAGCAGAACAATGAAAAAAAGAAGTGATGAATTGTGAACCATAATTCAACATTTTTTAAATCAATCAGAGAGCATTATTATTCAGTAGCTTTTTAGCTAGATTGTGGATACTATAGCAATACAGCTCATTGAATCATAATCAACTTCCTTGAATTCCGTTACGCTAATTAAGGCCGTTTCATTTTTTAGTTTTGGCGTATAAAAGTTTGTCATGAGTTTTTTTTACAGATTTGATACGTCAAGTAATGCCATCTAGTGATTTTTATTTCAATTAAAGGAAAGTGACCACGCCGTCAAGATACAAAAACAACCTTAAAATATTTGAAAAATGAAGTTTATGTAATCAAACAAAATATATTTAATGGAATGGGGTATTTTATTTATACATTTAATACTATTAGGTCAGGTTAGATTAGTTACGACGTATATCGTTAGAGGTGCTAGTTGACGTGTTTGCTTTGTAAATTTGAAACTAGGAATTTGAATATGAAACGGCCATAATAAGCGTAACGCAATTCAATGAAGTTGGCCGTGACTGATATCCAGGCCCGACGAGAGGGGAGGGTAGGTGGGGTAAAATACCCAGGGCCCGTGGAATTCAAAGGGCCCGGATGTGATGCTATTTTATAAATTGCTTTTAATTTTCTACTATTTCACCAATTTTTTATATTCTTTACTAAAACATGTATAACGAAATGTCTGATACACGTTTTCTACAATTTATTACATTGTATATAACACACATAGGCAAAGGCTCTATACATTTGTGCGTAGTGCTGTTTTGGTATCCCCTGCATTTATCGAATATGCAACTAGATATTAGATAGTCATACAGTGAGTATACAATACACATCGCTGCACCAATTAACTCAGAATTTTGTATTTAATTTTATTTATATTGTTATAACTTTATTTAGATATTAATAATTCTTATTGTTGTCATACATATATTTATAAATATATTTTTTTTGGTATCTTATATTTAATTAATAAATATTCAAAGTTAAAGGAGGCCCGAATTTGTTTTTTCCCGGGGCCCGCTTTTTCTCTCGGCGCCCCTGCTGATATCTAGTGAGAGTCAACGTAATTACTAAAATTTGATGTTTATCATGTAACTGTATTAGTTTCCTCAAACTACTACCTCAAGTGCAAGTTCCTGTTGAATGGTCGTAGGAAAAAAAAAACGCGAGGAGAATAATATTAATTAATAATAATTAATTTTAATTTTAAAGTAAAAATAATAATATTGAATTCAGTTATTATTATATTATTATTTAGTTATTACTTATATTTTAAATAATATATTAGTTCAACAGAGCATATTTAAACGTATCTAATTTTTTAATAGAAAATGAATCTTACGATTTATGTAAACATTGGCTGCTAACGTCTCACTCATGAACGCCAGACCATATCCTTTAGTGTTGCCTCCAGCCACACAGATCTGAGTATTTCCTTTGTAGAGCATCGTGATATCGGGCCGGTCCAACCCTGGCGTGTCGCCCAGCACAACGCCCGCCACACACGCCACCACAACCCACCTGCAACACAACACTCTTCATTCACCAAAACTTCCTCAAGAAAAATCACATTTTCTTTACCCTGGCACGCCCATTTTCACTAATATTTGCATGACCCCCACAAATAGCACAAAGAAAATAATGAAGATAATATGTTAATGACAATTTCAATTTATGTGTGATAAAAAATTAAAGTGATGATTTTATATAGGTTTGATCGGTTTCCGGTTTGGTAATAAGCTATTATCAAAAAGCGATAAATATAAAAATAACAAGTTTTATAAAATACCACAAGATAAGAAAATTTGCTGCATTTACTCGGTGCACTTGCAAGTTACAGGAAAAAGGACAAATTATTTACAGTGAAAATTTTTATTTTTAAATAAACAGAAATATTATTCATGTCAGTGAACGAAATTAACTAATAACTCTTTTTTTTTTTTTTCTGGCTTCCTGGCGGACCAACTGCTAAGGTCATATGCCGCCATTACGCCCTGATCCTGCGTTTTAGATGTTAGAGTCAACAGCAACGCGGGTTTCTCGGGATGGTCACCCATCCAAATACTCCCCGCGTAATAACTCTTTATTTTTAATTTAATTACTTTATTGTTACATATTAATAAGATGCTGCTTATATTACTATGCATCTAGGAAGATGAAAATCATATTTTCTTTACCCTGACACGCTCATTTTCATTAATATTTGCAGGGCCAGCGAAAATTTATGATGATTTCATGTTTTATCATCTTCCGGTTTAGTGTTAAGATTAGCGGTAAAGCTAAAGATAATATGTTTAAAATACCACAAGATTCTAAAATTAGTTGTATTTTATTGTGTACTTGAACGAGGAAAGATATAATTTATTTATATTATCGTACATAATTTATATAAATAAATAAAATAAATGTGTAATCACGTATTTTACGCACAACTGGGAGTGACACTAGTTGTTATTACTGCCCCTTATTCCTGATCATTTCATGTACATAACATTTTTCTCAGTCTAAACTCAAACAAGTACAGGTTGTTTTAAAGGAAACGTCCTGTATAAATAATTGAATAAGGATTGGTAGAATTAAAAACAAGTTTATTGATGTGCAATTCGAGTAATTTTTTTTTCCTTGTAAATACCACAAAATTCTATAATTATGTAGTTGTATTTTTCCTTTGTACTTGAACGAGGGAAGAAAAAACATATTTTCAATATTTACTGTGAAAATTTTTATTATTAAACACAACTATTATACATAGCTGATGTATTAATAAAATAATAGTATATTATACAACGACGCTATAATAGCCATTATAGCGAGTTGTATACTATACTTTATATACGACTAACATATACGACTAATTTAATAAAAATTAGTCAATTTTTATGTTATTTATTATCTATTAATTTTACATCTATTTACCTAATCAATTTACATCTAATTGAAATGAGTAAATGGAGTAAAAAGACCATAATTTTTTAGACTTTTGCGGTAATAAACCATATGTAGTAGCATCAGCGATTTTCGTTATTTCTGGTGGTGTAGAAGATATACTGTCTTCTGTAATACTGTACATTTTTTCAATTACAGTTAAACACAATAATTTAACACAATTTGCAAGACCGTTTTTGACAACTTCTCAGCGATGATTTCGTTTTGTTTGTTTCCGACTCGTTAACAACAGTGAACTTAGCAACGAGCATGTTTAATTTAAATATGAGTCGCTATGGCAACACTGTTCCGATGGCACAATAAAACAATGATCCATGTTTTAAGCATTTTGATTGGTTCACGAGCGGGAATAATGACCATTATTCCCGACTCATTATTCCCGGCGGGATTAATATATAGCATTATATTGCAAAAAACGCATATATAATGATAATATTATTAGTTAGTCGTATATAAATAAAATAAATGTATAAATACTCGATTTGCTCACAACTGGGTGTGGCGCTCTCGCACCAAATCGAATGCAATAAACAAAAACAAACAAATGGTGACAGATAGTTTTGTTACTTATGTTTTTAATTGTTTGCATTCGTGATGATTTAATTACTTACAAATAATTAATTACTATTACTAAGTATTTGTTTATTGCATAGCCTACTTCAATATTGTAACATTGTAACTGAATAAGGATAATTGTTTGAATGGAAGAATTAAAAGAAAAAAAAATTATTGATGAAATTAAAATGAGCGATATTTTTAAATCCAAACTCTTATTTATTTAACGAAAGCGTTAATCATTCAGTCTCAATTATCCGTTTATGTTTGCATAAGACCTATTAATTGATATAATGCACTGAGAAAAATGAACGTTTTGAATGAAATAGATTCACTATTTTCAATTTTTCTATTTAGATTCAAAGTAATATATTTTGAATAAAAAAATATCGTTTTGAAATAAATTTCTACGCAGTTTTGTTAAAAAATATTTTTAGTTTTAAATTTATATTTTGTTTCAATATATCAACACTTTGAATCAAATGCCTTTTTTATTTGAATTTACTCATTTGAAACAAAAAAAAATAAATTTTGAATAAAAACTATATAATTTTGTTTGCAAAAATAAAGTAGTTTTAATTTAAAACTTATATACATTCGTTGAACATGTTTAGTACAAATTATAAACTTATTCTTACAACATATTTCTTACTCAACTCAAAACTAAATGTTTTCCTTAAAAACAAATACTTCTGCTTACAACATTGTTTTATTTGAGACAAAACTAAACATTTTCAATGAAAATATAAACTTCTAGTTACAAAATTAGTTTTACTCAAAATAAAACTAAACGTTTTCGATGAAAACCTAAACTTCTTTTTACAAAATTTCTCGTATTCAATACAAAACTTAACGTTTTACATGAAGGTACTCTCAGTTTGAATGAACAGTATAAACACTGCACATTTGAACTGCGTCATCTACATCCACAGTACACGCTTAGACAGGCAGCCTGACAACACGTTCGTCAACAAATGTTGTGTTGAATAGTGTAAAAGTGTATAGTTGTATGCAGAATTGATCGGTAAATATAAATTAAATACTTTATGAATGTATTTATTGAATTTTAAATGATAATTATACCATTTTTGTTCTGTTAATAGTGTTTTTCGACATGGATGTTAACGAGCTCCTAATCTCGTGGGGATTTTCAAAATTAATTCCAATTTTCACTGGTGAGATTTACGAATTTATTTGACATATACTTAAATGTAAATTATTTTTTTGTATACATGTGTATATATCCTATAAATAAATATAAGCAATTTATAAATATATTTTTTTTTGAGAACCTGTGAAAATACCTATTATTTTATAAAACTTAAAAGTTTTTCTTCAAAACTAGAATATATTTCATTCAAAATATAGTATGTTTGTTTTATCTTTTACATGAAAATGCACACAGTTTTCATTTAAAAGTATTATAATTCCTATGAAAAAATATTTCATTAAATGAAAACTTAATTCCTGTTTATTGAACATTAAAACTTTCAATACAAAACGCTTTGTTTCAATAAACATTTGATTTCAAATAAGAAGTATTTTGGATAAAGAACTTACAAATCTTCAAACAAAACTGTATACTTTTTAGTCAAATAAATAAATTGTTTACATTAAAATATTTTCCGCTTTCGTTGAAGTACATAACGGTTTCAAATAAAACTTGATATTTAAAACTTTATATTTCTTTACAGAAAACGGGATTGTTTTCGCCATATAGAAAACGGAAAATATTTTGATTCAATGTTATTACATTTGAATCAGAACTTTACTTCTCTCAGTGTGTGATGTAATGGTTTGATATTTGATAAAATAAATTGTGTTCATGGTGGTTGATGAACCGTAATTTAACCAATTTGAATTATTCGAAGCAAATTACTGAGATTGGTCACCATTTACATAACTGATAATAAAATAAATAAATTCGAGTTTGATTTCCGCAGCCAATAAACTTGATTCCACATTAAAATTACGCCTGGGACTGCTCGACTTACATCTTTGGGGTTCGTGATTAGAAGGCTGGTAACTGCACTTCACGCGCTTAAATATATCAGTTTCTGAGATCTGTTACTGTCGCATGCCACACCCAGTAATTAGTAAAAGACCCGATGATATATTTATATTGATTTTATTTAATAATTTACGAGAATGCAGTTAGGACAATAAATTAAGATGAACATTCTTTTTTGAATTTCAAATGTATATGACCTGAATGGTAAACAAAAATACAAGAGAAATACTAGTTTTTTTATAAGACCCAATATTGTTAATGTAGTTGTTGGATTTATTCGGTGGATTAAATTGTCTATTGAAAACAAAATGGAGGGCTTTACCTTGCCATGAACTTTTGCTGTAGGCGGTTCAATTAAATCTGAAGTAAACCTTCTTCAACGAGTTTCTTCTGGTGTTTGATAGATCTTCGTTTGTATTTGGGGCAAGCAAATATTTAAAAGGACCCTGTGGACAAGTTTGTATTGGTCCCAAAACATGAAAGTATAAACAGTTGAAACCTCTTTCAAATGAACATAATTATTTGTTACTCTGTACAGCTTATAGTGAAGTCCGAACCATATAGACATGGCCGGATGTTTTGGATGTAAGTTCAAGTAAGCAGACAATCTTTAAAAATACATTATTTCTTTATTTACAAAGATCCTTTTGGTACAATAATTAATTTTACAGATTTGCGTATTCCCTCTCTTGCATCAACAGATTCTAAAAATAATTAGTAAAAATTAAATTTGTGTCTACATACATATGTATCTAAGCAGAGAATATAATATATTGATATACATAATATGTTTACCGAATAAGTTGGTGGATTTGGAAGATTAGAAACACTTTCATACTCATGTTCTTCTGCCTGCTCATTGTCCTAAAAAATAATTAAACATCAACATGAGTAACTATGTAAAAGAAGTTAACAAAATATATTTTACCACACGCTTTCCTTGATTTTCTTTTTCAATCGGAGTGTCATATAAATGTTCTTCTGCTGAGTCTTCATTCTAAAACATTAATAAAATGTAAATAAGTTGGTAAAAAATGTTAACAAAGTATATATACTTGGGTGCCATTAATTTCTTCGTCCGGAATAACTTCTAAGTAACTGGTTCTAGCATGAATCTCTGCAAAAATAAATATAAATAAAATAATCACTAGTTGACCAACTTTCCACATTTATTGAAAGAAAATGGTTGAAATAAAGATGCTACACTATTTTAAGTAAATGCTTAACAATTGTTGAAATTAAATTGAATTATAAAGAGTAATTTATTTATTTATTTATTTATTAAGAAAACCAACAGTCAACAAGAACCAATTACAGGTTTCCACGAATTAATAACAAAAATAATAGTTTTACAGAATGCAGTAAAGTTCAAGGTACAAATATCAATTTTAAACAAAACAAACATACAAACATAAAATTAAATTCAGAATTTAAATAGTGTTAAAAAAAAAGAAAGAATAAAAGATCCTAAAAAACTTAACAATAAAATTACAATTTCAGTAAATACGTATTACATATAATCAATTATTAGCGTTAATAACAGCTTTTTTAAATTGCGCAAACGAGAGATAAAATAAGTCTATATGCTCAAATTTGGAGTTATATAAGGACATGATTCTGTTCATGGGAGATTTTTTATTGTTATTTGTTTTACTTCGTGGTAAGTAAAATAAGTTAGTAGACCTAGTATTTCTATTGGAAATTTAAATGTTGAAATTCTGAATAATGCTGTTCGAGTAAATCAAATTATTAAATATTTTATAAAGGAAAACCATGTCAGAAAGTATTCTCCTATTTTCCAAAGATGACATTGTAAAATATTTAAGTCTCATTGCATAATCTGAAATTTGAATATTAAATTTAAAACACAATACATTTAAGAATTTCTTTTGGACATTTTCCACAAGTCTGATATTTTTATTATAAAATGGATTCCAAATTATTGATGCATACTCTAGTTTTGAACGAACTAGAGAGTTGTATAAACATAATAAAGCTCCTGGCTCACTGAAGTGCTTACAGTTTCTCAAAATAAAACCTAAGGTCCTGTATGATTGTTTAACACAAGTGTCGACATGATGATTCATCAATAACTTGGAATCGAAAGTAACACCCAAGTCTTTAACTACTTGTTTATTTTCAATTGCTGTGTTGTCAATGTTGTAATTAAATAAGATGGATTCTTGATTTCTAGTGAAGTTTACAACAAAACATTTAGAGACATTGAGAGATAAGTAATTAAGTTTACAATATTCTTGCAGTTGATTTAAATCACTCTGAACCATATGGGAATGGGAACCATAGCTTATATGGCCGAAGTTCATAGTTCCCAGGTTCAAATTCTCTTTATAATTCAGTTTGGTTTTAGTTTCTTTTAATTTCAAACATATTTCTTTAAAATAATTTGGGAACGTTTCATTGTGGAAAATAAAGTTAATCAATTATTAGTTAACTACCCCTAATTAGTTGTTCGTATTAGTGATCAATATATTTTTGTTTGTATTTAGCAATAACAAATCTACTTTTGATTAATATTTTACCTGGAGTAATGTAGGTAGACTCAATTCCAGGAATCATCATCATGATTGATGCATGTCTTGTTTCTTTCTTGAAGACATATCTACACAAACATAAGATTGTTACTATAACAACTTACTTCAATATTTAAACGGTACTTACCTATAAACAAAATAACCAACAACTGGTAAAAGAAGTAAGAGTAAAGCGTACAACGCTGCTGGAGCCGGAAATATAGTATCTGCAGTCCAGACGATTTTATAATAAACATTAAAGCTCTTTTGATTCCTGTATTGGTTTATTATTATAACAGTAACATTATATTCGCTGGATGGTTCTAATTCTCTATTGTATATATCTTCTTGTAAATTTTTAGAATAACTTATAGTCTCATCACCCAACACAAGAGTAGCTTCATTCAACTAAAGAAAAAAAAAACAGTTACGAGGTAAATTTCTTATTTATGTTTGTTATGGGCAGAATACAAAATTCGGGCAATTTATACAGGACAAAATAGTATGTTATGCATCAAGGGAGGGAAACAAGCGATTACGCCAACTTCACACAAGGGATAATCGCGCCCTCCCGTGAAGCATATTATACTTTTCGTAACAAGTGCACAAAAATTACTGTCTTATCGGGACAAATGTCAAATATGGGTTGCGTAACTATTTATCATGAAACGCCGCAAACAGCTAATAATCGTAGTATCTAGGAAGAGAAACATCTCTCTAGAGAGAGAAACATGCTACCTAGGTATAGAAACATAATGTTTCTCTCCCTAAGGGAGAAAAGCAATGTTTCTCTCTCTAAAATTAGGGAATAAGAACGTGTTTCTTGTGCATGTGTTACGAAAATTATATTATTTATCAGTTACATTAGAAAGCAGTCTGCTGTATTTGCAAGCTGTTATATTCGATTTCAGCTCAAATTATTCTGAGTTTAATACATTTGTTTAAATTTTGAACGTGTTCTTGGTGCGGCTTGCTTCGTTCTCGTTTAAACAAATAAACCCTATGCTTGTATAGAACGCTTCATACATGCAAGCCTTTATATTTGTTTTTGGCAACATTTACATGATTAATTACTGAATTTTACACTTTACCGGTGATTTATACAATTTTAATACTTACTTCATTCTCTATTGCAATCCAAGAGTTTATAGAATTGGCATACTTTCGAATCTCATGAGCCAAACTAAACTCTTCCTGTGCTTGTCTTTTAGAAATACTGCTACCTATTTTGCTTACAACCACATATAGGAAACTGGAATCAAATAATACCTAATAAATGAGTTAATATAAACCTCTATTTTATCTAGCCTTTGTCCCTTTCATTTTTCATAATTCCTCTCCCAAATTTATTTTATACAACCATCATTTAATTATAAATATTGTACCTTTTTACAATTTTTGCCAATAAAAAAGAAAAAAGAGAAAAACTATAAATATCGAAACGTTTTAGTTAAGTAAAGCTGGATTTATAATAAAGTAACGTAAAAGATGACTCGAACGGTATCGGCAACGTAAAAAGCTGAGCGTGAACTAGACTCAGTAAAGTTTTACTATATTATAATAAGTAAACAGCAAAAGATAACCAACTGTTATCTTCATAAAATACTCTACTTCAAAAAGTTCAAACAAGATATGTCAAAGTTAAACGAGAGATTCCGAACTTCTATCATATCATTTGATTGGTTGTTGGTACAATGCGTTTAATATAAACTACCAAGTTTGCTTGCGTTACTTGTTATTTTATTCCAACTACCTTATTTCTTGAACGTTACTTCAGTATAAATCCATCTTGTATTAACTTTAAAAATATATATCATTTTGCATTGCATTAGAAAGTTGTAAATTGGTCTACCTAGTTTGGCTCTTCGTATTATTCTTAGCATCCGGTATCTTAATTGTAATATTGGTGTTCGTTGTTTTTTCCTCGTCGACGACAACATCTCCAGTGAGCTCCGGGGTCTCTGGCGGTGTGTCTATGTACAGAGTTTCGTTTTCTCCGTAAAACGAGTTCACTCCACAAACTGTAACTATATACGAGGAGGAATATTGGTACGTTTTGTTAATCTGAAAACAATAGCTCCGATTTAAAACAATTGTAGTTTTGTTTATTGTTAATTCTACCAACTTTATAACTGTAAGTCTTCATTTCTTCTGACACAATATGTTCGTAACTGTAGAATGGTTTTCCATCTTGATTCTTAAGTTCTGTTTCGTTTTGTATTAAAGTGATAATAAATTTCTTCAATCGTCCATTTGTAATATTTGGATGGTTCCAGGATAACTTTATATCGTTGTGTTTCCAGTCTAGCGTTAAATTTAAAGGTGCACTTGATTCTATAAATAAATAACATATTAGTTTAAATATTCATTATTCTGTTTTTGTATATTGTATGACACATACTGTCTTCGGTAGTATTCACTTTAAGTATAGTATCAGGACTCCACAACTTT
The DNA here is from genome assembly GCA_947425015.1 of Pterostichus niger. Classification (NCBI taxonomy): domain Eukaryota; kingdom Metazoa; phylum Arthropoda; class Insecta; order Coleoptera; family Carabidae; genus Pterostichus; species Pterostichus niger. The sequence continues at coordinate 37,245,451 of OX380336.1, read as the reverse complement.
ATATATCTATTTTTAGCTAGAATCTAAAAACATAATGTAATCATATATTATATTAATGTTTATATATCAATATTTTATTAACTATTGAGGCACATAGTGAACTTACAGTTATTGTGTACGGATAGTTTGTATAAAGGTCTGTAAGTTTATAACAGTTGAAATGTTCGTTCCATAAATCACACGGTGCGAGTTGTTTACTTGTAATTTCTGTTGTTTTACAACCCGAATTAGTGCGGTAACAGTATTTAATAGCATACTTCTCCAGGTGGCCATGAGGTGGATATGGATCTAGCCATCGTAGAGAGATTGAAACTAAATCTCTGGAATAATCGGTAGCAATTCTAACAGCAGGAGGATCTGTAGCAACACATTTCAAAATTTAAATATTATTACATCACAAATATGAAAATAATATTGTGACTAACTTATACAATTAATTATTATACAACTCAACTTACTTCCTGCTGGCGAATAGATATCTAGGGTTCTACTAAATGTAGTTAAGTCTCCACTTTGAGAACGTTTGGCTCGCAGCTCAACCGAGTAGTGAGTGAATGGAGTGAGATCATATGTTGTGCCTCCTCCAGTAAGACTACTTATGTTGTTTAAAACTATGTCTGGAATTTGATCGCACCATTCATCTTGCACGCACATTAACACTATTTGGAAATACAGAGGACCTCGCTGTTTAAGACAATTTACTGGCCAACGAATTGTAACCGACCTTGCGCTGAGATTAGATGCAGAGATAGTGTCGGGAAGTTCTTCCTCGCTGATATCATCTAAACAACATTTTCAAATTGTTATAAGTAACAAACTACTCTACCTATCAACATACTCATTGTTGTTGTATTGCCCTGAATTCCTAACGGTGTCCCTGGTAATATAGTCTCAGCGGCAACTGTTATGTAATAAGTGGAATATGGCTGCAGACCTGATATCGTCACTTTAGATATCATGGAAGGAGATACAGACATTGTACCGTTTTGCCAAATTGGTTTCTTGTTACAATTAATTCGATTTTTCAACTAAAAATAATTATTTTTCAAATACTATTATGTGCTGTGTACTCTAATTTAATATGTTGTTACTTACCTCGTATGTTACAGTATATTTTTGTATAACACCATTCTTTTCTTCTGGTTCTTGCCACGAGAGAATTATCGTTGTGTCAGTTCTTTCCAAAATATTAACCAGATACGGATTAGCTGCGTAAAATACATATTTTTAAATTTGCTACTTTGTTTCCAAATAAATTGGAAAATATCGTATATGATACAATTTTTATGTTATTTGAAGCTTTGTACTTTACACTTACTGGTTTGGCAATAGGGGGGAATATTTTTATCCTCACATCCTTTTTTACACTTTCCTGTACTTATATAACACTGACCGTTTTTACATCGGCCACATTTTTTTTCACAATTGTGTCCATAGTAACCTTTTCTGCATGCTAAAAATATTAAAAACATTTAGCTTTAATATGTAATATTAATACAGGACAGAGATCGCGCCTTCCTGATCATAGGACTTAAATATTTACATGTACAATAATACTTTCGCAATTTCCTGCTTCTCTAATTATTTTAGGCAAAAAAGCTCAAAACAAAGTTGAAAGAGTATAAAATTTAGCATCTAAATTTGCATACAAAATTAATTTTGGATGCTTTATAATATTGAAAATTCCTCAAAAGTAACAAATGCCATGAAACTGAAACAAAAAGATGAACAAACATTTTATCTGTAAAAATTTTTAATATTTATAGCCCGGTTGCATAAAGTGGTTTTAACTATGTTGTTAGTTAATAGCATGTTAAATGTTAACAATAGCCATGATAACAGTCGCTCTATTTTACATATTTTTTAATTTCTATGTATTAATATCAGCATCGAAATGCTTATTGTTAGTTAAATAGTAATGGCGAGATAATATTTGTAACAAATAGTTTATTAATTCAAAAGTATTCAGAATCACTAATTATATAATTGGCAGCCATTTTTCTATTAATATTTATTTTAACTTAATAATGGCAGATAAATACTGGCATTTTAATATTACGAAACAATAGAATTGATTTTTTTGTATTCAGAATTCTATGATATTTTAACTCCATTTGAGCTTTTTGCTAGGGAAGTAGAAAATGAGGAAAGTATAGTTCATGGATCAAGTATTAATTTAATTACGTTGTGTGCAACCGCCGACTCCCCACACGTAACCAGCCGCACATGTGCAGGCACCCTTGTTGTTTCCTTCTTGTGAAGACAAACAAATTTTGTGAGCAGCACAGCCATCGTTTGGATTTACAGAGCGGCATGAAATATTGCAGTGTTGACCGACATACCATCCAGCCGAACAAATTGGTGGTTCTATAAAATTTTAAACTGACATATAGGGATAAAAAAAGCCATCAAATCATGCCATAAAAAACAAAGATAGTTATAATGAGTATGTCTGAGCTTACCAAAATCGGTGACATTTTTCGTTGTCAATTATGATAGATAATTACCGAATTAATATCATACATACTTCTTTTTCTTGGCACGATTTGATGCCATTTTATCTGAATCATCTGATATATAAGATGGTGCTTGCATTTTTTAATCATGTTAAAATAAATTTAGTAAATACATTATATAGAAAGTTCAGATACTTGCCATTTTCTGTTACTTGAGTGTTTGGATTAAATTGCCAGTTTGGGAAGTTTAATGACTGACACAATAGGTTGCTTGAAGAATTTGTATTACTCACTCTGTATTCTAAAGAAAACATATATAAATTTGTATTTTAGACTGATACGATATATTTACCGTTATTGGAACATTTACGAAAATCATCAATTGCCCAAAATGTATTTTCATCGCTCCCATCTGTGGTGTTTGATGTGGCGTACAACTGATGCAATTGAGTGGATGATGTAGAAACCCCGCCTTGCAATCTCACATTTCTCCACGTCATGACCGGCCCATTAGAATCTCCCTGCGTTATAATGTCATTATAAATCATTATTAGATTTTTAGAACAATGTCCTACCTCTATGGATGTTTGCATTTCTACTACACCATCTTCTATTTCTAGTCTAATATCCATCTTACATTTCGAACACAATGTTACGTATAGAGATATACATATAGACGATGATCTTTCAAACCAAAAAGCTGGTCCAAGTTTAATAAGTCTTCTTCTGAAGAGGATAGTTGCATACTGATCTGCAACACATACAACAATTGAATTCTGTTATGAAACTGTGTTTGTAGTAAAATTAATTTCTAAATATTTGTATTTTCTCATTGTTGCTTACATTCATGTACTTTCCAATCTGCTATGGCGTTGTATGATCTCACGTACATATAAGAAAGTGACAACGGAGCGTCGTCCGTGTAGTCCAGCAAGGGTCTGGCGCCTGTGTGTAAGTCCCACAGCCACAGACGGACACGGTTGCCATTCTCTCTAGACAACATGAAGTGGGTCCACTTCGATTCGTCTAACAGTTTTTCAGGTGCCTGTAACAAGCACAATAAGATAATTAATATATAAGTGATTGATTTATGTAGGTTAACACGCTTACGGTGATATTAGCTCTAAACATTTTACAGTCATCTTCAGTTGTCCACTGATCTGGAACTCCATTGATACATTTTCGAATAGTTGTGAAGTCATGATTTATAAATCCGTCTATAATTATATAGTAACATGCACCATTTCTGGGATTTTTTCTACCAGTACATAATAAAATATGTGCATCTTGTGTAGATCGAACAGAAATACCAGTGAAAAAATTTTCTTGTGCAATATTATACCTTCTGTCGTATGTAGGTAGTATATGCTTTCGTTTTTCACGGCCAATTGTGCGATAAACGCTAAAATCTAGAAGATATAATAATTGATTGTAATTGGATATTTAACAGTGTTATGAAATTTTCTTTTCCCCTGTTTACTTTACAGAAAAATTTTGAAACAACCAGGGTATTATATACGGGATTTGTAGCGCCTGGTCCTTTCATAAAACCTATTCCATTCATAACGCCCGCTTTTATCCAACAATACAGATGATTAATACTCTTATACGCATTACTATAATTATTATAAATAGAAAATTAATTCTACATATTCTAGTGAAAAATAAAATCATGTATATACCACGGACGTTACTAGACGATAATGACTTTGGGTGACATTCATCCTTCGGGCTCGATTATCGTCGCCCTCTGTGCATTATTATCAACTTAACGCCCTTGGTGCATAAATTATTACTGTGTGTAACTTTAAATTAGCACACTTCTCAAAAAAATTAAAAAGGGTCAATATTTTTTTGTTAATTTCAGGAATACCCATATCGATCATTTAATATGAAGCGCGGGTGTATTCAGTTAGACTAATTACACAACTCCTTGCAGGCAACAATATTGAAAAGATGCAATGGTTAGCATTTACCCCAGAGCTCAACCTTGTTGAGTACAGATGTAACAAGTCTAAGTCAGCACAATTAAGACATACATATTAAGTAACTTCAATAACTGGGTCATGGTGTGACATGTGTAATATATAAACAGTATAGCAAAGTGTAATACTTATTTTGCTGACTTAGCATTGTTCCAATATTATATAAGGAATGAATATGATACTCGGGGGGATAGTTAGTGCCAAAGGGCTGACCGGTTGGGCCAGCAGAGTAGAGTGTAAACCCGTTAGAGTCAACACATCAAGGCTGTATCGAGTAGTGCTGTGTAAATGTATGTATACTATTTATTAAATATATTTATACTTTTATACTTAAATACTTGCGTCCTTCAATCTGACAAGAACCCGTATATTATTTGCTAACTCTCGTCATAACGAGGAGGGTTACACAGACAATACAGGAACTGGAAAATGCTATGTTGCAGCAATGGCAACAGATTCCACTAGAAAGCATACTTAGACTTATTCGCAGTATGCCACGTCTTTGCCAAACTGTATTAGATGCTAACGGGAGTAATACACATTATTAGAGTTGTAATTAATTCCCTAAAAGAGTTAAAAGTAATAAATATTAAGTGAGTGTGCCTTTTTGTCATTTGATATTTGGTGGTTTCCATGATCCAATTAAACCAATTCAGTGAAATGTGTTTATTGCAATTTGAATTTAATACAGTTATAAAAATAAAGATATAAGTTATTTGTAAACGAATTTTCATATGAATCCTACATTTGACAAAAAACTTATTAATAAAAAAAATTATCCTTTAATTCTTTTCAGCAGTATATAAGTTTTTGTTGTAAAAGAAACAGAAGAGCAGGAAATTACATAAAACTATTATTAGATGTTAAATCTATATGTTCATCCCCGTAGAGTAAATGAGAAAATAGAGATAAGTTGCTATTTAATTTACTGTCAATTTTAAGTTGGGGCGAATTTAAATGCCACTATTTGATTTATATTTTTATATTTAAAATACTTTTTACATTTTCATTAAAAATTAATCTAGCTATTAATTTTTTTCGTTATGAAACTATAACTCATTATCATTTTATCATGATATTACCTCAAACAAAGACTGTACAAATATCACTGCAAATTAATGTTGCAATAGTATAGTTTCATAATTTTCAAAAAATTAATAACTTATTTAGTTTCTGAGTCCGTCAGTACGATGATGTGGATAACGTTACGAAATTCGATTTCGGAGACCTCGAGTTCGAATCGCACTCAAGCTAAGAATTATATGAACTATCATAGTGCAAAGTCTGTACTGTAATTGGGATTAAATTACAGCGTAATATAAAAAAAATCACATCGCTTTCAAAGAAACCGGAAATAGAATTCAGGACCTTTTCTCGCCAAACAGTGGCATTTAAGTTCGCCCCAACCTTAAAATTTAAACTGTAGATCTAAAATTGATAGTAAAGAAAATATCTATCTTATTTGTCTCTATTTTTTCAATCACTCTGTATAAATTAAACAAAATTTTCAATTTATAAAGTGATTCGTGGAGGACACACTAGAGCTGCGGTTCTTAACTTTTTTATTGTCGCGGAACTCCAAATTTCCCAAATATTTTTTGCAGCTCCCCCCCCCCCCCCAGTTTCTACTGAAATTATGAATATTATATTGATTTTTAAATAAGGACTGATATAATAAAGACCTCAAATATATAAATTGAATGATGTTTAAAAGTGTTTACGTTTTCAGAATATCTCTATGTTTAAGTTAGAAATTTAAAAAAGTTTATTTCTTGCTCTGATCATTCTTGCAATATTTGAAATGTCTAACTTTGAAAAAATTGAAATGCGTCTTCGTCGAGAGTAGACGTGTTTCATTGTAGCTCCAAAATTTTTTTAGTGCTGTGTTTTTAGATATTTTTGATAATCTGTTTTTTAATAAGAAAATATTTAAAATGGGTGGAAGTACACGCAATATGCATTCAGCAATCAATGAGTCACTTGCTGCACTTCTTCTGGATGATTCTTTCATCACCAAATTGGTAGACAAAGTCTGTGTGCGCCTTGATGCTAAATTTGATGAACTCAAATTTCACTATGAGACAGCAGTCGCGAAATTATCACAAGAAAATCAATGCCTGCGTGATGAGTTAGATCAATTAGAACAATACTCGCGAAGAAACTGCCTACGTGTGTTTGGTGTTGTTGAAGAAGCAAGTGAGAATGTGGAATCCAAGGTATGTGACATTCTTAATCATAAACTCAAGCTGAGTGTTACTGCACGTGACATTGATCGTTGTCATCGAACCGGCAAAACTGATCCAAAGAAATCTCACCCACGTCCAATCATCATAAAGTGTGTATCATATAAGACACGTCAAGTGATAATAAAATCGCGTCAACTTTTAAATGGAACAAAAATAACCATCAAAGAAGATTTGACGACCAAAAGATTCGAGATTTTGAATGCTGCTTCAAAAGTATACGGTTTAAAGAATACGTGGTCATATGATGGAAATATATATGCAAAGTTAGATGATGGAACTGTGAAGCGTATGAGTAACGTTGACCAACTGCAGATTTAACTATTTTAATATTATAATATTTTTGTATGGTTATTGCTATTATATATTTGTGTTGCTTATATTATTGTAAATATCTGTGTTTTTTGTTTTTCTCTTTTTGGAGTTACATTTGTGTTTATGAAAATCAAATTACACTGATAGTCTATATTCTATTTCACTGTTAGTTTATTTTTCAATTTATTAATTTCTTTGATTGAAATTCAAAATTTTTATGCATTTAACATCAGTTTCTAATTAGAAAACTTGTTTTAGTTGGTTAGTGAATTGAAACTGAGTTCATTCACCTCTGTCTTTATATTTGTATTTGTGCGTGATCGTTGTCAATATTAATTAGTTGATATTGAACTTGTCAACTCATTCTTCAGTGGTAGGTATAGTTCGTTCAATCAAACGATTTTTTTAATAATTCCTGTTCTTCTGACTTTGATATCGTTTGCATAACTGAGTCTTGGCTTAGTGAATCCATTTCAAATAATGAACTATTTAATGATAATTTTGCTGTATATCGTGCTGACAGGGATTTTGAGAGGGTTAATAAAATGAGGGGTGGTGGTGTTATTTGCGCAGTTAATAATGCCTTAGGATCTTCTGTTGTAAACTTACCACTTGACTTGAATTCTAAATTTGATATTATTTGTGTTAAAGTCCAGTTATCTATATGTAAGTGTCTATATGTTCTAGTAGTGTATCTTCCGCCGCCTATGTCTTCGGAACAGTTGAATTTTTTCTACAACTGCATTGAATCTCTACCATTTATATATACAAATGACTTTATTATAACTGGTGATATTAACATTCCTCAACTTGCTGATTATTATAATACTGGTTTCACGAACTCTATAATTACCAATTTTATGGATTTTAGTAACCTCACGCTCTCGAATCAGTACAACAGAGTAGTAAATGCAAGTTCTAGAATTTTAGACATTATTCTTGCGAATGTTGAATGTTCAGTCACGCGTGATCCAGTTCCTTTGGTAACTGAAGATGCTCATCATCCCGCATTATCTCTTGAATTACATTTTACAATTAATACGGAATCACTCAATATATCCGATAGAATTGAATATGATTTCAAGAATGCTGATTTTTTGTTATTGTACAGATCACTTGAGTCTACAGATTGGAATATTTTTCATAATTATAATGATGTTGATACAGCTTTTAATGCTTTTTTTGAAATTATCACAAATATGTTTAATGAATATATTCCTACTAGGAGGAAATTTTCACTTATAATATCATAAGAGCGTGAATTCTTTTCGGAAATTTTTAGGAGTGCATTTCAACAACGTATTAATCGGCCCGAGTGGAACACGAGGGCCCGATTACGTTGTTGGAATGCACGACAAAAAATTTCCCGGATATGAATTAATGCTCGAATGTAGATTCGGTAAGAAAATCGTAACGACACCGCTACAAAAAGCAAAAATACATAAATTAATATTTAAATTTTATTCGAAATAATCAAGTTGGAATACAAATATAACTATAGCAACGTAATAAAATTATTGACAACAAAATAATTACTGAAAAATTCGAGCAAAATGTCACGTTTTGGTTCCCTGTCATTACAAAATATTGATAAAGGTGTCGGAGAAGAACAGCTCATCAAAGTTACAGGGCATAGTAATGCGCATTCTATTCGGCCTTATTTGCAAATGGATGCAGAACATCATAAAAATATAATAGAAAGTATGAGGAATGAAAAAAAACCTGAATCTGGTAGTATCATTTGTTCTTCTACTGCTAACACTTTATCAGATTCTTCTTACAAAGGAAGCATTACTTATAACAATTGTGTTTTTAATTTTAATTAATATGCGTTAGTTACTGCTTTCTTGATTATACTGACCGTTAAAATAAAACTATAATTTCTAAACATTCAATATGACGTTTCACTATATTGTCCAACTGTCAAATTTGACATAAAAATTTCCACTTATTAATTTCACTTAGGTTGGTCTAGGAATAAAAAATTTCCAAGAAAATCTTGACGTTGCTAGGTAACCCATGCTCGTATAAGTGTTTCTATTGGTCGTTAATTAGTGTCGTACGATTTTCATCTAAATTTCCACCTTGGTTCACCCATGATATTATTAATAATTTAAAAGCTAAAGAAAGAAATAGACAACTTTTTAAACAATATGGCATTGAGTATTGCAAACTTGATTATGTATACCTTAGAGCTAAGATACAAAAAGACATTAAGAAAGCTTACTTAGAATATATGTTGAATGCTGAAAAGAATATTAAAGATGACCCTACTTTCATTTGGAATCATCTCAAAAGTTAAAAATCTACGTCACGTATTCCTCGTAATATGCACTTAAATGGTAACAAATATGATAATGGTACTGATATTGCTGAAGCATTTGCTAATTTTTTCTCTAGTGTTTATTCCAATCTAAAAAACACTCCAAATATTACGCAGTTAAATAGTGCACATAATATTAACCGAGATCACATAGAAATCAAATTTATTTCCAAGAGTGATATACTGGATGCAATTGATCATCTAAAATCTAAACCTAACAATGGTCCTGATAACTTTCCATCGTATATATTAAAAGGATGTAGAGATATTCTTGTTGAACTATTACATATTTTATTTAATCTGTCTCTCCGTAATTGTATATTTCCTACTGTACTAAAGAAAGCTCGCATTTGCCCTGTTTTGAAATCTAGCGACCCCAGTAATATAGCGAATTACCGACCGATTGCCTTGCTCTCTAATATTTCTAAGATATATGAAACAATTATCTGTAAATACATTCATAATATGACAGATAAATATATTTCTCCAGATCAGCATGGCTTCTTAAAAGGTAAATCTACTGTTACGAATTTGATGAATTTTACAGATTATGTTTCTCAATCTACTTAAAAATTCTCAAGTTGATGTTATATATACAGACTTTGCTAAGGCTTTTGATAAGGTTAATCATGGTATTTTGATAAATAAATTGTGGAATGACTTCAATTTCTCTCTTCCGCTTTGTCAGCTTCTCTTGTCCTTTTTAAGTAATCGTTATCAGTTTGTTCAAGTTAATGGATTTAAATCTAATATCTTTCTTGCAAGTTCTGGTGTACTGCAGGGTTCGAACTTAGGTCCTTTACTATTTTTACTATTTATTAATGACATTACTGATGTGGTTCACTTCTCTAAAATACTAATGTATGCGGACGATATTAAATTGATAAAGAAGGTTAATTCAAAACTTGATTGTTTAAATCTTCAGAGGGATATTAACAGTTTAATATCTTGGTCTGAATCATCCCTGCTCTTCTTTAATATTGACAAGTGCAAAGTAATGACGTATAGTAAAAAGCTTCAACCAATCTTATATAAATATCGCATGAATGATAAGCCACTGCAGAGAGTTGTTGAGTTTAAAGATCTAGGTGTATTGTTTGACAATCAATTATTATTTGATAAGCATATTATGAGCACCATATCTGCGTCATACCGAAATTTAAATTTCGTTATTCGATCTTCAAAAAATTTTATAAGAATATCCACAATCATGTCTCTATATTTTTGCTATGTACGAACAAAAATAGAATATTGCTGTCAAATATGGTGTCCGTATTATGTGAAATATAAATACATGATAGAAAATGTACAAAAGAGATTTATTAAATATTGTTGGTATAAACAGAATGGTGTTTATGATAATTACCTAAATTACAATTTAGGATTACGTTCATTTAATTTACAAACGGAGAAATCTTATAGATGTTTTGCATATTTTTGAATTAGTTAATAATATGATTTTTGATAGCAAAACTCTATCAAGATTGAACTTTTTTGTCCCACGTGTAAACTCTAGATTTTATTCTACATTTTATATTCAATATTGTCATACTAACTATGAACTTAATTCACCAACTAACCGAATGTCCAAATTATTCAATGAATTAACATTTCAGTATGATTTATTTTATGATTCATTCAATTGTTTCAAACTGAAAGTGTTGACTTATCTCTCTGATGAAGTACTATGTTAATTACCATTCTATACTCTGATGAATTGCTATGTTTAATTACCATTCTGTAAATTATTTTTATCTTTATTTGTTAATTTGCATTGTTATTTGATTTATATATATGTATTTTTTTTCTTTTTGTTGATGAGATGCTATGTTTTTCTATATCATTTTAATACTATTGTATATAAATACCCTCTGTAATTGGGATTTTTATCCTGTAGGGCGGTAATAAATAAATAAATAACATTTTTAAAAAAGTGATAAATCATAAAATAAAATAATTATAGACAAAAATACTAGTAGATTGAGTTACAGTTAAAACTTGAGATATTTTTTAAGTTTCGCGGACCCTTTGAGATCCTTTCACGGACCTCTACTAGGGTTACGCGGACCCCTGGTTAAAAATCACTGCACTAGAGGAGTATTAAAAAAAATTAAGTTAAAATAAAGACTAACTATTCCATCGATCATCTGTCACGGGAGATACGGGATTTAATCCTGATTGGCGTAAAGCTAAATTATTCGATCGCCAATCCTTCCAGCATCTATCTCCAGGACGCAGCTCAAAGTCACAGTCGTATATAGAGTCTATTGTTATACCATTGCCATCTCTATATTCAAATTCTGCAACCATTAAAATCAAATAAACGTGCTAAATTCATTACACAATTGAACAACTTAAAATTTGAATATTAATTTGTATTTGTATATCTTTTTTAGTAATTGTAATAGTTCAACTGATAATATTTAAAATTAGTATTATAATTACTATTTATATGTATTGTATCTGCTAACTCATGAACACCAAATGTAATATTCTACAAGCGTGTTATTACCAATTATTTTCGTAATACGCGAGTAGAATAATAAACTATTAATTTTAAAGTAAAAATAATAACATTGAATTTAGTTATTATTATTGTATTATTATTTAGTTATTACATATATTTTTAATAATAACTAATGTATTAGTTCAACAGAACATATTTAAACGTATCTATTTTTTAAAATAGAAAATGAATCTTACGATTTATATAAACGTCGGCTACTAACGTCTCACTCATGAACACCAAACCATATCCATTAGTGTTGCTTCCAGCCACACAGGTCTGATTATTTCCTTTGTAGAGCATCGTGATATCGGGCCGGTCCAACCCTGGCGTGACACCCAGCACAACGCTCACCACACACGCCACCACAACCCACCTGCAACACAACACTCTTCATTCACCAAACCTTTCTCAAGAAAAATCACATTTTCTTTACCCTGGCACACCCATTTTCACTAACATTTGCATGACCCGCACAGATAGCACAAAAATGAAACAATTAAGGAAATATTAATACCCATGGCAATTTTAATTTATGAGTGATACAAAATCAAAGTGATGATTTTATATATGTTTGATCGGTTTCCGGTTTGGTAATAAGCTATTATCAAAAAGCGATAAATATAAAAATAACAAGTTTTATAAAATACCACAAGATAAGAAAATTTGCTGCATTTACTCGGTGCACTTGCAAGTTACAGGAAAAAGGACAAATTATTTACAGTGAAAATTTTTATTTTTAAATAAACATAGAAATATTATTCATGTCAGTGAACGAAATTAACTAATAACTCTTTATTTTTAATTTAATTACTTTATTGTCACATATTAATAAGATGCTGCTTATATTACTATGCATCTAGGAAGATGAAAATCATATTTTCTTTACCCTGACACGCTCATTTTCATTAATATTTGCAGGGCTAGCGAAAATTTATGATGATTTCATGTTTTATCATCTTCCGGTTTAGTGTTAAGATTAGCGGTAAAGCTAAAGATAATATGTTTAAAATACCACAAGATTCTAAAATTAGTTGTATTTTATTGTGTACTTGAACGAGGAAAGATATAATTTATTTATATTATCGTACATAATTTATATAAATAAATAAAATAAATGTGTAATCACGTATTTTACGCACAACTGGGAGTGACACTAGTTGTTATTACTGCCCCTTATTCCTGATCATTTCATGTACATAACATTTTTCTCAGTCTAAACTCAAACAAGTACAGGTTGTTTTAAAGGAAACGTCCTGTATAAATAATTGAATAAGGATTGGTAGAATTAAAAACAAGTTTATTGATGTGCAATTCGAGTAATTTTTTTTCCTTGTAAATACCACAAAATTCTATAATTATGTAGTTGTATTTTTCCTTTGTACTTGAACGAGGGAAGAAAAAAAATATTTTCAATATTTACTGTGAAAATTTTTATTATTAAACACAACTATTATACATAGCTGATGTATTAATAAAATAATAGTATATTATACAACGACGCTATAATGGATACTCTTATTCCCGAGGATGAAGTTTGCAACCCGAGCGAGCGGAGCGAGCAAGGGTTGTAATCATCCGAGGTAATAATAGCCATTATAGCGAGTCAATTTTTATATTATTTATTATCTATTAATTTTACATCTATTTACCTAATCAATTTACATCTAATTGAAATGAGTAAATGGAGTAAAAAGACCATAATGAAGATGATTTGTATTTTTCACCTAATTCAGTAAAATATACGAATAATACATTTTCTGAATACGAATTTGTCTTCATTTTAATACGCCAGTTCATAAAACTTTGGTATGCTTGGTCATAGAAATTTGTAGACTTTTGCGGTAATAAACCATATGTAGTAGCATCAGCGATTTTCGTTATTTCTGGTGGTGTAGAAGATATACTGTCTTCTGTAATACTGTCCATTTTTTCAATTACAGTTAAACACATTAATTTAACACAATTTGCAAGACCGTTTTTGACAACTTCTCAGCGATGATTTCGTTTTGTTTGTTTCCGATTCGTTAACAACAGTGAACTTAGCAACGAGCATGTTTAATTTAAATATGAGTCGCTATGGCAACACTATTCCGATGGCACAATAAAACAATGATCCATGTTTTAAGCATTTTGATTGGTTCACGAGCGGGAATAATGACCATTATTCCCGACTCATTATTCCCGGCGGGATTAATATATAGCATTATATAGCAAAAAACGCATATATAATGATAATATTATTAGTTAGTCGTATATAAATAAAATAAATGTATAAATACTCGATTTGCTCACAACTGGGTGTGGCGCTCTCGCACCAAATCTAATGCAATAAACAAAGACAAACAAATGGTGACAGATAGTTTTGTTACTTATGTTTTTAATTGTTTGCATTCGTGATGATTTAATTACTTAGAAATAATTAATTATTATTACTAAGTATTTGTTTATTGCATAGCCTACTTCAATATTGTAACATTGTAACTGAATAAGGATAATTGTTTGAATGGTAGAATTAAAAGAAAAAAAAAATTATTGATGAAATTGAAATAAGCGATATTTTTAAATCCAAACTCTTATTTATTTAACGAAAGCGTTAATCATTCAGTCTCAATTATCCCTTTATGTTTGCATAAGACCTATTAATTGATATAATGTGATGTAATGGTTTGATATTTGATAAAATAAATTGTGTTCATGGTGGTTGTTGAACCGTAATTTAACCAATTTGAATTATTCGAAGCAAATTACTGAGATTGGTCACCATTTACATAACTGATAATAAAATAAATAAATTCGAGTTTGATTTCCGCAACCAATAAACTTGATTCCACATTAAAATTACCCCTGGGACTGCTCGACTTACATCTTTGGGGTTCGTGATTAGAAGGCTGGTAACTGCACTTCACGCGCTTAAATATATCAGTTTCTGAGATCTGTTACTGTCGCATGCCACACCCAGTAATTAGTAAAAGACCCGATGATATATTTATATTGATTTTATTTAATAATTTACGAGAATGCAGTTAGGACAATAAATTAAGATGAACATTCTTTTTTGAATTTCAAATGTATATGACCTGAATGGTAAACAAAAATACAAGAGAAATACTAGTTTTCTTATAAGACCCAATATTGTTGATGTAGTTCTTGGATTTATTCGCCGGATTTAATTGTCTATTGAAAACAAAATGGAGGGCTTTACTTTGCCATGAACTTTGCTGTAGGCGGTTCAATTAAATCTGAAGTAAACCGTCTTCAACGAGTTTCTTCTGGTGTTTGATAGATCTTTGTTTGTATTTGGGGCAAGCAAATATTTAAAAGGACCCTGTGGACAAGTTTGTATTGGTCCCAAAACATGAAAGTATAAACAGTTGAAACCCCATTCCAATGAACATAATTATTTGTTACTCTGTACAGCTTATAGTGGAGTCCGAACCATATAGGCATGGCCGGATGTTTTGGATGTAAGTTCAAGTAAGCAGACAATCTTTAAAAATACATTATTTCTTTATTTACAAAGATCCTTTTGGTACAATAATAAATTTTACAGATTTGCGGACTCCCTCTCTTGCATCAACAGATTCTAAAAATAATATGTAAAAATTAAATTTGTGTCTATATACATATATCTAAGCAGAGAACATAATATAATGATATACATAATATTTTTACCGAATAAGTTGGTGGATTTGAAAGACAGTCAACACTTTCGTACTCGTGTTCTTCTGCTGGCCCATTGTCCTAAAAAATAATTAAACATCAACATGAGTAACTATGTAAAAGAAGTTAACAAAATATATTTTACCACGCGCTTTCCTTGATTTTCTTTTTCAATCGGAGTGTCATATAAATGTTCTTCTGCTGAGTCTTCATTCTAAAACATTAATAAAATGTAAATAAGTTGGTAAAACTATAATAGTATAATAATAAATTTTACAGATTTGCGTATACCCCCTCATTCAACAAAAGATTCTTAAAATAATATGTAAATATTAAGATTGTGTCTATATACATGTATCTAAGCAGAGAACATAATATAATGATATGCATAATATTTTTACCGAGTTAGTTGGTGGATTTGGAAGACAGTCAACACATTCGTACTCGTGTTCTTCTGCCGACTCATTGTCCTAAAAAATAGTTAACTATCAACATGAGTAACTCTACGAAAGACATTAACAATAGTATATTACATAATAAGTCAGGAAAGTGATGCTTTACTTGACGAAGCGGTTGTTTGAAGTACGAGGGCGTCAGGCTGAGTATTTTAATTCGCTGAGTCAAGTAAAACACTTTCGTGACGTATTATGTATACTATTTTTTCTGAAATCGTTCATATTTATATTTTATCAATATAATTAATAATAAATATTTCAAAATGTTTAATTTTTTGGTAAGAATCATATTGGCAGCAAACTACATATCCAAGGTGATAACAAAAGTTGTTGAAAACTTATGTGAAAAATCTATTGAACATATATGTGTCAAAAGTAATATTGTTGACAGAGAAGATTTCTTTATAATGTTGGAAAATGTAGATGAAAATGAGTATGAGGCGGTATTTTTAAGTACTCCTCCTGAAATCTTAAATCAAGCAACTGCGGCTGTTGAAAATTTATTACCGAGCAAGTCCAAAGACCGATATGATAAAGAATATGAAATTTCATGGATTGGAAAAAGCGAAATAAAGTAAATAATTTGTCAGAAAATTGTGCTACTTGCTTATTTTATTCACTGAATCTCCAAGTAAATTATCGATTGCAACAAATAGTTTGGCTTCAAATTCGCCAGTGTCATGCATAAATTTTAGTAGGTAACTTAAGCAATTGTATATTTAGTATTAACGTTCTTGATAAAAATAAATAAAAATCTTATTACATTTTTTAGTTATTTTAGTTTATTTACTTGAGTCAGGTAAAGTACTTTCCTGACTAGTCAAGAAAGTACTTTACCTGACTGTTTTGCAAATGTTTTGGTAAACACTTACTTTCCATACGAAAAAGCGTCAGGAAAGTAGGCATTTTCTTGACGATTTCAGAAAAAATATATTTTTTCTACTTGCGTTATAAAATAAACGTTTTATTTCACTTATTTGAGTTAGGTAATGAACTGCATTATTTAACTAGTTAAATAATGAGGTAACATAGCAACAGATATCTTGGTAGACGAATTCTGATGTGTTATTCTTTAATTTTTGGAATTTATAACTGTCATTAATATGTCAAAATTTCATAATTTCAAAAACGCTCTTTCGTATTTATTAGAACGGCAGTAGAAAAAATATTGTATGCAACACGTAAGAAAACTCAGTTATTACCTTACTTATGTATTTACATAACTTGGCTACGCCTCGTTATGCAAATTTCACATGCGTAAGGTAATAACCTTCATTTCCTTACTAGTTTCATAAATAGCTATTACCACAGGTTTTTCTTGATTTTCAATATCGCTCGGAATTTCATATAAATGTTCTTCTGCTGAGTCTTTATTCTAAAAGTTTAATAAAATGTAAATAAGCTGGTAAAAAATATTAACAAAGTATATATACTTGGGTGCCATTAATTTCTTCGTCCGGAATAACTTCTAAGTAACTGGTTCTAGTATGAATCTCTGCAAAAATAAATACAAATAAAATAATCAGTAGTTGACCAACTTTCCACATTTATTTGAAAGAAAATGGTTGAAATAAAGATGCTACACTATTTTAAGTAAATGCTTAACAATTGTTGAAATTAAATTGAATTATAAAGAGTCATGGGAACCGTAGCTTATATGGCCGGAGTTCATAGTTCCCAGGTTCAAATTCTCTTTATATTTCAGTTTGGTTTTAGTTTCTTTTAAATTTCAAGCATATTTCTTTAAAATAATTTGGGAACGTTTCATTGTGGAAAATAAAGTTAATCAATTATTAGTTAACTACCCCTAATCAGTTCGTATTAGTGATCAATATATTTTTGTTTGTATTTAGCAATAACAAATTTACTTTTGATTAATATTTTACCTGGAGTAATGTAGGTAGACTCAATTCTTTTTATTTTTATTAATCTAAAACCAATTAAGTTTTATTATCATAATTTCCCTATAAAATTATTTAAAAAATTGTTACCTGTACAGGAAATAAATGGCAACAGGTAATAATAACAGCAAAATGAGTCCATAGAGTTCTGAATGAGATGCCGATGCTGTTCGAATATTTTTGTGGTAAACTTTGATGCTTCTCTCTTTCTTATATGTATCTATTAAAACGAGCGTTACCTCGTAGTCGGTAGATGGTTCCAGTTCTCTGTTGATGATTTTTTTTTGTAAATAATATATGTTACTTGTCTTCCCACTACCAAGAAATATTTTAACATCTTTTCCATTTAGCTAAAAAATATTATTATATTATAAAGTATTTCTATAAACTTAAAATATTATAAAGTTACATCAGTAATTTCTTCCGCTATCCAAGCGTCTTCGTAGTTCGAATATTTAAGAATGTTTAATTCTAAATCATTTCCATGGTAGGTAATTGTTTTTTTTGTAGAACTTATCTTGCTTACAACTACATATATAAAACTGCAAGACAATTTTTAGCAACATATTATTATGTGTAATGTAAAAGAATTATGTTTACCCGGTTTTCTTTACAACACCCGGTATGGTGATGGTCACGCTAGATTCAGAAGTCAACTGATTGTCCATGGTGACATCACCAGTGAGCTCCGGGGTCTCTGGCGGTGTGTCTATGTACAGAGTAGCGTTCTCTCCGTAAAACGAGTTCACTCCACAAACTGTAACTTTATACGAGGAGGAATATTGGTACGTCTTGTTAATCTGAAAACAATTGCTCCGAATTAAAACAACTGTAATTTTGTTTATTGTTAGTTCTACCAACCTTATAACTGTAAGTCTTCATGTCTTCTGACACAATATGTTCGTAACTGTAGAATGGTTTTCCATCTTGATTTTTAAGTTCTGTTTCGTTTTGTGTTAAAGTGATAATAAATTTCTTCAATCGTCCATTTGTAATATTTGGATGGTTCCAGGATAACTTCATATCGTTGTGTTTCCAGTCTAGCGTTAAATTTAAAGGTGCACTTGATTCTATAAATAAATAACATATTAGTTTAAATATTCAGTATTCTGTTTTTGGATATTATATGACACATACTGTCTTCGGTAGTATTCACTTTAAGTATAGTATCAGGACTCCACAACTTTATATCTCTATTTTTAGCTAGAATCTAAAAACATAATGTAATCATATATTATATTAATGTTTATATATCAATATTTAATTAATTATTGGGGCACATAGTGAACTTACAGTTATTGTGTACTCCTGGTTTGTATAAAGGTCTGTAATTTTGTAGCAGTTGAAATGTTCGTTCCATAAATCACACGGTGCGAGTTGGTTACTTGTAATTTCTGTTGTTTTACAACACGAATCATTACGGTAACAGTATTTAATAGCATACTTCTCCAGGTGGCCATGAGGCGGATATGAATCTAGCCATCGTAGAGATATTGAAACTGAATCTCTGGAATAATCGGTAGCAATTCTAACAGCAGAAGGATCTGTAGCAACACATTTCAAAATTTAAATATTGTTACATCACAAATATGAAAATAATATTGTGACTAACTTATACAATTCATTATTATACTTATATTACTCAACTTACTTCCTGCTGGCGAATAGATTTCTAGTGTTCTACTAATTGTAGTTAAGTCTCCACTTTGAGAACGTTTGGCTCGCAGCTCAACCGAGTAGTGAGTGAATGGAGTGAGATCATATGTTGTGCCTCCTCCAGTAAGACTACTTATGTTGTTTAAAACTATGTCTTGAATTTGATCGCACCATTCAACTTGCACGCACTTGAACACTATTTGGAAATACAGAGGGCCTCGCTGTTTAAGACAATTCTCTGGCCAACGAATTGTAACTGACCGTGCGTTGAAATTAGATGCAGAGATAGTGTCGGGAAGTTCTTCCTCGCTAATATCATCTAAACAACATTTATTTTTAAAATGTTATAAGCAATAAATTACTCTGTCAACATACTAATTATTGTTGTATTGCCCTGAATTCCTAACGGTGTCCCTGGTAATATAGTCTCAGCGGCAACTGTTATGTAATAAGTGGAATATGGCTGCAGACCTGATATCGTCACTTTTGATATCATGGAAGGAGATACAGACATTGTACCGTTTTGCCAAATTGGTTTCTCGTCACAGTTAATTCGATTTTTCAACTAAATATAATTATTTTTCAAATACTATTATGTGCTGTATACTCTAATTTAATATGTTGTTACTTACCTCGTATGTTACAGTATATTTTTGTATAACACCATTCTTTTCTTCTGGTTCTTGCCACGAGAGAACTACCGTTGTGTCAGTTCTTTCCAAAATACTAACGTATTTAATGACACCAGGACCTACAATTTCACTAAATTAACAATACAGTTTTATTTATTTTTTGTTATAAACAAAATTACCGTCTTGTTTTGTTTGAAATTTCGTATTGTTTATGTAACTTGGATATATGATATTAGTCACTCGTACAGTGTACTCTGTATACGGTGTTAAACTGGATAAGAACATATTCTGCGAGGCTGTTTGCGGCGATCTTATTTGATTAAGATTCTGTCGTAATTCTATTTGATAACTTTCCACTGAACAATCATCATCGGTTTTAGTCTAAAATATACAATTAAATTATTGAAATGTATTTGTCCATTTATTTTATTTATTTACCTCAAAATGAATAGATGCAGTTTTGGATGTTTCGGTTATATGTATTTTCCTGTCAACTGAGATAATTATATTTTTTATTGCACAAAAATTTGAAGATAAAAAATAGGAACATAAATCATACCTTTACATGTCGTGGTAGCTTCAACGGTTGGAACATCGTTATATCTGTACGCATCTCCTGTTTTGGTATAAACTATAGCTCTAATTAGATATTTAGTTTGTTTTTCTAAACCTGTGATGGATATCTCTGGTCCAAGATTGAAATCTATTGAATCGCCACAATTATGCCAGGTATCATAACTATTTGCTTTCTAAAAGATATATTATAATGTTTAAACTGAATAGAATTGTTTTTTTTTTGTAAATATCTGTTGCGTACCACGCATTCCAACTGAATTGATTGTGCAATGTCTTCCTCACCGTTTATATTAAGATCTTTGATTTTGACAATTATTTTTTTATAAAATACACTATCGACAACAGGTGGCGAAACCAGATAGGGATAAGCTGCGGAAAATACATATTTCAAAATTTGCTATTGTTTACTTGTTTCCATATAAATTGGAAAGTATTAGTATGTATGTAATTTGAAATAGTAATTTACATTTACTGTTGCGACAATAGGGGGGGATGTATTTACTTTCACAACCTTGAACACACTCTCCTGTATTGATATAACACAAGTTAGGGTATTTGCACCGACCACATTTATTTTTACAGTTGTACCCATAGTAACCTTCTCTGCATCCTAAAAATATTAACGACATTTTGCTTTAATTTTATACAAGATTATAATCCCGATCCTGACCATAAAACTTTTACAAGAAAAATAAAACTTTCGGAATTTCCTGCTTTCCTAATTATGTTAGGTAAAAAAAGCTCAAAATAAAGTTGAGTGAGTTTGCATCTAAATCTGCAAACATAATTAATTTTGGATGCATTATAACGGTAGAAATTAAATTTCAAAATGTTGAAAATTACCTCAAAATAGTAATAGAACTGAAAGAAAAAGATAAATAAATTTTTAACATTTTATGTCAGAATATTAAAAACAAATCAGAATCACTGATTATGTAATTGATAGCCATTTTTTCTTTTCATATATTTTTTTTAATTTAATACTGACAGTGAACTTTACGAACCATAAGAAATTGTTCTTTTCAAAATAATACTTGAAACGTTTATTAATCTTTTTGTTCCAGTTCAACGACATTTTAAAATCTCCCGCTATAAAATATGCAGAACTTTTATTTTAGAAGTTTTTTTTTGCGAGAGAGTAGAAAATGAGGAAAGTATAGTTCATGGATCAAGTAGTTATTACGTTGTGTGCAGTCGCCAGCTCCCCACACGTAACCAGCCGCACATGTGCAGGCACCCTTGTTGTTTCCTTCTTGTGTCGACAAACAAATCTTTTGACCATCACAACCATCGTATGAATTTACAGAGCTGCATGAAATATTGCAGTGTTGCCCGACATACCTTCCATCCGAACAAATCGGTGGTTCTATAAAATATTAAACAGACATGTAGCAGATCATGCTTGCATTTTAATCATGTTACTTTAAATTTTGTAAATACATTATGATGAAATATAAAGATACTTGCCATTTTCTGTTACTTGATTGTTTGGATTAAATTGCCAGTTTGGGAAGTTTAATGACTGACACAATAGGTTGTTTGAAGAATATGTACTACTCACTCTGTATTCTAAAGAAAACATAAATAAATTTGTATAATTTTGGATTGGTACGATTTATTTACCGTTATTGGAGCATTTACGAAAATCATCAATTGCCCAAAATGTATTTTGATCGCTCCCATCTGTGGTGCTTGATGTGGCGTACAACTGATGTAATTGAGTGGATGATGTAGAAACCCCGCCTTGCAATCTCACATTTCTCCACGTCAAGAACGGCCCATTAGAATCTCCCTGCGTTATAATGTCATTATAAATCATTATTAGATTTTTGGAACAATGTCCTACCTCTATGGATGTTTGAATTTCTACTACACCATCTTCTGTTTCTAGTTTAATATCCATCTTACATTTCGAACACAATGTTACGTATAGAGATATACATATAGACGATGATCTTTCAAACCTAAGAGCTGGTCCAAGTTTAATAACATTTTTTCTGGATAGTATATATGCATACTGATCTGTAACACATGCAACAGTTGAATTCTGTTATGGAACTATATTTATAGTAGGAATCATTTGTATTTTCTCATTGTTGCTTACATTCATGTACTTTCCAATCTGCTACGGCGTTGTATGATCTGACGTACATATAAGAAAGTGACAACGGATCGTCGTCCGTGTAGTCCAGCAAGGGTCTGGCGCCTGTGTGCAAGTCCCACAGCCACAGACGGACACGGTTGCCATTCTCTCTAGACAACATGAAGTGGGTCCACTTCGATTCGTCTAACAGTTTTTCAGGTGCCTGTAACAAGCACAATAAGATAATTAATATATAAGTGATTGATTTATGTAGGTTAACACGCTTACGGTGATATTAGCTCTAAACATTTTACAGTCATCTTCAGTTGTCCACTGATCTGGAACTCCATTGATACATTTTCGAATAGTTGTGAAGTCATGATTTATAAATCCGTCTATAATTATATAGTAACATGCACCATTTCTGGGATTTTTTCTACCAGTACATAATAAAATATGTGCATCTTGTGTAGATCGAACAGAAATACCAGTGAAAAAATTTTCTTGTGCAATATTATACGTTTTGTCATATGTAGGTGTTATAGTAGATCGTGATACTGTTGCGCCAATTGTGCGATAATTTTCAAAATCTAAAAGAAATAAATTAATGTTTATTGGTATTTATTTTACCGAAGTATACAAACGTAGAAGGTCCACGAATATTCTAGGGTTTTACACTTTATAAATTGTATAGCTTAAGTGATTGGTACGGTGTTTGTATCGCCGACAATAATTCAAATAACAGAAATCTTGGATAGAGTCCATAGTTAAGTAATCTGTTTTTGGTGCAGATGGATGTATATTTTTTTTTGTCCCTCAAACTTCTACAGTTTTCAACTTTCAATTAAATGTTAATTACAGTTCAAGAATCAAGTTAGTCCTATAGACATTACCGCACATTATGTATTGTAAAGTAATGGACAAATTTGAAAATTTTACAACCGGAAATTGTTTTTACAACTTGAAACATTCGTACTTGTACCATGCCATCAAATCCGCGCCGCTGGTGCGAATATTTAAAATTTAAATAATCTTTTAATTAGATTTGTTATAATAAATTTAGTTTGCGTCTACATAATTTATATTTTAAAACTTAAGAACTGCCAACTATAAAACATAAAGATTAAACTAATGTCCGGTTTTATACTTCCATTGTTTGACTGTCATTTGAATGAATAAATTTTATTTTCTTTGGCAGTAAATTAATTTGTCGTTTATAAAACCAACCATAATACGATGACAATATAATTCAAATTGTACTTTGGCTATGATTAATTTTAAATATAATATTAACTTTTACTTATAATTTTACGAACTTTATTAAATAATTATACTTGTCAGGTCCACTATTGGGATATTCAAAATGTAAATGGTAAATTTACAATTTATAAAGTGATTTGTAGATTAGTATAAAAAATAGTGGGTTTTCTACGTTTGTATAAAGTAAAGACTGACTATTCCATCGTTCATCAGTCACGGGAGATATGGGGTTTGGCCCTGATTTGCCTAGTATTAAGTCCTTGCGCCAGTTCTCCCAGCATGTATCTCCAGGACGCAGCTCAAAGTCACAGTCGTATGAAGAGCCTATTACTGTACCATTCCCATCTCTATACTGGAATTCTGCAACCATCAACATTATCAATAAACTG
Source organism: Pterostichus niger (assembly GCA_947425015.1). Lineage (NCBI taxonomy): Eukaryota > Metazoa > Arthropoda > Insecta > Coleoptera > Carabidae > Pterostichus > Pterostichus niger. The sequence continues at coordinate 37,221,008 of OX380336.1, read as the reverse complement.
CAAAATTCATTACACCATTTACATTCATTATGTATGTTTGTAACTAGAGAAAAATGGTCCATAATTCAAAAGAGCAGAACAATGAAAAAAAGAAGTGTTGAATTGTGAACTATAATTCAACATTTTTTAAATCAATCAGATAGCATTATTATTCAGTAGTTTTTAAGCTAGATTGTGGATACTATAGCAATACAGCTCATTGAATCATGACCAACTTCCTTGAAACAAAAACAACCTTAAAATATTTGAAAAATGAAGTTTATGTAATCAAACAAAATATATTTAATGGAATGGGGTATTTTATTTATACATTTAATACTATTAGGTCAGGTTAGATTAGTTACGACGTATATCGTTAGAGGTGCTAGTTGACGCGCCCGCTCTGTAGATTTGAAACTAGGAATTTGAATATGAAACGGCCATAATAAGCGTAACGCAATTCAATGAAGTTGGCCGTGACTGATATTTAGTGAGAGTCAACGTAATTACTAAAATTTGATGTTTATCATGTAACTGTATTAGTTTCCTCAAACTACGACCTCAAGTGCAAGTTCCTGTTGAATGGTCGTAGAAAAGGTGTAGTATTCTATGAGTATCTTATAACCATAATAACACGCGAGGAAAATAATAAACTATTGATTTTAATTTTAAAGTAAAAATAATAATATTGAATTCAGTCAGTAATTGAATTATTACGTATATTTTAAATAATAACTAATGTATTAGTTCAACAGAACATATTTAATAAGTATCTAATTTTTTAATAGAAAATGAATCTTACGATTTATGTTTATATTGTCGTCTGCTAACGTCTTACTCATGAACACCAAACCATATCCATTAGTGTTGCTTCCAGCCACACAGGTCTGATTATTTCCTTTGTAGAGCATCGTGATATCGGGCCGGTCCAACCCTGGCGTGTTGCCCAGCACGACGCTCACCACACACGCCACCACAACCCACCTGCAACACAACACTCTTCATTCACCAAACCTTCCTCAAGAAAAATCACAATTTCTTTACCCTGGCACGCCCATTTTCACTAACATTTGCATGACCCGCACAAATAGCACAAAGAAAATAATGAAGATAATATGTTAATGACAATTTCAATTTATGTGTGATAAAAAATTAAAGTGATGTTCTTATATATGTTTGATCGGTTTCCGGTTTGGTAATAAGCTATTATCAAAAAGCGATAAATATAAAAATAACAAGTTTTATAAAATACCACAAGATAAGAAAATTTGCTGCATTTACTCGGTGCACTTGCAAGTTACAGGAAAAAGGACAAATTATTTACAGTGAAACATTTTATTTTTAAATAAACATAGAAATATTATTCATGTCAGTGAACGAAATTAACTAATAACTCTTTATTTTTAATTTAATTACTTTATTGTCACATATTAATAAGATGCTGCTTATATTATTATACATCTAGGAATATTTGCAGGGCCAGCGAAAATAGCACATTAGAAAAAAATTATGATGGTTTCATGTTTTATCATCTTCCGGTTTAATGTTAAGCTTAGCGGTAAAGTTAAAGATATGTTTAAAATACCACAAGATTCTAAAATTAGTTGTATTTTACTGTGTACTTGAACGAGGAAAGATATAATTTATTTATATTATCGTACATAATTTATATAAATAAATAAAATAAATGTGTAATCACGTATTTTACGCACAACTGGGAGTGACACTAGTTGTTATTACTGCCCCTTATTCCTGATCATTTCATGTACATAACATTTTTCTCAGTCTAAACTCAAACAAGTACAGGTTGTTTTAAAGGAAACGTCCTGTATAAATAATTGAATAAGGATTGGTAGAATTAAAAACAAGTTTATTGATGTGCAATTCGAGTAATTTTTTTTTCCTTGTAAATACCACAAAATTCTATAATTATGTAGTTGTATTTTTCCTTTGTACTTGAACGAGGGAAGAAAAAACATATTTTCAATATTTACTGTGAAAATTTTTATTATTAAACACAACTATTATACATAGCTGATGTATTAATAAAATAAATAAAATAAATGTATAAATACTCGATATGCTCACAACTGGGTGTGGCGCTCTCGCACCAAATCTAATGCAATAAACAAGAACAAACAAATGGTGGCAGATAGTTTTGTTACTTAAGTTTTAATTGTTTGCATTCGTGATGATTTAATTACTTAGAAATAATTAATTATTATTACTAAGTATTTGTTTATTGCATAGCCTACTTCAATATTGTAACATTGTAACTGAATAAGGATAATTGTTAGAATGGTAGAATTAAAAGAAAAAAAATTATAGATGAAATTGAAATTAGCGATATTTTTAAATCCAAACTCTTATTTATTTAATGAAAGCGTTAATCATTCAGTCACAATTATCCGTTTATGTTTGCATAAGACCTATTAATTTATATAATGTGATGTAATAGTTTGATATTTGATAAAATAAATTCTGTTCATGGTGGTTGATGAACCGTTTTTTAACCAATTTAAATTATTCGAAGCAAATTACTGAGATTGGTCACCATTTACATAACTGATAATAAAATAAATAAATTAGAGTTTGATTTCCGCAGCCAATAAACTTGATTCCACATTAAAATTACCCCTGGGACTGCTCGACTTACATCTTTGGGGTTCGTGATTAGAAGGCTGGTAAATATATCAGTTTCTGAGATCTGTTACGGCAGAATGCCACACCCAGTAATTAGTAAAAGACGCGATGATATATTTATATTGATTTTATTTAATAATTTACGACAATGCAGTTAGGACAATAATAATAATAATAATAATAATAATAATAATAATATATATATTTTATTTCTGGAGATCAATAAATTAAGATGAACATTCTTTTTTGAATTTCAAATGTATATGACCTGAATGGTCAACAAAAATACAAGAGAAATACTAGTTTTTTTATAAGACCCAATATTGTTGATGTAGTTGTTGGATTTATTCGCCGGATTTAATTGTCTATTGAAAACAAAATGGAGGGCTTTACTTTGCCATGAACTTTGCTGTAGGCGGTTCAATTAAATCTGAAGTAAACCGTCTTCAACGAGTTTCTTCTGGTGTTTGATAGATCTTTGATTGTGTTTAGGGCAAGCAAATATTTTAAAAGGACCCTGTGGACAAGTTTGTATTGGTCCCAAATCATGAAAGTATAAACAGCTGAAACCCCATTCAAATGAACATAATTATTTGTTACTCTGTACAGCTTATAGTGGAGTCCGAACCATATAGGCATGGCCGGATGTTTTGGATGTAAGCTCAAGTAAGCAGACAATCTTTAATAATACATTATTTCTTTATTTACAAAGATCCTTTTGGTACAATAATAAATTTTACAGATTTGCGTATTCCCTCTCTTGCATCAACAGATTCTAAAAATAATTAGTAAAAATTAAATTTGTGTCTATATACATATATATCTAAGCAGAGAATATAATATAATGATATGCATAATATTTTTACCGAATAAGTTGTTGGATTTGGAAGATTGGAAACACTTTCATACTCGTGTTCTTCTGCCGGCTCATTGTCCTAAAAAAATAATTAAATATCAGTATGAGTAACTATGTAAAAGGAGTTAACAAAATATATTTTACCACGCGCTTTCCTTGATTTTGAATATCAATCGGAGTGTCATATAAATGTTCTTCTGCTGAGTCTTCATTCTAAAACATTAATAAAATGTAAATAAGTTGGTAAAAAATGTTAACAAAGTATATATACTTGGGTGCCATTAATTTCTTCGTCCGGAATAACTTCTAAGTATCTGGTTCTAGCATGAATCTCTGCAAAAATAAATATAAATTAAATAATCAGTAGTTGACCAACTTTCCACATATATTTGAAAGAAAATGGTTGAAATAAAGATGCTACACTATTTTAAGTAAATGCTTAACAATTGTTGAAATTAAATTGAATTATAAAGAGTAATTTATTTATTTATTTATTTATTAAGAAAACCAACAGTCAACAAGAACCAATTACAGGTTTCCACGAATTAATAACAAAAATAATAGTTTTACAGAATGCAGTAAAGTTCAGGGTACAAATATCAATTTTAAACAAAACAAACATACAAACATAGAATTAAATGCAGAATTTAAAGTGTTCAAAAAAAAAGAAAGAATAAAAAATCCTAAAAAACTTAACAATAAAATTACAATTTCAGCAAATACGTATAACATATAATCAATTATTAGCGTTAATAACAGCTTTTTTAAATTGCGCAAACGAGAGATAAATGCTCAAATTTGGAGTTATATAAGGACATGATTCTGTTCATGGGAGAATTTTTATTGTTATTTGTTTTACTTCGTGGAAATATAAATGTTGAAATTCTGAATAATGCTGTTCGAGTAAATCAAATTATTAAATATTTTATAAAGGAAAACCATGTCAGAAAGTATTCTCCTATTTTCCAAAGATGACATTGTAAAATATTTAAGTCTCATTGCATAATCTGAAATTTGAATATTAAATTTAAAACACAATACATTTAAGAATTTCTTTTGGACATTTTCCACAAGTCTGATATTTTTATTATAAAATGGATTCCAAATTATTGATGCATACTCTAGTTTTGAACGAACTAGAGAGTTGTATAAACATAATAAAGCTCCTGGCTCACTGAAGTGCTTACAGTTTCTCAAAATAAAACCTAAGGTCCTGTATGATTGTTTAACACAAGTGTCGACATGATGATTCATCAATAACTTGGAATCGAAAGTAACACCCAAGTCTTTAACTACTTGTTTATTTTCAATTGCTGTGTTGTCAATGTTGTAATTAAATAAGATGGATTCTTGATTTCTAGTGAAGTTTACAACAAAACATTTAGAGACATTGAGAGATAAGTAATTAAGTTTACAATATTCTTGCAGTTGATTTAAATCACTCTGAACCATATGGGAATGGGAACCATAGCTTATATGGCCGAAGTTCATAGTTCCCAGGTTCAAATTCTCTTTATAATTCAGTTTGGTTTTAGTTTCTTTTAATTTCAAACATATTTCTTTAAAATAATTTGGGAACGTTTCATTGTGGCAAATAAAGTTAATCAATTATTAGTTGCTGAACTACTGTGACGCGGCAATCGTCTAGTATCGAAATTTATTATTTTATCTTATTTAGGACCAATTAGTTTACGTTGTGTTTATTTGATTTTACTAATGACCGGATTCTTTAATTTGAAGTCGTGAATGTGGTAGGTTATGAGGAAGTAGAGAAATTACACATTGCAACTATTTAAATGATATTTATTTTGGCTGTGGAGGTACAAAGTCCTCTGGTATTCACCTGACACCTGAGGGAAACCACAGAAAACACACAGGCAGAGGAATTCAACATCAGTAATGGATAAATCGAACATAACATGATAACATGACATAAAAACATAAGATGTAAGCAAAGAGAGTGAAGCAGTAGTTACGACAATGGTGTCGTCCGCGACTTTGGTGTTTGACAGATGAATCTCGGCACCCACGACCACGAACGCAGGGTGACTCTGAATCCTCGTGCAGACGGACTCGGCCAGATGATCTTTTATCGCCAAAATTGTTGTATCTTAAGTGGAAAAGCCAGGCGGCGTCGGCATCTGAAACTTAGAACAAAGACCACCGAGTGTCACCGTGATGACAGCCCGCGGGTGATGCCAGGGAAGAAACAATTGTTCCCTGAGTTATGCCGTGTAAATAGCTGGGCTAGCAATGCTAACGCAGGTAACGGTTGGACGGCCTGTCGTAGGTCGGCCGGTAGACGGGAACTCATCAGTGACGGCTGGTAAGCTAGCAAGGCCAGCGCAGCCGGCGGACAGCGGCCTGCAGTAGGCCGTGGCAGCATGCGGGAACTCCTCGGCGACGGCTGGTAGGCTAGCAAGGCTACCGCAGATGGCGGACAGCGGCCTGCAGTAGGCCGGGGCGGTGTGCGGGCACCTCTCGGTGACGGCTGGTAGGCTAGCAACGCTAGCGCGGATGACGGACAGCGGCCTGAAATAGGCCGTGGCAGCGTGCGGGAACCCCTCGGTGACGGCTGGTACACCTCCGTGTGTCACCAGAGTGACGGTCGAAGGCAAGATATGTCAGTGAGGGAAGAATCCTTCACTCAATTATTTCTGTGCTCAAAGAGCGATTATTATTCCAATTCTGGGTAAATAGTCCCCAAAAATAGATATCTATCACAAATTAGAAGGTCGTGAATCTTCGCCTTTGTGATTCTTATTATGTGCTCAAAGAGCTGTCTCAATTAATTCTGGGTAAATAGTCCCCAATTATTTATCTCAAGTTAGAAGGTCGTGAATCTTCGCCCTTGTGATAATTATGGTGCTCAAAGAGCCATGTCTCAATTAATTCTGGGTAAATAGTCCCCAAATATTCATCCCAAGTTAGAAGGTCGTGAATCTTCGCACTTGTGATAATGATTGTGCTCAAAGAGCCAGTTAAAATAATACGGTGCCCTCACAGAACGTGCAACAACCAATAATAGTCAAGTCGCAACTGAACTGTGGAGATAGATGATGATGATAATGATGATCTCACAGAGCGTGCAACAACCAAGGCTAGTCAAGTCGCAACTGGACTGTGAGAGTAAGACCTACGGAACGTGCAACAACCAAGAGTAGTCAAGTCGCATCTGAACCGCAGGAATCGATGATAATTTGCTCGCAGAACGTGCAACAACCAAAAATAGTCAAGTCGCAACTGAACTTTGAGAATATGACCAACAGAACGTGCAACAACCAAGAATAGTCAAGTCGCATCTGAACTGAAGCTGATCCTGGCCGAAACCAAGATGCTGTTCCTGGATAAAACATCGTGTTTTATACAGGTAGGCGCCGCCCTCGATCCTTGATTGAACTGCGATCGAAGATGCCATTTCCCTAAGCTAAACAGAAATCACAAAATATTTCGGGGAAAACAGTTGTTTATGTTACTCTTATTTGTTAACATCGTCTTGGCGTGATCGAGGACAAAAGATCAGGTTTTGTATGTGTCAGAGTGAGCTAACACTCTTTCCAATCACTCTTATTTGTCGCGAGCAATTCCCAAATACTCAGAGTGACTTGGCGGGGTGAAATTACTGCATGTTTATTCGTTCGTTGGATTCTTGTAGGAATTCTCACCCATGGTGGTGGTACGTCGGGTGCTCTGGTTCGTTATTCAATGCGATCGAGACAGCTATAGTCTACATCGAGTGTATGAGAAAGAGACGGAACGAAAACGTCTTAAATTTTGCCCCCTCTTATTTCCAAACCCTTTTGTATTTTTATCAAATGTTTCCTCGCGCATGTAATTTCTTCAAAATGCACTAATTACAATAATATGAATTAAATCAACGCGAGAGCTACTTGTACAAAAATGTGATAGAACTTTACATATTGTCATGTATCGTCTTTGCAACCTAACTCCGAACAGGGTTGGTTTCTCTTTATTTTTAATGGGCCGACGATGTATTGTACATCTAGATGTTACTGAGGACATGCAATGCTTTAACTAAATTGATTCTTCTAGTTCATCGCGTTCTTTTCGATATCGTAAGAGTATTAATCTAATTTCCACATTCTATGATAATTTTAGTTTGAGAAACACAAATTTATCGGCACGGCCCTGTTAACTACCCTCGGCTAGACACTTGAAACTTGGCCTGCGACATTCCCGGGCGTTGGTTAACGTCTTTCAAATCTTGGTCGTTTGTATTAATTTATGATACTGGAGCTTTGTGTTTTGTTTACATTTGACACCACCCGATTAGTTTCGGCGTTCTAATAATTGTTTCCAAAAAAAATAAATATACGTGAATTATTGTTAAACATAAAAAATTATAATCAAGTGTAATTGGTGTACCGTCTCAATACCCCTAATTAGTTGTTCGTATTAGTGATCAATATATTTTTGTTTGTATTTAGCAATAACAAATCTACTTTTGATTAATATTTTACCTGGAGTAATGTAGGTAGACTCAATTCCAGTAATCATCATCATGATTGATGCATGTCTTGTTTCTTTCTTGAAGACATATCTACACAAACATAAGATTGTTACTATAACAACTTACTTCAATATTTAAACCGTATTTACCTATAAACAAAATAACCAACAACTGGTAAAAGAAGAAGTAATAGTAAAGCGTATAACGCTGCTGGAGCCGGAAATATAGTATCTGCAGTCCAGACGATTTTATAATAAACCTTAAAGCTCTTTTGATTCCTGTATTGGTTTATTATTATAACAGTAACATTATATTCGCTGGATGGTTCTAATTCTCTATTGTATATATCTTCTTGTAAATTTTTAGAATAACTTATAGTCTCATCACCCAACACAAGAGTAGCTTCATTCAACTAAAGAAGACAAAACAGTTATGAGGTAAATTTCTTATTTATGTTTGTTATCGGCAGAATACAAAATTCGGGCAATTTATACAGGACAAAATAGTATGTTATGTATCAAGGGAGGGAAACGAGCGATTATTCCCGCGTGTGAAGTTGCTAACTTCACACAAGGGATAATCGCGCCCTCCCGGGAAGCATATTATACTTTTCGTAACAAGTGCACAAAAATTACTGTCTTATCGGGACAAATGTCAAATATGGGTTGCGTAACTAGTTACCTAGGAAACACCGCAAACAGATAATAATTGTAGTCTCTAGGGAGAGAAACATCTCTGTAGGGAGAGAAACATGCTACCTAGGGAAAAAAACATCCTACCTAGGGAGAGAAAAGCAGTGTTTCTCTCTCTAAAATTAGGGAAAAAGAACGTGTTTCTTGTGCATGTGTTACGAAAATTATATTATTTACCAGTTACATTAGTTATATTAGAAAGAAGTTTGCTGCATTTGCAAGCTGTTACATTTGATTTTAGCTCAAATTATTCCGAGTTTAATACATTTGTTCGCTTCGTTCTCGTTTAAACAAATAAACCCTATGCTTGTATAGAACGCTCCATTCACGCAAGCCTTTATATTTGTTTTTGGCAACATTTATATGATTTATTACTGAATTTTACACTTTGCCGGTGATTTATACAATTTTAATACTTACTTCATTTTCTATTGCAATCCAAGAGTTTATAGAACTGGCATACCTTCGAATCTCATGAGCCAAACTAAACTCTTCCTGTGCTTGTCTTTTAGAAATACTGCTACCTATTTTGCTTACAACCACATATAGGAAACTGGAATCAAATAATACCTAATAAATGAGCTAATATAAACCTCTATTTTATCTAGCCTTTGTCCCTTTCATTTTTCATAATTCCTCTCCCAAATTTATTTTATTATAAATATTGTACCTTTTTACAATTTTTGCCAATAAAAAAGAAAAAAGAGAAAAACTATAAATATCGAAACTTTTTAGTTAAGTAAAGCTGGATTTATAATAAAGTAACGTAAAAGATGACTCGAACGGTATCGGCAACGTAAAAAGCTGAGCGTGAACTAGACTCAGTAAAGTTTTACTATATTATAATAAGTAAACAGCAAGAGATAACCAACTGTTATCTTCCTAAAATACTCTACTTCAAAAAGTTCAAACAAGATATGTCAAAGTTAAACGAGAGATTCCGAACTTCTATCATATCATTTGATTGGTTGATGGTACAATGCGTTTAATATAAACTACCAAGTTTGCTTGCGTTACTTGTTATTTTATTCCAACTACGTTATTTCTTGAACGTTACTTCAGTATAAATCCATTTTGTATTAACTTTAAAAATATATATGATTTTACATTGTTTTAGAAAGTTGTAAATTGGTCTACCTAATTTGGCTCTTCGTATTATTCTTAGCACCCGGTATCTTAATTGTAATATTGGTGTTCGTTGTCTTTTCCTCGTCGACGATAACATCTCCAGTGAGCTCCGGGGTCTCTGGCGGTGTGTCTATGTACAGAGTAGCGTTCTCTCCGTAAAACGAGTTCACTCCACAAACTGTAACTTTATACGAGGAGGAATATTGGTACGTCTTGTTAATCTGAAAACAATTGCTCCGAATTAAAACAACTGTAATTTTGTTTATTGTTAATTCTACCAACCTTATAACTGTAAGTCTTCATGTCTTCTGACAAAATATGTTCGTAACTGTAGAATGGTTTGCCATCTTGATTCTTAAGTTCTGTTTCGTTTTGTATTAAAGTGATAATAAATTTCTTCAATCGTCCATTTGTAATATTTGGATGGTTCCAGGATAACTTCATATCGTTGTGTTTCCAGTCTAGCGTTAAATTTAAAGGAGCACTTGATTTTATAAATAAATAATATATTAGTTTAAATATTCATTATTCTGTTTTTGTATATTGTATGACACATACTGTCTTCGGTAGTATTCACTTTAAGTATAGTATCAGGACTCCACAACTTTATATCTGTATTTTTAGCTAGAATCTAAAAACATTATGTAATCGTATATTATATTAATGTTTATATATCAATATTTTATTAATTATTGAGGCACATAGTGAACTTACAGTTATTGTGTACTGATAGTTTGTATAAAGGTCTGTAATTTTGTAACAGTTGAAATGTTCGTTCCATAAATCACACGGTGCGAGTTGTTCAGTTGTAATTTCTGTTGTTTTACAACCCCAATCATTACGGTAACAGTATTTAATAGCATACTTCTCCAGGTGGCCATGAGGAGGATATGGATCTAGCCATCGTAGAGAGATTGAAACTGAATCTCTGGAATAATCGGTAGCAATTCTAACAGCAGGAGGATCTGTAGCAACACATTTCAAAATTTATTACATCACAAATATGAAAATAATATTGTGACTAACTTATACATTTAATTTTTATACAACTCAACTTACTTCCTGCTGGCGAATAGATATCTAGTGTTCTACTAATTGTAGTTAAGTCTCCACTTTGAAAACGTTTGGCTCGCAGCTCAACCGAGTAGTGAGTGAATGGAGTGAGCTCATATGTTGTGCCTCCTCCATTACGACTACTTATGTTGTTTAAAACTATGTCTTGAATTTGATCGCACCATTCATCTTGCACGCACTTTAACACTATTTGGAAATACAGAGGGCCTCGCTGTTTAAGACAATTCTCTGGCCAACGAATTGTAACCGACCTTGCGCTGAGATTAGATGCAGAGATAGTGTTGGGAAGTTCTTCCTCGCTTATATCACCTAAACAACATTTTCAAATTGTTATAAGCAATAAATTACTCTGTCAACATACTAATTATTGTTGTATTACCCTGAATTCCTAACGGTGTCCCTGGTAATATAGTCTCAGCGGCAACTGTTATGTAATAAGTGGAATATGGCTGTAGACCTGATATCGTCACTTTTGATATCATGGAAGGAGATACAGATATTGTTTCGTTTTGCCAAATTGGTTTCTCGTTACAGTTAATTCGTTTTATCAACTGAAAATAATTATTTTTCAAATACTATTATGTGCTATATACTCTAATTTAATATGTTGTTACTTACCTCGTATGTTACAGTATATTTTTGTATAACACCATTCTTTTCTTCTGGTGCTTGCTACGAGAGAACTACCGTTGTGTCAGTTCTTTCCAAAATATTAACCAGATACGGATTAGTTGCGTAAAATACATATTTTTAAATTTGCTACTTTGTTTCCAAATAAATTGGAAAATATCGTATATGATACAATTTTTATGTTATTTGAAGCTTTGTACTTTACACTGTAACGCAACTTTCGTTGTGCTACAATGAATCAACCTTACGCTCCCTGGGGGATGAGCCCGGGCTGGACGGTTGAACCGCGGCTAAACTCAGTGAAGATGGGAGTGAGTCGGAGAAGGGGTGATAAATCACAAATGAATGGGCGCCAGCCGGCCTGAGCCGCGTCCGGTTCAACAAAAGTACTACGGCCGACAAGGTACGGGATACTTCCCAGGACAGGACTACGAGAGGTGCCAACTTCTTCAATAACAAGATGGTAATACGAAAAACTAACGATATATTAGAACACTCACGAGAAAATTACACAGAACACAGTAGTTGAATTTGCAAGACAGCTGGATCATAAATCCACTTAAGACAGAACGCTTCAAAGCGGATACTAGCATAAACGAAGGCGGGGCGCTGCGTTTCGCCGTAGCGACTAGGGCTGCGGAAAAGTCTACACCTAAAATGAACTGGCGTATACCGACGTATGACGTATCATTGGCCAATAATTCGTTTACGCGGCGCGACCGAACGTACTTGACTACAGAATCGCAGACCCTAACAACTATTACGTTGCACAAGCAACACACCTCGTCAGTGACCACAACGTCACTACAAATGACTCTACAAAATACTCTTAACTGGATTTTCACAAAAATTCTGTAACTACTCTTAATTAACTCGCTCAACAATAACTTAAATAACCTCGTGCACAGAAGGCACACAAGCCAAGGTATAACAATACGGTACATAAATCGAAAGTATGACAACATATGACTACAAGAAAAATAATGAATAAATAAAACAAATGATTGTGGCTTAGCTGTATGGCGTCCAGGCGTGAACGGGACAGGTGGCAGCAGTGACACAACTCGGTCTGCCAACCGGATGTCCAGAATCGTCACTTCCCAAGATGGCGGACAAGCACGTGAAATGGGAACGTCACGCAGCGTCACTTCCGCTACACGTGGCTTCTTTTCCAAACTGCTGGGCTTTACTCCCTTGGCAACAATTAACAGGAACTCCTCCAATGCAACGCCAACGAGCTAGTGCGCTCACATCAGCTTCGATGCCAGGAACACGGGCACACAGCATAAACCCACAATGGCACGGACAGCTGACCAGCCACAAAAATACGTAAACACGTACAACGTACAACAAAACGTACATAAAACGAACTGGCTGTCGTCAAACATAAAACGAAAACGAAAATGAACGTAGACGTAAAAAAAAAAAGCCTAAAACAAACGACTGCAATTAGGGCCATGTGCGAGGGAAAGCTATTAACAGGCTAACTTTACTTGACTAAAGGCAGATTCACTAACAAATGAACAGACATCTTTACCTGTGTTCGTGGGCGGCTTTCAAGTGGCAGAAAATATGTGATCTTTCCTACTGGGAACCAAATCCGGAACAACTCCGACGAATAATGCAGTAACCTCAACTGCAATATTCCCTAAATGGTACTATTTCCCAAATCCCCACACGGGTATTTCGCAAACAAAACAGGTTTGCCGAAATATAAATGAAATAGCCCATCTTCCAATATTCAAAACTCACATTTCCGCAACAGACGTCGTTCGAAAAGACAAAACAAAAACTGAGTGCGTTCGAAATCGAACCTGTGAAATTCTGCCAAGAAAAGAGAGCGCTGCGCGAAGACAAAGACAGCCTCCGCCTAAATTCGAATGGTGCCGGTAAAAAGGCGCGCCTAGCCGACAATAATATCGGCAGAGCTACTTCGCGGCAAACGGCCACTAATTGTCTGACAGCTAAACAAACAAAGTGATAACCTACAAAATACAATGAAGCCGAGAGAAACTGAATCTAAGTTTTGCTATAAACTGGAATACTAAAAGAAGGAAATCTAACTGATGCTAAGTATTATCAAAATTGATCGGTCAATAATTAATTGATAATTAAATTTCAGGTGCTGATACACAATAAACAATAAACCGAGTGAAATTCGAAGGAAGGCTCAAAATGAAACGTAACAATTCTCCCCCTACTTGTCCAGGAAATTTTCCCAAAAATTTCCGATAAGAAAACTCTACAGAGGACGCGAATCCCCAAAAAAAATGCAGCTACTAGGTACAAATAAATTTTAAAAAAAATTGACTGAATTTAATTAACTACCAATCGAATAATTCTCGGAATTCTATGTGTCGGGAAGACAGCTTTGTTCGTTCTCCATGTTAGCCTCCAACGTACGAGAACTCAATGACAATCAAATGTAACTAAAACTAAAATTAATTTTCGAAACTAGTTGTAGAATAATTTCCACACCAAAAATTTAATTCCCTAACTAAGAGCCAAATTTCAAAAACAAGCAGGTAAAACAAAAAAATCACAAAAACGAGCCAAACATGAAAACGACAACAACAAAATCGAGCCTCTTCTGCTCGTGCCTCTCAAAATTCTCAGGCCTATTTTTCTCGAGGCCCTCAAAATTCTCAGGCCTATTTTTCTCGAGGCCCCACGTTGGGCGCCAAATTTGTAACGCAACTTTCGTTGTGCTACAATGAATCAACCTTACGCTCCCTGGGGGATGAGCCCGGGCTGGACGGTTGAACCGCGGCTAAACTCAGTGAAGATGGGAGTGAGTCGGAGAAGGGGTGATAAATCACAAATGAATGGGCGCCAGCCGGCCTGAGCCGCGTCCGGTTCAACAAAAGTACTACGGCCGACAAGGTACGGGATACTTCCCAGGACAGGACTACGAGAGGTGCCAACTTCTTCAATAACAAGATGGTAATACGAAAAACTAACGATATATTAGAACACTCACGAGAAAATTACACAGAACACAGTAGTTGAATTTGCAAGACAGCTGGATCATAAATCCACTTAAGACAGAACGCTTCAAAGCGGATACTAGCATAAACGAAGGCGGGGCGCTGCGTTTCGCCGTAGCGACTAGGGCTGCGGAAAAGTCTACACCTAAAATGAACTGGCGTATACCGACGTATGACGTATCATTGGCCAATAATTCGTTTACGCGGCGCGACCGAACGTACTTGACTACAGAATCGCAGACCCTAACAACTATTACGTTGCACAAGCAACACACCTCGTCAGTGACCACAACGTCACTACAAATGACTCTACAAAATACTCTTAACTGGATTTTCACAAAAATTCTGTAACTACTCTTAATTAACTCGCTCAACAATAACTTAAATAACCTCGTGCACAGAAGGCACACAAGCCAAGGTATAACAATACGGTACATAAATCGAAAGTATGACAACATATGACTACAAGAAAAATAATGAATAAATAAAACAAATGATTGTGGCTTAGCTGTATGGCGTCCAGGCGTGAACGGGACAGGTGGCAGCAGTGACACAACTCGGTCTGCCAACCGGATGTCCAGAATCGTCACTTCCCAAGATGGCGGACAAGCACGTGAAATGGGAACGTCACGCAGCGTCACTTCCGCTACACGTGGCTTCTTTTCCAAACTGCTGGGCTTTACTCCCTTGGCAACAATTAACAGGAACTCCTCCAATGCAACGCCAACGAGCTAGTGCGCTCACATCAGCTTCGATGCCAGGAACACGGGCACACAGCATAAACCCACAATGGCACGGACAGCTGACCAGCCACAAAAATACGTAAACACGTACAACGTACAACAAAACGTACATAAAACGAACTGGCTGTCGTCAAACATAAAACGAAAACGAAAATGAACGTAGACGTAAAAAAAAAAAGCCTAAAACAAACGACTGCAATTAGGGCCATGTGCGAGGGAAAGCTATTAACAGGCTAACTTTACTTGACTAAAGGCAGATTCACTAACAAATGAACAGACATCTTTACCTGTGTTCGTGGGCGGCTTTCAAGTGGCAGAAAATATGTGATCTTTCCTACTGGGAACCAAATCCGGAACAACTCCGACGAATAATGCAGTAACCTCAACTGCAATATTCCCTAAATGGTACTATTTCCCAAATCCCCACACGGGTATTTCGCAAACAAAACAGGTTTGCCGAAATATAAATGAAATAGCCCATCTTCCAATATTCAAAACTCACATTTCCGCAACAGACGTCGTTCGAAAAGACAAAACAAAAACTGAGTGCGTTCGAAATCGAACCTGTGAAATTCTGCCAAGAAAAGAGAGCGCTGCGCGAAGACAAAGACAGCCTCCGCCTAAATTCGAATGGTGCCGGTAAAAAGGCGCGCCTAGCCGACAATAATATCGGCAGAGCTACTTCGCGGCAAACGGCCACTAATTGTCTGACAGCTAAACAAACAAAGTGATAACCTACAAAATACAATGAAGCCGAGAGAAACTGAATCTAAGTTTTGCTATAAACTGGAATACTAAAAGAAGGAAATCTAACTGATGCTAAGTATTATCAAAATTGATCGGTCAATAATTAATTGATAATTAAATTTCAGGTGCTGATACACAATAAACAATAAACCGAGTGAAATTCGAAGGAAGGCTCAAAATGAAACGTAACAACACTTACTGGTTTGGCAATAGGGGGGAATATTTTTATCCTCACATCCTTTTTTACACTTTCCTGTACTTATATAACACTGACCGTTTTTACATCGGCCACATTTTTTTTCACAATTGTGTCCATAGTAACCTTTTCTGCATGCTAAAAATATTAAAAACATTTAGCTTTAATATGTAATATTAATACAGGACAGAGATCGCGCCTTCCTGATCATAGGACTTAAATATTTACATGTACAATAATACTTTCGCAATTTCCAGCTTCTCTAATTATTTTAGGCAAAAAAGCTCAAAACAAAGTTGAAAGAGTATAAAATTTAGCATCTAAATTTGCATACAAAATTAATTTTGGATGCTTTATAATATTGAAAATTCCTCAAAAGTAACAATTACCATGAAACTTAAACAAAAAGATGAACAAACATTTTATCTGTAAATTGTTTTAATATTTATAGCCCGGTTGCATAAAGCGGTTTTAACTATGTTGTTAGTTAATAGCATGTTAAATGTTAACAATAGCCATGATAACAGTCGCTCTATTTTACATATTTTTTAATTTCTATGTATTAATATCAGCATCGAAATGCTTATTGTTAGTTAAATAGTAATGGCGAGACAATATTTGTAACAAATAGTTATTAATTAATTGTATCCTAGAAAAATTATAACGTTTAAAAATATTGAACCTGCAAACATTTTTACATTTCCTAGATGCGCTTGTTTTTAATTCTAATACAACTTCTTATTAGATAACAACGTGATTAACTGATAACGTTTTATGTAACTTGACCTTTATCAATCATAATTTTCAAAAGTATTCAGAATCACTAATTATATAATTGGCAGCCATTTTTCTATTAATATTTATTTTAACTTAATAATGGCAGATAAATACTGGCATTTAATATTACGAATCAATAGAATTGTATGCAGAATTCTATGATATTTTAACTCCATTTGAGCTTTTTGCTAGGGAAGTAAAAAATGAGGAAAGTATATAGGTAGTTCATGGATCAAGTAGTAATTTAATTACGTTGTGTGCAACCGCCGGCTCCCCACACATAACCAGCCGCACATGTGCAGGCACCCTTGTTGTTTCCTTCTTGTGTAGACAAACAAATTTTTTGAGCAGCACAGCCATCGTTTGGATTTACAGAGCGGCATGAAACATTGCAGTGTTGACCGACATACCATCCAGCCGAACAAATTGGTGGTTCTATAAAATTTTGAACTGACATATAGGAATAAAAAAAAGCCATCAAATCATGCCATGAAAAACAAAGATAGTTATAATGAGTATGTCTGAGCTTACCAAAATCGGTGACATTTTTCGTTGTCAATTATGATATTACCGAATTAATATCATACATACTTTTTTTTTCTTGGCACGATTTGATGCCATTTTATCTGAATCATCTGATATATAAGATGGTGCTTGCATTTTTTAATCATGTTAAAATAAATTTAGTAAATACATTATATAGAAAGTTCAGATACTTGCCATTTTCTGTTACTTGATTGTTTGGATTAAATTGCCAGTTTGGGAAGTTTAATGACTGACACAATAGGTTGCTTGAAGAATTTGTACTACTCACTCTGTATTCTAAAGAAAACATATATAAATTGGTATTTTAGACTGATCCGATATATTTACCGTTATTGGAACATTTACGAAAATCATCAATTGCCCAAAATGTATTTTCATCGCTCCCATCTGTGGTGCTTGACATGGCATACAACTGATGCATTTGAGTGAATGATGTAGAAACCCCGCCTTGCAATCTCACATTTCTCCACGTCATGAACCGCCCATTAGAATCTCCCTGCGTTATAATGTCATTATAAATCATTATTAGATTTTTAGAACAATATCCTACCTCTATGGATGTTTGCATTTCTACTACACCATCTTCTATTTCTAGTCTAATATCCATCTTACATTTCGAACACAATGTTACGTATAGAGATATACATATAGACGATGATCTTTCAAACCTAAGAGCTGGTCCAAGTTTAATAACATTTTTTCTGGATAGTATATATGCATACTGATCTGTAACATATGCAACAATTGAATTCTGTTATGGAACTATATTTATAGTAGGAATCATTTGTATTTTCTCATTGTTGCTTACATTCATGTACTTTCCAATCTGCTACGGCGTTGTATGATCTGACGTACATTGAAGAAAGTGACAACGGAGCATCGTCCGTGTAGTCCAGCAAGGGTCTAGCGCCTGTGTGCAAGTCCCACAGCCACAGACGAACACGATTGCCATTCTCTCTAGACAACATGAAGTGGGTCCACTTCGATTCGTCTAACAGTTTTTCACGTTCCTGTAACAAGCACAATAAGATAATTAATATATAAGTGATTGATTTATGTAGGTTAACACGCTTACGGTGATATTAGCTCTAAACATTTTACAGTCATCTTCAGTTGTCCACTGATCTGGAACTCCATTGATACATTTTCGAATAGTTGTGAAGTCATGATTTATAAATCCGTCTATAATTATATAGTAACATGCACCATTTCTGGGATTTTTTCTACCAGTACATAATAAAATATGTGCATCTTGTGTAGATCGAACAGAAATACCAGTGAAAAAATTTTCTTGTGCAATATTATACCTTCTGTCGTATGTAGGTAGTATACGCTTTCGTTCTTCACGGCCAATTGTGCGATAAACGCTAAAATCTAGAAGATATAATAATTGATTGTAATTGGATATTTAACAGTGTTATGAAATTTTCTTTTCCCCTGTTTACTTTACAGCAAAATTTTGAAACAACCAGGGTATTATATACGGGATTTGGTTTCTCGTTACAGTTAATTCGATTTTTCAACTGAAAATAATTATTTTTCAAATACTATTATGTGCTATATACTCTAATTTAATATGTTGTTACTTACCTCGTATGTTACAGTATATTTCTGTATAACACCATTCTTTTCTTCTGGTTCTTGCCACGAGAGAACTACCGTTGTGTCAGTTCTTTCCAAAATACTAACGTATTTAATGACACCAGGAGCTACAATTTCACTAAATTAACAATACAGTTATATTTATTTTTTGTTATAAACAAAATTACCGTCTTGTTTTGTTTGAAATTTCGTATTGTTTATGTAACTTACAGATAGATACAGAACTTCCATATTTATAATAAGGCATACAAATTTCATTTATTTAAAAACAAATTGACAGCCGGGCTTTATTCTAATACTATCAAATGTTTTATTTCAAAGATGTTCCTATTTTTTTTTGTAATTCACTGATATCTGAGGTAAAAATTAAAAGTATCAATGAGTTTAAAGAAATATATTGTTTAAAATAAAGTAATACCATACCAAGAAACTATAATATTTTTGTAATTTGAATTGCTTCCAATTAAATTTTGCACTGAAATGAGCTAATAATCATTCATTTCTAATTTAATTATTATCGCACTGTAATAACATAATATTTGGTATCTTGTTGTAAAATTGATATTTTAAAGTAACGCTGCTCAAATAAGAAAAAATTAAAATCTCTGGAATATAGCTATAGTATATTACACATCTAGAAAAAGAAATGCATAATGAAAAACACATTTTACTTACCCTGACACACACATGGCAATTTTAATTAATGTGTGATACATAATGAAAGAAATGATTTCATGTTTTATCATCTTCCGGTTTAATGTTAAGCTTAGTGATAAAGTTTAAGATAATATATTTTAAATGCCACAAGATTCTAAAATTAGTTTTATTTTTTCTCTGTACTTGAACGAGGAAAGAAAACAAAATAATTTCAGTATTTATTGTGAAAATATTTATTATTAAATAAACACAAGTCATAATTAATAACATAGCTGATGTATTAATAAAAAAAAGAAAATAAATGTATAAATACTCGATTTGCTCACAACTGGGTGTGGCGCTCTCGCACCAAATCTAATGCAATAAACAAAAATAAACAAATGGTGACAGATAGTTTTGTTACTTATATTTTTAATTGTTTGCAATCCTGATGATTTAATTACTTACAAATAATTTATTATTATTATTAAGTATTTGTTTATTGCATAGTCTACTTCAATATTGCAACAATAAGCATCATTGTTCGATTGGTAGAATTAAAAGAAAAAAATCTGATGTGGACACCACCTGACTTCCTTGTACGCGTATTAAACTATACATATTTTTTTAATTACACATATTTGACATTAAATTTTTTGTTCTAATTCATAGCAAACTAAATTACAAAAAAACAAAAAATATATAATTTATTACATATCTCGCTTATACAAAAGGCTAATTTAATAATTCTTAATGTGCTAGACGAAGAATTTAGTTCTATAAAACTTTTATTTGCAGCATTTATTTCTAAACAGATAACTTTATTACAAATTTTGTTAAAAGATTTAAACATTGTCCTGAAGTACATAATCCTGAAAGAAAATTGGGGAAAATTTAGTTCTTCAAAATATAAGCACTTTCAAGCAAAATTTGAGAAATCGATTGAGATCAAAATCAATTCAATATTATCAACTGTTGTAGATATAAGAGTGAAAAATTGAAAAAAAATATTGTAGAGAAAAGTTGTTTCTTTTATATATTTCTAGATTTTTTATTTTTCATTTTACATTTTCCACCTCCCGTTATTTCATCTAGAGTTTAAGTACAGTGAACTAAAGAAATTAAGATTAACATTATTTATTGAATATTAAATACAAAAACATAAATAATTATAAAATATATAAACTACTCTCACTAACTCTGAACAAATAAAATATATAGATAATATTCGCTTATTGCTTGAACTGTTAATTACTTATACTGCTTATTAACAACTGGCTGAAAATTCGAGTACGTTTCAAACATACTTAAATATATCACGGCAGATCTGTACAGAAACTCAAACTGCATCTGAAAAACAAAACAGAAGAAATGACACCATCCAAAATAAAACACAATATGAGTTGGAATCTGTACCTTATTCGACACAAACTGTTTCCGGTTCCTTCGCACTACTCTCACGGCTAAACATGGGTCACATTGCTGTTCCAGTTTAATTTTTTCAATTACGAAAGACATTGCTACAAACAGTCCACTTGCTGTTGCACCATCGCTAAAATCAATCAATAACAAATTAATACATTAACAATAAAACAGTACAACTTGAAACTATATTCTATTTCAGATTCTAAAGCAGCGAACAATCCCTTTCTAAGGATTTTGATTTGATATCACTCACTTGTTCCAGACATTCCCACCCTTTTATCTTTTTAAATTTATTGTTAAAAGAATGGGTGTGGGTGAGTCGAGATGATTATTTGCAACTCAATAATGTTAATTAAAAAATTCAAAATTTATTACAAATTTCACTTCGAAATGATGGTCATTATAAATATGAATGTGTAATCAAATAAACATTTTCAGAAAAAATAATAAATTGTTTATTTACCGGTGGCATTTTATAATCATGTTTTGAGTTGTTTATAACAGCTGCGAAAGTAGCTGACAGCCCAGTAATAAATTTTTGTCTAGCTATATATAAAAAAATTGAATTTCGCAGACTGAATTGACACAATAGTAGTTCTAAGTGACAAGAATTAATTATGATTTTTATTTATAAATGAACAACAAATAAAATAGTGTAGAATACTCGCAAGATAACTGTTTTAGCTCCGTCAAGGAGATAACAGGTTCGCTTAATCAGCTCGACAATCAACTCCACCTTCCAGTAAAGTAAGTTTTACCATGCTAGTAATATAATATACTATTAACAGACTGTTAAACATTGACAGCTAAATAGAATGGCAAACAAAAACAAACTGATGAGGCTAAAAAAGACCTTTTCAACCAAGGTGAGCACAATATTTATTAGGCTGCTATCATAAAAAGTTACACATTTTTATTTTAAAATTATTTTTTTTATCATAACGTGCACTAAAATGACCCCTTATTAATGCGTGTTTTTTGGAACGAAAATAATATTTTTCAGGTGGTTTCATTGTCGCCCCGTTTTTGGCCGGTAAAAGTTTTATAGCCCTAAAACTAGGCCGTAATGATAATTACGTCGTAAAACAAGACACGCATTAAAAAGGGGTCATTTCAGTTCACTTGTGACAAAAAATCCTGAACATTCCTACACCGGAACGTCTATTTAAACTCGTGCACGTTCTGGTCTAGGAACATATAGTTATTTGTGTATTAAGAGCTTAAAGTGATTCTTTGTTCGTGATGCACACATAATTTTTTCTACGATTGCATCTTAAAATTATTTAAAAACGTATACGTACTGAAAATAAATTCATTTTGGCAACTGTCAATATGACAAGTTTCTGTTTTTTTTTGTATCCCTGGTAACTATTGAAATAAGCGCGCATTTAATATCTTTTTCGCGCGTTGCCATTGGAAACGCGCGCATTTAACGTCTTTTTCGCGCGTTGATATTTTTCGATTTTTCCACAGAAAACGTCAACTTGATGATGACAAATGAGAGCGTAATTGTCAACTTTTCATAGCAATCGTAGAAAAATGTACTATTTTGTTTAGTTGAATCATGTTAGGTGTATTTTATTGTCACTTGGACAATAATTAACAAGGCAAGTTTATTATGAAAATATTTTAAAACGTAAAAGTGTAATTAAAATAAAGTAATCTTTAGAGATGGGCGAATATCATCCGCGAATAGTCGAATGCCGCGAATAGTGACATTATTCGATATTCGCGATTTTCGAATATTAACGTCAGTATAGCGAACATTCAAATACCTCGAATATCGCGCCATATGATGACCTCAATTTTTGACTATGTTTTTCTTTATCATTTATACATAAACTTAAAGCTATTACAATACTTTGAAGTTATTAATAACAAAGATATTTTGTTTCAAAACCATGAAGACGTACTATATTTCAAATTTGTTTTTCGCCAATATCAGCCAATACGTTTCACCTTAAATTTGAAGTTTTCGTCTTTTTCTTTTTTGTTTGTACTTTTTATTTTAATTTTATTTTATCTTAACAATTTCATTCAAATAATGAAAAGGACATAATTAAATAATTATTAATAATAAATAAATTAACTTTTAGGAGCATTCGAATATTCGAGTACCTCGAATATTCAAAATCTGATTAATATTCGTATTCGATATTCGAATTCGAGAAATTTGATATTCGCCCATCTCTAGTAATCTTTGATAAAGTCAGAAAAAAGAAATAATTAATTATGTACCAGCCGCCTAAACAATGTTAGAAAAGAATGTAAAAAACTTACTAGCATGTGACAACCATTGGGTAGTTTCCATGAGATAAGTTTTCTGTTTCTTCCCACAGCATCACTAAATTTTCTTCACTTCTAGGTAATTTGATTTCATGATTCCAGTTCTTGAACTGTACAACTTGAATCATTGACGAATCTTTAGATGATTTATCGTCGAGAATAATGCTGTGAATGTCATAATAATCGTATGATTGTAGTTTGTGATGTTTGAGATTTATATTTGGTATCGGTTTCATTTCTTCGTTTTCCGATGGCCAGAAAACACAACTTGTCTAAAAATATAGAAACATTTTAATGAAAATTGTTGTTGATGAATAATAAGATGATTAAATTACCTTATCACCTGGTGGAATGTCATTTAAAGTGACGATGATTTTCACAGATTTTTCTGCTATCATTCTCCAGAAATCCTTAACTGTATTTGGCATTGGAGTCTGTGTTACTATAAACTGTTCTTTAAACCTGAAGCCATCGACAGGAACGGCATTAATATAATCTGAATTCTCATCATCAACCGGATACCGTGAAATATAAATTTGATTTTCCGCTAAATATCAAACATAGTTCATTAAAATAATTCAAGAGAAAAACTAGTTTTCTTACTAGGCACAATGTCGTTGACGCGGTTTTTGGATTCATTCGCAGGATTTGGTTCTTTAGTAGAAGCAAAGTTGAGGGCTTTATCTTGCCATGAACTTTGCTGCAGGTAGTTCAGTTGGATCTGAAGACCGCCTTCTTCAATCAGTTTCCTAATGGCGTTTGATAGATCTGCGTTGCAAGGAATGTTTGTATCTGGAGCTAGCAAACATTCTAGAAGAACCATATGGACGAGTTTGTATTGGTCCTAAAAAATACATGAAACTTAAATTCAATTACAGTAGTGTCCAAATCACTCAGGCACAATCGTATTATTGAAATATAAGCTGAAGTCAGCAAGCGGGAGTATTATTATTAATATTCATTCACAGATTAAAAATCTGTAATAGTTAAATTTCAAGCTCTACGTATAAAAAATTAAATGTTAATTTTTTATTCTACATTTATAATGTGACGTTTCAGCCAATGGTTGTGGCCATTATCAAGCAATTACATTGTAAATTACAGGGTCCGAGCAGGCTAGCTGAGGGTCGGCGAAGCCGACCTGATTGCTGGGATTTAAACTAATACTTTTTATTAAAATTTAAAGTTAAAGACTATTTAAATTTTAATAAGAGCGTAAAATAAAATAAATAAATAAATATATCATCACGCCTTTTACCCATTACTGGGTGTGGCACGCTGCCTAAGCAGATCTCGGTAAGTGATATATTTTGTCGCGTAAAGTGCGGTTACCAGCCGTCAAATCACGGCCCTCAAAGATATTAGTGGAGAGGGAGCCACAGGGGTAGATTTTTAAATATTATTGTAATTTAAAATGTAATTGTTTGATAATGGCACAATCATTGACCGAAACCTAAAGAGTGACATTCCAACTACGTATTTAGTTTTTTAATCTCTAATAGTTCAATTCTCAAGAAAGTATAAATAAAAACATAATCTTGTTACCATTTTGGTTTCGGAAAGTGATTTAGATTAACTGTTTAATATCGGAATAGAATAATTTGTAAATTAGATAATGTTTAAAAAGAGAATTTACATGAATCAAACTTATGGGGTAGGTGGCTCAGTGGTATTGAGTCGGCCTGTGGATCTTGAGAACCTTGGTTCAATCCCCAAATTAAATCTACCTCTGTGATTCCCCCTCTACTAACATCTTTAGCGGCCGTAATTTGACGGCTGGTGACTGCACTTTACGCGAAGAAATATATCATTTACCGAGATCTACTACAGCAAAGTGCTGCATCCAGTAATAAGTAAAAGGCGTGATGATATATTTATTTTATTTATTTAAACTTATGGTTGTAAACAGACACAAAACTGTAATTTAAATTAAATTCTTGTGGTGCTCCGTGACAAATAAATAACTAAAATAATTCCGCGGTATTAGACTGAAATGTGGAAATGATAATAATAATTTTATTTTTTCTGGAGACACATTACAAATATGTATAGAAAACGTCAAAAAATATATAATGTAGACATGAGAAGTCATTGTTACATATAAACTTTCAATTTGAAATATACAAACAATATACAGAACAATATTGCAGTCAGAGATCCCGACAGAGACAAAGGTATAGGAAAAATTATGTTTTTAGATCACAATACTCTTGTAAATTATAAAATGAGTTTTCTACCAAAAATATCTTTAGTTTTTTAAGAAATAATTCTCATTTTGAATCCCATAATTTCAGTGTTATAAAATTAGTAAAATAAAACTCACAATATTGTCCACCATATTGGCACGTTGTTCCCGAATTTCATGTAGGTATCTCAGGGCGTCTATGGCTTTTTCTCTGGCAGCCATTCGCAAACAAATATCAGATAGAATTATAGTTCCTGTTCGACCTACCCCAGCACTGAAAACAGTCAAAATTAATTAAGAAAACTAGTTCATAGTTTTAAACCTTTTTTTTAACTGCGGCTTGATAAGTCCGGATCCTGCACTATAATTGGGATTAAATTCTTGCTGTACGCAATAGCATATATAATAACTATTTTTCTACTTCCATTATACTTATGTGAGTTAGGTAATGAACTGCATTATTTAACTAGTGAAATAATGAGGTAACATAGCAACAGATATCTTGGTAGACGAATTCTGATTTGTTATTCTTTTATTTTTTGAATTTATAACTGTCATTAATATGCCAAAATTTCATAATTTCAAAAACGCTCTTTCGTATTTATTAGAACGGAAGTAGAAAAAATATTGTATGAAACTAGTAAAGAAATAGGTTATTACCTTACTTATGTGTTTAAATGCGTAAAGTAATGACCTTCATTTTCTTACTAGTTTCATAAATAGATATTATGTAACAAGTTCGATTATGTATGAGCAACACGGGTTTCTCCGGACGGCCACCCATCCAAATACCCGCGCGCAACGTTAATTAATGCCGCTCCAGAGTACAAACGAAAACGTTCAAAAACGCTATCAACTTATCTGCTCTTCTAACAGGCCAAATTTATTCAAATTTTATGTAAATAAAAATATTAACATTTGTCAGTCAGTTTTTTGATAAAGTTTATAATAAATAAAATACAGTCATTTTTGTGTTTGGACATTATCAAACTTTTCACAGAATACAGAGCATTTCAATATACAATTTATATATGAAATGATAGATTATGAAAAATTAAAACTTTTGTCAGTCAAATTTGTTTTAAAATGTCCCGTTGAAGAGAAAACTGTATATTTGTTTTTGATTTTTACATCAAATTTTCATGTTGTAATTCCCAACTATGCAACCAAACTAACATCTTGTGCTCTCGCAGCGTATTAATTTATTGCGGGGTAACCATAAACTTTTACCACTACAGTCACAGAATATTTTTTGTCAAATATAGTCTGAAGACTGACGAACTATCTGTGGATTCCACTATGCATATTTGTGAAAACGTCTCCTGTAACTACTAAGTGTCAACCATGGTGTGTGTAAGTGTTAGTTCAGAAGTACGCACGCAAAAGCTTCGTTGAGATCACATATTGAACCGCAATTTGACGGCTGGTAACTGCAGTTCACAAGCATAAATATATTACTTACTGAGATGTACTGCAAGTATGATATATTAATTTTTTTATGAATTTTTGGTTGAACCGGTTCAAAATTCGAATATTTTAAAATTATGTTCAAACCGCATTTCAATATCTCTTTTAGTTTTTGAGTTATACAGATTTTTGACTTTTTTTAAAACTCAACTTTGAGAGCTCATATCTCGAAAACTAAAAGAGATACTGAAATGCGGTTTGAACGAGTATATTTCTCTTGCGCTACTTAACTTATACCAAAATTTAACTATTTTTGAAAATTTTTTAACTCTTTTCAAAATTTTCTTTTCTCAATATTTCTAAAAGTTGAAGAGATAATGAAAATCTAAAAACACCAGTGAATTCCTCGCGTGAAAATACATAGGTATGCAAAATTCGCACGGATACATTTTTTATTACAAAAAATCAAAAAATATAATTTTTTTAGAAATTTCGTAAGGGCCCCTTGGCGTTTTATGGATTTAGGCCATTTTTGTAATAAAAACTGTATCCGTGCGACTTTTGATGTAAAAATTTGCATATCTATATATTTTCACGCGAGGAATTCAATGGTGTCTTCAGATTTTTTTAATTTTTTTTCATTATTTCTTCAACTTTTGGAAATAATAAGAAAAAAAATTTTTTTCTTAAAGTTGCAAAATATTAAAAAATGGTAAAATTTCGGTATAAGTTAAGTAGCGCACGAGAAATACACTCGTTCAAACAGCATTTCAATATCTTTTTTAGTTTTCGAGATATGGGCTCTCAAGTTGAGTTTTAAAAAAAGTGAAAAATCAATATAACTCAAAAACTAAAAGAGATATTGAAATGCGGTTTAAACGAGTGTATTTTTCGTGCTCTGAATTATATAGAAACATAATTTTAAAAATTTCGATTTTTTAACCGGTTCAACCAAAAATGTACAAAAAATAAATATATCATGCCTTTGAACCATTACTGGCAGTGGCACTCTACTGTAGTAAGTAATATATTTACGCTTGTGAACTGCAGTTACCAGCCGTCAAATCGCGGTTCAATATGTCATCTCAACGAATCTCAAGTTGCTGGGTTTAGCGGGAGCATAACATTTAGGGGCAAAATACGAAAATTTTATTCACTCCGGAGCGGCCTTAACACGCGTTATCACATAAATCAATGTCAACGAATTAAGCCATTTACGTGGATGTTTCCAGAGGAACTTTAAATCTTAGATTGATCATTGCAATTTTGCTCTTTCCACATAACTATCGTCAGGATAAACAAAATATATTACATTGTAATCTTAGTACAAACTAAATACATTTTTTAGTTTAGGCTGTTGATAGTTATCGAGAGTTTTATCCAAAATTATAAAGAGTCGTTTTTAAGTAAATATAAGCAGATGAATGTGCAGCACCTGCAGTGGACAACAACTGGTCCAATACTTTGTGGAATTGTGAGCATCTTTTTCAAAAATGGCACTAGAGATTGCGGATAGAGTGGAACTCCATGATCCGGCCAGGACGTGAAATGTAGTTGAGTTACCTTAAAGTATTTATTAAATAAAAGATGTTAATTAATAATTAAAATGCTTTTTACTTTTCGTTTTTCTCCCTTGCAAGTCAGTTCAAAAGTCCTGTACTCGTAATCAGCATAAACTTCAGATTTTTCAAAATACACATCCACAAAACCATACTCACGAGATGATTCAATTTCAGGCCAATATTTTTCACATTTTTTCTAGAAGAAATTAAAAAACTTGTACCAATTTTACTTTGTCTCAACACACAAAAGATTTACTTTTCCTGCTTCCACAACATTTGCAAGCATAACGATGTATATTGTTTTCTCTTGCCAGATCATTCTCCAAAAATCGTTGACCGTTGCTAATTTGGGGCCCTGCGTTGCTATGTACGCTTTATCTTGTCTATATCCCTACAAATATAACATTTATTATTATGAGAAATGTTTTAAAATAGTACATTCTTACATGGATGTAACTAGCATTTATGTAATCAGAGTATTGGTCATTGTTGATTTTTTCCAATTTCACCCGATTTGCATCATCTACAAATATGTAATTATCAAGAAAATATCTTAATTATAATTATAAATATGTATCTTACAAGCAATTAGATTACTATAGCGATTCTTAAATTTATTTGGCTTCAACATTCCATAATCCCAAGGTTTAGTTTGTCCACGAGGAAATAGCTAAAACAATATTCATTTGAAACAAGTTGAACAATCATTAATAGTAATTCCTTACTGCATGTTGCTCGTCCAAATCTCCATTTTCCAGAGCTTCTTTCAGATAGTTTTCCAGGTTTTCCACTAGAACTATACGGGAATGGAAGAAAGTTGTTCCTGTTGTATTTACCTCTGCTGTGGCAATTGGTTCCTGAAATCATTGTAATATTACATATTGTTTCTAGTAAAATATTTACAAATTGTTCATAATATTTTCAGTGATTATTCTTACAATTACTCTAATAATCATTAGTAAAAATAGACCTTATTTATTCAGGAGATGAGCTGATGAAAGTTATTTACAATAATTTAGAAACATTGCTTCAAACAATTAAGCTAAACATTTTTTTACTAATATACACCATGTCTGTCTGTCTCTGAAGATCACAGTATTTTAATCTTCTCAAGTTTAAATAGGTTTCCTCAAAAAGTACCCCGTAGGTACGTAGGTGGCTCAGTTATGATTCTCACAACCGACAAACAGTTTTCAGCATATTAAAATTACCCTTTTGGCCTCTTCTGTCCACTATCATCTTAGATAAGTGTTTGAACGGCTAGTAACTGCACTTTATAAATATATCATCTACCGAGATTTGCTACGGCAGAGTGCAGAGTGTCCAGTAATGGGCAAAATCGTTGAATCGTTTCTCACAAGTAATTTAAAACGTGACTTACTGGTGGTTTGGAGCTCGGTCCAGGCTTGGGCGCAGTTGCAGGTTTCTTCGGTTTGATCTGTGCAGGTTCGTTCGATGCCTCTGTTAAAGGGATAACGTCAGGATCATGTTGATCTTCTGAAATTCGTTAAGCGCAAATTGTTTCCGAAATATTTGATATTATTTTCTAAATCAGCCAATTTTTATTTCGAATAATTTTAATACTATAAATATTACGTCTTTCCCAAAATAATCACTTTAATGATAATGATATTGATAATCAAAAACAAAAATGAGGTACTAAAACTACAAAGAATACCTTCAGTTAAATTTGTCTGTGGTTGATAAAACAAATATAAGTTAAGTTGAAGATACATGATTGAGGAATAAATGGATGGATTCCGTAAACAGTGGCGAATTTAAGGTGAAGGCTAATTTTACACTATATGAAAATCTATAAATATATGAAAATATACAGAAACCATCTTGTTGACATACTTAGTTTAGCGATCTTTTTCTACATTAAGATTGTTGAAATAATGATAGTATTTATGTACGTCGAAAAAAAAAGTCCGGTGACTGAAACTAAAAGTCGAAACAGACATGCAACTGCATAATGTTCATTAAAAAACTTTAAAATTCATTACAAACTTAATTTCGAAATGATTGTTATTATTATGGGGTAGGTAGCTCAGTGGTATCGAGTCGGCATGTGGATCTTGAGAAACTTGGTTCGATCCCCACAGCCGACAAACAATTTTCACCAAATTAAATCTACCCCTGTAGCTCCCCTCCCCTAACATCGTGATTTGACGGCTGGTAACCGCACTTCACGCGAAGAAATATATCACTTACTAAGTTCTGCTTCGGCAGAGTGCCACACCCAGTAATGGGTAAAAGGCGTGATGATATATTTATTTATTTATGTTATTATAAATATGAAAATGTAACGAAGCAGAGGAAAGGTTGTCGGAATTAATTTTAATGTATATTCATGAAGATTTAAATCTAGTCTTCGTGGATTGTACAAATAATTTTGCATTATTCAATCCCTGAAACGAGATATTTAGATGTAGATGCGTGTAGCTTTTATTTCTAACAGCAAATTAATCTCTCCGTCTTCAATTAAAATATCTTAACGAATGTTAGACGAGATAGAAATCTTTGAATAAATGTTTCAAGGGTTCGTGCTGCCCTATTTAATTAAACATAGCTTGACGTTATGTATGTATAAAATGTTTTAAATCTCGATATTGATAAATAAAAATAGCACATACCAGATCGAACACCTCTGAGTCCAGGAATCATCATCATTATTGATGCACGTCTTGTTTCTTTCTTGAAGACATATCTGCACAAACATAAGATTGTTACTATAACAACTTACTTCAATATTTAAACGGTATTTACCTATAAACAAAATAACCAACAACTGGTAAAAGAAGAAGTAAGAGTAAAGCGTACAACGCTGCTGGAGCCGGAAATATAGTATCTGCAGTCCAGACGATTTTATAATAAACATTAAAGCTCTTTTGATTCCTGTATTGGTTTATTATTATAACAGTAACATTATATTCGCTGGATGGTTCTAATTCTCTATTGTATATATCTTCTTGTAAATTTTTAGAATAACTTATAGTCTCATCACCCAACACAAGAGTAGCTTCATTCAACTAAAGAAAAAAAAAACAGTTACGAGGTAAATTTCTTATTTATGTTTGTTATGGGCAGAATACAAAATTCGGGCAATTTATACAGGACAAAATAGTATGTTATGCATCAAGGGAGGGAAACAAGCGATTACGCCAACTTCACACAAGGGATAATCGCGCCCTCCCGTGAAGCATATTATACTTTTCGTAACAAGTGCACAAAAATTACTGTCTTATCGGGACAAATGTCAAATATGGGTTGCGTAACTATTTACCATGAAAAGCCGCAAACAGCTAATAATCGTAGTATCTAGGGAGAGAAACATGCTACCTAGGTATAGAAACATAATGTTTCTCTCCCTAAGGGAGAAAAGCAGTGTTTCTCTCTCTAAAATTAGGGAATAAGAACGTGTTTCTTGTGCATGTGTTACGAAAATTATATTATTTATCAGTTACATTAGAAAGCAGTTTGCTGTATTTGCAAGCTGTTATATTCGATTTCAGCTCAAATTATTCTGAGTTTAATACATTTGTTTAAATTTTGAACGTGTTCTTGGTGCGGATTGCTTCGTTCTCGTTTAAACAAATAAACCCTATGCTTGTATAGAACGCTCCATACATGCAAGCCTTTATATTTGTTTTTAGCAACATTTACATGATTAATTACTGAATTTATGATTTATGCAATTTTAATACTTACTTCATTCTCTATTGCAATCCAAGAGTTTATAGAATTGGCATACTTTCGAATCTCATGAGCCAAACTAAACTCTTCCTGTGCTTGTCTTTTAGAAATACTGCTACCTATTTTGCTTACAACCACATATAGGAAACTGGAATCAAATAATACCTAATAAATGAGCTAATATAAACCTCTATTTTATCTAGCCTTTGTCCCTTTCATTTTTCATAATTCCTCTCCCAAATTTATTTTATACAACCATCATTTAATTATAAATATTGTACCTTTTTACAATTTTTGCCAATAAAAAAGAAAAAAGAGAAAAACTATAAATATCGAAACGTTTTAGTTAAGTAAAGCTGGATTTATAATAAAGTAACGTAAAAGATGACTCGAACGGTATCGGCAACGTAAAAAGCTGAGCGTGTACTAGACTCAGTAAAGTTTTACTATATTATAATAAGTAAACAGCAAAAGATAACGAACTGTTATCTTCATAAAATACTCTACTTCAAAAAGTTCAAACAAGATATGTTAAAGTTAAACGAGAGATTCCGAACTTCTATCATATCATTTGATTGGTTGATGGTACAATGCGTTTAATATAAACTACCAAGTTTGCTTGCGTTACTTGTTATTTTATTCCAACTACCTTATTTCTTGAACGTTACTTCAGTATAAATCCATCTTGTATTAACTTTAAAAATATATATCATTTTGCATTGCATTAGAAAGTTGTAAATTGGTCTACCTAGTTTGGCTCTTCGTATTATTCTTAGCACCCGGTATCTTAATTGTAATATTGGTGTTCGTTGTCTTTTCCTCGTCGACGACAACATCTCCAGTGAGCTCCGGGGTCTCTGGCGGTGTGTCTATGTACAGAGTTTCGTTCTCTCCGTAAAACGAGTTCACTCCACAAACTGTAACTATATACGAGGAGGAATATTGGTACGTTTTGTTAATCTGAAAACAATAGCTCCGATTTAAAACAATTGTAGTTTTGTTTATTGTTAATTCTACCAACTTTATAACTGTAAGTCTTCATGTCTTCTGACACAATATGTTCGTAACTGTAGAATGGTTTGCCATCTTGATTCTTAAGTTCTGTTTCGTTTTGTATTAAAGTGATAATAAATTTCTTCAATCGTCCATTTGTAATATTTGGATGGTTCCAGGATAACTTTATTTCATTATGTTCCCATTCTCGCGTTAAATTTAAAGGTGC
This sequence comes from Pterostichus niger, assembly GCA_947425015.1. Classification (NCBI taxonomy): domain Eukaryota; kingdom Metazoa; phylum Arthropoda; class Insecta; order Coleoptera; family Carabidae; genus Pterostichus; species Pterostichus niger. Next base: position 37,187,518 of record OX380336.1, on the reverse strand, counting down.
ACTTGATTCTTTAAATAAATAATATATTAGTTTAAATATGCATTATTCTGTTTTTGTATATTATATGACACATACTGTCTTCGGTAGTATTCACTTTAAGTATAGTATCAGGACTCCACAACTTTATATCTCTATTTTTAGCTAGAATCTAAAAACATAATGTAATCATATATTATATTAATGTTTATATTTCAATATTTTATTAACTATTGAGGCACATAGCGAACTTACAGTTATTGTGTACTGATAGTTTGTATAAAGGTCTGTAATTTTGTAACAGTTGAAATGTTCGTTCCATAAATCACACGGTGCGAGTTGTATACTTGTAATTTCTATTGTTTTACAACCCGAATTAGTGCGGTAACAGTATTTAATAGCATACTTCTCCAGGTGGCCATGAGGAGGATATGGATCTAGCCATCGTAGAGAGATTGAAACTGAATCTCTGGAATAATCGGTAGCAATTCTAACAGCAGGAGGATCTGTAGCAACACATTTCAAAATTTAAATGTTGTTACATCACAAATATGAAAATAATATTGCGACTAACTTATACAATTAATTATTATACTTATATTACTCAACTTACTTCCTAATGGCGAATAGATTTCTAGTGTTCTACTAATTGTAGTTAAGTCTCCACTTTGAGAACGTTTGGCTCGCAGCTCAACCGAGTAGTGAGTGAATGGAGTGAGATCATATGTTGTGCCTCCTCCAGTAAGACTACTTATGTTGTTTAAAACTATGTCTTGAATTTGATCGCACCATTCATCTTGCACGCACATTAACACTATTTGGAAATACAGAGGGCCTCGCTGTTTAAGACAATTCTCTGACCAACGAATTGTAACCGACCTTGCGCTGAGATTAGATGCAGAGATAGTGTCGGGAAGTTCTTCCTCACTGATATCATCTAAACAACATTTATTTTTAAAATGTTATAAGCAATAAATTACTCTAACTATTCACATACTAATTATTGTTGTATTGCCCTGAATTCCTAACGGTGTCCCTGGTAATATGGTCTCAGCGGCAACTGTTATATAATAAGTGGAATATGGCTGCAGACCTGATAACGTCACTTTAGATATCATGGAAGGAGATACAGATATTGTTTCGTTTTGCCAAATTGGTTTCTCGTCACAGTTAATTCGATTTTTCAACTAAACATAATTATTTTTCAAATACTATTATGTGCTATATACTCTAATTTAATATGTTGTTACTTACCTCGTATGTTACAGTATATTTTTGTATAACACCATTCTTTTCTGCTGGTTCTTGCCACGAGAGAACTACCGTTGTGTCACTTCTTTCCAAAATACTAACAAATTTAATGACACCAGGAGCTACAATTTCACTAAATTAACAATACAGTTTTATTTATTTTTTGTTATAAACAAAATTACCGTCTTGTTTTGTTTGAAATTTCGTATTGTTTATGTAACTTGGATATATGATACTAGTTACTCGTACAGTGTACTCTGTATACGGTGTTAAACTGGATAAGAACATATTCTGCCAAGCTATTTGCGGCGATCTTATTTGATTAAAATTCTGTCGTAATTCTATTTGATAACTTTCCACTGAACAATCATCATCGGTTTTAGTCTAAAATATACAGTTAAATTATTGACATTTATTTGTCCATTTATTTTATTTATTTACCTCAAAATGAATAGATGCAGTTTTGGATGTTTCGGTTATATGTATTTCCCTGTCAACTGAGATAATTATATTTTTTATTGGACAAAAATTTGAAGATAAAAAATAAGAACATAAATCATACCTTTACATGTCGTGGTAGCTTCAACGGTTGGAACGTCGTTATATCTGTACGCATCTCCTGTTTTGGTATAAACTATAGCTCTAATATGATATGTAGTTTGTTTTTCTAAACCTGTGACAGATATCTCTTGTCTAAGATTGAAATCTATTGAATCGCCACAATTACGCCAGGTATCATAACTATTTGCTTTCTAAAAGATATATTATAATGTTTAAACTGAATAGAATTATTTTTTTTGTAAATATCTGTTGCGTACCATGCATTCCAACTGAATTGATTGTGCAATGTCTTCCTCGCCGTTTATATTAAGATCGTTGAATTTGACAATTATTTTTCTATAAAATACACTATCGACAACAGGTGGGGAAACCAGATAGGGATAAGCTGCGGAAAATACATATTTCAAAATTTGCTATTGTTTACTTGTTTCCATATAAATTGGAAAGTATTGTATATATGTAATTTGAAATAGTAATTTACACTTACTGTTGCGGCAATAGGGGGGGATGTATGTATTTTCACAACCTTGAACACACTCTCCTGTATTGATATAACACACGTTAGGGTATTTGCACCGACCACATTTATTTTTACAGTTGTACCCATAGTAACCTTTTCTGCATGCTAAAAATATTAAAAAGATTTAGCTTTAATTTTATACAAGATTGTAATCCCGATCCTGACCATAGAACTTTTACAAGAAAAATAAAACTTTCGGAATTTTCTGCTTTCCTAATTATGTTAGGTAAAGAAGCTCAAAATAAAGTTGAGAGAGTATAAAATTTTGCATCTAAATCAGCAAACATAATTAATTTTGGATGCATTATAACGGTAGAAATTAAATTTCAAAATGTTGAAAATTACCTAGAAATAGCAATTTGCCATAGAACTGAAAGAAAAAGATAAATACATTTTTAACATTTTATGTCAGAATATTATAAACAAATCAGAATCACTGATTATGTAATTGATAGCCATTTTTCTTTTCATATATATTTTTAATGTAATACTGACAGTGAACATTCCAAACCATAAGAAATTGTTCTTCTAAAAAATAATACTTCAAACGTTTATTTATCTTTTTGTTCCAGTTGAACGACATTTTAAAATCTCCCGCTATAAAATATGCAGAACTTTTATTATAGAAGTTTTTTTTTGCGAGATAAGAAGAAAATGAGGAAAGTATAGTTCATGGATCAAGTAGTTATTACTTTGTGTGCAGTCGTCAGCTCCCCACACGTAACCAGCAGCACATGTGCAGGCACCCTTGTTTCCTTCTTGTGTCGACAAACAAATCTTTTGACCATCACAACCATCGTATGAATTTACAGAGTGGCATGAAATATTGCAGTGTTGCCCGATATACCTTCCATCCGAACAAATCGGTGGTTCTATAAAATATTAAACAGACATGTAGCAGATCATACTTGCATTTTAATCATGTTACTTTAAATTTTGTAAATACATTATGATAAAATATAAAGTTCAGATACTTGCCATTTTCTGTTACTTGATTGTTTGGATTAAATTGCCAGTTTGGGAAGTTTAACGACTGACACAATAGGTTGCTTGAAGAATATGTACTACTCACTCTGTATTCTAAAGAAAACATAAATAAATTTATATAATTTTGGATTGGTACGATTTATTTACCGTTGTTGGAGCATTTACGAAAATCATCAATTGCCCAAAATGTATTTTCATCGCTCCCATCTGTGGTGCTTGACGAGGCGTACAACTGATGCAATTGAGTAGATGATGTAGAAACCCCGCCTTGCAATCTCACATTTCTCCACGTCAAGAACGGCGCATAAGCATCTCCCTGCGTTATAATGTCATTATAAATCATTATTAGATTTTTAGAACAATGTCCTACCTCTATGGATGTTTGCATTTCTACTACACCATCTTCTGTTTCTAGTTTAATATCCATCTTACATTTCGAACACAATGTTACGTATAGAGATATACATATAGACAATGATCTTTCAAACCTAAGAGCTGGTCCAAGTTTAATAAGATTTTTTTTGGATAGTATATATGCATACTGATCTGCAACACATGCAACAATTGATTTATGTTATGGAACTATATTTATAGTACGAATCATTTGTATTTTCTCATTGTTGCTTACATTCATGTATTTTCCAATCTGCTACGGCGTTGTATGATCTCACGTACATATAAGAAAGAGACAACGGATCGTCGTCCGTGTAGTCCAGCAAGGGTCTGGCGCCTGTGTCTAAGTCCCACAGCCACAGACGGACACGGTTGCCATTCTCTCTAGACAACATGAAGTGCGTCCACTTCGATTGGTCTAACAGTTTTTCAGGTGCCTGTAACAAGGACAATTAGATAATTAATAAATAAATGATTGATTTATGTGTTTAATACGCTTACGGTGATATTAGCTCTAAATATTTTACAGTCATCTTCAGTTGGCCACTTATCTGGAACTCCTTTGACACATTTTCGAATAGTTGTGAAATCAAAATAATTAAATCCGTCTATAATTATATAGTAACATGCGTTCTTTCTGGGTTTTCCACCAGTACATAATAAAATATGTGCATCTCGTGTAGATCGAACAGAAATACCAGTGAAAAAGTTTTCTTGCGCAATATTATACGTTTTGTCATATGTTGGTGGTATAGTAGATCGTGATACTGTTGCGCCAATTGTGCGATAATTTTCAAAATCTAAAAGAAATAGTTGAATATTTAATTGGTATTTATTTTACCGAAGTATAGAAACGTAGAAGGTCCACGAATATTCTAGGGTTTTACACTTTATAAATTGTATAGTTTAAGTGATTAGTACGGTGTTTGTATCGTCGACAATAATTAAAATAACAGAAATCTTGGATAGAGTCCATAGTTGAGTAATCTGTTTTTGGTGCAGATGGATGTATATTTTTTTTTTGGTCCCTCAAACTTCTACAGTTTTCTACTTTCAATTAAATTTTAATTACAGTTCAAGAATCAAGACATTACCACACATTATGTATTGTAAAGTAATGGACAAATTTGAAAATTTTGCAATCGAAAATTGTTTTTACAACTTGATACATTCGTACTTGTACCATGCCATCGAATCTGCGCCGCTGGTGCGAAGATTTAAAATTTAAATAATCTTTTAATTAGATTTTTTTATTAATTAATTAAATTTAGTTTGTCTCTACATAATTTATATATTAAAACTTAAGAACTGCAAACTATAAAACATAAATATTAAACTAATGTCCGGTTTTATACTTCCATTGTTCGACTGTTATTTGAATGAATAAATTTTATTTTCTTTGGCAGTAAATTAATTTGTCGTTTATAAAACCAGCCATAATACGATGATAATATAATTCAAATTGTACTTTGGCTATGATTAGGTTTTGTAATTTTAAATATAATATTAACATTAACTTGTAATTTTACGAACTTTATTAAATAATTATACTTGTCAGGTCCACTATTGGGATATTCATAATGTAAATAGTAAATTTACAATTTATAAAGTGATTTGTAGATTAGTATAAAAAAATAGTGGGTTTTCTACGTTTGCATAAAGTAAAGACTGACTAGTCCATCGTTCATCTGTCACTGGAGATATGGGGACTGGCCCTGATTTGCCTAGTATTAAATCCGAGCGCCAGTTCCCCCAGCATCTATCTCGAGGACGCTGCTCAAAGTCACAGTCGTATGAAGAGTCTATTGTTGCACCATTCCCATCTCTATACTCGAATTCTGCAACCATCAACATTATAAATAAACGTGCAAAATTCAGTACACCATTTACATTCATTATGTATGTTTATAACTAGAGAAAAATGGTGTATAATTCAAAAGAGCAGAACAATAAAAAAAAGAAATGTTGAATAATGAACCATAATTCAATATTTTTTAAATCAATCAGATAGCATTATTATTCAGTAGTTTTTAAGCTAGATTGTGGATACTATAGCAATACAGCTCATTGAATCATGATCAACTTCATTGAATCCGTTACGCTTATTAAGGCCGTTTCATTCCATAGTTTTGGCGTATACAAATTTATCATGAGTTTTTTTACAGATTTGGTACGTCAAGTAACGCCATCTAGTGATTTTTATTTCAATTAAAGGAAAGTGGGGTATTTTATTTATACATTTAATATTATTAGGTCAGGTTAGATTAGTTACGGCGTATATCGTTAGAGGTGCTAGTTGACGCGCCCGCTCTGTAAGTTTGAAACTAGCAATTTGAATATGAAACGGCCATAATAAGCGAAACGCAATTCAATGAAGTTGTCCGTGACTGAATTGAATAGTATTGCAATCTAGTGAGAGTCAACGTAATTACTAAAATTTGATGTTTATCATGTAACTGTATTAGTTTCCTCAAACTACGACCTCAAGTGCAAGTTCCTGTTGAATGGTCGTAGATTAAAGTGTAGTATTCTATGAGTGTGTTATAACAATAATAACACGCGAGGAAAATAATAAACTATTAATTTTAATGTAAAAATAATAATATTGAATTCAGTCAGTAATTGAATTATTACGTATATTTTAAATAACAACTAATGTATTAGTTCAACAGAACATATTTAATAAATATCAATTTTTTTAATAGAAAATGAATCTTACGATTTATGTAAACATTGGCTGCTAACGTCTTAGTCATGAACACCAAACCATATCCATTAGTGTTGCTCCCAGCCACACAGATCTGATTATTTCCTTTGTAGAGCATCGTGATATCGGGCCGGTCCAACCCTGGCGTGTCGCCCAGCACAACGCTCACCGCACACGCCACCACAACCCACCTGCAACACAACACTCTTCATTCACCAAAACTTCCTCAAGAAAAATCACATTTTCTTTACCCTGACACGCCCATTTTCACTAAAACTTCTTCTGATATATGCACATTACCACACGCAAACACTCGAATAATCGAACTAAAAATGTTAAATGTGAAATTAAGTATCAGCGGATTTTCCTGTGGTTCATTATCTTTCTTATCAGCTTCCGCTCTCGGGTTTGCAGAACATTTTACATGTTTTTATGATTTTATAAACATTCCTATCTTGCTTGTACGTACAGTCACAGTAATATTTTATATAAAAATGTTTTATCTGTTTATAATTAAATGTCAAGATATGATGACTAAATTCTCAGAGTAGGAAAAAGTTTTTTTTTACTTTGTGGTTCTGACGATAACGGCTTATGTCAGCGGAAGTATGTTTCATCGAAATTGTGTTGCATTTCACTAATTCGTATTGACTTATTTTTTTCTTAATATTTATTTATTTATTAGTATTTATGGGGATCGTACAATAATTATAGTATTTGATTAATAATTAATATTAAACTAAATATATTACTTCCGGTTTTTGTCAAATTATCAACATTTCTCCAGCTTTTATCTCTCATTAAAGTTTAAACTTTGATAAGAATATTAATTATCCGTAAATGATTCATTGTTATTCATTATATTAAACTACATTTAAACAAACACCGTTCGTATAATCACAGTAAACTTATTACAGAGTATAATAATCATAAAAGATTTACATAATAAATTACAAAGTGGGTTAGGCGCTAACAATACTTTTATATTAGCTATAAATCCGAGCAATAAATGCTTAGATTACGATTGAAGGTTTTTTGCATAAAGAAATAAGCTTTTGTATAACAAAAATAATAGGTACATAAAAAGTTGGTATTTCATATAATTTTTCTACGACCAAGCAAAAAATTGATATTTCTAAATGTCAGTTGAAAGCAGAAAGTTGACGTTTGTCGCTTGCCGAGCGGTAATATGATAAATGTCTCTAGTAGGATAGAAAAACGGACAATTTTTATGGAAAATTCTATAACCCACTGATAGTTTCTTCAAAAACACAATCAATTTATAATATTTTCTTATGTCTACATTATTTGTTACTTGATAAAGTAGTTTTGAGTATGGAACATATAGACCATATTGTTGAAGATTTCTTCGTTGATATTTCAACGAAATACGCTAAGCAATATAAAGATACATCTTAATTTATCTTACACCATTCTATGAACAAGGCATATTCCCTCTCATACCTATTCTTCGACTTTTCAGATAATAGATTTAATATTACATTCTTCGCAGCTTCTTTGATGTGTGATGGAGTACATTCCATTTCACTTTCGTCACTATCCATCGTTTTATGCTGTTTCACAAAATTTTAACGTCGTAATTGAAATGAATTAGTATGTTATGCATCAAGGGAGGGAAACAAGCGATTATTCCCGCGTGTGAAGTTGGCAAACCGAAGTCGAGGTTTGCCAACTTCACACAAGGGATAATCGTGCCCTCCCGTGAAGCGTATTATACTTTTCGTAACAGGTGCACAAAAATTACTGTCTTATCGGGACAAATGTCAAATATGGGTTGCCTAACTAGATACCTAGAAACGCCGCAAACAGCTAATAATCGTAGTCTCTAGAGAAAAAAACATCTTTCTAGGTCTAGGGAGAGAAACATGCTACCTAGGGAGAGAAACATCCTACCTAGGGAAAGAAACATAATGTTTCTTTTCCTAGGGGAGAAAAGCAGTGTTTCTCTCTCTAAAATTAGGGAATAAGAACGTGTTTCTTGTGCATGTATTACGAAAAATTCATATCTGTCATGCGATTCAAACAAATAACCAAAAAAAAAAACAGTATCATCATCTTGGAAACGGTTTAACATGGCTAACTGTAGAATGGAACGGAATAAAAGTTCAAACAGAAAGTAGCAAAATTAAATATTTTCATCCAGTTTTTTATTATTATTGAATCGGTCGTAGAAAAAATAGTGTGTGTTTCTCGAGCAGAAAGTGTCCTTACCGTTTATACATGGTTGCCTCAACCATCAATGTCCATGCGCAAGCGGCAATAAACTAGTTTCTGCTCTAGATACACAAATAATTACTTTATAAGTTGATCTATTATTTCGATGCCAGACAAACATATTTATTAGGAAATTTGTTAATTTTCCCTAAAAATATTTGTACGAATAATTGCGGGATAAATCTAATTTTAACTTAAAAAGAGTTATTGTAAATTAATTTGTTTGTTTGTATTAAAGTAATATATTGAATGAAAATAATAAAAACATAAAAATAACAAATGAAATCTATAATTACAAAATGCAATAAGTTAACTTTTTCGTGGACCCTCAAAATTCGAATAATCATCGAATGATGCTACATAATGTACAGCTGCTTGGTACAAGAATTCAAACTGTTTTCGATGCGAAATAAACTGTGATCGGTTAATTCGAATTGATCGAACTGCTTGACAAACATCACAGATTTGTTCGAGCTTCATTTTCTCGATGAGGAAGGACAACGCGACGAACAGACCAGATGCAGATGACCCATCGCTAGAAAACAATCACAGTTTGACACACTTTAAAGTAGCAATAATATGACATTTTCATTACCATTAAGTAATACGTTTCTAAATAAATTCAAAAGAATAAAAAAAAGTATTGAATAGTGAAGTATAATTCAACACTTTTTAAGTCAATTAGATTGCGGCTACTACAGTAACGCCAATATTCAGCATTTTTAAACCAGATTGCGCAACGCATTGAGTCCATTTTCAGATAATTGCACTACGCTTATTATGACCGTTTCATTCATCTTTTCTAATATAAAAATTTGTGAATTTTTCATAGATTTAATACGTCAAGTAATTCCATCTAGTAAATTTTATTTCAATTAAAGGAAAATGACCACGCTGCCGAGTTACAAAACCTACCTTCAAATATTTGAAAATTGAAGTTTATGTGATCAAACAAAATACATTTAAAAGAATTACGTGTTTTATTACGACGTACCTCGCCAGAGGCGCTAGTTGACATTCCCGCTCTATAAATTTTGAAACTAGGAATTAAAATGATATATGAAATAATCATAATAGCCGTAGCGCAATTGAATGAAGTTGGCCATGACTGACTTGAATATATTGCCATCTAGTGAGATCCAACGTAACTACTAAAGTTTGATATTTATCATGTAAGTTTTATTGAGTACCTCTAAAACTACGACCTAACAGTGTCAGTTCCTATTAATGGTCTTGGAAAAAATGTAGTATTCAATTTGCATGTTATGGTTATTATTTATTCGAATGAATAATTGCTTTCGTAACACAATCATATTTCTTTTCGCGAAATAATGAGGAAAATTAGTGTTTCCTCTACAGATAGGAAAATGTTGTATTGCGATATGAATGTTATTTTAGTAAAAAAATTATGTTATTGAAAATTCTTATTTTTCTTTAAATATTTAAATTATTTCATAATTTTGATTTAAATAAATAAAATATTTACCTAATTCCGTTATGAAAAGTTCTGTTTTACATCAAAATTGTTGACGTTATAAAATGTCAATTTTTTCATAACTGTCATTAAATAGTTATGTAATGAATTCTTTACATAACTAGTTACGTAATAAATGTTGACAGTTTGAACTTTCTCAAAAATGTTTGCAAATAACGGAAAAAACTATTTATTAAAATTTTTAGGATTTATATACATTTAATAATTTTCTGGTATTAAATAGTTGACGGGCAAATTAGCAGATTCTTCGATATCAGAAGGAAGGTCGGTCTCGGATTCAGAACTCATTTTCAATGATGACATAAGCTTTAAGTTTAAATATTTTATTCATTTATTTCCACGGCAACGCTTTGGTAAATTGATTTATAGATTTTGAAATATACTGAGCTGTCATAAACCTCGAATTTTATGTATTTAAAAAATTATTTTAGCGGAATTAGATAAAATTTTGTACGTTATTATACGTTACGAAAACGTGATATTGTTTGACGAACATAATATTTGCCAAAACGAGCGAAGCGAGTTTTGCAAATTACTAACATAACTTGCAAAATTTGCTTCGCTCGTTTTGGCAAATATTATGTTCGTCAAACAATATCAACCTTTTCATAACTGGTTACGTAAATAACTATATCATAACTAGTGATAAAATAATTTCCGATTATATGTTGATATGAACAACTTTAAAACTTGAATAAAACTTACTAGCATGCGACAACTGAAGGATCTCCTCGTCTTGATAAATTTTGTGCTTCTTCTATCACCCGAATAAAGACATCCATATTATCTGGTATAAGCTGCTCTCGTTTCCAGTTCTTGTATTGTATTATACTAATTGTCGAGACAGAATTCTAAACAAAATGTATATTTTGAAATTCGGGCATGATTTTTTTTTATCGTTGATGTACACATTGTTATAGGCTATTAAGTCTGGCATTTGAAACGCATAAACTCCCAACAAAATTTCCAAAAATGGAGTAGATGGAAATTTCAGTTTATTAATTATAACAAAAGCTTCATTTCATTCAATTCAATTTAGTATTATTATATGCAAATAAATAGTAGATATATTAAAATCTGCTTTAAGTTTTTCAGACTGTATTTTAATTATAAAACTAGGAATGGGGTAGATGGCTCAGTGGTATCGAGTCGGCCTGTGGATCTTGAGAACCCTAGTTCGATCCCCACAGCCGACAAGCAATTTTCACCAATTTAAATCTACCCCTGTGACTGCCCCTCCACTAACATCTTTGGGGGCCGTAATTTTATCGCAGGTGTCACACCCAGTGGGTAAAAGGCGTGATGATATATTTATTTTATTTATTTATCTTATTCATTTAGCATTTGGTGTATTTTTTAGAAAAATATGAGCATATTTGAATTTTTGACAATGAAATGTAGTGCAAGACAGTTTTTGTTTTTATTAGTATATTAAAATTAAATAACTATTGTTTATAACGTTCATGTTTTTAAATTTATTATAGTACATTATGTTACAAGTTTTATAAACGACTCTTTATGTAAAGGTTTTATAAAACGAATCTACTATCGCAAATTAAGACTACAAAATTTTTGTTAGTTTAATGAATTATTTTAAAAGTTTCAATAAAAGATGCATGAAGCTAACTTCACCCCGTGCTTAATATCTCAAGCCGTGATTAAAACGTTCGAAGCCATGGCTTTGTCAACATGTGATTAAGATATTATTTAGCGCCATGGGAACCAGTACGTTAAATGGCATTTGAATAGTGGGAATAGAAAAAAATTCTATTCATTCCCATTGGATCTCATTCTAATTTCTTTAAAAAAAATGTTAAGTATTAAAAACTGAAGCCAATGAGTATCTACTAGTTGCTGAATTGTTTTTTATGCAAGAGTAACAAGAAAACGAAAAATGGCTTTTATAAAGAAAACTTAGGATTGAAAGTGCTGTGAAAAACAACGAAACAAACTAATTTTTGTTATTATTGTTATTAATTTATTCTTGTTATTATTTTGAATAAAATATGACAATACACGTTCAAGTATAATTTATTATTAATTTCGGTTAAGCAATTTATTTATCTAATGACCTTGTCAAATAGAAGCAATTATTCTCTTTATAAAAGCCATCTTTTGTTTGCTTGTTATTCTGTATAAAAAACAATTGAGCAACAAGTAGATACGCATTAGATGTAGTTTTTAATACCTAACATTTTTTTTGTATTTACACTTTTAGTCTAATTTAATTAGAGAAGCAACAATCATCATATTAAAAAATACCATTGTATTTCCTATGTTACATATTTCAATTCTACACGCGGTATATTCCGAATTGAAGCAAAAATTCTGTTACACTGTTTCAAACGCTAGCCTTAAAAAATGAGTAATTTCTATAAATACCTCAGTTGTTTTCGTGTTTACTAACTGGATATTATACGTATCATAGTTGGCTCCTTCTTTAATCGATAGATAATTTAAAGTTAAATATGGCACTGGTGTATATTGACCATTTTCAACAGGCCAAAATAGGCAGCAATTCTAAAACAAAAATATATGTAAAGTAATTCAACTACATATTATTTAGTACAGTATTTAATTACTTTATCATTTATAATGATTTCATTAAGGGAGACAATAACTTTAACATTATTTTCGAAGATCATCCTCCAGAAATCTTTAACAGTATGAGGCAAAGGAGTCTGAGTAACAATAAATTGTTCTTTATTTCTGAACCCATCCACAGGAACTGCATTAATGTAATCAGAATATTCGTCTTCGTAAGGATATCGAGATATGTATATTCGTCTTATGTCTAAAACATTTTAAATTATCTTACTTATGTAAGAGAAAGTATGAATTTAGATTCATTCAGAATTACAAGGACTTTTTACCAAGTCCATCAAATAGGGTAGCAGGGGAACATTTATTTATTAGATTCATCCTGCAATTCATTGTTTGCCAAACATTCCTATTCTGGTACAATCCAAATTAATAATTCATTTCGAACAAAAAGAATAGAAGAAGTAAGGTCAATGATAAACAAGATAAGGATAAGGAACTAAATTGAGCATAGTGAAAGAAGGAAGTATTTGTTGAAAGAAATTACAGAGGTTATGATGAAGGGTAAGAGAGGAAGCGACAATTGAAATTAACAAATGTTGGATGATGTAAAAGTTAAGGGAATGACATATGACTTGAGGAGAAGGCAGTGGCGGATTCAGGGGAGGGGTCATGGGGGTCATGACCCTCCCTAAGCATAGACCTTTTTAAATTTGTTGGCTCTAATAGTTATTTGGCCCTAATACATAATAATGATGTCATTATTTACTATAACTCAATTTGTTAAACAAATTACATAGAAAATATTATCTAAAAACTTAGAAATTAAAAGATAATTAAGAACTTTGATTTATTATTCTAATAAATAGCCAAAAATCAATATTTTGTGGAGATATTATTTCGACCTGCAGATGGGAGAGGTATTCTATTTAAGACCTAGTCAAGTATGTGACTACCGACATTTGCAGTCAGAAAATCAACTTCTAATTCAATAATTTTTGTATTCTATCGAAGAACCGTTTAGATATTGAAACAAAAGTATTGGCGTTCTTAGGAGAAATTTTTGAGGTGAAAAAATAATTACTTTTCCTCACCACGTTTATACTTGTTTATAGAAAAGTAATTTTGCTTAAAGCTACACATTCTCCTTCATCTAAAACATATTGTTAGTTAACAGCAGACAGTCGATACCGCCTTCATGATTCTGAGTTCAGCCAATTCCGTTAGCACTGTGTTTCAGCGGATGTGAGCCTATTGCCAGATTGACGTCGATAAAATCATCACTAAATTTGCAAAAAGCAAACGACGAATTGATTTTGTTATCTAAGTATATTCTAAAGATGATTTAATGTTATACAATGTGATTTAATGTGAAGTAATGCGATTCCAAAGACGATTTAATGTGATTATAAAAATTATTTAAAGCAGGAATATAATATGAGCAAATACAAATGTTTTTTATATTTAGAAGATGGGCAATAACACCCCCCCCCCCCCCGAGACAAAATTCACTCCATACCCCCCCCCCTAATTCGAAGTCTGGATCCGCCCCTGGGAGAAGGACAGTATCATGACAAGACCTGCCATCTGGCAGAACAGCAACTGATCAACTGACTGACTCGTTTCGCCTTTCGTTCATACAACAAACCTTCAATAATATCCATCCATTTATTCCTTAAAAACATTCTTCTCAATTTCACATTCATCGCACACTAACATGAATTAATTCCACTTGAAATAGTAGATTTAAAACTAACTTGGAATAATATCCGGAAATCGATTCTTGGAGACATTTTCTGGTTCAATTCTAATTGGATTCTTCATGACTTGGCTGTGCCAAGCAGTGTCTCTCAAATATGAAATTTGTTTCTGCAGGCCTCCATGTTGTATTAACTCACTTACAGTCTTAGCTAAATGTTCACAAGGAAGACTAGTTTCTGGTGCTAGTAAACATTCCAAAAGAATCATGTGTACCAATTTGTATTGGTCCTAAAAGATGAGATTTTTATTGTTGTAAAATTAGTTTGACAAATAATTTCGCGAACTTATTACAACCTACTGGGCTTTCATTCAAACCACTTTCTTTAAAATGCTGTAGTGATTTTCATCCACCACTAAAAGTTTTACACAAAATATTTAATTGATGAAATTCAATTAAATTATAAAGAGAACAACGGCATCTATGATTTTATTATATTTAACATTTTAATTCCCAATTTTTGTATAATTTGAAATGTGATTTATAAAATGACATCTTCGGTACGCGTTGGGATTCAAACAACTCCCATGATCGTTGTAGTCATCTTAACAGCTCTTAATACGTAAAATACTATAAAAGCAACATGATAACTTCTAACATTAAATGGAAAAATTGTGCAGCATCCTAAGAAAACTGATTTGAGAGAAACGTAATGAGTTCGCGAAATTAATTGTCAAGATGTTACCTATAAAATAAGTTGAATTTAAAGGTATAAAAATAATTAATAACGCTAGATAAAACTAGATCATCGGATGATGGTAACCAAGAATAGAAATGAATAACTATCCTAATTACAAACATTTCAATAGTTATTTGTGTATCTAGGCCGCGAAAGAAAAAGTTCGGCGATTTTCTGAGCACACCAAATCATTTCGCGGTCGAGGTGCACACAAAATTGTTCACGCAACTTCATTATGTTCATTAAAAAACTTCATAATTTAATATAATGGTTATTATTTTTTTTTAAATTTATATATCGGACCAACTACTTAGGTCATATGCCGATATGTCCTTTGTATGCCACGGGCGGGGCCCGAACCCACGACCTTAAAGTCCCTCAACCCGCGCGGCCATCACGCGGGACATAATGGTTATTATAAATATGAATGTGTAACTAAGGATACGTTTTTAGAAAAAATAACAATTTGTTTATGTATCTGCGGCATTTTGTTATCATGTTTTTGATTGGTTTAAAACAGCCCGTCAAAGTAGCTGATAGCCCGGAAATGATTTTTTGTCGAGTAAAAAACTTGAATTATGCGCGTAAATGTCATCTTTATTTGAAAAATCATTATTAACTCTTCTCCAGTAGGTACTGGAGAAAATGAACAATAGAACAAAAAATCATCCTCGTCCAAAACGAAACCTTGGTTATCCATAATTCGACGATTCAGTTTTGATTATGATTGTTACGTACAAAGTTATCAACTAATTTAGCTCGTTGTTCACGGATACTGTGCATGTATTTGAGGACGTCAACTTGTCCTTCTACTGCGGCCATTCGTAGGCAAATATCCGCTAGGATTATAGTTCCTGTTCGACCGACTCCAGCACTGAAAATATAATATTTCTTGCTTAGTTTTCAGATATAGAAATATTTAATTTTCCCAAATTTTACCCTGTTACACTATTATACAGAAATTATCCATTAATTTATAGCTATTGAAATAGTAAGGACATTAAGTCCAGTTGAAGATGATTTTGAAGATCTAGATTTCCAGTACTGTCAAACCAATAGAACAGTCGCAATGCTTATTACGTATTTTATACGATCGAAGCAATAACAAAATTAAAATTTAAAAATATTTGTAAGTTATTTTGAATTATTTTCTTGTTGTCAAACAAGTAATTGCTCATACTTACCGATATGTAATTTATAAAAACTCTATCGGTAACCATTTAAACATATCAAAAACTAAAAGATATGGACTTGACCATTGGATTTAACTAATCAAAGTACGTAGATATTTTTCGTAACACATGCACAAGAAACACGTTTTTATTTCCTAATTTTAAAGAGAGAAATACTGCTTTTCTCCCCTAGGGAGAGAAAAATTATGTTTCTCTCCCTAGGTAGCATGTTTCTCTCCCTAGAGACTACGATTATTAGCTGTTCGCGGCGTTTCCTAGGTACTAGTTACGCAATCCATATTTGACACGTGTCCCGGATAAGACAGTAATTTTTGTGCACTTGTTACGAAAAGTATAATATGCTTCACGGGAGGGCGCGATTATCCCTTATGTGAAGTTGGCAAACCGAGATGTAAGCGAGGGCCGAAGGCTCGCGGGAATAATAGCTTGTTTCCCTCCCTTGATGCATAACATACTATTTTATTCGTTTAATTTTTTGTGGTTTTTAATTTAAATACTAAATTATTTAATTTTAATTTAACATTTAAAAGAATATTTGAATAATTTAATAAATTTACCTGCAATGTATAACAATTGGTGCGGTCGTAGGTATAGTAAGAATTCTTCTTAAGAACGGTACAAGAGACTGTGGATATTGTGGTACTCCATGATCTGGCCACGAGGTAAAGTGAAGATGTTGAATCTAAAATCATTAAAAATCTATTGTGAAAATAAATATGAAAATTAAAAGCATTACCTTTCTGGTTTGTCCATCACATGTAGCTTCAAAATACCGATATTCAAAGTCAGCAAAAATGTTAGTTTGCAGAAAAGTCACAGTTACATTATAATACTCTTGAGTTGAGCCCAATTCAGGCCAATATTGTTCACATTTGGGCTGAAATCAATTTATAATAAAAAATTGTTCTAAATAAAGTTTTAAAAGTTGTCTACTTTATTTCCTTCAACAAGGTTTGCTAACATGACAATATATTTGACATTTTCTTGCCAAATCATTCTCCAAAAATCATTTAAGGTAGATGGTTTAGGCCCCTGTGTTGCAATGTAGGCTCGAGGTTTGTTGTATCCCTAAAATTAGAATAAATAATTTTTTAATTTATAAGATTTTAAATTCTATTTACGTCAATATAGTTCGCGTTAATGAAATCTGAAAATGGATCGTTTGGTAATTTATTCAGAACAACTCGCGAATGGTCATCTGCAAGAAAAAATCATTAAAAATATATTTGTCTAATATTAAGATAGTATAGAGGTGTTTAATTGAAGTGAGCCACCATTGCTATCTCGAGACCTATAATATGCTGTAGAATTAAATGGTGTGTAGGTAGGTGGCTCAGTGGTATCGAGTCAGCCTGTGAAATTGAGACAAACTATTTTCAACTACCCCTGTGGCTCCCCTTCCACTAACATCTTTGAGGGCTGGTAACCGCACTTCACGCGAAGAAATATATTACTAACCGAGATTTGCTTCGACAGAATGCTACATCCAGTAATCGGTAGAAAGGCGTGATGATATATTTATTTATTTATATTTCTATGCAATTTGAATTAAATTAATGTTAATTTAATATACATTTTTCTCAATAATTTTGTAATGTAAGGGTATATAAATTAAAATTTGCTTCCGCATAAAAAGATTTTAAAAATATAATAAAATAAAAAAAATAATAGTTCATATTTTTGTAATAGACTTGCAAAATGATATTTCTTTGGTAATTTAGCCAACCTTATAACTCTGATTGTTCTCGAGATAGCAATGGTGTCTCACTCAAATTGAACACCATGTATATACGTACAGGCAGATAAGTTGTTGTATCTATTTTTAAATTTGTTTTCTTTGGCCATTCCGTAGTCCCAAGGTTTTATACCACCCTTAGGAAATAACTGAAAATTAAAACAAATTTCAATATATGTCAAAATTGAGGGACTCAAAATCAACTTGGGTGGCGTCTAACTTGCGGACAATAATTGTTAAGCCTACATTATTATGCAAAGGCCAAAATTTCACGTTAGTTTTCAAGTAAAAATAAGGCAACAAAAGTTGTAAAATTTTGCCGCAAGCGGCGCTTTTCCCGGCGATTTTGATCATCGCTACGATATTGACATGTTAAAAATATCTTTTTACGCTAGTTTAAAATACTCTATTTTATCTAAGATCAAGTTGTAACTAATTATACTAATAACGAAAAACTATTTTTTACAGAATCTCAACTAAAATTTGTTTTTAATTACTTAAACATGAGTCCTGAAAGTTTTTTCCAGATGTTAATTATTCTAATTCCATTTTAAACGTTAAAAACATCTATTGTGTAGATTATGTAGTTAACTTTGTTTCATAGCAACTATCTAATTGAACGCTGTCTAATAAACAGTCATTTTTTTGTACTAAAAATTCATACACAATGACTCACTTTTAGCACGATCGTAGAAAAATTCATAATACTTTCACCAATAGCCAAAATAAATTATAATGTTTTGTTACCGGAACAATAATATCAAGGGCAGTAAATGACTCGTTACATTTCAGTTACCAAGGATGTAATGATATACTTAATGTGCTGGTGGTAGAATATAGTTTTCGTGCACAAGAAACACGTTCTTATTCCTTAATTTTAGAGAGAGAAACACTGCTTTTCTCACATTATGTTTCTCTCCCTAGGTAGCATGTTTCTGTCCCTCGTGAGAATGTTTCTCTCCTTAGAGAATACAATTATTCCGTTTGCGACGTCTAACGCGCCATCTAGCTGAGCGCACAATGAACTAGTTACGTAATCCATAATTGACATTTGTCCCGATAAGACGGTAATTTTTGTGCACGAAAAGTATAATATGCTTCACGGGAGGGCGCGATTATCCCTTGTGTGAAGTTGGCATACCTCGACTTCAAACGCAGGGATAATCGCTTGTTTCCCTCCCTTAACGCATAACATACTATTAGAACCCTGTTTGTCAACGACGGTAAATATATCAGTTTATTTAATTTGCAAATTAATAGTTATTTACATACCAAGTGCGGGAACGATTGGTTCCCGGATGAGTGTTTAGCGGCGCGAGCTTGCGAGCGCTGTCATAGAACGAATCCGGGAACCTAGTTCACGCAAGAGGTTTGTACAATATTTTTTGTACGAAAAGTGTAAAACTATATAATCATCATCATGTGCAAGTACCTCAACAGAAACTGCTGGTGCTGATATAAATGTTCATGTGCCGTCAGCTTTACAATCAATCAATCACAGTAATGTCAAATTTCAATTGATTTAATTTTAAAGTAATGAAAATAAAGAGTGTTATATTATTTACTAATTTCATTTGTAGTATACAGTAAATTTAATAAACTTGTTTAATTTCATATCTATGTTGTTGTAAATTACCTTACGTTTATAGGTTATGTGTTTCCACTGCTGTCGGTGCTGTCATTTCGTTGCCAACATTGCGAACCAAATGCACTAAATTTATCATTTTAAAATTAAATTTCATTCAATATTCCATCATTTTCTTTTATTATTATTACGCAAAAGGGTGTTTGATATACTATACTTTTTTATTATAAATATAGTTTTTTAATAAGTATTTTAGAAACTGGAGTGTTTTTTCTAAAATTTCTCGAACGAGTGCGGGAAATTGACGTTTCGGTCATTGCGTAAGCGACGCGAAACAACACATTTTAATGTATGAGTACAAAAAATATCTTACCGCATGCTGTCTTTCCAGTTCGCCATTTTCCAATGAATCTTTTACGTATTGAGACAAATTCCCAATTTTCACAAGTTCTGTATAAAATGGCTCATCACTTCTATTTGGTATTAAAGGTAGCTCATGGTCGTTTTGCTAAATTGAAAATTGTAATTAATGTTTTACCATTTTTATTTTTGTTACTTTTACCAAATTTTCATTCTTTCTGTTTGGCAAATTTCTTGAAATATTATTCAAAAAAGTTCTTATTGGAATATTGTTGTTTCGAATTGGAACTTCTATAAAAACAAATCAATAAATAATCTCTTATAAAAGAATAGTACTAGCTAATAATACCTTGAAATGAGATGCTAGGCTGTGGATGAAATTCTGGCTTTCGATATTTTCTACAATCAAATCATATTTCAGATTTGTAATATTGTAAATAAAATAAATTTACCTATAGAGGTAGAATCCGACGATTGGTATTATTAACAATAATAAAAGAAGAGAATAGATCCACGGATTAATTGAAGAGGGTGGAACTGGTGCTGAAGTTATTATTGAATATCTTTCAAAGCTAAACTTATTGTTATATTCATTAACAAGAAATACACTTATCGTGTAATTAACATCTGGTCTCAAGGGTTCATTTTCTTCTCCTTCTCCAACAGTGAAGACTATTTCTTCTTTAGTTGCCTACATTAATAAAATACATTGATCACTAGTCAACTGTCCATCATTCCTAAACAATTTGAGAGAAAAATACTTCAAATAAAAGTAATAGTATCTTTATTTCTGTGTATTATGTATCTATCACGTTTAACAGTTGAAAGTACTAGTTAATCTCCCTTAACGCCCGGTCATCTGGCATAAAGTGATAGATAACAAATCTGTCAGATAGCATAAATTATTAATATATATATATATATATATATATATATATATATATATCATCACGCCTCTTACCCACTACTAGGTGTGGCACTCTGCCGTAAGCAGATCTCGGTAAGTGATATATTTCTTCGCGTGAAGTGCAGTTACCAGCCGTCAAATCACAGGGGTACATTTAAATTGGATAAATTATTGTACAAATTATATTAACTGTTGTATATAAATACAATATTTATATAAAAAACAACAAAGACAAAATTAATTGTCTTTAAATGCTCACTTGGTGAAACTAGGTTTAATAATAAAATATCAAAATAAACACTTGTCTAAGTCTCACAAAATTCAGCCTCCAAGTCACCTTATGAGGGCATCGTCAGAGGCTGGCCAGCACAGTTGGTAACCATAGACGCGTTTCGCTCTTATTAGAGCTCATCAGTATGGTATAACCTACTTCTTCACCTAGAACAAAGTTCACGTGAAGAAGCTGGTGACGAAGGACTGTGCCAGCAGAGAATAAGATCTCTAAAGAGATCTTTAGAGATCTTATTCTCTGCTCTAATAAGAGCGAAACGCGTCTATGGTTACCAACTGTGCTGGCCAGCCTCTGACGATGCCCTCATAAGGTGACTTGGAGGCTGAATTTTGTGAGACTTAGACAAGTGTTTATTTTGATATTTTATTACAATATTTATATGTTTGATTTCAACTAGTACTGTTAGTATCGCTTTTAGCATTTATTTAGCTTACTTAAAATGAGAGTTTAATGTTTTGCTTACATTTAATTTGGCAGCTACCCAGAATGTTCCTTCACACATTGACTTTGAAAATAAGTTTGTTCTAATGTTTGTTACAATCTCATTTTTTGGTTGTTTGTAGGTAGATGTTGGATCACATACAACCACATACACAGAACTAATCAATCATATAAACAATTAATTATTCGTAAACATAAATCTAATTTCACTTAATGTAGTAAGTATACCTGCTCGTTGTTAACGTATTTGTATCAAACTCTGGAATCGTTATTGTTTGAGTGGTATTTGTTCTTTCATTTGCTGTAATATTTCTCACAAGTTTTGATTGTATTGGCGAACTAAATATTGTTACATTCGCGGATTCTCCCAGTTGCTCTTTTTTGTTTCTTCCTTGTACCATGATGTTATATTTTCTTGACGGGGGTAGATTTGACGGAATCTTTAAAAATTATTATTAAGTACTTATATGTTTCTATTAAAAAATCAAGCTGGATACACATTTAAACACGAAAGCAAGTTGAGAATGAATATTTTTCAACAACAAATCGAATTCAATTCTAACAATATGACTCGTCTCATTAGCATTCGTGTTCATAGATGTATACGAAGCTTTACATAGATTTTATACCTTATAACAATAATTCTTTTGCGGAGTTGAAATGTTACAGTAATTGATAGTTTTAACAAACTCTGCATTCATGAAAAGATTGGATTCAATTTGATTAATTGTAAATTGAAAATCCTGTAATGGTCCTTTAGTAAATTCAGGATGGTCCCAACAAATTTGAAAATCTGTTTCTTTTAAATTTCGAGGTGCTTCAGTATCTATACAAGAAAAAAATAAATCAGATTTTATAATGTTCTATCATATCATCATTTTACTCATTACTTTTCATCGTTATGTTTATATACTCATACTTTGCTTTATCTTTTACATTCTTATTATTTGCTCGAATCTGAAATTAAATAAAAAATATATTCTTCATGATATTACATTACTTTAAGTTTAGTACATACAGCTATTTTATAGCAAAGCTCTTCAAACTTCCCTGTTGTTTCAAGGCACTGGAACCCATTCCAAATATCACAGTCTTTAGCCAAATTTGGAAGCCAATTTTCATAAAAATTTGAAGAACATTTTATAGTACGTTGTTCGTAGTTTAATAATTCACCATGAGGTGGATCTGGTTTTTTAAATCGTACTGAAATAGTGTCGCTATCAAACGAGTACACTTGTAACTCAGTAACAGGAGGGGGAGCTAAAATACAAGAAATTATTGTAGAGAATGTCTCACAACAACTGTATCATATAGATTTGAAAAGAAACAAACTTTCTTCTACCATTACAGAGGAAAAGTTTGAAATAAATACAGAATAAAATAAATATATTATCACGCCTTTTACGCATTAATGGGTGTGTCATTCTGCCGTAGCATATCTCATTAAGTGGTAATTATGCAATGGTGAAAATGGTTCGATCCCCACAGCCGACAAACAATTTTCACCAATTTAAATCTAACCCTGTTGCTCCCCCTCTACTAACATCTTTGGAGTCCGTGATTTGAAGGCTGGAAACCGCACTTAACGCGAAGAAATATATCACTTACCGAGATGATATATTTATATTTATTTTATTTATGAATATTGATTGCCGGCTGTTCGATTTGTTATCACTACCACTATGAAAAATGTAATAGAAAATTTAATTTTGCATTAAATACTATTAAAATTAATATTAAAAGTTACCAAACACAAATGCAATAAATATTTTAAACTTGATTTTAACTATAATAAAATAGTAGAATAGAATAGAATGATATAAATGTAAAGAAGCAACGATAGCAGCAAACATATATCTTTGATTGCTGTGTGACAGTTTTCATAGGATACGATATGAAATAAAAAATATTATACAATACCATCTGGCTTAGTTTTGAATGTCTCACTAACAATTTTCTTCTTTCCTTTATATTGTTTATTGTTTACAATAAATTCCATGGTGTATTTAGTAAATGGTATCAAACCCATGATGGTATAGCTGCCGGAGTTGTTGTCAAATGCTAATATATCAGATGGAGGGGTGCACCAAGTATCTTCTCCACATTTTATTTTAATCTTGAATTTATTTTCGCACACTGGAGTCCATGTAACCATTGCTTTATTTTTGTCTGGCTTTACTTTTAATTCTGTTATAAGTTCATGTTCCGACGAATCTAAAATGAATTATGAAACATGGTGCTTATAATTTATTTGATATATCAATATCGAAATACTAATATTTTACCTGCACAGGTTGTGGTGGCAGTTGCTATAGGTAAACAAGCGTCATAACAATAACCTTTGCTCGTATAAATCACTACACGAATATGATACGTTGTTTTCATCTGTAAACTGGGCAATGTAACTTCATTTGTTGTTTTTATTCCATTAATATTACTAGTAGCATTGTTCCAAACATCTCCTGTCTACAATTAATCAAATTTATTAAATTGAATCTTTTTGATAAATATAAATAATGTTATACTTGGTTATATTTGTATTGAACTAAAAATGTATTTGCTAATTTTCCTTTCGTTATGTCTTTTTCATGGAACTTAAGTGTGATGGTGGTTAAAGTAGTGGAAACAATGTTTGGAGGTGCATTTAGTACAGGCAATTCTACAAAAAGTTAAACAGCTTCTGTAAAATGTATTAAGAAATCGCACATATGTATTTTACCAGACTCAGCTGTTGAAAATGACATTTTGTCTGATGTAGCAGAATTATTCGAGGCATCATCATCAATAACTTGTACTTCAAGATCATATTCTGTATCTGGTATCAAATTTTGTATTATGTGTTTTCCGGCTGCTATATTTATAGATTCTGAACCCGCGGAAGGAATAACACAGGATAACGATTTTTCTTTTTTGTATGAAATACTAAGTATTAGTATTCCATTACATATAGGAACCCAGCTAATGCTAACGTGTGTTGATTGTTTTTCGAACTTTAAATTTTCATAATAAATGCCACTAGTGATATCTAAAATGATATATTTTGATAAGTTTGATAAATTGCACGTGTAAGTAAAGATGTATTACTTTTACAGGTCGTTGTCGCAGATGTAGAGATGTGGTATGTTTGACTAGTACTGTACGTCTCATCTTCCGCATACAGCACCATTCTAATCTTATAGTCAGTCATCGGAGTGAGACCTCTTATAGTTATTTCTTGTAATTCTTCGGATGTTTGTCTATCTTCTCCGTATGGCATCCAATTTGCAGTATTCCACACCTTGAAGGGCAGAGAGAGTGTGATTTCATTTATTCAACTTTTTGTAACAACAAAGACAAAATTAATTGTCGTCCATACACTTGGTGAAACTAGGTTTAATAAAATATAAAATAAACACTTGGCTAAGAGATCTTATTCTCTGCTGGCACAATTCTTCGTCACACAGCTTCTTCACGTGAACTTTGTTCTAGGTGAAGAAGTGAGTTATACCATACTAATGAGCTCTAATAAGAGCGAAACGCGTCTATGGTTACTAACTGTGCTGGCCAGCCTCTGACGATGCCCTCATAAGGTGACTTGGAGGCTGAATTTTGTGAGACTTAGCCAAGTGTTTATTTTATATTTTATCAACTTTTTGTCATATTTTAACAAATACTTACTTTATATTCCATTTGGTACGAGTATATTATATTTGAGTTTGTTTTCCGAACTTCCGGCAACACTGTGATCGTAGTGAGAGTCGAGTTGATGAATCGAGGAGGCGCGAGCATATACAGTAATTCAGCTTGAAAAACAATTAAATATTCAATAACGACCAAGGCATTGTATGCAAGCATTATGATTCATATCGTCTACTTATTACGCCCGCTCATCATTTATTTACTTTAAACAAATAAACGAACTAAATACTTAATATCCTTAACAACGCAATGCTACAATTCATTAATACTGTTATTCACATTACTATAATTATAATTATAAATTAAAACTAATTCTACAAATTCTAATTAAAAATTAATGGACGTTACTATATAACAATACTATTAGTATTTAAATATCTATGAAATATGTATAATTATCACTCACCTGTATTGCATCCCGCATTAGCTTTGTTGACGCCAGTGCATGCACTACTAGGAGGGCAAATACCTGAAGTCCTGAGACAGAATCCTGCACAAGGCTCACAAATATTGAAACAATTATATCCGTAGAATCCTAATGGACATGCTAAAGAAAGATACCCGTATGAAGAGACACATTTTTCTATTTAACTTTCACTTACGCTCGTTGCATTGGTCTCCATAATAGCCAGCAGAACAGGAGCATTGCGGATCTTTAGAATTATTTGTGGGTTTGCAAATGATGTATTTGTTACAATTTTTTTGTTCGTTCCCCAACACTGATGAGCATGATATGTTGCAGTTGTTTCCAATATATTCCGAATTGTTGTTGCATAATCTGTTTACTATAAGAAATTGTTTTTCCATTACTTTTCAAGTATAATTTGATCAATTCTAAAATATACAAACCTGTTGTTCCTACTTTGCCAGCTATATTCGAACTCATCCATTTTGGCTTTTTAAGGACTACACACGAGACAGTATCCTTATCACTCATTGGCGCTGAAGTTTTAATTACTCTTGTTTCTACGACAATGATACTAATAAATCTGTTGCACGGAACAACGTATAAATATTTACCATTTATATGACAACGTCTTACATCGTCTATAAACCAAAACCCTGTAGAACTTGTAGAATCTGAAGACATTGCTTTTACTTGTAGTTTATATGTTGTTTCTTCCGCATTTGGAATAATCAACTTTATATAGTCCCATTGCTGTAAAACAGATATTTAGTATAATATTAATCAGTAATACATTTTGTTCCTAGATTTACATTTTTTTTTTCATATTATATTTTGTATGCATAATCAATGTATTATTGAATGTGTGATATTTGCTACATAATTCCGTAGGAAATAATTATAACCATCATCTATGGGGTAGGTGACATAGTGGTATCTAGTCTGACTGCAGATTTGAGAACCCGGATTTGATCCCCACAGCCGACAAATAATTTTCTGTTGTAATATCGCATATTAAGTGCATTAAAAATTATCAAAAATTTTACATGAAAATATGTGTTTCCTAGAAACTGTATAAGTCTGTTTTTATCGAGACAAAATCAGGGTCTATTTTCTGTCAAATTTTAATCAAAATAGACGAATGCGATTCCTTAAAGGCAGTACTATTAGAATGCTGAATTTTTAGATCATTTTTAACGAACATAATATATTTATTAGTCTATTTCCAGAACACAAAATCGTAAACATATTATATTTTCTTATTTAGATGATTACTTATTTACATGTAAAATTTGAACAATTTAAATTATTACTATTAAATAATAATAATAATACTTTATTTAACCACAGCAACCAATACGCAGTTATTATGATTAATATATAAATATAAAATAAATATATCATCACACCTTTTACCCGTTACTGGGTGTGGCACTCTGCAGTAGCAAATTTCGATAAGTGATATATTTCTTCGCATAAAGTGCAGTTATCAGCTGTCAAATCACGGACCTCAAAGATGTTAGTGGAAGGGAAGCCTAAGGGGTAGATTTAATTTGGTGAAAATTGTTTGTCGGCTGTGGAGATCGAACCCGGGTTCTCAAGATTCACTGGCCGACTCGATACCAGTGAGCCAATGTATGCAGTAAATAATCAGTTTTATTATTTACCTTTTTAGATTTTTTCTTTTCTTCCAGATATTTTCCGTTGAATCTAAAGCTAAGTTTACATGTTTCACACATAGCTACATATAGAGCTACACATAATGCACCATTTTCTGGTTTCAACTCTGGACCTAAGTCGTACCATTCGTTATTAGCCTTACTTTGATGTAATGATAAATATGCATCTAAAAAGAAAAGTACTCTTTATTTTACATTATTTTATTATAGTAATGGTACTTGCAATTATGAATTTTCCAAAAGCCTTTTTTTTCTAAATGTAAATACATATTTTGCAAATTATTAATATCTGAGTATGGAATCTTGATACATTCGTTTCTTCTGTATATTTGTAATGAATCCATATTATTATCACGACCGTTTGATAAAATGAAATGATTCCAATTTTTCTCACTGAGTGTAAAATCCTGGAAAGAAATAATGTTTTAGTTTTCGTATATTTGCAACATTCTATTATTTTCTTACCATTTCTTTACCCAAAATATTATTGGTACATTTGGAATTTTCTACATCAAATCTATTAATGTGTACCGTCGAACAATTTCTAACAGTAAGTTTTTTGTTATCGTTAAGCGATATCCACAAACATTTCATTGGGGTGTTTGTATCACACAGTACTAATGATGCTATGCCTCCGGTTCGAACAGATATTCCAATATTGATATTTTCTGAGTTGATCGTATGCGGCTGTGTTTTGTGTTCATAACTGTAAGTGGTAAACTCTTTTAAAAGGTAGAACATTGTTTCATATTTCATTATGTTTATATACTTTCCCATCTCTCATCCAGAACGACTTTATGGATATTATTTGTATTGTTTGTTTGTTCTACTGTTGCCACTGTTCCAGTCCATTTACTCATACAATCATTTCCTGTTTCGAAATCGCAGCTATACTCATCTTTAGAATACTCTGTTCCTTGGAACATGTACTTTGACTCTATAAAAATTGATTCAATTTTAAAGATTAAAATAAAAGATATTAGCGTTGTTTTTATTAGAAAGAGTATAAAGTATGTATAAAAAAATACTAAAAAAAGATTCACACGAAAGAAAGAAATAAATAAATAAATAAGAAATAATATTAAATACTAAAAAAATAATATTAAATACTAAGAATTATTAATTTATTATTAATTATTTAATCATTAAAATAAAAGAAATTATCGTTGTTTTCCTGGCATGCTACTTTCCCTTCATCCACATACATAATTCCTTTCATACAAGCTCCTTCATTCCTCGCATTTGAAATTGTCATTCACATTGTAAACCTTCAATCAAATCCATTCATTTACGTGATGTAATGGGTATTAATTTGAAGAGAATTAACAAAAAATTCCCACAAAAGTAATACGATATTCCCTTCCTTTCTTATGATAAATAAATATATCATCACGCTTTTTACCCATTACTGAGTGTGACACTCTGCCTAAGCAGATCTCGGTAAGTGATATATTTCTTCGTGTGAAGTGCGGTTACCAACCTTCAAATCACGGCCCCCAAAGATGTTTGTGGAGGGGAAGCCATAGGGGTAGTTTTAACTTGGTGAAAATTATTTCGAACCTGAAGATCCACAGGTCGACTCGATACCACTGAGCCACCTACCCCATCTTATCTTATCTTTTGATTGGTTTTCTATTTTAATAATAGTGTGTCTAATTGCAATTGTGAAGAATTCACTTTCAAAAAGAATCGCAGGTCGACACTTCCTGCCTTTTTTTTCTTTTAATTCGTTTCTAATTCTTACTAAAGCCCCCAATTTACTTTCAAAAACAAGAGCAAAGAAACCCTCCCTTCCTTTTTTATATAGTTAGATTTGTTTTAAGAGAAGTGGGCATGACTAAATTGAAATGATTTGAGCATGTCGAGCGTACGTCTAAAGAAGATTAATGAAACATGTTTATAGAAGCGAATGAATGAATGTGATTGAAGATTTGCTATGTGATGAAAGAATGAAGAATAAGACTATTTATTTAATATTTATTTTTTAAAGTAAATAATTAAAGTAAATCAAATTAAATTATAAAGAGGGAATATCGCCAGGATTTGAACTCCAATCATATGCTTAACCATCTAAATATTTCATTTGATTATCATTCTTCTTAAATAACAATATCACTGCAGATGACTCTTGTGTCAAGTCTTTCAGTTAATAATACAAAAATAGAGAGAAAAATTGGAATAAAATTAGATTTGAATCACAGGAGACCGTTGTTTCGATGGTTAACTCATATGACCGGAGTTTATAAAATCCTGACACTATCTACATTTTTTCTTTATAATTTAAAATGAGACTGCTTAACGAAAACTAAATCTAATCAGGGTTTTGTGCTACCCCATTTAAAGGGATATAGTGTATGTACAAAACTACCTGAAGTAATATCTTTATAAGAATCGCCAATCGGTGTTATGAAAGTAATGGCACTACCATCAACGTTACTTCCTGCTACGCAAGTATGATCTATACTGGTGTTGTTTACTATAGACAGTAATGTAATGTCAGGTTTATCTTCTTGGCATGTTACTGTGGTCACTATCAGCAGCGCACACCTTAACAGACAATTTCAAAATTGAAAGAAGAAACTTAGATAATTTGAATATCAGTCTAATTTATTTTTAAAATGTTAAAATTCCGATGTTTCGTTTGACCAAACAACTCAACATGCCCATCATACACCAGATCCCTGAAGAAGGCGATGGTTATCACCGAAACGTTGGAATTGTAACATTTTTAAAATAAATTAGACTGATATTCCAATTATCTAAGTTTCTTCATTATTTAAACAGACGATCATCGTATTTACTCTACAATTTCAAAATTATTTAGATAAGCATGTTGTTTTTACTTAAAAACTACCTCATAGACAAATAACATAGGTAATAAGTGTTTCTATTGCCAATGTTTCTTTGGATACTATCGAGATATTCAATTACTAAGAGATGGCGTTGATCACGATATGTCAAACTTAATAAAAAGGTACAGTTTCAGTTGGTCTCCATAAGCTTATCATTCCTGCTACTTGTATTTCTTTGTTTTTTTCTATTATTTTGTATTTGCTAGTAGAGATTTGTTATTAATTTTTCAATTCAATAATAATAAAAAACTGGATGAAAATATTTAATTTTGCTACTTTCTGTTTGAACTTTTATTCCGTTCCGTTCTACAGTTAGCCATGTTAAACCGTTTCCAAGATGATGATGCTGTTTTTTTGGTTATTTGTTTGAATCGCATGACAGATATGAATTTTTCGTAACACATGCACAAGAAACACGTTCTTATTCCCTAATTTTAGAGAGCGAAACACTGTTTTTCTCCCCTAGGGAGAGAAACATTATGTTTCTCTCCCTAGGTAGCATGTTTCTCTCCCTAGAGACTACGATTATTAGCTGTTTGTGGCGTTTCCTAGGTAACTAGTTACGCAACCCATATTTGACATTTGTCCCGATAACACGGTAATTTTTGTGCATTTGTTACGAAAAGTATAATATGCTTCACGGGAGGGCGCGATTATCCCTTGTTTCCCTCCCTTGATGCATAACATACTATATATTTATTTATTTATTTATGTTACGCTGTACAACAGGAACTTAATCTCAATTACCGTACAGGATCCGCACTCACCGATCCGCAGTGTGGTAGTTCATTTTTAGTTTGAATGCGGTTCGAACTCGGAAATTACGGATTCGAATTCCGTAATGCTATCCACACCACCGTACTGACGGTATATAGAATATATTTCTTTGTTGTCTTTAATTGCAGTTTTAATATTAATTTCATTTATCGTTTAATTTTTAAGTACAAATTTAAGTATATAGGTCACAGGTTCTTTTAAGAAGCTAGATTTTTCTTAGTAGAAATTAGCTCTTTTAGTATAATATTAGTTAATTATAGTTTTATTACCTTCTTAATTCTAAATATTAGTTCTACTATCATTAATTTTTTTAATCATTTTCAAGTATTTAGTTGCTAGATTAGTAGCAAAGTGTACCAATTTTCGCTACTATGAGCTCATTCTTATTTTAAAATCCCAATATGCCTATATTTCACCGATATGGGGTTTGGTGTGTGATAGAAATGAAGAAGTAATGTTTTTGTCATAGAAACTTCAAGAGCATAATTGAAGTGAAACTCTATTTTTAACAATATATTTTTATATGACTAAATGCCTGATGGAATAGTGGCGCAACTATTTTTGTTAATGTTAAAGAAGATGTTCTTTTCCATTGCACAACTCCAACTGTACACCATACTGGTGTGCAATAAGCATTAGAGGAAAAATTGTAAATTATTCAATTCATTTAAATCTTTCTCCACATTTTATTTTTCTTATGTAGTTATTGTTAAAATTAAATGTAAAATGTGTGTTAATTGCTAATGTCCCAATTTTCTTGGGACAGCTTATAAATTTTTATACGGGAATAAAATAAGTAAATCATATCATATTAGTTTATGAATATTTTTAGATACATTACATACCTTGAATAAAGATAAAGAGGATATAAATAAAGTTATGACTAATGGTCAATAATGCTTCAATTTCTTATCAGTAGTAAATAAACATTTACTTGGATAACTGTTATAATCTAAAAATTATTTTTTTCTTTCAGTATATTTCTACAATTTCGAGATAAAGTTGATTTAGTGGAATTATTGAAAATAGTACATAACCTGTATTCAATAATAATTTTTACATTTAAATTTCGCTACGAGCTCGACTTTTAAGTTATTTAAACATCTTAAAGATTAATGGTGAAATTCTATGATAAATCTATAATTTTATTGAACTGTAAACCTATATAATTTTTTTTTAATTCAAAAGTTTTTTTAATAAGTCGAATGACATAATTTTATAATTGTTAATTGGATTTTAGGCACTGGTGGAAAAAATAAATTTTAAACAATTTATATTTTTTTAATTATTTGGCGACGTTTCCGCACAATATTTTGGCCATTTTCAAACAATAAAAATGCATATAAAATGGCTTTAAAATTACATGCTACAATTATTAAAATAACAAACAAATTTTTATAATTGTACCACTTAACTTTAAAATTATTTTATATGCATTTTTATTGCTTGAAAATGGCTAAAATATTGTGCTGAAACGTCGCCAAATAATAATAATAATAACAATAAATTGACATTATAAAAATAGTAATAATTTTTCTACTACATTTATTTGAAACATTTTTCTCAAATAATTTTTGAAAGTTTAACAACATAAGAAATATGCACATTGTATGGTACCATAAAATACTATTTAAAATATAAAATTCGAGTAGTAATAATGTCAGAAATAATATAACAGAAATATACTTGAAAGTAAAATATACGTATCAGTATTAAAACTGTCAGAATTTATAATTGATAACATAAATGAGATAAAATGGCTTTTACAGATATCTAGTTAAAAATTAGAATAGTTTGATTATACTTCATTAATTTATTATAAAATAGGTTACTTACCAGAGTAAAATCATCGCGAAACACTAAACTCAATAGGTAGTATAGATGGACAAATAAGATGTACTTGAATTGCATTGCCAATTTTAAATCATCCAAGTTATCTTTCGTTATCTGCGTATTTTAACTTTTCCTCTATTTTTTACGTCCACTCCTATTTTATTTGATAAAATATGTAAATATTTATATCATGATAGATGTGTTTGTTTGTAATCTGAATCACGCATTTAATTTTAAAAGCATTTCCTTGGCTTTTTATTTAAATAATTAGATGCAGAAAGAAAATAAAAATAGTTGACCCTTTTTAAATTTCAGCATTGATATAATCTTTTAAGTTGATAATTTTTTAGATATGTCCTAAAGTTACTCCTTTTTAAATAGAGCAAATAGTTGAAAATTACAGTTTTACGAGTAAATAACAGATTTGTCCTCTTTTCAATGATGTGTAACAGTAGTTCAACCAATGGCGGAAAAAATCATAGGCGAATACCAAGGCGGATTCAGACGGGGACGGTCAACAATAGATCAATTACATACAGTGAAACAGATTTTGAGCAAGGCATGGGAGTATAATATAGACGTCTACAATATATTTGTTGATTTCAAACAGACCTACGACTCAATTGAAAGAGAGAAGTTGTTCCAGATATTAGGGGAACTGGCGATCTCACAAAAGCTAATAAGAATGATTAGGACAACAATGAGCGGTACCGAGGCAGTAGTACGTATACAGGATGAGAACAGACGAGTTTTAGATACTGCGAGGTTTAAAGCAAGGGGACGGGCTGGCACCAACCCTCTTCAACCTAGTACTGAAATACGTAATAAGACGGATGAAGTACAACAGTACAAATCTGCTCACT
Organism: Pterostichus niger; assembly: GCA_947425015.1. Lineage (NCBI taxonomy): Eukaryota > Metazoa > Arthropoda > Insecta > Coleoptera > Carabidae > Pterostichus > Pterostichus niger. The sequence continues at coordinate 37,153,813 of OX380336.1, read as the reverse complement.
ATTAAAGCAATACAGATGGTGGCATATGCAGATGACATCAACATCATGGGCCGAAGGAAGGAGGAGACCCAGCAAACATACTCGGAACTCAAAAGACACGCCACGGAAGTAGGACTAGAAATAAACACAAATAAGATAAAAAAGTTGACTCAAACAAGAAGAAAAAATGCAGCATAAAATATTGAGCTCGAAGATGACATCGAAGCAGTAGAGCAATTCATATACCTGGGTGTGGAGCTCAGGGAGGACGGAAGAGAGAACGGGGAACTGCGGAGAAGAACAATGCAGGGCAATAAAGCGTACTTCGCACTCTCCCATGCATTCCGATCAAAGACCATCCACAGATACACTCAGATAGAAGTGTACAAAACCATCATAAGGCCGATAGTAAGCTACGACAGCGAGACGTGGACCATAACTGAAAAAGCAAGAAACAATCTAAACGTCTTTGAGAGGAAGATACTGAGAAGAATCTTAGGACCAATGCAAGAAAACAATGCATGGAGAGTGCGATACAATCACGAACTGTACCAAATGTACAAGGAACCCCCACTCTCTGAATACATTAAACTGCAAAGACTAAGATGGGCCGGGCATGTGGTGAGAATGGAAGAGGAAAGAATCCCATAAAGAACATTTAGAAGCAAGATGTATGGGAAGCGACCGGTAGGAAGACCCCGAAAACGATTGGAAGATGAAGTAACCGAAGACACACGAACCATCTTGGGGGTCCGAATCTGGAAGAGAGCGGCACAAGACAGAAAGGAATGGAGGCAGAAGCTAATGGAGGTCAAGGCCCAATCTGGGCTGTAGAACCATTGAAGAAGAAGAAGAAGTTCAATAATTTTAATAATAATTTGAAATAACTTATCTGTCTTATAGTTTTGACTTGGGTCCGATATACGATCCTAAACTAAAAGATTCGAATAAACAATATAAACAATTCACTAACTATGGATGTTAGATCATGAAATATTATAATAAAAATTATAGTGAACTAGATAGTTACATTATTTATTGAAAATATAAAAGTACAAATGCCAACAAAGTAGACCGAAATCAGTAAGATTATTTATCTAAAAAAGTTTCTTTAAAAAATACAACACAAAGAAATATGTTAACACTGATAAATTAATATGAACAAGATACAAGATGAAAAGTATATATATATAGATGATTTATAAATGAATGATGAACGCTGATATCGATCTAGTATCCTTTCATTTGCACTGGCAGAAATTCATGCTGATTATAAGTCCGTGGCGAGTGGTGGAGGACGATCTGCGGTCGTTGATACGTTTCTGTTCAACGGATTTAATTCACTAAAATAAAATCAAAACATATTGACTGCCGGTTTAAATACCCGAACAAAAATTCGTTTTTCCATCTTCGAATAAAGTCTTTATAACTATCGGCGAGATAAATAAAATAATATCGCAACGAAATCGTAGCACAAATGGTAATAATTAGACTGAATTCCATTTTCTTATGCGATATTTTACACTTATCCTGCCGATAGTGATCTGGAACTATATCCGGAGATGTAAAACTAAAAAACTGGCTCTAAGGCTGATTTACTAATAGTAATTATAAATTTGTATGTCCTGTTATGCTGAAAATTAAACAATTAAACTTTTAAATTGGTAATTGATGAAGAAAAAAATTATTGTGGCCACTGTAGACAAAATTTTGTGTATATCTGTATTGTTGATTTTGAGAGAATGTCGGAACTTTATCCGCAGATAGAAAACTGGCTGTAAGGATCATGAACTAGTAGTTGACTAACTTTATTTTTCGTATTTCTTAAATTATTTTTCAGCTGAATACTTCAAATAAAAGATACACGGAACTAAATGTTCTTCCATTTTTATTAAAAGAATCGTCTTCTTAAAAATAATTTAGGAATATTTGACAACAGAAATAAAGTTAATAAACTTATAGTTAGTCGCCTTTTAACAGGAAAACATGACAAAATATTGATAGCCCCAAGTTACTCTAAATCGTGTTGCTTCCATTACTAATATTTTTAATAATAAATATAATAATTACAATAACAAAAACCATATGTTTAGATAATTACTTACGCATTATTTTGTTCTTCGTTGCTCCAATTACTATTTTGCTTTCGTTGTTTGAGACATTGAACACAAACTACTATTGCAAATATAATTATTCCCAAAATCAGCACTCCTAAAATCGAGACTCCTACTATCAAATTCGTAAAGGGATCATAATAGTTCTCTTCACAGTAAACATTATACGATGACTTATTCTCATATTCATTTGTTAGTACAACACAAATATTATAATGATTGTTATATTCATCAAATGGTGGATTGTTATAGGAATTTGATGATTTATTTCCCTCTCCAATAATAAATGATACTTCATTATTATTTGTCTAAAAAAAAAATGTTTTTCTACTGCCAGCACAATACATACATCATTAAATCCTTGGAAACAAAAATTAAATGTGTCATTTACCACCCATAGGTGTTTAAGAACAATTTGACATTATTATTATGGTTACAATACATTAGTCATCGCATTTGACAGATATAATTCAAAATCATAATATGTCCAGCATTATAAACGACAAATAAATTCAATTCCAAAGTAAATAAAAAATAATATTGTGTACAGGGTGTAACAGCGAAACCAACCACCGCCTATATTTTCTTTATTATTATAGTTACAAAAAAATATTATAAAGCAAAGTTGTAGAAGACCAAGGGGGACATCTGCTTAAAGAATAAAATAATTTTTTAAACCAGTGGTTCTCAAGTTACAATCCAAAGTTATATTTTTTCAAATGGGATTATACGTAATTTTTAGCCCTATTTGTTAGGGATTTTTTTTCTGAATTCAACCATGTATATGATAAAATAAAGAAAATTGATTCGAATTTATTGATTGAATTAAATTTACTATAGAACTAATTTTATTCTGTCCTTTTTAATAGCGGACATTGAATATTTTAATTTAATTTTCGTGGTTAATAGAAAAAAAATTGTATGTACCACGACAGTTAAGTAAGTTTAAAGATCTTAGGGTTTTTGGGACTCTCGATCTCAAATAAAACTTTCGATCTTAAATCACCACCGCCACTCTTGATACATAAATAACTATTAAGTTCTTAAACAAATGATATACTTTGTTGTTTTCTTTCCAAAAGTTTAAAAGATTAACGCACCACTATCAAATTCTCTGACGTACTGTAATTGGGATTAAATTCCTGTTGTACAGAGTAACATAAATAAATAAATATATACCTTATTTTTTGCTGCGATCCAGGATATGCCGGAACAATTAATCTTTTCCAAAATTATTGAAGAAGGGTTTTCATTGGTTCCATTAATAGTTGACATGCATACTGTTACATACATGTAACTACAACAAAAAGTATTTAACGGTGGAATTTTACGATGGATCTATAACTTTATAAATTCATAAATCTGTAATTAATGAACAAAATCGCATCAATATTTGTTTATAAGTAAATATTATATCATACAGTCTTAAGTTTCGTTGCGATTTTGTTCATCATTTGTGATTTACGAATCTATAAAACTTATGGATTTATATCACCATAAATTTGACACCTAAAAATTTACGACAAAGTAGCATAAATATTTAATTCACTCTAATATTTATTAATTAATGGGGTAGATGGTTCAGTGGTATCGAGTCGGCCTGTGGATCTTGAGAACCTTGTTTCGATCCCCACAGTCGACAAACAATTTTCACAAAATTAAATCTACCCTTGTAACATCTTTGGGAACCGTGATTTGACGGCTGGTAACCGCACTTCACGCGAAGAAATATATCACTTACCGAGATCTGCTCCAGCAGAGTGCCACACTCAGTAATGGGTAAAAGGCGTGATGATATATTTATATTTATTAATGAGTTTTAGCAATTAATAAAAGGGTGAACTGGTTTGAAATGTATTTTTAATGGACAGTTAAAATATTTAAAAATAGTTAGTTGTTAAACTAGAGAGGAAAGCGATATTTTTCCCACTCGAACGAAAGTAGAAAAAGCAGTTTCCTTTCGTGTTCAACATAGAATTTATTTTATTGGTAAGGCAATATAATTACAATGAATTAATTTTACTCGTGGAAAACTATCAAAATTGCTTTCATATCATTGGTTCATTTTCAAAACATATTTGTGATTCTATTCGTAAAATCTCAATAAAATAATGATTATTTTTTAGTAAAATAACAACTGCTATTTTTCCTTTTTTTACCTTTTTGAACTTTGTGTATCTTGTTCAATTCCAGGAATTTTAATTAACTTTGAATTATCATAGTAATCTTCTATGGTTATAAAATTTCCTGTTAATATGGGTTTCACTGGAAAAGTTACTAATGTAGTATTAGAACAATGTGTTATTATTCCATTACCACAAACTTCTACAGTATATGTTGAAGAAAACAGTACTGGTTTCTAAAATAAAATATTTATATAATTATATTATATGGGATAGGTGGCTCAGTGGTATCGAGTCGGCCTGTGGATCTTGAGAACCCGGGTTCGATTCCCACAACCGACAGATAATTTTTACCAAATTTAATCTACTCCTGTGGCTTCCACTCCACTAACATCTTTGGGGGACATGATTTGACGGCTGATAACCGCATTTCACGCGAAAAAATATATCACTTACCGAGATCTGCTTAGGCACAGTGCCGCACCCAGTAATGAGTAAAAGGCGTGATGATATATTTATTTATTTATAATAATTTATCGTACTTTAAGTTTGTACAAATAAATTTGTTGTTTATTGGAAAAATTGGCATCTTCTTTAATTGTAGTAAAACTTTTTTGAAATATGGAAATTTCTAAAGATATAATTATTTTATATATTGAAACAAATTCATTGGATTTTGGTTGTTGCCAATTTAATTGTATTTGTCCATTTTCATCCACTGTACCAGACAACAACAGAGTACCACACCCACTAATGGGTAAAAGGCGTGATGATATATTTATTTATTTTTATATTATTATTAATAATAATTTATCGTACCTGTAGTTTATATGAATAATTTTCCTTTCGGTCAGAAAACTTGACATTTTCCTCAATTTTAAAAAAAGTATGAGGCGTATCAGATTTCATTAAAGATACCAGTATGTTGTATTTCGTAACGGATTCGTTGGTGTTTGGATGTTGCCAATTTAATTGTATTTGTCCATATTCATTCGCTGTACCAGACAAATTAATTGGTTCGTAAAGTTCTATAACAATATGTTAGTAATTGTTAATAATTATATTTTTAACACTAAAGTTGGATTTATAATAAAGCAACTTAATAAGTAACGCAGATTTATAATGAAACAACTTTTATCTTTCTGCTTTTCTTCAAGGGCGGATCCAGGGGGTGGGTCATGGGGGTCATGACACCCCTCTCAAGCAAGGACTTTTTTTACATGTTTGCCCTAATACATAATAATGATGTCATTATTTACGATAATTTAATTTGTTAAACAAATTAAATAGATAATATTATCTAAGAACTTAAAATTCTAAGATAATTAAGAACTATTGTTTGATTCATTATTCTAATAAATAGCCAAAAACCAATATTTTGTGGGGATATTATTTCAACCCGCAGATGGGAGAGGTATTCTATTTAAGACCTAGTCAAGTATGTGACTACCGACATTTGCACTTAGAAAATCAACTTCTAATTCAATAATTTTTGTATTCTATCAAAGAACCGTTTTTTATATTTAGAAGATGGGACCCTCCCCACCCGAGACAAAATTCACTCCATGACCCCCCCCCCCCCTCCCTAATTCGAAGTCTGGATCCGCCCCTGCTTTTCTTTCCACAAAATACTCTACCTCTGGCCAATCAGAAGTCATAATTTTTAACCTGGAAGATGATCATCTAATATTCTAGTAATCGGTAATCAATATTATCAATTGTTATTTGTTAGATCTGAACGTGTAGTTGTTGAAGTTTGATGGTATATAAAAATACAATTAGTAGAAATTCATAAATCTCTGTATGATAAATCGTGATTTGACGGCTGGCAACCGCACTTCACGCAAAGAAATATATCACTTACGTAGATATACTACACCCAATAATGGGTAAAAGGTGTGATGATATATTTATTTATTTATATAAATCGTCGAAAGATTTTAATTATCTAATGTTGTGCAATTAGATCAGTGCTGAAGTTCAAATAAGAGCTGCCATAATTAAATGTAAGATATCGAAATGATATTATGTCAACCGACAGGTTGATGGTAAAAACTTGTGCGTTTAATATTAATCATTCAATTCGCCTGTGTTACTTTTTACTTTCTCCTCTAATTAAATTACTTCTTGCGTGTTACTTCATTATATATCCAGCTTAACTTACTGTAAATGCACATGTCTGGAACATAGTCAGTCTCACAGCCTTTGTGACAAATCCCAGATGATTTCAAACAAGTGTCGTTGTTTTTGCACTGACCACAACGTTTTTGGCAATTGTAGCCAAATTGATATAAAATACAAGCTAAAAATTTCAATTCAATTAGTATTTTTTTTAAGTAAATATGTTAGAATTGATGAAATCTAATTTTATAATAATAAGAAAAATTGGAATATCAGCAGGATTTGAAACTGAAATTTTTGAACTCGAACCAACAGGCTGCATTTACAATAAAAATAGAGCGAAAATTTGGAATTAGATTTGAATTACTTGGATGCCATAGTTAGTTAAGAACATTTGACCGAAGTTCAAAGGTCCCAGGTTCACATCCTGGTAGAATCCTAATATTTCTTTTTATGATAATATAAAAAATTCAATTCAATAGTAATATTTTTAATATTTACTTCGCTTAATAGTTATTTAGAAGGCCACGGCATCCAGTCCAAAGGCATTATCATCTTATAACGTTCGCATTGCATATAAGATTTAAGTTTTCATCAGAATACATTAAATTAATTTTAATTTATAATAATTATGATTATAGTAATGCGTATAAAAGTATTAATCAATTGTTGCTTTGCGTGAACGTGTGTTTTGAGTAATAACCAACAATTAATGTTCAAGTGAAGAATAAAATATAATATGAATACTTACTTTCATCACAATTATGCCCTCTATATCCAGCAGCACAAATACAATTTTGCTCATAGTAATTTTCCGTTGGTTTACAAATTAAATGTTTGTTACAGAATTCCGTGTCGGAGCCCTGGTCCAGCACAGCAGAACAAGGTATGTCGCAATTCTTACCAATATATTTTGCATCTGAACATAAGTCATCTATAAAATACGTGTTTTAATAATCTAATATTTTGAAGTTTATTTCAATTCATACTTGAACTTCGAGAAGTATAATTCAGAGTAGAATACCAGGTTGGGTAGCTCAGTACCTTGCAAGAAATACTGGGTAGCTTGTATATGCTGTTAATTCTTAAGATACGTATTTCTGAAACATAACTTAGTCAAGGACAAAGACATAATTTTATATTTACTTTCCTACCATTTTCATGACAAAGACGAATGTTGTCTATTGCTATAATGTCGGCAACATTATTTCGCGATGCCTTTACAAATATTTTAAATTCCTTTGTTTGTGTGCTGACAGAAGTTAGTTTTATGTTTTGCCAATTATCTGAATTTCCAATGAATCTCTGAAGAAAGAATAAAGTAAGAAATGTGTCTACAATAATTGAAATATTCTACCTCTCTTGTTTGATTATTGATTCTGATTTCAAGAGAACAACCCTGACAAATTGAAACTAACATTGATATACAAAAGTTGTCATCGTTATTTGATAAAAATGTTGGGCCAAGTTGAATTTCTGAATTAGAAGTCTTTAATTTTAAATAGGAATCTAAAAATGTATCAAATGTAAGAAATTTATATATGTGACAGATTTATTTTTGTTACTTTTGTGTATTTTCCATTCGCCTTTTTTTCCATTGCTCGTTTTGACATACATTTTTTTTATATCATATTTAACATCTTCTTGGTTGATATATTCTTCATTAGTAACGGCATCTTTAAAAATGATTGTATTTTTATTTCTCAACAGAATATAATGGAACCAGTCCAACTCCCGCACTAAGTTAGTTTTGTGCTAAAATATTTAATTAATAGTTATATATTATGACAAATTATAAAATAAAACTTACTTCAGTAGATGTGAGAAGCAGGCAATCTGAATCATTTAATGTTGAATTTAATTTATTGACTTTATTGCATTTTCTTATAACAACTTCAAAATAATATTTTTTTCTTTTTTCAATGCTGATCCAATAACATTGAGAAATATTTTTATTTCCTTCATTGCACAATAAAATGTGAGGTTCTTCAGCTCTTACTGATATTGGAAAATAAAAATCTTGCTCGGATATTTCATACGAAAGTTGCCCCTCTCGAAGTTTGTGCGTATACAGTTCTATTAAAACATTAAAATTATTATTAAACTGAATTGTGTTCTGAATATATTGGTGTATGATTAGTATGAGATTGAGAATGTTTGTTTGGGCATGTGGAATATATGTAGAATGAAAGATTGGTGAAATTGAGAGTGGGAGATTGCGTGGACTATCACGGATTGAATAAATGAATATGATAGAAAGTTTTTGTCTGAACGAAAGATGAGACGAGCTTGCAAGAAAGGAATTAAGGATGAAGTGAAACTGATGTACCTACCAAGATATTATTTGTGGAATGAATTTAAAGAACAAATGTTCAGTAAATATTTCAGTATAGTATGATATTATATATCGCACACCACACAACTAAAAAATGAACCATAGTAAGATTAATAGAGTTTGACTAAATCAAATGGAATAGTGACAGTTATAATTGTTTCCCTAATTATTATCCCAATTTTTTTTAGAAATAATGATCCTTTTTTTTTCTTTGCTGAATCTTTACATTTATAACATGATATTTGTCATATCCATTGTTACGAATTTGTTAACAATGTATAAGAACGTTTGTTTTAAAATGAAACATAGGTTGTAAAGTTCAATTTAAAGAAAAATATATGCAACGATAAATTAGTAAGAAAAAGATACACGATTCCATGATTACAAGAGATTAAACACAGGTGCTTAATTAACCTTAATGTTAGTCTTTCTAATCTAAATATTAATCTTTAATATCGTGCTTGGGGTATATTGCGCAATAATATGAATAATTTAATAAACAATTATTGCGCACTTACTTTCGAATCGAATGTCATGGATAATCGGTAGAAGATGGTTCGCTGACTGAACAGTTTTCCAATCATTGTTATCAAATATTTTGGAACACTCGTTTTCAAAATCACAGTTGTTGATATCTTCTGAGACAGGTGTTCCTTCTGGTGTTCGATATTCAGAGACTAAGAGAAAGAATAAAGTGTTTACAAACATATTTACTTTAAGAAACTTTACTGACCTGGTAGTAAATATGAAGTTGACAACGGTGTGATAATTTCTACAGCATGATTAGTTAAATTGTTGCCTATAACACATAAGTATTTGTATTCGTTATTGTTTATTCGACTCAAAAATGTAATGTCTGGTTCATTTTGGCAGTTGCAGACTAATATTCCCAGAAATATACAAATTAATTCTGGAGTAATATTATACAGGTATGTAGCCATGTTCTAGTCTACTGTCATTTCGACGATTTTACTGATAAGGCTTATCAGTTTCTGAAGTCACTTCATTCATTTACTGTTGATATAATCTTAACATATACAACTATCATTGGAGAATAATGAAGAAGTTGACTTAAAAAATAGAGGAAACGCTAAAATATGCCGATAACGAAAGATAACGAGTTATTTAAAAGTGAAAATGCAACTCAAGTATATCACCTATACTGCCAATTAAGTTTATGGTTTAGCAATGATTTTACTTTGGTATGTAAATCAATTATAATTTTAACTAAAAAGCTTTCCCTTTTTTCGGTAGATGGCATGACCTGTTCCACCGAACTTCTCATGTCATCTTACCTGTTTGTTAGAGATCTTATTCTCTGCTGGCACAGTTCTTCGTCACCAGCTTCTCCACGTGAACTTTGTTCTAGGTGAAGAAGTGGGTTATACCATACTGATGAGCTCTAATAAGAGCGAAACGCGTCTATGGTTACTAACTGTGCTGGCCAGCCTCTGACGATGCCCTCATAAGGTGACTTGGAAGCTGAATTTTGTGAAACTTAGCCAAGTGTTTATTTTATACTTTTTATTAAACCTAGTTTCACCAAGTGTTGGATGACAATTAATTTTGTCTTTGTTGTTATATAATTTTAACTATACAGAATATATCTTATACGAGTACCACTAATAGGATCTCAGAAACTATAAGAGCTAAGATTTCGGAAAAAAATTAGATAAAATTTTTCACATTAGTTGGCAAATTTAACGATGTTTTTGTTTTTCCAATGTGGAAATAGCGAATTTTTCAAATAACTTTAATTACAAAATAGTAGCAGATAGAGAGAAAAGTTTCAAAACAAAACGTTAAATAGGGTGATTCTTTTAATTAGATAAATGGAATAAGGGTATTTAAGTTCAGCAGAATATTACATGAAATAATTATAACTTTTTTAGATATAGAACCAAGTCTACATCTGGGTCTACAAATAATTCTAAAGGCGTGAAAAAGAAACCAACTGAATCTGATTATGGCTACTTAGAACCAAGAAGTAAGCTACCTATATATTAACAACCAGCGTAAATCGTATATATTAACAACCAGCGTAAATTTGAGTAACACAATAAATTTTTGATGTTACATGATAACTAATAAACTTTAGTAGATTAAGTAACATGAAAATAATAATAATCAGTACACTGCGTTACTATAGTAACCATAATCTGTTTGAGTTAATGTGTTAATGATTCATTATTCAACACTTTTTTAAATATTCTGCACTACTAACTTTTAAATAATGAGCCATCTTATCTATTTAAAAACGTCATCAAATTTATTTCCATATAGTTAAAATTGTTTACAGATTAATTAAACATAGAGCTATATAATATTCTTATTAAAAAACAGCAATTTCAATAAATTACATACATATAGAATATTAATTATAATTTTATATTTTTTTTAAATTGTAGGATGAATGTTTAGCAGGACATATATATGAAACTATTATATATAGTATTAAAAATCCATCAACAAGCAAGGTACGAAAACAAACACGTCTGCAGTAAAATATTATATTAAATTCCTAATTTTCAGAATCTGCTACCAATCGATGAAGAACAATATATGAATTTGTAAAACTTAATTAACAATTTTCAACGAATTACTTGTTTTATTCGACAGTAATTTCTGAAAGTCTACTCACATATTAAAAATGATTTTGTATTTTATTTACTGGTTTTAACTATTCCTGAATTTTTATTTAGTCAAATTAAAGGCTATTTCATACGTCAAAAATTCGTCCTATAAAATATCATTCGTGTGAAACATTCTTAAGCTAAACCATATTCTCCAAATAAGTTTAAATAATCCCTTTTAGCATTTATTTTTTAGCATGTAATTTGTAAATTTTAAATATCGAGGTCTGATTTCGAATCCGATAATCATTACTCAAATTAAAAATTATATGAACTATCATATTACGGCTCTGTGATTTGGGATTCAGTTCCTGTTGTACTTTAATTCAATATTATTTGGTAGTTCCGTTGCTTTCTGGAAGCATAGGTGCATCTGTGGCCGAATCGCAATTCATAGGTATACTGTCACTGAAACACATATAAATAATAGTTATTTATGTGTCAAATACGCAAAATAGTATTTTAGCAATACTGCGCCTCGTCCATAATATGAAATGAGTCTGCTAAATACATTTTGCATAAATTTTTTAGTTCCAACTCTTCAATTATTCGAAACGCATCGTTCCGTGGATTTAAAAACCCGTGTTCGATTTCCGCAGTCGACAAACTTTACTCCACATTAAAATTACCCCTGTTGGTCTCCCTCTACTAACATCGCATTACACTCGCATAAATATATCACTTACTGAGATCTGACATAGCAGAGTACCACACCTAGCAATGCAAAATAAAAGGCGTGATGATATATTTGTTTATATATTTTATGTAATAAATAGGAGTTTTACAGGCGCGGTGGCCGAGCTTAACATACTGTGACGTCACCCGAACCAAGGTTCGTCAGTTCGAATCCGCCCGTCGACAATGTGTGATTTGTCGTTAAATATAAAATACAGTTACATGTATTTATCACACTCGGGCGCTATAAACTAGTCACTTATACGTCTTAAAATAATGTAGCATTTGACTAGGAAAACCGGCAGTACGGTAGAGTAAAAACTGCGGCTCGGTGTGCCCGGTAGGCCCAGGCCCGATTTGGGCTGTAGTGTAGGAGTTTTATTGTAAACATAGATATACTTACGAAATATTTCTTGTTAATCTTCCTTTCTTTTTAACTACTATCAAAACTACTACTATTATAACAATTGACGCCACCAAAATTCCGACTATTATCCATACCAAAGAAGATTTATTATTATTTCCACAATAAACACTATATGCTATCTCATTCTCATACTCATTTGTCAGTACGACACAAATATTATATTTATTATTTGCTTTCAGTGGTGGATTATCATAAACATTTGCTGATTTTTTTCCTTCTCCAACAATTAATGTTACTTCACTTTCATTTACCTGTAAAATAATATTATTAATTTACAGCAAAAGTTAATTTAAATTAGTTTTTATACCTTGTTTTTTAATGCTATCCAAGATCTTTGTAAACAAACTATTTGCGATAGTATTTTTGTATCATTTGGAAATTTAATTTCTGTTCCATTTCCATATTCATCGCATACTGTTACATACATGTAACTAAAAACCAAATTTTAAATGCTAGTGACAAGTAGCAAAGTATCTCATTCATAATTATTTAAATATTACATAAATTACCTTATTATGTTTGGTACAATTCCAGGTATTTTAATGATTTTTGAATGATTGTTGTTATTTTCTATTGTTATAAAACTTTGTGTTAACAAAGGTTTCACTGGTGGAGTAATCAACATAATATTTGCACAATGTGTCATTTCACCTTGTCCACAAACTTGTACAGAATAAGTCGAGGAAAGAAACACTGACTTCTGCAATAAAAACTTCAATAATCATAATATTACTATTAATAATAATTTATTGTTAAGCAACGTTGCGCGCGGGGTGTATTTGGATGGGTGACCGTCCCGAGAAACCTGCGTTGCTGTTGACTAAAAGACCTAAAAACGTGGATCAGGGCGTAATGGCGGCATAAGACCTGAGTAGTTGGTCCGCCAAAGAAGCAAAAAAAAAACAATTTTAAATATAAATAAAATAAATAAATAAATATATCATCACGCCTTTTACCCATTACTGGGTGTGGCACTCTGCCTAAGCAGATCTCGGTAAGTGATATATTTCTTCGCGTAAAGTGCGGTTACCAGCCGTCAAATTACGGCCTCCAAAGATATTAGTGGAGAAGGAGCCACAGGGGTAGATTTTTTAAAATTGGTGAAAATTGTTTGTCGGCTGTGGGGATCGAACCAAGGTTCTCAAGAACCACAGGCCGACTCGATACCACTGAGCCACCTACCCCATAAATATAAAAATAAATATAAAATAAAATAAAATAAAATAAAATAAATGTATCATCAAATCAATTTTCACCAATTTAAATTTGATGGCTGGTAGCCGCACTTCACGCGAAAAAATATATCACTTACTGAGATCTGCTTAGGCAGAGTGCCACACCCAGTAATGGGTAAAAGGCGCCATGATATATTTATTTATTTATAATAATTTATCGTACTTTAAGTTTGTACAAATAACTTTGTTGTTTATCGGAAAAATTGGCATCTTCTATAATTGTAGTAAAACTTTTTTGAAGTATGGAATTTTCTAAAGATATAATTATTTTATATATTGAAACAAATTGATTGGATTTTGGTTGTTGCCAATTTAATTGTATTTGTCCATTTTCATCCACTGTACCGGACAAATTCACTGGTTCATAGAGTTCTGCAAAAATGTGTTCGATAATTGATTATAATTATGTTTTATTCAGACAAACTTACTGAATTTACACATATCTGGAAAGTAGTCCGATTCACAGCCGTCGTTACATATCCCAGATGATTTCAAACATGAATCGTTGCTTTTGCATCGGCCACAGCGTTCTCCACAATTGTAGCCAAAATAATTTGGTTCGCAAACTATAAACAAGTATAAAATTTTACAATCAGAAAGGAAATTTTCTTTTCTTTATTGTGAGAAGAAAATATTATTTTTCATCCCCAAGGAAGCACTTTTCAATCCTAGAGATTTTTCTTCCCTAAGAAAGGAAATTAAAATCATATTCATAACAACTGTTTGAAGATAAGTGTCAAAAAACAATAAATAAGATCTAAATTTTAATTTATTGTGTGCCTTTTTGATACGAGTATTGGAAAAAATTATACGTGCACTACGCGAGAAGAGTATCTTTCCTTTATATATCTCGCTCAGAGAAATTAAACGACATTCAGGAAGGAATGTCTCACTTTCTTCCCTTGATATACAAATAATTTTAATACTTTGTCAACTGTTTCTATATCTATAAAAGTATTCGTAATGTAAAAATTATATTTCCTTCTAATGCTTATTTCAAGCATTATATTTGAAAATATTTTTAAAACATATGTAAGGTAATGTAAATACTTACTTTCGTCACAATTATGTCCTCTATATCCAGCAGCACAAATACAATTTTGCTCATAGTAATTTTCCGTGGGTTTACAAATGAAATGTTTGTTACAGAATTCCGTGTCGGAGCCCTGGTCCAGCACAGCAGAACAAGGTATGTCGCAATTCTTACCAATATATTTTGCATCTGAACATAAGTCATCTATAAAATACGTGTTTTAATAATCTAATATTTTGAAGTTTATTTCAATTCATACTTGAACTTCGAGAAGTATAATTCAGAGTAGAATACCAGGTTGGGTAGCTCAGTACCTTGCAAGATATACTGGGTAGCTTGTATATGCTGGTAATTCTTAAGATACGTATTTCTGAAACATAACTTATTCACGGACAAAGACATAATTTTATATTTACTTTCTTACCATTTTTATGACAAAGACGAATGTTGTCTATTGCTATAATGTCGGCAACATTATTTCGCGATGCCTTTACAAATATTTTAAATTCCTTTGTTTGTGTGCTGACAGAAGTTAGTTTTATGTTTCGCCAATTATCTGAATTTCCAATGAATCTCTGAAGAAACAATAAAGTATGTAATGTGTCTACAATAATTGAATTATTCTACCTCTCTTGTTTGATTATTGATTCTGATTTCAAGAGAACATCGGTGACAAATTGAAACTAACATTGATAAACAAAAGTTGTCATCGTTATTTGATGAAAATGCTGGGCCAAGTTGAACTTCTGAATCAAACGTCTTTAATTTTAAATAGGAATCTAAAAAAGTATCAAATGTAAGAAATTTAATACATGTGACAGATTTATTTTTGTTACTTTTATGTATTTTCCATTCGCCTTTTTTTCCATTGCTCGTTTTGACGTACATTTTTTTTATATCATATTTAACATCTTCTTGCTTGATATATTCTTCATTAGTAACGGCATCTTTAAAAATAATCGTATTTTTATTTCTCAACAGAATATAATGGAACCAGTCCAAATCACGTACTAATTTAGTTCTGTGCTGTAATATTTTCATATTATTTATTTATTTATATAAATTATAAAACAATACTGCTGAATATTTGATACAGCTTTACAACATATTGAAGTAAATACTTACATGTACATGTTTGACTAAACTACACGCAGAATCTTTAATTGAAAAGTATGTTTTGCTCACACTTTCACAGTCTCTGATGACAACTTCAAACTTTTCTTGATTTTTTTCGATTTGAAACCAGTAACATTGAATAATATTCTCATTTCCATCAGTACATAATAGAACTTGAGGTTTTTCTTCGGCTCTAACTGATATTGCAAAATAAAAGTCTTGCTCGGATATTTCGAACGAAATTTGCTGATCCTTAGTCCTGTACGTGGTCAGTTCTAAAAAAATTATATTATTGTTTAATTAAATAGTTATAATATAGTTTACAATTTTATAATAACTGACAATAATGATAGTATTTGAAACTATTTATTCTACTCATGTATTTTAATTTACTTATTAAATAAGTATTTAGATTTTCATTATAATACAGATTTTCAAAGAGATAATAATAAATTGTAAAATGTTAATCATTTCCATGGCATTTTATTTTTATCAATTTTTTGATACAACACATCAGCTGAAAATTTCATGAAACGAAATTCGAATTTAAGAGCAATTTTCTGTGATATTTTTAAAGTTAAATTGAAAATTAAATTACCAAAATATAGTATACACATTTTCATATCTCATGGTTACTATAGACATCATGAGATATGAATATCTCACAGGTTATTACGTTGCTAGGATACTAATTTAAAATTGTTGATGGAATAGTGAAATGCTTGTTCAATTTAAATGTACCAACATTGCTATCTTGAGGAGCTACAAGGTTGGTTAAATTAGACAATTTCTATTTTGCAAGACTATTTTGCCATGAGCAGAGAAAAACAATTTACGAGGGGTTCTTAAAGTACAGGGCACAACTTTTTTATTTTAAATAGGAAAATTTATTCAGAATAATATGTTATCTCCTGAAATATTAAAGATACAAAATAAAGTTAGACTTGTCTAACAGAACTTAGTCCATAAAATGGAGCAAACTTTTTTTCCATGGCCAATTAATTTTCCAAGAAAATGTTTGGTTTTAATTTTTAAATGAATCATCCTGTATATTTACATTTAACTTTTTTTTGTATCTTTAATATTTCTGGAGATATAAGCTGAACAATGAAAAATCAACTATCTTGTGTTTATAATTTTTTGCTCATTAAATAAAAATTATTGTCTAACTTCGTAGCTCTAATTCACGAGATAGCAACAGTAAAATATTTAAATGTATACTAATTTTAATATACATTTACTTTAATAATTCGGATATTGGATTTTGTTGTACAGAAAATAGTGTATGTAACTCGCGTATAAACTTGTTGCATAATGTACTATTAATAAATGACAAAAATACTTACTTTCAAATCTGATGTCATGTATAATCGGTAGAAGATGGTTCGCTGATTGAACAGTTTCCCAATTATTGCTATTAAATAATTTTGAACAATCATTTTCGAAATCACAGCTTTTATCCTCGGGTACAGGTCTTCCTTTTGGTGTACGAAATTGGGACTCTGAAAAAATAATTAAATATTGAAAAAAAATTAGGATATTTTTCTCATCCTACCTATCATCATATTTGTAAATGAAAATGACGTTAGGAATACCGTAGAATTCACTGATTCATTGTTACCAATTATACAACTATATTTGTAATCATTGTCTGATATTCGTGCTAATAATGTTATGTCTGGTTTACAATTAATAAGAGAATACAAAATAAAATAACAATATAGAATCAAAAACCGTGCTGAACACGCCATGGTTGCGATATTATAAACATTATATCTACATACATTAACGGATTAACGGTTTTCAGATTTTATGCAAATACACACAGTCAAGATAATATAAATATTTACTTTGTAACGACAATACCCTAAATGCAAGTAATCCACCGCACAAATCTTATTTACATAATGCATTTTTATTGTTATTATTATTGCAATATCTCCAAACAAAAATGTACTGCTCTACAATATTCAAACGCTAAAAAATATCTATTATTTCAAATTGATCTCTGTGTAACTAATCATCATTTGTTATCTAAGATAAGATAATATTTCCTTATTTATGATTGCTACCATTCTGTTATTTACTACACAAAACTATTTATTCCATCATTACTTTTATGAGTTTTTCCTGAGTACGAAGCAGCCAGTATAAAAAATATTACTTTTTACCCAGTTCTTACTAAGCTGTCATTATATTCTTTCTATAAATAATAGCTATGTACATATGCATATAAATAATATATTATTGCGCCTTTTGTCCATTGCATTGTAAACTATTTTGAATACAAATTAATATTCAAACAATTTTAAATTAAATTATGAAATATAAATTGTTGTTATGAACGTATTGATCGATTTTAGGTAATAATTAAGTTTCAAAATTTGAATAGTTTGATGTTAGTGTTGTTATGCCCGATTCAAATTGTTGTATTTCCATTTGTATATTTGCGGTTTTATGAATAATAACCATGAGTAATGTTTTTATGTTTATTTTTTATACAACAATAATACATTTTAATATAATATTTACATTAAAGTATATATAAATATTATTATTATTTGAAATCAAATACTACATATACATCCTCCGGTTACAATTCCTATTTACACTAAATAATTAATTATTATTACAATATCACACGATTACATTTATAAATCTATTTCTTCATATAATAAAAGCTCTACTATAGCAGTTCCATAAACAAAATCTATCGACATAATTATATAATAAACAAATAAGTAATTTGCACTGTAGACCTTAACCAATCATATTCAATAGGTACAACTTATGTCTGTCACAGAAGCTGAACAAAAATATATTTTCCTTTAAATTGTATTATTATTTGAATGGAATTTACTGTGCAAAAATAACAAGTAACATGTGCATATATGGCGTGAAAATTTAAATTAAATAGAACATTGTTACAATGACGTCATCGCAGAGGACAACTGCAAATCACTTTTATATAATTAATAGATTACAAATTACATAAACCATTTCTTAATTAAATTAAAATAACAATTTTAATAATTTATTAAAAACTGAGTCTAACAGTTGCCCTCCAACATTTTTTTGTTTTGAAGTAAATAACGATCTTCATATGTCGACATATGATAACCACCTATCGAAAAAACAAAAATAAAAGTACGGCAATTTTTATTTGTAAAATAAATCCCAGAAGATCGCTATAATGATTGTAAAACTATGATTATTAAGTAATTTTGTATGTTAGGGTATTAGCGTGCAAGTTGTATAATTAGTGCAGCGCACATTTCAAAAAATTCCATTGTGTGGTGGCCACTTGGTGGTTGAATCACCCCGGACTGGACGGGGGTGGGAACCGCCCCCAAATTGTTTAAACTCGCTCCAAGAGAGTTTGACTCGCTCTCTTCGTTACTCAAAGATTTGAAGTCCAACAAGTAGCTTTTGTAGTCCACCTGAAAATTATAACAAACACAAATTTCAAAGACAGAATTTAAAAAACAGTGAGAATTTAAAAAGATTTCTTTTTAAACTATTTGTATATGTTGAGACAAATTGTTTATGAATATTTATTGTTCTTCCCTGCCGATTGCAGAAAATAAAAACTTACTTGGTAGAGCTGCAGCGACATCTTAACAAATCGCTCATGAAGAGGATTCTTATGACGTACTCGAACATGATAGGGATTGATAACTTTCCATTCAAAATTCAGCGCCTTCATAGCTCTGTAAACTTCCATCATAATATCATTTGGTTTGCTCTGAGATCGAATCCCAAGATGCCACTTGGCTCTCTTCACAGGTGTTCCTCGTCCCCTTTCTCCTGCCGTATGGTTCGATGCAATTACTCTGTCCCTTAAAGGAGCGATCCTTTCTGGATGTGGACGAATTGGACTGGGACTCAACTCGCTAGGGCTGAAGCTCACCGGTGGAGGACTGCCAGGCATGTAAAAGTCCTTGATTTCAGCCTTGGCAGCTTCATGTTCAATACGTTTATTGTCGATTATCAGATGATACG
The DNA here is from genome assembly GCA_947425015.1 of Pterostichus niger. Classification (NCBI taxonomy): domain Eukaryota; kingdom Metazoa; phylum Arthropoda; class Insecta; order Coleoptera; family Carabidae; genus Pterostichus; species Pterostichus niger. The sequence goes on along the minus strand of OX380336.1, from coordinate 37,134,020 downwards.
CAATTGCGAGTTGATCATGAGGATCACCGCTCAGTAAAGCGCTGTGAACTTCGCTTTCTGTAACCCCAAATTTATCACAAACCTCAGATACAGCTTCCGTGTCAATCACAGAGGAATCTTGTTCGACTGGAGATGGGAATAAGTAAGCTGGACAATCCTTCTGGAACCATTCGTGTTTTTTTATGTCTTCTATTGTTGCACGTTTCATTGGATCAATGTGCAACATATGACACAATAGACTAACAACTGATTTGTTAAGATATTCCGGGATTGGGAATATTCCTGATTTGATTTTTCTGAATAAAGTTGGGACGTGCTCATCGTCAAACGGTAAAGTTCCACAAAGTAATGCGTATAATATCACGCCACAAGACCAAATATCTACTTCTGGTCCCGCGTATAACTTCCCTGAGATTACTTCGGGAGCAGCATAGTTCGGAGAGCCGCAACTGGTACGTAAAAATTCACCGTCCATCATCATGTTTGATAGACCGAAATCAGCTATTTTTACGTGCATATTATGATCCAAAAGTAAATTTTCTGGTTTTAAGTCACGGTGAACAATCATGTGCCTATGGCAGTAATCTACTCCAGAAATGATTTGCTGGAAGAATCTACGAGCTTCATGTTCTTGCAACTTTCCATTTTTCACAATGTAATCAAATAATTCTCCTCCAGAAACATATTCCATAATCATAAAGATATCAGTGGGTGTACTTATTACTTGATAGAGTTTAATGATGTGTGGATGTCTAAATAATTTAAGATTTTGAATTTCTCGACGAATTTTACCCACCACATCAAGGCTCTTGATTTTTTGACGATTCAGGATTTTAACTGCAACTTTACTTTTAGTTAGCTGATGTTCTCCAATTTTTACTTTACCAAATGTGCCCACTCCCAAGGTTTGGCCAAGGGTGTAATGACCAATTTTAACCAGGGGCTGCTGGGTCCCAGTTGATTTGTTGTCCGACATCGTCACTATAGGTTAGGTACAAAACATGTACTTTAGGTTTTCAGAAGAAATGTTAATTTAATTGTGTTACATAATACATTATGAATGAGTAAATAACTTCGCAATTAAGTAAACATGCAAAGTAACTTCAAAACACTATCAATTTACGATAAATAATGTTCACCATAAGTCACATTCAGCACTTTATGCGTTCAGTAAACTACGTATTTATGATTAAAAATTGTGGCGTAGTGTAGTTTTACTGTAAAATACAGAATTTATCCAAAATATAGGCTGATATAAATTACAATTCTAAAATGTAACTGTTTCTAAAATATCATATTTTATTAAATATATTTTAGGATCCATTTATTGATTTTAAAATTATTTTGTCTGAATGAACATTTCGTTTCTTCAATCAAGCGAAGGTTTGATTTGCATGAAAAAAATGTGCACAAATTCGCCATGTTGCCCCCAAATACCGCTATATACTTAATAAAATATATATGTTTTTTAGATTAATTAGACCCTCACAGCAGGTGACTCTAATTCAAGTAATAGGATATATTACAGGACCGTAATTCATTATTTTCCATTTTTTAAATATAAATAAACTGAATAAAAAAATAATTATAAACGCGGTATATTTGTATTTCTGCAATCCTAATTAGTTTGCTGTAAGATTTTATTTTTATTGTAAATCAAGTTGAAAAATACTTCTCTTTCTAATTTAGATTAGTACTTTGAACATCTTTAGAAAATATTTTATTATTGTATTAAAAACACGAGAAAAGTTTAATAATAATCATTTTAATATTTTAAAGAGTAAATAAAAGTTACTAAGTCAACATTTATTAAGTTTAGATTTTATAAAAATAAAAATTACGACTTAGTCTCTAGAAATTCAACATAAATAATTTAACATTTTACGCTCTAAAAATCCAACAGAAACAATACAATCGAGAAAAGAATTACAAGTTTAGATTTAACGACAAATACATCAATATAACCAATTTCAAATTCATTTCATAATCATACCACAAAAAATTACATTAGGTACATAAAAAAGACATAATAAATAATTATCGATAGTCTTATTGGTCCACTTTGATGAATCTACTTAAAGCTTTAATTACTATTTATTCTAGAGTCCGTAAATCTCTTAGAACTCTAAGATAAATTATCTCAGGGGTTAATTGTGACCTTAATCTAAACATTCACGGGTCTTTGCACCGTAGTCTCTGCATTATCACTTCTATTAGTGTCCTGTTTTTCCGAACCACTTTGCCAGCCTGAGTCCATAGTTCCGTCACTATGGCAGGCTTGCCCTTGAACCTCTTCATCCGTACTATTTGCTTCTCCATACAATAATCCAACTGGATTCACTCCTAAATTCTGGATTAAAGTTGAAATATTCGATCCAATTCCTCTTCTGGGAGAGTTATTCAAGTTCAAAGTCTTCGGAGGCATATTTTTCGGACTTGACGGATTAAAATTAGTATTAAAGTTAGGATTGACTTGTTTATTACTAATTTGATTGTTTGTGAAATTCGGATTGGTGTTATTGAAACCCTGTGGCGGGAAATTCTGATTTGAAAAATTGTTCAAACCGGATATTGTATTTGTGAGATTACTGAATGAAGCCGTTTGTTGTGATGACGATGACTCATCTTGATAGTTTGGCCTAAAGTTCTGCGCAGTTCCTTGTTGCTGTATTATTTCATATTGTGCATCAGGAGCTAAGAACTGATCAATACTAGCGTTGGAAAATGTTCTATGCCTGTGTGATTGTTCAACATTTGTATTCTTTTCAGGGAAGTAATTCATGCAACATTCGTTTTGAACAAACGAAGGCGACATTGGAGAAATGGCGTCGTCAGTACTTTCCGTCATTGGGGTTTGGATACTTCCCAAACTATTTTGAGATATTTCTTTTGATAATAATTGCAAACATGAATCTGATCCTAAGTCTGATAACGTTATATTATCAGAGTTTGGCAGTGGGAAAGGCAATCGACTCCTCGTAGACATTTGTCTTTTGCCAATTCTTTGCGCTAGGTAATCCTCAGTCTCTGGTACATTTGAAAAACCTTTTCCGGGTTCCTGGAAATTCGGATGTCCATTGTTCTGATTATTCTGCAGCAGATTCTCAGTCTCATTGGGCCGGGTTTGCTTATGCACACAATGTAAAGACATTAGTCTTGGTTTTTGAGCTTCTAGTGCTTCATCATATAACGATGAATCTTGTCCATCGTTCCTTACTGAAATATTGCAACAACTGCTGACGTCAGCGAAGTAAACTTCTGATTCTGTTGGTTCTGTTTTTGAAGGAACTCCTTCTTGGTTTTGGAATGCTGCGTTTTCTACTCCTTGTAACCGAGGAAGAAATCTACATGGTTGAGAATCCAAACCAGTGTTGTTTTTATTTCCTTCCAGTTTCACATTTGGTTCTTGATAGCTGTGCTCTTCAGAGGTTTCTTGATCTGGTTGCTCTTCGGGATAACTTGGCTGCAAAATATGAACAAGTTTAGTCATTGTTTAAATATTTGAGATTTAATTACATACCGATAATATATCCATTCTCTTCTTTGATTTCCTCGCAGGAAGAGTGTTAATTCGTTCTACGCAACTGGAAGTATCCGTATTTTCGCTATTGTCATTATTTTGATGCATTTCACTTTCAGTAGTGTTCTCATAGTTGTCTTTTGATGGGAATGTACCACGAATACGTCTCATTTGACAATCAGATGAACTTTGGGATTGGCTCTCTTCGTTCATCTGACAATGAGCTGTATGTGCATGTGGATGATGATGGACGTGATGATATCTTAGAGAAAAAACAAAACTGTACTTATGCTTCAATTTAATTTAAATTTACTTAAATTATAATTGTGGCCAACGTATATTGACGGGGTCAAGGTTAAATTTTTCACAATTATCCTTCCTGCTTGTATATTCCAGTCTTGCCAAATCAAATGATTAATAAATATGTTTAATTCACTAATAATAATGAAGGCAATATACCGGGAGTTTTTTTTATCGGTAAACATAGGGATATGCCATTATCATAGTTACAGTTACAAAGTTTGACAGCAATGAATTAGAGCGTTTATTTTAAAAGTAAACATAGGGAAAATAACATTGCTGTCATCTATAGTTGTCAAAGTAATAAAACTGTCCTCTTTCAAAATCAGACCGGGTTAATAGGGGATCAAATAGTGGGGCGTTTTTATAAAAATGGAAAATTATTTCGAGTTGTTACAAGAGAGAGTAATATTGAGTAAATATTGAGGAAGTGTGGTTCCAACAAAATGCACCGGATATTCCCCCAACGATGGCTAGGACGAGGTGCAGAAGTGGAGTGGCCTGCAAGGTCACCAGATCTTGCGCCAAACGATTTTTTTCTTTGGGGCTACTTAAAAAGTAAATTTTATAATGGTGGTAGAATGAGTGTAGAATAATTAAACCGTAGAATTAGTGTTGCATCGCATGAGATTCCTCCAGAGCAAATAAATAATGCTATAAATTCATTTTATAATCGTTTAGTCTATTGTTTACAGGTAAATGGGGGTATTTTGGAACAGTTATTGAAAAATAATTCCTATTTAAAGTAAATAAAATTTTTTTTTTTTTGGTAGTTGTGATTTGACAACTGGTTACTGTACTTAACGGCTTAAAATGTATAGTTTATTAAGATCTGCTATTACAGAGCAGCCATGTTCATGAGTGACCAAAATTTTGACATATAAACATGGAAATGTGAATTCCTGGTTGAACCAGTTCAAAAAGTCAAAATTTTTATAATATGGTTTTATATAGTTCAGAGCACGAGAAATGCACTCGTTCAAATCGCGTTTCAATATCTCTTTTAGTTTTGGAGTTACAGCGATTTTTGACTTTTTTTAAAGCTCAACTTTGAGACGCCATAACTCAAAAACTAAAAGAGATATTGAAATGCGGTTTGAACGAGTGTATTTCTCGTGCGCTACTTAACTTGTACCGGTATTTTGAAAATTTTGATCATTTTTTAATTTTTTTCGAAATTTTTTTTTGTCGATATTTCAAAAAGCTGAAAAGATAATGAAAATCTGAAAACACCAGTGAATTTCTCGCGTGAAAATACATAGGTATGCAAATTTGCAGAAGAAAATTCGAACGGATACATTTTTTATTACAAAAAATCGAAAATAGCCGTTTTTTGTAAATTTCTTAAGGGGTACCCCTTGGTGTTTTTACGAATTTTGGCCATTTTTCGATTTTTTGTAATAAAAAATGTATCCGTGGGAATTTTATTGTGAAAATTTGCATACTTATGTATTTTCATGTCAGAAATTCACTGGTGTCTTCAGATTTTCATTATCTTTTCAAGTTTTTGAAATATTGAGGAAGAAAAATTTTCAAAATTTTCTAAATACCTTTACAAGTTAAGTAGCGCACGAGAAATACACTCGTTCAAACCGCATTTCAATATCTCTTTTAGTTTTTGAGTTATGGGCTTTCAAAGTTGAGCTTAAAAAAAAGTCAAAGAGTTCTGTAAATCACAAACGAAAAAAGATATGAAGATGCACCTTGCGCCATTCGATTTCTCGTGGTCTGAATTATATAGAACCACATTTTAATAATTTTTGATTTTTGAACTGGTTCAACCCAAAATTCTCATTATTTGTATGTACGATCTCATAAACGAAGAATTTGCGAACAAACCTCTACACAAAAGAACTTTTGTATTGTTTTGAGGTTCTAAATTTATACCTAACGTTTAGTTAATGTAATTTAAAGTAATTAAAATTCATTTAATTTGTTTAAACTTAAAATGTTTCTTTTAGACTATAGACTATTACACTTCAATGCATTGCTGAAAATATTATTTTCCCTATGTTTACTTTTAAAATAAACGCTCTAACGTATTGCTGTCAAACTTTTGAACTGTAACTATGGTAATTATATATCCCTATGTTTACTGATAAGAAAAACTCCCGGTATATTATAGAGCAGTTACCAAAGTGAATTCATCTTGTAGACGAATAAATATTCAAAACCTTTCTATCTTTCCTATCAAATAATATCGATTATCGATGCGACTTATTGTACAATGATAGCTATCAAAGCTTGCATAAAATATATGTATATGGTCATATTCTACAGGCAATCATTGCCCAGTGTATCAAACCGAAGTCAAACTTATATATATTTTTAAAGATTGTGCTTGTTTGGATTGAATTATAAACTGTAGGCCTTCAGTATTACATTTGGGATTGAGTTACTGTTTTTGCAGAGTAACAAATATTTATGTTTAATGTACGACAATCGGTGAAGTCTTCTAGAGTCTAGTAATGGAATTGTCAACAGCGCGTTAACCTTGACCCGCCAATATTCGTAGCGACAAGTATGGTATATACCTGGCAGGAGAATGAATAAGCCTTCTTGCCGGTGAGTTAGGATTGCTATACGGCGGTGGTGGTCCCCATACATACACCCCACCAACTGGCCGATTGTCTAACATACTATAGGATCCCGTTGACCCGGTCATTGGGTCACCTAGCGTGTTTGGCATCATCCCAGATTCAGTACCCGATCGATTACTGAACCCATATTGACTATCTGGACTGCTTACGTTACCATGGTAACCTATAGAACTAACATCCCTAAACAACAGTAGTAATTACAAGAGAAATAGTTATTGTTAGAATTATCATACCGTTGATTATCTTGAATATTCTGCTGGTTATTCCCTCGGTTCCATGGAAGTCTTCGCCAACTCCAACCACTTGCAGCTCGCTCTCTTCCCCTGGGTTCACCTCCTCCTGGAAGCCCTTCCTCTCCAGGATTCGGAGAATAGAAATTTCCTACTCTACCAGGAGTCCAGAACCTATCAATAATTAAATAGTCAATATTTTCTTGTGGATTTTCAAAGGGAGTAAGTACCTATCAAGAGCATGGTGTGTATCCCAAGGGTAGACGTGTCCTGCAGGGACTGGAGGGTAGCGACATTCTTCGCAGCAGCTGCAGTAGGGTGCAGGTGCTACGGGTGGACCACGTCCTGAACCCTGGGTACTAATGGTGCTGCCTTGTTGTTGGTACAAGGACCGGCAACGGAGTTCCAGTTGCTCCCAGTACATTTTCTTCCGTTCATGACTATGATAAACAACACGAAAATTATGTTTGGACATCATTTGAAAACCTAGAGTTTTAATGACTTGTTATAGAAATTTCATAATAATTCAACTTCCTTCATGAACTTTATAGATATTGTACAGTAACCAAGAAAAACAAATAACAACATCTTCAAAAGATAAGCATGTTGTCACGGTGGATCTCATTCTTCTGACTTTTTCTCGGTCTCTTATGAGGCACTTTTTAGTTATTGTAATTTACTATTGTAATGTATTAATTAGGAATTTATAGATTTTGCACAAATTTACTGAAATGCAAATATTTTTTCTGCATTTATTAAAATAACATATTTTATTTTCGAGCTGTCTGTGAATATACAAGAAGAGATCATGCCTGGAATACATTGGTGTATAATGAGTGTGAGATTGAGAAGAATGTTGTCAGGAGAGTGTGTATACATCAGTTGAGATGTTTTGGGTATGTAGAACAGGGTAAGAGAGTGTCTAGACAAACTAGGAATGAATGGATGAATATGATTGAAGGTTTGCTGTGTGAACGAAATATTCCAAGTATGAGGAATAAACGAGCTTGGAATTATGGAAGGAATTATTTATTTATGTTACGCTGTACAACAGGAACTTAATCCCAATTACAGTACAGAGTCCGCACTCACCGAGCCGCAGTGTAGTAGTTTTATATAATTTTTAGCTTGAGTGAGATTCGAACTCGGGATCTGCAGATTCTAATTCCGTATCGCTATCCACACCACCGTACTGACGGATATGTAATGAATGTAAGTGAAACGAAAGTGGTGTATCAGGAATAAATGTTTAATGAATGTTTGCTTCTCTATTTCAGGGGTTATAGCTTGATGTTATATATATATATATATATATATATGTATTCTTTTTCGAAAGATGTTTTTATAAATATATGAATAATAATAAATTGTGCTCACCTAAGAAGTTGGTAGACGAGCATACAGGAGAAAATACAGACAAGAATCCCGCTAACCGACAATCCAAACATCGCTCTGAGACACGAATACAGAGCCCCGTGGATCACCTCACAGTCCGGCGTGGAATCAAACACGAACCTCATACCTGCACATCACGTACAAATCAAATCACAGCCCTGTCATCTGTGACTAGAATCACTAATCACAGTCATCAGCTCACGTACCTTCCCCTGCATCAGCATGCGCTTCGAGTAGCACCGAGTAACAAGTGCATGTTCGGGTTTTCTGCGTGTACACACACTCGCGAAGAGTCTGAAGACGGTTCATGTGGATCACGGTCGTTGTTATGGTTACGAGGACGCAAGTCAGGGCACATACTAAACAACACACACCGCATACTTTGATCTGCAACAACACAGAACAGATTTATGTTTGTTTTAAACAAAATTCATTTGAATCCAGTTTCATTCATTATTTCCTTTTTAAGTAACCTTGCAGCTTCATACATTTAAGGGGGAAATTTAAAAACTTGTTTGTTTTTCTTGTTCAACAAATTAATTAATATAGTTATTGTCCAAGTTACAGCAAAGTACTCTACATGTGGCATAGATATCAAATGTATTTTTAAATAAATATTTATAAATTTTTGTGATGTTTTTGCAATCGAGGTGACACCCGAGCTAAAAAGAACACTTTTACAACCTTGAAACACAAATAACTATTCCTTTATCTCTTAACAATATATTGCTTGAGTTCACAAACACTGTATAAATGAAATCCAAACACTAAATTTTGTCTAGGGCCCGACAAAGGTTTCATCCCGTCTTTTGTAATACACAAAAGCATGGCTACAAATAGGTACAACAAGAATAGAAGTTTTATAAAATAGGGACCTGGCAATAAGTTTAACTTACTAAATATGTGAAATTTATTAAATTTATATAAAAAGTTTTTAAAGAAATTATGACTTACTAGATAGCTGTATCTATTTCTTCTTCGTGCTAGACTCATAACACAGAGTCCAGTGAGTATTAACTGCAAAAAAAGTTTGTCAATTAATTTTAGTTTCTTTTTTATGTTAAAAGCAATTGTACTTAGTAAAAAATATTAAATAAACACTTGGCTATGTTTCACAAAATTCAGCCTCCAAGTCACCTTATGAGGGCATCGTCAGAGGCTGGCCAGCACAGTTAGTAACCATAGACGCGTTTCGCTCTTGTTAGAGCACATCAGTATGGTATAACTCACTTCTTCACCTAGAACAAAGTTCACGTGAAGAAGCTGATGACGAAGAACTGTGCCAGCAGAGAATAAGATCTCTAACAAACGGTAAGATGACATGAGAAGTTCTGTCGAACCAGTAATGCCATCTACCGAAAAAAAGGAAAAGCTACGCAATAGCAATTTAAATAACAACAAAGACAAAATTAATTGTCATCCATACACTTGGTGAAACTAGGTTTAAGAAAAAATATTATTTTGTGAGACTTTGCCAAGTGTTTATTTAATATTTTTTTATTAAACCTAGTTTCACCAAGTGTATGGATGACAATTAATTTTGTCTTTGTTGTTAATTGTACTTAGTTTTGGTATTTTTGGTAATTTTCTTTTATATTTCTGAGAGTGTTCTTACCATTGTAGCAGGTACAAAAGTTGGTATCGTTTCGAAGTACCCTAAAGTAGATGTGTACGATCTCAGCATGAAGTAGACTGCGAGAAACAGGGCCCCCAAAATTGTTGCAAAGCCTCCGCATATTGTACACCAAAATACGTATTTTCTGATGCCTCCTCCACCTGAACCGCCACTACCTACACACAAACAAATTAATTCATTTCATCTCGGAAAAAATAAATGTGTCTTTTATCACTTAGTTTAACTACTCGATGTTCTTGTGTTTTAATAGTTAAGCTTTTTTTGCAAGAAGAAAAATGTTAATTCTTCAACAGTTTAACTTTTTTGTCATTGTCATAATCTCGAGTTTCTATAACTATAAAAAAGTACTAGAATTTTTATACATAGTTTTAGTAAACTAAAACATAAAATTGCAGCTGTAATTAAAGTAATCTTCACTTTAATTACTTGCTAACTTAAAGAGTACAAGATTAAAAAACTATTTGTAGGTGTTAAACCTAAATAAGAACTAAAATTCTTGTGGGAAAATACTTTTAACGTATACAGAAAAAATTGCAATTAAAATAGTTCATGTAGAATGCGACAGAAAAGTTCGTACTTTCAAACATTCCCTACATTAATTATTAAGTGAGAGAGAACAATTTGAATCCGGGATTCTAAGTTAATAATAGAATTAAATTTCTATAATAATTTATATTCCGATTCCCAAACTAAGGTTTAGCTAATTATGAAATTTGGATTAGCTAAATTTTATTCTAGTGCAATTTTAAAAATGTAATCCAAATTACTTTCCGAAAACAAAATTATATAAGTATTTATTTAAACATTTCTGAGAATATGGTTAAACTTAATTTGATTAATCTAAAATTCAGGATTAGTTAAAACAATTTTGAGAATTGTGCTGTTAGGGAATTTAAAATAATTTACGAAATACTTGTTAACATTTTTATAGTCAAATGTCTCAAGATGTTTCCGGTTTCTTGTAACTTATAAAAATATCTGTGATAAAAATTCAATTTTAATTTAGAAACTAGATATATAAATATTTGTCATCACTTTAACGTTCTGGAAACTAATTAAAAAGAACAACCTAAATGAATACATTCAATAATACGTTTCCAATTACAGCATTCTTATATGAAACAAGGTATAGTAAGTTTTTGGTTAAAACTGTTGGAAAATGATGCGCTATAAATAGTCTATTTCCAAATCCATTTAACGATTTGCGCGTACGTGAAATAAATAAAATATGAGTCGCCTCCGGTGTGTTCTGTGCACATTTATAAATGAGCACCTGTTAGTACGTACCATGCGCTACAGGGGGCGGCAAAGGTTGGATGGGATGAGGCACGTGGTATTGCACCACTTGCATCACCGGGTAGCCGTGCATTTTGATTGTGGCACGGACTTGTGCTATTGTTCACATCTTTGCTTTTGGCGCTTTTAATGTAATTAGAAACGTTTTTTACTAACTTTTTAATCGCACTTCAACTCATTCATGTTTATGAACACCATCTTTCACTTTACCAATTGTCAAAACAGATGTTTGCACCATAATCAATATTTTGCAATTATTAAAACACAATATTTATTCATATTTCTATATATTCGTCTAGTCGCAGAATTTTATCAAACTGGCAGAATTCACAATGTTAACACCTCTTTTCAATGATTCACTTGTTCTCCCCAAAACAATCACATTCCCAAAACAAATCAATACACAATAAAAAAAAGCTCACATCGCGTTCGATTCCCCGACTGGGATTTGGTTTTGTAGGTGTGAAATATTTACGTAAGCGCTGAGATTCAGGCACAGCTTCTGAAGAGTGAGTGCTCTAGATTTCAGGTGCTGAGCGCTGAAGAAATGCAACTACCCGCTTCAATGCTGGTGTTAGGGACGGCAGGGTAGAATGTGGGGGTGGGCGCTACGCTAGGGGAAGTTCGTGCGAAATACAGGTCCGCATTCACGGAGAATTGAGGGCTATTCAAATTTATCTCTTGATTTATAAAAACGTTACATTTGAAAAAAAAAATTAAATATAAGTTATAACGCAATTTACTCTGTAGATAAATATTCTAGATTTTAGATTATTCTTGAGTCTTTTCTTTTCTAATATCTTTGGGGAACGTAATTTGACAGCAAGTAGCCGGAGAGTGTCACATTTAGAAATGGGTAAAGAAATAAGTATATCATCACGCCTTTTGCATGTTGCTGGATATGGCAGTCTACCGTACCAGATCTTGATAAGTAATATATTTATACGCGTTAATTGCGATTACCAACCGTCAAATTACGGTTCCCAAAGATGTTAATGAAGAGAAAGGAACAGGAATCATTTTTATGTGATTGTTAGTCGCACGTGAAAGTCGAACCAGGATTCTCAAATGGATAAATAGTGTTATTATATTTTTATTTAATCGTCTGAAAGTGAGTCAATATGTACTTATTTTCAGTACGAAAAGTGATTGTTTATCGCTTAGCGTACGAGAAAACGTTTAATTGCTACGAAACAGACAATATAAATATTTTAGATGTGAAATGTAATTAATATAATTAGTTAAAGCTCGATTATAGAAATAATAATGTATACAATTTGATTTAAAACTGCCTTGTATTGCATTGATGGATTTCAGCTTTCTTCTCGGACAATAAAGTGACACTTTTCATATTAGTTGCATAAATAACTATTTAAAAAATTTATGTTTTAATTAAATACTAAAGTGAAGCACTCAATTTACAATGATTTTCAACTCATTCTTTTTTGCCTTAAAATAATTAGCTAGAGCTAAAATATGACCTGGAACCTTTAGAATCATAAGCCATCATCTAAACGTGATCAGCTACTTATTTGTAAAAATGTTGAATTATTTTGTAAAGTCGTTGAAAAAGCAATGTTTAAAATCTTCATCCCTTAAAATGTTTGTAGTTCGGTTCTGTTTGGTGTCGTCATAGCAACAGCAGCATCCTACTTCACTCTAATAGTCAATATTCTCCCCACTCTTGCTACTTTACCCCTCCAACCCTTATAATCTGCCACCGAGAACAAACCTCGGTTCGGTTTTGAACTAAGGCACGAACGGTAGCAACAAAGTGAACGAAAACGAACCAGGTCACTTCGATTATAACTCATCGCGGGCGTTCTGTTGTTCTGCTCTGCTCTGTTGTTAATTACACCACCGGGAAGCGATTCTGTTTTGTTTTGTTGCTGTTATAGTTTCTATTGGTGTGGTAATGGATACTCGTTATTTATTGGCTAAATTTTCAGGTTATATTGCAGAGAAATGAATTATTCGACGAAGAGTTTTTCTTTTATTTCCTACATTTACTGAGCACGTAACAGTGGTTGCATTTAAAATACTTGTCATTCTTATCTTTTCTAACTTGTTTCTCTCTGTAAAATATAATATTTCAATCTGGAATGGGGTGTTTTTAAAGCAGGTACTAAATCATTCTTTTATAAATTCGTGAATGAGACTTGTTCTAAAGTTCTAGCTGAGTGTGAGATCAAATTTCAAAAGCTTTTGTTGCGTTTTCTTGTTTACGTATCCAGGTGACGGTATAACAGTTGACAGTGTTCTTAATCTTGCACACAGATTCTGATCTCGATAGTTAAAAAGAATAGAACCAGTCTACTTGCTTACACACACAAACATAAACAATCTGGTTGTTGTCATAGTAACGGGACATGAGCGTCGAATCGAAAAAGGCGCAATAAAGTTAAAAGAAATATCTATGCGATATATTTTTTATATTTATAATTCAACTGTTGTACGAAAACTTCGTAATCAATAAATTACTCCTTACCTACAATATACATATTTTAACAAATTTTTATTTTGCTCAAACTTGATTACTTTGCTTACAAAATCTCGCCACCTTCGGTGGCCGATAAAAATGAAACCTTTTATAGTATTAGCATGAAACATTTATATGCACTACACAATAGGTAATTATCCTTAATTATAGTGCAAGACACTAGACAGCTTATAGTGTAATTATAATTTCATCCAACAACAACTATATACCTTCGTAAATTAATAAAAAATGTTTTTAATGTAATAAAGTACCCCTTTGTAAAAATGGATTATCGCCGACTATGTGTATGCGGATACAGACAAATACTGCACATACCTGTCCTCGGCCGTCTGGTTCTCGAGGTGAGAGTTCCATGACCGTCCGTGCGGGGCCTAGGCGGGGGTCTAGGCGGCAGCGCCGGTGGCAGAGGCGACACCTCTATACTATCATCATCCAGCTTCCTCGTAGTGGGTGCCGCCTGGACATGGTGCTCCCCTCCTTCAGGCGCGCGCTCCAGGTGATGACACCCGCACCCAGGTGCCGGCGCCGTCACCGGAGCCACCTTGGGCACGTGTCCTGCTTGTGGGGACGCGTGCACGTGCACGTGGACAGACTGGGAATGCGCGGGACTTGCCAAGGCGATGACATTGTGCTGGTGAGGATGAGGCTTCGCCCCGTGCTGCAGGCAGTGTTCTTTCTGGCCTTCCGGGAGCTTTTCCGGACATAGACATGAGTGGGAGTGACTCAGCAAGGCGTGATCACTTGTTTCGCTTGGTTGGTAAGGCAGTTCGCCGACTGGTGGCGGACCGGGCGATGGGGAAGACATTTTATTGTTGCGATTTGGTATGAATAATTACTGGTTTTAAAAGTGTAAAAAACTGAACCCTTTTAAATGCCATCTATTCTTAGCTTTCCAGACGCGGTACTTCTTTGAAGGCATCACAATTACCGGCTCTGTAACAAACAAACAAAACAAATGCTCTATTAGATTCCAAAAATACCACGTGACTAACTTAACTCTTTATTGGTTTTTATAATCATATAATTTCATTAATTTTGTATACATTTATAGGACAAAGTACATAAAACTCTTTATAAAATTACTTTAAAAGAAGTCCAATATAATGGATTAAAGGAACAAATTATATAATCTAAAAACGTGGATTACTTCAAGTTGTGTCTAAATGAGTAAATTTAGAAGTACAAAGTAGGCCAGTCAAATAGAATGACAAATAAGTAATCTGGTTCAGTTAGTGTAAGTTGAATCTGATCCAAATGGCAAATAGAGTACGTCTCGTGTCATTAATGACGAACAGTTGTGAGCTTAGAGACTCTGGGTTTAATATAAAATTATACTAATGCTAATATGCATAGCTATTTTGATTTAGCAGCACCACATTTTATGATAGAAATCATTAGATCTGTTAATTTAGAATTGGCAAATAAGATTTGTAAAAAATGCAAAATTGGGATAGGTGGCTCAGTGGTATCGAGTCAGCCTGTGGATCTTGAGAACTCTAGTTTGCAATTAAATCTACCCCTGTGGCTAACATCTTTGATATCCACACTTCACGTGAATAAATATATCACTTACCAAGATCTGCTACAGCAGAGTGCTACACCCAGTAATGGGTAAAAGGCTTGATGATATATATATTTTTTTTATAAAAATGCAGCAGTCATCTCTCGCTCATAAAATTGTATCTAATTAAAAATTGCGATGATCTAAATCAACGCGCATTAAAAATCAGTCTGAAAACAAGATCAGATAACATAGTCCAAAGAGTCTGTTCCAACCCATGCATAATGTAGAAAAAAAGCCGAAAAGATACGGGTAGATTTAATTACACCCTTGACGATTCTTAGTCGCAGAGAGCAGCTACAAAGCGACGAATAAAGACTGCAGGTAGTTTAAGGTAATAGCAGGGTTTGAATCCATGATGCTGGCATGTCGGCACGGAAAGGGCACAGGTAGAACTCATTTCAAAGGAGAAACCACATCATTTAACTTGCTTGTTACGATTTCTTCATGAGAAAATGCAGCGAACTACCACAATTCCACCAATTCAGAGAAATTATATTTTTTTATAATCTGACATTTCGAAAGCGATTCAAGAGTCTGGATGATTTGCGCAACTCTGTTTAATGTCATTGTTCACTATGTTTGTAATAACTTATTTGTTCATATTTTTATATACTAATTGAGTAATAAGAAATAGTTATTTGTATATCAACCAATTATTTATTTATTTATTTCTTCAAACAGGCAATCGCCCAATATTTACTATTTATTTATTTATTTATATTACGCTGTACAACAGGAATTTAATCCCAATTACAGTACAGGGTCCGCACTCACCGAGCCGCAGTGTGATAGTTTATATAATTTTTAGCTTGAATGCGATTCGAACTCGGGATCTCCGGATTCGAATTCCGTATCGCTATCCACACCACCGTACTGACGGTTATGCGTATAGTACGACTTGACAATTTTAGATATCAAATATGTAACATAAAGTCAGGTCAATTCTCAGGAGAAATCATCTAATAACATTTTTTTGGCTAACTGTGTAAATCGAGATAACTGTGAAAGCAGCGACATATTTTGCATAAAGAAATTATTAATTATTATTGGACAGTTGTAGCACGCTATTAGCGCAGTCGCTCCACAAACAAGAGTTTGCAGATTCAATCCACATTTCAAGCAAAAATGCAAGTGTGTAATAATTTATTCTCTGCCGTCCTTATAAGCTGTATAGCTTCAGTAAATTGAATCATTAAAAACAAATTTTGTCAGCCTACAAAAAAATTCCAAGTCCACCTCTGTATTCCAGCAAACAAAAACATCCAAACTGTCACAATAAATTTTCTCAACACCCAAGCCTTACCTATATAGCTTTTATATCTATCGAATCTCTTATACTAACCTACTGAGATCTTAATGTCAGGTAAAGTCGAAAGCTTTGTTCAAAACCACGCACTGTATGTAGCCGAAAACCGAAGCATCCCATAGCGTCTAAAACCACAGCGTCGACAACCCATAGTGTCGACAAGTCTATAACCCCGACAACCCATAGCGTCGACAACACCTCCCACTCCAATGTTCATAGCGTATAAATCGTGTTCGTGTAAGTTTGCTTTGCGTTGCCATTCTCGCTGCCAAATAGTATAGAAAACGTGTAATAGATGGCGCTGATTATTACAATGAACCAAATGAATCGACAACAAATTTCAAGATTTTTTAATGCTATATATTCATATATCCTTTTAATTGTAATAGCTACGTGAAAGTAAATATGATTAAAAAATTTACAAATACTATATGAAAACAAATGCAATAAATTTTATTATTTATTGCTTTTACATTTACATTATATCAAAGCTAATATTATATTTTACCAATTTTATATACAATTAAAAGAGTGTAAATTATGATTTATTTTATAATTCTAATTTAGTTATTATCTATATAAATTAAGTGAAATATTCTTGATTTTTTATAAATAAAAATACAATTGCATTTAACAGGTTTACTTTAATAGTTGTTTCCAAATTTGAAATATACAGAAAATAAATAAAACTAAAATAGAAGCATATAGTGATAAGTGGTAATCAGTCAATTTTAAAATATTTTTCTAGAAAAAAATAAAATCATTTATAATTTGAGCAGCAACAATATTGTTAAAATAATAAACAAGTGATGGTACAAACAAATATAGTTTCCATACATCATTTAAAAACAAATATAAATCTATCTCATTTTGATATTCCAGGCTACTGTTTTCTCGTAAAAATGTATTTAGCAGATTTATAACGTAAATAACTATTACTACCAAAAATAAACTGATCTTTACAGCTTTCGAGTATATTCAATTAATTATTTCTTCAAAGATGTGTCGCCCAAATTATTGTGGACAAAAATCATTTAAATAGATACAAGTTTGTAGAGAATAAAATTCTATTTCTAAATCGATCAACCTTTCTTATTGTACTTGTTTAATTACTGTAAGAATTGAATTTAAAATTGCCTAAAATTAGCTATTTTATTTTTAAATACTACTAGCCGTGGAAGAAAACTAAATTCATGTAAATATCATAATTATTAAATTATATATTTCAATAGTACACATCATAATTGACATTTGATTAAAATAATAAATATTTAGTCTTCTAAATATTTGGCAACTTTTTAATCATAATTAAAATGTTTTACAAAATTATGTAGATCTGGTGAATATAGTGGCTGAAAAATGAATTCGATCCGCAATTCGTAAATTTTGGCCATGACGACTGTCAACGTGTTTTCTTGGTGGAAAGGCATTTTCTTCTTCTTTAAATATTGCCTTCAGGTTGTTAAATAATACTGCGTATATTGTGTTACTTTTTTTGAAATGATCGATAAACACAATTCCGTGACAATCCTAAAAAAACAAAAACAGTCACGGCACAATATTATATTACATTCATTTTTACAAAAACGCTAACATCTACTGACACAATCGTCAGTCAAACAACAGCCAAGTGTTAAAAACAGCTGAAATTTTCAGAGATATCTTTCAAAACATGTACAATTGTAGTACTAGAATAGTTTTACCGAATGACTACACTTACATATATTGAGGTTCAAAACTTTTTAGACAATTCTCGTATATAAATCCCAACGCTAAAACAAAAACGATTTCCAGTAATTGTCGCAAATGCTCCAATATTATAATATATGTATTCACAAAGTAATTGTAGTGTATAACCAGTTCTTCGTACTCATACTAATTTGATATTTGACAGTAGTATGTATTGCATCGTTTTGTTTCATTAAAACAATCTGAAACTAGAAAAAATTAAATTGTATTCCTTTTATATATATCTTATAGTGAAAAATAACATACTGATTCCTGATATTTCTTCTAAATATTTGTAAAGGTAAACTTAACTTCTAAAATTGTTAAAAGGTCCAGAAAACCAGAGTAATCCTGGCATCCAATACTAGCAGGCACTTTTGACGTATAGTACATTGTCAACAAACTACATAATAAGTATAACCATGGTCAACTAGATGTTTCACACATTATTTATTATTAAAAATCATCTTAAATAAATGGAATATAGTCTTACAGTAGTTCATTCTATTATATTACCTGATTTTAAACAATAATACATTTATTTATTGGATATTAAGAAAGATATGATTTTAATTATAACAATTACGCGCCAAATATGAATCTGCAAATAAAATTGGTTGTGTATGTTTAGGATATAAAAATTCGTTTCCACCCCTAATAATTGATGTGCCTCAGTTATTTTTCACATGTACTTACATATTTCTATAATATCAAGAAAAAGTATGCGGTTTCATCAACGTGATCTACGTATTCCATGTTGAAGGCTACCATAAAAGTTAACGAAAATATAGATATTTCAAAATATAGCAAACTGACAGCTTATTTGAAGAGTGAATGTAAGGGGTACAAACCGATTCCCGAGAAGAGGAGACATCGATAATTCGTACAAATTCCGAAAATAGCGCCAGCAATAAGATTGTTATCAATAAAAAGGACATCAAATTAGATAAAACAAACAATGATTTAAGTGTTAATATAAATGTTAATGTTTTATTAATAAGTAATTCAATAAATTTGACTGATTTCTGTGCATTATTCGTTCATTGTTTTAACAGTAGAATAAAATTACTTTATTCCACTAGTGTATAATTTGTCCCTTTATACAATTGCAATGAGCACAAATAAATGCATATTATGAATTGATTGTGGATAAAATTAATTACCACCGTGGTCCGGGGTTGCTAGTCATCGAACTAGTTTTACAATATCCCCAGGGGTGTAGTGTACTTTCATATATAAAAATATGTTAGGTAAATAAACTATTTAGGGTTGATACGAATTTTCTAATAAGAAAATGTATAAAATTGATATATTATTAATTAAAAAAATTATTATCACCTTGACTTGACACCGAACTTATTTTAAAATATATATAGGGATGTTTTGTAAGTACATGTAAAAAATAATTGAGGCACATCAATTATTAGGAGTGGAAACGAATTTTTATATCCTAAACATACACAACCAATTTTATTTGCAGATTCATATTTGGCGCGTAATTGTTATAATTAAAATCATATCTTTCTTAATATCCAATAAATAAATGTATTATTGTTTAAAATCAGGTAATATAATAGAATGAACTACTGTAAGACTATATTCCATTTATTTAAGATGATTTTTAATAATAAATAATGTGTGAAACATCTAGTTGACCATGGTTATACTTATTATGTAGTTTGTTGACAATGTACTATACGTCAAAAGTGCCTGCTAGTATTGGATGCCAGGATTACTCTGGTTTTCTGGACCTTTTAACAATTTTAGAAGTTAAGTTTACCTTTACAAATATTTAGAAGAAATATCAGGAATCAGTATGTTATTTTTCACTATAAGATATATATAAAAGGAATACAATTTAATTTTTTCTAGTTTCAGATTGTTTTAATGAAACAAAACGATGCAATACATACTACTGTCAAATATCAAATTAGTATGAGTACGAAGAACTGGTTATACACTACAATTACTTTGTGAATACATATATTATAATATTGGAGCATTTGCGACAATTACTGGAAATCGTTTTTGTTTTAGCGTTGGGATTTATATACGAGAATTGTCTAAAAAGTTTTGAACCTCAATATATGTAAGTGTAGTCATTCGGTAAAACTATTCTAGTACTACAATTGTACATGTTTTGAAAGATATCTCTGAAAATTTCAGCTGTTTTTAACACTTGGCTGTTGTTTGACTGACGATTGTGTCAGTAGATGTTAGCGTTTTTGTAAAAATGAATGTAATATAATATTGTGCCGTGACTGTTTTTGTTTTTTTAGGATTGTCACGGAATTGTGTTTATCGATCATTTCAAAAAAAGTAACACAATATACGCAGTATTATTTAACAACCTGAAGGCAATATTTAAAGAAGAAGAAAATGCCTTTCCACCAAGAAAACACGTTGACAGTCGTCATGGCCAAAATTTACGAATTGCGGATCGAATTCATTTTTCAGCCACTATATTCACCAGATCTACATAATTTTGTAAAACATTTTAATTATGATTAAAAAGTTGCCAAATATTTAGAAGACTAAATATTTATTATTTTAATCAAATGTCAATTATGATGTGTACTATTGAAATATATAATTTAATAATTATGATATTTACATGAATTTAGTTTTCTTCCACGGCTAGTAGTATTTAAAAATAAAATAGCTAATTTTAGGCAATTTTAAATTCAATTCTTACAGTAATTAAACAAGTACAATAAGAAAGGTTGATCGATTTAGAAATAGAATTTTATTCTCTACAAACTTGTATCTATTTAAATGATTTTTGTCCACAATAATTTGGGCGACACATCTTTGAAGAAATAATTAATTGAATATACTCGAAAGCTGTAAAGATCAGTTTATTTTTGGTAGTAATAGTTATTTACGTTATAAATCTGCTAAATACATTTTTACGAGAAAACAGTAGCCTGGAATATCAAAATGAGATAGATTTATATTTGTTTTTAAATGATGTATGGAAACTATATTTGTTTGTACCATCACTTGTTTATTATTTTAACAATATTGTTGCTGCTCAAATTATAAATGATTTTATTTTTTTCTAGAAAAATATTTTAAAATTGACTGATTACCACTTATCACTATATGCTTCTATTTTAGTTTTATTTATTTTCTGTATATTTCAAATTTGGAAACAACTATTAAAGTAAACCTGTTAAATGCAATTGTATTTTTATTTATAAAAAGCAAGAATATTTCACTTAATTTATATAGATAATAACTAAATTAGAATTATAAAATAAATCATAATTTACACTCTTTTAATTGTATATAAAATTGGTAAAATATAATATTAGCTTTGATATAATGTAAATGTAAAAGCAATAAATAATAAAATTTATTGCATTTGTTTTCATATAGTATTTGTAAATTTTTTAATCATATTTACTTTCACGTAGCTATTACAATTAAAAGGATATATGAATATATAGCATTAAAAAATCTTGAAATTTGTTGTCGATTCATTTGGTTCATTGTAATAATCAGCGCCATCTATTACACGTTTTCTATACTATTTGGCAGCGAGAATGGCAACGCAAAGCAAACTTACACGAACACGATTTATACGCTATGAACATTGGAGTGGGAGGTGTTGTCGACGCTATGGGTTGTCGGGGTTATAGACTTGTCGACACTATGGGTTGTCGACGCTGTGGTTTTAGACGCTATGATACGTACTCCCGAAAACGTTGATAGTAACGCTTTCAAAAGCCCAACAGGGGCATTCATTTTGGCGGAAAGCTATGCGCAAAACTCAATA
This sequence comes from Pterostichus niger, assembly GCA_947425015.1. Lineage (NCBI taxonomy): Eukaryota > Metazoa > Arthropoda > Insecta > Coleoptera > Carabidae > Pterostichus > Pterostichus niger. The sequence goes on along the minus strand of OX380336.1, from coordinate 37,112,164 downwards.
AGAATTATTGTTCACAAGATGAATATACCCATAGAAGAATTTTTTTGAATGTGTACTAAAAATTTCTTAGGTGATTTATTTTTCGGAATGCATTGTACTTGATTTTAGAAAATACAATAGGGTTTAGGTGTATTTTTTTCTTCCTTTTGTTTGTGATCCATCTCTATAAGAAATAAAATAAATATTTTTTCTACGATTGTATCTTAAATTATTAAAAAACGTATATGTACTGAAAATAAATTCGTTATGTCAACTGTCAATATGACAAGTTTCTGTTTTGTTTGTATCCCTGGTAATTATTGAAATAAGCGCGCATTCAATATCTTTTTTTTAACATATTTTTCGTGCGTCTCCAATGGCAACGTGCGACAAACATATTTTTCGATTGTTCCACAGAAAACGTCAACTTTACGATGTCAAATGAGAGCGTAATTGTCAACTTTTCATAGCAATCGTAGAAAAAATTATGTGTGTATCACGAGCGTAAAATGATACTTTGTTACTCGAACACGGTAATTGCAATAGTTTAAGAGGAACAAAGAATCACTTTACGCTCGTGATACACACATAACTATTTTCTATGATGCCTATGACAAGTTGACAACCGTACCTCGGTGACGCCCTTAATAAAATGCAAAATTTAAAATTTAAAGGAAAACAAAATGTTAAAATTTAATTCTTTTTAGAATATATTTTATTTGTACTTTTTGGGCCGGCCTCTAACAATTGAGACAAAATTTTTATTTTATATAAAATGAAATATACCTATAAATTTAATGAATAAAATAAATATATCATCACGCCTTTTACCCATTACTGGGTGTGGCACTCTGTCGTATCAGATCTTAGTAAGTGATATATTTCTTCGCTTGAAGTGCGATTACCAGCCGTCACATCAAGCCCCCCAAAGATTTTAGTCGAGAGGATAGATTTAATTTGCTGAAAATTGTTTGTCGGATGTGGAGATCGAACCAGGGTTCTCAAGATTCACAGGCCGACCTACCCCATTAAATTGTCCGTCAGTACAGTGGTGTGGATAGCAATATGGAATTCGAATCCGGAGATCCCGAGTTCAAATCGCACTCAAGCTAAAAATTATATAAACTATCACACTGCGGCTCGGTGAGTGCGACCCTGTACTGTCATTGGGATTAAATTCCTGTTGTACAGCGTAACATAAATAAATAAATTATAAATTTAATGATTTCAAAAAATATATACAATCTGATAATAGTGTGAATTTGTTCATTTTATTTTGTATCCATTTCACTAATCAAACATATTTGATAAAAAATTGGTCTTATTAGAAATAGGTTTTAAATCTGAATATTTTTTTTATTTACAATGTCATTTTAAAATACTTGCACATAAATTTTTAACATTGTAAATACTAATATAAATCTCATCAAAATAATTAATAAATTCTTGAAGCTATCAAATAATTTTACGTAACTCGACTTGTCTGTTCGTTATTCTCTCAGCGCTGACGTATCCATGACGTATCCCAGTAGCTTCGACCATTTTAGACAAGTTTCAGGCACATACAGAGCATTTTATAGTTTTCTGGAACAGTGAGTCCATTTTGCAGTTGCAGTAAACATGTACAGTGATAAATATCGCGAATTTTGTACTAAAAATCAATTCAAAGTAATGCTAAATGCATGGGTGATGTCGTATACATGCATTTGAATTCTGTAGTGCTAGTAGAGTTGTAAAGTGAGTGAATTAGTGCCCAAAATGTGCTATAGAAGCAAGAAATCTATGCAGAGGTGTCCAGGACGGCAGTTCCAATTGTTGGAGATTCAAAAGAGGTCTTCTAAAGGTCAGTACAGTATTTTAAACCTCATTTTTATTTGTATGTTTATACTATGTGACACAAATATTTGGTAAAAATTCAGTAGGTAACAAAACAGTAATTATTTATTATAGTTAATTAACTGCAGAATGCAGGGACGAAACTAGAATAATTAATATAGCCTGGGCCAATAGGAAAACAGCAAATGTTTCAAGTGGCCTTGTAGTTGTTAATCGGTACAAAAAAGTATATTTCAATATTATAGGCAGATAAAAGCAAGAAGAAACTTGCGTTTATTAACCGCGCGCGCAAATCTCGCTGACTTCTATTTATATCAACATTGTGTATGAGTGTTTCTGATTCCGTTATAAATTGTAGACTTTAAAGTAGCAAATAAATAAATTATGAACTATTCTTTGACAAACAGGAATTATTAAAATTTATATTAATTTTTTCTTTCCTTAGAAAGGGGATAAAATATTTTTAGCAACGGGACTAATTAGTACATTACGTTCCTAGGCCAGAAAGAGCTCTATTTTAACGAGTTGCCAACTTTACACGAGTTAAAATAGACGCTAGGAACGTACAGAACTTTTTGTGCACAATAATTTTTCTACTTACAAACTTTAATTTACTTATGAAATATGATTATTGACCAATAACAGCACTATATATACTCTTTCCATGATTTTCAGGATTTGCCTAATAAAATAGTAATTTTTGTTTGTTTCTTTTTGACATTTATTTTAATAACTTTGAATATTGCAAGTAATGTATATACGTGTATAAATTACGACACTCGCCTACAATTCGTATCTTAAACTTCATACTCGTGTATTAATAGCTAGTTATAAACTTGTTGCACAATATACTATTATTTCATTAAAATTATAAAATAAATAAATTAATATATCATTACGCCTGTTACCCATTACTGTGTGTGGCATCCTCACGTAGCAGATCTCGGTAAGTGATATATTTATGCACGTGAATTGTGGTTACCTGCCGTCAAATCACGACTCCCAGAGATGTTAGTTGTATATCTACACTAATATAAATTAAAATACCTTTTAAATTATTATATTCAAGTGGCCAAGTGGTATCGAGTCGGTGTGTGGATCTTGAGAACCCTGGTTCAATCCTCACAGCCGACAAACAATTTTCACCAAATTAAATCTACCCCTGTGGCTCCCCCTTCACTCACATCTTTGGGGGATGTGATTTGACGGCTGGTAACCGCACCTTACGCAAAAAATATATATATCATTAACCGAGATCTGCTTAGACAGAGTGCCACACCCAGTAAAGTGTAAAAGGCGTGATGATATATGTATTTATTTATATAAAATAAAATATAAATTTCATTTTCTGCCAGGATTAATTATCAGATAAAAGATATTAATAACTTTTTAATATATGAAAAAGAATGCAGTATTTTTCTCCTTGAAGCTAAGGAAAAGGCGTACAGCAATACTTATTAATCTTATTTAAACACATAGTTAATGATACTTTATCGCATAAAAAATCCAATCATCATCCCAATTAAATCAAAATTGCAGCGATATAATTTGTAATTTCCACATCGTACAATACACAGGAAACTATCTTACCGACAACAATCCCCCACCATAAACAAGTTGAACATCGCACCAGTTCCCGTGTAAGTAACATGTGAACGTAGCCACGAGTCTAGCTTGCATTACATTTTACTAAATTAATATGTAAAAATAATTCCACTCTCAACTAACCTGTTCTTAAGAACATGATAATCATATTATTTTAAATACTTAATTAGCTACTATAAGAAAAGAAATCTACTTCCTTTGTTAGCAGAACATTAAAGAGGTGGCTGTTAATATTGTACATTGTTACGACAGTTTTGATGAATTGTGTCTTGTTCATGTTTTCGTTGACATCGCTGATTTATTTCTGTTCTGTCAAGATTTAAGAGGTATTAAAGTTCGATTGATTTTATATGCTATTAAAGAAGTTAATCTTTTTCTTTGTTTAAATTCTGTAAATTTCAAAAGCAACTTCATTAATTTACTTAATGTTATCTGTATGTTAAGGGGTAGGTGGCTCAGTGGAGATCTTGAGAACCCTGGTTCGATCCCACACAATTTTCACCAAATTATATCTACCCCTGTGGCTCTCCCTTCACTAAGTGGGGGCCGTGATTTGACGGCTGGAAACCGCACTTCACACGAAGAAATATATCACTTAGCGAGATCTGCTAAGGCAGAGTGCCACACCTAGTAATAGGTAAAAGGCGTGATGATATATTTATTTTTTCTACGATTTCTATGAAAAGTTGACAATTACGCTCTCATTTGTGTCATCGTAAAGTTGATGTTTTCTGTGGAACAATAGAAAAATATCTTGTCGCGCTTTTCCAATAACAATGAGCGAAAAATATGCTAAATACACGTATCCAATGGCGCAACGCGCGGAAAAGATATTAAATGCGCGCTTATTTCAATAGTTACCAGGGATACAAACAAAACAGAAACTTGTCATATTGACAGTTGACAGAACGAATTTATTTGCTCTTACACTATTGCAGTTCTCGCCTTCGGATCGCGCTGCAATTACCGTGCTCGAGTAACCAAGAATTACTTTACGCTCTAACTATATTTATTTAATGTTATCTGTTTTTTTTTAAACCCGTGTTCGATTCCACAGCACAATTTTTATCACTTTAAAGCTACCCCTGTGGCTCTCCTCCACTAACATCTTTGGAGGCCGTGATTTAACGACTGATAACCACATTTTAGAAATATATCACTTATCGAGATCTGCTACGATATAGTGCCACAACCAGTAATCCGTAAAAGGAGTGATAAAATATTTATTTATTTTATTATATTAAAAAAATGCAGAAAGAAAAACTATAACAAAAGGTGATTAAAAAAATTTCATCAAATCGTGCCATAAAAAACAAAGATATAATCTTATGTCTGAGCTTACCACAATCCGTGACATTTTTTGTTGTCAATTACACCGGATAATTTGTCAATTGTGACAGATAATTAATATCAAATTTATGATTTTGAATCTTATTCATTGTAACATTTAAACGGTATGGGTTTCACCGGCCACCAAAATAATTATATTTGAACCAATTACATTTATACATTCAATATTATTAGATTAGGTTAGTTACGACGTATCTCGTCAGAGGCGCTAGTTGACGTGACATATGAAACGGACATAATAAGCGTAGTGCAATTCAATGATGTTAGCCATGGCTACGAAAAATTGTAGAGACATCTATCGGTAACACTTGTACTATTGTATTGAAGTATAGGTCAAATAGTTTTTATTATTCAATTCCCGCTGGTTGCACAGTATGTTGCTGTTCTGTTGTTAAATGTAATGAATTAAAAAAAAAGAGTCAAACCAAAAATCTATGAAAAATATCGTGTAAATGTGCGGCTCGCACAAGCCTCTTTAGCTCAGTGGTAGAGCACTGGTCTCGTAAACCAGGGGTCGTGAGTTCAAACCTCACAGGAGGCAATACCTTTTTCATTTTATATTCCGTTTTAATTACTTTAATTATCTTAAATTTACAATGCAAATTCTCTCATACATTTTATTACATAGTTGTCCAATTAATTATAAAATTTATTCAGTAAAATGTTTATAAGTCACGCAACTATTGTTATATCATCAAAATAAATTTGTTTCCAAGCAAGAAATAAAAATATCATTAAACGGTGCGAAACAGCCGTTTTCACAGTTAAATACGGGTGGCAGCTGTGTTCAATTCACAGGAAATTAGCTATAAAATACTTTTTACAAACAGGAAACTTGACATTCGCTTTTAACCGACCAGCAAAAAGTTTCTACCTTGAAGAGGTTCAACTCTTTACTAAACAGTTCAATAAACACATACTAACGTCATTGATTTATTTTTATAATTAGTTTACGTTTTTGTTGTCATTGTAAATGTCACATAAAATTCTTTCAGAAAAAAATCATCATAATCTTCCTTTTCTAACTAAATCATTATCTTTGGTAACTTTTTGTATTTCATAGAAATTTTCTACATTATTAAAATTTCGGCATTTTGTAACAAGGATAATTTACTCTAGCAATCTATGCTGCTATAATTAATTTATCGATATATAGCAGGGTTCGAAGATATATATCGATCGATATATATCATGATATTTATTTTGATATATATCGTCATATTTTTGCAATGATATATATCCATTATATAAAAATATCAAATAGTTTTTGAGATATAGCCTCCGGAGAAGTGAAATTTTTCGAATTTTTCAGTTTTTCTACTTTTCCGAGGCTATATCTCAAAAACTAAATGTGATATGAAAACGCGCTCAACGGCATTAATTTTCTCGTGCTTCAGTTAACTTATAAACATAGTTTCAGCGATTTTTATTTTTTTTCAATTTTCCGCCAAAAAAATCGCAAAAAGCGTTTTTTTAACATTTTCTCGAAATCCAGAAGTCATATGCATTTGTAGATTGCACCACTGGATTCAGTGGGTCAAAATACATATGTATGTAAATTTTTGTTTTAATAATCGTACGATTAAGGATTTTTGGGAAAATTTAATTAAAATCTGAAAAAACCAAAGGGGTACCCCTTAGGAAATAATTAAAAATATTAAATTGCATAAAATTGTATGAAAATTTGCTTATAAGTCAATTCGGACACGGGGAATTCAACGCCGTTGAGCGCATTTCCATATCTTGTTTAGTTTTTGAGATATAGCCTCCGGAGAAGTGAAATTTTTCGAATTTTTCAGTTTTTCTACTTTTCCGAGGCTATATCTCGAAAACTAAATGTGATATGAAAACGCACTCAACGGCATTACTTTTCTCGTGCTTCAGTTAACTTATAAACATAGTTTCAGCGATTTTTATTTTTTTTCTATTTTCCGCCAAAAAAATCGCAAAAAGAGGTTTTTTAACATTTTCTCGAAAACCAGAAGTCATATGCATTTGTAGATTGAACCACTGGATTCAGTGGGTCAAAATACATATGTATGTAAATTTTCGTTTTAATAATCCTACGATTAAGGATTTTTGGGAAAATTGAATTAAAATCTGAAAAAACCAAAGGGGTACCCCTTAGGAAATAATTAAAAATATTAAATTGCATAAAATTGTATGAAAATTTGCTTATAAGTCAATTCGAACACGGGGAATTCAACGCCGTTGAGCGCATATCCATATCTTGTTTACTTTTTGAGATATAGCCTCTGGAAAAATGAAATTTTTCGAATTTTTCAGTTTTTCTACTTTTCCGAGGCTATATCTCGAAAACTAAATATGATATGAAAACGCGCTCAACGGCATTAATTTTCTCGTGCTTCAGTTAACTTATAAACAGGGTTCGAAGATATATATCCATTATATAAAAATATCAAATAGTCTATAATAAATACAGTATACCTCTCATTATTACTTTCATTCATTCTGTTAAAATTATATTCTAAAGATAATTCTTACTTTACTAGCTTTTGACTAACTTCACATCAACGACATAAATCCAAATTGTGTGCCATTTGTGATGTCATTAGCGGCAAAGTCTGAACCATTTCCAAAATTTTTATTTGGTACTCATTTTAGAAATACAAATACAAAACTATCAATGAGTCAGAGTGGCCAAATAAAAGTACATTTATTGAACTATGTGAACAGTTACACACTTGCTGTAGCAGGCACAGCAGGGCTGGAACGATATTTCTCCACTTGGCATTGTCCAATCTCAATTACGTAATCGTCTCGGTAACGACAAAGCCGGTAAATTAGTTTTTATGTTTAAATATTTAAACCAAAAAGAAACTACAAAAAAAACTAATTTAGATTGGATTTGGCTAAGTGCAACGGTATGTTCAGGACGTTCATCAGAAGATGATGATTTGCCCCTATTTAGGATATAGGATTATTTAAATATTCTTACTATTCTTAGTACTATATAATATTTGTGTATCCATTCAATGTATATTTACTTTTTTTCATTACCTATGTGAATTTTTTATTTAGGAGTAATAATTTATTTTGTATTTCCTATTGTGATAATAAATGTGTACAAAAACTAAAATTAAAAAATAAATATCCAAAAAGTGATATTTATCTGATATATATCCTATATATCAGATATTTTGATATTTATTATAAATATCATGATATTTACGAACCCTGATATATTATAGTCGAGTTACAGAATAGAGGGTAAAATTTAATCTTTTGTATAGTTCTTCCTTTCTTATCTTTTAATTCGTTTTTTGTTCTCACAATACAATGTTTTTAAATACCCTATATATTTTTTGCAAAATTTTCAAGATCTTTTGCTTCTCTTTAAAACAGTTCTTAACTAAATAAATTATAACAAATAAAAATTGATAAACTAAGTGAGAGAAGCAAGTAATAATTACTAATTGTAAACTAAATTCCTGGCACACTTTCTGTGTATGATTATTTATTAATAAAAATATGAATAGTTTCTGTACTGATCATTTTAGGACCATACTGAATAAGAACTGTATTAAAGAGAAATAAATTATCTTTCTAATTTTACAAAAATATATAGGGTGATCCGTTTAAAAATATAAAGTTGCATATTATAGAACACCTGGTAGAAAATCTAATACTGTGGATATGTAGTCATTTTAATTTAAAATAAACTTTGTTTAAAACAAATTCGTTAAAATTTTATATAAGTAAAAACGGATCGATGAATCATTCTGTATAAATAATAAATACGCCTAATTATTTTTTATGTACTGCTATAGTTCACAACAAATAGGCAACTAATTGACGTAATACTTCAGTAGTAATAATAAATTTCACATAGAATTAAAAATTTGTTCCACATTATTCTTGAGAAAAGAATATCCCAGGAAATGAACAGACAAACCAAAAGTTCAAAGTCATACAAGTACAGTAGGACAGCGGACTAAAACAATAGCATCTTGTCAAAAATGCTAATTTCGTTTCTAAATAAAGATGGACAGTTTCGAATGAAGCTATTAAAAATTCACGTCAGTAAAGTTTTTCAATGGATTTATGACAATGATATTAAACTAATCAGCTGTTTGACAAGATATTGTTATTGTTTCTAAGTTGGCAGTCTTCTCACGTTTGAGATTTTTGCGTGTGGCAACTCCTAATTATGCTATTAAAATGTTTGAGAGAAAATAAGTTAATGATGACAGCACGCAGAAGTAGTTTTTGTATAAAGTTTCAGGAGAATTTTAATGAAACTAACTTTTTTTGAAACTTTTTTCGCATTTTGACAAAATTATATTACGTTTAATAACTAGTTACTAAATGTACCCCCCTCTCTCCATTTCTGTAATCGATCCATGTTTTAATATCAAAGATGATCACAATTTTAATAATCAGTGAGCAAAATAATTTACCTAAGCATTTTTATGTTGATTTCATGCATTTTCCGTAATAATAATAATAATGGGGTAGGTGGCTCAGTGGTATTGAGTCGGTCAGTGGTTCTTAAGATCCCTTGTTCGATCCCCACAGCCGACAAACAATTTTCACCAAATTAAATTTATCCCTGTGGCTCCCCCTTCACTAACATCTTTGGGGGCCGTGATTTGACGACTGGTAACTGCACTTCACGCGAAGAAATATATCACTTACCGAGATCTGCTTTGACAGAGTGCCACACACAGTAATGAGTAAAAGGCGTGATGATATATTTATTTTATAATTTGTATTTTTGTCGGGAATATACCCGTTGGTTGTGTCGTATGAATATGGATTTTTTCTAGATTTAATCTTAAGAATTACAATAAAATTCTTATTAATATATTTTGTGATTGTTATATAGAGTTATAATATAGTCTAATCATTACTTTTTATTTTGTTAATGGGGTAGGTGACTTAGTGGTATCGAGTCGGCCTGTGGATCTTGAGAACCCTTGTTCGATACCCACAGCCGACAAACAATTTTCACGAAATTCAAAATCAACCCTTGTGGCTTCCTCTTCATTAACATGTTTGGGGGCCGTGATTTGACGGCTGGTGTAGGTGGCTCAGTGATATTGAGTCGGCTTGTGGATCTGGAGAACCCTTGTTCGATCCCCACAGCCGACAAACAATTTTCATGAAATTCAAAATCAATCCCTGTGGCTTCCTCTGCATTAACATCTTTGGGGGGCGTGATTTGACGGCTAGTAACCGCACTTCACGCTAAGAAATATATCACTTACCGAGATCTCCTTCGGCAGAGTGCCACACCAAGTAATAAGTAATAGACGCCATGATATATTTATTTATACTTGTACGAGAAAGAGTTTGAAAATCGTAAAAACGCCGAGGGGGAGGGGGGACCCCTTAAAAAAATTACAATTGGTTTATATTTAATGAAATGTATTTAGTTAAATTAAACGCCACCTTCATGAAGAAATGTCTCATTGTATGAAATGTTTAATAAAATTTCAATTATTACTTAATTCCGTTATGTTTCCCAGGTGCAAATAACAAATTTCCATCATAATCTCTTCTGTCAACATTATCTCTAGTAATCCTATATTATCCTTAATTCTTAGAATAACGTTCTGCTAGCTTTAAACACAGGTAGCTGCATAAACATTAAAGTAAACTACACTAATTAGCTGCATTTGTTATCTTGTTCTGTTAAAGGCAACGTACTCTCAACAACGATACGATCAAAACACCGTAATCCGTTCGACTTAGATGAGAGCAGATCACACATATAGAATATTGCGGTGCAATAGTGCAATTTCAATTTATCATGTACACCATACTTGTTTAACAGTATTATTGTTATTTAAAGTTAATATTTAAACCTGTATATCAAGTATTACCTTTCATTTACGGTATAAAATGCCTGTTTATGATGCAATTAAATATTTATATCTTGACTCTTTGTGATAAACAAATCATTACTTATTTATTCATTCATGCAAACTTTCAGAAATCATTGTAAGTTAAATTCAACTATAGTTTTGTACTTAACAAAGTTAAAATTATAATGTATGTACCAGGGGCGTTAAGTAGATGATAATGTACAGAGGGCCGGAGGAATGGGAGGCGCCCGAGGACAATTGTGGTGTTGTATTGCCAAGGATATTGTAATTTTTGAAGATATTTTAATGAGAGTAATGAAGATAATGTTAATATTTCTCGTTTTAATTGTTTGATGATATTTAAAAAAAATATCAAAAGGATAAATTCAAAGAAATTGAAAGTTTTGATAGATCCCTGAATATTTATGCCTGTACATAATTTTTTTTTGTCCTGTAGCATTATCATCTACAACATTCATACAATATAAACACTATTATTATGTAATTGTAATAACATACCACTAATATTAACCTTATAAATATGACAGCTCAAAAGATAGGTTTTCTAATATGTTTAAAGATCGAATATAGTGTAAACGATTTTCCTAAATTTTCGTATAATCTTATGTCGCTAATAATTAAAACCAACAACAAAATAGTTGTTTGTGAACACTACTTATGTATATATTTGACTGCTGTTAACCGCATTTCACTCGAAAAAATATATCACATACCGAGATCTGGTTAGGCAGAGTGCCACACTCAGTAATGGGTAAAAGGCGTGATGATATATTTATTTATTTATATACGACTAACTAATAATATTATCATTATATATGCGTTTTTTGCTATATAATGCTATACATTAATCCCGCCGGGAATAATGAGTCGGGAATAATGGTCATTATTCCCGCTCATGAACCAATCAAAATGCTTAAAACATGGATCATTGTTTTATTGTGCCATCGGAATAGTGTTGCCATAGCGACTCATATTTAAATTAAACATGCTCGTTGCTAAGTTCACTGTTGTATACGAATCGGAAACAAACAAAACGAAATCATCGTTGAGAAGTTGTCAAAAACGGTCTTGATTGTGTTAAATTATTGTGTTTAACTGTAATTGAAAAAATGGACAGTATTACAGAAGACAATATATCTTCTACACCACCAGAAATAACGAAAATCGCTGATGCTACTACATATGGTTTATTACCGCAAAAGTCTAAAAATTTCTATGACAAAGCATACCAAAGTTTTATGGACTGGCGTATTTAAATGAAGACAAATTCGTATTCAGAAAATATATTGTTGGCATATTTTACTGAATTAAGTGAAAAATACAAATCTTCTTCATTATGGTCTTTTTACTCCATTTACTCATTTCAATTAGATGTAAATTTATTAGGTAAATAGATATAAAATTAATAGATAATAAATAATATAAAAATTGACTAATATTTAGTAAATTGGTCGTATATGTTAGTCGTATATAAAGTATAGTATACAACTCGCTATAATGGCTATTATAGTTTCATTGTATAATATACTATTATTTACTTATGTATATACGTTAAAACATAAAATTATATTCAAACAAAATATGACCGGAGCGGGCGTTATGAATCATTATGCTCCGGTTGTTATAGTGTTGTTTATATATTTAGTATCATAGCAATAAACAGCAAATAATATTCAAGTGAAAAACAAAATAAATATAACTATTTAGGATCAAATTCGTTTACCAATGCAGTGATAAATAAATAGATAAATCTTCTGCAATGTTAATAGTATATTATTCAACGAGCGTCTAATGATAGCTATTACTCATGAGGATAAAGTTTGAAGCACAAGTCGACGGACTGTGTAATAGCCATTATATTCGAGTTATATACTTTTTCTACGACTATTCAACTAGAAATTACACTTTTAGATCGTTAAAATTAAATTATTATACTATGCCATCGCTGCGTTGTTATAGCAACCTCGATGTGATTGAATACAACCTGTGGGTAATAAATTATTATTTCCCATTGTGAGTAATGAACCTCATTATATTCCAAGAAACGCAACGTACAATGAATGTGTTATTTAACGGTCATTGAAAAATATAATTTTAGTAATTATTTTAACACTATAATAAAAGAAATACTTTATTTTCTTGAGAATATTGAAAATGTAAAGTAACGTATGTCTTGCACCATCAACAAATTCAAGGACGTAATTGTCAAGTAATTTGACATGTCAAGATAGTTTCAGTTTTTTACCAACATTATGAAGGTAGTCAGAATGTTGTAATTGAAATCAATTATTTGTTCCATTATTGACATTTCCGACAAGAAGAACAGATTCTGCATAGATTAAGATGAATGATTTCTCTGTAATCCGTCAAATTGATAAATCTTTTTTCTAATTAGCATATTGAGATGAAATATCAGACGGTTAGAATTTTATCTGTGGTCTTTAATTTGCATTTTCTGATTATATGCAGACTATATAATTTTGAAAGGCACTTTGCCATTAAACTTAGCTTTATTTAAGTATAATTATCGTTTACTTTCGACGTCATTTTTTCTTCAAGCATAATTTGATTAACACATGTATATTTAGAATATCTAAAAATAATTGTTCTCTTTGTTTAACATTGTAATTATTACTTGAAAGAAGTACACATTTTAAAGTTAACTTTTAATATTGAAATATTTATTCTGGACTGTAATTAGTATAATAGGTAAAGATATTTCAACAGTTTTAACTTCCAAGTGACAGGATTCGCTGAGGAGTACTAAAAATAAAAGTTAATTATTATTTTACAAAAGTGTATTTTTCTCAATTCAAGGTAAAGTAGTTTTACACTTTGCAATTATGAATTTCGGGATTAATTTTATCGTTACAGAATTAGAAAAGGGCGAAAAGAGCACCAGTAGGAAAATACTCCCGGTACAGCAAAAACAGAAGTCACAAATCAGCTGAAAACCTTGTATAAACTATTTTATTATTTCTTTCTTAATGCCATTTAAATTACATCCACAATCTTGAGCAAATCTTACCAGTGTTCTGCCCTCTTCAGACGTCATCGTCTCGTGTCTCCAAGATCCCTCGTGCGATACCGCGTTCATTAGCTAATTGTTGCTGTTGCTAAGCAACTGTCACACTACACAACACCGACAACAAGATGTAGGTAATTACAAGCACAAGTGACTTCGAATGCACGAACACGGACACGTAACCAGAACTGAATGCAATGAACGCAGTATTTTGCGTGGGAACGCACGTTTTATATCGACAATGTTGAAACCAAAGGGCTGGACGGCTATTTTGATAAACACTAAATTGTGAAAGTTATGGTTGACGTAAACTGTTTAGAATGGCGATAAGTTATCAAGTTTAACATGAATTAATCAACACACTTTTGTTTTCGATTAGCTGATTATTGACTAAGTATTAAACACAACTTTTGACGATCAGAATATCACAATTATTTAAATATTTGACAGGTAGATTGAATTGTATCTTCCAGTATCATCATTTCTTATTGCACTGAACAAAACCTAACGGTTACATTTCAAAATATCACACATGATCACAATTGAACACTTATTAAAGTTTCACAATTCGCTATTTCATCACTGTCGTCATCACCGCAGTTATTCTCTTGAAACTGACGATTGAAACCCTTGAAACCAGAGTGAACCGGTGCACTAACTGCACAGCACTCTTGGTATGTGAAGTGAGAAAGCGTTATGGAAGTTGGAGTACGATCTACGGAGGCTGTTGAGCTGTTGGCGTCTTTGACCAGCGCAGCGCTGCCGAAGACAGACAAAGAAAGAGTGCTGAAGGGAGAGAGATGGTGCGATGGCATCCACAGACCTTGAGGTGGCTGAGGAATGTTACCCCACCCCTCTCCGGGGCCTGGTTGTTGCTCTGCGAGCGCAGATCCGTAATAGATGCGAAAGAGACTCAAATGATGCGGCACAACACAAACCTCTCATTTTACTCACTTCTTTTTTCATAATTTTTACAAATTTGACAATTGGAAAACTTAATAATTAAATGCATACCTGTAATAGTTACTTTATTTAAATGAAATTCTATTAAATTAAAACCGATAAGAAAAATATTTAAGATTGCCATCTAATGGCACTTTACGTAGATAACAAATGGTTGCTAGGTTACCGTGACATAAACAAATATATATATATTTAAACTCAAACTAAAAAATACAACATAAAGTGTATTAAAATAATTATCAGTAAGAATTTAAAGATTTTTCTTAAATGTCTTGTCTTGCTAGCTCCGTGTAATCGCGTCGATCTCGTTAATTTTAAAACCCATGTTTGATTCCCGAACCAACAAACTTTTCACCACATTAAAATAACCTCTGTTGGTTCTCCTCCATTAAGATCTTTGAAGAGCGTGATTTGACGCCTGGTAACGCATAATATATAATTTACCGCGATCTGTTACAGCCCAGTACCACACCCAGAAATGAATAAAACGCGCTATAATATATTTATATTTTTATTTATTTTTTGTTGTTTTTTCTTCATTATCATCTGTGGGGCAGCTGGTAACAGCACTTAACACACAAAATTATATACTTCAATTATAGGCAGAGCTTGCCTTACCCAGAAATGTTTAAAATTACGTTATGATATATTTATTTTGTTTATGTTAATAAAATTATAATAACAATGAATCATTATTTAGAAATAGCAGTTCAATGATATACCAACATATGTCTTTGTTGTGACTCATTATAATATAAATATTTGATGAAAGAATTTTAGATCTGAGCTATAATCGAAAACAATATTTAAATAGTTCTGAAGATAATCAATTATTATTTTTATTTTAAGCACCATTTATTTTGTATTTAGCGAATATTTTTTTTGCTATTTGCTATTATTGCTATTTATTCAGTCCAGCACTGAATTCTGTGAGAACAAAAACTAGTTTTTCTGTCTTCCATATAAGACGAAAAAATGTTGATGTAATTTCGCCTAGTTGTGAAATTAGACGCAAACATTGTAACATTCCTGTGTCACAGATTTCCGTTTACAAAATTTCCAGAGCGTATACATGAACGCCTTTACACTTCTGTGAATACAATATGGTATACAAATGTGTCTACAGGGTTGCTCAATTTTTTTCCATTGGAAACGCGCGCATTTAACGCCTTTTTCGCGCGTTGCCATTGAAGACGCGCAAAAAAGATAAACTTTACGATGACAAATGAGAGCGTAATTTTCAACTTTTCATAGCAATCGTAGGAAAAATATTTTTTATACGATCATGGCAGAAAGAAGACCCGCCTTCATTTATTTTCATGTATGGGAAGTAGTTATTTGCCACCTATTCGTTTAGAAAATACTAATTTCCAAACGTGTGCGAAAAGTGACTTTTTCTGAACGTGTAGATCATCATAACCATATATACACTGTTAACATTTTCATTAATTTTCAAAAGCTTTCTAAAATTCATTTTAAATTATTTTTCCTTCTGGTTACTTTTTAGACCAGAAAATCCGTCTTTACTAATTTAGATAAAAAATATGACTGGTAAAACTTGACAGTTATCTAAATTGCAAAAAGAGATATCAGAAAATGAATGTTGTCATGGAGATTAGTTTATTTTGCATAATTTGTTTGCGACTTCTCAGAAAATTAGTTCATTTTGGCTACTTTTTAAACTGGAAAATCTGTCTTTACTGATCTAGATCGGAAAATATGACCTAGGTGATTAATAAAATCATCAGTCCCTAAATTTCAAAAAGAAATAAGAAAATGAATGTTTCTATGATGATCAGTTTATTTATTTTGCGAAAATATTTTTCTTTCGTGTATCAAATCATGAATGATTGGTCGCAAAATAAAATATTGCACTTGAAACACCCTGTAAGTGTCTTTACTGGGATCTCAAGATTTCAAAGCTAGTCTACGGTTTGCTCTAGAATATACTTGCTCACCGTAAACTATTACTTTCAAGTCGTGTTACGGAAATAACTATTTTAAAAGCTTCTCCTCCACTAATATCTTTGGGGGCACGCGAAAAAATATATCACTTATCTAGATCTGCTCAGGCAGAGTGCCACACCCAGTAATGGGTAAAAGGCGTGATGATATATTTATTTACTAAATGATCTTATAAAAATAATATGTGTGCACACAAGCAAACTCTCTTGTTTAGTACTCAATGTGCGAATGGTAATAGACTACTTTCTGCTCTAGGTAAATAAATAACTATTACAAAAATTTGCTTTTACAACTAAAACAATTTCTAATACCTCTTCTTCTGATGGCGCTACAGCCCAAATCGAGCCTGGGCCTACCGGACACACCGAGCCGCAGTTTTTACATTGCCGTACTGCCGGTTTTCGTAGTCGAATGCTACATTATTTAAGGCGTATAAGTGACTAGCTTATAGCGCCCGAGTGTGATAAATACATGTAACTGTATTTTATATTTTACGACAAATCACACATTGTCGACAGGCGGATTCGAACTGACGAACCTTGGCTCGGGTGACGTCACAGTATGTTAAGAGATGTGCCTTAACACGCTCGGCCACCGCGCCTGTTTCTAATACCTCTAGAATGAAGATATATCTTGATCACATGACTTTTAGAGTTGTAATCCATCGCTTTAATTAACTCGGATATTAATTACTTAACGACTTTTTTTCTTTTACTTATTTTGCTCTCTGTACAACAGGAAATTAATCCTAATTACAGAACAGAGAAGTGACAGCTTATAATGAAATCAAAACCACTCAAACGCACTCTTCTTTGTGCCGCAATAATTCTATCCGCGAAACCACACCATTTTAAACATATCTACAAGACCAGATGTAAATATGACAACTGTAACTTTAATATTTAATTCCTAAAACATCATTATATCTTTTAACTTATTTCTGGCGCGTGATTCCGTCGCTTTCCACAAACAAGGATAACATTGTAACGATGAGGGCACTCTGTGGTAACCAGGGGAGTAGGGGGTATCAGAGGATAAGAGAGTGTTCAGCAGATGTCACGGGCACGTGCCCCAACAGCTGCACGTCGTAACAGTCACCCGTCGCCACTTTCTGGAGCTCAATAACACTACGTATTCTTGGTTCTGAACGGAACAAATAAGATTATGTTATTCGCGCGTGCCATAAGACTATCTCTTTCTTGTAATATAGAAAACAGTTGCTTTCAAAAATTTAAATTTAAATAGTTGTAACTACCCTCACTTTTAATAAACGTTCATTCATTTGTCTTTAATTCTACGTTATTAATAACATTTCTGTTAAGTAACGATATAAGTATATTGCGATATAAGGTTGGCAATCGTGTATTGCATACTATTTTTCGTACGATTGATTTTTTAGTTTATTTTAACAAATATCAAAGTCAAAATTTTCATTAAATCACAATAAACATCATAATTGTATGTCGTTGCTAAGGAATCAAATTTTTTATAATAAACAAACTGCTTTTATTAGAAAAGTGACATTTATAGAAAAATTCATAAATTAAATATTATCAGAGACAATATTATGAACTGTGAAATAGAAGAAGCTTGGAAGATTGGTTGTAATTCTTTAATACCCGCGAAATGCAAGAATAACTATTTATGAAACTAGTAAGGAAATGAAGGTTATTACCTTACGCATGTGAAATTTGCAGAACGAGGCGTAGCCGAGTTATATAAACACATAAGTAAGGTAATAATAACCTTATTTCCTACTAGTTTCATACAATATTTTTTTTTACTTCTGTTCTAATAAATACGAAAGAGCGTTTTTGACATATTAATGACAGTTATAAATTCAAAAAATAAAAGAATAACACATCAGAATTCGTCTACCAAGATATCTTAAGTTTTTTATGTTATGAATGTTATCTCATTATTTCACTAGTTAAATAATGCAGTTCATTACATAACTCAAATAAGTGAAATAAAACGTCTATTTCCTAACGGAAGTAGAAAAAATATACTATAGTTTCATTGTGTTATTACTTACTGCACTAATTAGGTTATAACTTCTAACAGCACTGTTATTTTGCTCGTTTCTATAGCAACTTATCGCAGTGCTGTATATTCAACTTACATGGTATATAAACAACGTCTGTAAGTACGTTAAAAAACATAATCGTGCGAAAAAGATATAATTAATAAATAAATATCAATCAACTACAAAAGAATTATATGAAAAAAATTGTTTAACATCTACTTCAACAATTATTTTAGTGTTATAGGTGATAAGTATTTTAATGCGTATATACGAGTGCATACATGTTAACAAATTATGGTACAAAATAAACACTTTAAATCTACATGGTTTTGTTGTTTACCTGAGTACAATAAAATTATATGATTTCTTTCTTACAAACATAATTATTGTTTCTCGTAAAAATAAAATTGATAATACTTGAAATAAACAATTAAATCAAAGTTCTGGAACTATTTTTAAAAGAACTTTATACATTTGACTTTGCATACTTTTCCGTACAGCCGACAAACAATTTTCATCAATTTAAATCTACCCCTGTGGCTCCCTTTCAACTAACATCTTTGGGGGCCGTGATTACATGGCTGGTAACCGCACTTCACGTAAAGAAATATATCACTTACCGAGATCTGCTTTGAGTGAGTGCCACACCCAGTAATGGGTAAAAGACGTGATGATATATTTATTTATTTTATACTTTTCGCTGTCAAACGTTTTAAAATGCTTCAAAAAATTTTGTTCTACTTATATTTGAAACATTTTTCACTTAAATAATGTGATGAAAAACAGTGCCATACTGCAATAATTATCATTTATTTTTATGAAATAGAAATGGGGTTGAAATTTGAACTACAGGGGAGTTTTTGTATTTGATTCTGTTAATTTTTAACCAATAGAAACTTTTATAGCAACTATAATTTTCTTTTTCTATTTTGCGTTTATAAGGAAGTCATTATGAAACCCAGTTGCGTATCGAAAAAACGTTCATAATGATATGCAACATTATGTTTTAGACGGTTGGTAGTAGCGAATGACATACTGAAATTGTCAAGCTGAGAACATCAAAATTTCAATACAATCTCAAAATCGGAACAATTGCATAAATGTCAATAACTGTTACCAACTACAACAGTTCCATAAATTGACTCGGTTTAAAATATCGCATATTTTTTCATAATTTTAATTTATAAAATCCACAAAATAGAAAAAAATAGAGGTGGGCGAATATCAAATTTCTCGAATTCGAATATCGAATACGAATATTAATCAGATCTCGAATATTCGAGGTAGGTACTCGAATATTCGAATACTCCTAAAAGTTAATTTATTTATTATTAATAATTATTTAATTATGTCCTTTTCATTATTTGAATGAAATTGTTAAGATAAAATAAAATTAAAACAAAAAATACAAACAAAAAAGAAAAAGACGAAAACTTCAAATTTAAGGTGAAACGTACGGGCTGATGTTGGCGAAAAACAAATTTGAAATATGGTACGTCTTCATGGTTTTGAAACAAAATATCTTTGTTATTAATAACTTTTGTCCCGCGTGGTGGCCGCGCGGGTTGAGGGCCTGACTGACGCCCGCGGCGGCCATACAAAGGACATATCGGCATATGACCTAAGTACTTGGTCCGATATATAAGTTAAAAAAAAAATAGCTTTAAGTTTATGTACAAATGATAAAGGAAAACATAGTCAAAAATTGAGGTGAACATATGGCGCGATATTCGCGGTATTCGAATGTTCGCTATACTGACGTTAATATTCGAAAATCTCGAATATCGAATAATGTCAATATTCGCGGCATTCGACTATTCGCGGAATTCGACTATTCGCGGATGATATTCGCCCATCTCTAAAAAAAATAGTATAAATAACTCATTTTATAAGACTTTTATCGCATTTTTCCTTTACAAAACTTTCCTTCGGCTCGTTTCCTAAACTTAGACTCTTGCGAAAGAATATGTCTTATGAAAACTCTTTCTTTAATATATTATTTTTCTATTAGTGTCGTCTATTGTTATTGGATTTTAAGGGACGTTAATAACTAACAAAGTCAGTTACAAAATAAATAGCTAATCTGTGTTATGAATCTGCATGTTAAATTTTTGAAGAAATTCAACAGGTTCCATATATATATATAAAAATAATGATGTCTGTTTCCTGTTGAAAAATTTGTAAAGCAAATTGATTGAGATATTATTTTATTATTCCCAGTGGTAGCCAACCATTAAAACCCCGAACAATAAGCTTAGCATCAAGTGTGCATAGTAACATCACCAAAACAATTGAATCCAACTAAATACAAACAATAGGGATGAAACAAAAACTATTACGAAACAAAATATAGTCGATATTACTCATATATTTTGTTTACATCGCTCAAAACTAAATACCCCATTGTCCTTTGGCATGTGTAATTATTCTATAGCTTTTGGCTTTTACTAGTTGGTGGCACGGGCCCTTTTTGCTTAAGGATTTTGACCCTTAACGACAAGGTAATAAAGCTGATAGGGGCGACGCAATTTGCTTAGTGTATCCCCCAAGCGCAACGTATCAAACAGGGGTTCCGTACCTTGGTTCCAGTGGCGTATAATAAATATTTTTAGTTTGGTTGTTGATGATTAACTGTGGGAAATTATTTATTGTTTGATTTTTAGATAAAACATTGTTTGGTTATTGATAAAATTATACTTGATCAAATATTTGGCATTATTTAATTTTGTGCAAACATTGTTTTTTTGTGTGTGAGAAAAAATTATACATTTGAACTTGTTTCATTTCATGAATGAGTTATGATAATTTATTTTAGGTTTAAATATAATGCTTTCATTTAGAAACCAATTACGTTATTCATATTATTTTTAAATCAGGTTTTGAACGAAAATTTGCATAAACACAGACCAATTTAAAATTCAGCCAGTTCATAAATAAGAAATTCAAATTTGTTAGAACATACATTTATTATTTACCTATACGCGTTACGCAAAAGTAATAATAATTTCTTGAACATATTACTTTTATATTTATTATTTATTTCTAACTAATTTGGTAGTTTCAATAATTCAACAATTCTATCGAAATTATTGCTGTAAATAGTTAGTTACTATATTTGAAAAAACGTTTTCCTCTTGTGTTATTTTTTGATCCGCTATTTTTTGCTGTTAGGCAGAATTATTTATTAGGAGAGATAGAAATATATAAAAAATAAATGGTTAACAAATATTAACTGAAATATTTTTGGCAATAAATTTCGTGTAAATATGTTTGCACGCCTATGCTATCTACCCCATGTTCAGTCACATATGACGTTAGACATATGCAGCTGTCCGCTGTTTCTACCGTTACCACCTATAGCCACCAGTCTTCTTCGAAAAACCGTCGCGAGTACACACAACTGTATATTCGAGTAACGTTTCTCTCGCTGTAACATCGTTATCATTGCGCGATATTACCATCAAATATCTCTCTGAGTGATGTGATAAACTAGTGATAATCAGTGTTAGTGAATAGTGTCAGTATGGCTAGCGGGAATCAGAACTATTACAGCAATCCTGCTTTCTGTCAACAAAGTGAGTTTTATAATCAAGGATGTGTGAGTCCTAGACAGAGAGCCTTGAGTCCTGAAAGGAGACAACCTCCTGTAGGAGCACACAAACCTATACAACAACAAGAAGGATATCACCAAAGAAATGGTGCAACTCCACCAAAACTTGGACCAAAACCCAAAATTGTACAACGTAATAACAGCATTCAAATTAAAATAGGACCTTCAAATGATAATGAACCAGACGAAATATACCAGGACATTTCTAACGGAAATCTAAAACAAAGTCCTGTCCAATACAACAACGGAAATGACGAATATCAACCAGAAACAATAACCAGACCAATAGTAAAACAAACAACTAACAAAGGAAGATATGCAGTTATAACAGTCGATGAAGAAACAGAAGATAATCACCGTAGCGTGAAACACAGGTACGAGTACATCCCCATGCAAGAACAAGCGAATGGTTACCCTTCCTCCCCACGGAAACAAACGCCGCACGCGGTCATCCATCAAGAGGAAGTGGAAGTTGTCCAAGGAAGAGTCCACCGATATGCAGTCATACCACCTGACGAAGAAATTGAAGTCACTACAAAGAAAAACCGATATGCTTTAGTGCCCGTTAGCGAACTTAAAGCTAACTCTAGATATGCTGTTGTACCAACAGAAGAAGTTAACAGAAATAAGAGATATGATTACATTCCTGACGAAGTAGACAATCAAAGATATTATCAAGAAGCTACCCAATATGCTGCTAGAAGAAACTACGTACAACAAACAGTGACGTCACCTCAGACACCTAGAAAAGGCAACCCTATTGCTACACAAAAACTACACGAACTATTAACAACCCCAAAGAAAGTTCAAAGATCATCTTCATCCATTCAAACACCATCTAAAATACTTTCCCCTCAAGCCAAACGTCGCATTACTTCCCCAACTGATCCATTCTTCACTCCAAATAAGTCCCCGCCTAAGTTAATATCCCCGCGTCATCAAACGCCCAAAGCTCAACAGAAACTCAATTACACTTTGTCAACAAGACAACAGCCTATCGATAATAACAAAAGACATACGGCAGTCATTGCTCCAATATGCTCAAGTCCAGTGCAGTCTGTATACAGTGAGACTACTTTCTCAAACAAAACAGAATCATGGATGAATCTAAGTATGCAGAAACCACCAGTGCAAGCTACTTTGGCGGTGGCAGCAGTCATGATGATTCTTTGTGGGGGGTTGACGGCAGGACTTTGTTTTTATATGGTGTCAGTGGTGGGGAGAATGTATTATTTGGACTTTGGGACTGTTTCGGGGTTCGCCTGTCTTTTGTTAGGGCTGCTTGGCTTCCGGGCAAGGAATTGTCATTGGTTGCCAAACAGGAATTATATTAGTGGTAAGTATTTAATTCATTATAATTTCATATGTAGTAATTCAAGATTAAAATTGAAAATGAAAAAGCAATTTGAGAGTACATAAGAATAAGTTTCAAAATTATTGCAAAAAAATTAAACTTTTCCGAAATTTGTAAAAATAATTGCACATTACTTGAAGCAAACATTTTTCGTACCACTGAATGGATAGGTTACAATAATGCATAAAAATTAGTAAACATTAAAATTAATTTAATTAAAATTGTGTAACAGCTCTTTCATTGTTTAATGTTTACTCATTTTATTCATCATTATCAGTCCAGTGACTCGAAAAATGTTATTGTCAAGTAATGTGCAATTATTGAAAATATATATATTTTTTAAATTCTCAAAATTAAGTGCAATTTACGTGAAGTACACATTTTGAACACTACTAGTTTGAGAATTATAATTGTAAACAGTCAATTTATTTATTATACAACATCGAATAAATGACTATGTATAGTATTTATAATTATAATTTAATTATTAATATATTAGAAATAATTTTCAAACCTGTAGCACTAAAAATGTGTACGTCATGAGAGGAGCAAATAATTTTGCGAATTTATTAAAAAGAAAAAAGATTTGAGTTCTATATTTATATTTAATTAATTAATATATTCAGTAGAATTTAACAATATCAAAAGTAAAATTCTTTAAATAAATGTATAAGACAATTTAGTTTTTCATTTTTTTTATTGATTTACTTTTCTTTAAAACATTTGGCACATTTTAATGACGTCATTGTCTCTGAAAATACTTACGTATGTAGGACAACTTATAAAATATTAATTAATTCTGTCTGTTTTAGGTTACATTGTGTTAAGCGCATTTAGTTTACTAACTTGTGCCGGATTGCTAGTATTGCTAGCATTGCAACCAAAACCAGGCAGCCCGCTCGCTGACGTGACTTCCGGCGCTGTATGCGGTATATCCGGTCTGTCACTCGTCATGGCGTCTGCTGGCGTCATTGCAAGTTACTGTTGCAAGTATCCACCGCCTGACAATAGAGTGCAGCACTGTGCTCAAGGATTCTCTGTTTGAGATTTAATCATTGTGACGGATTTCTTAAATGCCAAAAATTTGTAATATATCAGTATTTATTATTTTGTAATTTAGTTCTAAGATAATATTAGTGCGGTGATTTTGTGATGAATTCAATTTATATTTAAAATGATTAATTTTACAGGGCTATATTAATTATCTAAATTTTATATAAATATGGTGTAGGTAATCAGTAAAGTATTTAATTGTAATATTATTTATTCTTATTTTTCTAAGTCATTTGTCATGAAAAGTCATATCATTAGAATGATTTAATCAGTATGATAAAAATTAATTAAATATATTGTGCACAATTTAATATATTATTAAAATAAGTATGTTATTAGATTGTAAATATATTATGTAAGCACTTTTACTTAGATATGTTGCTTCGTAAAAATTTTATAAACAATAAAAATAATAATAAAGTTATACTTTCATAATATTTTGACATCAACAATTAATATGATTTTGTTCTTCGTTTAGTTTTTCTTTCAATTATTAATTTTATACATTCATCCTTATTTTAGGTCGCCAGTTATACAGCACTGTATTTTAACAAATTGTTACCTAATACAAAAGGGGCAAGTAACAAGTAATTCAACTTTATTTCATAAAAAGCAATAAATAAACTAGATTATTTTAGTCAAAGGTTTAATTACTGCTGACACGATATCCTGATCTACATACAATTCAGTTAGATTTTCCCTTCACTGGATTTATTAATGTTTATAAATGTTATCATTTGTACATATTTTCATTTTTCATTACTAGGAATAAAATAAGTTGGGCGCAGTTGTATATTTTATTTAAATCTGTTTTAATAAAATATCAGCGAATTTACAAACTAGCTGGATACTTCGTTAGTCTTCGTCAGTCTTTTAATTGTAGTAATTATTTTATAAATAAACCAATGTATAAAAATAATATTTCATACGGTAATACGACCTTCATATACCCAAAAATAAAAGTACGCAACACCACACGCACGCACGTATGTATGTAATATATGCATGCACGTTTCGTTTCATGTGCAGAAGATAAAATATGAAACTCGTTTCCATAGATCTGCTCTGTGTAACCTTCAACACTCGCTCATGATCACGTTTTGTGATTGTCATTTGTCGCAGGATCTAACCAGGCACACTAATGCGTTATTTATTTGTTATTGCAACATTTGTCTGCATAATTTTATATTAGATTATGAAATTCTTGCAATCTTGAACTGAATTTCGATGAGTAATGATAAAATAATTGGATTAGTTCAACAAAAAGATCGTTTTAAGTTATATAAGAATTTGTAGAATTCCTGGAAATCTGTGTTTTCATAGTTTCGTTTCTTATGATAATAATTTTTATCGCATTTTAAATCTAATTTTTTATTTATTTAGTGTACATGTCAAACATTTGTTAATAGCAATATATTAGCAATAAAACTGTCAACAAAATATCCATAACAAAAACAATAAAAAAATTGTTTTGTCTCATAATATTTCAAACAACAATTAATCATCGTTAATAACTGCGAGAAAAATCTGTGACAGTAAGTAGTGACTAATTAGCTAACAATTGACTAAGTCTATTTTTCAGTTCAAAATTAATTTTGAGAATATTTACATGTGGTGGAATATTTAGTTCTGTGTAATTTTTATTTAGAACATTTTTTCTACAATATTTTATGAATGTTAAACCACGAAACAAAGTTTATCAACTAATTATAAAAATCATTCTAAAAGATATTGTGGATGTGGATCAATCTTTATTTTATTAAAAATATTTTATATTCATCCGGTAAATAATGTTAACTTTATTCTTTTAAAATCATTACTTAATGTATTTCATTATTTACCGAGGGAAATAAAAATGACAAATACTCCTTAGGGAAATAAAGTGATTTAAAGTCATTGGCAGTGCCAAGTCTCTTGTTAAATAATTAATTTTTCTGTCTCTTTGTAAAATTTCGTATACTCATATAAAATGTGAGTAAAGTGTCATTACTTGCTACACCTTTAGAATTCAATCTTAGCTTTGGACAAATAATAACGAACTTTACTTTCTTGTTATATAAACTACTATTTTTCATTTATGCTCAAATTATCAATAATAATTGTTAAATCTTCTTCAAGATTCAGACAATAATAATTATTGCGATAGAGTATGAAATAAATCGTACGTTAATATTTTTTTAAGGTACTCATTTCGAAATTCCAGACTCGACATAAATAACTATTCTTCCCTAGGGATGGAAAGTATCACTTTATTCTTTCAATTGAGGAAAGAAAAATTTACTTTTTGTCACGTTTGACACGTTTGACACGTTTTTAATGCGTATTTCTGGAACGAAAATAGCCTTTTTCAGGTGGACTCATTGTCGCCCCGTTTCTGTTCGGCACAATTTTTTTAGCCTTAAAACTGGGCGGTAATGACAATTACATACTTACGCACTTTCCGGTGCAGGAACGTAATGTACTATTGTAACACGATCGTAAAATAGTTATTTATATAACGTGGAAGGCAAGTGTATTATTATTATGTGTACTAAAGTGTCATTTTTTCTCTTGTATAATTAAACATCTCCTGCGGGTGGAAATGACACTTTCCAGCAGAGGTATACATATGTTTTTTTATACGTCCATTCCTTCATGTCATTTAGATACAAATTTATAAATATTTACAATATATGAATAAATAAATAAATATATGGGAAGAAAATAGTTACTTCACTCTCTAGGGAGATAATAGCTAACTTTCGACTCTCAAATGAGGGAAGAAAAGCAAACTTTCGATTAAAGCCGTAGAAAAAAAATGGATACAAATGATGGCACATTAAAATACTAAAAAATATCACTCCGATATCTCAATAATATTATAGTTTATAAATGATATCAGAAACAAATTCAGTAACATATAATTGTCAAGCCATTTGAGATGGAGTATATTTAAATTTCTAGTCATGTTTATTTCGATATAAATATTCAATTGAAGGACATAAAACTGCAGCCATACAGTCATACAGAATAAAAATAAATCTCCACAGTCTTCAGTTCCCATCACTATTGAATTCTTCACAACTTCATGTAAAGTAAACGTGTCTTTCCTTTTAGCAGCTGCGTAACTACGTAATTATGCAAAGAAACAGTGGACTGTCTCATATGTGGAAGGTCTCACGTGTTTTGTTTTTTTCTTTTGTATTCAGTAACGTTTTCCGTAAGCCCGTTGAAAACTAGTAAACAATAATTAAATTGTATCTATTTGTTTGTCATCGTATGTAATGTTACATATTGAAATTACTATGGTGCTGTAATAGATAATAATAACGGAAATCTATTTTTAAGAATATAAAATAGAAACATGAATAATGAATGTACTTCAAGATGATTTAAACACTTTTAAATTCATAAAAATATGTTTACTAGTATATCTTGCATAAATTTGTTATGTACATAAAATTAAGAATTTATTAATTAACGTCCTACTAATTACTAAAACGATTAACGAAGACATATTAATATTTAATTTATTTTCTTCTTACAGACTGACCTAGCTGATTCGATCTATTCTTGCTGAGCTGAAATGGTAAGTTTTTCTTTTTTATTTAATTAAATAGATCAAAAATTAAATCAACTAGTATAGTACGATCAATTCGCGGTGGCCGAGCGTGTTAAGGCACATCTCTTAACATACTGTGACGTCACCCGAACCAAGGTTCATCAGTTCGAATCCGCCTGTCGACAATGTGTGATTTGTCGTTACAATATAAAAAAAATACAGTTTCATGTATTTATCACACTCGCGCTATAAGCTAGTCACTTATATGTCTGAAAATAATGTAGCATTTGACTAGGAAAACCGGCAGTACGGCAGTGTAAAAACTGCGGCTCGGTGTGCCCGGTAGGCCCAGGCCCGATTTGGACTGTAGCGCCACAGATGATGATTATAGTACGATCAGCGATCATTTGGAAAAATGACTTTTAAATTTAATTATGGAAGCAATTGTATTTCCTATGTTACATATTTCAATTCTACAGCTGGTTAAATGTTCAAAATAACGTGACGTGATGATAATGAAAAATTAATTACTGTACAACAGTGTACAAATTGTTAGACTGTCATTTATTTTTAGTAAACAGTGAAAATATAATTTTAATATTGAAATAATCGCTGTATGAAAAAACAAATTTCTTAGTTCGTAAACAAAAGATAATTTAACAATTGTTTAAAATATGATAAAAACCGCATTTAATTTTCATACTTCGCGTGAACAACTCTCACTTCATCTGTGTTTAGTTCGAGCAACATCAGAGAGAAATGAAGCCTCGTCGATCGTCGAAATCGAGAGTTGCGCGAATAATCTCCCGCAGATCAAGCCGTGCCATGATACAAATTCCGTGATGTGATAAGCATCATGGCGACGTCGTGTGCACGTTTATAGGTTAGGTTGGGTCGGTTTGTCGTTTGTTTCCACGGCTACAGTGATTCTGTAAGGCTGATAGTTGAGGTGAACTCTGAGTATGATTGATGATTTCGTGATGCTGTGTCGTGGTTCAAATGTCACCCACTTGGGTTGTACTTTCTTTTGTTATTCTGTTTGAAGGTCGTTTTTGTACGGAGATGCAGAACTGTTTCTGATGGTTCAATATTCAATTACCTACAACTCAATAAAATATTTTATATTTATGTAGTGTTTATGCGATAAATTATGACATTTATGAGTTATTGGAATCAAATCTAAAAGGTTAATTTATTTATTCACTGATTCACCATATGTTATGCACAACAGAAACTTAATGACTATTATCTTATAACTTATAATCAAATTGAAACCACTCAGAAATAAACTTACGGTTTTGATATAAGTTGAAATCAACGAGATTTTTAAATACATTTTTCTTAATAGATTCAAAGAATAAATTATAGCATTTGTAACAATAAATTAACAAGCATAAAGTGGCTATAAATATATTAAATATAGTTTTAATTTTCTAAAAATATGCCATCGCCGGTACCAATAAGTTTCTCGAAAAGAATTTAGTCCTCAATCATTTCAAAGAACAATTACCCTCGCAAGAACTGACATTTAGTAGACACTAAACAGTTGACGCCACTACAAAAAAAACACACAGTCGACTTCTCGACTTCCACTTTCTACGGTAGCAGCAACAGAGTCCACACCCGTCACACAAACGTGCACATACGCATGCACACGTGAGCCCCAGTGCCGTACGTGCACAGAAGGAGCACTAGTGATTGATCACTAACACGTGATGATAAATCTGTGGGCTTGGGCTTGACAATATATTAGAATGAGTTAGATTCTTTCGTTTGTTGGCTATCTCTCTCTCTCTCTCTCTAAGTCTGGACAAGGTTGTTTTTTGTTGGTTTGATAATCGATTTGAACAATAATTATAAGTGCACACCCAGCTCCTGATGTAGTAGTACGGTTTGAGTTTAATATTGAATAAGTATCGATTTTGTGGTGTGGCATACAATTGAATTAAAATTGATTTTAAATGTCACTTGACAACTATCTGTTCTGGGATCTTGCACATTTTCTTTATCAGATAGAAAGGAAACAATGTAAAACGGGACTTTGAACGAACAAAAAAACTGTAATTAATTAAAAGACTCATCATTTCTTGATGACAAGATATTGTAATTAAATATAAATTAAAATCTTGTAACACTAAAGACAATGACCGCTACTAGCAATTTGCTTAACTGTATTTTTTAGTTGTCTAATCTTTCTAAATTAGTATTGAAGATGTTTCAAATAAAAGGGTTAAATTATTTTCTATGATTTTGTCAAAAAGTAAAATTTTCTTCCTTCAATTGCGAAAAGAAAGTGATACTATTCATCACAAGGGAAGAATAGTATATTGTAATACTAGTGAGGAAAGGGTTTATTTACTAGCGATAGCGGCGAGTATTCCAATATTACGAGTTTTGCAATGGCCCTTTCCCACATGTGTTACATACTATTTTTTTCAAAATTAAACGTGAAAATTACATTTTTATGTTTACGATACAAGAAATTTAGTAATTATTTTATATAAATCAAAGGAGTTGTATTTACAAATGCACATCACGTTTTCTTGGTCACCATATCAAATGACATTTCCCTCACTCAATTTAGTTGTGATAGTAACCGTTTCCCTCACTAGTGAGGAAAGTTATTTGCTTTAATCACTAGTGAGGGAAACGGTTACTATCACAACTAAATTGAGTGAGGGAAATATTATTTTCACAAGTATAAATAAGTAAATAAATATATCATCACGCCTTTTACCCATTACTGGATGTGATACTCTGCCTAAGCAGATCTCGGTAATTGGTATATTTCTTCACGTGAAGTGCGGTTACCAGCTGTCAAATCTCGGCCCCAAAAGACGTTAGTAGTGGAAGAACCACAAGGGTACATTTTAATTTGGTGAAAATTGTTTGTCGGCTGTGGGGATCGATCCAGGGTTCTCAAGACACATAGGCCGACTCAATACCACTGATAATTTTCACAAGTAATGTTGAAAAAAGTATTTTGTATATTCTATCATACATATTGATTCGACTTATGTAGTTTTGATAAATTGAGTGAAGAAAATTGAAATTTGGTCACCAATGATTCAAGTTTTAACAATCTGAATTAATATAAATTTAAATTTAAGTACAAATTACAAATCATATAACCTAGGTTATGTTTATGTTTGATTTTGTAAAATGAATAAACGTCTGATACATCTAGTTTCCATCATACAAAAAAAAAATTAATGATTTGACGTCATCGTACATAATTTGACAAATAGCAAACATTGATCGGGTGATACCAGATTATTTAGGAATTGTGACAGTGAGAAATAAAGTTAGACAACTGCTAATTAATCACCCTTAATGGCATTTTTAAGATCTCAGGTTTGATGTTCAATTCCAGTAATTGTTTTTTTTAATTAGTGTCTCTTTATTGTTTCTCTTTCTAAAAATAAAATTACAAAGTAAATGATTTTAACCCGGTTCAGAATAGTTTCAAAGTTTAATGTCAAGTCTATTAAACTTTATTTAAAAATTTAGAACAAACAGCACTTAATTCGTAATTCAGAGCATACATAAAAATATTATGCATAACGTACCATAAAAAATCTATCTAGGACATAACTAAATAGTTTTACGGTTGAATAAAACTATTTTAAAACGCTATTAACATAAATTATTGACCATTCACGCCTTAAAACAATTCAACAATAATTACGATATTTATAAAATTAATTATAAACATTTTAATTATCAAACTCAATTAAACGAACGAAACAAATTAAGTTTATTTAGTTTTAGTCGTGAAATATTCGATAAAGAACGCGCGTGGCGTAGGAGAAACAATCAAAATAATGATTTATTTTGTTTTTCCTGACTAATATTCCGGATTTTTATCATGCTTGCCTTGAAGAAATATATATTTCTATTGTATATGTAGTTCACATATGACGTAGAGAAATTGTCTGTCCATATATTTCAGTGTGTTGATATCAACTTAGTCACGGATAGATTTTGTTTTTGTTACGCAATAAATAACACATTTTTTATTTGCGAATTAGTTTTTGCAGTAACTAATTTGCGTATCTATTTTTGGCGTGAAATTTGCATACGAATATAGATGTTATGTATTTAGAAAATACAGACTTGATTTGTTTACAAATATATTTATTATGAGATAAATAATTAATCTTATAAGTTATGAGCAGGTAGGATAGTCCAAAATAATATTTATTTATATAAAAATAAATGCATGTAATTTTTGTAACTGTACTTTCAATTTATATGTATATTCATCAAGGACATGAAAATTAAAATAAATAATCGTAAAAAATTGCAAAAAAATCCGTCAATCAAATTAGTTATCATGACAAAATTAATTTATTAATGCTACTGCTTTATAAGATACGAGTGTAAATTGCACGTGCAAAAAATACCGTTTACTTTGCCATTAATCGCAAAAAACTTCCGTATGACTAAGTAAATGCTTTTAACATTTTTAAAGTGAAATCATGAATTCTAAAATTGTAAAACATTTATTACTTGGTACGCTGCACAGCAGGAAATTAATTTCAATAATTACAATACCTTCTGGTGGAGGTCGAAAACTGGGCCGCTGTTGTATTTTTGGTTATATAAATATAAATAAATATATCATGACGCCTTTTACCCATTACTGGGTGTGGCACTCTGCCTAAGCAGATCTCGGTAAGTGATATATTTTTTCGCGTGAAATGCGGTTACCAGCCGTCAAATCACGGCCTTCAAAGATAGTAGTGGAGGGGATATTGTAATTTTGGTTATAAAGGTTTCAATTTACGAACTATTGCTTGTCCAGCAAGAGCACTAACAATTTAAACTCTATTCGGCGTTATTTCATAAAACGATGCCTCTTTTTAACCAAGAAGCATACTTTGTAACTGATATGTTAATTTTTAACGACCAGTTAAATATATTAACCAACAATAATACTTGTGACAAAAGAAATTTAATATTTTATGTAGTAATATCTGTAGTTATTTTGAAATGAAGTTAAAAATTAACAAATATGTATGTTATGAACTTTGAATTTGAGAACCCGGTTGAATCCCCACAGTCGATAATTTTCACCACATTAAAATCATCCCTGCGGCTTTGTCTCCACTTTGGGAACCGTTATTTGCCGGCTGGTACTCACATATAAATATATCAATTAACAAAATCTTCTACGATAGAGTACCACATCCATTAATTGGTTAAAGCGTGAAAAAAAATATTTTATTTTTAAATTTTGTTGTAATTTAGTTGAACCTTATAATTAAAAATAATATTGCTGTTTAATTAGTATTTTTATAAATAAATAAATAAAATAAATATATCATCACGCCTTTTACCCATTACTGGGTGTGGCACTCCGCCTGAGCAGATGTCGGTAAGTGATATATTTTTTCGCGTGAAGTGCAGTTACCAGCCATCAAATCACAATTTAAATTGGTGAAAATTGTTTTAAATAAATACTGAATAATTAAATTATATACTAACGTCTTTGAGGGCCGTGATTTCAATATATCACTTACCAAGATCTGCTACGGCAGAATACCATACTTAGTAATAGGTAAAAGACGTAATGATATATTTTATTTATTTTACAATTGATATTGATTTTGATACCATATCTCAGTCTGTCTATAATTAAAAATAAAATTTGTTTTTTTGAACTTATGGGTAATCCTCCGTTAATGGGTGTTGTGACATCACGTCCTTTGCGGTAAACATTAAATATGTCTTTCAGTACAGACAGTTGTAACATCATGGTAACGCAGTTACTTTACAAGCAAGAGTTAGTGAGTTTCACACTGTTGTTGACTTCAAATTACATCAAAAAAATACAAGTATCTCCGAGTTTAAACTGTAGGTCCCCTGTACTCATATTGAGATTCATTTCCTGTTGTGCAATATAGTTGCAGCACCATGGTTGCACTGTAGCTTCACACGCGAGAGCTTATGAGCTTAAACCTTGTCTATTATAACCAAAAGTAAAACTGCGCCTGGGTGATTCGGATTCTATTGATCCTGAGTTTAATTACTTGCTGTGCATCGTAGTTATAGCATAATTGTTGCGGTATCTCTTAACAAGCGAGAGATCGCGCACTCAAATCTTGTTGTCTTCAACTTATAACAAAAAATATAATTACTACTATAAATTCTTTGTATAGTAATTGAGATTAAGTTCTTGTTGTGCCTCGTAGTTGTAGCATCATGGTTGTGATCTCGCTTTATAAGCTCAAATCATGTTGACTTCAGTAAAAATAAAACAATTGTATCCTGTCGTACAGCATAATAAATAAATAATTTACAAATTAAATAACAACAAAGACAAAATTAATTGTCGTCCAACACTTGGTGAAACAAGGTTTAATAAAAAATATGAAATAAACACTTGGCTATGTTTCACAAAATTCAGCCTCCAAGTCACCTTATGAGGGCATCGTCAGAGGCTGGCCAGCACAGTTAGTTTTAATTTACAAATTATAAGAATCATTAAATATTTTAATAATCTATCGAGATCTGCAACTGCAGAACTAGCTCAGTCAGTAGCAGTTCCTGTCGTTGTTTTCCTCGGGTCAGCAGTCACACACACATACATACATCACCAACAGTGCCGGCGAAACAGGGGGGGAAGAGGGGACATCCCGCCAACATGTTCTTGGTCGCTGGTTTCGAGTTCCGTGCTGCAGCAGAGTTGTTGGTTTCGTTTTGACTCAGCGAGTCAGCGCAGTTTGTTGTTGACGGTTGTTGAGGCTGTTCCTCTGCAACTGATCGTTGCCAGTTGTTGTTGTCAGAAGATTCTTGTTGTTGTTAAGCAGTGTCATTTCAGATACAACAATTTGGATACTTGTTTATTGAGGTGAGTGTATTTTAATTGTGTTATTAAATTTAAAATAGAGAGTTCGTTGAGAAGAAAATGACTCACTTACTTGTCATGTATGTTTACTTTGTTTATATCTCTAAACAAAAGATTTTATATATAATTTTTGATCGTATTTCTATTGTTTATTTACGTACTAATAGCCTGTTGCACCTATTTTAAACCTTCAATTTTAAACTTGATTTAAATAATTATAATTAAATCGAAATTAAATATCAAATGGAATAGTTTAGATTGCTAACTCTTTATTATCAACTAAATATCTTCACACGATTTGATTTCATCATTTGTGAAATATTTACCAAATTATTAATCCTTTGTGAATTTAGACAATTAAATAATTATTTACTTCATTCAAATTTAATCATAATATAAATCTTCATTTAAAATCAATTTATTCTTGAAAATATAACTAAGATATTACAGTATTTGTAATGAAACATTTATAATTATAATTTAATTTTTTGGGACACACGGTATAGTCGTCTGAGTGTACTTAAAGTTATATAATAATAATAACATTGAATAAATTAATTACTTATTAAAAACAATTTTTATTACTATATATTCGAAGTAACGTCTTTTAAACAAACAGTTCAAGTACACTTAAAGAAATAAATAATAAGTGTGTCATCGCCATCAATAATTCAGCAATATGTACTTGACCAAATAGACATTTCAATATTTACAATTTAATTATGATATTATTACTCACTCTCAAAAAAAACCTAAAGTTGTTAGACTTGAAGTAACTCTAAAGTAAGACGTTACTGGTAATTTAACTTGCCTGTTTGCTAAGTTGCATTTCTAGTAGGTAGATTTACGATTGTCGATTGTTGAACGATTCACGTGCAGGATGCAAAAGGAGTGTACCATTAATAGATAAAAGGTCAGGGTAAAACTTTAAACTGTAATTTATAATTTTAGCTTGTTGCTAAATTAACACGATAAGTTACAATTAACTTTAATTAAACGTACATATATATTCATGTTGGAATTAATTAAGATATTCATCTATGAGGAACAGGAAATTTTCACATTTTATGTTAGAAATTGTTATTCACAAATAAAATAAATATCTTTTATCGTTTTGTTAATCAATCGACGTCTAGCATTTCAATCCGGAATAAAAATGAAATTATGCGAAATTTCCGGCAGTATGGTGGTGTGGTTAGCGTTACGGTATTTGAATT
The DNA here is from genome assembly GCA_947425015.1 of Pterostichus niger. Lineage (NCBI taxonomy): Eukaryota > Metazoa > Arthropoda > Insecta > Coleoptera > Carabidae > Pterostichus > Pterostichus niger. Next base: position 37,075,935 of record OX380336.1, on the reverse strand, counting down.
CAAAGATCCCGAGTTAGAATCTCATACAAGAATTAGCTAACTGCGATTTGGTGAGGGCGAACCTGTACTGTAATTGGGATTACGCTCCTGTTGCTAGCGTAGTAAATTATTTTTTACGGGCGAGCTCAAGAATTCGTGGGGCGAGCGTACAAAGTTATATTTTCACCTTCACAGCGTTTTTTCAATAAATTTTTATTAGTTTTATAAATAGATACATTATATTTTGTATTCAAAGGTTGTTGGCGGTGGGACAATTTATAGTTACACGCTGTCATGGTGTTGTGATCATTGTGATGAAAAAACAACTACTGTCAGTGTCAACAGTTTTATGAATTACAGAAATAATAGTTTGAAATAATGTATTTCTGACGAAAACTTCGAAGGCGAATTTCTTGCAGTTCAAGAAAATATACAAAATATTGTAGATGCTGCAAGTAATAACTTTTAATTAGTTTAATTAGTTTTTTTATGAGCATTGTAAAAATTTACAGGTCTCATCTTTGAACCTGTAATATTTTACAGGATTACGCGTTGTAATTATTAATTTACTTAGTTACCATAAATACCTATAATGTGTTATGTTCATTTTTGGATACATGTTGTATAAAACTTTTCGACTTATTTTGACTTCCTCTATATCCTTCATATCTTGAACATCCTGTATGTTCCTGTCACGAGGTAGACGGAAATTAAAATGGCCATCTTTAAACTGTTTACAAAGTGCTATGCAAAATAAAAGAAATATTGAGACAAATCTTTCAATAAAAAAATAAATTATATCTTTTATTTCTTATAACATTTTCTGTGAAGAGCTTTAAGTTGTCAATTATAATATATATATATTCACTACGTCTATCTTGTGACAGAAACGTATTATATCAAATAAATTTGGACACACCCCCCATGCAGTTTTACTTCTGAACTGAACATATTTTGTATTAACACTTTTGTACTAAAATTAATATGCAAGAAAGTTTTGTAAATTGAACATTTTAAAAATGTATATGCTATATAACAAAAAAAAAATAGATATAGTATACGGCGAAGTTATAATTTAATTAACCATCATCAATTATTTTGAGATGTAGACTACTATATTTTTAATTTTGGCTGCGAAAATTGTAAGACAATTTAGTTCTTCATATCTTTTGTTTAAAGCATTTTTCTATGAAACAATTTAGGTCCATTTGACGTCATTGTCAAATTCTTCTAACGAAATTATATCCATTAGAATTTGTATCATCATTTTATTATTTTTATTTGTACCTGCACAATATTTATAAATAAATATGATTAACATAAATATGCAAAATTAAAATATAGTTTAACATCATTAATGTTTATTTGTGTCGTACATGAACATAAGTAGGTATGTAAACATTTTATGATTCAACGCCTACATAATAAAATTACCTTCAACGCGTTTCAAACATACTTGATCTCAAAACAACATATTCCAATGCAAATATTGCATCTGTTCCTTAGAATTTATTTTGAATAATTTGTCATCTTTACATAAGTTAGAAAGTAACTTATAATATCTAGAAAACAACCAAATAGTATCATCATATAATTAATGTTTTTGTTATTCCATTTTGTTTGTTTGAAACATTTGAAAATGCAAAACAACTGACAACCGGAAACAAATATTTGGAACAACCCAATACCAACTGCCAAATTTATAAACAGACATGTCTACTTATCTAGTAACCTGCTAAATATTAATCAAAATCTATTGTAATGAAAATTAGCATCACCTACAACAGGGCAAGAAACTGAAACTGTTCGTGCATAAGAAGAGAAATCTGTTGGAACTATAATTTATTAAAGCCTTATTAACATACACACATCACTAATACGTTAGTCAGATGTTAAACTGGACATAATCACTTAGATAATTTTCTGTAACCCACGATTTTAATAAATTCTTGATGGTTTTGCAAACCGTGAAATCGAAAATAAATATTTATTACTCAATATTTCACTTGTAATATGACAATTAATATTGCAAAATTTATTGACGTGATTTTCAAAATTTGTTGCACAAATACTATTGTTTTTTTTTAGAAATTAATATCAACACAAAATAAATACGACATGCTCAGAAAATTCTAATTTCTTTTTGCAAAATCGTGAAGAAAATTAGTTTTCCTTCTCTAGAGAGAAGCAAAATTATAGGACTGTTTTATATAAAAAAAATTATTGGAAATTCTTATATAATTAAATTAAATCTTTAACTTATAATTTTGATTCAAATAAATAAAATATTTTTCGTAACACATGCACAAGAAACACGTTCTTATTCCCTAATTTTAGAGAGAAAGACACACTGCTTTTCTCCCCTAGGGAGAGAAACATTATGTTTCTCTCCCTAGGTAGGATGTTTCTCTCCCTAGGTAGCATGTTTCTCTCCCTAGAGACTACGATTATTAGCTGTTTGCAGCGTTTCCTAGGTAACTAGTTACGCAATCCATATTTGACATTTGTCCCGATAAGACAGTAATTTTTGTGCACTTGTTACGAAAAGTATAATATGCTTCACGGGAGGGCGCGATTATACCTTGAGTGAATAATCGCTTGTTTTCCTCCCTTGATGCATAACATACTATTCTATATTGCAGTTACTAGATTTTCCTTGTATTTTCTGTTCGAATTAATCTTCTTCGAAGAATGTCGTGAAAATACAAATGTGTCTAACACGAGAGAAAAGCGCGTTTTCCAGTATTGTTCAAATATGTCAGTTGCTATTCGAACTCAAGTGGGAAAAATATTACTTTCCTTTCTAGTTTAACAAATAATTTGTTCAGTAAAAATTATTAATTATTTCTTTAGATATTAATAGCAATAATTGTTTAATATTGTCCCTCCACTAATATATGGCTGGTATTTGCACTTCACGCGAAGAAATATATCGTTTATCAAGATCAGCTACGATAGAATGCCACACCCAGTAGGTAAAGAGTAAAATACGAGATGATATTTTTATTTTTATATCTTGTTTCAAATAGATGCCAACTTCAGATCCAATTAGACGCAAGATTCACTTTTATTTGTAAATGTTTGATCACTAGGAATATATAGGTTGAGCTTGTCAGCATTTTTTGGTTGTAGTATATGTCCGTAACATAATTATCAAGCCATTTAACAAGGCGTATATTTAAATTTCCTAATGATCGTTTAAAATATAAAAATACCTTTTATAGATGTTGCAATAACCCCACCTACTATTGCATTTTGCGTTACACACCTTGGGGAGAGATCAGCAGATAAATCTAAGTAAATTAACACTTTATTAGCAGCTGTTAAAGAGTACCTTTACAAAAAGGCGTGACATCTAACTCTGCATTGTTTTACCGTGAATCAATCTTACATTCAACAAATGAATGGTATGTTACAATCTTTCAATGTCATGTTTAGTTTGTTTCCCATGTAATTATGTGTAAATGAGATTATAGAAGAAAATTATCAATTTACATATTGATTCTATATTTATATTTGGTACTGCTAAATAAACAATATTGGCTGATACCATAAGCTCTGTTTTTGCCTGTTTTAAGAGCCGTATTTTTGGGTGTTTTAGCTATCTCTAACATGTTAAAACCGTGTTCTTAAAACACCCAAAACAAAGCTTGTGCTACCAGCCAGGCTTTGCTTTTGAGTGATTTAAAAGCACGGTTTTAACATGTTAAAGATAGTTAAAACACCCAAAAACACTGCTCTTAAAACAGGAAAAAATCTGATGTGGACACCACATGACTTCCTTGTACGCGTATTATACTATACCTACATTTTTTTAATGCACATATTTGACGTAATTTGACATTGACATGAAATTTTTAAATTTATTCTTATTTTTTGTTCTAATCCATAGCAAACTTAATTACAAAAAACAAGAAATATATAATTTTTAAATTTAGATATCTCGCTTATACAAAAGGCTAATTTAATAATTCTTAATGTGCTAGACGCAGAATTTAATTCTCTAAAACTTTTATTTGCAGCATTTATTTCTAAAATTTAAATAATACCATTTTTTTCAAGGAAAACTGTTAGCAGCTTCATGTAATGTGCCACTTCCGGTTAGTCTATTTTAACCAAAATCTATTATGTTATGTCCATTGATATAGTAGTCTTATATACCAAATTTGGAAAGTTTTAAATTATATTTGAATATAGTTTTTATGAAAATCTATTATAGGCTTCAAGTAAAGTACCACTTCCGGTAGTTGTATAATGACCAAAAAGGGAGGTGCACAACTAGATGTTATAACAGTCCTAAATATAAAGTTTCAATTTTCTACGGCTTACCGTTTTTGAGTTATGCGAGATACGTACGTACATACGTACAGACGGCACGACGAAATTAGTCAAAATGGATTCAGGGAGGGCCAAAATACCTATTTCCGTTGAAATCTGAGAACCGAAAATTTTCGCGATTACAATACTTCCTTTACTTTGTACAAGGAAGTAAAAACAGAGCTTGTGCTACCAGTCATAGTATTTACCATGATCACCATAGTAATATAATTTTATTTTTTGAAATTTTTCATTACATGCAAAAATTATACGTGAAAATTGTCAGTTGTCAATTCAACATTCAAGAAATTATACCAGTCATTAAGTTTAACTTGTATGCATGTTCTTAAATTTACTTTAATGGTTTATAGTAATTTTGCCCAAGGATATGACAAACTATTTCTGATATTACGGTACTTATAAGTAAAAGTAAGCTTTTTGCAAAATTTCTATTTAAACGTTTATATAAAAAGAAATTAAGATTTATTTCCTACATCAAAAAATTGTATTATAAAACTTTATTAGTTTAGCAAGAATATAATTAGAATTCAACATTTTTTGAGTCTATTGTTTATTTTCTTCTTAATTATGAAGTCTTCGGTGTTTGACCTGTCTGTGTTAAGTTTTATGTAATTTAATTGTAGGTTTTAGTTACCTCATGAGAGTATTATAAAACAGATCATACAGTCAAGAGAAATCATATTTAAATTAATATACATATCTGGAAGAAACAATGGCTGGTAGCACAAGCTATGTTTTTGTTTGTTTTAAGAGCAGTGTTTTAGGGTGTTTTAGCTATCTCTAACATGTTAAAACCGTGCTCTTAGAACACCCAAAAACAGAGCTTGTGCTACCAGCCTATGTAATTAAATATATATTTAAGCAGAATAATTATATTATGAGATGGATAAGCAATTGTAGTGGTAGAGCTATCGCTTCAGAAGAGAGAGGTCGTGAATTATAAACTAAAAGTACAAGTGCCTTCATTCGTTTTTTGACGGCTAGTAATCGCATTTATATCTGCTACAGCAGAGTGCCAAACCTATTAGGGGAAAAAGCGTGATGATATATTTATTTTTAAATTATAATTGTAAACACTACATTAGTCAATTTATTTATTATACAATATCAAATAAATATATCATCACGCCTTTTACCCATTACTGGGTGTGACACTCTGCCTAAGCAGACCTCGGTAAGTGATATATTGTTTCGCGTGAAGTGCGGTTACCAGTCGTCAAATCACGGCCTCCAAAGATGTTAGTGGAGGGGAGCCACAGGGGTAGATTTAAATTGGTGAAAATTGTTTGTCGACTGTGGGGATCGAACCAGGGTTCTCAAGATCCACAGACCGACCCGATACCACTGAGCCACCTACCCCTTTATACAATATCAGAATATTTGTAATTTATTTATAATTATAATTTAAATGTTAATATTTATGAAATAACTACAAAATTCAATACTAAAGATGTTTACTTCAAGTAATTTTGCAAATAGGAATTAATCCCAATTATAGTACAAAATCTGGTGTCACTCAGCCGCAGTGTGTTAATATATTTTTAGCTTGACTGGGTTTCGAACTCGGGATATCAGTACATTATTAAGTTTGGAAACACACTGTATTTATTATATTATTTTAAAATTCGGGTTCACATTTTTTCATAGTATTAAATTGTGTTTCACTAACGAAAACATTCGTAATTTTTTTGTTTTACGTGAAAAAGTTGGTGATTTCCGCGTTATAAGATGCTATTTGATATTTGACAAGGCCAAGAATTATAGTTGAAACAGATAGCATGCAAATAATTGTTTATTACGTTTTAATTATAATGTTTATTGAAGTTCAAGGGAGGAATATGTTTGTTTTTTGCGAAGAAACGTAAATCTTAACGTTGATATTTAAATGGAATATCATTTATATTGTTATAGCGTGCAACTAGCATCTCTTCTCTTAAGAAATTATAATTCATTTTGAAAATATTGTAATTATTTATCTGTCTTATTATCATGTCTAGAATGTGTAGAATGTTTCAACATCTATAAATATTTATTACCTACACTAACATTAATTCATTTGTTTAAATGGTAAATAATTTAGTTGATATACAATCATTTATGTATAGTTTATTCACTATTAATTCTTGGCAGCATTTCGAAAATAAAATAAATGAATAAATTTCATCATACTATCTCGATCCTGAATAGATATTTTTTGTGAATATAAATCTAAACTTATTGTTTTATTTATGTACTTAAATGTACATAAAAATAGTTTTTCAAGTCAAACAAATTTGTTACATGTTAAAATTGTTCTTAAAAATGTTTAAAATGGTTGTTCATCGTCAAAATGATGATGGAGAGATTTTCCTGAAGCAATTACTCTTTGCAAACTGTGAAAATAAAAATAGAATCGACATTACATAACACAGTAATCAACATATTTCACGAGTAACGTCAACAATTAAATCCCAAACTTGTTACTCACGAATCCACGCCAAACAAAACAATCACGAATTTTTTCCTGTGTTGCAAATCGTGCCCAAGATGATGGTTCATCGTTATTTAACATTTTTTGTCTTAACTTTCATTTGTTCATGGTTAAAACCACGTAGGGATCAAGGTTATTTCGAAATTTGAAACAGAAGATTGTTAAAAAATAATGGCGAAAAATTGTTTGTCATTTACATTTGGCATTTTGTGGTATTTAGATATTTAAACCCCGCCTAAATTTGATTATAATTAAACGAATTTGTAACGGTTTTAAAATTGATTTTAACAATTAAATCAAGTAGAAAAAATATAACCTTGCTAGAAATTTAAAGATTTTGAAAAAAAATGTACCGTTCTGTTATTTTTCTATTTTTTTTTATTATCAAATAAAATTGATAATAAATAGACCGTGGTATATTGTACAATGTAAAAATGACAATTTTTTGTTGTAATTCTAATCTTTTGATCAATGTTTCTTTCGAGAACTCGATCGCACTTTCTCCTTGATTTCGATAAAATTAATGAACCTTAAAATCTAGTTTTTCGTACCTAGTGAAAATAATTTACAACTTTCTGCACAAAAGTAATTAAACAGTTTTTCTGTTGCTAACTTCGCGAATTTCCTTTAATCTTCAGAGTGGGTAATAATAAGTTAACTAGCAACCAAGGTCGTTGTTAAAGAAATTGATTTTAATTTGTATTTACCATGACATGAACTCATATTAATGTATTTAGTTCAATGATTATTGATTTAATAACCAACAAATATTTTGTATTATTTACTATTACATCTATGTTAAAATTGTCGGATTCATAGATGGTACTGATAACTATGAATTAATTTAATTTCTAGTCTGTATTCGTTAAAGGTCGCAATACCCAAATACGGTAAAATGTAATTGCACATTTATAACCTTTCAACATCAAAATAAATATTACTTAATTAACATTTTCACAATCACATATTTAATTATGAAACTGTACCATCTGATAAGAATATAAAAAATTAGTATCAATGTTAAAATAATTAAAAAGCATGACAAGTAAGATTGCAACAATTAAGAGTACCCTGATTAATCAAAATAATTGATTGTAGAAAGTCACCCATAATGCATTTCGAGCGCAGGAATCAATCCACCAATCATTAACTCAGTTCGTCTTTTGTTACAGAAATCGGCAGAGAAGCACCGAACGTGACATGAAGCAAAGGTGAAGCAACGAAATTGCGACATTGATCTAAACAGTCATTGTTAGTGAACGAAAGGATAACCATTATTGTTAACATCAGCTCTTGGGAACTATACAAATCAGCGACACTGTGAATTTTTTCACCTTTTAAGCAATAGTGTTGTCACATTCTTTAAGAAAGTAATTAAAAATGTAAAAATTACGAAAGTGATTGTAGAAAAACATTATTTCATATGTAAATGACTTGCATGAAAAACTTCTGTAGCTACTGTGCGATATTATAGATTTATTGACCAATTACCTAATCTAAATATTTGAAAGTATAAGAAAAACTAGTGGTTTATATAAAAATGAGTAAAAAATGAAATACCGTTAATACTTACAAGTTACACCCAACAATTAAAATCACAGTGAACAAAAACTATAATTATGGAGGACATATACACGATCAAAGTTCGTACTAATCCTGATCCAAGGGATTTGTATCCTTCAGAAAGAAGATATTCAGCTTCAACAGTCTTAGGATTAAGCGTAGTTCATCTAGCTTTAGCTATAACAGCTTTATTATTAGCATCTTTAAGTCTTTCAGCTCATCGGCCATTCTCCTCCGAAATAAACACAAAATCACACTTGCCTGTTCAGTATGAAAACTTTACTGACTTTACCAATTCTTCAGCGAAACAGAACATAACAAAAGATCATCAGGAGGATTTCAGAAACGATGATATGGCATTTTTAGATGAAGATGTTGACACATCGGATCAGAGTTCAAAGATAGAAGAAGATACGATTTTAATCGAAGATGGTGGTTTTCAGATTGAAGATATTTATAATCCATTTGTTAGTTTGACTTTAGCGCCATGTTTCATGGCTTTAGGAGCTTTATTGGCTGGTACTGCAGGTCTTTTAGCTTGGAAAAGATGGTATATAGATCAAAACATAAAATGGTTCTTTTTTATGTCATCAATTTCGATTGTAACTTCTCTTGCTTGTTTAGCTGTCACTGGTTTAACTTTAGGTATTGTTACTGAACAACAAAACCAAGCAATGAGCTTTTCAAATAGTTTACAAAATGGTAATGCATTTATTTTTAGTTTTAATGAAAATAATGTTTACATAGATCGCTTACAACAGCCAAATCAAAATTTGCAACCGAATATTTTTGCTAATAAACAATCCAATACAAAATCACCAAATATTCGAATGGTATTAGCGGTAAATTTATTAATTGCGACAATTTTAGAGTTGATTTGGTCAATTTTATCTTCGAAAATTGCTTGGAAAGGTATGAGAAATAGTTATCCAGATGATATTGTTTTATCCAGAGGAAAAATGGAAGTGAATACTATCCATAAAGGAAATAAAAAGAATAAAACTATTGCACCAGATATTTTAAACCATCATCCGAAGAAAAGAAAGTTTGCGAAATATTTCCCAAAGAAAGAAGACGATTTTCTTCCGAAACAAGAAAGCAATGTTGAATATCAGGAACGAGTTAATAAATTTTTATCTGCCAATATTCACGAACCAGATAATTAGTTGCAGATTTAATACTAAGTTACCAATTTAGAAGTACAAAAGAACTGAGCAGTTAATATAAAAATGCTTATATTAATTTTAAATTTATACAATTAAGTTATAATTATATATAAAATAGGTTTTTATAATTATATTTTTGTATGTATTGTACACTTATACTGATACAAAATGTAAATATCAAAAATAAATATTATTTTTACTGTGTCTATTTTTACATATTGTTTGTAACATTTCTGAGATTTCTAGAGATTCATATTCGAAATATTAAGTACAAATTATTATGTCAACAAACATTTTTGCTTATATTACATTACTTATCTTATCTAACATACATACTTTTACTGATTAATAATAAAAAATATAAGCGTAGAAAACTATATCCAAAAAAGGATATGGCACAGAATTTTCTTACGAAATATTATTATTAAATACAGTTGTTCCAAGGAAATTCTATTATACTAGTTGCATTGTTTACCTGTACTTTGATTTAATTCGGTGATATTTAAGTAATACTTTCATCTGTAACGGGGTACTAATAAATATTTCATATCCTTATTTCTAATCATTTGTGAACTGGAACAACTGTAATCTTAAATACTAAACAATTTAAAAATATTTTGTATAAGAGCAATACAAAAATATGATATTTTTTAATTATATTATAAAACTGGAATGAGCTTTTATTTATGCACGAAGTCATATGTTAAAAATTGTTATAAATTAAAATATTTCTATCAGTCTATTGCATCATGGCTTGTTTTTAAACTATTGTTAAAATCTTACGGTTATTGTTTGAAGTACAAAATTCGTTTATACGGGCTTAACTTAAATTCGATGTATCTTAAAAACTAAGTCAGGGACACAGAACAAAACAATAATAAAAAGTCTCTGAAATAAAACAAAAAATAATAAATTGAAATTCTTTTGGATCTATTTAATTTTGTTCTGAGTCCCAGAATTAAACAAAACAAAATCTTACATATTACGAAGGCATCGGTTCTTCTGTGAAATATGGATGACTTAAAGCTTCTCCTGCGCTGATTCGATTATTTGGATCGAATTTTAACATTTTCTAGCAAAAATAAAACCAGGATAAAAATATTTATAATGGAATGAAGTAATCCAATTAATGAATTAAAATCAAAATGTGTAAACTTACCCTTAATAAATCGTCACTACTATTACATAGCCTTGGTAAAATTTGTTTCAAAGGCATTGAAGCTCTAGGTTCAAAACAATTCCACATTATGGAAACATTTTCTGGCCATTCATTTTCTGTTGGTGTCCCAATAATTCTATAAAATGATACAAATAATACATATATTAAATCGGTCATTATTAAATTGTAAACTTACTGGAAAATTCTGTCTAATTGATCACCTTCTGATGTACCACAAAATAGAGGTGATAATCTAAATAATTCCGCCATTATACAACCACAAGACCAGATATCAACTGGAGTAGCATAAGGCATTCCTAATAATACTTCGGGCGAGCGATACCATAAGGTTACCACCTAAATTCAATAATTTATTAATGATTTGTATTGCTTTATAAATTATTAAAGACTTACAACTGATGTTAGTCTCATTTCAAAGTCATAAGATTTTGCTAAACCAAAATCAGCTAATTTAATGTGACCAGAATGTGTAACCAGTAGATTTTGTGGTTTTAAATCTCTATGGACAATTCTGTGACTATGAAGAAAATCTACGCCACAAATTACTTCTTTCATTATTTGCTGTAGCATAAAATTAAATTAAATTATTAGAAATTAATTAACAATGAAAAATTTACCATAATTCTAATATTGTTTAAGCCGCCTTTAGCCGAACATTTTTCCAAGTATGAAGCTAAATCTTGATCAACATGCTCAAAAACTAAAAATAGAACTAGTTGATTTTCTTTCTCGGATCTTTTGCCATGACATATATCTAATAATCTAACTATATTAGGATGTTCAAATGTATCTAAATGTTTCAGGAGCGCAATTTCTCGAAGAGTTGACATTGGGATTCCATCTTCTGTTAAAGGCACTCGAACCTTTTTTAAAGCTACTACCAAATTGTTGGTTCTGTCTCGAGCCTTGTATACAGTTCCATATGCACCTAGAACACATCAACAGATTTATAATCATGTAAGTATATTTTTGTTTAATTTCTTACCGTTTCCAATCAAGTTAAGTTCTTCGTAATTAGATAAATTTCGGAAAGGACCAGCATTATCACCAAGAGTCTTAGATGTTCCTGCCATTTTTCTTTGTTACTTCCTCTTGCATAACTTAAACTAAGGAGAATAAGTGAATGTGTTATTTAAATATAGTTACGGTAGTTAACTTTGCACAACGAATCAGTCACAAATAACATGTTTCAGAGATAAATAATTTTTTCTTGAAATGTATTAGTAAGATTGTTGGGATAAACAGATATGATGTCATAGTAAATATACAAACTTATTTATATTTAACGGAAAAAGTTCGTGATATTGGCATTTAAATATTTTCGCGTATTGCTGCAATTAGTAACCCAGTTTAAAAATAATCATTCATACATTTTAGAGATAAGTTTAAATGTATACTTTTCATGGTCAAACATACTATAAATTTTACTGTTTTACCACGTAAAAATTTAATATTTTACGTTCCTGTACTTATTGTTATCGACAAGGAAATAAATTATTATATACAAATTATCAATTTTAATTATGATAAAATTGTGATAGTATAATAGGAAGTCGAATTATTTAAAATAATGTGAACTAAAGGATCTATTATATTTTCTTTAATTTATTACATAGATAATAATGTATTCTTGTAATATTTTATAATTTAATATTTCCTGTATTATATGACTCAAGAGTACAAATGCATTTAAAAGAAACAGTTGGAAGACAGGATATGCAAAATGACAGCTGTTTAGTTAAACAGAAGAACATCTGCTGCACCAAACAATTGAATCCATATTTCTTAGCTAGCTTTAATGTGATCAGTACAGTTAATTAACTGTTAAGCAGTATTTTCAAAATTTTAGTAAAGTCTGTTGTTTTGTATATTTTTAGAAGGCGTATAGTTACTTATAATAAAAGAATATGTTATTTATTATGAAATATCAATATTTCTAACTATTTCAAAAGTTTGATCAAACTTATAATTCATTTAAGTGTATCAATTACTTAAATTCCTCATGTAAAATAAAACAAAACCGAGTTCAATGCACCAAAATTATGAATGAATGCTTATCAGTTATTGAAAATATGTGATAACATTCTAATAGGTTTGATTTATCTCCGTGAAATAAAAGTTCTAAACTATATTTAGTTTATGAAGGCCATGCTTTTATTACATAATTTTAAGACACTTCCGTATTAAAAGAACGTAATAACAATAGTAGTAAATAAAGATAAGATCGTGCTAATTTTTGCAGAGAACAACAAATTTGTTGTCAAGTGAAACATTTTCATTAAATCAATCAAATCGATTTCATAATTGTTATATAAATGCACATTTTCAAATAACTGAATTAAAAATGATAAAAGATAAACTTTGACAGTTTGTTTTAAAAAAAACACAAACAGTTTAAAGTTTGTTTTACTTTGAACTATTTACATCTACATACAAAAATGTTATACATACTTATTTTGCTAAATATCTTTTTCTTGTCTTTGCAGAACATAAAAATTTGTCACTAATAACAAGACACGCTTAAATATAGTCTTGTAAAATTTTAAGGTTAGTTTGTTCCTTGCGACCTCACTGTTACACACTTGTACTACAAATACGAATATCAAACACTCTCAACTCTGAAACGACATTAGCAGAGCTGTATTTACCTTTTTCAAACAAGCTCGCAGAAATTCAAAATTTACATTTAAAAAGATTTAGGGCCGTCTGCATCAACGAAACTTAAATTTTAAGTTTCACATAAATTAACAATATCACATCAATGTAAAAGTCATGTTATTTTCTTTCGATATACTTTCATTTATTTCACTCACATAAAATTTTAGTTTCGCTGGTGCAAATGAGCATAAAATTGTTATTTTCGTTATTCTTCTAATAAAAGTTACAAAAATAAAATATTTCGATGTACTAAAAATAATATATTTCCTAAGTTATTTCTATTAATAAAATGTAATTGTACATATAAATAATTAAATAATAAATAAAAATCAATCATTCGTCGTCTTCGTCTGGTAATTTAGCAGGAAAAGTGAATAGATCTGGTCCCCACTTATTAAGCCGGAATTCTTCTTTAGTTGAAATCCACCCATATTCATGGTTCACAGTTTCTGGAACTGGAAAAATCGTGCGTTGATGTTTAGATTTCCTCGATTTTAACAGATTGTTATTTGTTTGAGCCAATTCTGCTTGTAACTTTCTGCAAAATAAATTAAGGTCTTGAACAAATCTACAATTATATAAATCTCGAATATTTGGCGATGTACATTAACTCTTTTAGTGAAAAATATAATGCCAATTACTCAAGCTAAAAATTCTTTAAGAAATCACGTTACTCGTATTCAGGAGTTAACCAATTCCACCTTTTCTTCCATTCAAAATAAATGTTGTCTGATTTTATAATCTGATCTCTATGAACATTAATATTTATTGGTGTACGTCCACTACTTTTCAATGTCATGTTAGATTGTTAGAATCAAATGTTAGTGTAAAAGTCAGGAACTGTGTTCAACGATAGGTGTTTATTTTCTAAACCTACTTTTTATTTAGCAAAATAAGTATTTAAATGATTGAGCGAACAAATTGAATTCGATTATAGTTTCAGCGCGACTGGAGAAAATATAATGAAATTTACTGTGGCTACCATAGTATTTTTCCCGGCCGTTTTTTAGCTTTATAACTAATTTTGTGGGGAGCGACAGGGCTAATTTTATTGTGGTTAAAATTGTTTATCGGCTGTGAGAATTGAATTCCATAATTCGACTCGATACAACATACACATTAGGGTGGCCCTTATTTTGGGTAAGTTCGAATTTTGTCGGTCTCCACCCGAAATCTGGTTTAAAATCACAAAAAAGTCATAAATTATTTTTTTGAGATTTTTAAAATAAGTTTAACCACTTTCAGTTTTGCCTTCAGTTCCCAAAACAGTGACTATTCAAAATGCAATAACTTGTTTGATTTTCAATATTTTGACACAATTCCAAGCGGACATTAAACTAGATGAGATAACGAATCGATCGATTACAATAAACAATAATTTTATATGATTGTTTATTGCTAAACGGGTGCTCAAAAACTAACGAAAATTGAGTTTTTTTAAATACGCAAAAAGTGATTCACAGTACTGATTCTTTTCCAACAATTTTGTTTTATAAACTAGTTTCGATTATTTTAGACTGTTTTTGAATAATATTCATATTGATTATAACATTTTTATTTTATTTTATCATATTTTTAGCCACATATATTTTATCATTTGTAGTGTTTATTTGTAAATGTGTATAAGTGAAAGTGGTCTAGAGGCACGGGTTAAACTTATTTTTAAAATCTCAAAAAATTAATTTATTACTTTTTTGTGATTTTAAACCAGATTTCGGGTGGAGACCGACAAAATTCGAACTTACCCAAAATAAGGGCCACCCTAATACACATACCACAATAATTAATTTGAACATTTATTTAAACCTCGCTAACTTGAATTTATAAGGCAAAATACGATTGTATCTGAATGGTTCGAATTCCATTTTAAACTACTGTAATTGGAATGAATTTCTTATAGCAAACAGATTAACTTATTTTTACTGTATTTTCTGATTTGTTGCAGTTTGCAAATTCAGTCCCAGGACCTGAGTCGACTTTTTGACACCATGCCCAAGTGTCTCGAGTACGTTATTCACCGCTTCACTTGTTGCAAAATCACACAATTCAAAACAAAGAGATAAGTGGTAATATTATTTATTTATATTTTAATTAGTCTAAAAAGTATGTAATCCATGAAAATAAATCAGATGCATATAAAATCCCAAATTTGCACGTAGTTAGCAGTTGTACAGATTTGTTAAAAAGAAATAATACATGTATTGCAATTACATTATATCGTATATAAAAATAAGAAATTATGAATAATTTGTTTGATTGATTTCAATATAAGTTTATTTTTATCATACGCGAACATGGCATACTTACCTTCCATACATCTGTGTCTTACGTAAAAGCTATTTCATTTAATTATTTAAAACTGGCATACATAATTTTGTTGGGCGATGAAATATTCTTTTATATTGAATATTATTGAAGTGATAAATATTTGTTTAACGTTTTGAAAGTAAATATTATTTATATAGACGTTATCATTTAAACGTTTTATCAGAAAAAAGAAAAGCTATAATGAGAAAGTGTTTTTGACCGGTTAGTTTATTTGTTTAAAACTGAGTGTGGCTCCTGATCATTTGTTTGTTGAGTTTGAGAAGAATGTTGTTAGAACAGTGGAGGTACAAGTTAGTTGAGATGGTTTGAGCATGTGGTCCGTATATCGAGTGGAAGATCGGTGAAAAAGGTGTATGTTTGTGAAATTGAGGGTAAAAGATTGCGTGGACAACCTAGGAATAAATAAATAAATATGTTGAAGGATTGTTACGCGAACAAACGAGCTTGTATGAAAGGAATGATGAATGTAGATGAAGCGAATATTGTGTGTCAGGATGAGAATATTGAATGAAGAGTGATTCTTTGATGAATCTGATGTGTGGTTGTTCAGTGAATGTCATAGGGGGGTTCGTATTGCCCAATTAAGTGGAATATAAAGTGAAAAATAAATTTTATCAAATCATCGATTATTTATACTAGGGATAATTGTATTTTGTAAATAAAGTTAACAAGTACTTTCATTCTTTTGGGTAATTGTTTCCAATATTTTTAATATATGAGTTTTAAAAGTTTTCTTTACAATATTTAAATTTAGTGTACCTTTTAAATTTGAAGAGGATTGAAAATTTGGACTGCCTATAGTGTTGTTTGTAAATATGGCTAATTTTAGAATTTTGTTTGAGAGAAAATATGAACGACAGTTTTTCCGTAACTTTAGATACAACATTTACATATTTGACATGTTTTGAAAACGACTGTAATTTAGTAACCAGTCAACTGGGTTTCAAAATTCAATTCCTCATCTATTGACCATATTTTCATCCCTTAATATCAACCCTCCAGAAAGTAATTAATTTAAAAATAAACGTTATTGAAGTGAGGATGGTGTGTTGGAATGAGAATGTTTGTGGGAAACTGATTCGTGGATGTTCTGTGCAAATTATTATTCATATTCACAATTGGTTAAACAAATAATTTTATTTTGTTGATTTTTCGAGAAGCATATTTACTATTCTTGGATATTAAAAATTACTTTTAAAGATCGTTTAGTATTGTTGATGATAGGTGTTCATGTTAAGTTCTTTTTTGCAGTTGACGCAAATTAGCTGAATTCGACATTCAGTACTAGTTGTCGAGCCCCATGTCCAAATTTTTCACGCTGTACATCGGTTGCTTCACTTGTTCTGCAACAACCACACAGTTCAGGAACAAAAGATAAGTAAAAATGTCATTTATTTATATTTTAATTAGTCTAAAAAATGAGAAAAGATTACAATTTTATTGAGACACGACCTTTCCATACATCTGGTATCTTTTAATTTAATTTATTGTTTGATGTGATAAATAGTTGTTTAACTTTTTAAAAGTAAATTGCTAAATTATAGAAATGTTACTATTTTACTTTTGTTTATACTAAATAAAAACATACCAATTACAATAATAATTTATAAAAATAATAATAGTAAACTGAGAAATATTGTATTTGAAGTGTAGATTTGTACCTATATGTTGTATATGTTTCAAGTTAACTTTCATATCATTCATTGGTTGTGAGTGTGTAATCAATCAATTAGTGGATCCGAGTCTGCAACAACGAAAAATAAATAATATGAAGAAGTTTGTGTTGTTCACTTGCCAAACAAACGTCGTCGTGTAATTTAACTTTAACTATTGAATGCGAAAGATCTGCTGTATGGTTAGTAATCGAACCAGCTAGAAGATGTAAGCCGATGTCTTGGGTGGTCGAGTTATCGAATCACAGGAACCATATTATCCGATGAGTCATTGGGAGAGCTAGACATAATTCGACTGTTCTCGCACTGTGAAATCTTCCCAGCAGCCGGGTAGGTTGGTAGGCGGCGAACCGAGACGTCGTGGGCACGGAATAAGCTCAACGTTTTTGCTAACTTGACAAGCACATCTCGGTTGCTTTGTCGTAGATTCAGTTCATAGCTAGTGTTTGCCAAACTTAGGTAAGATAGGGTAGGTGTAGGAAGAACAAAGAAACCATCATTGAAAAGTACTCGAAGAACAAGAAGTGTATGAATGTATTATGAGTGTCTGTTTCAGATTCATTAATCATCAAAATCCAACTATTTTATGTTACTAATATATTTTTGTTGACAGGGACATAACTGAACCTGCAGGCATCTCCTGCGGCCTCTGCATCATCTTCGAACAATTGGTATTCATACCAGTGTCATCAGAGTTGCTACCATTCTGGACAACGTCACCGAAGCTTTTATCATCTTCTCTTTTATTTAACCGAGCACCAAAATTTCATATCAAAATTTAAAAAAAAAGTTTTATAATCTATTTATCAATTTAAACACCAAATATTACCATTAAATTTTCTAGGAAACTTATTTACTATTCTTGGACATGGAATGGAATATAGATGAGAGTTTGGATGGTGTATCGAATGAGATTTTGAAGTATAGAAGTGAGAGGTTAGTTTATTTGTTTTGTGTGTGGCTCCTGATGACTTAAGGCTAAAGTATATGAAGTTCGAGTGTATGAAGAGTTGATGGTAGATTGGAAATGTGGTTGAAGCGAAAGTAGTGTATCTGGAGGGAACGTGAATATGGTTAAAGCAAGGATGGTGTGTCAGGATGATTGAATATTGCAGGGGTTCGTGGTTACCCCATTCAATAAGATAATAGTATAATAGTTAGTATAAAAATAATTTAAAAAAAAACAAATTACAGATGATTAACTAGATTGTTCATTGTTAAACGTTCCGGCATTATTTTTATACAAATATATTTAAAGTAAATGATAGATATAAATAAATTTGAATCACATTTATTTTAAATATTTTTCTCCAACCAATTTATGATCGATTCAAAGCAGAAAAATAAATTTTAATTAATTCATCCTTCAACAATTATTTAAATATAAATAGGTAATAATTTCATTGGGTGATATTACAAATTAGATGATTATATTAAGAATATTTTGATGATCTATAAAACCACCCTCTGAGGATACTCAAAATAAAATAATTAAACAAAATTATTGTAATTTAATATGTTAAAAACAATAATAAATATGTTTTAAATATATAATTTACAGCAATTCTATTTTAAACCATATTTATTCTTTAAGAATAAGAAATAGGGTGCCAATTGTAATAAGTTATGCATACATCTTATTACAATATTTCTTATTCTTAAAGAATAAGTATGTTTTAAATAGAGTTCTTGTAAATTGATTAATTTAAAACATAGTTGTTATTGTTTAATATAAATAAATAAATAAAAATAATTATAATGTAATATGTAACAACAATAATAAACATATATTAAATTGTTTGTGAAAACATACATTTTATTACAATATGTCTTATTCTCCAAGAATAAATATATTTTATGGAGAATTATTGTCAATTAATCAATTTAGAACATAGTTTTTATTGTTTAATATAAATAAATTGTACTTGTAATAATAATTATAAAATAAAATGTTCGTAACACTTATACATACCTTATTGTGAGCTGTCACATATCATGTATTGTATTAATTTGTATTTGTAATATACATTTATAACTCACCCAACATCCCTTAAAAAATTCCTAACACATTTATAACTTATTCTCCAACCCTTAAAAATTCTTGAATCATTTCCAATTATTTATTTTCCCTTAAAAAATCCTAAAACATTTATAATTTATTCTTGAACCCTTAAAAAATTCCTGAAACATTTCCAATTAATTATCTTTCCTTAAAAAATTCCTAACACATTTATAACTTATTCTCCATCCCTTAAAAAATTCCTGAATCATTTCCAGTCAGTTATCTTCTCTTAAACAATTCCTAACACTCATTCAGCATCTTTTAAAATTAATTTTATATTATATATAACGCTATTTTGTTCGTAATTATTGTTAATTGTAATGTAATACTTTGTCTTTATGTTTATAGAGCGTCCGCGGCCTTGGAATCGTCAAACCAGCAGCGTCATTACCTTCTGCAGAGTCCCTCAGAACCAGCATCGTTCCCCGGAGCCGACACCAACTGTCACATCAGCTAGAAACCTCCCCAAAAATAAAATAATATTTACTATGTATTGTATTAAATTGTACTTATAATATAAATGTTTGTCTTGTACACTATTAAAATGCCAATAAATGAATTGAAAATAAATTATATTCTTTTATTTCGTGTATACAAGTTAAATAAAAAATAAATCTAAGATGGCCTGATGTGGTGATCAAAATATGACTGCTCTTCTACATCGTGTAAATTGATTGTGACTACTTCGTTTTCGGACATTAAACTGTGAGAACGATGACGTCATTTTTCAGCTATTCCGCACTCGGCGGATTTTACTTAATTGGCTTAATTGGCTGACATTTTGTTTTACACCGAATAAGGAGCAGTCTCATGTCACCCCCAAAAACGACCGAAATTCACAAAAAAAATTAAAAATTTAATTAATTTAATTAATTAGGCTAATTAATTTAATTAATTAAATTTTCAATTTTTTTTGTGAATTTCGGTCGTTTTTGGGGGTGACATGAGACTGCTCCTTATTCGGTGTAAAACAAAATGTCAGCCAATTAAGCCAATTAAGTAAAATCCGCCGAGTGCGGAATAGCTGAAAAATGACGTCATCGTTCTCACAGTTTAATGTCCGAAAACGAAGTAGTCACAATCAATTTACACGATGTAGAAGAGCAGTCATATTTTGATCAGCACATCAGGCCATCTTAGATTTATTTTTGTCATCCTTAAAACTATTATTTTATTTGTGAAGTATTGATGTGTAGAAAAGGGTATTAGAAACAAACAAAAAATTATTTTAAATTCATTTATTGTTATTTTAATAGTGTACTAGACAAACATTTATATTAAAGTACAATTTAATACAATACATAGTAAATATTATTTTATATTTGGGGGGCTTTCTAGTTGATGTGACAGCTGGTGTGGGCTCCGGGGGACGGTGCTCTGAGGGACTCTGCTGGGTTGCAGAGACGATTCCAAGGCCGCGGAAGCTCTATAAACATAAAGACAAAGTATTACATCACAATTAACAATAAAATCTATGTTCTAAATTGATTAATTGACAATAATTCTCCATAAAATATATTTATTCTTGGAGAATAAGACATATTGTAATAAAATGTATGTTTTCACAAACAATTTAATATATGTTTATTATTGTTGTTATATATTAAATTATAATTATTTTTATTTATTTATTTATATTAAACAATAACAACTATGTTTTAAATTAATCAATTTACAAGAACTCTATTTAAAACATACTTATTCTTTAAGAATAAGAAATATTGTAATAAGATGTATGCATAACTTATTACAATTGGCACCCTATTTCTTATTCTTAAAGAATAAATATGGTTTAAAATAGAATTGTTGTAAATTATATATTTAAAACATATTTATTATTGTTTTTAACATATTAAATTACAATAATTTTGTTTAATTATTTTATTTTGAGTATCCTCAGAGGGTGGTTTTATAGATCATCAAAATATTCTTAATATAATCATCTAATTTGTAATATCACCCAATGAAATTATTACCTATTTATATTTAAATAATTGTTGAAGGATGAATTAATTAAAATTTATTTTTCTGCTTTGAATCGATCATAAATTGGTTGGAGAAAAATATTTAAAATAAATGTGATTCAAATTTATTTATATCTATCATTTACTTGAAATATATTTGTATAAAAATAATGCCGGAACGTTTAACAATGAACAATCTAGTTAATCATCTGTAATTTGTTTTTTTTAAATTATTTTTATACTAACTATTATACTATTATCTTATTGAATGGGGTAACCACGAACCCCTGCAATATTCAATCATCCTGACACACCATCCTTGCTTTAACCATATTCACGTTCCCTCCAGATACACTACTTTCGCTTCAACCACATTTCCAATCTACCATCAACTCTTCATACACTCGAACTTCATATACTTTGGCCTTAAGTCATCAGGAGCCACACACACAAAAAATAAACTAACCTCTCACTTCTATACTTCAAAATCTCATTCGATACACCATCCAAACTCTCATCTATATTCCATTCCATGTCCAAGAATAGTAAATAAGTTTCCTAGAAAATTTAATGGTAATATTTGGTGTTTAAATTGATAAATAGATTATAAACCTTTTTTTTTTTAATTTTGATATGAAATTTTGGTGCTCGGTTAAATAAAAGAGAAGATGATAAAAGCTTCGGTGACGTTGTCCAGAATGGTAGCAACTCTGATGACACTGGTATGAATACCAATTGTTCGAAGATGATGCAGAGGCCGCAGGAGATGCCTGCAGGTTCAGTTATGTCCCTGTCAACAAAAATATATTAGTAACATAAAATAGTTGGATTTTGATGATTAATGAATCTGAAACAGACACTCATAATACATTCATACACTTCTTGTTCTTCGAGTACTTTTCAATGATGGTTTCTTTGTTCTTCCTACACCTACCCTATCTTACCTAAGTTTGGCAAACACTAGCTATGAACTGAATCTACGACAAAGCAACCGAGATGTGCTTGTCAAGTTAGCAAAAACGTTGAGCTTATTCCGTGCCCACGACGTCTCGGTTCACCGCCTACCAACCTACCCGGCTGCTGGGAAGATTTCACAGTGCGAGAACAGTCGAATTATGTCTAGCTCTCCCAATGACTCATTGGATAATATGGTTCCTGTGATTCGATAACTCGACCACCCAAGACATCGGCTTACATCTTCTAGCTGGTTCGATTACTAACCATACAGCAGATCTTTCGCATTCAATAGTTAAAGTTAAATTACACGACGACGTTTGTTTGGCAAGTGAACAAACAAAAACTTCTTCATAATGTTTTTTATTAGTTGTTGCAGACACGGATCCACTAATTGATTGATTACACACTCACAACCAATGAATGATATGAAAGTTAACTTGAAACATATACAACATATACAAATCTACACTTCAAATACAATATTTCTCAGTTTACTATTATTATTTTTATAAATTATTATTGTAATTGGTATGTTTTTATTTAGTATAAACAAAAGTAAAATAGTAACATTTCTATAATTTAGCAATTTACTTTTAAAAAGTTAAACAAATATTTATCACATCAAACAATAAATTAAATTAAAAGACACCAGATGTATGGAAAGGTCGTGTCTCAATAAAATGGTAATCTTATCTCATTTTTTAGACTAATTAAAATATAAATAAATGACATTTTTACTTATCTTTTGTTCCTGAACTGTGTGGTTGTTGCAGAACAAGTGAAGCAACCGATGTACAGCGTGGAAAACTTGGACATGGAGCTCGTCTCCCAGGACTAAATGCCAAATTCAGCTAATTTGCGTCAACTGCAAAAAAGAATTTAAAATAAATACCTATCATCAACAATACTAAACGATCTTTAAAAGTAATTTTTAATATCCAAGAATAGTAAATATGCTTCTCGAAAAATCAACAAAATAAAATTATTTGTTTAACCAATTGTGAATATGAATAATAATTTGCACAGAACATCCACGAATCAGTTTCCCACAAACATTCTCATTCCAACACACCATCCTCACTTCAATAACGTTTATTTTTAAATTAATTACTTTCTGGAGGATTGATATTAAGGGATGAAAATATGGTCAATAGATGAGGAATTGAATTTTGAAACCCAGTTGACTGGTTACTAAATTACAGCCATTTTTAAAACATGTCGAATATGTAAATGTTGTATCTAAAGTTACAGAAAAGCTGTCGTTCATTTTTCTCTAAAAAAAATAATTATAAAATTAGCCATATTTACAAACAAAACTATAGGCATTCCAAATTTTCAATCCGCTTCAAATTAAAAAAAACACTAAATTTAGATATTGTACAGAACACTTTTAAAACTCATATATTTGAAATATTAGAACAATTAAAGTAAAACGCGTGGTGACTTATTTATTTTATTTTTTCGTCATTTGAAGAAAAGATAATAGAAATAGGGTTTTCTCAGTATTAAAGTAGAAGTTAATATAGCTTACCAGGCTTATCCTTAACTACATATAAAGAAAAATGAAAACAAATTACCTCATTTACACAACCTGTTAAATGCTAATTAAAAACAACATACTTATTACTGTTTTAACAGACTTTTACCCAAATTATTTTAAAAGAGAATAATTTCAATGATCACCGTAATCATTTTATCAAAAATAATAAATAAGAACTGTAATTCTCTTACTAGATATATATATTTACTAAACAACAAAAAAATGTTTATATAAATTTTCGGTTTTGTCAAAAAATATTATTTTTTTGTCAAACCTACTAATAATTTTATAATTAATAAATGTCAAAATATATTAACAAATTCTATTTTAAAATTACTTTTTTCGTTCCTAACCTTACTTAAAAAAGTAATACAAGCGCCTCGGGAAAGAATGCAATTTTTTCTCTCTGTGTTTTGCAGCTCTCGATCTTTGCCCACTGGCTACAAATTAAATCTCATGAAAAATCATGCATTTCTCTCCCTAGATGTGTAATATACTATTTTAACCCAAAAAAAAAAAATATTTTGATAACTTGAAATAATTAAATAAATTACTAAGATATATTTAAATGTATGGGGTAGGTGGCTCAGTGGTATCGAGTCGGCCTGTGGATCTTGAGAACCCTGGTTAGATCCCCAAAGCCGACAAACAATTTTCAGCAATTAAAAAAATCTACCCCTGTGGCTCCTCCACCACTAATATCTTTGGAGGCCGTGATTTGACGGCTGGTAACCGCACTTCACGCGAAAAAATATATCACTTACCGAGATCTGCTTAGGCAGAATGCCACACCCAGTGATGGGTAAAAGGCGTGATGATATATTTATTTTATTTTTTATTTATTTAAATGTAATTTTCAATATCCAAGAATAGTAAAAAAGCTCCATGGAAAATTAAATGATTATTACAAAATAGAATTGATAAACAAATTAGCAAACACTTGGTTTTTGGATATCAATTATGAATAATTTAGAGCTGCAATTTTGTTGCTCGAATAACAAATATTTGGAGATCAAATCAATATTATTTTGATGCTCAGTTAAATATAACCCATTTAAAAATAACAATTTTCTTACATGAATGTTACACGCAGCGGACTTAATATTTAATCTCTGGTAAGAACTTCAGCTGATCCAACATAATGCTCCAAGCTCCAGTGACACTGTCCACGAAGATAACAGCTCCAATAACACTGGTAAGAGCACCAGCTGCTCCAAGATGACGTCCAAAGCTCCGATGATGTTGTCCAGGATGATGGCAGCTCCCATGACGCTGAGGCCGCACAATGCTTGCAGTTTCCGTGATGCCCCTATAAACATAAAAACAATGTATTAGTAGGTAACATAGAATAGCTGAAAAATTAGAAAAAAAATTGTCAAAGTAGCTAATTTTAACCTACGACAAAGCAACCGAAGCGTGCTTGTCAAGTTAGCAAAAGTTGAGCATATTCCGTGTCCACGATCTACATACCTGCTCGGCTGCTAGGAGAGTTTCATAGTATTTGAATAGTTTTCGTGAAGCTATTTGGTGATTCGATAATTCAACCACCAGAACAATTATTAGACTTGCCTAGTTATGTATGCAGTTTTTTGAGCCCCAAAAGGAACCATCGTTTTGTACTATATAATACAAAACACGATAACGACACGTGAAGTTGATTTATAGTAATAAATCAAACCCACGAAAAGATCTAGTTACGCAGGCCTTCTAATAAGGCAGAATTTCACTCAAATTAGCCATCTTTAGACTACAACGTTTGTTTGGTAAATGAAAGAGCTCGTGCTCGTTGTATGATTGTCTAGTATTGCAACAACTTGCGTCCAAAAACCACTCCATTTATAATTATTGTTATATTTTTACTTACAAACAAAATAATTATAACATGTGTATTATTTGTTTTTGACCAAATTAAATGTTAGATAAATATTTATCTTATCAAAAACACTCAACAAAAAGAAAATTTCCTCGTCCAACGGAATTATTCAAGCCAGTTATAAATAATTAAATTCAATGACTTTACATAATACACACATGTATGCAAGGTATGCGGCCATGACCGCATATAATATGTTTAAACAAACTGCAAATATCCCTAATCATTTTATTGAACTGAATATGTATACAAAGTTCTCATAAAATATATATCGGGTCTACTTTTTAGATATATAGGAAATATTTTCGAAATTTTCGTTTGGCGATAGTCCTTCTCAATAATTTTTGAACAAAAATGTAAATAAAAAAAAACATGTTTAGAATTAAAAACTGCAACCAATGAGTTCAAATTTATTGTCTAATCTATGATCTATCTCACAAAAGGAAGGAGATTATGTTGTCTGACAGCGATTTGTTTTTGTGATATACAGTATAAAAACACCCTATATAGGTTAAAATCCGCAAGTATCCCACTCGTGCAATAAACTTACATTTTTTACACTAGGTACATAAATAACTATTATACATCATTCAAAAAATATCAACTTACTTCGCACACGTTGCAATGAAAATGTCAATGGTGAAAATAGACCTATTATTGATAAAAAGTAAACATTTTTTCACAGTTGTATACAAATATTTTCATGGTAAAAAAAGAGAGAATCAAGAAGGAAAAGACACCAGCATTAAAATGACGTCAGAACGCTAATTGTTTAAATAACACGTTCCTCTATGCATACTTTTAAACTATTAATTCTGTTCGCATAAAACGATTAAAGAATAACAATTAAATAATCGGATCCGTGATTTTGTTCGGTCGCTTTCAAAACTTTCTCTTTTCCCCATGATTCATAACCAACCATTATTATTATAAACTGCTCTCTAACTATATGAATAAAAAGACACCGTCACTTATCTCTGTGTATGTGTGAGAGTTTATGTAGTAGTTACCGGATACAAATGGGTAAATCCAAGATCCGCCAGATGTTTCGCTTTTAAACAAAACATTTTGACAGCTACCGACGTTTGTTTGTCAATGACACCTTACAACAAACACCATTGCTATATTTATTTACTTATTCCATAGCGAAAGAAGAACTGCGTTTTCAACGGGTTATCCGAAATACCGTTGAAGCAGATTTCGTTTGTTGAATCAGAACAAGAATCATACATATTTTAAGAAATAATACTTAATCAAATAAATATTAATATCGAATTCGCTTTACAAATATAATGCCTCTAAAAACAATGACGACATGTGTTCATAAGTTTAAATTTGTCAAATAATTACTAATAACTAGAATAAAATATTAGGTAACTAACTCAATTCAATGGCTTATAAATTAACTACAACTTCTTCACTTTGTTGTGACAGAATTTTTGGCATTTTTGTAAATGAAGAACAAAAGTAATGGTTGAAAATATATTTTTTTAAATCAATAAAATACTGTTCAAATATACTGGATGTATAAAACAACCAATGTTTTTTTTTGGGCTAGTTAAAGACTTTAGAAAAAAGAGGTTATATACAGAAAATGATTAGGAATAAGGGGGCTAATTTATCAATAATAATAAACCCTAATTTCCACTAGTGGTTCTCAAACGGTAGAACACAATTTTATGTTTCAAATGGTAACTTTGATATCTGTATATAATGTTTATGCACAATTTTAAGAATAATACATTTATGCCCGATTTTATAAATTCGAAAGTTCGACTGTCATTTGAATGAATAAGTTTTCTTTACTATAAAAGTAAGTTAATTTGTCGTTTATGAAACTGACTATTAAAAACTAAACTAAAAAGATGGATCACTTTCATTTTTTCAGCTTAGTTTTATATAAGAAGTATATACGACCGCAGCATATTTGTTATGTTAAATTTAAAACTGTCAAAAACTTTTAAAAATATTATACTTACAATAAGAATGTTTAAATGCTTTATAATTCATATTTGTTATCCTACGCACAGCAAGAACTTAATCCTTTGCACTCCGTTGTCGCCGTAGTTGCGACATTTTTACATGACATGCATGGTCTTGTAACTAATATAGTGTTGGAGTTATTGGTAGCCTCTATTAAGTTTTTAGGCTGGAGTGCAAACGGTTAAATTCATTTGCAGTACAGGACTAGCTACTGCTTAAAATGAAATTACAATTTGGTGTCGATTGCCTGTAGCATAATCTCGAAAATAACTTTTTAGTACACTAGTTGCTCTTAAAGCTCAGATATTAGTTCAGTTTTTAAAGTAAATTTTAATTTTAAAATGAAAATGGTTACTTACAGCAACCAGATGAACAATAATGTCTTGTGTGTAGTAAAAAGAAACGTAATTAAAAACAATTAAAATGTATAATTTTGGAAAGTCTGCCCTGTTATTAAATCACTAAAACCGTTTTATTAATCATACAATGAATTGGTAACAGTTACTTTCCCCGTTCTTACTTAGTAATTGAATTCATCCGCAACGTTAGAAGGTTTCAATATCTGGTAAGGCCCATAAATGAACGGTGCCTCACCTGTGCATAGGTAAGTCATTACCCCCACCACTAACACGAATACCTGTGTACAGTCCAAGCAACAACCCACCGACTTTTCTACATACAACTGCTGTGGAAGACCCGTTAGCCTAAAGAACTCAGTCTGCGTGTCGATGTCTCGAAGAACGAAGATGCCTACGAGTATGATAGCCAGTTGTTTTAGTAGCCGATAAAAAACAAGTGCTAGGTTTCAGTCGAAATTCAGTGACATTGTTTACAAATTTGTGCTTATCGATTTTCTACCCCTATGTAAGAAAAATAAAAAATAAAAAACGTGTTTGAAAAGTGGGTTAATGGATTATGATTAAATGCGGGTTTTCGAATTCCGACACTTTTGAATCTAGTACTCTGTGAACAGTTTTCACAATTGTTTTAAACAAATGACTGTCTCAAACATGTTATTAATAATAATAACAACAACATGAATAAACAAGTGAAACTAAGTAAATCAAATTTAAAGTATTTTACTATGTTTTACGTGAATTAAAATTGAGTGGATAAAATATAGCGGGATTAATTTAGACTCAAAGTGAGCTCTATGTAGCAGTGTAATAAGGTGTATTAGTGGCTAATGCTTAACGTGGATCTAAGACTAAGTTAGTGACCTCAAGGTGTTTTAAAATGGCGGACGTTGGATCGAATGCCATCCGCATTGTCGGGCTGGTGGCGCTTTTGTTTACGGCGCTGACAAAAGGTAAAAATAACACAAAAAAAGAATATATGCCACTGACACATTTATTATACATGTTGGTAGAGAAGGAAGATTGAAAAAAAAATTGTTCATATTTGTTCTGTATGTAGAGCGTAAAATTATTGGAGTAATTAAAATTCTAATTAGGGGACTAATTAATCATTGTTTTTAGGTTATTTCATTAAGTTTGAACACCTACATTCCCAGTAAATAAAAATGTCACTACTTTCTTAAATTTGATAAAAATTAAACTAAAAAACGACAACTATATTGTATGTTTTTCGCTGTCAATTGTCAGTACCGAAATATATTTTAAACAAAATTTTATTCCTCGTTTCTTTTATTTGAAGCAAGAATATCTTTAAAATCCGCAAAATTACATTTCACATGAAGTTGGTACACATTTTTAGTACCACTAGTTTATAATTTGAAACTAATTATAATTGTAAATACTACAAATAATAATTTATTTGACGTTGTTTAATTGATAAACTTATTTTTGTAGTGTTTATTAATAATTTAATTATTAATATATTAGAAGCAACTCTCAAACTAGTGGCACTAAAAATGTTTAAGTTCAGACAATCTTTACTTAATTTTTCGAATATAAAACAAACAAACAAATATTCAAGATCCGAGATCATGTAGTATCTGTCAATTAATTTAATTTTCTATTGAAACATCCTGTATACGAGTCCAAATTTTTGAAGATTTTGGGTATAGGTTAAATAAAAATAGGGTTAGTTCAAATTAAACCTTCTTTATGAATCAGAACATATCTTTACTAAAATATAAAATGAAGTTTCGTCGCTGACTGCTCGTAGAAATCTCTGCATTTTAATTTGTAATTCAATTGATAAATCAGTAATGTAGGTAAGCAGTTCACTTAATTTTACTTTAAAATTTTATTCTCTACATATATGTCAACTAAATGCGTCTAACATATGCTGCTCATGTCTCTATATTCATATCCACTTGTAATAAAGAAATGTTTAGAAAATCGAAGTAACACTTCTCTAACAGAAGAAATATACTTTCTTTTAACAATTGGTTTATTATTCTTTGGCACGCGTCCTAATATTTAAGAAATAAACTTAAATTTCAATAAATTATAATCATTGTCACAGAATTCATTGACACTTAGTGGAACACAGAAAGACAATGGCTCATGTCGAGTTAAAATTATTTCAATACTGAAAAACATATTTGAAAATCATTAACATTTTTGCCTGTAATGATTTGACGGACGGTAATACTTATACCCTGTTCCACGTAAGAATATAATAAAGAAATAGTCTCTGTGTTATTTTAATTAATTGATATTCTATAGCACAGTTCAAATTATTATATTTTTAAGTGTAAAAGTTGATATAGAGTAAAAGGTGTAAGATTTTTATTATAATTTCTAATTAATCATTATAAATTTTCTAAAAATATTTACTTAGAAATTTTGGGATATATTACAATATTTATTTTACAGTAAAAACATGTTAAAATAAGAGAGAGTTCTGCAGAACAATTTTTGTTGTAAAGTTTATATATCTAGCTAGCGGAACAAATAATTTGAATAAGAGCTGATATTATGCTCACTCACTGTTTTCTGTTTTTATAATATAAAAACACTTTTACAAATATACAACACTGCTAAATATGCTACAAAAGTTTCGAATTTCTTGTTATGATACAGAAAAGTTCATTAATATCTATGAGGTAAAGTAATTGGTATTTTAGTAGTTTTAGTTTTATATAGTATTTTATACTACAAGATCTTTTTATATTTTCTTAAATTCTATGAACAGTTGTTGCGGATTTTAATGTCTCACTGTCATTTCTTGTATTTTTGACAATTGAAAACAATAATGTCCATTCTGTTGACACATATGTGCAGAAAATAATCACGCAAATAAGTGCGGTAAATAAGAATTTCCCGCACTGTTACAGGAAATAGTTATTTACGTATCAAGTGCAGAAAGATGGTTTTTTTTTTTTAATGAGTGGTCCGTTGCTGCATGAGCGAAGCGAATGCTGCAAGACCGTGAGTTCAAAAAAACCCCTTTCTACACGAGTTGCGTACACTATTTTTTCTACAACCATATTTTGATAAAAATAATAAAACAAATTTCAGTAATTGTAACATCTCTAAAATTTTGTATTAATTTAGAAACTTTAGAAAGATACCTGGTTTAATGTATCCATGACAACTGACAATGACAAACTGAATTATTTTGTTGATAATAAGAAAAAATTTCTCCGTGCTTTAAATTTAAAAAATGTTTGAATCTAGTGACGAACACGTATTAGATTCTATAGACATTATAGAAGAAGCAAATGCTGCAACATTAAATTTGCTTCCATAAATATTAATAGAAAGTATACTGTATAGAGTTTATTTATATTAAATTACTTTTCTGCACTAGTGCAGAAATAATTCACATTTTTTGCACTAGTGCAAAAATCTGCTACTTTCATAATAAAAATAAGTTCAAAAACGCCTACTTTTTTTAATGGTTGTAAAAAAAATAATTTTGTATAAAATTTAATTTATCGATATTTTGTGCTATTATTTATAAGTCAAGTTTGTCGTTAAGAAATGTGTAAGGTTTCTATTTCTGTCCGTAAGAAGTATTAGCAGAAATTAGAATACCAAAATAAGTACGAAAGAAATTAGTATGTACGCATTGATCCATATGCAATCGTTTAAAAGAATGTTATCCATATATTTATGGATGAAATAGAATGTGTAATTTTGTAATTAACGCTTGATATCGTGATAGAATGCTTACAATCGTGAATCGCGCTCAGGAGAAATTGGAAAGTTTCTGCTCTTATTGGCACGAACTGATGCATTTAGAATAGAACGTTCGCCGATCTGTCTTCCTGCGCGAGGATAATTATTATGTTGAACGCCTAGCTCATTATTTTAACATAATTTAAAAGGATATCCGACTCTTAAATACAGGAGATTGTGATCAATTTTATCAGCAAAAAGATACATGGTTGCTAATTTGTTTACGTGCTAACATAAAGGATGTTTAGAGAAGAAAGATTTGAATAATTAATTAATTATTTAAAAAACACCTATATGTCTGTAAGGTGTCTGTACTGTAATTGGGATTATATTTCAAATAAATAACTTATTGTTTTACTTTTATCGTAAAGAGCGGTACACTTTTTTACAATTCAACAGTGTTCGGTAAACAATCTTGCTACCTATTTGAGGTAGACTCAGTGGATTGTAAATTTGAGAACCGGGGTGCCAATAACAAGTTTGGAGGCCGTGATTTGACGGCTTGTAATCGCTCGTCACAAATATATACCTTATGAGTTATGCTATGGCAGAATGCCACACCCAGTAATGGATAAAAAGCATGATAATATACAGGATGTCTTCTGTTCGTGGCCTATCGGTCGAATCTGTTGCTATTTAATCATATAATTTTTAACTATTCATTTCATTTAAAAACATGTAACTTTATCATCAAAAGTTATTAATACTCCATTGTAAACAGGGCTTTATAGTATTTACAACTTTGATTTGAAACTTATCTTTCTATCTACTACTATAAACATTTTCCGTGCCACTGATCTGATAGGTTACAATAATGAATAAAAATTAATAAACACTAAAATTTATTTTATTTAATTGAAGTTGTGTTATTAATACTCCACTGTAAATGGGGTTGTAATATCTAAAATTTTTATTTGAAATGTTTCTTTGTATCTACAATTACAAACATTTTCAGTGCCACTGATCTGATAGGTTACAATAATGAATAAAAATTAATAAACACTAAAATTTATTTTATTTAATTGAAGTTGTGTTATTAATACTCCACTGTAAATGGGGTTTTAATATCCAAAATTTTTATTTGAAATGTTTCTTTCTATCTACTATTACAAACATTTTCCGTGCCACTGAACTGATGGGTTACAATAAAGAAAACAAATTAGTAAACATTAAAATGTATTTAATTTAATTGTAGTTGTGTTTAATAGCAGTGGAAATTTTATTTTCCTTGTCAATTGCCTATGACTAAATTTTCGTGGAACACCTTGTATAGCTTTTTTATATATATATGACATAATTTTATATCCTGAAAGGATGTTTTGAAATCAGATTTCTCAGTCTACAACTAAATCAAATAACGCGCTAATGCATTTAAAAATATTTGAAATTCAAGGAACAATCTATAAATTAATTAAATTTCTCTTTGATTGTTATGTTTGACAAATTTGCAGAAAGCAATAAACAATTCCCAGCAAAACAAATTTCGTGTGACTGTTTTTTTGTAAGTTTCGTGAAACAAACTCTCTATTCGTACTTGTGCGTCTGTGTCATAAAATAAACTCTGCTCTTTTTACGAGCGAATTCGTGAGCAAATAATTTAGCGAGTGAAACTGAGAAACGGAATTTTATACAATAACGGACTAATTTATTTTAACAAGAGCTGAAGTAGAGAAACTCTACTGTCGAGAAGTTTACGTGACATATGTGACTTCGGACTTGATGGCTGCTGCTTCGCTTACGATAGAATGTTTCACTTTGTTGTTACAAACAAATACATTCATCACGATATACTAATTATTATATGTAATTAATAAAACAATGGAAGGAAGGATGTGTCAAATATTGACATGTTTGTAAATATTTGCTAGAAAGTAACTAGGAATTGTAATATTGACACATCCGATATCAAAAATAAAAGAAATAACCTCCAGAAACTTTGTTTATCTCAGACAAATTAGACGTACGAGTTACTGTGACAAGAAAAAAAATGGCGGCACCAAAAGTGAAAAGTATCTCAAGTCGTTTTATCTTAAAGCAACCAAGTTCGAGTAAAGAAAATAAAAATTTGATCTGTGTGAAACTAAATAAACTTCAGATTAAATTTATATAAATAACATCACGGCTATATTCCATCAAATGAAGTAGCACGAGCCCTTGAAACATTCACCTACTCATCAGATTCATCAAATAATCAGTTTTCGTCAAACATTCTCATCACGCAACAAACATTCGATCACATCCATCCATTCCCTCCTATACACCTGTTTCGTTAATTTTTCATTCGACGTATATTTCACATGTTCAAATCATCTCAACTTATTCCTTTACCAAATACTCTTAAAAAAAATAAGACAGACAGGGACCGTCGTCTTGAGTGAAAGAACTTTAACACAATTTTAATTAAATTAGATTAATTTTAATGTTTACTAATATATCCTTTATTTTTTTTGCATTTATATTAAACAGCCTGTATATGTAATTTGTAATACATGTGATGAAATATATATCTGTCACTTTTATTTAAAGTGCTGCATTTCGTTAAATCTATAAAAATGCATTTGATCCAGTATGTCACGATGAGCAGGCCATTGACTTGATTGCCTGGCTATTTTATTTATACGGTAAATGATGTAACATTTTTGAAAGTTCTATAACGGATAAATCAGACATTGATAATGACCATGAGAAATTTCAAGTTGAAAATCATTAACTTTCTTGTGTCAATCTGCTGCTATTTTCAACTCGGTTCAAGTTAGTTACACTTCAAAGCGTAGGAATTTTATTTACAGTATTTGAACCACTTTACAATCATAATTTAATTAAAAGTTTAATGATTTTTACAAATGATAAACATTCATTAGAGTAGAAATTATTACCTACTAATTATTTGTGCCAAAGTTCTTTAAACTTATTAAAAATACTACAACATGCATTTCTAAAATTTTCAAATTAACATCGTATGTTTTCTGCTCTCAAGCGTTTCTAAATTATTTCAAATATACGCGGGACACATTTTTCTACAACTTTCATTGAAAATGTTTTCTTGAAAATAATTTAGAAATGTTGCAAAACAAAAAATAAACAATGCCAAATGTTTCAAGATTTTTTATTTATCATTGTTTGTACTAAAACTAATGAACAAAACTGTTAATTATAAATGTGTCCTTCTACGTTTTATATCTATTTTTGTAATTAAAATGTTCACAATTCATTAGTCATTAAAATAAACAATAATTGATGTTTTGTTTTTACGTTTTAAATAAAGAAATAAGCTGAAGTTTAATTATTTCCCACTAACTTACTTCTTCTTCAAAGCATAATAAAAAATTAAAAATCTCCGAAGACCTGATTAACAAACAACACAAAGTTCTAATTATCTCCATAGTGAAAAGTAACGTTAAGTCCCCACATTTAATCACCGAGTGTATCTCACATTCTCACAATTTACATGTTGTATAGTGTAAACCTGCTTTATAGGCGGCGGCGGTGATGTTTGCCAGTGTATACGGGTCACTGTGGTACGGGTACCATCGACGATGGTAGCACAGAGGCGGATTGAGTGGGATTTGAACCCGAAACCTACTGGGGCTTGTTTGGAGTTAGTGGGCAGGAATGTGGTCTTACTTTCGCGGAGATCATGTTTTGTTTAGATAGTTTTAGACTAGTTACAAATACGTTTGTTTACTATACAGCACAACAGGAATTTAATTTCAATTACAGGTCGGGAGAGCTACAGCTTATAGTGGAATCTGATCAACTCAAATGCATTTATACAAGATGTTTCAATACCTCAAGAAACAATTAAATGATAAATACTGATCTCGGATCAAAAAGAATTTTAGAAAATTTGCGAAATTATTTGCATAAAGTACACATTTTTAGTGTCACTGGTTTCAAAGTTATTTCTAAAATATTGATAATTGAATCATAATTGTACACATTACAAATATGTATTTATCTATTATTGTGTAACGAATAAATTGGCCATTATAATATTTACAATTAATTTTTTTTTTATTAATATATTAGATATAATTCTCAACACTACAATGTTTACTTCAGGTAAACAACATTTAATTTTAGGATTTTTAAAGTATTTTTTTAAATCCAAGGTCTGTAGGGATATTATATAGTATTTGCCATTTTTTTCCCTGAAGTATTGAAACCCCCTGTATTTTTGTGTATTACATGAATTTAATTCCAATTACAGTACAGGGAATCTACAACTAGATTTTAACAAATCACAGACAAGTGTATTTTTGTTTATAAATAAATAAGATCAGCAATATTTAAAGTTCTCAACTCTAGCATGTGAAGCAACATCACTACTGTTATGCTACAATTACGTAGGACAACAAGAACTTAATCCTACAGCTTATAAAGAAGTTACAACTCGGACGTAGTTTTATTTAGCTTATAAGTTGTAGTAAGAGCAATTTGAATTTCCGAACTCTTACTTCTAAAGCGATAGCTCTACCATGGTGCTACAACTATCCACGTAGATAACACATTTTTAAACTTTAAGTGTAGTTACCAGCTGGCAAATTATGGCCCCCAACGTATGTTGTTAGTGGATGGGGAACCAAAAGAATCATTTTAATCGACCTTGAGTTCACATTTCTACAATTTATTTGTTACTTTGCACAACATAAACTTAAACTTAATTACAGTAACTTATATTGAAATTTGAACTATTCATTAGTTGATAATTTGAAATTCGTGATTTGTAAAAATAAGTGTTTATTTTCTATATATTCCATAAATGATTTTCAAAAGTATATTTTTTGTAACAACAAAGACAAAATTAATTGTCATCCAACACTTGGTGAAACAAGGTTTAATAAAAAAAATAGAAAATAAACACTTGGCTATGTTTCACAAAATTCAGCCTCCAAGTCACCTTATGAGGGCATCGTCAGAGGCTTTTTTTGTATATTTTTTGTTTAAAATAGTGGCAATCAAGTGTGGAAACAATAATAACCTAAAATATTATCGCAACTATGACAATCTCATAGCAATTTTAATATGAACTAATTCAATTTCTTCATTTCATTCTCAACAATACGTCAAACAATTACTCAGCAAAAGAAAGTAACATCTATCATACATGTTTAGATGTACTACACACCTGACAATACAATATGCAAACAAAACAAGCAAAGAATAAAAACGGTCACACATGGCCGCCATTTTGTCAGTCGCGGTTGCGGATTCCTGGCATAGCGACGATTTCTTACACGAGGAGCAAAGGGTGAAGAAGACGAAGAACGCAACACCGTTACTTGAACTGCTGAAAAAACACGCGCACGTTGATATGCGATCGCGGAGGATCGGTGATCGACACCACCGTCAAATTAAATTCTTACAAACGGAATTTGCTGTTACTATTTGTTATTGTGACAATTGACTAAATTGCTAAGACTAATGATGACAAAAAGTGTGGGAATCGTTAACACCTGACGATAAATTGTATTTAATTGTCAATAAGTGACAAAGAAATACGAAAATGTACTGATTGAGAAAATATTGGCAATTATTTTGTTTATCACGCTGCAACATAACAAGAAATTTATCTCAATTATAGTACAGAAAAACGACAGCCTATTAGAACTATTAAAAAACATTACTAACTATTTTGAAGTGACAAGGTGGCCAATATTACGAGTACATCTAAAGTCGACAAATTTTGCAATAGTTTTTGAAAAAACAATGTTTTCTAATATATTTCAGACTATTTCAGCAAAATCAAATGAAACAAATTTAGCCAAAACACATTGGCTGGTAGCACAAGCTTTGTTTTTGGGTGTTTTAAGAGCATGGTTTTAACATGTTAGAGAGAGCTAAAACACGCACATAAATATATCACTTAGCGAGATCTGCTACGGAAGAATGCCATACATCCTATAGCCTATAGGATGAAAGGCGTCATGATATATTTATTTTATTTATAAAAATTTTACTTTATATTTAAATTGTCACAATCAAAAAATCGATTATTCTAGATAAATAAAATGATTGGGGTAGGTGGCTCAGTGGTATCGAGACGGCCTGTGGATTTAAAAACCTGAGTTTGATTCCCATAGTCGACAAACAATTTTCACCATATTAAAACTACGCCTGTGGCTCGCCTTTCACTAATATCTTTGGGGGCAGTGATTTGAAAGCTGGTAACTGCACTTCACGGGAAGAAATATATCATTTACCGAGATCTGCTAAAGCGTAAAGGCGTGATGATATATTTATTTATTTCTTTAAAATTATAAGTATTTATGCAACTAGTGTAAAAAGTGTAACTTTATTGCACTCACTAGTGGGTAGTTGCAATAGAAGACACTTTAACATAAGTTGCATACACAATTTTGTTTATAATCGAGCTTTAACTAATTATACTAATTTGACTAATTACATTTCAAAGGTCACTAACATTTATTATTATCATCTTAGGTTAAGTAGTTACGTTTATTTCGTAGCAACTAAACAATCATTGAACTACCACACTGCGGCCCGGTAAGTGCGGACCCTGTACTGTAATTGGGATTAAGTTCCTGTTGTACAGCGAAACATAAATAAATAAATAAATTTTATTAAATTGAATTCATAATGACTTACTTTTCGCACAATCATATAAAACAATAATATATCTGTCGTATTAATAATTGCAAATGTTTCAATTTATAATTAATGTCTAAATTTTGTTGCTATAATTGTTAGCATAATTTGACATAAGATAAATAGTAAATATTAAATATAAATACGAATTAGAGATCTGCTACACTACAGGGTTTCACCCAGTAATGGTTAAAAGGTATGATGACATATTTTATTTACTTTATTTACTACTTAGATAGCTGTGGCCGCAGCTTCAGTGTCTAACTCTCCCCCTGACTGAGCGTAAAATAGCATTAATAAAATACCAAATAACTAAAACTCCCTAATACGATTTCGGCGGAATTTCGACAATACAACCTAATACAGTTCGAGGCTACGTAAACGTGTGATGTTAGTGACACCCGCACATGTTTGTGCCCCAGGTGAAACTCTGAAAGTGGGTCACCACGTACGTCATACAAGCACCCAGCACCGGCCGCGGCCGGATACAAGCAGAATGTCCCAGTGTGACGTACGACACTGCTTATGTGTTCAGGACCATCCGGTGGTGATAGAGAAAAGTTTACGCAATTTGTGAATCATTTGGAAATTTAGGAAAGTTGAGATAGTATTGAGAAAGAATTTGTGAATGTTTGAGCTGTTTGCTCAGGATTAGAATGTTTTTTTTTTTAATTCAGAATAATCTTGCATGGTTAAAACAACAATAAAAACACGTTTTCATTCATGCTATTTTTGGAAATTAGTATCGATTTAGGAAATATAAAATTATTTGCAAACCTTTTGTCATCGCGGATCACAAATTTTCCATACATTTTCCTACTGAAACTGCGAATATTATATTGATTTTTGAATAAAGACTGATATAATAAAGACCTCAAATATATAAATTTAATGATGTTTAAAAATGTTTACGTTTTTAGAACATCTCTATTTTTTAGGGAGAAAATGAAAAAATACAAGTATCTGCTACTAAAATCTGATTCGAACGAAAAATAAAATACAAACAAAAATGCTAGTAGATAGTTAGAATTAAAAATTGAAATAAATTTTAGGAATAAGTTTCGTGGATCCATTGAGATCTTTTCACGGACCCCTAGAGATGCGCGAACTCCCGGTTAAGAATCATTGGTCTAAAGGATTTAAGTAATAATTAAAGTTTAACCCAAATAGAAGCTAATTCAAAAATAAATAATTACAATATTACAAAAAGTATCCAAAAGTTACTTACATTTACATTCTGCTTTTTGTTTTCTCCTTAATTTGAAAGTATCCAGGTTGGTCGATAGTAATTCTGGAAAAGAATTAACAAAATTAGTTACAATTTTCTTGTACTTCAAAATAGAAACAAATTATACAATATTTATTTAGCACAGGAAGACGACATTCTAAAAATGCCAAATACAATTCATGGACACAATATTTTTTTCACCAACCTGCCAAATATTATTTTTATTTTCCCTCAGTTGAGAGAAGAAAGTGACACTTTTCATCATTAGGGAAGAAAACTAATTTTTCCTTCCTAGGGAAGAAAAGTAAAGCAATAGCCATGGCAACTGGAAAACAATAGTATGATTTGACTTAGTGACATTTTATTTAAATTCCTAATTTATTTTAGAAATATAACTTTCTGATACGGTAGTGAATAAAATATATGTATGTATACCTCGTGAGAAAAGAGTCATTTTTCTTCAGGTTTTATATATAAAACAACATGTTCGAAAACAAATATTTCACTTTCTTCCCTTGAAATACAACTAATTATTATGTCACTGCATTTTGTACATTACAAAACAGACACATTTTAACTCTGTTTCTGATTCACAAAAATAAGTGTTAATTATGGCATCATACAAAATATAACATGACGTATGATGTATGAAGCACTAACAATAATTGAACAATCTTATTCTCTATTCTCTAATATGAATCATTTCAATCCAAATTAAAACTAGAGCTAGTTGGCTCAGAAGTTAATCCTGTTTATAAATCTGCCTAAACGTGATTTCTATTTAGATACTGTTTATGGTCTTTACTGTCTATCAAGATCTGCAACTACAGACTATATAATTCAATAAATCGTAATAATTTTACTTTTGTAACAACGACTTCTGAAAGAATTTTTTCAATGTTATTTTTATTTTGCAAAGTTATTTCAGTGTCAAATTAAATAAATTCTATACTCTATAGTCAGTAAAGTTATTCAAAAATAAAAATTAGTAGTTAAGAATAGTTTTGAGTACCGTTGTATCAACAAAAAAAATATAAAAAAACAGGTTAGTATGTTTTTATTATGCAATGTGCATTCTTGGCGTTAAGTATCCTGCGCCACTGAAACACTGAAACATGATATGCTTTCAGAATATAAAACAATGAGGTGCAGTTGCGAAAAATGCGACAGCTCGCTACCGGAACAATTTAATTACAATTATTAATATTATAGAAATTAAAGTTGCTGAGTTGAACCGTTATATTTGAAGGAAAAAATTAATATTTTTTAAGTACGGTTATTAAGAAACGTTACACTGTTTGATTCATAAATAAATATTATCTTAAAGAGTAGTACGGTAATTTTATACTCGAAGAGAACTGCTACATTTGTAAGACTGTAGTTTTTGTTATTAATGATTTTTATTACAATTAACTGTTAGCAAACAATCATTTTTATTGAATTAGCAATTATTAGGTTAATGAACTCTTAGGAAAAATTAACAATTCTTTTATTTTTACCCATTATACGATCGGCAAATAATATTTGTCGTGATTTAATAACAGATAACTGTACTCGACAATAAAACTCATTTAGTTTGATCCGCAATCAATTGTAAAACTATTTATTCCGGTTAATTGAGACACATTAGGACCAGAACATCTTACATTAGTTAAGCTACTGCCCCAAATATATGAATACATAACATAAGAAACTTACTTTACTATCCCAAATAAACAATATGATGTCCCAAATAAACAAAGCAATTTCTGTTCATTCCTTGATTGGTTTTTATTCTTGTTCTAAACAAACTGCTACCGGCTACCCTGATTCATCAGAATCAACTGAGTTTATCAAGTAGAAGATGATTTAATACTTTCGAAGTTACATAAACTCAATTTATTTATATCTGAATAATTAATGGGGTTTAATTAGGCAGCAATTAAGATATTTTGTTCCCGGAAACATATTTAACTGTATAAACGATGAAAACAGGAACTATTACTTCTAATTTAAAGAAAATTGATGCTTTTTAAACCAAATTCTTTTGTTGTTACAAACTTTAGATTTAATGACAACGTATTAAATACAATTGAATTCGATAAAATTTCTTATTCAGAGTTGCTCTCCAAAATTTCCATCAAAATTAGGCTCTATTTTAACTTTTCTAATGAAACTAATTCTCAAATATTCATTCAAACTTTTTTCACTGTAGTTATATTTGTCAAGCTAGTTCCATTTGAAACGAAATGTCGACACAGAAAGATTACAAATGTTCACTAGCATGCAAACAATTACACGACAAGCAGGCGCAACGTGTCATAATGTACTTTGGACGAATCCGGGTCAGCGATGACCAGTCTTGATTTCGTAATGGACAAATTCTTACAAACAAATATGTCACATTGCTAGAAGACAAACGACAACAATGAATAACCTTCATAGGAAACAAAAAAATATATTGACTTCATTTAAGTTTAAACAATAGTTAAAAAATACTTGTAACGAAATTACAAGTGTAACCATTTCTAATAATAATAACTTATATATTTCAACAGATGACTATGAAATCAAATGAATTTTATTTGCTCATTAGCATAACAAGAATTTAATTCCAATTACAGTACGCCTGAAGCTTATAATAAAATTTGGACAATTCAAATATAGAAATATACTATAAAATTTAATTACCGAGATTTAAAATAATACTAGTTCAAATTTAGCATCGTTATCTGTTAAATTCAAAGATAAATTTGGAAATAGTTACATTTGAACCAGTAAATTCTAAGAGCACTAATTATTCTGTTACATGTGTTTGTTTTTAAAATAAATATGTTAGAACAAATTATAATAAATAATTACTTTTTTTCAGGCGTAGAGCTGTATTCAAACTCTCATATATCACCAAATTCAGCGAAAGACAATGAAGCAATAGTATCTCATACGTTACCATTAATCACGACATCAAACTTAGAAGAATTCATTCTACAAGAAACAATGAACCTAGCCCCAATCGAATCAAGCGAACTAACCCCGTCCCACGTTATCGTCACGAGATCCGTGAACCAAGATATCCTCACTAAAACAAATGGCTTCGATGATGACATCTTAGTGTTCAAGAACTTCGGAGATCATTCCGATCAGAACGAAGTAGAATTAAGTGGAAGGCAAGTGAATCTGATTCAACCAACGAAAACTTATAAAGACAGTGCAAAGATGAGGAAGGTATCAGCGACTGAAGCAGAAGTAGGACCGTTTCCGGGGGAAGGGAAAGGGGCTCCACAGGCCAGAGCACTGCTGGAGCCCCAGGAAGTGAAGCCCACTGCGGTGATGACGCACAGTTTTGTTACGTTTTCACCTGAGTTGGCTAAAGCGAGGCAAGCATCACCAGACATTCAAGATATCATTACAGGGATTGTCAAACTGTTGAATGGAAATGTGAATGTGCAAGCTAATACTGCTCCAGCTATGGGAAGACCTTTAAGACCTATATCTACAAGAATTAATAATAGAGGTCCTCCGAGGATAACTGATGTGCCTCCTCTTCCTCCAGACTTTGATATCCCTATTCCAGCCCCGTTACCCCC
This sequence comes from Pterostichus niger, assembly GCA_947425015.1. NCBI lineage: Eukaryota > Metazoa > Arthropoda > Insecta > Coleoptera > Carabidae > Pterostichus > Pterostichus niger. Next base: position 37,032,704 of record OX380336.1, on the reverse strand, counting down.
ACCGCCGTCTGGCTTGTTCCCACCTGGAACAACAACAACAAAGCAACCGACTCCATATCCATTTGAAATTCCTCCTCACAACACTTCTCCAGTTAAACCATTCTTGAATGGAATACCTCTTCCAGAACAACTAGTTCCATTGAATGGTCATCATCCGCCAGGATTTAGAAGACCTGTTACGATTCCTCCATGGAAAAGACCACAGAGAAGACCTCCAGGTCCTCCTAGAAGACCTCCGAATCTTCCTCCTTACAAACCATTACCTCCTTACGTTGGAGAGCAGAATTATCCTGATGAGGGTCCTGTGACTTTTTCGAATAACTCTCAGGATATTTTAACGTTAAATTTAGGAGGAGACATGCAGATTATTCCTATTACTGAAGAACCGGAACCGGAACCAGAAGTTGAGGTAGATCAGGTTGAAAATAATGAAAGTATTCCGCAAGAAGTTACAATTCCTCCTGAACCTTCATCTACAGAACCACCTACATCTCCTCCCCCACCTCCTGTTGTAGAAAAAGAGCACAAAGACAAAGATGTGCAAGTAGAAAAGAAGAAAGATAAAAATTCCTCTAAAATGGATAAATATAATAGCAAATATATTGTTAGTACCAGTAGTGAAGTTAACGAAAAAACAAAACAATATGAAATTGTACCAACACCTACAAAAATAGTTGAAGAATCAACTCCAACTGTTTCTCAGATAATAAATGAAACAACAAATTCAACACCAGAAATATTTCACAATTTAGGAGAAGGTATAGGAGAAGTCACTCCAATTCTCGAAACTTCTATTCTAGATATATTACCATCAACAATTGAAACTATTGTTTCGTCAATAAGTTCAACAGCTACTGATGCACTTCCAACTGTTTTAACAACGTTAAACTTTACTGAAACGTCACAGGAGACTACAATAAAAACTACTGCATCAAGTAATATACAACTTTTCTTCGACAAATAACGCAATATCTAATCTAAATTTCTGGTTTAGGTAAAGAACAAAGTACAACCACTGGATTCCAATATTATCCTTATCGTCCTCGACCAGGAATCGTTTTAGACGATACTGAATACAAACCAGGTGGACACAGAACCCCTCCAATTATAACAGCAAGGCCACCTATTGGACAAATCGGGGAAATTTTTGATATAACAGTTTCTGCTATTCAGGGACCAAACGGTGCTGCAAGTGGGGGGAATTCTGCTGGATCTGGAAAACCATTTATTATACCAGGTACGTAATAATATTTTTCTTTGCTAATAATAATAATAAACATTCACTTTCGCCATATATCTTTCATATGATTTCAATTCCATGTATTTATTTATTTTTTTAGTTGATATTGAACAAGTACATGGGTCCCAACCTAAAGATGTAATAACAGCAGCTAGTGGAACAGAAGGTTTCGTATCAATAGACGGAAAAAGAACTTATCTAAATCTATTTGGTGATGAAACAACAACTAGCTCTTCTCAAATAAAAGCAACGCCAACAAAAACTACAACTCATTCTATAAGTGCTACAGGATATGCAGTGCCACACACAGAACCTTCTAGAACTAAACCAACTCAAAGACGTCCAGTTTATAATCGAAGACCTAGTCAACCCCCTGTTAGGTACGAAAAGCTCCATTGTAATATGACAATCAAAAATTAAAAGTTTATTTTTTAGGATTGATACTTGTATTGTTGGAGACGCATCAACTTGTGATCAAGCTCAAAACGAAATATGTAGAACAGAATTAGGAGTCAGTTCATGTCATTGTAGACCAGGATTTGCAAGAAGAAAACATCGAGAGCCGTGCAGAAGAATTGTTGCAATTATGATGTCTTTGAGAGTTGATAAAATGTATGAACATCGCATTTCTTGGGGACCTGATTTAACTGATACTACTAGTGAACATTATCAGCAACTAGCTTATGAAACTACTAGGGCAGTAAGTATCATTTTATAGAAGTTTATTATTTTAGAATGCTTCAAATAAAAGTTTGCTAATGTTTTGACTATTTCCAGATTGATTCAGCAATGTCGATGACTCCATTCAGCGACGAATTCATGAGTGCAAGAGTGAATAGTGTTTACAAAGGGGAAAGATCGCAAGGACAAGCTGGAGTATTTGTGAATGTAACTCTACAGCTGGAAGAGAATGCTGACACGGCCAGACCTCAAGTTAGAGCAGATATTCAGAAACATCTACTTGGAGTTATACAAAGGAGGAGTAATAATGTTGGCAATAGTGCATTGTGGGTTGACAGTCCCCCTGGTGCTGTCTCCAACTTACAAGGTAGGAAAAACATTTGCCAAATGTTTCACAACAACTTAAACTACGAGTATAATTACCTTTAAATAAAATAACATGGCCAATTAAATCATTTTTCTAATTAATTAATATCAGCTTGAATATTGTATACCGTGAGCTACAGATTCATATTCCGCAAAGTGTAGAAAAATTTGAGCCCATTCCTCTGAAATGGGTATTTATACCCTGTCGGTTTTAAATTTTAACCTCTTTCTTAACTACTAACATTGATTGTAGTATATCGTTCATTTAAGATTTAAGACTTAAGATTATTAAAGTAGTACATGATACAAATAAACAACCACAATTTGCATATTATATCTTAAAATCATTAACAAAAATTGTAACATGTAACAGAACTGTCAAAAACTTTATTTACCTTTCCGCATCTTTCGCCAATGATTACCTTCCTCCAGATTTCTTCTTTCCATCACCATTTCTTCACACAATCTTCCTCACCAATAATTCTTCTTCCTTTTTTGTTTATAGATCTCGACGAGTGTTCAAGTTCTGAGCTCCACGACTGTCACGCATTAGCTCGTTGCATCAACGTGTTCGGATCTTTCCAGTGCGAATGCGCAGATGGATACCGCGACCCTTGGGCCGATAATCGTCATAGGGCCGGTCGGCAGTGCGACCAGTGTTCAGGCCAATATTGTAACAATCGGGGAGAGTGCAAGTACAACAACGGACAACAAATCTGCGTGTAAGATGGACATTATTTTGTTGTTCCACAACTAATAAAATAAAAGATACTAGATCTTCTATCTAGATATCAAAACCTTAGAATCTGTACAAGTTGACAATTTTTCTTTTGTTGTACTTTTGTTTTAAATCTTCTCGGTGTGTTGTCTAGAATCTAGACTCTAGTGTTTTCTTCTTTATTAATTGAAGTAAAGTGTGAGTGATGTTTATGTAGGATTGATTTTGTCTTAGGTGTTCTGGAAACTATTACGGATCACAATGCGAGGTAGATGGTGAAGTTCTGGGTGTTGCTGTTGGTGCAAGCGTCGCTGCTGTCGTCATCATTGTTCTTACACTTGTTTGTTTAGTCATGTGGAGGTACGTCATTTCTACTTCTTGTAATGGCTTCTTTCTAATTATGATTATTTCTTCATCTTGTAGTCGTCGATGGAATAGAGAGCAGAAGACAACTGTAGGTAGTCCAGTATTCGGGTATATGGCTACAGCGGGTAGTACAGTCAAAACACCGAATGTTGGTGGGCCCCCGTATCAGGTGTCACTAGAGGATCGACTACGATGGGCACAGATTGCGGATGTCATGGCCCAAGCCAACCATTACGCCGTTAGTAATCTGAAAGCCGTAAATATTTCTTATTACTAATATAGTTATACAAACACGAAACATTTTTGACTAATATTAAAAACTTCAGCAGGAATTTAATTCGTATTTATTCAAGTAAATACTTAACAAAAAATGAAATCACATTAAGATACTACCAGGATTTGAACCTGGGAGTACTTTTAAACTGCAGTAAAATGCTTTAGCCAAAGACGCTACGATTAAAAAAATCTGATAATTTTGAGAAAAATTGGAATAGCATCATAATTACGGCACTAAAGCTCAGTTGGTTAGAGCATTTGATCGAAGTTCAAAGATCCCAAGATCAAATCCTGATGATATCTATTGGGCACCGTATATTTTCTGAGCGAAAAATGTTTGAAATAAAAGATTCACGTTCGATTTAGTTTGTTACTAACCACGTTCAATGCTAACTTCATTCTCCACCTTGCCAGCAGCCTGAACCCGGTGCTCTGCCAACACGTCCCTCGAGCGCAGTGTTCGGCTACCCTGCGTTGACGCTACACCACCCTGGCGGAGGCGGTACAGTACATGGAACTCTGCCTCCGGTACCACTGCCCAGACTCACTCTCCAGGCACGAGCTGCCTCTGTGCACGGCATGCGACCTCTGGACAACTCCAGCAGCAGTGAAGAGGAAGATAGGGCTGATCTGCTCGGAAGGCACTTCCATGTTCCTCGCCCTAAAAGCAGGAGTAATGCTAGTATAGCGGTAGGGAACATTTATTTATTATTTTCTATAAATATAAGATTGAGCAGAATGTTGTTATAGGTGAAGTGTTTATTGGAGTAATTTACGCCATCATGTAACTAAATGAATGACATATCTGTTGCTATGTTACCCTGGTAAATCTGTAATCGGTTCTATTGCATTGTTACAAACCGAGTTGTATGAAAGGAAATATGAATCTGGGTAAAATGAAAGTACTGGGCCAAGATAGAAATGTTGTAGATTTTCCAGTTAAAAATTAATGTCTTTCTGTGTCTGGTACAGTTCTGTAGCAAGTTCTCATTCTGGTGATGGGGGTGTAAGAAACTGGTAAACACTTAAACCTATGCAGCATATTACATTCTGAAAAGATTTGAGTAAATAACTCATCGTGCAGGAATTTTATATTGTTTGTGACCTTTCACCCTCGTGCGTTGTGCGTGCTCTTTTGTCTTTGCTTTAATGTCGCTCGCCAGCGTTTCGCTACTGTTTTATAGAGTCTTTTGTTTCGTAAAGTTCAAAGTATCATTTTAATATGAGTTGTTTCGATGTTGAAATTATTTAAGTATTATGAATTTTTAGATTATTCATGAACTGATTTTTAAATATATTAAAATGATGTTTACTTTAATTTCTTTAATAAATAATTTTAATGTAATTGCGAAAATTTGTATTTAATTTACTTAATTAATCAATTTGGAATTTTTGCAATTGAAATTCGTTTCACTCGTCGTACGACTATAAATCGTCTAGTATAATAATATACTATGAAATGACAGTAAATAAAAATACAATCTGGCAACATTTGATTGTTTACTGCTTGGCTTAGGTTTTCTTTTTGCTTGTGGACCAATTTCTGTTTCCCAATTAGCTAATAACCTTCCCGTATGTTATTTTGATTCTATTTGTTTCTAGAACCAGAGTGGGATATATTACGATGTGGATTACGACCAGAATGACATCTACAAACATATTCCGGGCCCTGGAATTCCCATGAGTACCTACACAGCAGGCAGGGCCCCGTATTTCCGTAACTAGCGCCCGTTTTACCTTTGAGGTTCTGTGCTATACTGTAACTTTAAGGTCGGCGCCATTTTAAATGAAAAACTTTCAGTGAAAACTATAATAACAGACTTATAGAATGGTGTAAGAAAATTTTGAGTCACAGAATTATGTTAATTTATTTTAGTGTAAGATTGTTATTGTTATAATAGGTTGAAATTATTCTGTGAATGTATTTTATTTTATGCTTATGATGATTTCTGTTTTGCACAATTTGTAATGTTAATAATTAGTTGTATGTTTTTTGTATATATTTTATTTGCAAAAATATTTTAAAAGACTGTATAAAAATGATATATTAAAGTTAATTAATGATAATCCTAAATTATGATATGAAATTATAATGTGACTTTATATTCTTTTGTATCAATAATTAATAAATAATAAACAATACATTTTTAGTGTTGCATTTGTTTGTTCAAATCCTCTACCAACAAAATGTGATTATTAAAATAATCAAAATAATATTATAATTAATATATTGTAAACAACAATTTTTATTGAATCAGTCAAAATATATTTGTACAACAGAAATATATTATTATTCAATTTAATGTATAAGCAGTGGTGTATCTACTAGAAATTGATATTTAATAATAATATTCGTTATATTATTAATATATTACAAACCTCAATTAGAAAAAATATTTTATTTATTAGAAGTTATTAATGTCATTAAAAACAACTTAGATAATTTTAATCTATATCACTTCTTGTCTATTTTATCGTCTTAAATCTAATTTGATTAATGTCCGTGAAATACCCACTTTTTCAGCATTAGCTTAGCAGGAAGCGATGAAGTGCTTCGTTTCTGTGAGTAAATATATAGGGTGTATAATTTAAACGAGTCAATATCTTTTAATTTCAATCGAATTTTTCTCAGACTTTTTATTATATAAGAATATTAAATGTTTATATGAATTGAATTCAGAAAAAATATATTTTTCTACGATTCCTATAAAAAGTTGATAATTACGCTCTCATTTGTCATCGTAAAGTTGACGTTTTTGTGGAACAATCGATAAATATCTTTTTTGCACGTCTCCAATGGCAATGCGCGAAAAAGATGTTAATGCGCGTATTTCTAATGGCAGCGTGCGAAAAAGATATTAAATGCGCGCTTATTTCAATAGTTACCAGGGACACAAATAAAACAGAAACTTGTCATGTTGACAGTTGACAGAATGAATTTATTTTCGATACGTATACGTTTTTTAATAATTTGAAGATGCAATTGTACAAACAATAAAGTGTGTATCATGAGCGTAAAGTGTCTTTGTTCCTCTTACACTATTACAGCTCTCGCCTTCGGCTCGCACTGCAATTACCGTGTTCGAGTAACAAAGAATTACTTTACGCTCTTAATACACAAATAACTATTTTTCTACAACTGTCAAAATATGTTCACTTTCTTTCACTAATATCAAGACGCGAAGTACGTAATTTTTTCATCATATACATTACATACCATTACGCCTTGTACCAATTACTGGTTGTGGCAGTCTCCCATAGCAGATCTCAGTAAGCGATATATTTATGTGCGTGAAATGCGGTTATTAGCCGAAAAATCACGGCCCCCAAAGATGTTACTAGTGGGAGAGCCACAGGGGTAATTTTAATGTGGTGAAAATTGTTTATCGGCTGTAGGAATAGAACCCGGGTTCTCAATTCCAGAGGCCGACTCGATACTACTGAGTCATTTGCCCCATTAAGTAAATACTTAATTAATATAAATCAAATTAAATTCTAAAGAGAAAAATTTAGCTAACACCAGGATTTGAACTCCGGTCATATACTTTAACCAGCTAAGTCACGGTTGCTTGTGAATCCTGGCAGTATTCCAATTTTTCTCTAAAATAAAATTAAAATAAATATAACATCACGCCTTTTACCAATTACTGGGTGTGGCACGCTGCCTAAACATATCTTGGTAAGTGATATTTTTTTCGCGTGAAATGCGGTTACCAGCCGTCAAATCACGACCCCCAAAGATGTTCGTGGAGGGGGAGCCACAGGGGTAGATTTAAATTGGTGAAAATTGTTTGTCGTCTGTGAGGATCGAACCAGGGTTCTCAAGATCCACTGAGCCACCTACTCCATTTTTTGACGTCTTGAGTTCATGTTGATGATCAGTGATCAGGACCAGGTAGAGAAGTAGTGGTAGAGTATTTGATGATTCAAGTCACAAGTTGTAAACATTCCCGGTCACTGATTGTCTAATTAACCGTTGCAGCATCTTCGCGGTACTGCTAAGTGTTCTGTACCCAGAACCCACGTCCGCACGTCTTGGTGCGGTGTTTGGCGTTTTAGCACCACACCCACTAATCAAATTGGGAAGTTAGACACTAACAGCATCGCTATGACTATGTATGTGAGGTTACACGGTTCAGGCAAGCAGATCTCTTCAAGCTTCAAATATTTATGTCTTTCTTTATACTGTGATTCGTGAGCAAGATGGTCAAACTTCACATGATCATTCATTATTCATTATTCCCACTCGTTTATGAAACGAGAATCCCTTTTCCTTTTTGAATCATACTTTTTCGATGGGGTAGGTGGCTCAGTGGTATCGAGTCGGCCTGTGGATCTTGAGAACGCTGGTTCGATCCCCACAGGTGACAAACAATTTTCACCAATTTAAATCTATCCCTGTGGCTCCCCCTCCACTAACATCTTCGGGGGCCGTGATTTGACGACTGATAACCGCATTTCACGCGAAAAAAATATATCACTTACCGAGATCTGCTTAGGCAGAGTGCCACACTCAATAATGGGTAAAAGGCGTGATGATATATTTATTTTTCTATGATTCCTGTTGACTGATTCATTTCAAAGGTTTTTAAAATGGCTTCTGTAAATCAGTATGAATGCTTAGCAAGACAAATAAAAGAAAATTGGTAGTTTATAACAGAACATATACAATATACCACATATTTAATAACAATAAAAAATAATGTCTGCTTCAGCACGACAGTGATACATTTATAAACAAAATACTCGAACACACATTTATGAAGTTATAAAATAAGTTAGTTTTTTGTATTTGACGTTTGAAGTTTAAAATGTTCATACAATAGAATCGCGTCAATCGGATTGAATTATAATCATTAATCATGTTTGTTGTTTTGTTTAGCATTATATTTAATCATGTTTCAATGATATCACAATCAAACAAATAATGATTTAGAAAATCACAATCACATTCCATAGAAACGCACCTAATGTGGATGTTGAAGATTTTTCAGAATAAATGTTTTTCAAATATTTTACAGGAAAATTTCTCAAGTAAAAGTGAGTGAAAATGTAGTATTCCGTAATTTTGTATAAATAAATAAATATAAATATATCATCACGCCTTTTACCCATTACTGGGTGTGGCACTCTGCCTAAGCAGATCTCGGTAAGTAATTTTGTTTGGCGCATTTTTCTCTAAAATAATATATAAAAACATAACATAAAAAAAGTATATTATCAAATATTAGAGATAAAAAGTACTCTATTAATAAGTGTTTAAATAATGTTAAATCTCGGATTCCAAGTATTTATCTTATTTTATTATCTCTTAGTGGAATTCGAACTTATGATCAGTGGACTGTGGATTTGAGAACCAGGGTTCAAATCCCACAACCGGTAAACAATTTTCACCCCTCCACTAACATCTTTTGATTCCGTGCATAAATATATCACTTACTGTAATCTGCTACGGCGAGTGCCACATCTAGTAATGAGTATAAGGCGTGATGATATATTTATTTATTTTAGACGCAATTGTATTGAATTTCAAACTCTTGCTTGTAAAGCTATCATTCTATTCACAAAACCACAACTGCCTATAACTTATGAAAATATAAATTGCGATAAATATTTGTTTTAGTAATGTTTTAAATTATGTACAAAGATAAAAAATATATTGCCCAATTAAACATACCAATAATCTACAGCTTGAAATAATCTTTAAAATAATTACAAATTCAATTATTTATCCACAAACCGTTAAACTCATAAAAACTCTTTTTTCAACACTTTTATTACACTTTTCAAGCAGCAGTATTGACATAGCCCAGCAACACGGTTCCAAATTTGAAGAACTCAAATAGTGCTAAGTGTTTATTTAACAATTAGTTTACCGTTATCTCGCTGTTTTTTACTGTACCAATAAAACGATTTATTTGTTCGCGGAGACGATAACTAGGTATATAAGCGAGGGAGTCGTCATTAGTGCAAGAGTTAGAGGCAAGATGTGGAAGATTGTATTTTTGTTAGCGTTAGTGAGAAGTGGATCGTGCGGGATTTTTGATTTTACAGAGTATGATAATCCGTATTATAATAACTTCTTTTTCAACAGACGTAAGTAATTTATTTCGTGATCAAATCAAAAATGTTTGGGTATTTCTCGTTGTCAAACGGTTCTAAATGTTTTTATAGCGCTTTTCGTTAATTATTTTTAATGACTTTAATGACATTTTAAGATTGTCAAATACATTTTACGAAACGAGGAATACATAATATTTTTTATCTTACAGTAGCAGTATTTGATGTACAGTATACAGTATTCTCAAGTGACTAAAATGTTTAAATCCATCTTTTTAAATTTATAAAAACTCGTATGATTTTGTAACCAAAGAAACAATAACCTTGTTTAAAATCGATTTCCATATAATATTCGGTTTGGAGATCTCATCAAAAGTGCGACAAAATAAAAATACATTTTGTTGAAAAGTATTTTTTTGTATTCTTTCAGCCGCGGCAATAATTCGGCAGCACCATGGCCGATGCACAATAACTGGTGGTACAAATCAAGAAGGCGTGTGTTTAAGTCGTCCTGAATGTACACTCAGTGGAGGAAGACCTCAAGGAAGACAGTCCTGTATCTTGGGAACATGCTGTGTCTGTACGTAAATCAGTTTACTATCATAAAATTACACTCTTACTTTACTTGATGTAATATTAATATATAGTGCATTAGGGTGCAATAAACTTAATTATGTTTACTAGTTTCATTAAAACTAAATTGGATTTCTTGTTTACACTAAAGCCCACTAGTAATTTATACGATATTCAGAATTAGTTGCACCTACATAACATCCCGCTATGTCTCTTCAAACTTTAATATGTATTCATTTTTCGCCAAACATTTTTATCATGACATACCATCCATATTTATAATTCCTTTCATACAAGCTCGATTAATATTTTTATAAGATAAGAGGCTCAGTGGTAGATTTGAAAACCCTGGTTCGATTCCCACAGATGACAAACAATTTTCACTACGTTAAAAACTAATCTACCCCTGTGGCCTCCCCTGTACTATCATCTTTGGAGGCCGTGATTTGACGGTTAGTAACCGCACATCATGAGAAAAAATATCTCACTTACCGAGATCTGCTACAGAGGAATGCCACACCCATTAATGAGTAAAAGGCGTGATGATATATTTGTTTTTTTTAATTACTTAAAATTTCATCTTTGTGGGCCATGATTTGAACGTACTTCACTCACATAAATATATCACTTACCGAGATCTACTACATCTGAGTGCTACACCCAGTAATGGATAAAAGGTGAGATGATATATTTATATTCATTTCATTTATTGTTTCGTTCACAAAAGTAAAAAATAAAATAAATATAACATCCTGCCCTTTACCCATTACTGGGTGTGGCAGTCTGCCGTAGCAGATCTCAGTAAATGATATATTTCTTCGCGTGAAGTGCTGTCAAATCACGGCTCCCAAAGATTTTAGTTTGTCGGTTGTGGGAATTAAACCCGGGTTCTCAAATCCACAGGCCGTCTCGATACCACTAAGCCACCTACCAAATACGTAAAATAAGAAATATAAAACCCTAGATTCTGAATATAGTTACGTTACTGTAATCAAGTACTGGTAGCATAATTGAAAATTGAATTGAATGTATTTAAAATGTGAATCAATAATTTTTATTTATAAAAGTTTAGATTAAATTAAAACCAAATGAATATGCATGAATTTCACCTGTCCCACATTGAGCAAAGTAACCAACACACCATCCAATAAATTATAAAATCAATACCTGCTCCAACTAAATAAAAATAATAAACATACAGAACTCAGAGTTCCAAACAGTTCAGTGCTCGTCAAAAACAAAACAAATCGCTAGACAAAAAATAAAACACCCTGACAGATGATTCCTGCACCGTATGCATTTCTAAAAACAATCGAACATTCGACAAAAGATAGTTCAAATAACCGAAAACGTGAAAGCGCACAACAATCACGCAATTAGTTAGAGGGGGTTAATTCATTGTAAGCGAAGAGCGAAGCGAACGCGGGCGGCACTAGCGAATCCAAACATTCCGAACGCAAACGGCGGCGGCACAAATTAACAGATTCCAGTTGGGGTATTGGCAGGAGCACATTTGTTACGCGCAACTACGAACTATCTGTGGAATGCGACTGCCACCGGCGGAGGGGGTAAATACGTTATTACAATAACGTTCGGTCAGCAGGCATCACCGCTGAAATATAACCGAGATGTTGCTGAAAACCAATGTGAACGTTTTTGGAGGTTGTCAGTTCGAAATACAGAGCAGCAAGCAATAAATATATCAAGCGAGGATGGTGTCAAAATGAGAATGATTCTTTGAACAATTTGATAAGTAGATGTATTACACTTTTTACCCAATACTGGGTGTGGTACTCTGCCGTAGCAGCTCTCAGTAGGTGATATACTTTTACGCGTGAAATACAATTACCAATCGTCAAATTACGGCTCCCAAAGCTATCATTGGTGGGAAGCCACCAGGGGTAATTTTAATGTGGAGTAAAGTTTGTCGGCTGTGGAAATAGAACTCGAGTTCTTAAATTCATAGGCGGACACAATTCCACCGAGCTATCTGTCATATTATATTGACAACAGAATTTTGAAAATTATTTTGTAACATAAAATGCATTTGATATTTGACATATAGTGGTTTGGATTCCACTATAAACTATAGGTCCTTGTACTATAATTGAGATTTAGTTCTTGTTGCAATTTATGCGTCCAAGGCAAGAATATAAAATCTAGCTAGTTTCCTCTCTTAAAACATGCATTATTTAATTATTCATAACCGTGTTTAACGACTCGAGATTGTTAGATATATAACTTATAATTTGTTTTCTTATGACAGTGTTGAAAAGTATTTACTTTTCGCACTTATTTGCTTGCGGAAATTGATTGTTTTCTGCACCCAAGTGTCAACAGAATGACTTTATTGTTTTCGGTTGTTATAAATACACAAAATGTACTGTAATTGGAATTAAGTTCCTGTTGTACAGCGTAATTAAATAAAGTAGAACTTAAATCAAATATTTTTATTTGTAGCTCATTATTTTTGTTTTATCTATTTATTGACTATTTCCACTCGTAATATTTCATAACAAACTTTCAATCATTTATTCCTAGATTGTTCACGCAATCTCTCACCCTCAATCTCAATAACATTCATCTGTTTCATCAGCTTTTAATTCAATGTATATAACAGTATTCTGGACACGATAAGAGAAAAATGCTTCAAATTAAAGTGTTAGGAAATCTGGTATCTTTTCATTTAAAAAATGTGGGCAGTATTTTTGTTGCCATCATATTTAATATTTCCTTCACAATTTGATGTATGGACGAAACCGTCCGTCAATTAATAACCCAGTCATCTTTCAACTTCCAGTCTAAAATAATTAATTTATTTGTTAATGACTTTTCACAAAAACGAAACAGCACACATTCCGTATTGACACCGGCCGCATCTATCTCATGTCGGTGTGGGTATTGTGGGGTAGGCAGGCGCAGAGTATTGCTGTTTGTTGTTTTTTGACACATTTCAACGCCGCCTTCGACAGACCAGACCCATCACTTTTCATTTGCGTTCATTAACGGTGTCTTTCGCTTGTTGGAAGTTGTGTGGCTTGTTGGTGTTAAATGAAGCTTGTGTGGAATATGGAATGGCAGCCACAACTAACTTTACACAATAAACTGCAGGAAGTCCTCTTCATTCATGTACAAATGGATTTGTTACAGAAACAAAAAGAAAACTACCTAGCTGATATTTTATTTTTCAGTTGGCAAACGTTCTTAAATTATTTTTGAGAATAATGCTTTAAATTAGAGATGGGCGAATATCAAATTTCTCGAATTCGAATATCGAATATGAATATTAATCAGATCTCGAATATTCTAGGTACCCGAATATTCGAATACTCCTAAAAGTTAATTTATTTATTATTAATAATGATGTAATTATGTCCTTTTCATTATTTGAATGAAATTGTTAAGATAAAATAAAATTAAAACAAAAAGTACAAACAAAAAAAAAGACGAAAACTTCAAATTTAAGGTGAAACGTACGGGCTGATGTTGGCAAAAAACAAATTTGAAATATGGTACGTCTTTATGGTTTTGAAATAAAATATCTTTGTTATTAATAACTTCAAAGTATTGTAATAGCTTTAAGTTTATGTACAAATGATACAGGAAAACATAGTCAAAAATTGAGGTCAACATATGGCGCGATATTCGAGGTATTCGAATGTTCGCTATACTGACGTTAATATTCGAAAATCTCGAATATCGAATAATGTCAATATTCGCGGCATTCGACTATTCGCGGATGATATTCGCCCATCTCTACTTTAAATAAATAAAACTTACAATGAACTAAATTTCTTACTACTTCTATTTTAGAAACGTTGACAATGACAATGAATTAACAAATGACAAGTTGTCAAGATTCTAAAATATTTTAGAGAAGCATGCTTCAAATAATACCCTAACTTTTATTTGATGCATTTTCATCTAAAGTAATTTAGATACGTTTATCAATAGAAAATATACAATGCTATATGTTCAAAATAATTTTATTCTTATTCAACTATCAAGTGTGTTAATGAAGTCGATTAATAATCGAGACATTCTAACGCGAGAAGGTAACGAGCGCATTAATTGTCGAGAGTATTAATCGTCGATTAATATATGAGTTAGAATATTTCCCGTTGACCGAACTTTTTTTAATGGGGTAGATGGCTCAGTGGTATCGAGTCGGCCTGTGGATCTTGAGAACCCTGGTTCGATCCCCACAGCCGACAAACAATTTTCACCAATTTAAAAATCTACCCCTGTGGCTCCCTCTCCACTAATATCTTTGAGGGCCGTGATTTGACGGCTGGTAACCGCACTTCACGCGACAAAATATATCACTTACCGAGATCTGCTTAGGCAGAGTGCCACACCCAGTAATGGGTAAAAGGCGTGATGATATATTTATTTATTTTACCGAACTTTTTTAATTTGGAGAAAATCTCATTTAATTCCATAAGTTGAGACTGACAATAAATAAAATAAATAAATAAATAAATATATCATCACGCCTTTTACCCATCACTGGGTGTGGCACTCTGCCTAAGCAGATCTCGGTAAGTGATATATTTTTTTCGCGTGAAATGCGGTTACCAGCCGTCAAATCACGGCCTCCAAAGATATTAGTGGTGGAGGAGCCACAGGGGTAGATTTTTTAAATTGGTGAAAATTGTTTGTCGGCTCTGGGGATCGAACCAGGGTTCTCAAGATCCACAGGCCGACTCGATACCACTGAGCCACCTACCCCATAAAATAAATAAATAAATATATCATCACGCCTTTTACCTATTACTGGGTGTGACATTCTCCCGTAGCAGATCTCGGTAAGTGATGTATTTCTTCGCGTGAAGTGCGGTTACCAGTCGTCAAATCACTGACAGATGCGTGAAATTCGTATACAACCAAACATGAAAATGTTGACTGACATACGCATATGTTTCTTGTTCTTTGGAATATACTCATCTATTTATTCTTAGATGGTAGATACAATCTCAGCCTCAATATCACCCAATAATTTAGCAAAATAACTCAATTTCATGTACAAAATAATGTATTCATATATAAATTAATTTCAGATTCAAGAGGATGCAATCAAATTTCAACGAAACGAGTGTCATATTTTGAAGGGACCTGGTCAACAACAACCGACAACAACAATAACATCAACGAATGCACTTATACAGTTCGAGCTGAAAATGACAACATTTGTCAAATGAGGTAAGAAATTATTTCATATTGTATAATTTATCAAAGGGTGTCCACGCTTTAATATTCAAGTATTGCTTTATATTTATATAAGAGAGTATTTAGTTCTCACACAGGTTATATAAATAAATCATTAAGATTAAAATCATCCCGAATAGATTCAAAATTACCCCTTCTAAAACGAGGAGACGGGGTAATCATTTTGGATCACTATGTATATTAAACAAGTGATCGCTCAAAACATACACAAATTAGACATAAATATTGTATACCTAACACCATAAAAGAAACTCTAATAACACATCACAATCCATACAAAATGTACTAAACTACTTAAAAGACACAAACTACATAAACAAAATATAGATTAAACAAAACAAAATAAACATGTAAAACAATACAAACTGTAAATTATAATGTATGGTCCTAGTAGCCTAGATGCTGAAGGACTTTAACTAAATAAAAAATCTGATGTGGACACCACATGACTTCCTTGTATGCGTATTAAACTATAGATATTTTTTACATTGCACATATTTGACATTAAATCTTTTATTTTTTGTTCTAATCCATAGCAAACTAAATTTTTTTTAAATCTAAAAATATATAATATTTAAATTTAGATATCTCGTTTATGCAAAAAGCTAATTTAAAAATTCTTAATGTGATAGACGCAGAATTTAATTCTCTAAAACTTTAATTTGCAGCATTCATTTCTAAAATTAAAATAATACCATTTTTTTCAAGAAAAACTGTTAGCAGTTTCATGTAATGTATCACTTCCGGTTAGTCTATTTTAACCAAAATCTATTATGTTATTTCCATTGATATAGTAGTCTTATATACCAAATTTGGAAAGTTAAATTATATTTGAATATAGTTTTTCATGAAAATCTATTATAGGCTTCAAATAAAGTACCACTTCCGGTAGTTGTATAATGATCAAAAAGGGAGGTGCACAACTAGATGTTATAACAGTCCTAAATATAAAGTTTCAATTTTCTACGGCTTACCGTTTTTGAGTTATGCGAGATACATACGTACGTACAGACGGCATGACGAAATTAGTCAAAATGGATTTAGGGAGGGCCAAAATACCTATTTCCGTTGAGATCTGAGAACCGAAATTTTTTGCGATTACAATACTTCCTTTACTTCGTACAAGGAAGTAAAAACAAGTGATCACCATGTTTTGGAACGTATCTTTACTGGCCGCTCTTTTAAGAATTTGCCTGAGACTGTTTTTGCGTATGTTCCTCTGTCAACATTTCCAAATTAATCTTCATTCAATTCTAGGTTAGACTTCGATTCTTTGAATTTTCCGAATCCATCTAGAATGATAATTCCCAATGCTAATCCAGGTGAGATCACCGAGACTGGTCCCTACAACTGCAGGAATGCGTTCTTTCAAGTATCGAGCCCAAATAGTGGAAGAATCCCTACTCTTTGTGGAAACAACAACGGACAACACAGTACGTTTCAAAATAAGCCTCCTGGTTTAATATTTCATAAAACTTTTCGAATATTTCAAATCAATTGGATTTCTAACACAATTTGTATGTTGCATGTTCGGTAAAAAATTGTGTATCGCATTTATGTAACACAGTTTTTCGAAGTTCAAGTTAAGCATTTTTTGTAAAGTTACAAGAAGAGTACTTTCTTATGTCAAGATTTTTTATGGAGCAGGAAAGTTAGAAGATAAAAAGTTCAACTTGTAAGATTAAAAATATTCGTCGGACAGAAGTATTTCAGTGTTGAACATCGTTGTCAAGTGTACTACCATTTTTAATGCAGTGTTACGAGTATGTCAGTTTTACATTTTGTTCATTTTGTTTCTTAGTTTATGTTCCGGTAAATGCAAGCCGAGGAGAAAGAGATCTTGTGGTTAAAGTGGTCAATAATTTCATTAATAACATTAATAATGGTAACGGTATCAGTTGGAAAATCAAAATTACTCAATTAGAATGTCCGACTTTATCGAAACACCAGAAATCCATCAGGGTTTGGGAGGATTCTCTTCTTATTGGTAAGTTCTATTTTATTAGTTAAATATCGATTGGATTACATTTTAACAGAAAAATAAATGAAAAATAATATCTATCAGTGTATTACTTATAAATATCAAAGTTTTAAGTTTGCTTTTATATAATATATTAATAATAAATTGGCTGGCTAAACCAAGTATTATATGATTTTGATTTTAGCACCTGCTGGCTGTTTGCAATACTACATGAATCCTAGTGGTACCATTCGTAATTTAGGTTACGCTACAGCCGGTACAGGATTAATAACAAATCCAAACCATTACGAAGCAAATCTAAACTACGCAATTTGTTTCCGTCGGACGCCAGACATGTGTGGCATGAAGTAAGTACTTTAACCGATTACTATCAGATGTTATTATTTTCAATATAATATAAAAATTGTTATTTGGTTATAACTCGCTTATTTGATAATAATCAATTGTTTTTAATTTAACTGTCTCTCTATTTCTTCAACCAAAAAGTTTGCAAAGTTGGACGTCTGGTAGACATTATGTACAAGAGTGTATTATAATATAATAAAAAAGTTAATAAACTATTATTTCAAAATTGTAGATTTCAGCATTAGAAGTTTCTGGCTACGCCATTGTAAGTGATAAATATAATGTTATGATTATCATTTTAGTTACGTCGTGGATCAGTTTAGTTTGAGTGGCGAATTCCCAATCAGTGATTGTACCTATCCAGGGCCAAATGACCAACCGATAGATGCTGACTATTTGTGGATTCCTAATGGTGTGTTCACTGATGCATCAGGTATTTCAATACATGATAGATATTGTGGAGTAATTGCTCCTAGTTCGTCAATACAATGTAAGTATATTAATTCTTAATTACTACTACATTAAGTGTAAAAAGATATATAACGAGGTGTGTTATACAATTAGCGGGCTATAGACCAGTAGCGGCTCATGCACTAAAACATTCAGACACAATGAAAATAAGTTGTTTGTTTTTGTTTCAGCTGTGACTCCAGGTCCATTCTACATATTTTTCAAAACAGACAATTTAGTACAAAACGCCGACTATACAGATCCAGCAACAGTTCCAGAGCCAGATCCAGAAATCGGCTGGCAATTAACTTATTCCACTTTGTACGGCACCACATGTGGTACCACTTTCTAAATGAAAAACAATTCTAAGAACCACTGTTTATTTATTGTTATTTATATATTTATCAATAAATTGTAGCCTAAAGAAACTGATTTAACATTTTATTTATTTATTTATTTTATCTGTTTCAGCCACTCTTTTATCAACATTTTTCTCAATCTCAAATTCATCATACATCAACGTATTTTATCCATTTATTCCTAGGTCGTTCAAATATTTGTCAGAAATATAAAGATAATGTGTATCTGTTATGTAACAAAATTAAACAATTCAGAAATCGTTTTGGTTGTAATTAGGATTTTTCACTATCAACTCAGCTTTAAGAGATATGGAATAATTAAATGTTATCTTAAGTATCTTTTTAAAAGTTGATTTGACTGAGTTTTGTTTATAAAATTTATTATTCGATATCAAATAGGAAAATTGGATAAGCCGAGAATACTTAAATAATAATTGTTGTTTTAATGTTCTAAAAACTATTCTAATTTATATTCGCATAAAATACGAATACGCGTCAGCTAATTAAATAAATAAAGCCAACACAATGAATATTAATATTCAACAGATTGAAAGACGATGACCAACAACAATAACGTATGATCCAAAAATATTAATTACTTGAATTACTAAATACAAATTGATCATGGCTAACTACATCTTGCACGCTAACGAGACGACTTGTCTCAACCAATGCCAAACTAGTTGTTGCTGAATATAAAAACATTTCAATTAAATTGAGGAACAAATATTCAACGCAATAAAAAGTCAACCAATTATGAAAATTTTTAGCAATCCTGTTCAAATTTAATTATATCCGATAAAACAATGAAAAATGCGTAAAATCAGACAAAAATCCCAAAAAAGAAAAATTCTCTATCACCGTGATACGAGATATTCCATCATGTAGAAATAATTCAAAATTCGTGATCGCAGGCGCTGGTTTCCCAATGGCGGGGCAGGAGGGAAAATGCGGTCACGTGTCGTCAACGTGTTGAACACCGGTGGAGAATTTCAAATATTCGAAATTAAAAATAATAACCTGCTCTTCCTATCGAACGAAACCTGCCTTGTAAATTTGTTTTTTATTAATTTTGTACTCAACGTGCCTCCGTTTGCCCGACCCACTTCAAGACTAATATTGATTTTAATTTTGCCACTTTACTTTTTATTATAGTAATTTTATAATAATTTTAAAGAAAACACATGCAGCTACTTTTCACTTAGATACATAAGATTCGATCCCCAGGCTATGAAATGTATTAAAAATGTTTTCAATTCTGTAATTTGATAAATTCTTATTTGCTTTTTCAGGCAAAATTAGGGTCTATGAAAAATGGTGGAGTTGCTTTTTGTATAATTGTCTTAAGGTGTATTTCTGCATTTCAAAACAACCGCGCATCATGTTAATAAAAACTGTTGTTCTATTCCATAGCCAGCTGCGAAGCGAAATGTAAATTTTTCTATTACGTTGGCTGTGTAAACCAGAGGTGTGCGGGCGGGTGGCAGTGCAGGGGGCAATGTTTGGTTACTCTTAAAGAAGAGAAAAAAGTTTTGTTTGTGTTTGTAGAAAGTAATACGCCAGGTGTTTGCTTCATTCTAACAGATTCGGCGACGCAATCTAGTCGGCTACGTCTGAGAGAAAATGGAAAAGTGAACATCGAAGGAATTTAATTCGATGGGGTTATTCGACGAATATGGACACATATTTTTCATATTTTGGTCTACTGTCAGTTTAAAAATTATTTGATAAAAACATCTCGCTTCAAAGTGATTTTATTATTTATTTATTTGCTACTCTGTACAACAGGATATTTATTTATTTATTTATTTATTTATTTATTTATTTATTTATTTATGTTACGCTGTACAACAGGAACTTAATCCCAATTACAGTACAGGGTCCGCGCTCACCGAGCCGCAGTGTAGTAGTTTATATAATTATTAGCTTGAGTGAGATTCGAACTCGGGATCTCCGGATTCGAATTCCGTATCGCTATCCACACCACCGTACTGACGGACATTAATTAATTCCAACAACTCACACATAGTTGTATATTTATTATTTATTACCCTGCACAACAGGAATTTAATCCCAATTACAGTATACTATTTCTTGAACGCAGTAATAATTTTTATTTACGACCGTGTAAAAATTAACTTTTAGTTGGCTGTTTCAATTCGTAAAATGACGGGTTGTTTAGCAACGAAAAGTTCAATTTTTGTTCTACTCTCGTTATTAAAATGTCATTTAACGTATTGATTTCCACGGTGCTAAATAACATCTTAATATTGTTGATAAACTGTAATTTCAAATGTTTTAGTCGCAGCTTGAAGTTAATAACTAATATGTGAAGCACGGAGTGAACTAGCTCCCTGCATCTGTCATTGTAACATAACCTTACTTTTTAAATAATTAATAAAACTTAACATTTTTATATTATTTTGTCGTGGAAATCGTTTATAAACTCTTTAGATATGCATGCTCGCGTCAAAAAACTCTTAACTAAAGAGATGTACATATATAAAACTTGTTACATAATTATATATTACGCACTGTTCACCAAAGTTGATAAATTTTTGAGTATTTAAGGATGACATTTATTTGAATAATGTGGATGTGGATTACTGATGTTTTCTGATGTAGATAAAATATTGTACGAGACATATACGAAAAGCATCTTTAATCACTCGCTACGCTTGCGTTTTAACTCTGACCCGCTCGTGATTAAAGAGTAGTTTTACGGTACTAGTATAAAACATAACTATTGATGCAAGTTGAAATCCGCGAGATTTGAACTCGTGGCGGATATAGACAGCAGTAAGGAATATTTGAATTGAACTAATTATAATCAACATATTTTAAATATCTTAAATTCATATCTCCTAAAAAGCAAATAAAAATATTTGATTGTGAGAGAAACAAAAGACAATAAAGTGACATATAAAAAGCAAAAACAAGGCTTGTCAATTTTAATTCATTAAAAGATTCATTGAATTCGTTATTCATGCTAAACAAAAGCATGACAACGTCAAGATTCAAATCTCGCGGGTTCCAGTGGCGGAAATGACATCACAACCTGAGTTGAAGTCTATTCACTATCATCCTTACAGGCGACTACAGCAAATCATGTATTCACGCTATGAATATTATAACGCCACGTATTGACTGCGTACATAATACATGCAGAGGGATAGTTCTCGCGTCCACCGCATCGGAAGTGGCGCCGTGGCGCTGTGATTGACACAGCGGAAGAGATGCAGTGTGTTTAATATCCTACTACGTCTTTTTGTGTTTGCTTGTGGTTATCTGTACGCTGCGAATGCTAGCTCGCTAGCCGACAGTGTGGACGGAGCTTTAGTCGTGTTTGCGTGTTTAGAGATGGCGACGAGCGATACCGGTGACTGTCAATCTTTTCCCGCGACAGGAAAGAGGGAAAACGTTATCGTAAAAATGTTTGATGAAATAATCAAGTGTGTGTTGGTTAAACAATTGCCGTGTGGTTGTGTTTTGTTTCAATCTATTCTGCAGGAAATAGAAACGTTTTGAAGCGCTGGTGGAGAAAAAAGCGTTGCATTTTAATAATATATTTTTGAAAGCACATACCACTTATATCACGAAAGCACAATGCAGTGTTTCGCACCAATTTTAGTAAATTATTTTTCAACGTTCTTAAAAATTATTTTATACATCTACTTTTTATAAAATAAATATAAAACAAAAACCAATATTTGTGCCAATAGTTGAAAATGGTCTAATCTACTCGACAAAAGACAAACAAAAATAGTGATTATGTCAAGTGCTGCGATTTGTTGTTGTTAATTTTAAACTTAAATAAATAAAAGCAAATCGATAGTGTGACGAGCAATACCAATAAGATGTAACTACCTTCTTCTGTTAAAATAACAAATCTAAAATTGTCAATGAAATGGAAATAAAAAATCTAATAATTTGATCTGAAATTGTGTTAAAAGTTCAAGATGAATTCAGCTTGACTACTGTACAAATGCATGACCATTTAAAACAAATTTTCGTCCCTATTTCACCTCCAACAGCATTGTAACTCATTACCCCGTGAAGTTGAAGTGCGAAGTTGTCTACTTGGCCAGCACAAACTTCACGCCATTATCAGCCAATTTTCCCGCGCGCAGGTGAAGTACTTAGCGCGGCGTGTCTGCTAAAAATAATGGAAACAGCAGGCGCTGCTCTCACTCTCTCGCCTTACAACCTCCGGGTACTTGTTCCGGTGTCGGTACGGAGTGTTCCAGGTTGTAACGGAACCCGGAGTGCCTAGTAATTTTTTATCATTTTAATATAGCGTGACGCGCGAGCTCTAAAATATGCAAAGGCGTCAGTAAGGATGAGTGGATGTGCGATGTGGATACAGCAGGAAAATTGTTTTAGACGAGCCAGTTATTATGTATAACAAGCTGCTAGATTATGTTTAGTCTATGCTTTGGAAAGTTATTTTTTCACAAAGCTCTATTTTTGTCTCTCTATTTGACTGGATTTCTTTATTTATTTTTTTATTCTTTTACAATAAGGGATTTCGATTATGGAATGTTGAAATAGTGTTAATCTATAACTAATTTGCAATTACAATCAGGGATCCTAATCGTTACGAAATCGTAACCGAAAACCACACCAATATTCACAATTTTATGAAATCGTAACCTAAAAACGAAACTGGTATTTTTTGTTTAGCCGCCGTAGCAGATCTCGGTAAGCGATATGTTTTTTTGCGTGAAGTCATCAAATCACACCCCCTCAAAGATGTTAGTGGAGAAGCAGGTACAGGGGCAGTGAAAATTTTGTCGGCTGTGAGAATCGAACCCGGGTTCTCAAATCCACAGGCTGAGTTAATACTACTGAGCCACCTACCCCGATTTTATGATTTACTGTAAATAATGTCGTACTTTGTTTTAAAATAAAATTACTATCCCTTAAATGAGTGGAATATTCGTACAATGAACTTAGCCAGTTTAGCCATTAATATAAACTAATATAATTTGAACAATTAGAGATATGTTAGAAAGTATTCCATTCCAATCCACGTACAAGTTATGATAAAACAATAACAGCAGTAGTAGAAATTTTATCTCGCAATTACCACCAAACAGAAAGCTTTCGTAATATGTAACAAATTTCAGTTCCCCGATGATATATCGATCCCAAAACCATAAACACAGAAACATTGAAAACGCGAGCAAAATAGCCGCAATGGCCCGAAATTGCGCGGTACTCATACCTCGCGAGTCTCCCGTGTAGTTAATCATCTCACAGACGCATTCCACGCGCCATTGTTCCAGCAGGACAAGAGTGGGGGGCAGCAGGAATGCGGCAAAGCCACCCCCATGCTGCCACCACACTAGCGCCGCCACTGGACAAGTCAAAGAGCAGACGGAAAGTTGACTGGAATGAGCCTTTTGTTGGATGAAGATGTGGTCAGCGGACCAGTGCACAGGGGTGGAGGAAAGGAAGGGAAAACGGGGCTATTGTTGAGGTTTGGGAAGGTTAGGTAAAAGGGCTAACAAAACGGTAGGGAACAATAACTAAATATTCAAATAAGTTTGTATACAATAGAGTGTTTAGGATATTTTTAAGGGAAGTTGCTAATTTGTGCTTTGTGTAAAGTAATTGTTACAGTTACTGGAAGTTTAGCTGATGTTTTACAAATATATATCAATTTAAAATTATTGTTCTAATTCACCTTCATTGCTTCCCAATAATAATTAGTTTAATTCTATCAGATAAATGTAGATCAAATTGAGGGCGAAATATTGGTCCTGATGGGGTAGTTGGCTCAGTGGTATCGAGTCGACCTATGCATCTTGAGAACCCTGGTTCGATCCCCACAGCCGACAAACAATTTTCACCACATTAAATCTACCTCTATGGCTAACACTAACATCTTTGGAGACCGTGATTTGACGGTTGGTAACGCGAAGAAATATATCACTTACCGAGATCTGCTTCGGTGACAGATGGTCAAAATTATAATATTATATTGATTAATTTTAAATGATCTTCAATAAGATGATAGTTATTTAACGATCAAATATGGTAATGAAATCAATTAATAATCGAGACATTTTAACGCGAGAGCGAGACTATTATTCACAGAGTTAGTTCCGTTGATCGTACCTTTTTGATTTAGAAAAAATCTAATTTTATTCCATTACAAATTTGTTTGGTTATAGCCACGATAGCTTTAGACTGACTTTCATGATCAATATGCAAAAAAAAACACTATGATTATGTGTATAATATAATACCGGGTGGAACATCATACCTGTGTACATAGGCGATTAACATGAAAAATCAGTTTTTCCGTGCGCATTGCTCCCCAAATTATTTTAGCCAAAAATGCTTCAAATAAATGTTATAGAGCATAAAATTCTGCATCTAAATCAATGAACAGAATTACATTTACATGCGTTGTAACGACAGAAATTAAATAAAAAAATATTTTAAATTACGTTCAAAATATCAAATAGCCATGGAAGTGAAACAAAAAAAGATAAATGCTTGACGTTTTTCTGTCTATTTGATATTTTCCCCCCGACAAATTAATCATTCAATAAAATTCATACAAAAAACTCCATACCTATGATTACGATTTAATAATAAATAAACAATTGTACATTTCAATGAAACGTTTATTTCTTATAGGGTTGGTTATGTAAAATTTATAACCTATCTATTATAATTCAAATATCAAACAATACTTCTCTCAATAAAATAATCACTACAATTTATTATTACAATAAATATTCAAATAAACGTCCATTTTCAGCCAAGCAATAACCAAGTCTATTGTAGAAGGAATGTCGTACAATAGCGAGCCTATTTGTGATTAAGGCGCACTTATCCACGATAGCTTCTCTCAAAGAATTAATATTTGGGTGGCGTTGCTTATAAATTTTACATTTAAGATGACTCCATAAAAAAATCGCTAGATATTAAATCAGGAGATCTGTCAAACGTCAAGCATCTATCTATTTTTATTTCAATTCCATGGCTATTTGATATTTTCAACGTAATTTTTAATATCTTTTTATTTAATTTCTGTCGTTATAACGCATGTAAATGTAATTCTGTTTATTGATTTAGATGCAGAATTTTATGCTCTACAACATTTATTTGAAGTATTTTTGGCTAAAATAATTTGGGGAGCAATGCGAACAGAAAAAGTGTTTTTTCATGTTAATCACCTATGTACACAGGTATGATGTTCCACCCGGTATAATATAAAGTTTCTGATAATTATCAGCAAGATGATAAAAAAGTATCGCATCAGAAAATGGTATTCAGTATAATTATTACCATTTGAGCTAAGATTTCGATCCGATTTTTTTTTATTTATTCCTATGATATTGCAAACTTTATCCGGATATAAATAAATAGTCTCTGAGTTGGAAATGTAACTTGACAGAACGCTTTAAATTTATTTAAAAATATAAAAATTAATTATAACACGTCAAATAAATTCCTTGTCTCTTAATGCACCCATAATCACTCAAGAGTAAACCAGGTCACATACTCTTCCCTAACAAATCTGTCCTCATCAAAAAGCGTCTGCACCGTATTCCGCCTAATTCCCCGGGTATATACAGTCGACAATAGCGTGCACACGGACGGGTAAACACGGCACACGGCCGGTGATGTGACGAGGCCAGATTTCCAGGTTCATTACGCTTACGCTTTGCGCGTTGCAAACCTTTTATTGTCTTGTTTTAATTAATTGTATCTCTGCGCCACAGATGGCATGCTTGTGTTAAACTGATAATCAACGTACTTTAACCGATGCTTTAACTTATTTTAATTTACACGTGATTATCAAACTGTTGCGGAAAATGCTCCACGAAATGTTTCATTAACTATCTATAGAATTTTCATGACAATTTGATGGTAACATCATCAATAATATACCGGGAGTTTTTCTTATCAGTAAACATAGGGATATATCATTACCATAGTTACAGTTAAAAAGTTTGACAGTAATACATTAAAGCGTTTATTTTAAAAGTAAATATAGGGAAAATCATATTAAATTCGCACGGATACATTTTTTATTACAAAAAAACGAAAATTCGAAAAAACACCAAGGGGTACCCCTTAAGAAATTTTCAAAAAACGGCCATTTTCGATTTTGTGTAATAAAAAATGTATCCGTTCGAATTTTCTTCTGAAAATTTGCATACCTATGTATTTTCACGCGAGGAATTCACTGGTGATTTCATATTTACATTATCTCTTCAACTTTTTGAAATATCGACAAAAGAAAATTTCGAAAAAAATTGTAAAATTGAAAAATTTTCTAAATACATGTACAAGTTAAGTAGTGCACGAGAAATACACTCGTTCAAACCGCATTTCAATATCTCTTTTAGTTTTTGAGTTATGACCTTTCAAAGTTTAGCTTTAAAAAAAGTCAAAAATCGCTGTAACTCAAGAGAGATTGTTATGCGGTTTGAACGAGTGTATTTCTCGTGCTCCGTACTATATAGAACCATATAATAAAAATTTTGACTTTTTGAACCGTTTCAACCAAAAATTCACATCTATGGAACCCAACTATTTCAATATTTTAGATAAAAATATTTCATTTAAAAGTTACAGAAAACTAAAAATTTTCAATTTATTAGAAGCGTTTTTCTAAAAAAAAAAAACTATTTAGCGCCATGGAAACCAATACATTAAATGCTATTTTAATAACGGGAGTAGAAAATAGCATATTATGTAACAAATTTTATAAACGTCTCTTTAGTTACGAATGTATAAAAAAAACAAGTATCTAAAGAGTTTATAAAACGAGTCATAAACACAGTTTCTATGACCGCAAATTGAAACAACAATAAAATATAAATTTTTATTAATATTTAAAAAGTAAAATTAAGTTACAATGACAGATTCCCGAAGCTAACTTCACTCCGTGTCTAATATCTCAAGCCGTGACTAAAACGTTCGAAGCCACAGACTGTCAGCATGTGATTCAAATGTTATTTAGCACCATGGAAACCAACACATTAAATAATATATTTTGAAATTTTTACTATTCGAGTACCATTAAGTCCCAACCTAACTCTATCTCTGAAAAGCAGCAAAAACAAATCAACCTTCAGTGGGATCAAGACACCTCCTAACACACCTTCACCTTTCTTGAAACAGTTGAAACTCAAGTTCTGGGCAGATATATAACTCGTACGTGCCTCGGAACCTTGCTTCTTTCTCTTCGTTTTATTCGACGCAGATAAGCAAAAAGCAGCGTTAGCCGACAGCTCAATAAATCTTCCTTTACTTTTGTATAAATTTATTAACTCCGCAACATTAGCACGCTGTTTTTCATCATTCTTTTGTTTTATCTCTCAAGCATGTTATATGATTAGATATTTGTGTTAATTGTGTGAAGATGCTTTTTGTTTTTTTGTGAGAGAATAAGTGATGAATGTGTGGGAAAGAAGATTTATATTAAAGAAAGATTTGGAAAACTTACTCACCTAGTTTTGATCAACAAGTTTTGGCCCAGATTTTTTTCAGGATCGCAAGCTGTAACAAAAAAAGAAACAAATGAATTTTTGTTAAAATATTTACGTATGTCCTGTACTACAAATAAATTCAATAAAGTTTTTGTAAAACTATTGTTGACATTGCAACAACAAATTTAACACATTTTCTGTTTTCATTATAAATATTTGTAAATGTAAATGATAAACAAAATAAATTGCATATGTCTTGTATTACGGGTTTGATTCTCATAGCCTATGAACAATTTCTACCACATTCAAATTATCTCTGTGGCTCTCCATAATTCACATTTTTGGACAACTGCTAACCGCAGTTCTCGCATAAATATATCACTTACAGAGATCTGCTACAACAGAGTTGCACACCCAGTAATGGATAAAAGGCGTGATAATATATTCATTTATTTACAAAACTACGACAAATGAAATACGTTACTGATTTCTTGAGTTACGTATGTCGTATAGTACAAATAAATTTAATGGCGTAATTGTCAATTCATTTGTTAAAGCGTATACCTACATATTAATGAAATTAACAAATTTTGAATACATAATTATTTAATTTTATATGCTGCATAAATTTAATACCAGTAATTACCTATTACCTAATACAAAAATATTAATCAATAATCGATAACCTAATAATTATCATTCTACTCCCTCTCCCCTAAATATATCTGTCCCATGAAATAGCCATCAAATAATTTAATTACATTCCCAAACAGCTGCGAAACAACTTGAAAACCGCAATTCGCTTCATTCCACTAGGTTCGCTTCCCGATACGCATTCTGTGTATCGATTACACCGGACAACACACACATACACATGAGAGGGTGCGAGAGAGCCCCTCTCTCACACACACACACTCGGAGAGGAGAGAAGAGAATGGTTGGTTGGTTGGTACAGGCATGAAACGGTTTTGGATTATTTATGATGCTGGTTATTAATGGTGTCCGGAGTCGGTTGCTGGCGCGGACTGTACCTGAGTGGAGGCTGGTCGTCATGGAGACCACGATGGATCGACGGGTGGTGGGGGCAGGGGGCAATGCCGCCGCGGTAGTCAGTCGATAGCTCTAACGGCAGAGTCGCCAACATAGAAAGTTTACTACCCGATTTAACCATTCAAATCTAATCATTCATATTATAATTAAATTCATTTTATTTCCATACATTATACAAACATATCAACCATTAGGATAAGGCGTTGAAATAACACAAACTGGACAAACATACACTGTAATACTTTCCCCATAAATGGGTGTTTTTGCTGTCAAATCATTCTAAATTATAATAATAAAAAAATGATTGGAATAAAAGTGGTAGAAAGTATAGTTCTTCATATACTATATTTAAAACATTTTTAATTAAAAGTTTTTATGCACCTAGCATGAAAAGTATCACTTTTTTGCACGTGTGGAAAGCTTACAGCTCGAGCTGTAAGCGAGCATTACAAACTCATGGGTGTAACATAAGTTGCATACACTACTTTTTTATGATCGAGTTTTAACTAATTTATTATTTACATTCCAGTCGTTAAAAACATTAAATTTCATTTTAGATTATGTGATTAAGTTTGTCTTCAGGCAACTAAACATTTTTTTGCACGCTGTGTGATAAACAGTCACTTTTTGCACTGAAAATAATTTTGAAACGTTTGATACGATACCGAAAACGCGGGCATAGTTTTATTTGATTAAAAGTAGCAAGGGTTAAAACCATGAATATAAAAAGGCTCTAAATTATTTACAGCTAATTGCAACGCCAAAAGTTAAATTTTAAACTTGAATTTAATAAATAAAAAAAAGTGTCATTGCTGTCATATATTTGATTTGCTTTTATTTATTTAAACCAAGTTTAAAGCCGATCACGATATAATGTCGTTTTAAGATTATCATAACCATAGCGAATAAAGAAAAATGTCTAATTCATTGAGATAAGTTTAACTGCATAATAGTATATTATACAACAAGTTTATAATGGTAGCTATTAATAAACAGTAGGAACAGACTAGGCAGTTTACAATAAAAACCGTAGGTTAGTATCGTAATTCATACGAGTGTGTTAATAGCCATTATACACTAATTGCATACACTATTGCTTCTACAATATAATCCAATATCCAAATAATTAATAATATATTGTAATACTAGTGAGGAAAGGGTTTAATTGCAAAACGAGTACGAAAGTACTCCTCTTTCCCACGTGTGTTACATACTATTTTTTTTAACATTAAACCTGAACATTACAGTTTTACATTTGCGATACAAGAAATTTAATAATAATTTTATATAAATCAAAGGAGTTGTATTTACAAATGCACATCACACTTCCTTGGTCACCATGTCAAATGATATTTCCCTCACTCAATTTAGTTGTGATAGTAACCGTTTCTCTCACTAAGTAGGTAAGTTTTTTACTTTAATCACTAGTGAGAAAAATGGTTACTATCACAACTAAATTGGAAGAGAGAAATAACATTTCCATAAACAATGTTGAAAAAAAATTAATATATTGTTTGAATGTCAATAAACAACTATTACTATTTTATTGTGGTGCTATTGGTCAATTTGTTCATGTCGTAACAAAAACCTGTGTCGTAATGAATATTATTACAGTAGAATGGGAGTAATAAAAAACGACTTTAAGATTGTTAATATCGTCGTAAAATTTAACTTTTGGAGGTATAATTGGCCCTTAAAGAAAACATAGTTGCATATTTAATTATATATTTTATAAACACTCGCTTGTAAAGTGATCGTGCTATCAGAATGCTACAATTATCTCTGTATGTTTATTGATAGTTTCTTCTTTCAGTATACTAAGTTTAAAAAGTTATTATGGACTAGATGGCTCAGTTGTATTAAGTTGAAATATTGATAAACAATTTCCCTATATTAAAATTACCCTTTATTACTAACTTTGGGGACCGTGATTTAGCGGCTGGTAATAGTACGAGATCTGCTACGACAGAGTTTTGCACGCAGTAATGGGTAAAAGACGTGATCATATCTTTTTTCAAAAGTAATGTTACTAAATTTAATAGTTGAAAAGAATTCTGTAGAATTAATTAAATAATATCTTTATCTTAGTAAAATGAGTCATTACCCTTGATGGAAAAGAGGCTCCCCGGCACTGGGCACTCCAACAGGGGTGCGAAAACACGACGGCCAAAAGAATTAGCGTTTGACAGACGCGGGGACGTTTGGAGCTTGGGCAGTAAAATTCGGGAAACAGCACATAAAAGAGACGCTAAAGTGAATCAAATCGGATCAAAATAATGCAGTTTACTTTCGCTCGCTGCCACAGCCGCAACGTAAACGTAACAGTAACGTTGTTGGAGGTTTTTTGTTCGTAGTTCACGGACAACGAAGCTTACCGATGGAATTCGCACAGCGTAAACGTAAACGACTTTGCAGGATTTGAGGAATGTTTATGTGATTGAGAATTGTTTTATTGGTGCACGGAATTGGACAAATTTTAGAATTAAATTAATGCTATGATGAGGATTTACGGAATACTTTCAAATAGGAATGTGGGAGGTTACAACTCGAAAAGTTACGAGTGCCATAGAATTTGAGGAATTATTATAGTGACAATTTTTAAAAATTTCCTATAGTAAACACTAAAACAGTTACACATCGGTCAATACTAGTAGTTTGTAACCTTTTCGGAGCCATTATTGAAGACAAATTTATTTATTTATTTATGCAGATCTGTAAAACAGGAACTTAATCTCAATTATTTTATTTTTATTTTTATTTAATGTTACGCTGTACAACAGGACTTTAATCCCAATAACAGTACAGGGTCCGCACTCACCGAGCCGCAGTGTGGTAGTTTATATAATTTTTAGCTTGAGTGAGATTTGAACTCGGAATCTCCGGTTTCGAATTCCATATTGCTATCCACACCATATAGTACAGGATCCGGTCTCACAGAGCCACAGTGTAGTAGAGTTCATATACTTTTATCTTGAATCGGATGCGAACTCAGGATCTCCGTATCAGAAGGCCGTAATTATAAATACATTCTTTCGCAATCCCCTGACTTTTACGTGATTGAGTATTGAGCTACAGTTGCTGATGAATATTTTTATTTATGTTACGCTGTACAACAGGAACTTAATCTCAATTACAGTACAGGGCCCAGACTCACCGAGCCGCAGTGTGATAGTTCCTATAATTTTAACTTAAGTGCGATATGAATTCGTGATCTCTGGATTCGAATTCCGTAACGCTATCCACACTACCAAACTGTTGGTAACATTCGACTACCTATAGTGCAACGTAAAATTCCCTAATTTATTTCTCCTTTTTATTGATTACTTAAAATACAAAGAAAATTAGTATTACATAATCAACTTTTATCCTTAAACTAAAGCCAAATCCATGATTTAAATAAGCTAATTAAAACTATATATTTTTATGAATTGGTATTTATAAAAACATCACTGATTTCGTGCATCGTTTGATTTCGGCCCAACTCTATAAGTAAATTCCATGACTAAAATTTGAACTACATGCTATAAGTAAAGTTTATAATTTTCTATTTTCTCGTAGTTTATTTATTTATAGAACAAAGTTAAGTATTAAGAGTATGTAACAACTTGTTGAAAGAAAACTTTATTAACTCACGTGACAAACACTAGCGCTAACTATCGGAAAACTCTTGTACTACTATTAAACCACCTTACTTCTTCACCCGACCATAGATTCGTCCATTAGACGAACAGTTGCACATCTAGAATTTACATCTTACATCACGAATACAAACAAATATCAACCCATAGGTATTTGTACCTTCTAACATTTGCCAAAAAAGTTTCAAAAATTATTTTAAAATGAAGTCATTAATTATTGCATAAATAAATAAGTTTAATAAACTGATCAAAAAACTGAACACAGAAAGCTAATGATGCTGTGACTAGATTTAAAACTGTGATCATGATTTTTTGTAATGTTCTTTTTAATGTGTTTTATTGTTAGTGTTAAGAGTTGTTGTAATTTTAAACCTTTTTGACTATTTATTATTTTAAATTGTGACTATTATGTTCAGTTTTTTTAAACATTTTGTTTATATTAATTACTAGACGTTACATATCCCTGAAGAAGGCGATGGTTATCACCGAAACGTTGGAATTGTAATATAACAGAAAGCTATTGTTAAAAATGTTTGAAATATTCGATATCGCTGTAACTATTTTACTATTTAGTACAAGTATATTTGGTAGCAATATATTATTTAGTAACTTAGTTCGTTAAACAAAATTCAGCAGGTATAATTCTAGTACAAGTAGATTCTCTTCCTAATCTTAAGTTTAATCTTCTGAAAGATTTCAGTTTCAAATCCGAAGTAATTGTAAAACTTTGTACAATATGATGTTTATATTTTTGACACAAGGTAAGTTTTGAAAGAAAATTAATTCATTTCAAAGTTTCTAGTACAGTTTGTATTATGAAAACTTTTAGACACACTGTAGTAATGTTGTTCTAATGTAACGTATTATATTTAATTAATTACATTAATATAAAGCTTACGCTAAAACTGTGCTACAGTAATTTGAGAAAATGTCTAATAATAAAATATCTTTCCGTTGGCAAACCTGAAAATATGTCTGTATATGTGCCGTGTAACTTTTTATTAATTATAACATTCCTTTAACATATTTCAAATTTTAGCACTTTCTAGCGTATACATTTAATTATTTAATTAATAAAAATGATTTAAAATTTTTCACTAAAATAAAACCATGTGAAAAAGTTTTAACTTTTTTTCATAACTTTCAAACCCGAAATAGTTTTCAAATTGTATAAATTTTATTCTAATATTTTATTATATGAAGTAGGTGGCTCAGTAGTATCAAGGCAGCTTGTGGATTTAAGAACCCGGGTTCAATTCCAACTGCCGAGATACAATGTTCACCACGTTAAAACTTCCTCTGTGGCTTCCCTACCACTAACAGCTTTGGGGGATGTGATTTGAAGGCTGGTAACCGCAGTTCTAGTAATGGGCAAAAGGCGTGAATGATATTTTTATTTATTCTAATATTTTTTATGTTTTGTAATTCAATTAAACTGATAGTCTAATGTTTGGTTTGTCCAACCCAGAGATCTGGGTTTAATTCTAGCTAATGCTATTATAACGAAAAGTTGTAGCACCGTGGTTGAGCAGTCATGTCAGCAGTGAAAGATCAAGATTGAGACTCATAATTAAAACAATTTTTGACTTGAATTCTGCAATTTTAAGCTTGATTATGGAATTAGGAACTATTTCTGTGGCTTCCCTTCCACTAAACACTTTGAGGGGCGTAATATGACAGCTGGTAACTGCACTCTACGCGGAGAAATATATCACTTAGCGAGATCTGGTACGGCGGAATGCCACACCTAGTAATGGGTAAAAAGCGCGATGATATATTTATTTATTTATATTATTTTGTCTACTTTTTATTTAATTTAAAGGAATGTTACATAATTTTCATGTTTACTCATTTTTATTCATTACTGCAACCTATCAATCCAGTGACACGAAAAATGTTTGCTTCAAGTAATGTGCAATTATTTTTGCATTTTCGGAAAACATCTTTTTGCGTTGTATTCAGTACATCAAATAATACACCCTTTAATTTTGAAACACGCTGTAGATATAGTTGTTTCGTTATCCTATAATAATAATGAAATAATTTGGAAGATCTAACAAAATAAGATAGTTCAATACTAATAAATATATGTTAGTTCTCGTTTATTTAGTAAGTATTTCAGCCCCGAATTAACTTTATAAAGTAAGTATACTACCTCATTTACGAATCTTTTGTTATCTACAATACTAATTACTCGTAAAATCTCCACGAAAGTCGAAATCAAAAGAGTAAAATAAAAGAAAAAGTATAAAGACATCATGTTGAGAGTATCTCGAAAGCTTTGGACTATAGGCTTTCGCGGGATGTGGAGAGGTACAGAGGGTTGTACAGAAGTGTCGCAAAGACGCTCGAGGAAAGAATAGTGTCACAGCCCCCTCCCCTGCCCCACAAGAGCCAACCCTGAGCCAAGAAGCGAATCGATAGCGCCAATATTGTCTGTGTTCGTGTTATGTGTGCCCGACTCATTTGCTGTTGTTTCTTACACTCTGATAGTGGTATCTCTGTCTCACACGACCTTTTGGCTAATATTTGCTCTAGTTGTATCCTTGTTGCACTGTTAGTTATACGATGTTTGACAGACGTGACGAATGCTGTTAATTTATTGAAGTTACTTTAGAAATTGTCGTTAATTAGATTTAATAGGTATTATTACAATTTTCCAAAATTTTCACATTTTCCATTTAACTGATGAACAATGGTACCATTCAAAAAGTATCTACTTGTTGCTCAATTGTTTTTTATGCAAGAGTAACAAACAAACGAAAAATGGCTTTTGTAAAGAAAATTTGAGATTGAAGTGCAGTGCAAAACAACGAAACAAAATAATTTTATGAGGTATCGAATTGGCCTGTGGATTTGTGAACCTGGATTCGATTCCAACGGCCGAACAACAATTTTCACCACATTAAAATCTACCCTTGTGGCTCACCTTCCACTAAACATATTTGAATGCTACATCCAATAATGGGTAAAAAGCGTGATGATATATTTATTTATTTTTATAAACTTAGACAGTGAAAATATTTAAAAAAAATTAAATCACAAGAAATCGAATGCCCCTGAATGCATCTTCGTATCTATGTTAGTTCGTGAGTTCCAGCAATCTTTAAATTCCTTTATTTCAAATTTAACCGCCTATATCTCAAAAACTAAAAGAGATATTAACATGCGATTTGAATCCATGTATTGTTTTATAACCGTAGAGTCCGTCAGTACGGTGGTGTGGATAGCGATACGGAATTCGAATGCGGAGATCCCGAGTTCGAATCTCACTCAAGCTAAACATTATATGAA
The DNA here is from genome assembly GCA_947425015.1 of Pterostichus niger. NCBI lineage: Eukaryota > Metazoa > Arthropoda > Insecta > Coleoptera > Carabidae > Pterostichus > Pterostichus niger. The sequence continues at coordinate 36,996,620 of OX380336.1, read as the reverse complement.
CTACCACACTGCGGCTCGGTGAGTGCGGACCCTGTACTGTAATTGGGATTCATATCCTGTTGTGCAGCGTAACATAAATAAATAAATAAATAAATAAATAAATAAGATTCCAATATAACATGAAATTAATTTTTAAAAATATTAAATAAAACTCTAGGCAAAGTCTCACAAAATTCAGCCTCCGAGTCACCTTATGAGGGCATCGTCGGAGGCCGGCAAGCACAGTTAGTAACCATGGACGCGTTTCGCTCTTGTTAGAGCTCATCAGCATGGTATAACTCACTTCTTCACCTAGAACAAAGTTCATGTGAAGAAGCGGGTGACGAAGAACTGTGCCAGCAGAGAATAAGATCTCTAACAAACGGTAAGACGACATGAGAAGTTCTGTCGAACCATTAATGCCATCTACCGAAAAAATTGAAAAGCTACGCAAATAGCGTTTGTTAGAGATCTTATTCTCTGCTGGCACAGTTCTTCGTCACCAGCTTCTTCACATGAACTTTGTTCTAGGTGAAGAAGTGAGTTATACCATGCTGATGAGCTCTAACAAGAGCGAAACGCGTCCATGGTTACTAACTGTGCTGGCCGGCCTCCGACGATGCCCTCATAAGGTGACTCGGAGGCTGAATTTTGTGAGACTTTGCCTAGAGTTTTATTTAATATTTTTTATTATACCTAGTCTCACCAAGTGCATGAATGACAATTAATTTTGTCTTTGTTGTTAAATTAATTTTACTTGAAGTTTAAATGGGCTACAGCTTATAATATGAATTCAAACTACTAGAAATCAATTGTATTTCTGATTTTAAATTGAAGTCAGCGAGCTTTTGAAGTTACAGTGATATTACAGTGCAAGAATTGAAGTACAAGTAATCATTGCTCAATGGATAAAATCGAGGTAGAACTTGCACTTAATTAACAAGCAAGAGGTTATTCGCTCAACTCTCGCTGACTCTGAGTGGTTTCAATAAAGTAACAAATAAATAACGATCGTATTAATTCTAAGAATGCGACAAATGTTAAAAGATATCAAAAAGTATAAATAATCCGGTAAGTGCAAAATATCAGTAGTTAGTATCGTAGCTCACAACAAAAACTTTCTCGCACTTGGCACGTTCGTCTTTTTTAATCAAGAACTTTTCAAATAAATAAATTTGTTATCGTTCGCGGGGGTCCACGGTCCACAATACCATAACTCCGGAGCGTCCACCCGGACTGTGGACTCCGGGACGATAAAAAAGCCAAGCTCAAATTGATTCATTCGTTATCTGAGCCGGAGCTGGAGCTGGAGCCGCTGCCGACGCGATAATGGGGAATTGAACTTGGGCGAAATGAATTCGATAAATCATACCGGTCGTGTAGCGTCGCCCGGTGGTTTCCGGTGGACCTACTTCCGGTGGGCGGCTAGGGGAAGGCGCAGGAGCTGTCCAGGACATTAGTACATCAAGGATTCAATGCGAATATTTTTTAGATGCTGTCGACTATCATGAATATCGAAAAATTTCCTTTCATTGATTTTAAATCACACTTAGTTTAAAAAAAACCTCTCGGAGCAATAATTCACAACTAATTTCGTTCCCAATTACAATGTCAAGTCCAAGTCTAAAGGACAAGTGCGATCAAAATGTTATAAAATAAGTTATTTATGCTATTTATCTATTTTGCGACTTTTATAAATTAAAATTTACAAAAATTTGCGATATTTTAAACCACTGCAATTTATGACAATTTGTATATGAAATGTTATGGTTGGTAACTGTTATTGGCATTTATGAAATTGTTCAGATTTTCAGGTTATATTGAAATTTTGATTTTCTCAGTTTGATAGGTTCAGTATGTCATCCGCTACTACCAACCGTCTAAAACAAAACGTTGCGTATTGTAATGAATGCTCTTTCGATACGCAACTGGGTTTGGTAATGACTTCCTTATGAACGCAAAATAGAAAAAATATTCTGTTTCAATTGCCATTTTTAGTTCTAATGACAAAAGTTTGCTGCTAGAATAATATCAGAGAATTGAGTTTTTAATGGATGAAAAATTGTTAATCAAGGCTGATAAGAATGAAGTAAATATTTTGATAGGTTTTTCTGTGTCGCTAAGAAAATAAAGCAAATGAAAACAAGCAGTAGGTGAGCGAAGATAAGTAGATTATTTTAGAGAGCGCGCGAGATCCGATGACAAGATATTTTTTCGGTAGTCGTTTGTAACTAATTAAATTCACAACATTCCCTACTTCGGCAGAAATTCGTTGGTCGAGTAAAACATTTTTTGCCTGTCCTCTCGGGCTCTCCTAATCAGGATAACGAAGGGCAATATCCGTTCGGGAAATCGAATCCAAACACAAAACGTGTCCTGAAGGACTTTCGCTCCCAAGATAATCGACCCAAGGACACGACCAGTTAAATTTTACCCCAAAATCTAAATATATCATAAAAATTACCCTCCAATGCATACTTTACACGAAAATGCTACGTTTAAGAAACGCGCATTTCTAGAAAATATTTTACATATATAAATATATCATCTCGCCTTTTAGCATTTTATCTAATTCCCCACAGATTTGCAACACTTATTTTAATATATTAATTATTTTTATCAGGACCGGGTCTAGGGGTGTACAAGATGTGCGGCTACACACTCAAATAATTAAAGTATATATTCTATTTCATTTTAAAAGTCAAAATTTATTAAATTTGAATTTACTTTTACTATTTTATTTTATTTATGGGGTAGGTGGCTCAGTGGTATCGACTCGGCCTGTAAATCTTGAAATCCCTGGTTCGATCCCCACAGCCGACAAACAATTTTCACCAAATTAAATCTACCTCTGTGGCTCCCCCTCCACTAACATTTTTGGGGGCCGGTAACCGCACTTCAAGCAAAGAAATATATTACTTACCGAGATCAGCTTCGACAGAGTGCTACACCCAGTAATGGGTAAAAGACGTGATGATATATTTATTTATTTTTGTTGTATTTTGTTTTACTATTAATTTATATTATCGATGTATAATGATCTACTTATAAAATAGGGGAAGTATGAATTACCACAACTCTGCTGATTAACATAATAAATTTGTTGGGGATGATTTAACGAAAATGTTATGGATTGCCACACCCAGAACTGGATGAAAAGGCGTGATGACATATTTGAAGAGATGTAGTTAATCTGATTCAATTAGGTTTTAATTATAATTCTAGCTTCAGCAGAAAAATAAAATCTTTTTGAAAAACACGAGTAATATTTTTGTTTCCATTTGCAATTTCTCACAGCCAGATTGCGAGAGAAAATGTACTAACTTTTAGCGAAATAATCAAATTAAATTCCTCACTGGTAAAAAAACAATTTTCAGTCTTCAGTCTCTTTTCAAACTGTAGTTTGGCGTGTAGGCAAATATTTACATAGCTCATCACACCCGCCGGCACTCGGCCGGGCACTAGCGCTGCTGTTGCTGCTGCGTCAAGCAAAGAAAATATTTGATTACAAAACGGTTTTTATTGAAAATCAGCGGTTAGAGAGTATGCGGAAAAACAAAACACACCAAATGTGAAACAAAATCAAGTCACTATACCAGTGAATCCCAAAAGACACTAAGTTTGTTCATTCGATTATGATTTGCCAAACAATTTATACTTTGCTGGACAATTGAATAACATTTTTATAACAATTTATTCCTAGGTTGTCTACCCAGGGGCGCCGAGAGAAAAAGCGGGCCCCGGGAAAAAACAAATTCGGGCCTCCTTTAACTTTGAATATTTATTAATTAAATATAAGATACCTAAAAAAATATATTTATAAATATATGTATGACAACAATAAGAATTATTAATATCTAAATAAAGTTATAACAATATAAATAAAATTAAAAAAAAATTCTGAGTTAATTGGTGCAGCGATGTGTATTGTATACTCACTGTATGACTATCTAATATCTAGTTGCATATTCGATAAATGCAGGGGATACCAAAACAGCACTACGCACAAATGTATAGAGCCTTTGCCTATATGTGTTATATACAATGTAGTAGAAAAAAAACAAACATGCAACAATGTAATAATGTACTTTTGAATAGTGTATAAATTTATTTAAAATTTTGCAACTGGGGCCGGCCCTTCATCAAGCATTTCGTCATTTAGTACTTTATACAATGTAATAAATTGTAGAAAACGTGTATCAGACATTTTGTTATACATGTTTTAGTAAAGAATATAAAAAATTGGTGAAATAGTAGAAAATTAAAAGCAATTTATAAAATAGCATCACATCCGGGCCCTTTGAATTCCACGGGCCCTGGGTATTTTACCCCACCTCCCCTCCCCTCTCGTCGGGCCTGTGTCTACCCAATCTCACACCCTCAAGTTGTAATTAATTAATTGCTAAAATAATTAAAAATACAAATAAACAATTACAAAAATGTATCATCAAGTGTGTTACTCATTTCTGAGTGTGGCACTCCGCAGTAGCAGATTTCGGTGAGTGATATTATATATGTGCGTGAAGTGCGGTTACCAGCCGTCTAATCATGGCCCCCAAAGATAGGAATAATTTTAATGTGATGGCAATTGTTTTTCCTCAAAAACCATTGGTAAACTTTTAAGTGAAATATCTTGACAACCGTGTATTTTTCTATCAGAAATATTAAAAATAATAGTAATTTTTATAACAAGGGAGTAAAGTTCGTTATTATTTGACGAGAGTGCAGATTGAATGCAATCGCTTGAAGCAACACTACTTGCCAATGGCCTTGAATCGCTTTAATTTCCCAAGGTGTACTTGTCATTTTTATTTCCCTCGTGCCAATGGTCTTGAATCACTTTATTGCCCTAGGTAGTATATATTGTTTTAATTTTCTCCCATAAATAATGAAATGATTTCGATAAGAATAAAGTTAACATTATTTACACACATACATACATACATAACATCACGCTATATCCCATTAAATGGGGTAGCACGAACCCGTCAACATTCTCATCCTGACACACGATACTCGATTCGACCATATTAACACTTCCTCCATACAAACTCTTTCTTTTCTTACAACCAAAATCCATCAACACGCAACAAACATTCATCCATTAGCTCCTGTACACCAGTTTCGTAAGTTAATCAACTATTAAAAAAATAAAAACTAGTGCAAATTTATATATCTAAAATTGTGTGCTACTTTAAATGTTCGGTAAGTTAATCTATTATTGGAGATATGGGTAAAGTTAAACTTTGGTCATTATTTGAGCGATTTTAACCTTTAACCTCGGTATAAGTTCTGGTTGAGTGGTTGCAGTGTATTTACTTAAGTTGGTATCAAGATATCGGCGCAACAGATAAAGCTATTGTAATAAGAACTTTGCAGGAATGTTATGTACTATGAGATAGTGTAAATTGGGTTGTGGTAAGTTGAGGTCAGTTTAGAGTTTCTATGACTCGCATTAAACGTTAAGATAATGTTTTAATTAAAATTATTTGCACGTACTACAAATAAAGAAAATAATACTGATAAATACATTTGTGAGGATGGATATGAACGAATGTAGAGACAGTGGCGCCGTTACTTGTTCTGACGCCCTCTACAAATATTCAGTATGTCGTACTATTAAGAATAGTTTTTGGATTAAGTTCTATGAAAAATTGTTTTTAATTATTTCTATCTAATTCCTGCATCATCTCGCTTCATTTACATGCATAATTCCTTTTTTCTACGATTGCTCTGAAAAGTTGACAATTACGCTCTCATTTGTCATCGTAAAGTTGTCGTTTTCTGTGGAGCAATCGAAAAATATCTTTTTTGCGCGTCACCAATGGCAACGCGCGAAAAAGACGTTAAATGCGCGCGTTTCCAATGAGAACGCGCGAAAAAGATATTAAATGCGCGCTTATTTCAATAGTTACCAGGGATACAAACAAAACAGAAACTTGTCATATTGACAGTTGACAGAACGAATTTATTTTCAGTACGCATTCGTTTTTTAATAATTTGTAGATGCAATCGTAGAAAAAATTATGTGTGTATCACGTGCGTAAAGTGTCTTTGTTCCTCTTACACTATTGCAGCTCTTGCCTTCGCCTCGCGCTGCAATTACCGTGCTCGAATAACAAAGAATCACTTTACACTCTTAGTACACAAATATCTATTACACAAATTCGTGTCTACTCAGGACCTGTGCTAGGCCGTAGGTCTGGTATGCGCCGCATGGGGGCGCAAGATGTTAGTAGCATAGATAATATAAGTCGGATTTTCTGTGGTCATATTTGCATTATGGCCAAATTATTATTTCACAGTTATGATATATCATGTTCAAGAATATTAAATTAGTAAAACGAATGTTGAATGAAAGATTGGTGAAACAGGTGTACTCGTACATTGGTGAAATTGAGGGTGAAAGATTGCCTAAACGATCTAAAGGATAAAAGCATGAATGTTGTTGAAGGATTGTGAGTGAGAGGAATAAATAAGGCATTATGATTGTGATAACATCAAAGACAAAATTAATTACCACTTGGTAAAACTAGGTTTAATAAAATATAAACTAAACACTTGGCTAAGTCTCACAAAATTCAGCCTCCAGGTCACCTTATGAGAGCATCGTCAGAGGCTGGCCAGCACAGTTAGTAACCATAGACGCGTTTCGCTCTTATATTTTATTATGATTGTGGTTGAAATGAAAGTGGTGAATCAGTATACAAAGATTAAATGAAGGAATATTAAGTGAATAAAAGGAAAATCTTTCGTGTCTTGTCCTGTTGTGTACTAATTATTGTAAGTAATTAAAAATTAAAAAGTGACGAGCAATCCCCCCTCCAAACTATCGCCAAACAATAACATCCAATTGGTCAACACTCAGCGTCCATTGCAGACTTCATGTCGACAATAGGCGATAAAGATCCGAGAACAACCGTTCAGCCGAGCACCGCCCAGAATGAGCATCACTGTCAACCACCGGGCAAAGCAAGAGCAATCACGTGTATACCTCACCGGACCGCTAGGTGGCCACGGCTATATGACGTCACAGATAAATATAACAGGAGACTCATTTACTTTTTCCCATCAACTATTTCCCTCTTTGAGGTTAGGTTTCGGTTGTGGCAGCTGGCAGCCAATCACAGGGCTTATCAGACCACGATGCGATGATGTTTGTGGTTTAGATGTCGATGTATGGATTTGGCCATTCGGGAAATTGTGATGCTGATTTTTTTCTTGGTTTTTTTTTATTATTGTTGGGGGAAATAGGTTGGTAAAACTGAAGATGACAGGTTTGTTCGATGTTATTTAGTGCTTATTATGTGACCGATTTTTTTTCTTTTTACGCCGAAACGAATTGTTGGTATAGATATAGGAAATCAATAAATTTATTTATTTTTTTGTTACTGTATACAACGGAAATTTAATCCCAATTACAGTAGCTTATAGTGGAATTTAACCCGGTCCGATACTCTAACAAGTATTTATTAAGTAAGAAAATTTGGGTTTAAGAGTTGCTGTAGAAAGCAACGAAACAAAATAATTTATATTATTATTTTGAATAAAATATGACAATACACATTTCTAGTATAATTTATTATTAATTTCGGTTAAGTAATTTAATTAATTTATTTAATGAACTTATCAAATTAAAACTATAATTTTCTTTATAAAAGCCATTTTTCGTTTGTTTGTTACTCTTGCATAAAATACAATTGAGCAACTAGTAGATACCAGGGTTCGTAAATTTGATATTTATAATAAATATCAAAATATCTGATATATAGGATATATATAAGATAAATATCACTTTTTGGATATTTATTTTTAATTTTAGTTTTTGTACACATTTAGAAAAACTGAAAAATTAGAAAAATTTCACTTTTCCGGAGGCTATATCTCAAAAACTAAACAAGATATGGAAATGCGCTCAACGGCGTTGAATTCCCCGTGTCCGAATTAACTTATAAGCAAATTTTCATACAATTTTATGCAATTTAATATTTTTAATTATTTCCTAAGGGGTACCCCTTTGGTTTTTTCAGATTTTAATTCAATTTTCCCAAAAATCCTTAATCGTAGGATTATTAAAACGAAAATTTACATACATATGTATTTTGACCCACTGAATCCAGTGGTGCAATCTTCAAATGCATATGACTTCTAGTTTTCGAGAAAATGTAAAAAAAACGCTTTTTGCGATTTTTTTTGGCGGAAAATTGAAAAAAAATAAAAATCGCTGAAACTATGTTTATAAGTTAACTGAAGCACGAGAAAATTAATGCCGTTGAGCGCGTTTTCATATCACATTTAGTTTTCGAGATATAGCCTCGGAAAAGTAGAAAAACTGAAAAATTCGAAAAATTTCACTTCTCCGGAGGCAATATCTCAAAAACTATTTCATATTTTTATATAATGGATATATATCATTGCAAAAATATGACGATATATATCAAAATAAATATCATGATATATATCGATCGATATATATCTTCGAACCCTGGTAGATACTCATTGGCTTCAGTTTTTAATACTTAACACCAATGCTACATATTTCAATTTTACACCCATTATCATCACGCCTTTTATCTATAACTGGGTGTGGCACTCTGCCGTAACAGATCTTGGTAAATGATATATTTCCTCGCGTGAAGTCAACTCATGGCCCCCGAAGATGTTATTGGAGGGAAGGCCACAGAGATAATTTTAATATCCTGCTTGTCCCGCGTGATGGTCGCGCGGGTTGAGGGCCTGATTCGCAACCATAAGGTCGTGGGTTCGGGTCCCGCCCGTGGCGACCGTACAAAGGACATATCGGCATATGACCTTAGTAGTTGGTCCGATATATAAATAAAAAAACAAATATCCTGCTTTTTTATAAATTTAAATTAAAAAAACAAATCTGCGATATTTTAAATCGAATCTATTTAGGACATTTTGTATATGAAATGTTATGGTTGGTAACAATATTAGCATTTAAGCAATTGTTCAGATTTTGAGGTTATATTGAGAAATTTTGATGTCATCCGCTACTAGCAACCGTCTAAAACAAAATGATGCGTATTGTAATGAACGCCCCTTCGATACGCAACTGGGTTTCGTAATGACTTCCTTATAAACGCAAAATAGAAAAACGCATATTGTCAAATTTGGCCACATATTTTTTTAGCCTTAACAATAAAAATCTCAATTCATTGAAATTAAAAATTGATAACGCTGCACCTACCCTATAAATAGAATAATCAGTAAAAATAAAGATAAATAAAGAGTGCACGAATAAAGAAATACATCTCAAGTTTTTGTGAAATTTCTATAGATTAATTTTAAGTAGCAAACTGTCAACGTAAAGTAAAATGTGAAATCCATTAGAAATAAAGTCTGCATAAAATGTTTGTGTAAGTGTAGAAAACTCTCAACGAATCTAAAATATTCCTTTACAACCTGCATACACTCATAAAATATTTACGAGATAGCTACTAAATTTCAAGTACGCAAAAATATTTCACTTATCTTGTAAAAACCAAATAAAACACCTCATATGATTTTTCCATCATTTCATCTCTAGTTATTAATAAAATAAAACGCAACAATTCTAGAAAAATGCAGAGATGGGCTTGATGCATATAAAATCATAAAATATTTATCTAACTTCAGCTGTTTTATGAACTGCGTCTCAGTTGGTAAAACAGTGCACTGCCATCTACACAGGACTTCTGATTCAATTGCTTTCCGAGCGATGCACAAAGCGAAGGATAAATTTGAATTTCCATTTATTTAATTTCCTTGAAGAGAGATGAAGAAAAAGTGTCGCCAGGGTGTTGGAGAGAGCTGAGAGATTACGCGGCACGCAGACAAATGACAGTTTCAAAGAGTTCACTTCAGTTATTAGGGAAAGTATCGAGAAGTCACTTAAATATAACTTTGGTTCATGTGAGACGCTGAATTAAATCTAGAATTCTGTTTTGTTTCACTCGTGACAATAATTTCATTATTATTTGCTGTTTGAAATTTATTTGCAAACTTTATTTCAATGAAGGCGGAACTGCTAAATTGTTTTATTTATGCGAGAAAGTTGACTCATATTTGTATCAGTTTAAAGGTTCCATTTGTATTAGCTATATATATTTATACTTCAAAGTTGCCAGTGGCGGGAATTCCAATCATGCTAATTTGCAGTGGTCATTCGTTTAATTTTGAATTCGACAATCATCTAGACAAATAAATATAGTTATTTGTGTATTAAGAGCGTAAAGTGATTCTTTGTTACTCGAACACGGTAATTGCGGCGCGAGCCGAAGGCGAGAGCTGCAATAGTGCACTTTACGCTCGTGATACACACATAATTTTTTCTACGATTGTATCTTAAAATTATTAAAAAAACGTTACATACTGAAAATAATATCATTCTGTCAACTATCAATATGACAAGTTTCTATTTTGTTTGTATCCCTGGTATCTATTGAAGTAAGCGCGCATCAATATCTTTTTCGCGCGTTGCCAGTGGAAACGTGTGCATTTAACGTCTTTTTCGCGCGTTGCCATTGGAGACGCGCAAAAAAGATATTTTTCGATTGTTCCACAGAAAACGTCAACTTTACGATGACAAATAAGAGCGTAATTGTCAACTTTTCATAGCAATCGTAGAAAAAAATAATTTTAATAATCTATTGTGTATCTGAGCACGCTGTAAAATACAATATTGTTAATATTATATTAAGACCTAGGAATAAATAGATAAATATGATTAATGAACTGATGAGTGAACGAAAGATTTTGAGTGTAAGGTATAATGAGCTTATTAAAAGGAATTATAAATGTGGTTGAATTAAAATATAATATAGATAGGCAAGTTTGGCGAAGATTAATATTACGGAATGAAAGTATTGAATAAAGACAAGCGTAAGATTCTTGATTTTAGATTTATTGTTTATTTCAAATAGTTATTTTTGATTAGATTGCGAAATGTTACTTTTGCATTCGAGAATGCAAAAGCATTTCGCAATCGAGTATCAAACAATGTTTTTTCGAAAACTATGTCCCAAAATTAGTAATAATGTAATGAGAAAATTTTAACGTTTAGGATTAATTAATGTGCCATCTAATGTCTCCATGACACCAATGTATGTAATATAATTGCTATCAAATCTGGTATTCTCTGACCAGCAATTGACAGCTGGTTGGCAATAGAAACCAAACAAACGTTCTAATTTTTTTCTGCGATTTATTGGGATTCGCATTGCATTTCTCAAGAAACTATTCCAGTACACCAGTTAGCTTCCTCAAGCGGGATAAATATGAATAATTGCTCAATTGGAACATTAAATATAAATTTTGTTAAAGAATAGAAGTATTGTTTCTAAGCAAAAAAATAAAGTGTCAAATTTTATTAAATTGTGAGCCTTTCTTCTATCAAAAAATTGCAGGATGCAAAATTTTTTTGCATCCTGCATGCAAAAGTCTTTTGAATTCTGTAGACAAAAAACACTCATTTCGCGTGTTGATAGTTGTCATGTAAATTTTAACATTATATGACAGTTTTCGAAAAAAGTTATTTACGTATGTCCTTTTTACAAATAAATTCAATGACGCAATTGTTATCACATCTGACATGACGTATTACTAACTTAAATAAAAGTTGGATTTTAAGTAACAGAGAAATAACCAGTTGTTAGTGACAATCAATTATGAATTCAGAAGCTATAGTTTGAAACCTGTGATTATATTTACAGTGATTACAACTGTGACAGTTAAAGTGCCCCTCAATCTCTGTCAGAATCTCCGCCACTGATTCATCACCCAAATAATGCCAACAATCAGGAAGGGGTCGCAACAACAATTAGAAACTAAACACCTTAATATCGCCACGTCACCAACAATCCACCATTGCATACATAACCTAGCCAGTGACAAAATGGCCGGCTGTCAAGATGGCCGCCTACACCAACTAGTGACAAGCAAGAGGAGACAATATCGAGCAGGAGTAACTACCGACGCTATTAATTGTCATTCCTGCACGTTCGTCGTCGCCTTTGAATACGAACAATAATTAGAGAGAAATGTGCTGAGCCGAGACGGTGCGCAGCCGGTAAGGAAGCGCGTTGCAATGTGAAGTTACCGACTGGGGCGTGATAGCGATTGTTATTAAAGGTTAGCGAATGCAGGCACGTTAGTGTGAGGATTAAATGGCGGGTTACGCTTGATTTTATTTGATAGATATGAGCTAGAACTTCAGGTGCAAGAATTTACATAAACTTATTTTGTTTTCGATGCTTGAGACAGACTTTAGATAATTATTATGTCGCTCTTTACTTAACACAAGATGCTAGTAGTCGAATGACGGAAATTTCATCTCGCGAGATAACAGACAGTTATTAGCGCTCATGTGGTAAAATTAAATGTCTAATTGTGAAGACCATTATTTGAATGTCCTAACAAACCCTTCTGTAACTGGCTCATTTTCTATTATCGATCGATGAATTAATGTCAACCCTTATTTTTCTTGATTACATTACCATCATCTCAGCATTCTGTGATCAAAATCATTATTTCTATTTTATATTCATTCATATACTCTTCAACGAAGTGTACAGTTTAATACATTTTAATCACATTTTTTACGCAGATCTCAGTGAGCTGTATTTATATTATTTTTTTACACTAAAAAGCTACGTATACAGGCTGTTTCAATACTTTAGGGAAAATATCTGATGTGGACACCACATGACTTCCTTGTACACGTATTAAACTATAGATATTTTTTTAATTGCACATATTTGACATTAAATCTTTTATTTTTTGTTCTAATCCATAGCAAACTTAATTTAAAAAAAAATCAAAAAATATATAATATTTAAATTTAGATATCTCGTTTATGCAAAAAGCTAATTTAAAAATTCTTAATGTGCTAGACGCAGAATTTAATTCTCTAAAACTTTTATTTGCAGCATTCCTTTCTAAAATTAAAATAATACCATTTTTTTCAAGGAAAACTGTTAGCAGCTTCATGTAATGTGCCACTTCCGGTTAGTCTATTTTAACCAAAATCTATTATGTTATTTCCATTGATATAGTAGTCTTATATACCAAATTTGGAAAGTTTTAAATTATATTTGAATATAGTTTTTCATGAAAATCTATTATAGGCTTCAAGTACAGTACCACTTCCGGTAGTTGTATAATGACCAAAAAGGGAGGTGCACAACTAGATGTTATAACAGTCCTAAATATAAAGTTTAAATTTTCTACGGCTTACCGTTTTTGAGTTATGCGAGATACGTACGTACAGACGGCATGACGAAATTAGTCAAAATGGATTCAGGGAGGGCCAAAACACCTATTTCCGTTGAAATCTGAGAACCGAAAATTTTCGCGATTACAATACTTCCTTTACTTCGTACAAAGGAAGTAAAAATTGGTAAATACTACATGATATACTGACTTCGGATCAAAAAGATTTTTTTTAATTTGTAAAATTGTTTGCACTTCAAATGAAGTAATTTTTTTTTAGTGCCACTCGTTTCAATACTAGTTATTTATATGAGTATTGTTATTAATAATTAAATAATATCTTTTATTATAATATCTATCTATATCCCAGCAAATGGGTAGAACGAACTCTTGATACATTAAATAATCAATCTTCATCAAATATTCTCATCTTCACACATCATTTTCGCTTCAATAACATTCATATTACCTTGCATACAAGCTCGTTTTTTCCTCATACTCAGAATCATTCATCACGCAACAAACATTCAATCTCATCCATCTATTCGCTCCTATCCACATTTTTCATTAATCTTTTATTTAACATATGTGCCACATGCTCAAATCATCTCAACTTACTCGCGCCTATTCCTCTCACCACAAATCTAAAAAGCTAAGAAAGAGGGAAGCGCCGTCTTGCGCTTGTTTTGAAAGTAAATTCCAAACAATTGCAGTTCGACTCTCTAATAAGAACTGAAAACGAATCAAAAAATTATGAAAAGAAGTACGAAATAACGAAACAGTGAATCTAAAATCAATAATCTTAATCTTAATTCATCACACATTGTTGCCACCACTTTCGCTTGAACCACATTCATAATTTCTGTCATACAAGCTCATTTATTCCTCTCACTCGGTATTATATTTCGTTCACGCAAAAATCCTTCAATTATATTCATCCATTTATTCCTACGTTCTCCATCCATTAACTCATCCTCAATTTCATCAACATACACCTTTTTCCTCAATCTTTCATTGTATTCGTTCCACATGCCAAAACTATCTCAATTGATTTATATCTACTTTCCTAACATTTTTATCATTTACAAATAATGATACAGCTTCAAAATATACAGCAAAGCCCCTAACAAATGTTAATACAATTTTCATAATTTGAAGTATGATTTCGATGCGATATTTTTTGTTTGTTTGACAGATAAATTTATTAGAACCTTCTGAGTTCTTGTATGTCGGTTTAATGTAATTTAACTTTTATTAAATGTAAAATTACATGGTGTAATTAAATCAAACCGTTCTAAGATAAAATCCAACACCGCACTTAAAAACATTGCATCGTAAAAACTATCTCAGAAACAAAGTGGTCAAGAAAACGATTTTAACTTACAACTAAAAAGAAAAAGAAGGTCTAAAAGAAGAACAAGAAAAGAGAAAGATACAAAACAAAGACTAAGTTCAAGAATAAGAAAGAGTAAGAAAGAAATATCAGAAGAGTGATCGCCAGAACTTATCAGGTTCTACAATTAGCACGTAGTGGCACTCTTTGGGAGTTGGCGTATTAAATGAGGCGTCCCTCCCCCTCTGAGGAGGTCACGTGAACAAGTCCCTCTGAGAAATGCAGCGCAAAAATTCCCAGACATCTTGTGGAGATTAAAACCTGTGATATTAATGCTGTATTCCCTCACAGCCGAGCGCAGAAACGATGCTGTTTAATTATTTTTTTCGTGGTTAGTTTTTTTGCCGAGGCTTTAAGAGGGTTGCTATGTACGGAGCGAAGTATATGATATGTTAATTTAGAAAATATATTCCACAGAATTTAAAGAACATTATATAATTTTTTTCATTTGCCCGTTTCTAACAAAAATGTAAATGTAGAAAGAGATTTTTCATATTGTTCTAGTTTTGAGTTTTAATAACGTTTTGTTTTAATTTATTACTCGGCACAACCCGGACTTAATCCTAATTACAATAGATTACAATGAAATCCAAAACGTTCAGAATCAGATTTTGTTGTATTTTCTTGATCCATACATATGATAGGAAAAGTATATTTTGATCACGAAATGAATTTGCAAATTTTAGACTCTACTAAACTTAAAATATCTGATGTGGACACCACATGACTTCCTTGTACGCGTATTAAACTATAGATATTTTTTTAATTGCACATATTTGACATTAAATCTTTTATTTTTTGTTCTAATCCATAGCAAACTTAATTTTTTTTTTAAATCTAAAAATATATAATATTTAAATTTAGATATCTCGTTTATGCAAAAAGCTAATTTAAAAATTCTTAATGTGCTAGACGCAGAATTTAATTCTCTAAAACTTTTATTTGCAGCATTTATTGCTAAAATTAAAATAATACCATTTTTTTCAAGGAAAACTGTTAGCAGCTTCATGTAATGTGTCACTTCCGGTTAGTCTATTTTAACCAAAATCTATTATGTTATTTCCATTGATATAATAGTCTTATATACCAAATTTGGAAAGTTTTAAATTATATTTGAATATAGTTTTTCATGAAAATCTATTATAGGCTTCAAGTAAAGTACCACTTCCGGTAGTTGTATAATGACCAAAAAGGGAGGAGCACAACTAGATGTTATAACAGTCCTAAATACCAAATTTTAACTTGCTACGGCTTACCGTTTTTGAGTTATGCGAGATACGTACGTACAGACGGCACGACGAAATTAGTCAAAATGGATTCAGGGAGGGCCAAAATACCTATTTCCGTTGAAATCTGAGAACCGAAAATTTTCGCGATTACAATACTTCCTTTACTTCGTACAAGGAAGTAAAAAACAAAGTTTGTTCAAATTCGGCCGAATTTAGTTTCAAACTGAAGTAAAAATATAAGAATGACATTTAACTGATGGTCAATTGTTTCTAGTTTCAAGTTCGGTGATTAAGCGTCTATGGATTACGTAATAATTATTTTTGCATAAAATACAATGTAAAAATGTAATAGCAACAATAATCCCTGAAAATTCATCTAGATCCTTGTATCTCATGGCCTACTTGAAGCACATTTATTTATTCACCAAATACCTCATAACTCGCTATAAATATTAAACAAACAATTTAAAAGCAGGGAAAATTAATGTTCTCACTCCCATATTATAATAACTTGGTCCTCCTCGTCCGCATTTAACCCACTGCGATAACACATCGCACACAGCGCACTTTCAGCTGTTCCGTGGACCGTGACGTCACAAGATGGCCGCCGGTGTAAGATACTCATGCTTTAAAGCGGTGTTAATGGTTTTAAAACAACAGCAATTTCAGTGATTATATGTTCCGAACGTGTGGTAGCATTTTAATTACTTATCACGCCGCACAGGGCCATGGCGCTACTGCAGATTTATATTTGTTGGCGTAGTCGGCGATGAATGTGTGGACCAACGCGGGTGACTGTGATATCTTTGATGTTTTTGGTTCTGTTCTGTTTGCAGGAGGACTGAATACGACCCTCATGAGGGAGGGGAGAGGTTAAGTATTTGCAAGGGGTGTATGATCATACATTTCTCCTCATTTTTATACGAGTATTTGATATATGAGTTTTATTATTATATTTCATTTAATTCGGCACTAAATATATTCTATTATGTGCATTACAAAAATAGATTCACGATTTCAGAAATTAGTAAAGGAAATAATTCGCATTGAGAATTTTGGTACAGCTTTTTAAGAGCTTTCGTATGTAGGTACAATAGTTTTTCAACCGGTGTAAATAATAGAAAGAAACAGTAATTATTTAGTAATTAGTTTTCATTTTTATAAATAGTTAATTTAAGAGCAACTTAAATGATAGTTAAAAAAAACAAAAACTGTACATTCTGCTGTTTCCTACGCTACTTTAAGTTACTTATTATCATTGGACAAATTTGACAGAAGTTGTAGAACTGCGGTGAAGTTATAACAACATAATTATTTTCCGATATGTAATTTGCTCAGCCTACTGTTATAAAAATATTGAAACTTATTATTTCTAAAAAATAGACACAGTTTAATTTGATTAATAACAGAGCACGTACAATCGTATGTAAATTTTTTTGGTGTGAAATCGAATGTTTAGAAATTAGTTTATATGTGCTGTGAGACACAAAAGGTTGAAAAACTCTGGTTTATAGAATTCAAGCTTGTAACAAGTCCTTTGAATCTTTAAATATATATTGTTTTTATTAGAGATGGGCGAATATCAAATTTCTCGAATTCGAATATCGAATACGAATATTAATCAGATCTCGAATATTCGAGGTACTCTAATATTCGAATACTCCAAAAATTATTAATAATTATTTAATTATGTCATTTTCATTATTTGAATGAAATTGTTAAGATAAAATAAAATTAAAACAAAAAGTACAAACAAAAAAGAAATAGGCGAAAACTTCAAATTTAAGGTGAAACGTACGGGCTGATGTTGGCGAAAAACAAATTTGAAATATGGTACGTCTTCATGGTTTTGAAACAAAATATAACTTCAAAGTATTGTAATAGCTTTAAGCAGGGTTCGAAGATATATATCGATCAATATATATCATGATATTTATTTTGATATATATCGTCATATTTTTGCAATGATATATATCCATTATATAAAAATAGTTTTTGTGATATAGCCTCCGGAGAAGTGAAATTTTTCGTATATTTCAGTTTTTCTACTTTTCCGAGGCTATATCTCGAAAACTAAATGTGATATGAAAACGCGCTCAGCGGCATTAATTTTCTCGTGCATCAGTTAACTTATAAACATAGTTTCAGCGATTTTTATTTTTTTTCAATTTGCCGCCAAAAAAATCGCAAAAAGCGGTTTTTTAACATTTTCTCGAAAACCAGAAGTCATATGCATTTGTAGATTGCACCACTGGATTCAGTGGGTCAAAATACATATGTATGTAAATTTTCGTTTTAATAATCCTACGATTAAGGATTTTTGGGAAAATTGAATTAAAATCTGAAAAAACCAAAGGGGTACCCCTTAGGAAATAATTAAAAATATTAAATTGCTTAAAATTGTATGAAAATTTGCTTATAAGTCAATTCGGACACGGGGAATTCAACGCCGTTGAGCGCATTTCCATATCTTGTTTAGTTTTTGAGATATAGCCTCCGGAAAAGTGAAATTTTTCGAATTTTTCAGTTTTTCTACTATTCCGAGGCTATATCTCGAAAACTAAATGTGATATGAAAACGCGGTCAACGGCATTAATTTTCTCGTGCTTCAGTTAACTTATAAACATAGTTTCAGCGATTTTTATTTTTTTTTCAATTTGCCGCCAAAAAAATCGCAAAAAGCGGTTTTTTAACATTTTCTCGAAAACCAGAAGTCATATGCATTTGAAGATTGCACCACTGGATTCAGTGGGTCAAAATACATATGTATGTAAATTTTCGTTTTAATAATCCTACGATTAAGGATTTTTGGGAAAATTGAATTAAAATCTGAAAAAACCAAAGGGGTACCCCTTAGGAAATAATTAAAAATATTAAATTGCTTAAAATTGTATGAAAATTTGCTTATAAGTCAATTCGGACACGGGGAATTCAACGCCGTTGAGCGCATTTCCATATCTTGTTTAGTTTTTGAGATATAGCCTCCGGAGAAGTGAAATTTTTCGAATTTTTCAGTTTTTCTAAATGTGTACAAAAACTAAAATTAAAAAATAAATATCCAAAAAGTGATATTTATCTGATATATATCCTATATATCAGATATTTTGATATTTATTATAAATATCATGATATTTACGAACCCTGGCTTTAAGTTTATGTACAAATGATAAAGAAAAACAGTCAAAAATTGGCGCGATATTCGAGGTATTCGAATGTTCGCTATACTGACGTTAATATTCGAAAATCTCGAATATCGAATAATGTCAATATTCGCGGCATTCAACTATTCGCGGATGATATTCGCCCATCTCTAGTTTTTTTTTATTAAAATTCTTTTTTTTTTCTATGAAAAGTAGATAATTACGCTCCCATTTGTCATCGTAAAGTTGCCTTTGTGATCCATACTTTGATAACTAGTAGCTTAGTAGATAAATCCGAGATTGTCCCGCGTGGTGGCCGCGTGGGTTGAGGGCCTGATTGACAACCATAAGGTCGTGGGTTCGGGTCCTACCCGTGGCGGCCATACAAAGGACATATCGGCATATGACCTTAGTAGTTGGTCCGATATATAAATTTAAAAAAAAACCGAGATAAAACTTGCGTTTATTAATTATCAAGCAAGAGGTCCTGCCTTCAAATATCGCTAACTCCAACTTATATTAAAGAAAGATGATTGTATCTGAATGATTAGGATTCCACTATATGCTAGTGTAATTAGGATAAGGTTCCTGTTGTGCAGAGTAACAAATAACGCCATAAAAGTAAGTATTACGAATTCTGTCAAATATGACTTTTTTTTCTGCGTAAAATTCACCTACAAAACTATCTCATTACCATTTATTACATCTGTCCCTTCACCTACCCTTCTCTTTGTCCACAAAACAGATAACGCACTAAGGACAAAACATAATTAAACAAAAACCATCCTTCACTTGTTTTTGTCCCCTCAAAAACAATTTCACAGCCTTCTACAACAATGCACATCTTTTTATGCCATTCGGGGAATATACACGTACAGGGACCTAAAAAAATGACTGTCGAACTTTACTCACACAAGGGCGGGGGTAAATAACTACCCTAAGGGCGTTAGGACTCACTAATTATCATGTTAATGAAAGAGGGGCAGAGAAACTTGCTGGAATTAAAAGAAAAGTTTTGGAGAAATTTTCGCATATGAAAATTATTGCAATTTAAACAACAAAAAATAAATAAAATTATTGCACGCATGTTTATTTTCAACTAAAGTTAATTTTTATTATGACAGAAAAATTCTGATGACGCCTGGATTCGAACCAGGGACCTTCCGCATACCGGGCAGAGATGCTAACCGCTACACCACGTCACCTGTGTTCGAAATATGGCATCAACTGAATTTTTCTGTCACAGTGTCTAAGCGTAGCTTCGTTCCGAGAGACTCCTATATAGGCATTGACAACCGGGTTCGTCTACAGTGACACAGTTTTTGATTATGAGGGAATCATTTTTACTTTTGTTTAGTTGTTAAAAGTATGATTCTACAATGTGAAAAATAAATGATGTTATTACAATTGAAAATTAAGAATTATTATTTAAAAAAAGGCTCATTCCTCTAATATGAATTATTTTTAAAGCAATTACCTCCATTTTACAGATTTAGAAACTATATCAAAAGTGAATATATTCTATTTCCGGTACAACCAGAAGTAACCCTAATATTCGTATTTTAAATGGAACATCCTGTATATTTTTCAAAATTTTACATTACATTCTGAACTCAACCATAAGTGCATTTTTATAAAAGGTAAAAAAACAAATAAAAATTAGACTCAAATATCTAAGTAAATAAAAAAATAAAAATAAACAAATTCAGTTAAACATAAGCTTTAATAGTTATTTTTGTATTAAGTGTGCGAAACTTTCAGTCGAGACCGCTAGTTCGAGACATAAAAATCATTCGAACGCGCCAAAAAAACAAGAATTTCGCCCACGAAATACAAACAACATTTTTTCCACAAAAAAGAAAATACAATAATTATTGATTTATTCAAGTAAATTGAAGGAAAACAATCAAAAATAATACTATTGATCCTAACAATGGATTGTGAAAAAAATAAAATAAATTGGGAACGTGCGCGAAGTACTCATTTCACACACTAGGGTGCAAAACAGTGCGCAAAATACGCGTTGTCATGATAATGTAAATATGAAAAAATCACGTACTTTGCGTATTGATATTAGTAAAAAAAGTGAAGTTGTAAAACAACTAAATTGCTTTAAAAATAATTTCTTTTTGGGGGATGAGCCTGTATTTTGGGAGACCCGGTATAGTGTTAATATTATTTGTAATAATTCTGTAAATAGGCTGGAAGGTTTTTGAGATAAATATTTTTAAATATTGTGCTACAATTGTATCTGTTTCAACATGAAGGATTGAAATGTATGATGAATTGATTTTAATTTTATTTTATTGTTTGCGTTTGAAATTTGAGATGTTTGAAATTTGTATCATTTTTGTTACCTAGAGCTATGAGCATTACGGATTCATTTTTATATATGTGTGACATGGATTTTGTTCGAGATTTTTCACAATAAAAAAAATAATTTGCTTGACTGTCACGCGTTTTATTGCGATGATTTCAACACATGAATATTTTAATTAATAAAAAATCTAAATTTAACTGGTAAATGAATTAAAACTTTATTTTAGAAAAATATATTAGAATGTAATATTTGAAGTGTAATAATACCGCATAATATAAAACCAAATAAATGTTAGAAAGAAGAAGAAATATTTGTCTCTTTTGTTTCTACCGCAAGCATCTGGATTGGTTGGCGATATTAGTTTGTGTGTTTTGATTTGACGGCTGCTGCTACGTATAATATGAACTAAGTTTGAGTCACATGTGAACCACACCACGGGGTGAGCGGGTGCGGAGGGTGAACGGGTGCATAGTGGACATTTTGACGACGTTTGTGGTAGAAGCGACGCGCTGTTAAGCTCTTGCGCAAACAGCATCTCAGAACGGTAATATGCTGATGGATTTTTGGTTACGAAACCTTGCAGCGAATTCTCATATATAATATAACAAGTAGTATGAAAATTGCTGAAAATATTTTGACATAAATTATGAGTTGCTATGTTTCCTATTTCCGTAACAACGAATGTATATTTATGTCAAAATATTATCTGTCAATTTTCATACTACGAGTTGTATTCGGCTTGAGAATTTACCAAACAAGAGTTAATTAACAAGAATAGTTAGGTATTTATTTGCACATTATTAATTAGGTATTACAGTGATGAAAATTTTGAATATTAAATGTACACTGAAAAAATGCAGAATTGACGTTTATGAAAATATTGAAAATATCATTTATTTTATTCTTAACGAAGGATATTATTAACAGTGGTATTTCCGATATCAATTTCACTAGTGATGAATTTCCGACGAAATGTACATTTCATTGGTTCATTTTCAAACAAATTCGTGATCCTATTGGTTGACAGTGACGTGTGGTGAATTCACAATGAAATATTTAATTATATACTATTGCTCATAATGTTCAATACTTCCGAGTATTTTTTTTAATTGGACTTAATATATTTTCTTCTACGTATAAATAAATATATCATCACGCCTTTTACCCATTTCTGGGTGTGGCACTCTGCCTAAGCAGATCTCGGTAAGTGATATATTTTTTTCACCTGAAATGCGGTTACCAGCCGTCAAACCACGGCTCCCAAAGATATTAGTAGAAAGGGAGCCACAGGGGTAGATTTAAATTGGTGAAAATTGTTTGTCGGCTGTGGAGATCGAACCCGAGTTCTCAAGATCCACAGGTCGACTCGATACCACTGAGTCACCTATCCCATAAAAGTGAAATAAAATGTCATTTAACGTACTAGTTTCCATGGCGCTAAATAACATCTTATTCACGTGTTGACAAACCGTGGCTTAGTTTAGTCATTGCTTGCGATATTAAGCACGATGTGAAGTTAGCTTCGTGCATCTGCCATTGTATTTATAAATAATTCATAAAACTTTACATTTTGTTGTTGTCTTAATTTTGCGATCGTAGATAAAGTATAGTATGTGACTCGTTTTATAAACTCTTTAGATATTCGAGTTTTATACACTCGTAACTAAAGAGATGTTTATAAAACTTGTTACATACTATTAAAAATGATGTCTTTGTCTTTTACTAATATCTTTGGGGAGCGTGATTTGACGGCTGGTAACCGCTCTTCATGCGAAAAAATATATCACTTACCGAGATATGCTTAGGCAGAGTGCCACACCTAGTAATGCGTAAAAGGCGAGATGATATATTTATTTATTTTTATTTCTTTGTCTTTCCATTTGTCAAGAGGTATAGGTACACTATTTTGGTTATGAGAGAAAGTGTAATTTCAGTTGGTGTATGGATATTTATAAATAAATAAATAAATATGTCATCACGCCTTTTACCCATCACTGGGTGTGGCACTCTGCCTACGCAAATCTCGGTAAGTGATATATGTTTTCGCGTGAAGTGCAGTTACCAGACGTTAAATCACGGCCTCCAAAGATATTAGTGGTGGAGGAGCCACAGGGGTAGATTTTTTAAATTGGTGAAAATTGTTTGTCGGCTGTGGGGATCGAACCAGGGTTCTCAAGATCCACAGGCCGACTCGATACCACTGAGCCACCTAACCCATAAATATATATTTATACGATTAGCATTAGAGAGAATCCATCTCATGTGTAGAAGTTGGTACTCTTGCGACACAGAGAACCTTGCGGGTTACCGGCTGAGTAACGGAACTGCATTACCGACTCCGGCTCGTTAATTAACGTCTACAACAGCACCCCGTGCCCTCTTCCTCCGTGGTTTTCTAACGCAATTAATATAACGTGTGTTTGGGGACGTGGTGCTCGGGTGCCGCACGCCACGTGATCTGATAGTGGAGCGAACTATCAAACAACCACACACACATATACAAACACACCTGCGATCTTCTTACTCTTACCAGAGTTTCATTACAGCAGGATTTCCGCCAACAAAGTAAAGTAACAAAATTGTCAGAAGAAAAATAATTTTGGATTATTAATTTTTATTACAAATTGTTGTAAAAGATATTCTCTTTTTTCTGAAGAGGACCGTTGTTTTTTTGTTATTATCAATAATTAACAAGGAATATTTTTTTCTGACACGTAAAAGTGAGTCATTTGTTAAATTTTGTTCATTTCCAAAGCATCCCTATTTTTATGCTAATTTTAAACAAAATTAAATTAAAAAACACTAGGTTAGTTTCAAATAATGTAAAGTTTATTTTACAATACGTATTTCGGTCGACTAAACCATCATCAGGTGAATAATAAGAAAATTATTTGAAACTAACCTAGTGTTTTTTAATTTAATTTTATTATAAAATGTTTCAACGAGAACCGACAGTTAAATCTATCTAATTTTAAACATTTTCAATTTAATATCTGCCGTTATAAAGCATGCAAAATTAATTAATATTTATTTGAAGCTTTTTTTCTCCAAAGTAACAAGGGAAGCAGGAAATTATAAAAATATGATTTTGCATGATAAAGTCCTATGTTCTGGTGGTGCGGTCATCACTCTGTATAAAAATTTTATCAAATGGTGCAAATACTGACTGTGTAATACCCGCTTGATGTTTGAAATTTAACGTTAAAATACGTAATAACGTAGGAAAGATAAATTTTACGATTTGTAAATGAGGCAACATTAAAATACAAAATTTCTCCATGTGTCCAAAACTCCCCAACTTCACTTTAATATCTAGTTAGTTACAGGACGTTCGTAACTCGTAAAAATGTAAAAAGAGTTTATCTTAAAATTAATTTACATTACACAAACATGCAAGTTGTAGTTAACCTAGAAAACTTGCAAGACATCGATAAAAACCACGAAGAAATGAAAACTTTTTCATGAATGAAATAAGGTTCAAATTCGCACGTGACAAGGAAAAAAATTCTCCCTATTTTCGAGATATTCTTTTGTTCGTTCTGGTATAATTTCATTAAAAAAAATCGTGTTATCAAATAATTTAATGATAAGAACACCGCAATGAGAAGAAAGAAACCGAAATATATTCAAGCGAGCATTTCATTAAATTTCGTGGCCGTTAATAAATAAGTTAAACGAATTATTTCTTATTTTAAACACAATGGTTGTATTATTCTCACCTCGAAGATTCCATTCTTTGCATTTTCTTTCATTATTTCGTGTCATATTGGGTTTGGAAACGACAGTTTTCATTAAAAATTAATTTTCCGCTTCTAAGCGAACGCCGTTTCTTTATACATGATTTTAACATGACATATTTTGCTATCATTATAATTATTTCTTAAAACAGTTCCTCGCCAATTTGAACTTTTTCTATTTCACAGTTTTTCTAGAGATTGCTAAATACCACTATAAATAAAATAAATATATCATCACGCGCGTGAAGTGTGGTTACCAGCCGTCAAATCACGGCCCCCAAAGATATTAGTGGTGGGGGGCCACAGGGGTAGATTTAAATTGGTGAAAAATGTTTGTCGCCTGTGGGGATAGAACCAGGGTTCTTAAGATCCACAGGCCGACTTGATACCACTGAGCCACCTACCACTATAAAAGAACTTTAGTGTTAAGTACTGATTGTCAAGCACTTACAGTAATAAATACCACTCAATTTAAATAAATAAATAAATATAAATATATCATCACGCCTTTTACCTATTATTGGGTGTGGCACTCTGGCTAAGCAGATCTCGGTAAGTGATATTTTTTCGCGTGAAGTGCGGTTACCAGTCGTCAAATCACAGCCCCCAAAAATATGAGTAGAGGGGGAGCCACAGGGGTAGATTTAAATTGGTGAAAATTTTTTGTCGGCTGTGGGGATCGAACCAGTCAATTTCAAAGTAATAAATCTTAATCCCTGTAACTCCCCCTCCACTAATATCTTTGGGGGTCGCGATTTGACGGCTGGTAACCGCACTTCACGCTAACAAATATATCACTTACCGAAATCTGCTTAGGCAGAGTGCCACACCCAGTAATGGGTAAAAGGCGTGATGATATATTTATTTATTTATTTTTATTTATAAATCTTAAATATTTACAAGTAAGTGAATTTTGACCCGCTGAATTCAATAGTCAAGTACATGTCTATTTTTCGTGGTCAAAAATTTTGGTGAAAATCTAACGACACTAATTAACAGTCAATAGAAACATTTGGAAATTTTTCGTTACTTTATTTCAGGGTTCGAAGATATATATCGATCAATATATATCATGATATTTATTTTGATATATATCGTCATATTTTTGCAATGATATATATCCATTATATAAAAATATCAAATAGTTTTTGAGATATAGCCTCCGGAGAAGTGAAGTTTTTCGAATTTTTCAGTTTTTCTACTTTTCCGAGGCTATATCTCGAAAACTAAATGTGATATGAAAACGCGGTCAACGGCATTAATTTTCTCGTGCTTCAGTTAACTTATAAACATAGTTTCAGCGATTTTTATTTTTTTTCAATTTTCCGCCAAAAAAAATCGCAAAAAGCGGTTTTTTAACATTTTCTCGAAAACCAGAAGTCATATGCATTTGAAGATTGCACCACTGGATTCAGTGGGTCAAAATACATATGTATGTAAATTTTCGTTTTAATAATCCTACGATTAAGGATTTTTGGTAAAATTGAATTAAAATCTGAAAAAACCAAAGGGGTACCCCTTAGGAAATAATTAAAAATATTAAATTGCTTAAAATTGTGTGAAAATTTGCTTATAAGTCAATTCGGACACGGGGAATTCAACGCCGCTGAGCGCATTTCCATATCTTGTTTAGTTTTTGAGATATAACCTCCGGAAAAGTGAAATTTTTCGAATTTATCAGTTTTTCTACTTTTCCGAGGCTATATCTCGAAAACTAAATGTGATATGAAAACGCGCTCAACGGCATTAATTTTCTCGTGCTTCAGTTAACTTATAAACATAGTTTCAGCGATTTTTATTTTTTTTCTATTTTCCGCCAAAAAAATCGCAAAAAGCTGTTTTTTTTACATTTTCTCGAAAACCAGAAGTCATATGCATTTGAAGATTGCACCACTGGATTCAGTGGGTCAAAATACATATGTATGTAAATTTTCGTTTTAATAATCCTACGATTAAGGATTTTTGGTAAAATTGAATTAAAATCTGAAAAATTGTGTGAAAATTTGCTTATAAGTCAATTCGGACACGGGGAATTCAACGACGTTGAGCGCATTTCCATATCTTGTTTAGTTTTTGAGATATAGCCTCCGGAGAAGTGAAATTTTTCGAATTTTTCAGTTTTTCTAAATGTGTACAAAAACTAAAATTAAAAAATAAATATCCAAAAAGTGATATTTATCTGATATATATCCTATATATCAGATATTTTGATATTTATTATAAATATCATGATATTTACGAACCCTGCTTTATTTCCCTTTAATCTTTCTACCATACAACAAATTAATATGAAACTAGAAAAATGATTTCTCCTAGCTTACTTGTACAATACAATTACTAATAACTGAATATTGTAAAAGTGGTTGGAATATATGAGACAGGAAGTAGTGATTTCGATAAAAGGAAATTATCATTAACTTCGTGCGAACGGTTAGCAAAATGTCGCCTGCCAATAATCCTGATTCAATACTGTAGTTTGGCTGTCAGCCCAGCAATAAAAACAAAACGCCGCTCGTGTGTGATAAGGGCGCTGCGCTATTACCGCGAAAGACCGGGTTCCAACCCTGGAGCCAAATATTCCGGAATTTATCACTTGGAACTTTTAAACACGACAATTTTATCGATAACTTATTGATAAGTGTTATTTATATCGTGTTGTACAGGTATTATGTTCTATTTTTTTTTTCAAAATAAATTTAATGGATACCATGTGTGTAATAAACCTAAACTTAAAATTGAAAATTTAATTCATTTTTTCCGTCGGTTTCTTTCCATTTGTTTGGTTTTTATACAAATAGAAAATATACAGGGATAAGTATTTTATGTATGGTAGTGAATGTTGGGTGAGGATGAGGAAACATGAATAGCGTTATAACTGCTGTGGATATAAAAAAAATCTAGAGTGTATGTTACCCTACAGAGTGTTATTACTATTACCTTGGTGATCAATTTACATTGTTTAATTTTTTTACATAACTAAGCAAAGTCAAGTCAAATAAAAATTTACAATATTCATCTACTCAAAATAGTTAATTTAAAAAATCTACCCCTGTGACTCCTCCTCCACTAATATCTTTGGAGGCCGTGATTTGACGGCTGGTAACCGCACTTCACGCGACAAAATATATCACTTACCGAGATCTGCTTAGGCAGAGTGCTACACCCAGTGATGGGTAAAAGGCGTGATGATATATTTATTTTATTTATTTTTACGACGATGTTTTCTGATGCATTTGTGGGGAGCAAAATTTTATTGTTTTTTTCGATATTTTGTTCATTTCAGATCTTTTTTTTTTTTTGGCGTGGTGAACATATACGAAAGTGATTATACCAGATCGTCAAGAGTATATTCGTTTATCAATATGTGGTAACCAAGGAAAATTCTTAAATATGATTGATTTTATTATGAATTATACTATATCATATCATCATACCTTTTACCCATTACTGGATGTGGCACTCTACCGTAAGCAGATCTCGGTAAGTGATATATTTCTTCGCGTGAAGTGTAAAATAAAATCAATACCTTAATCTCATACACCATTAATTCTATACAATCCTTGCATTTGCAATTACCCTTCCAATTATTTTTAAACAAGTGACAGCCGTCAGATCCACCAATCCGCGCTCGCAAGCTGTGACACCATCCGACTACAGTCACTTCCGCTTCCGATGATCATAATTAATGGCAGATACCTTGTATAAGTAAGTTAATCTTATAAAACTTAATACATCTTGTCAACTTTAGTACGCGGGGAACGAAATAGGGGCGAAGGGGACGATTGTGCACGACGCGACACCATTAAGGCATTATTTAATTAATTAAGAATTCGTTATGACAGCTTACCGTCATTTACTAGCAGCAACGCAACGTAACGTTCATCAGCAAGATGCGAGAGCGCGAACGAAGAGAAAAATTCTTCTTAAAATTACAGATGACGTTTCAAAGATATTAAATATTGAATTAGATCTAATATTATTAAGTTGTGTGATTATTAAAGGTAATCATACCTGTAGTTTTTGACTAAAGTTAATTTATATTATGACAGAAAAATTCTGATGACGCCTGGATTCGAACCAGGGACCTTCCGCATACCGGGCAGAGATGCTAACCGCTACACCACGTCACCTGTGTTCGAAATATGGCATCAACTGAATTTTTCTGTCACAGTGTCTAAGCGTAGCTTCGTTCCGAGAGACTCCTATATAGGCATTGACAACCGGGTTCGTCTACAGTGACACAGTTTTTGATTATGAGGGAATCATACCCAAGCTTAGAGCTAATATTATTAAGTTGTGTGATTATTAAAGGTAATCATACCTGTAGTTTTTGTTCAGTCTAACAAATGAATAAATATATCATCACGCCTTTTACCTATTACTGGGTGTGGCATTCTGCGCTAGCAGATCTCGGTAAGTGATATATTTCTTCGCGTGAAGTGCGGTTACCAGCCGTCAAATCGCGCCCCCCAAAGATGTTAGTGGAGAGGGAGCCACAGGGGTAGATTTAAATTGGTGAAAATTGTTTGTCGGCTGTGGGGAACCAAGGTTCTCAAGATCCACAGGCCGACACGATACCACTGAGCCACCCACCTCATATTTTGTCAGTCTAACAAATAAATAAATAAAGGTCATAGTGCCGTACTTAAAAATGCGTAAAATGCTTTCACAACTTCAAAATAAAAATATAAAAAACTAAGCAAGCTCATCAGCATTGAATTTCTCATATTTCAATTAACTTATAAATAACTTTCCCTTCACTGATTTTAAAATATATAAAAAATGCGAAAGTCTAAATGATTTGTTTTTTATTATAAGCTTCTAAAATTGGGATTATATTAATTTTTATAGATTAAATTTTGGGTGATTAGATTTCATATTTTTATTTATGAATTAAACGATAAACGTGTATACTGTATTTACACAGCAGGGAACTAATCCCAATTACAACAGCTCGTCGAATTAAATTCCTCTTCCTGATGAATTAAAAAACTAAATTTTTCATCACCAATGAAAATTTCATTTTCGTCAGCAGAAACATTAACATAACTAACAAAAGCAAACAAACATTTTCCCATCCACATGGGTAGTATTTCACCGTCAAACCGTCAACTTTAATCAAGTATTTAATTTTTAGTGCGCATTTTTGGCGTCGATATGTATTCAGCGTTGACGCTACCATGCTGCAATAATTAAAAGTGCGCCATGGCTATTAGAAGCGTTGCGGCGGCGGCTGATCGATAGGCGGCGACTTGCGACACGATCTCCACGCTCAACCTCAGCAGGAGTTTAGTTTTATGTTGATGTGTACTTGAAATGGATATATTTATGCTGCTCTTACATACAAAAACTATTTTTACAATTTTTATTAAGCTTTTAAATTCTCTATAATTTAATAGCTATTTTCTATAATGCCTATGGCACACTGGTCGAAGAGCATCGATGAGCTCCTCGATGAAACAACAGAACGCACCCGTCATTGACGAAAAATAAAAGCAGGGTGGCGATTCAAGTAACATTAATAAATTCCCTGACTTTTCCCTGACTAAGTAAAAAAATTCGCTGACTTCTAGAATATTGACTTATTTATGAATTTATGGTAACATTTCATATATTATATCATATATTGTAATATAATTGTTTTTTTTTATTAAATTTATAGTAAAAGCAAAATCAATTTGTCTTTCTAAACAGGCAAAGACACAACCTTAAATATTGCATACAGAAAAAACATAGCGCGGTAGAAACGTTAGACAAAACAAAACAGTTTTCAATTAGTAAACATCCTTCGGTTATATTTTCATAGATGGCGGTTCTCACTCTTAAGAAGCAATAAAGGGTATTTGTTGCCAATAAAGGTATACTATCTATCTAATAAAGGGTATTCTGCCAATAAAATCTAAAAATAACTAAATACATTTTGAAATAAAAGTTTGTAGTTATTTTTCTAAAATTAAATTAGAACAAAAAACTTTTTTCCCTGACATGGAATAAAATTCCCTGACTTTTCCCTGATTTTTCCAGAAATATAAAATTCCCTGACTTTTCCCGGTTTTCCAGGTTAGTCGCCACCCTGAAAAGGTTCTAAGTTGTGAAAGAAAAACTAAATTTCAAAAATATGCTAACATGAAATGAGACACAAAAGATACTAGTGAAATGAGATACGTTCGTTTCATCGATGAGCTCTTCGATGGAAATAGACGAGCCTCTATTTTTCGTCGATGACGGGTGCGTTCTGTTGTTTCATCGATGCTCTTTGACGCTCTTCGACCAGTGTGCCATAGGCATAACGTGGGAGACATTATCACACAAGCGAGGAATTGACACTTTATTCCATAGGTATACATAAGATTTTTTTGTACGACCATTTTTTCATCACAATATATAAATAAGGCTGTGCTGATGGTTCGATTCCCACGGGCGACTAACAATTTTCACCAATTTAAATCTATCCCTGTGTCTCCCCTTTCACTAATATCTTTGGGGGCCGTGATTTGACGGCTGTTAACCGCACTTCACGCGAAGAAATATATCACTTACCGAGATCTGCTAAAGGCAGAGTGCCACACCCAGTAATGGGTAAAAAGCGTAATGATATATTTATTTTCTGAGCTATGAAACAACTATATAAATAAAGGAGAAAAATAGTTACTTTCTTTTCTACTACTACTATCGGTTAAGATCATAGAAAAAATGCAAATTTTATGTTAAATATTAGGCAGCAAAGACTTCTTTTATTTACAAATATGTAAAATGTCAATAAAAAATCATGACTATTGAATCTAACAACAAAGACAAAATTAATTGTCATCCAACACTTGGTAAAACAAGGTTTAATAACATAGCCTTTACATTTTTACTATTGAATCTTACAAAATCTTTTTTTTTTTTAATTGTGAAATAAACAAAAACTAATAAAAAAGTGCAAATCGAGTCGACCTGTGGATTTGAGAATCCGGTTTCGATTACCACAGCCCACAAAAAATGTTCACTAAAAACTACCTTTGTGGCTCTCCCATCATTAACATCTTTAGAAGCCGTGATTTGACGGCTGGTAACTGCACTTCGCGCGGAAAAATATATCACCGAGATCTGCTACGGCAAGTGCCATACTTAGAAATAAGTAAAAGGCGTGATGATATATTTATTGTAAATAGTTTTGTGTGCAATTTTTAATTCTGAACAACTTTACACGTTACTGGTATTATAGCAAAATGAACAGGAGAGCAGGAAATTACATGAAACTAATATCATGTTGACTCCTAACCATGCAGCACAACTCGTATATTTAACATTTACTTCCACTAAACAAGAGTATAACAGCTTGAGTTAATAGAGCATAATTTCATTGAACTTAAGATTTGTTTATTAAAAGCACCAGGAAATCGAGTGAAAAAATATTTGAATAATATAAACCTATAGCCTTGATTTCACTGGCATTTAATACTTCTTTTATTACACAACAGTCTTGAAACAATTACTTTTAATAATGTTTCAAATTTATTCAAATTGACCTTAAAATGTATTTTCTATAACTAAGAGTTCTAAACAATGCTACCAGTAATAATATGTGTCTTACTTTGATCAGGAAAAAGGTTGTCCAAATCTGCATAACGTCCATTCAGTCTATTCTACACTAATATCACTGATATATTAACGTTTCTGTTTACGCATTAAAATATGACTAAATACTCACAGTACACTGAAATACTTCGATCACAGCAATAGTCCGCACTCGACTGACGCAACTCAATCAAACTGCACAACGTAACATGTTCACTATCGTTTTATTTATTATTAAAAATAATAATGTACTCTCGGATTTTACGATAATTAACGAACGTACCCGACTGACGATTTTCAAATATTTTATTACAGAAATATATATCTGCCATTGACAATTTCGTGCGTAAAGAAATAAAATATCTGATGTGGACACCACATAACTTCCTTGTACGCGTATTATATTATACCTAAAAAAAATTATTGCACATATTTGACGTAATTTGACATTGACATTAATTTTTTATCTTTTATTCTAATCCATAGCAAACTTAATTACAAAAAACAAAATCTATATCATTTTTAAATTTACATATCTCGCTTATATAAAAGTTTAATGTAATAATTCTTAATGTGCTAGTCACAGAATTTAATTCTCTAAAACTTTTATTTGCAGCATTTATTCCTAAAATCAAAATAATACCATTTATTTTTAAGAAATCTCTTCATGTAATGTATCACTTCCGCTTAGTCCATTTTAACCAAAATCTATTATGTTATTTCCATTGATATAGTAGTCTTATATATCAAATTTGAAAAGTTTTGGATTATATTTTAATATACTTTTTCATTAAAACCTATTATAGGCTTCAAGTAAAGTACCACTTCCGGAAGTTATATAATGACCAAAAGGTACAAAGAAGTAAAAAGAAGTATATTTTTGTAATTAAAAAAATTATCATACATTTTTGGAGTATAATATAACTATTATTATTGTATCTAAATTGACAGTTAAAAATAAAATAAATGTTATCACGCCTATTACCCATTACTGGGTGTAGCACTCTGCCGTAGTAGATCTCTATAAGTGGCATATTTTGTCGTGTGAAGTGCAGTTACCAGCCGTAAAATTACGCCCTTCAAATATGTTAGTGAAGGGAAAGCTACAATCAAACCTGGGTTCTGATATCTACATTAAAATTATTCTTGTGTCTCTCCCTCTACATTTTTGGGGCTCGTGATTTGACAGGTGGTACCTACACTTCATCCGCTTAAATATCTCACTTATTGAGATTTGCTACGGTTGAGTACCACACCCAGTAATGGATAAAATGCGTGATGACATTTATTTATTTATTTTAGATTTGTTTTATTATTCTGTAATATAAACTAGGTCTTATTGAATAATAATTAGGTACCTATATAATTAGCATTTTCAAATTGTAAATAAAAATCAAGAACAATTAATTAATTGAAAAGGGAATTATACGCTCAGTGAATTAGTTACAAATTGCCATAAGAAAATCTGTCATATATTATATTATTTGTGACATAAAATAAATCTCCATCTTCCTTATTAAAACCAAACTAACGATATATACTCAATTTCTGGTGAATTCTCTCACCTACACATATGCGTGATATCCGTGTACGTGTGTGATATAGTCACTCTGCCGCCTGCTTGATTGTACGGATATACGTTAACGATGTAATATATCACAGGCCGTGTTTAAACATTTGGCACTTGTCTCTGACGATGGCATTGGCTGGTTGATTTGCGTCCTCCCCACCACCGTGTGGTGAAAATAGAAGGGGTAGAGTTCACCCTCCACCAAAAGCATAATCTTGGGAAAATGCTAGCAAAGTATCGCAAACTTTTCAATCTAAAATTGTTGTTTCGTCTTTTTGTTTTATTTCGGAAAGTGTTTTTACAAAAGTGGTATGAAAAGGTTTTTTTATAATATGTAGTTTAGAATTTATAATTTATTTTTTAACTTGACTAAAAATGAAGGAATTATGGGATGTTCTATACTTTACGCGCCTCCACCATTCTTGTTTATCTTATTATAAATAGAAAATGACAATCTCGTTTTTTAGTTTTTATATTATTTTATAATATTTTCTATTCTACACAACAAGAAACTTAATCCCAGTTACAGTGGAATTTGAACCAATCGGATGCAGTCGTATTCTTGTATATAAGCTAAAGTCAGCGAGATTCAAACTCGTGAATTTTTGCTTCTAAATCGAGTATACTATCCAGACTAGGTGCGTATGGATTAAACAGGGTTCGTAAATATCATGATATTTATCTGATAAATATCAAAATATCTGATATATAGGATATATATCAGATAAATATCACTTTTTGGATATTTATTTTTTAATTTTAGTTTTTGTACACATTTAGAAAAACTGAAAAATTCGAAAAATTTCACTTCTCCGGAGGCTATATCTCAAAAACTAAACAAGATATGGAAATGCGCTCAACGGCGTTGAATTCCCCGTGTCCGAATTGACTTATAAGCAAATTTTCATACAATTTTATGCAATTTAATATTTTTAATTATTTCCTAAGGGGTACCCCTTTGGTTTTTTCAGATTTTAATTCAATTTTACCAAAAATCCTTAATCGTAGGATTATTAAAACGAAAATTTACATACATATGTATTTTGACCCACTGAATCCAGTGGTGCAATCTTCAAATGCATATGACTTCTGGTTTTCGAGAAAATGTTAAAAAACCGCTTTTTGCGATTTTTTTGGCGGAAAATAGAAAAAAAATAAAAATCGCTGAAAC
This sequence comes from Pterostichus niger, assembly GCA_947425015.1. Lineage (NCBI taxonomy): Eukaryota > Metazoa > Arthropoda > Insecta > Coleoptera > Carabidae > Pterostichus > Pterostichus niger. The sequence continues at coordinate 36,961,306 of OX380336.1, read as the reverse complement.
TATGTTTATAAGTTAACTGAAGCACGAGAAAATTAATGCCGTTGAGCGCGTTTTCATATCACATATAGTTTTCGAGATATAGCCTCGGAAAAGTAGAAAAACTGAAAAATTCGACAAATTTCACTTCTCCGGAGGCTATATCTAAAAAACTAAACAAGATATGGAAATGCGCTCAACGGCGTTGAATTCCCCGTGTCCGAATTGACTTATAAGCAAATTTTCATACAATTTTATGCAATTTAATATTTTTAATTATTTCCTAAGGGGTACCCCTTTGATTTTTTCAGATTTTAATTCAATTTTCCCAAAAATCCTTAATCGTAGGATTATTAAAACGAAAATTTACATACATATGTATTTTGACCCACTGAATCCAGTGGTGCAATCTTCAAATGCATATGACTTCTGGTTTTTGAGAAAATGTTAAAAAACCGCTTTTTGCGATTTTTTTGGCGGAAAATAGAAAAAAAATAAAAATCGCTGAAACTATGTTTATAAGTTAACTGAAGCAGGAGAAAATTAATGCCGTTGAGCGCGTTTTCATATCACATTTAGTTTTTGAGATATAGCCTCGGAAAAGTAGAAAAACTGAAAAATTCGACAAATTTCACTTCTTCGGAGGCTATATCTCAAAAACTATTTCATATTTTTATATAATGGATATATATCATTGCAAAAATATATATCAAAATAAATATCATGATATATATCGATCGATATATATCTTCGAACCCTGGGATTAAATTATCAGAAGATCTGCTATTAGGTCTAAATGTTTTATTTATTTTTGTTGGTAAGTTGTAGATTTTTCAGGTTATAATTACGGCCGTAATGTAGTAGTTTATATATATATATGTAGCATGAGTGCGATTCGAACTCGGAATCTTCAGATACGAAAGACGTAACGCTAACCACACCACCGTACTGCTAGATATTATCATTAATATTTAGCTAGTATTTGTAGTAAATAAAATAATAATTCCATGCGAATGAGAATAGTTAGAATATAAATGTTTTGAACTGTAAAATTTTCCGAATTCATCTCTGGTCGTTGCCGAAAAACACTCATAACAAAACATACAAGTATCATTGAAACTGAACAAAAAATCGTTTTCCATTTTCAGCTCGCATTTCCGTAAATTCCCTTCAAACAACGAGTGTAGCGAGTGCGCAATCTGTACACACGCCCTCGCCCTTTAACCCTTCAAGCTCGCGCGTGCGCATGTTTGACATCAACATCTCGTACGGCTCGTAAACAAAATTGCAACAATTCTATTCAAATTATAACCGGTATTCAGTCTAGAGTAATTCAGTTTGCGTCGAGTAACAACTGACATTCGCAGCGCTGGATGGAGGTGTTAGTGACACAGGAACTGTCAAATTGAAGGTATTCACTAGCGCGACATATGAGCCACGTAAACGTCATTCAATGCCTGTGTGAATGTCATGTAATTATTGAAATAATTGTTACTGTTATGTTTATTTGTTCCACGATTTATGGATCTCTGTTGATGAAATGTTATTAATTGTTTAGATCAATTTAGACTGCTTTATTGCTTATGCTATTATTAGCAGACTCATATAAGAAGAACTTAACTATATTAAATTAAATACCCTTTTAGTTTTATGTGAAATTAAATCCATATGTCGCTGTGCTGAATTTTTGTCCTAATTGCTCAGAAATATTCAATCTTGCTCAACTTGTTATTGAGTTTCTTCAGGACAATAATTTTGAAGAAACGAAGTTTATTTATTTATTTATTTATTTATTTATTTATTTATTTATTTATGTTATGCTGTACAACATGAACTTAATCCCAATTACAGTACAGGGTCCGCACTCACCGAGCCGCAGTGTGATAGTTCATATAATTTTTAGCTTGAGTGAGATTCGAACTCGGGATTTCCGGATTCGAATTCCATATCGCTATCCACACCACCGTACTATGAATGCCAGATTAATTAGACATCTGTTTCTAACAGGGTTCGAAGATATATATCGATCGATATATATCATGATATTTATTTTGATATATATCGTCATATTTTTGCAATGATATATATCCATTATATAAAAATATCAAATAGTTTTTGAGATATAGCCTCCGGAGAAGTGAAATTTTTCGAATTTTTCAGTTTTTCTACTTTTCCGAGGCTATATCTCAAAAACTAAATGTGATATGAAAACGCGTTCAACGGCATTAATTTTCTCGTGCTTCTGTTAACTTATAAACATAGTTTCAGCGATTTTTATTTTTTTTCAATTTTCCGCCAAAAAAATCGCAAAAAGCGGTTTTTTAACATTTTCTCGAAAACCAGAAGTCATATGCATTTGAAGATTGCACCACTGGATTCAGTGGGTCAAAATACATATGTATGTAAATTTTCGTTTTAATAATCCTATGATTAAGGATTTTTGGTAAAATTGAATTAAAATCTGAAAAAACCAAAGGGGTACCCCTTAGGAAATAATTAAAAATATTAAATTGCATAAAATTGTATGCAAATTTGCTTATAAGTCAATTCGGACACAAGGAATTCAACGCCGTTGAGCGCATTTCCATATCTTGTTTAGTTTTTGAGATATAGCCTCCGGAAAAGTGAAATTTTTCGAATTTTTCAGTTTTTCTACTTTTCCGAGGCTATATCTCGAAAACTAAATGTGATATGAAAACGCGCTCAACGGTATTAATTTTCTCGTGCTTCAGTTAACTTATAAACATAGTTTCAGCGATTTTTATTTTTTTTCAATTCTCCGCCAAAAAAATCGCAAAAAGCGGTTTTTTAACATTTTCTCGAAAACCAGAAGTCATATGCATTTGAAGATAGTACCACTGGATTCAGTGGGTCAAAATACATATGTATGTAAATTTTCGTTTTAATATAGGATTTTTGGTAAAATTGAATTAAAATCTGAAAAAACCAAAGGGGTACCCCTTAGGAATAGTTTTTCTAAATGTGTACAAAAACTAAAATTAAAAAATAAATATCCAAAAAGTGATATTTATCTGATATATATCCTATATATCAGATATTTTGATATTTATTATAAATATCATGATATTTACGAACCCTGGTTTCTAATAGAAAAATTATAATATCTTGATTAATTGTTAATTTATTTTTCCAATTTTGAAGCAGATGTATGTTCAATACACCGACATATTGATATAATTTCAAACCAAAAGTGGAATAATTATATCGTCACATCTTTTATCCATTACTAGGTGTGGCACTCCCTCGTGGTAGATCTCGGTAAATGATATATTTATGCGCGTGAATTTCAGGGTACCAGCCGTCAAATTATGGTCCCAATAATGTTACTGAAGGGAGAGCTACAGAGGTAGTTTTAATGTGGTAAAAACTGTTTATTAGCTGTGAGAATCGAACCCGGGTTCTCAAATACACAGGCCGGGTAGATACCACTGATCCACCTATACCGTATAGATAAACATTGGGATATCACCAGGATTTGAACCTGGGACCATTGAACTCCGGTCAAATACTCAAATAATTCAAATCTGATGTTATTTCTCCCTCTATTTTGTTATGTGCTAAAGGTAAATAACTCTTTTCTATTTTTTCTTTCCTATGGGGTAGGTAGCTCAGTGGTATCGAGTCGGCCTGTGGATCTTGAGAACCCTGGTTCGATTCCCACGCAGCCGACAAACAATTTTCCCCCTCCACTAATATCTATAGGGGCCGTGATTTGACGGCTGGTAACCGCATTGCACGCGAAAAAATATATCACTTACCGAGATCTGCTACGGCAGAGTGTCATATCCAATAATGAGTAAAAGGCGTGATGATATATATACAAACTGACAACAGTTCTCTCTCTCTCTATATAGAGGTGAATTATTTATTTATTTGTTTATCTGCATAACAGGAACTTAATCCCAATTTGCACACAATAACATATTTTGAATTGAACCCACGACCTCTTGCTTATTAATTAATAAAAGTAAGTTACTGGGTGATTGGTTGTATCGACTATACATATATATATATATTGTAAAAAAGCAGGAGAGAGATGAACGTATATGAAGCTAATTACCGGCAATATAACAAATACTGTTCCGAGTAGCAACGCTATCGCCATCAGTTCGCTTCATTTGCTTGCTGGGTTCGTTCGCCACCCCCTGCACCGGCTATGTGTCAGTGGGGGTCGCCAAATGCCCCGCTTATAATTAATGAATTCATACACAATTTCCTCGTTACATATATAAATTTATAAACTCATTTAAATTAATGGAAAGCGTGGTGCTCTGCTGTCGAGCTGGCGGTGATACGGTTCGCGGAGCACAGTGGCGCCACCAGCCGCGGCGGCGGCCTGTCCTACTAATATAAAAGTACCCCATGGTGTTAATTAAGTGTTAGTTATGCCCCGGCAGTGAGATGATTGTTGAATTAGGCACAGGTAGTGGTACGAGAGAACATATGGGCGGAGGAATGAATTTATACCTGGAGAATTCTAACTTCAACTGTTATTCATGTTTTGGGTAATTGGAGATGGGGTTAATTGTATGACGACGGTGATGAGTAAGGGTTGTTAGGTTGTCTTTTGTTTTGAGAATTTTAAATTAATCATGGTGTTTACTAAATACGAAACAAAATTCCAGAAGATTTGACGATTTTAAGGTTCCTACATTATAAATATATCATCACGACTTTTACCCATTACTGGGTGTAGCACTCTGCCTAAGCAGATCTCGGTAAATGATATATTTTTTCGTGTGAAGTGCGGTTATCAGCCGTCAAATCATGGCCCCCAAAGATATTAGTGGAGGGGGAGCCACAGGAGTAGATTTAAATTAGTACAAAATATTCCAGGACACGGTTCTTTCCATTCCACATTTCACCAAAATAATGCCATTGTATAGTAGATAATAAAATGTTATAGTATATTGTAATGCCAGTGAGGAAAGTGTTTAATTGCAAAACGAGTACAAAAGTTCGAGCACGAGCAATAGCGCGTGTTCCAATAGTAGGAGTTTTGCATTGGTCGTTTCTTATGTGCACATACTATTTTTTTCAACATTAAACGTGAAAATTACATTTTTCCGTTTGCGATACAAGAAATTTAACAATTATTTTATATAAATCAAACGAATTTTATTTTCAAATGCACATCACATTTCTTTGGTCACCATGTCAAACGACATTTCCCTCACACAATTTAGTTGTGATAGTAACCGTTTCCCTCACTAGTGAGGAAAGTTATTTTTATAAATAAAAAACAACAAAGACAAAATTAATTGTCTTTAAATGCTCACTTGGTGAAACTAGGTTTAATAATAAAATAACAAACTAAACACTTGTCTAAGTCTCACAAAATTCAGCCTCCAAGTCACCTTATGAGGGCATCGTCAGAGGCTGGTCAGCACAGTTGGTAACCATAGACGCGTTTCGCTCTTATTAGAGCTCATCAGTATGGTATAACCTACTTCTTCACCTAGAACAAAGTTCACGTGAAGAAGCTGGTGACGAAGGACTGTGCCAGCAGAATTAATTTTGTCTTTGTTGTTTTTTATTTAAATTGCTATTTCGTAGCTTTTGCTTTTTTCGGTAGATGGCATTACTGGTTCGATAGAACTTCTCATGTCATCTTACCGTTCTTTAGAGATCTTATTCTCTGCTGGCACAGTCCTTCGTCACCAGCTTCTTCACGTGAACTTTGTTCTAGGTGAAGAAGTAGGTTATACCATACTGATGAGCTCTAATAACAGCGAAACGCGTCTATGGTTACCAACTGTGCTGGCCAGCCTCTGACGATGCCCTCATAAGGTGACTTGGAGGCTGAATTTTGTGAGACTTAGACAAGTGTTTAGTTTGTTATTTTATTATTAAAGTTATTTTTATTCATCAATAGTGAGTGAAATAGTTATAATTACAACTATATTCAGTGAAGGAAATGTAGCAGATCTCGGTGATATATTTCTTCGCGTGAAGTGCGATTACCAACCGTCATATCACGGCCCCCAAAAATGTTAGTTGAGTGAGAGCCACAGGGGTAGATTTAATTTGGTGAAAATTGTTTGTCGGTTGTGGGGATCGAACCAGAGTTCGCAAGATTCACAGGCCGACTCGACACCACTGAACCACCTACCCCATCTGTCGGAATCTAATTATATCATTTTTTATACTTGCCTATCCGTTTCTACGCAACAATTATTCGAAAGTTAACCGATAAATTCCTGGTTCTCAGTATATTTACCTATGGATAAATTTGTATTACTTTTATGCAAAGCATTTTCTTTACCATAATTTAGAAACGTTTGTCAAACATTTTACTGGAAGTAAATGTGAAGATATTTAGAATACCCAATACAATAACTGCATTGTTGTTAGTAGAAAATAGTTACAAATAATTGAATAACGCACGTTATTATAATGTAAATCAATTGATGAGTACTGTTTCTGTTTTAATCGCATACATAATAATTTAATTACCTGTTTATTGAAGCTAAAATTAGCTTTGCAATACGTTGTGTGTCGGTATTGTAGAGTACTGTATTCCCGTGCTTTCATAAATAGACAACTGAACTGTTTTGTGATTGTAGATATAAAATTAACGCTCTCTGTGTTTGTATTTGTGTAGTAGCCCTCGTAAATATGTAATTATAATATTAATTATTATTATTATTACTGTCATACAAAGATACTGACATTACATTTATTAATTCAATATAGTTCATGCTCTACTTCTATAAAAGCGGCATACATATTTGTGTAACTATAATAAAGCATTACATTAATTAAAGACTTCATATTATCGTGGGGTCTATGGTAAAAAGAAGTCTACGTCGCAAATAATAATAAAATTAACAGATACATTCGACAAATTAATTTGATAAATCACAGAGCACTTAAAATCGATTCATTATATTCTGAATATAAAGGATTAAATCCTAAATTTGTACAACATAAAATTAATCTAAATAATAATACAACTTTACCAAAATCCGCTTTGCGAAGATAATCTGACTAATATGTTCCTGTTTCAAGTAAATTCCGTGATATACAAAAGAGACGAACTCTCATCCTAAATGTGAAGTCCTTGAAGTGAAAGAAAGACAGAAGATGGAGAACAATTTTCTCGTGTAGGATATATCTGCAGCAATATATTCTTCGAGTTAACGTTGCTTAAAGTACATAATTGCATCGAAATTAACTCTGCGGCCACAATTACCGACTCGCGGGGTCCAATCGCAGTTGTTTACTGCGTGGCCATGGTAACCGAGCCATGCACGGCCTAGCAACACTGGAGTGGAGAGTGCACCCGCACACTGGAATGTTCCATTTGTTCGGGGGAGTGAGGTACGACTACAGTCACACCCAAACTTTTCAAATGGGATATTAAAGTCTTGCTTATGTATTTTCTTATTTTATTATTCTACACAATTCTCTTCTTCTTCTGATGGCACTACAGCCCAAATCGGGCCTGGGCCTACTGGACACACCGAGCCGCAGTTTTTACACTGCCGTACTGCCGGTTTTCGTAGTCAAATACTACATTATTTAAGGCGTATAAGTGACTAGTTTATAGCGCCCGAGTGTGATAAATACATGTAACTGTATTTTTTATATTTTACGACAAATCACACATTGTCGACAGGCGGATTCGAACTGACGAACCTTGGTTCGGGTGATGTCACAATATGTTAAGAGATGTGCCTTAACACGCTCGGCCACCGCGCCTGTATTCTACACAATTACAATTATTAAATGAATAAAATTAAAACTGAGGATTGCTATAAAAGCAAAGTTTCAAATTCTACAATTATTATCTCAAACCCTTTTCGCATACTATTGATCTAATCGTAGATTATTTATTTATTTGATTAGCTTACTTCACTTACTTTATTTCCAATACTTGAATTTACTGATTCAGATTGTGCAAATTACATTTCCCTCACTCAATATGTTTGTGATGAATGTAAATAACTTTCCTCACTAGTGAGGGAAATGGTAACTTTCACAGTTAAATTAAGTGAGGAAAATGTCATTTGACATGGTGACCAAGGAAACGTGATGTGCATTTGTAAATACAACTCCTTTGATTTATATAAAATAATTATTAAATTTCTTGTATCGCAAACGTAAAAAATATGTTTAAAAAATAGTATGTAACACACGTGGGAAAGGGCCATTGCAAAACTAGTACTATTGGAACACTCGCTATAGCTCGTGCTTCAACTATTCATTTTGCAATTAAATACGATGCGACACAACTGACAAAATAAAACTGTAACTTCTAATAAATAAATAAATATATCATCACGCCTTTTACCCATTACTGGGTGTGGCACTCTGCCTAAGCAGATCTCGGTAAGTGATATATTTTTTCGTGTGAAGTGCGGTTACCAGCCGTCAAAGCACGGCCCCCAAAGATAGTGGAGAAGGAGCCACAGGGGTAAATTTAAATTGGTGAAAATTGTAACTTCTAAAATGTACAATTCTTTTCTGTCGTATGTGTGGCATTGTTTGAGCGTCACTGGCACACCCGTATACCTCCTTCTGTCGCAGTTTCTGTGTCTGTTTCTGTTCGTGTGTAATTGTTGGGAATCTCTGTGGAATTAATTTAAGCGGGATTTTTGTCGAGATACAACGCATTTTCGTCATTGTTGGAGCTCTTGGCTCGGCTTAATTATGCGTTTTTTTGTCGTTGTGTGGATTTGATGAGATGATGCCGGCATTCAACTGTTCTCGCTCTGCTTCTGTTTAGCGGTCAACGCAATTGTTTCTTTTCAAGAGATATGTGAGCAGGAAGGTTTTTATTTAAGGCTCGTTTTGGTTATGTGGGCAGTGTTTTATATTAATTATTTAAGCACATTTTTAAAAGATTTTCACACATTTGGCGTTAAATTTGTTCATGTACAACGCTACCCACGGAAAGCTCGGGAAATATAGGAACTAAACTGTATACAATCTCTTTTTTCTTCTTATTTTTTCTCACTATTTCGCGAAAAGAAATTTTAGTTTTTCTTGCACCTGCCGTCTGCAAATACTATATTAATGAACGAGTTTTATAAGACATGTTTTTTTGCACGCGTCCACGGACAATAAAAGTCTTATAAAATGACTTATTTATACAATTTTCTTCTCTATTCTTTTATATATATATATTTTTTTTAAATTCGCGACATTTTAAACCGAGTCAATTTAGGGCTATTTATATACGAAATGTTGTGGTTGGTAACAGTTATTGACATTTATGCAATTGTTCAGATTTTGAGGTTATATTGAAATGTTGATGTTCTCAACTTGATAGATACAATATGTCGTCCACTACTACCAACCGTCTAAAACAAAATGCTGCATTTCGTAATGAATGCTCTTTCGATACGTATCTGGATTTCGAAATGACTTATGAACGCGAAATAGAAAATAATGAAATCAATACTTTTTTCACGAATCTTAAGTTTAATGTACGACGGTGACACATTATTTTTTGCATATTGATATTAGATTTCACGATGACAACAATTAAAAATTATTTTGGCAGATGTCAAAATTTTGTTAGTATGTTATTAAATTTAAAATATCCTTAAAGGAAATAAATAAATAAAAATTGGAAAAAAAGTAAAATTAAACCAGTGAGAATGTAGTATTTTATTTGTTTTCTTCACAATTTAAAATAATTGAAAAATGTGTTACTTCTCATACAATTTTTCATTAAAAATGATATCAATATGTAAAAGTAAGTACTAAATTATGCCATACTGATTTTTTAATACTATTCCTACAATACTACTTTTAAAGGTCTCCTTATAATGGATAATTTTGCGACTAAAGTACGAACAAAAAGCAGTCTCTCATAGCAGCGAAAAAAAAAATGAAACTATAAAATAATTGAGTAAAGTTTATTAATTTTCCAATTATGTCTCTTATAATAAATAACGAAACTATTCAATTCAATTTTCTGTACATAGCATGTTGCATGGTATTTTGCACAAAACAAAATAGAATACAAGTGGAAAGACCTGAAGAATACAAGCAAAACAAAACTACAAACAAAAAGTAAGTCGAACAACTTGAGACTTCACTTAAATAAAAACAAAAACTCAACTTTCCACAAGAAACTTGAAAAAAGTGATTAAAAATAGTGAACAAACCATCTCACTCGCTGACATTTGTAAAAACGATATTGACATTTAATATCTTTTTAGAGAGAGTGCGTTGAGTTTCTGCGGTTATTTTTTCCTGCTGGGAATGACGTCATCAACAGTCTACCAATAAAATCGATCGATTCGTGGTTGCGACGTATCAAATAAGCGATGTGTATAAAAGTAATAAAAATTTTATACATATTTACGAGCTATAAACGAAGTCGAACGATCGGCAAGTCGCTACACGCGCGTTATAGGCTGGTTGCGGAATTATATCAGCAAAGTTGTTGCAGAAAGTGTTTCTCGTAAATTAATGGACTGCTTCATTTATAACTAAAGAACACTTTAGTTAAAGACAATTTTATATTGTACAAGAATATATAAATACATAAATATATTATGATACTTTTATCCAAATTTTATTTTGCAATTCTGTAGTTCTAAAATTTTGGATCATTTATATCCGACAAATACGAGACTCATAAATTATTTATAAACTAAAATAACAATTAAAGCCATTATACTCGTACTCGGTTTTGATAGATAATACAAAACTGACAAGCAAGAATTATTTGTTTAAAAAAATAGCTACATATTTAATCAATTAGGCAAATAATTCTCTTTGGACGTATATTTTTAAGGAATATATTTATTCAAGTAATTGCTATGAAAAGTTAAAAATTAAACTCTCATTTGTCATCGTAAAGTTGACTTTTTTTGGAACAATCGAAAAATAACTTTGTTTTGTGTCTCAAACGGCGACGTACGAAAAACATATTTAAAACACACATATCCAATGGCAACGCACGATATTAGATGACTCGTTTACTTCAATAGTTATCAAGGATACAAACAAAACAGAAACTTGTCATATTGACAGTTTACAGAACGAATTTATTTTCAGTACGTATACGTTTATTAATAATTTAAGATGCAATTGTAGAAAAAATTATGTATGTATCACGAGCGTAAAGTGTTTTTGTTCCTCTTACACTATTGCAGCGTGAGTCGAAGGCGAGAACTGCAAATTACGATGTTCGAGTAACAAAGAATCACTTTAGGCTCTTAATACACAAATAACTATTTCAAGTCCTGCTTTAATAATAATAATAATAAGTAATTTATTGTCCAACAGAAAAATCCACTTACAGGACAAATACAATTGAAAGTAAGATTTAAAGAAAAACAAACTAATAATTACAAAAATATATCATTATAAACAAATTCTGCATTATGACACATTATAAAAATTGGTGAACGTTGCAAAACATCCGTGTTTGAGGTTGGTAGGTGGAATGTTCTATGTTGTCTCGACCGAATAATACAAATCTGGAAGCTAATGTCAACGAGATTTGAACACACGGCCTCTTACTTGAGATCTAAGTTTTATTTCGGTTTGAAACACGAAATATCAAAGTATCAAAATACTAGCAGAAAATACACCAATTATATAAACTACTGTAAGACATGCATTTTAATAATGCAATCCACTGATTTGGAAGCGCTGGTGGTCATATATCTGTCAACGAAAAATATGACGTGCAGCCTGAGGCGGCTGCCAGCGCTGAGACGCTCAGTCTATGTTTCACGGGTGTGACGAACAATTCGGGGTGGAAGTGAATACGTGAAGTGAAGGACTAATACATTCATTGTTACCTGGACACTGTATTGGATTATCAGTAATTAAAGGTGAGTTATCTCACTGTCTTTCTAGGTCTAGATTCAACGTATGCGGAGAACTGCAGTGATTTAACATATGTCTGTTGTTTATTAAATGCCACATGAATTGATGATATATTGATATATTGATTAGAGATCTATACTGACTTGATATGTGTCTGTTATTTATTGAATGACACGTAAATTGATGACATAATGAGTGCATTATGTTTATGTATTGGTGTGGTATTTGTTTGGGGATATATGTGACTGATCAGATGTTATATTCTATCTTATTGAGAACTGCAATGATCTATGATCAGATGTTATATTCTATCTTATTGAGAATTGCAATGATTTATGATCAGATGTTATATCCTATTTTATTGAGAACTGCAATGATTTAACATATATCTATTGTTTATTAAATGCCACATTAATTGATGATATATTGATTGGAGATATGTACTGACTTGATACGTGTCTGATGTTTATTGAATGACACGTAAATTGATGATATAATGAGTACATTATGTTTATGTTTTGGTGTGGTATTTGTTTGGGGATATATGTGTTTGATCAAATGTTACATTATATATTATTATGTGCTATTCTGTGTATTCACACTTTGCCTTCCTTAAGAACTCAGTACTGAAGTCCCTCCGCCAGGTTGCGGCATTTAAGAGCATACTACAATTGCTAATCAGGTGGTGGTGACATACAGGGCCGTATTGAGGGCTCTCCGCGCTGGGTCTGCGAATCCAGCTGCGCATCCGTCAATGGCTACATAATGACCACAGAGTGAAATTTACCTGTGTCTGTAATTGGAGTCCCTCCTCTTTTGTGTTTAGCGGTCTTCAGCGCATACGACAGTACTGATCCTTGATCAGGTTGGGAAGGACCTGCTACTATCGGGTCTAAATACCCGCCACGATCGGGTCTAAATACCCGCACCGATGAGGTCTGGGACCTCGTGTGGATTGGATCCACACGGATGTCTGGGACATCCACGGCCGCATCAATCGGGTCTAAATACCTGCAACGATCGGGTCTAAATACCCGCACCGATGAGGTCTGGGACCTCGTGTGGATTGGATCCACACGGATGTCTGGGACATCCTAATTCGTACCTGTAACCTTAATCCTATAGCACTACCTAAAATGTAAATCTCAGTGACCGCTGATTGAGACTGGAATGACATGTTATATTTTGTCATGCAGGTGTGACCGGTACGAGGTGGTCCAGTTGCGGAACCATTCAACGGGGCCGTGTGACCGATGACGTCATGAACACCACCCGTTTGCTCATATATATTATCCTGAACTCTGTATGTAAAATGTATATTATATTCCCGTTAATACATGCAATGAGTTAACAAGGTTTGAAATCAATTTTATATTACATTTTCCTTGTTACCAAGTCTGTTAGTATGCCTTTTACTACTATTTATTGATATATTTATTTACTTATCTAACAGATAAGTTATCTTTCACTTTATCTCGGCATTGATAAACAGCCTCTTAATCATTGATAATGTTCACATTTTAGTTCAACCAAATTAAGAATGGATATTTCAAGTTAAATTTATGACAGAAAAATTCAGGTGATGCCTGGATTTGAACCAGGCATCTTCTGCATAGTGTCTAAACACTGCACCGATCTCAAGACTTCCATATCATAGATATTGACAACAGGTTCCGTTGCAGATGAAATTTAACTTTTAAATTATCATTTTCAATTTTAAATTTAGTAAATTTTATGGAAATAATTTAAAATGTTTTAAACATTTTATGAAATTAGGGTGAAGTAAATAAATAACCCAATAATGTTAAACAGTTAAAGCATATTTAGTTCAAACAAAATGTTCGTAAAATCTGCGAAAAAATCTTTCAAGGCTTCGTAAAATAAAGACATTCAAAAAACGCGTACGTCAAAACAAAAACGTACCGAAAAAAGCTACAGAACACCATCAGGCCTCACGACGCTACTTTACTTTCTACAACACGGTGTGTGAGAGAGATAAAAAACAAGAGAAAGAGATTGAGAGAGATGAAGAGAGAGGATAAATACAGACAGAAGCAAGATATGGAAAAGTGTTGCGATCAAAAGTCGCTCCGTACGCAAAAAAAGAAACTTCAAAGGGTGTAGCGATGTAGCGTCACTCAGAGGGTTGAAGGGTGTGGTACGAAATGACAAGAGGAGGGTGGATACTTGTATAAGGGATTAAAAGATGCCTGGGTTTGTGCGTAATGCACAGAATGCCTACTGGGATTCATACCTCACAACACATACAATTCCCAACTATAATACTATCAATTCCCAATTAGATTCACAGTAATAATACTGTATCAATTTCCAATAATTATAAACTATCAAATTCCTATGATTATAATCGATCAATTTCCAATAATTATAAACTATTGTATTTCAATAATTATATTATTAATTCTCAATAATTATAAATTATTAATTCCCAAATATTATGAACTATTAACTACCAAAAATTAGAATCTATTACTTATCAAAACTAAACTATCAATATTTATAATAATTATAACCATTATAATTCCCAACTACAATAACTATCAATTCGAACTTTATTCCCAGTAATAATACTGTATCAATTTCCAATAATTATAAACTATCAAATTCCAATAATTATAATCGATCAATTTCCAATAATTATAAACTATTATTTTTCAATAATTAGCTATCAATTCCCAATAATTATAAATTATTAATTCCCAAATATTATGAACTATTAATTACCAAAAATTAGAATCTATCAATTATGAAATCTAAACTATCAATATTTATAATAATTATACAATCAATTCCCAATAATTATAAACAATCATTTTTGTAGACTGAGTTCGATTCCCAGAGTCGACAAATAATTTTCATCACATTAAAATCACTTCTATGGCTTCCCTACTACTAACACCTTTGAGGGCCGAGATTTGACGGCTGGTAACCGCATGTCATGCGCATAAATATATCAGTAACCAGAGCGGCACAATCTATAGATTAGATAAATTTTTGACTACATTTTGTACGTAATTTTTATTGAACTTCATCGGAAAATATTTAAATGTTGTATCTCTTAGTTCTAAGTTGGCTAAATAAACAAAATTATCAGCACTGCATAGAAATTCTTAGTCGAGTAATTCCATTGTATTTCGTCTTTCATATCAAAGCTGCCCTGGACAAACAAATGCATGACTGCGTCCAGATCCACAGCCTTCTTGACTCGACATCGGCCAGCTTTACTTCGCTAGTGTTTCGCGTGGCGTGCGGATGGCAGCACTGTCGCTGTCACCCCAAGTTACAAATTCGGCAATTTGCGAAAAAAATCTGACAAACTAAAGTGAGATAGAGCGACGAGAAACAGAGCAAGAGAGTGAATAAAGACGAAGATGGAATGATCATATAAGAGGACGATGGAATATTTATAGCAAGAGCTTCTTCTTCTTCTTCTTCTTGCTTCTCTGTTTGGTTGGTTCAAGGACGTGTAGGGCATTTTGAAATATGAATTTCAAATTTTTGTTTGCGCCGAGGATGTATTGTTTGACAGATTCAAGCAACGCTGTTTTGAATTTTAATATTTTAAGTTTTATTCGGTTAGAAGATGGATTCCGGATTCTAAAATATACTTGAACGAGGTAACTACAAGAATAAACAATTTTATGTTCTATATTTCGCTATAAAACTTTTCAATTTCTTCCCTGACCAGGGTTGGACTCAACGCAAGACTTCAACACAAACTACAAAATAAAATCTGTCCATATATCATGTTTACTTTCTCATTATTCCGATTGTTATATTCATTTTATGCAAATATTTCATAGTTTAATAGTTAATACATTATAACATTTATCCAACTTTCATCTTATTGTTAGTAATAAAAGTAACTGATTTATTTAAATTTCCAAATGCATATGTCTCTGATTTTTTGAGATATTCTTAAAAAAAATTGTATTAAGACAAAAATTTTGCGAAAAATTTTCATTACATAAAAATTGTTAAAAATTTGTATATCCGTCAATTAAAGCACGAGAAAGTCAATGCTGTTGAGCGCATCTTCATTTCTCGTTTAGTTTTTGAGATATAGCCTCGGAAAAGTCGAAAATTTAATGACGTAACTTTTTGGAAAAATTTCACTTTTCCGGAGGCTATAACTTAAAAACTAAAGAAGATATGAACATGCGCTCAACGGCATTGAATTCCTTGAGACCGAATTGACTTGTAAGCAAATTTTTAGTAATTTTTTTGTAATTTAATTTTTTTGAAAATTTCTTAAGGGGTACCCCTTAAGATTTTTCCATTTTAGGCCAATTTCAGGCTGTTTAGACTAAAATTCGTTCTCGCATCATGATTGTTACGAAAATTTACATACATATGTATTTCGATCCACTGAATCCAATGGAGAAGTTTCCAAGTGCATATGTCTTCAAGTTTTTGAGATATTGTTGAAAAACTGGAGACAAATTTTACGAAAAATTTTCAAAATATAAAAATTGCTAAAAATTTGTACAATTATCAATTAAAGCACGAGAAAGGCAATGCCGTTGAGCGCATTTTAATATCTTGTTTAGTTTTTGAGATATAATCCACACAAATCTGATATCGGTTTTAGTCGAATTTCAGTTTCTTCCGAATTCCTATTGAATTCAAAATCCAGTTTTTAAACAGATATCAGATTAAATGGACATCCGGGTTTATTTTAATCATGAAAATATTTTAAAATTCTAACCTCCAAATATTCAAAATCCATTAACAGCCCTAATAAATATCAGCTAAAACCCATATGACACGATTAATTATTTTTTTCAACTTTTTATATTCATTTATATTGTGTACAAAATTAATTGATAAAAAAATCTCTTTAAATTGGGTGTATGACACGATCAATTAATATGGTCATGTGCAGAAGTTTGCAATTTAGATTAAAGTGTTAAAGCAGGTAATTATTAAAAACAAAAATAATCAGTTATGTGTGACCAAGACATTTTTGCTATCGACAATCTGTGTATAGATGCACAACAAGCGATCTAATCTCAAATCTCCAATCAAAATTCAATTGATAATTAATAGAATACGTTCTAGGTTAGGACAAATAATATATCGCGTCCATTTTGTTAAAATTAATGTCTCGACGAGTATTAAATGTTCAGTATTTATTCATATGAAAATTAAGGAAAAAATTAATAAAATAAATAAATAAATCGCCCCCTATAACGGTTTTAGAACCGAAATAATATCGGTTCAACTATGTTTTCGGTTACAGAATAAATTAGATTTTCAGTAATTAGATTTTCAGTATTTATATTTCAAAACATAAATATCGGTTTTAGAAAAAATATAAATATTGGTGCAATTTTCTCTTTTCGTTAGAGTTCAGGTCCTTGGATGTGTCACTCTGCTATAGTAGATCTTGGTAAGTGATATATTTTTGTACATGAAATGCAGTTAATTCCCGTTAAATCACGCCCCCTACCTCTATAGATATTAGTAGAGGGAGACACACACAATATATATATATATCATTACGCCTTTTACCCATTACTGCGTGTGGCACTCTGCCATGACAGATCTCGGTAAGTGATATATTTTTACGCGTGAAGTGCGGCTACCAGCCGTCAAATCACGGCCCCCAAAGATGTTAGTGAAGGGAGAGCCACAGGTGGTGAAAATTGTTTGTCGACTGTGGGAAACGAACCAGGGTTCTCAAGATTCACAGGCCGACTCGATACCACTGAGCCACCTACCCCATAAAAAAAAATTAATCGAGCTTAATAAAGCTAAGTTGCTAGAGCTTAGTTTGTAATATAATGTAACTTAAAACTATTTGATAGCCGAATGAGAAAATAAACATCATATTCTAAAATAAGTCACCCCTTGCACCAGATGTTATAATTAAGTTTTTTGTACGAATTCTTCAGACTATGTCTGTGTTTATACAACTGTCTAAATGTACCAGCAGTCCTCAAAACTTTCTTATCAAAAAGAATCAACACAATACAAAAAATTAAATCAACTGATAAATTATTGGTTGTTGTTTTGTACTGTAGCTTGTTGAGAGCCACTGTTCTGCGGTTTGATAAAACTTCCTAACAACACGTTTGTTGTGATAACCTTAACATTACTGATAAAAAAGGAATTTCTGTATCGGATTATACTGACACACTAGTCCGTATAAAATAAACTTTTAAATTGACAGTGACAGATTGAGGCTAGACTATTTATTATACTACGATAAAATGAAATTTTTAACAAATATTTATTACAATAAGAAAAGAATGGTTTTGTTGATAAGCGTAGACACAATAAATTTTCTAAGGAGTGTAATATATTTGTGATTTAAATTATGTATTTTTATTTTTATTTAACAGTGGCTACTTATGTTAATATTTTATATTTTACGAGTATCTCTCTGATACTGTTTCTTGTTAGTGTTATTTCACACTTTATATCTATGATAATACAGATAAATAATATGAATTTATGAATAAGTTTATATTTGTCATAAATTTTTATTGTTAGCCATTTTATATTTCTTGGTTAAAGCAGTATCCGATAAATTATTAATAGGTATATCCGATAGATAACTATGCATTTAACGCGATGGTTTCAGGTGCTAGAAAATCTAGATTTATTTTAAATAAACAAAATTCATAAAAATTAATACCAAACCTATGATCTAATATTATCCAATTGATATAAATTTTGTCGTTTCTTCGTTTAAAGTTTACCTAAGTTGTATGAGTTATAATTTGAATATAACAAAAATTTAAAACAATTTCTCCTAGAAAAATAAATAAATACCGGGTATAGAATTAAAATATTTAACATAGACTATACAATTGTGTTTTTACTTCCTTGTACGAAGTAAAGGAAGTATTGTAATCGCGAAAATTTTCGGTTCTCAGATTTCAACGGAAATAGGTGTTTTGGCCCTCCCTGAATCCATTTTGACTAATTTCGTCATGCCGTCTGTACGTACGTATGTACGTACGTACGTACGTATCTCGCATAACTCAAAAACGGTAAGCCGTAGAAAATTGAAACTTTATATTTAGGACTGTTATAACATCTAGTTGTGCACCTCCCTTTTTGGTCATTATACAACTACCGGAAGTGGTACTTTACTTGAAGCCTATAATAGATTTTCATGAAAAACTATATTCAAATACAATTTAAAACTTTCCAAATTTGGTATATAAGACTACTATATCAATGGAAATAACATAATAGATTTTGGTTAAAATAGACTAACCGGAAGTGGCACATTACATGAAGCTGCTAACAGTTTTCCTTGAAAAAAATGGTATTATTTTAATTTTAGAAAGGAATGCTGCAAATAAAAGTTTTAGAGAATTAAATTCTGCGTCTAGCACATTAAGAATTTTTAAATTAGCTTTATGCATAAACGAGATATCTAAATTTAAATATTATATATTTTTTGATTTTTTTTAAAATTAAGTTTGCTATGGATTAGAACAAAAAATAAAAGATTTAATGTCAAATATGTGCAATTAAAAAAATATCTATAGTTTAATACGTGTACAAGGAAGTCATGTGGTGTCCACATCAGATATTTTTAAAATATGATGATTGTTGTTTCTCTTATTAAATTAGACTAAAAGTGTAGATACAAAAAATGGAATGTATGAAAAACTGTATCTTATGAAGTACATAAAGTCTGATTATGATTTTTGATTGGTTTAGAACAGCCCGCGGAAGTAGCTGATAGCACAGTAATGAATTTTTAATAAATACGTCAGTACGATGGTGTGGATAGCGATACGGAATTAGAATCGGGAGATCCCGAGTTCGAATCGCACTCAAGCTAAAAAAATATATAAACTATCACACTACAGCTCGGTGAGTGCGGACCCTGTACTGTAATTGGGATTAAATTCCTGTTGTACAGCGTAACGTAAATAAATAAATAAAACAATGATTAGGTATTAATAATTATTTTGAGTTTAATTTTTTGATTTTGACAGGAATCTAATTTTGTTATTTTATCGTACTAGTACAATAAAATGCTATTTTATGGATACTAAATAAGTGGTTATGATACAGTCGAACATAAAAAAATATATGAACTAACTACACTCCGGTTCGGACCCTATATTGTAATTGAGATTTAGTTCTTGGACAGGGTAGCATAAATAAATAAATAATTCAATTGTTATGCAGCTCAGTGGTATCGAGTCGGCCTGTGGATTAGAGAAACGGAATTCGACTCCCACAGCCGAGAAACAATTTTCACAATTAATTACCTTTGTGGCTTCTCCACCATTAACATTTTGAGGGGCGTACATAAATATATCACTTATCGAGATCTACTATGACAGTATCACACCCAGTAATAGCTAAATAATAATATATTTATTTATAATTTTATTTTAATTATTATTTTAACTATCTTTCTTATAAAATGTTATACAACTAAAATTAGTTTGAAAATATGAGATATATTCTCTGCAATGTCTTTATGTTGTTACCTAAAAGGTGAACAAAACAAAGTTGACTAAGTAAATGATAATCACCAAAAGAAACATTCTTGTTTAACGTAACGTAAGAAATAACGGTAAGCGTTCGACAAAGTCTCGCGTTAACTTAAATTAAGATTGTGAACCGTATTTGTAGAGCAAAGTTTGCGAGTGACAAATTAACTGAATGATTTTATGCAACGAGATTCAAACCCTGTGCAAGAGAGACGGAAAACCAGAGTGGTGAACTTTTGTTTTGGACTACAGTTATTTGTTTTTCAAGTTTTGTAATTTTAAGTTTATTTTAGAGATTGTTGTGAGAAATGACGTTTTTAGAGATTAATTAAGTTTCAAGTTAATGTAAGGGATTAAATTAAATAGTTTGTGTAGTTATTTTAGCGAGTACAGTTTCATTTGCAACATTATATCCTTTCAAGTTTTTATTACGAAATCGTCCACACAATCGAAAATAAATATTTTATAAATTCTGTTAGTAGGTACAGGATGAGTCGTAGATCTGGTCGTCAATAAATTAAATAAAAATTTCATTAAAATATTAAAAAAAACACTTATCTACGTCTCACAAAATGTCAGCCTCCAAGTCGACTTATCAAGTCTTCGTCAGAGGCTGGCCAACACAGTTAGTAACCATAGACTTGGAGGCTGAAATTTTGTGAGACTTAGACAAGTGTTTTTTTTAATATTTTATATTTTATTAAACCTAGTTTCACCAAGTGAGCCGACAATTAATTTTGTCTTTGTTGTTTTTATATTTGATTTTGTCAAACAGTTAATTAAATTTTAAATCTTCGACATAACGTGTAAACCCAACACAATCCAACGATAGCATCTCCATCCTCATTTTCCTCCTGGATCCTCCAAGATGAAAAAAATAATTCAGTTGTTTCTTATTTTTCACAGGTCTCTCGTAGCAGCAATAAAATAGATTCTGTTTAGCGCAAAAAGTGGAACAAGGCAGCGACACTACGACACAGAACTCGCGAACCCGGCGAGAAGCCGATGAGAAAAAGACACGAGGCGAGGGCACATGTGAAGGAGATCGATCGGCAAAGAAAGCAACAGAAATGAAATGAGACGAGAACAAACTCAGGCAAAAACGCAACGAGTTAACGTTGTAAAGAGTACGAATAGATGGGGGATTTTTATTTTTGTGAGTTGGCTGACTGTGGAGGACCTGTTACTTGGACGGACTGAACCCTTGTATTCTTATACTTCAAGGGTTAAGTTTGAGCATATTTCTTATTTGACCTGAATTGCTACAAGAAATGTTATTCAAGGTACTTATCGAATCAAATAATTCACGTCTAAAAACTAGAGATGGGCGAATATCAAATTTCTCGAATTCGAATATCGAATACGAATATTAATCAGATCTCGAATATTCGAGGTACTCGAATATTCGAATACTCCTAAAATTATTAATAATTATTTAATTATGTCCTTTTCATTATTTTAATGAAATTGTTAAGATAAAATAAAATTAAAACAAAAAGTACAAACAAAAAAGAAAAAGACGAAAACTTCAAATTTAAGGTGAAACGTACAAATGCTGGCGAAAAACAAATTTGAAATATGGTACGTCTTTATGGTTTTGAAACAAAATATAACTTCAAAGTATTGTAATAGCTTTAAGTTTATGTACAAATGATAAAGAAAAACAGTCAAAAATTGGCGCGATATTCGAATGTTCGCTATACTGACGTTAATATTCGAAAATCTCGAATATCGAATAATGTCAATATTCGCGGCATTCGACTATTCGCGGATGATATTCGCCCATCTCTACTAAAAACTATGACGTCATGTGTGAATAAATTTACAGAAGCGTTTGCAACATGCTGCCAAAATAGATTAAAATTATTTTTCAAATTTTGTCAATAAAATAAATAAATAAATATATCATCACGCCTTTTTAGACATTACTGGGTGTGACACTCTGCCTAAGCAGATCTCGGTAAGTGATATATTTTTTCGCATGAAGTGCGGTTACCAGTCGTCAAATCACGGCCCCCAAAGATATTAGTGGAAGGGGAGCAACAGGAGTAGATTTAAATTGGTGAAAATTGTTTGTCAGCTGTGGGGATCGAACCAGGGTTATCAAGATCCACAGGCCGACTCGATATCACTGAGCCACCTAGCCCAAAACAACAAACCAAAAATAACAACACGATGCCAATACAGCTTAGAAGTATAATATAAACGTATAACCAACATTTTTCAATACTTCTGTGACCTATAGTTCCAACGTCATTCGGTGACAGAAAATGAACAATTGCAAAACAAAGCTCTTTGCAGACAGTTGCTAATAGTAACTTTTAAGTTTCATGGACTTCTTGAGATCCTTTCATGGACTCCCGGTTAAGAATCATTGTCGTAAAAGATATCTGGATATGAATTCAAAATATAACGTTACTGCACAATTAAATAATCACGAACTAATTGAACAAATTATTATCCGAAGCATGCGCAAAGAAAAACTAATTTCTGATTGCCCGCTCAAACAACGCTATTACTTATATCTATATCTTCTACGAATGCAATAAAGAGCTACTTTTCATTTTGCAACTATCTAAATTGTGTATCAACTAGAAACCAACAAACAGGTCGTTTTGAAGAGAAAGAATAACCTCTCTGGCATCAATGCTCTCTTCTATATTAAATACTCAATTTGAAATCCCGCAGATTTCTTTCCGTGTAAAACGTGAGTAAATAAACCGATCTCAATTCGCGGCGTTCGCTAACACACGTCTCTCGGATTACGTGTAATTCCCCCGAACGATGAAAACAAATGACGGTGTGCTACCCGAGGGTGGTAGGAGAAGAGGGATAGACGGGGTAGCAACCAGCGATGTGCAGTTGTCGGTGCGAGATATACGATATTTCAAAATGAGTGATGGACGCATGTCGACAAATAAATAAATACTGAGAGATTAGAGAAGAGAGGAATATATATTTTTTTCATTTACTTTTACTCCTTGTTACTATGACTACAAGAAGTATTATATCTAGTTTGGAAATTCACTACTGTAGTGAAAACATTTTAAAAGTTTCAATATAAGAAAGAAACTTTGTTAAATAAATAACCTATAGTAATCTCAAATTATTTTGACTATTTTCTACTATACAGTATTAGCCAATCATCAAAAGGTTCTCCATAACTTTAAAAAAAATTATGAAACTGTTTTTTTTTTAATATGACGTCAGACTTAAAGAAATGTGAATCTCAACCATCGGAGCTCAGATAAAATGAGATCTTCCACGAATTTTTTATTTCTTTTTTATAAAACTTCATCTAAATTGAAAACAATATATAGTTCTAAAAAGTCTTAAATTAATTAAGCAGTAATGACAATTTAAAACTTTTGTGACGTCAGATTTTAGAAAATGTGAGCCTCAAACAGTGGAGCTCAAATATAATTGTAGTCACTTGATATACTTTATCATTTAGAAATATATATAAATGAAGTTTAAATACCTTTCGTTGCAAATGCATTGCTACTAGTTATTTCAGAAAGAAAATAAGATTATCTTAGTCAAAGGTTTGATTACTACTGGTATGATTTCTTCATCTAAACCTAACCAAAGTTTCGAACATGGAATCGACTAACAATTCTCAAATAATTATCATTTCTTATAGTATTAAGACCCCAGAATATTTTGTATCACATATTATTAGCTGTGAAACATTTCTAAATAATTACAGAGAAAATAATTCTAATAAAAATGATAGAAAACTAAATATTCTACCACTTTTACTTGAAGCATTTTTTTCTATAATATATTTTTAACGTTTGGGAGCAAAGATTATACAATATTAATTGTTCAAGATTAATAGTTATTTAAGTAAAAAGTCAGGAAAGCGTTCAATTACAGGATGAGTAGAAAGCTTACGAATCCTGTACGACACTTTACTGACGTGTTACGTATAACATTTTACCTGAAACTTATAAACAAATAAAACATATTTTAAATTAATTTTTGTCAACGGCCATGGCACAACTCGTTGATACTGATCCAAGCGATAACGCGAGTTAAGCAACGTTGCGTGCGGGGAGTATTTGGATGGGTGACCGTCCAGAGAAAAACCCGCGTTGCTGTTGACAAAAAGACCTAAAACGCGGATCAGGGCGTAATGGCGGCATATGACCTAAGTAGTTGGTCCGCCAAGAAGCCACAAAAAAAAAAAAATTAATTTTTGTCCCGCGGGTTGAGGGCCTGACTCACAACCATAAGATCGTGGGTTCGGGTCCCGCCCGTGGCGACCATGCAAAGGACATATCGGCACATGACCTTAGTAGTTGGTCCGATATATAAATAAAAAAAATAATAATTTAAATTAAAAGAAATATTTGACTTACATATTCAGTCAGAATTTTATGTTGCTAAGTAACTAGACACTCACGTTTCTTTCATTACCTGCCTAGGCAGGCAGTATGTTATTTTCCTGACTAGGCATGCAAAGCAAAGCTTTCCTGAGTCTTAAAGCTCAGGCAAATGTTTATTTTCCTGTCAGTTTCAGGTAAAATATACTATTAATACATTTTTTTAAAGTTTACAATCTCGAGCGCCTAAATTTGATAAGAATAAATGTGATACAAATTTAAATTAATAAATTTATAAAACAAAATCTTACCGGAAGATTTCTTCTCAAAGACACAGACGGGCGATAAACTTGTACGGAACATTTTATTTCATTCAATTGATGTTATTTCAAGCTGATTTTCGAAATCACTTTGTACCTGTAATTAATAAGATTATATGTAAATATATATATTTTACTTCAGAATATTAACATTTCATACAATTATTGTTATAGAATGTTTCAAATAATGAATAACATGGGAATACGTTTTTGGCTTACTTAATTTCAAATAATCTATATTAAACTTATTTAATTACTGTTAAAATCCTAAATTATGTTATCCTATAACGCATATATACAAAGTCAGTTTTGTGACACTGTTTTTGTCAAAAACTATGACACAAAATTCGATTTTGTTCAACTGTCAGTGTTATTAAGTTTTTATTTCTTTTTTAATAATAATTTTTAAATAAAAAGTAAATCAATACGTTATAGGAAAAATACTATGAAAGATATGTATTACAATGCTCAATTGTAAAATTCATACTTTGCGTAACTCGCCTGCGAGTATACTCAAACTGAATTCGTATTACAATTAGGGTTATTGTAATACTAGTTTTTCTACGATTGCTATGAAAAGTTGACAATTACGCTCTCATTTGTTATCGTAAAATTGACGTTTTCTGTGGAACAATCAAAAAATATCTTTTTTGCACGTCTCCAATGGCAACGCGCGAAAAAGACGTTAAATGCGCGCTTATTTCAATAGTTACCAGGGATACAAACAAAACAGAAACTTGTCACATAGACAGTTGCTGAAATGAATTTATTTTCAGTACGTATACGTTTTTAAATAATTTTAAGATGCAATCGTAGAAAAAATGATGTGTGCATCACGAGCGTAAAGTGTCTTTGTTCCTCTTACACTATTGCAGCTGTCGCCTTCGGCTCGCGCTGCAATTACCGTGCACGAGTAACAAAGGATCACTTTACGCTCTTAATACACAAATAACTATTTTCTGAGGAATTTTTGTTGGGCTATTAAAATAGAGTTCCCTCTGCATTAGTTTTGTGTTATCGTAAATAAATAA
The DNA here is from genome assembly GCA_947425015.1 of Pterostichus niger. Classification (NCBI taxonomy): domain Eukaryota; kingdom Metazoa; phylum Arthropoda; class Insecta; order Coleoptera; family Carabidae; genus Pterostichus; species Pterostichus niger. The sequence goes on along the minus strand of OX380336.1, from coordinate 36,935,339 downwards.
AATAAAACCTATATGACTTAAATATCTCTAGTACTTTGTGAGTTACATAGCGAAATGTGATCGTCGTGGAAAACAAAAGATCGTCGAAATGATACTGAGCCACCTCAGACATTTCAAATTAACATCTAATTCACATAATTCAAAATTCAATCAGTGGCACCAAAACAATCCCTCCACCGGTTCACACTCGTCACTCGTCACTCCAACAAAGACAGAACACAAACAGACAAAGAAAGAAAAGAATAACGTTTCTGTAACACAACTGCAGATGAGAACACACAAGACATTTATCAAAGTCTGGGCTTATTTCAATATTGACAATCCACGGTACGATTTCGTGTTTGCGTTCAATCGAAAAACGTTATGGGGCAAATACAACGTTGCCGACGTTGCCATCGCTATTACGCAACGAACGTTCGTACGACGCATGTGCGTGTTACTTCTGCTTCTTCTTTGCTGCATGTGTTTGTAGATGATCGGTTTCCCACAAGCCCTTATCAGTTCTCCGTCCAGTAGTTTCAAAACACCGGGCCAGAGAATGACAAGGGTCTGGGAGAAACGCACAGGGCGACACCAGGATATCTTCGCTTTTCTTCCAGGGACACTGACAGAATTACCTATTTCTATTCAACAGTGAGGCAGACAATATTCTGAATATGCCACATCTTTCACGAAAGTGGTGTACACAATATTTTATACATAAACTACAAAATTTATTACAAATATTCTGTAATAATAACATTATAATTTATATCTATACAATCGCTAAAAATATAGAAGGTCATTTATGACAAACAAAAATGAACAATTGTTAAACAAAGCTCTTTGCAGACAGTTGCTAATGGTAACGATTTGCAACGTATTTTTCTCCAAGACAGTGCAGAAAGTAATCACTATCCGCATTCCTTTGTATGCGGAAAGTAATTATTTCCAGCACTCAAATGTCAACAGAACGACATAATTGTTTTTGTTGAATCCGCAACAGCAAATAAAATCTAGTTATTAAAATGTCATTTAACGTACTAGGTTTCCATGGTGCTAAATAACATCTTAATCACATGTTGACAAGCTGTGGATTCGAACGTTTTAGTCACGGCTTGAGATATTAAGCATGGAGTGAAGTTAGCTTCAGGGTCATTAAAACTTAACCTTACTTTTTAAATAATTAATAAAACTTTACATTTTTATTATTGTCTTAATTTGCGATCGTAGAAAAAGTATAGTATGTGACTCGTTTTTTATACACTCGTAAATAAAGAGATGTTTATAAAACTTGTTACATAATATACTATTACAGACCTTTACCTTTAACAACAGTAATTACAATTAAAAATTGAGTCACCTAAATTTACAATCCAAGAAATACTTTGGTTGAAAGTATATTTACAATTCTTGCTACGTTAAGCTACAAACTCTAATCTCAGTCTGCAAAGAGCTACTTTTAACTCTTGGTAAACAAATTTCTATTTCAACTAATATTTAAAAAATTTGTAGTTTTAGCGGACATTGTCAATAACACCGGCCGATAAAACTAATAGTCGTCGTTAAAAGCTACGTAAAATAAGATCAAGTATTATACCAAAAATATAAATTTTGTGGACAAAATCGTTTATGATAATGTTAGCTTTTTTGGTATTTACATAAAACAAAAACTACTTATTTTGCCCAACTGCAAGATAGCTTACAAAATATTTAAATAAAGATAGACACCAACTTGCCAACTACACACAACAGAAATGCAATAACATGTTGTCTAGATTGTACACCCAAAGAAATGTAAAATTGAACAAATGAAGAAAAAACATGGAATCCTAATACAATTCACAATCAAGTAATGATTAGTACAAATGTATGAATAATATTAAGTAGCAGAAAATAATTCAAACAAAATAATGAACATGACCCAAAATAGAGAAACATTGAAAATATTAAATAAAACTCTAGGCAAAGTCTCACAAAATTCAGCCTCCGACGATGCCCTCATAAGGTGACTCGGAGGCTGAATTTTGTGAGACCTTGCCTAGAATTTTATTTAATATTTTTATTATACCTAGTCTCACCAAGTGCATGAATGACAATTAATTTTGTCTTTGTTGTTAGAGAAACATTGATATCTACGAACATCACAAATTTTCAAAATGAAATGGAAAGGAGAAAAATATCATGCATCAATTTTGTCAAATTTATATCTAGCCAAAATTCGATCCCTTCTTACAAAAAATGACAATCGTTTAAGCCAGTTGGCTACATTACTCCAAATAAAAAATACCCTGACAATGTTAAAAAATGGCAAGCAATTGAATCAAATCTCCGACAAATATCATCATCCGTCTTTCTTTCAGACCGACATGTTGAGAACCACTGATTTATCGAGTGCTTGGGGCGTATTTTCCACAGGACTTCAATACAATTTTATTTGTTTAAAAACCCGAGAGATAAAAATAATATCAGCGAAGATTCTTGGCCAACAAAGATGCGACAACAAAAGGTTAAATTTATATGAGCTCAAGTTGACGACTAATAAAAGAAAAGGATTTTTCTTGCGACGCCATTTTGTGCTGAATTCGTCACCAAATAAATGACGATCAAGGATTTGTTTAGCTTCCATATTATCCTACTATATCACTTACTCTACTTTATTAACTCAAAATATTTTATAATATTTATTTTGGAAGAAAAATTTAATTAGTTATTATTCAGTTTTCGAATATAACAAACAGGAAACCCGGTAAATATGTAAACTAAAAATGAATTGTCTGAATATCTACAAAATATGTCAAATGATAATCAGTAGTGTAGATAGCATTGGAAAAAGATTTATCGCCATTTTAATTGTGGCAATATGTCTTCTATTGTTTAAATATTAGTTATGTATAAACAAAATAATCTTAGATTTATTCATTTTGCAAATAAATGCGAGCAAAAAGCACGCTAACATTTGACTCCAGCTCTATTAAGTTCCAATTACTAATTCATTTGCATATTTGCATTATAAAACAAGTAAATGTCTGTCATTTGATAGAATAAAACGGCTGGTACGCCACTGTAAAACCGGAATAATTAATGAAGTATTCTGGCGGACAGGTGATTTTTTATTAGCCGGATTATCCACGTATGACCAGCGACTTAAGAAATATCAGCCAATGAAAAGCCACCTGTTCAACATAGTATTCAACCATTGGTTGATAGAAACTCACGTATCCGTGGTAACCGCATAACAAACTAACACTGTATATGGCCAATCAACGAACACTATTTGTAGTGTTTGAGTATCGTAAACAGTTGAATTACAGTAGTACTTATAATAATTAATCACTCATTTTGATTAGTCATTTCATTAGGAAAATATGTTAAATGGAAAGAAAAAATTGTTGGACAAACAGCAAAATAGTATTATAGAGAAAAACTTATAAGCTTAAATCGTTAGTACTGTTGTAAATTATTGTCTTATTCACAAATGCATTTGATTAGTGGTTAGGTTAGTGCAATACTACTTATTACGTATACTAACTTACATGGCAATATAATTGCATAAAATTATGTAAAACTTACGATTTCTAAAGCAAGAGATCGTGCGTTTAAATCTTGCTGATTTATACAAAAACAACTTATGAGTCGGATTCCACTGTAAGTTCCTGTTGTGCAAAGTAACAAAATATGAATGAATCTGTCAGGAACGAATTAAAGTTTATGTCAAGTGGCATAAAAATACGTCATTGAATTTGTTTGTGTTAAAAGACATACGTTACTAATTTAGTTTCTGCCATTTGCATTGTTATAAGTTGTATTCCATACTTTTTCTACTTCCATTATTAAAATGTCATTTAACGTACTGGTTTCCATGGTGCTAAATAACATTTTAATCACATGTTGAGAAGCTGTGACTTTGAACGCTTTAGTCACGGTTTGAGATATTAAGCACGGGGTGAAGTTAGATTCAGGCATCTGTCATTGTAACCTAACCTTACTTTACAAATTATTCATAAAACTTGAGATTTTGTTTTTTTTTAATTTTGCGATCGTAGAACAAGTATAGTATGTGACGCGTTTTATAAACTCTTTTTTCTACTTCCGTTAGGAAATAGACGTTTTATTTCACTTATTTGAGTTAAGTAATGAATGAACTGCATTATTTAACTAGTGAAATAATGAGGTAACATAGCAACAGATATCTTAGTAGACGAATTTTGATATGTTATTCTTTTATTTTTTGAATTTATAACTGTCATTAATATGTCAAAATTTCACAATTTCAAAAACGCTCTTTCGTATTTATTAAGTAGAAAAAATATTGTATGAAACTAGTAAGGAAATAGGTTATTACCTTCATTTCCTTACTAGTTTCACAAATAGCTATAGATACTCGTTTTTTATATACTAGTTACTAAAGAGAGGTTTATAAAACTTGTTACATAATATACTATGATCTACAACTATTAAATAATACCTTCATTATATACCTAACAACTCACATTATCCTAGAGTAATATTAAAGTTCATATTCCACGGCCTTTTTCTATTCTACTATTATCGTAACTAACCTAATCTAACCTAATAATATTGAATGTATAAATAAAAAACACTAGATGGCATTACTTGACATATCAAATTTGTTTAAAACTCATGACATATTTTTATATGACAAAACTATGGAATGAAACGGCCATAATAAGCGTTAACACAATTCAATGAAGTTGGCCATGCTATTCCATCACTAGTGAAAGAATATTACCGCACAGTTTTGCAGAATGTATTCATTCCATAATTGAAAATTATAAAGGAATTGTATTATTCTATAATCTATAATATTCGTAAAGTATCTAATTAATTTTCTTAATAGTGTTTTTCTATTAATTTTCCGCCAATGAAACAACCATAAAACAATAAAATATCAATAAAAATAATTATTAGACAGATAAAATACGATTCCTCCCGAACTAATGTCATCCCCAGAGGTTAGCCGGAAGTCTGTCGTCATTCTCACTCCCGCAACCCTCCTAAGTGGGAAAGGATCACTCATGAATATGCAGAAAGCGCATGCGCTTTCAAGAGGTCGACATTAACATACGCACGCGGTTACCACTTAACCGTCCTGAATTTTATTCATTTTTTGTTTACTTCCCCAAAGAAGTGACGCAGAATTTTTGAATATATTTTGATGAAGTCTCACTTTGCTTATCTTTATTTACTCCAGGGCAGTTTTGTATATTGCGAGTTTTTGCGATCTCGGAAAGTGATTTTGGATTAAGTGGTTTAATTTTTTTTTTTTGGTTTGTGGAAAATAATCTCAGCGGGATGATGAAACATGAAATATGTAATGCTGTAACTTTTCAATTTGACTTGATAGACGATGAAGTTGGTATATTCATTGAAGGTATGTTTTGTTTAGATTAGCTACAGGTTTAATGGAAAAATAATTAAAATTGGATTTTGTTAGAAAATATAAAGCTTGACTTACATTGTAGAAGAGCAGAAATGTAGATTGTTCATCGTATCAATGGTATCTGAAACAAAACAAACAATTTATTAGAACAAAAGAATATTTCTTAATTTGTGCTAAATTAGAAATTGTGGTCCTCCACTATTTAAAAAAAAATGTATGAAGGTACAGTTCTAGAGAGTCTAAATTGATACTCATTATGCCGAAATGATTTTTTTTTAATTTAGTGACGTCAGACTTAAGAACATATGAGCATATATAATTGTAATCACATATGTGATCTATTTTAACATTTAATAAAATATATAAATGAAGTTTAAATAACTTTCATGGCAAATATTTAAAAATATGTATTGCTATCAGTTATTTCAGAAAGTAAATAAACTGTAAGATTATCTTAGTCAAAGATTTGATTACTACTGGTATAATTTTTTAATCTACACCATTCAGTTTGACTTTCCCTTCACTCATTTTTTAAGTTAAAGGTTGAAAATATTGTAATACATTTTAATCCCTGTCCCAAAGATGTTAGTAACTGGGGAGCAAGAGGGATAATTTTAATGTGGAGTACAGTTTGTCGGCGATACCACTGAGCTATCTATCTTCAACTATACAGGGTGCTTCAAAATTACTGGAAAAAATGAAGGACATTTATTATTGTATGTATTGATTACAACGCAAATTTTTTTTCCGAAATTCACTAAAAATAATTACACATTACTTGAAACAAACATTTTTTGTGTCACTGATCTGATAGGTTACAGTAAAGAATACAAATTAATAATCATTAAACATTGAAAGAACTGTTACACAGCTTTAATGAAATAAAATAAAATTTACTGTTTTGCGAATTTCGGAAAAATATGTTTGCATCAAATAATATATACCGTTTAATTTTGTTGCAATAATTTTGAAACACTCTGTATTTATTTATTTATTTATTTATTTATTAAGCTCTCTACAGGACAAAGTCCCAATTACAGAGGGCGTATGAAAAAACAATACAAAAAATAACAACAAAACATACATTACCATGTATAACAAAACAAGTATAAATTAATAAATCAAAAAAGTATGAAGCTGTGACTTAACAAAATTAACAACTATTTGTGTTCCATATCAAACAGAAAATTCCTAAATAATTTGTCCTTAAATATACGCAAAGTATCACAAAATATATCAATATTATACAATTGTAGGTTTATTTGATTGAAAGTAGCACACATATACCTAACAGGGCTCCTTGCCTCATAATTAGTTCTGGCAGTACTCACAGCGAACGTTACTAACTGTCTCGGGTAGCAATTACGTGGCACATTAATACAAATTAATGATAACAGGTAAGAGTCATCGATAGCATTATTTAATAGTTTATAAAGAAAGTTACAAGTCAGAATGCTACGACGACTCTCAAGTGATATCATTTTGAACTCGAGTAGAGACTCATTATAGTGGAAAAAATCAGATAGATATACTGGTTTAGAAAATTTGAACCAACAATGACGTAAAAATTGTCTTTGTATAGATTCAATAGCTCTAATCGAGTTCTTGTAAAGTGGATTCCACACTAAAAAACAGTATTCAAGTTTTGCACGAACAAAACAATAGTATAGAGATTTGAGGGCGACGATCTTATTGAAGTTACGAGTGTTGCGAATAATAAAACCCAAATTTCGGTAGGATGATTTAACAATCTCCCTCACATGACAGGTAAATTGAAGTTTATTACCGGCTTTTGCCGGATTTTTCATATTTAATATTTTATAAATTTACAAATAGTTTTATCAGTAAAAACAAAAGCAGATCAAAACCACAACATCATCCACAATAAATCCTCAAAACTAAAACCTAAACAATCCACTATCACATCACCCTCTCCCTCTTCCTCTCAGCGTTCTCTTTGTCACACATCACCGACTTTACACTCGACCTATTTCACTCTACGTTCAACCCTTGTACTCGACACCACCACCACCACCAGCAGCACCACCACCAGCAGCAGCAGCAGCAACAGCAGCGTTATCTAATGTCGGGTGGCTGCACTCACCCAGACGTAACTAAGATAAAGTTGGCAGCGCTGCGTGCCGCGGCTGACTTCACGCTACAGTGGCAGTGGCGACGTGTAGCGGACGTGCGCGGAGTTAGTGATAGCGCTAGTGTGCCGGCTGATGTAGAAGGGTTGGGAACAGGTAACTTGAGGGGAGATTCTAAGGTCTAATGGAAAAGGTGGAATGTTTTGGGTAATTTGATTGATCGTACTGTGGTTTCTAAATTAAGTAAATGACTATGGGAAGTTGCAGCAGCAAGAGAGGTCATTGTCTTGCATCACAGCCACTTAAATTTGCTTAAGTAATATGTAAACGTTGAACAATTTTACCCTTCAAATTAAACCTTCAATATTGACCATTTACATAATAAGGGTTCGATATTTCTAGGTTACCAAAGGGTGTATTACACACGATTATGCTTATCAAACAGACAGGTTGAGAAACTGGTGCCAACTTCATTGAATAGCAAAATAACGAAGTTAAATTGCCTGACAGTATTTTTTGTTTTTCGATATTTGGAGGAAAAGTAGTGAACCGCTTTAATAGTCGGCATCAAGTATGCCGCCTCCACCAGTAAAGGCATCCCAGAGCGCCGGATCTTTAATTAACACATCCAGTCAGCAGCAAGGACTAACTAAACATCCCCACGGTGTCAGCAGGAGTGTGAGTTATCCTTACAAGGAAGCAGAAACACCACGTCAGGAACCGTGACGTTGTGACGTCACCCAGCAAGTTACTTGTATTTCCCTCGGATTATTAAATAGTAAAACAAGGGAGGAAGGTAATATTGACGGTGAAACTGTGATGATGTGCGAAGCAGGCTGTGAGATGAATGCAGTGGCGGCGGGAACAGAATTCTGAATCGACTGAACTTGCGAGAGAGATGCTTAAAGAAAGAAAGAAATATCTTAAAAACCAATAACATTTTGATTGGCTCTAGTACGATGTTTTTTTGGGATTAGCCTCAATATAAATTACAAATATACTAGTTTATGTTATGTCCATTGTTCTATATACTGAACTACGAATTAATTTTATCTTTGAAAATACGTATTAAATTTGAAACCTCCAAAGACAATATCATTTGTTTGAACATGCTAGATTTTACTTGTACAATTCTTCCTAACAGGAAATTAATTCCAATTATCGTATAGGGGGCCTAGTCTAGTTTAGTAAAACTTGGATGTAGTCGTAAGTTTAGATAAAAGTTGAAGATAGTGTCGCTTATGAGGCGATAGTTCTAATAACGAAACCACGATTTCCCTAGTCTTGTAGTTTACAAAGTGCGGGTCGCGATTTCGCGAGGATAATAAAAGAATTACCCATTACTGGGTGTGGCATTCTGCCGTACCAGACCTCGGTAAGTGATATAATTATGCGCGTGTGAAGTGCAGTTACCAGTCGGAAAATTACTGCCTCCAAAGATATTAGTAGAGGTTGAGCCACAGATGTATTCAAAGAATTCATAACAAACTTGAAAATAAAATGAATTTTACAAATATTATGCCAATACAACAGTTTCTAACTATACCAAAAACTATCAACAGTATTTTAATATTAATTCCTGAAATTGTAGTTCTATTCTTGTAACGCATATTATTAAATCAGCCTTTTACAAACTTTCAATCGCACAAACGTAAGGGGATCGCAAAATAATTTATTTGTGATTTTTGCTTTTAAGGCAATTTGTAACCAGAAGTAAAAAAGACAAGTTTAATTGTTAATGAAAGAAAATTCTGCAAAAATCTTGGTTGGCGGCACTGGTGGCGGAGCCTCCAATCCAACACGGCAATTTCACGCGAAGTGACAGATCAGACAGTAGCGGTGAGGTAAGAGGAGGCGAGGGGATCTCACAGCTCCATGGCTCACTCTGATGATACATCATCACTCTCGAACCAAATTGAACATGAAATGATACGGCGAGCAAATAGCGAATGTTAATTTAATAAACAAACGCGCAGCGCCGCGCGACGCGACGTTCACTTGTCACTTGTGCTGAGAAATAATCAACAATCGACAGTCATCATGTCATGGCCATCTTCGATGTGGGATGTAAACAATCGCGTTTTGCTAATTGGAATTGATGAAGGATCGATTCAGTGCGACTGAATATGATTCAGGTAATTTAAGCTTCGAGGGTGCCGATGTCAACTGTCAAATTATGCAAATGTAATCGGGAAATCGTCCAAATCGCGGAAGTAAATTGGGAAATTTGCCGGAATGCGAAATGGAAAACACCGATGGAAACTTTCACAACGTAACCAGTTAATTCCTACATCCAAAAACAATACACAATATTTTGTTTTTCGACACTTATTTATTTGCTACTCTCACTAGTGCATTGGTGGAGTTAACCATTTAGTTACAACTGTAACTTCATAGTATACCGACTTATAAGGCAAAAAATCTTAGAAATATCGCCACAAACGAAATTAAGTAAAATCGTGAAACATTGAATGACAGGGAATTGACACAACCAGAAAAATAAAAAATGAATGTCACTTTCCATAGCCAGTACTGTACTTTTTATTACATGGCGATCGACCAATCATCGACGAGGAAATTTATTTCCTATACTGTACAATGCTGTATTAAAAAAATGCTTTATTTAAAATTTACGAAGAATGAGAAGTATTTAGAAATGACATTAACTAAGGAATCTAATTATAAATAAAATATATCACCTTTTACCAATTACTGGATATGGCACTCTGCCGAAGTAGATCTCAGTAAATGATATATTTATGCACGTGAAATGCGGTTACCAGCTGTCAAATCACGGCCCCTAAAGATGTTAGTGGAGGGGAAGCTACAGGGGCAATGTTAATGTGGTGAAAACTGGTGGGAATCGAACCCGGATTCTCAAATCTACAGTTCAACTCGATACCAGTGAGCCACCTACCCCATTAATTAGCAACAATTCAAAATTTTCTAAATGAATAAGGGTACGCTACTGAACCATGTCAACATACGAGGAAGAAGAGAGACGTAAACACGCACACATACACGCACACGCATCACATGTGCCTGTGCATGTTCCAGTGCCTCTTAATTTAGACGACATGACGTCATACAATCGAAACACTTGCTCAAAACAGATCCCACAGCCTAATAAATAATACACATAGGATTTCCTACAGACATATTACATTTTCCGTAACATAAAATTCCTTACAACTCAAAATATAAATGTTATAGCAAATTAAACCAATGAATAAATAATATATAGATGCGACACTCAACGTACAAATCATATTTGTTTTCCACAGGCAATTTTGCCCAGAAAAATGGCGACCAATATGTATTGACATATGAAAAACAATGGCTGGTAGCACAAGCTCTGTTTTTGGGTGTTCTAAGAGCACAGTTTTAACATGTTAGAGATAGCTAAAACACCCAAAAACACTGCTCTTAAAACAGGCAAAAACAAAGCTTGTGCTACCAGCCAATGTTTCTGAGAAGAATATTATTTTCTCGACTTTATAATTCTCAGACAGATTTTTATTTACAAGAACGTGTTTACTTGGTAACAACTGACGGGAATAATTGACATAAAAAATGGCGGCACACTGAAGGTGGATAGAGATTTGAAGTAATGTCAAATTGCTCGAATGATTTTACCTTTAATAATATGATTTGATTCGAGAAACTCAACTAATATTTATTGAAATAATTTACCGAATGGAGAACATATTTAAAATTATGATATTTCTATTTATTATTTTCAAAATAATAAAAGTAAATAAAATTATATTCACTCAAAAACTTTCTTTGTTTATCCGATATTAATCCAAACTCATCACAAGTGATTTTTTGTCTAAGGGGATTTAGTATATGAAGTGAGGTTCTTATATATAAAAGAAAATGGTGGTAAACTTAATATTTCTTTGTGTAATTTCAATGTCCACAGGCTGTGGAAACAGCTTCATCCCGTTCCTTTATATATTAATAAGAAACAAAATAGAATAAAACAGGGAAAAAGTATTTCAATCTGCGTTTCATTTTATCTAGAATCCGAGTGTGCTGGACATTAGCGTGCGAATCGAACATAAAAAAGAACAAACGCGCAGCGAAAACAAAAAAAAAATAAAAGACGAACGCGAGATCTCCACAATACGTGCTGATTCATCGCTCCGAGAGCTCAGTGTCGCCGATGCGATGCTGTTTTTAATGCTCATTCGTTGCTAAATTCAAAAGAGACACTGGATTAATTTTATTATTACAAAAACATTAATGCGACTGCGACATGATATTCTTATTCGTTATTCACGCGTTATGTGCTTTGCACATGAAATCACCCTTCAGTGACGTACACGACTTTTTTCCCCAGGGGACAGACTACAATTACAATTAAGATAATGATTTTCAGCTACAGAAAAATATAATTACATACCATATCACAATGCTTGACAATTATGTCATTTTTATACCACAATCTTGCTGTAATGAGTAATATTCAAATTGTAAATTAAAGAAATACTATACATTTTCTATTACAAATTCAGTGACGTATTTGTCAAGACATTTCCAACATCTCCAAAATATTTTAGATAAAAAAATACTTCAATTAAGGCCGCTCTGGAGTACAAGCGAAAACGCTCAAAAATGCTATCAACTTATCTGCTCTTCTAACTGACCAAATTTATTCAAATTTTATATAAATAATGATGATAACATTTGTCAGTCAGATTTGTGGTCAAGTTTATAATAAACAAGATACAGTCATTTTTGTGTTTGGACATTATCAAACTTTTCACAGATTACAGAGCATTTCAATATACAATATACAACGAAGTATCTGTGGATTCCACTATGCATATTGGTGAAAACGTCTAGTGTAACTACTAAGTGTCAACCATGGTGTGTGTAAGTGTTAGTTCAGAAGTACGCACGCAATAGCTTCGTTGAGATGACATATTGAACCGGGATTTGACGGGTGGTAACTGCAGTTCATAAGCATAAATATATTACTTACTGAGATGTACTACAGCAGAGTGCCACTGCCAGTAATGGTTCAAAAGCATCATGTTTTTTGGTTGAACCGGTTCAAAAATCGAAATTTTTAAAATTATGTTTCTATATAGTTCAGAGCATGAGAAATACGCTCGTTCAAACCGCATTTCAATATCTCTTTTAGTTTTTGAGTTATATCGATTTTTGACTTTTTTAAAAACTCAACTTTGAGAGCCCATATCTCGAAAACTAAAAGAGATATTGAAATGCGGTTTCAACGAGTGTATTTCTCGTGAGGTACTTAACATATACCGAAATTTTACCATTTTTGAAAATTTTTCAACTTTTTTTCAAAATATATTTTTCTCAATATCTCCAACAGTTGAAGAGATAATGAAAATCTGGAAACACCAGTGAATTCCTCGCGGGAAAATACATAGGTATGCAAATTTTTACAGCAAAATTCGCATGAATAGATTTTTTATTACAAAAAATCGAAATATGACCAAAATCCGTAAAAACGGCAAGGGGTACCCCTTAAGAAATTTTTAAAAAATGGCTATTTTAGATTTTTTGTAATCAAAAATCTATTCATGCGAATTTTGCTGTAAAAATTTGCATACCTATGTATTTTCACGCGAGGAATTCACTGGTGTTGTCAAATTTCCATTATCTTCTCAACTTTTTGAAATATCGACAAAAAAAATTTCGAAAAAAATTGAAAAATTGAAAATTTTTCAAAATACCGGTACAAGTTAAGTAGCGCACGAGAAAAACACTCGTTCAAACCGCATTTCAATATCTCTTTTAGTTTTCGAGATATGGGCTTTCAAAGTTGAGTTTTAAAAAAAGTCAAAAATAGATATAACTCAAAAACTAAAAGACATATTTAAATGCGGTTTGAACGAGCGTATTTCTCGTGGTCTGAACTATATAGAAACGAAATTTAAATATTTTCGATTTTTGAACCGGTTCAACAAAAAAAATCCCAAAAAATACACATGCCTTCACCCATTCTGGCAGTGGCACTCTGTAAATAAAAGTGAAATATTTTTAACTAAAATATGTAATTTTAAAATGATGCTAAATATTTAAATTGTATTGAAAATATATTGAAAACCCCTTGTGACGCATTTCAATGTACAATATTATAATTTTTTTAAATCTCCATATTTGTTTTGTAGCAAACAAAACACTACTGATGACTCGATAAGTCTATATCTACTCTAAGGTCATAAAAGGTCAAACGAACTGATTATTTATGATTCTGTTGACCTGTGACCCGAACCGGAAACGCTATAGTCCCCTCATGACGTCACTACCGTTAAACTTTCAGCACCTCGTTCACATATGTAACATGTACACTCCAATATAAAATCATTCCTAACTCCCGAACAAGAAAAATAAACGTCTGTCTGGAAATTGTTTACAAAAACATAAACACGTCGATGTCATTTATTTACTAAAACATTCTCAGGAATTCAGACAAAAAATTCTTGACAGTATTTTAGTGGAATGTTGGCCGCTCTAGTAGATGGTGGTTTCAATCTGAAGGATTGAATTCGTTGACGGATCGAGCACACATGTTTGTGTTGCGGTTTGAAATGGAATAGTTTGGAACAGTATAGAGTGGCCTGAATATTTGACTCAAATGAATTATTAGAATTTGACCTTGTAAACCATTTAGATTGACATATGCTACAATTTAACTAACTATAATATTACTAAGTCCACAAGAACTTACACCAAATTTTTTATAAACAAAATAAATATTTCATCACGCCTTTTATCCATTACTGGGTGTGGAACTCTGCCGTAGTAGTTCCCAAACATGTTAATAGAAAGAAAGCCACAATGTGGTGAAAATTGCTTTTCAGCTAAGGAAATTGAACCCGGGTCCTCAAATCCAAAGTTTACGGCCGGTAAAGCAACAAATAAAAATTAAATAATAGAAGGTTTAACTCATTAACTGATTTTTAAATAAATAGTTTTTTTTTACGTTGCTGAAACGTTTGAAAGATTCATCAACAAAAAAGAATCATCAGATAATGTTTGTTCCAAAAATAGTATTTATTTGTGTCCGCCTATTTGATTTAATAACGATTGTAGATCAATTATTTTAGATCGAAAATATTACGTGGCAATAGTATATTGTAATACTAGTGAGGAAATGGTTTAATTGCAAAATTAGTACGAAAGTTGGAGTACGAGCGATAGCGAGTGTTCCTATAGTACGAGTTTTGCAATGGCCCTTTCCCACGTGTGTTACATACTATTTTATTTTTCAACATTAAACATAAAAATATAATACAAGAAATTTAATATTTTTTTTATATAAATCAGAGGAGTTGTATTTGCAAATACACATCACGTTTCCTTGGTCACCATGTCAAATGACATTTCCCTCACTCAATTTAGTTGTGATAGTAACCGTTTCTCTCACTAGTAATGAAAGTAAATAACTTTCCTCACTAGTGAGGAAAATGCTTATGATCACAACTAAATTGAGTGAGGGAAATGTCATTGTCACAAGTAATGTTGAAAAAATATCTTTATGCCAAGATATATTAAGTTAATTTTTAAATCCTAAATTGTATGAAAATTGATTCATTATTAAAAGTCATTTTTAACAAGAGGGTTAATATCGACGTTTGTAATAAATTCAAATCACTTTCCGAAAACTGAATGATTACAAGTTTATATTAACAGTTTATTTAAACTTTTTTTGAGAATATAGTATAGCTTAATTTGTCTAATCCTAAATTGATAAATAGCTAATACTATTTTGAGAATCGGGTTATAAATGTTGAAATAAACTATGCGACTGCCACCACCAGAACTAAAACAAAAATAAATCAAAATCTGCATAATTCTAGTCTGTATTTAATATGAATTAATACGATAATTGTTGCATGGTGCCCATGCTGGCGAGCCGCCTCTGGCATCCACTTGGCATGTTCCCAAAACCTCGTACGCTACAACATCAGCTGTTACTATCATTCGGGGGTCCACAAAGACACAACAGAATAAAAACACCGGGACGGAAAAATGAGATTTCATACAAGCTGAACTATGCCAACGGTTAGTAAGCTTCGTTGTAGTGGTCGCTCTGCAGCAGTCTAGTGGTTTTGTTAGGTTGGCAACCCGAGCTTGGATTGTGACGTCAGATATGCAATGTTGCCAGATCAGTGAATGTTTTACAAGTTAAATTGTTTTAAGTTGCATGGTAAAATGGAATAATTCTAGTCGAATAAGTTAACGTATTGTCTGTAACGGAAATGATGATCATTGCACAATGATAAATTTCTCAAGAATCAAATAAAATATATAAATATATCATCACGCCTTTTACCCGTTATTGAATGTGGTACTCTGTCCTAGCAGATCTCGATAAGTGATGCATTTAACGCGTGAAATGCGACTACCAGTCGTCAAATTACTGTCTTCAAAGATGCTAGTCGAGGGAAAGCTACAGGGGTAATTTTATAAATAAATAAATATATAATCACGCCTTTTACCCATTACTGGACGTGGCACTCTTCTGTAGCAAATCACGGGCACCAAAGATATTAGTGAAGGGAGAGCCACAGGAGTATTTTACTGTTTGTCGGTTGTAGGAATCGAACCCAGGTTCTCAAATCTACAGGCTGACTTGATACCACTGAGTCACCTACCCCATAAGGGTAATTTTAGTGTGGTGAAAATTAGTTTATCGGTTGTGGGAATCGAACTCGGATTCTCAAAGTCCGACAAATTATCACTGAGCTATATTCAATAATGATGATTATAAAATAATTGCAGATGACAAAAGAACTTATAATAACTTTCTTTTACTCCCGTTTTATAATTTACTTTTATTTACTTTAATATGTATTATTAGTACTTTAATGATGCTCATTATGACACAGATTTTGACCAATAGAAGCGCAGTATTTCTGATATACAAGGGTGCCATTTATTTTAATTAAACTCGTGTATAATTGTTATTATATACTTGTTGTATAATATACAATTATGAAACTATTTTCAGGAGATTTGGATATAATTATTAGGCGCTGTATTACTCATAGTTTTAAAAATCTTGATCCTGAAATTATTTTTAAAACTGGACGATATACAAATGTCCGAACCAGGCACATTATTTCCGATTACTGTTAAATAATTCAACGAATTTTATTAATAAACTAACGATATTTTAATAAAAGAAGTTTGAGAAAAAGAAAAGTTTTTATAAGCAACATCATGTTATTCACCTTCATTATAAAGAATCTAAATTGTTAATTCAAAAATTCGATTATTCAAATGGCTTTAAAATTTCAATTCCACATTAATTTACATTATCAGAGGGCAAAGCCCGTTTCACACTGCCGTATGATACCCTGCACTGATTTCACGCCGTTCGAATTGGAAATGAAATTAGCGGCGAACGACGATGCGAGCACTGGAGCACTTCAGAGTGAAGTTGTCTAGTGGTGATTTTGCATGGGAACGCCAAACAGGCGGGAACTATACATCATATATCATGTAGGTGGCACCACCATACTGCAACGGCTACTGGTTTGCGTCCGCGATAAGAACTACTACCAAGAGAGAATTTTGCAGACTAGCTTTCGTTTCATTTTCTTATTTTTTTAAATATTCTACTGTACTCGTAAATCAAATTAAATACATTTTGATAGTGACACAACAAACATTTATTTTTGTGTACTCTCTGCCAATTGTTAATAGTGAAATATGAAGCCAGCAGCTTGTATTTTAGCTAGCCTCGCTTCGATCGTCATTTCAACAATTAAACCCTAAATCCAACAAACTCAAATAGTTAACTAATACAATTTTAACAGTAGGAATTATATGTGCAGCAGGTAAAATACATTTGACATTGTTTTTATTCCGTAGCCAACTTCATTGAATTGCACTACGCTTATTATGACCGTTTCATATGTCATTAAAATTTCAAATTTACAAAGCGGATACGTCAACTAGCGCCTCTGAAGAAATACGTCATAACTAACCTAATCTAACCTAATAATATTGAATGTATAAATAAAATACCCAATTCTAGTAAATGTATTTCATTTCATCACATAACCTTCAATTTTCAAATATTTTAAGATTGTTATACTTTAATTTTTAAATATTTTAAGGTTGGTTTTGTAACTTGACAGCGTGATTACTTTCATTTAATTGAAATAAATAACACTAGATGGCATTATTTGACGTACTAAATCTGTAAAAAAAACTCACAACAAATTTTTAGATGGGTAAACGATGGAATGAAACGGCCATAATAAGCGTTAGCGCAATGCAATAAAGTTGGCCATGGTATACTATTTTAATTTTAAACATGGAGGGATCGGCATAAAACGATTAAACGTCCCTGTCCCATATAACTACAATGAAATCTATTAGTGCGGCTACCACAAATCGCTTAACGATAGTCACAACAAGTACATTTTTAAGGATCGTATTCAGCGTAAAATTATTCTTGTTTTTTCCTATGATTGGCGATTTAAAAATACCGACGAATGGGGCAATACAAAATATAGCATTATCTAAATAAACAATTTTTATAGTAAAAACAAAACCATCTAAAATCTAAAAATATCTCAAAAAATAGTATTATCATATACTTGAAGTTCTTCAGTTTCACGAGTAAAGAATTCCAAAGAACGTTGAAGACCACTAGAGAATCTTGGTCACCCCTGCAAGTATGCAGAGTTCCAAGTACCAAGTACATCCTCCTCGTCCGCATCTCCTCTGGGGCAGAGGACAGTGCACAGATAAGATAAAACCACCACGATAAGTTCATTCACCAAGTGATGAATCAGCGACTAACTGAAATCACCGAGAGACGAGACTGAAGCTATGCGTTGTCTTACAGCGAGTGTCGAACCGATAAACGGAGAACTACACGGCCGCACAAAGCTGAACAAACTGTTTCACTCATTAACGACGACTCACTGATTATTTTGTTTATAGAGTTAGTTGAACTAAAGACACGTGTTGTAATTAATATATTTGGACTTTTCTTATCAAACGCTTAGTTGATTTATAAATCATTTTCAGCCAGAAGTGAACATGTTAATATTGATACTGGTATTTTCTTTATATTTGTGTAATAAGTTTGAGAAAGATTTAAAATAAATCCTGAAGAAGTTTAAAATTAAAAGCAACCTCTCTCTAAAGACAAAAATCAATCACAGAAACATTTGCTTCCGTTCAAAGTAAAATCACCCTTATTCCTTTTCCAATACCGCCAGAATCCTTCACCCCGAAGAGTAAACGGTACGTTACAATGTTATTTTCGTTGAACTGTTTCTCGAGAAAGAAAGAATCAAAGACGGCAAGCTTTGTGTCAGTCGCATGTCTACAGTTGACGAATGCAGGATTTTTTGCTTGCGTTACAAATTGGGTTAGTTTAGGGATGTTCGTGTTTGCTGCCTGGACACTAGGGGAATTTTATGTCGTTAGTTGGTAGAACTGTAAAGGAGAAACGTTAGCAAACGTATGTAAAAGATTGATAGAGATTATTGCCATAATATTCCGCGTAAGATTGTTTGGGTACTACTGTAGCTTGCTCTGCTATGAATCACATTTTATTATGGAATTATTTTTACTCATC
Organism: Pterostichus niger; assembly: GCA_947425015.1. Taxonomy (NCBI): domain Eukaryota; kingdom Metazoa; phylum Arthropoda; class Insecta; order Coleoptera; family Carabidae; genus Pterostichus; species Pterostichus niger. The sequence continues at coordinate 36,916,276 of OX380336.1, read as the reverse complement.
ATATTTGATTAGTAACTAAATATATCGCGGGAACTCAAAATAATCCCAATTATAATCAAAATTAAAATTAGATTTGCACAATCGGATTTAAAAAATGTTAGCAGATACGGTTTTCAAGGCAGTAAGTTAGTTTACAAATTACTAAAGGGTAAGTAATTACTTAGTAAGTAGCAACTATCAAAAAATACTTTAAAGACAACTCTAACAATAAATAATATATTATAATACTATTGAGGAAAGAGTTTAATTACAAAATGAGCACAAAACTTGGAGCACGAGCAACAGCGTCTGTTCCAATAGTAGTAAATAATACAAATTTAATAATTATTTTATATAAATCAAAGGAGTTGTATTTGCAATTGCACATTACGTTTCCTTGGTCACCATGACAAATGACATTTCCCTCACTCAATTTAGTTGGGATAGTAACCGTTTCCTTAAGAGGATATTATCCGGTACGAAAAATAAGCTATTTTTCTGAAACAAATGCTGACTGTATAACAGCACATATTTTATAAATTTTTTCACTATTATGTAAATAAAAGATGGTAATAGTGCGCTAACTCCGATTTTTTAATTTTTCATTCCTGGAAAATTTTAGTGAGGAAAGTAAATAACTTTCCTTATTAGTGAGGAAAATGGTTACTATCGCAACTAACTTGGATAAGGGAAATGTCATTTTCACAAGTAATGTTGATAAAAAAGTTTAAAATAACAAAATAATTTTCAAATATTTCCAAATTTTTATTTGATCATTCAAAAACGTATTAACATTGCAGCCACTGGTCAGTAAGTACCCCATGTGTCATTCGAAAATTGGGAAAAGTTTATAAAATGTAAACGAAATGATGAAATAGTTAAATAAGAATAAGTGGCTTATTAAATCCAATAGACAACTAACTATTTTTTATATATCTAAAGTAAAAAAACTATTCTATACAGTTATGCAATTGCAGATCTAGATAAATAATAAATTATTAAGCATAAAACATCGTCAACAATCACTATTGTTTGTGAAGTATAAAAATCAAAGGAATGAAAAAGAAAGATAGAATTACAGTTTGAAGAATTTGATCCCAATATTTATTAGGATGGTTTACAACGTTTTAGTGATCGGCTATTAACCCCGAAATAAATAAAATAGTTCTTAGAAGGAAACTCGTAAAAACGACCCAATTTTTCTTAGAAGTTTAGCCATAAATTCCGTAGGAAATATTTCAGGAAGAACCACAATTTAAAAACTGCGAGTTAAAAGAACTTTACAAAAACAAATTTGCGAATTTTCCTCTTTAACAAGTAATTACTTATATTCCTCCAAAATTAACTTCAAAACTTGTCGCAAAATAAATCATACAAATTAATTCAAGCCATTCAAAAAATAATTCCCAAAATGCGAGCCTTAATAAAAAAATTCTTCACGCCTTTTCATCATTATTACACCGCGAAACGCCGCGCCAGTTCCAGTTCCTTTCCTCAGAGAAACTTTGTACTTAAAATTCCAGGGGCAGGCTGAATAAAAAACTGCGACACGTATAACTTTTTAAAACGCATTCCATATTTAACGAAAAGAAATTCAAGAGTGGTGAACCAGTACTCGAAGCGGTAACTGGTCACAAAGCGCGTGGTCGCACACTTCTACCGGGTATTCAACCGGAACCGGTAAAAATAGATTCAATAACGCGAGCATGGTGTATATACTTCACCCGATGGCAGACATTCGATTTCTACCTACATATAGAACAAGAAAATTATAGTTGAATATGAACAAATTGTCCGAAATACATTAGTGAATATATTCAGTCTGATATTGAGAAGAATAGATGAGTGTATGGATATTGCATGGGTGATCGAGGAATATATGGTTGGATATGATTGAAATATATCACTTACCGAGATCTGCTATGGCAGAGTGCCACATCCAGTAATGAATAAAAGGTGTGATGATATATTTATTTTATTGAATATTCAACCAATATGATATTGAGAACTAGGGTTCGATTTATTGATTTTCTACCGCTGTGACATCCCCTCCACAAATAATTTTGTTATTGTCTAATTTGACGGTTGCATACGTGCATAAATACATAACTTGCCGAGATCTGCTACGACATAGTGCAACACTCAGTAAAGGGTAAAATGGTGATGATATATTAAGTTTATTTATTTAATTGCAGGATGAATGACGTGTGACAATATTTGGTGTGACATACAAACAAAAATTCGTTTCATTCGCAACCCTTTTCTGTTACATGTCACATTCCAACCCCCATTGTATCGAATCTAAATTCGTCTTTAGCCGTTATTGATCGGAAACGCTCTCAACTCAAACTCAACTTAAAAGCAAAGAGTAGGCTTTCTAACTAGCCCAGCACACTATAATGGCGGTATTTTGTCCTGGTCCCGGTCCCGGTCGCGACCTAAAGTCCCAGATCCTGTCCATTGTGCTCCAGAGAGGAAGCCATCCCGTGCAGGGGTGTCCCAGCCCCGTTTCACGCGCCATTTCCCTCCCAGACGAGAGGAATCAATTATGCTTATGAACTGTTTATGGTGCAAGTTGAAAGTTTGACACCCTTGGTTCTACCCTTTACTGTCTGTGTTCAAATAATGGATTGGTTGGCAGTATTTGAAATTTAAATTCTGAACTTGAACTTTTGAGTAAGTATATGGAAAATTATTGTTCTGATGCCGGGCAGGAAAATGAGGTTGAGAAATTTGTTTTTATTTGTTTATAGAGAGGTATTTGAATTATTGTTGCCAATAGATGATTCACTGTATTTGTTAAACAGCATAGTCTGTTTTATTTTTCTTTTAAATAAATATTGAAAATATGAAATTGCACTATAGATGGATTTGAAATCTCGGGTTTGGTTTCAACAATTTTCATCACACTCAAATTGCTCCCGTGACTCTCCCTTCACTAACATCTTTGGAGGCCGTAATTTGACAGCTAGTAACCACACTTCATACGCATAAATATATCATTTCCTAAGATCTGCTACGGTGGGTGTCACCCCCAGTAATGGGAAAAAGGCGTGATGATATATTTATTTTGAAAATCTAAATCAAATTAACAATATCTAAATGAGGCATATTCTATTTGCATAGAAGACACAAGTTATATCTCTCATGGCAGAGTATAAAGTTCAGACAATTTACGAAATTTCAAATGCAAATACTCGTAGTATATTTAAAGAACGAGTTTTATAAGACATGTTTTTTCGCACGCGTGCAAGTTTAGAAAACGAGCCACGAAGGACAGGAACGAAAAAAATAAAAATGAATTATTTACACAAATTTTACGGCTTTCATAGATTGAGATTTTTAAAATCTGCGATACTTTAAATCGAATAAATTTGTATACAGGGTGTTTCAGGACTAGTGTAACAAACTTTAACAGCTTATTCCTGAGGTCATTTTGAGCCAAAAATGTCATATGAACATAGGTTACACTAGTCCTGAAACACCCTGTATAAAATGTTGTGATTGGTAACTGTTATTAAAATTTATGAAATTGTTCACATTTTGGGGTTATATGATGTTCATAGGTTCAGTATGTCATCCGCTACTACTAACCGTCTAAAACAAAATGTTGCGTATCGTAATGAACGCTTTTTCGATACACAACTAGGTTTCATAATAACTTTCTAATGAAAATAAAATAGGAAAAATTATATAGTTTATTAATTGTTTTATTATATTGGAAAGAATTTTTGGCGAAGCTCGCTTCCTTTGCACTTGTAACGAACAAATCCTAAATCCATAAAGAACACATGCACAAGCAAACCGTTATATTCAATATTAGCTGAAATTATTCAAAATTTCATACAATTATTTAAACATTAAACGAGTTTTTAGTAAAGCTCACTTTGCTCCCATTTTAAACAAACAAACATTATGCTCGTAGAACGCACGCTCCACACACGCAAACTTTTATATTTGTTTTTGGTAACATTAGCATGAGTTAATACTGCATTTCACACTTTGGCGATGACAAATATATTCACTGAGCTACGACCAGCTATGAAAAGTTTTTGTCGCGTTTTTTTCTCAAGTTTACTAAGCTATTTTACAAATTGTATATGAAAAAAGTGTGTCTCCTTATTACCATTTTCTCCGCACGCCACTGAGCCGCTCCTCGCGTCCGATTGCAGGGCAGATGTGAAAAGAATCAGCGTGTTTGTAAAACGACTACACATATACCATACTAGTCACTAACACTAACATAACAGTAGTGTACACAGACACAAATACAGGGCACACTATGCCAACTATGTGTGTGTGTGTGTATGTGTGTGGCTGCTGTAGACTCATGTCCGGGAACATCTGGGCACCCCCTGTCACAGTATTGTGCTCGCCCGTCATTCATCCCAGCACGAACGGGAAACGTACCGTACGGACCTGTGACAGTGACCCCCAAAATGTTCACATAGAAATGCGAGAGAAATCAACAAATATATCATCATGCCTTTTACCCATTACTGGTTGTAGCACTCTGCCGTAGTTGATCTCGATAAGTGATATATTTCTTTGAGTGAAGTTGTTGAAATTTTGAGTTTAATTAATATTTACTGTGTCAAACAATAAATATATTATCAGATGAAAAATTCTGAGAGGGAGGAATAATAGTGGTATCGAGTCGGCTTGTGAATTTGATAATCCGGGTTCGATTTCCACAACCGATAAATAATTTTAAGCACGTTAAAACTACCATTGTGGCTCCCCCACTATTAACATCTTTGGAAGCAGGGATTTGACGGTTGGTATGTGAATAAATGTACCATTTACCGAAAGCTGCTACAATGCAAGTGATGTAGAATCATTCAGTGTGGAAATAATTATTTAAATAAACTGTAAATAAATAAATAAATATATCATCACGCCTTTTACCCATCACTGGGTGTGGCACTCTGCCTAAGCAGATCTCGGTAAGTGATATATTTTTTCGCGTGAAGTGCGGTTACCAGCCGTCAAATCACGGCCTCCAAAGATATTAGTGGCGGAGGAGCCACAGGGGTAGATAAACTGCTGTTTACCAATTTGTATGTACCAGCTATGCAATTGCAGATCTATATACACGTCATTTTTAATTTAAATTTAATTAGATTTCAGATAAATTAGCATGAACTGAACGCGGTATCTATAGGTGCCTCGCTGCATCAATGAAGTTACGTCATTAATTTTTATGACGTTTCATCTACAACCTTTTTAGTTAATATCAAAATGTTAAAGTACAAATAAGGAATGAAGCAATTTATTATTACTGACGCGCGCTGTATACAAAGTGAAATTCGGTGCTGCCACACGAGTTAAATTAAAAGTCCGTCAGCACGGTGGTGTGGACTTTGAATCCGAAGATCCCGAGTTCGAATCGCACTCAAGCTAAATATTATATAAACTACCACACTGCGGCTCGGTGAGTACGGACCCTGTACTGTAATTGGGATTAAATTCCTGTTGTACAGCGTGACATAAATAAATAAATAAAATAGTTTAATTTTCTATAATTTTAATATTTACTAAATGTATTTATTATTATATATTTCATAAATAACATCAAATGAAACTGCCAAGGACCGGTTCCATAAAACAACGTTAACTATGTTGTTAGCTAACAGCATATTAAAAGTTAACAATGGCCAGGATAGCCGACACCACATTTTACATATTTTCTGATTTATATATTGTAATTAATTAATATCGTAACAAATAATTATTACTTTAATGCATAGTATAGAAATTATAACGTTTTCAAATATTTAACTCTAAAAAATTAGACGTTTTTCGGATGCATTTTTTTAATCTAATTCAAATTTTTCGCGTAGTTAACAACATTTTATGTACCCGGAAAGTGTTTTGTGTGTTAATTTATTAATAAAAATGTTTGTTTATTCAAAGATTGGTTAAGCGATTAATGAGGTAATTTGATGATCTTCATTGATCCAGCGAGGCACATAATCAGTAAAACACGAGACTACACAACGGCCTGTAAATGTACTATATACCAAACAAAACAATCTGTCTACAACAGTTACAATAATAATGCAAATTAATCTGGCAACAAAACATTTTTCGCGCCACTGCTCGCGTCTCCTCCGACAGGGCTACACAAAACGCACGCGCCCTTGTCGACTCATGTCAGCATCCCTAACCTCTTTGTACACCCTGCACCCTTACACCTCTCACAACCCCACAATCCATCTCCCGTCTCGTCAACACGCGCAACCCTTCACAGAGACGTTTACCGCTTCTCTCCGCGTTACCGTTACCGGTAAGGTTACCGTTCCGTGGTTAAAACCGTCTTAGCAGAACAGCGAAGCCAAGGACGCTGAATCATGCAACACCAACCAGAACCAGAACCAGAGTCTGGTTTATTTATGGCAAACTGGCAACACTGTGGGAATGTTTCGCTGTTTGTAGTTATGTACCGGGAAAATGGTTTGTTACCGCGGAAGGAAATGTAAATAAGTTAGAGAAGAAAAGTGGAAAACTCACCAGTGATGATGGAGACTGATGTGGAACAGACGCCATTTTGGAATCTGCAACAGAAAAATTCAAGTTTGTTTATTCAAAATATGGTATCTAAGATTCAAAATATAAAAATTTGGGAGATTAAGGATTTTAAGATATACTCACGCCGAGAAATCAAACGATACACCTTATCAATAATTATAACGTCATTAAAGTAATGTAGTGCAAAATTGTTTAAATAATATTGACAACCAAACATACAATTCGTAATAGTAAGAAAATATGGTTATATTTTGATAAAAATCGTTTAATAAATATTTAAATAGTCCACAATTACACACTGGAATTGAATATTGAGCTACCGCCAAAAGAAACTAAAGATTCTATTTTGTAACAATTTCTCATATCTCGCTTTTTAGTTACAAAGTAAGACGCCTCATCCCGGTGCGCGAGTAACTTGAAATTAAATAAAAATGTTAAACTTTTGTTAAATTCGATTGTGAGAGCCTTGAATATTTTAAATTTCTGGTAATAATAAATATGAAAGTTGTTTCACATATGTGTTTTGAAAAGTAGAGTATTGAAATGTGTAAAAAAACACAGCATTTATGAATTAATGAAATGAAAACAGTGGAACTGTTCCAACAATGGAAATGTCAAACCCCAAAAACAAAAACACGTAAAATGGTCACATTAACAAAACAATATCAGTAAAAACCACTTGATTACAACAATGAAATCAGCAAGTAATCACCGAGCGCAGAGAATTCATTTCCGGAGCACACTCAATCATAACCTCAAAATATCACAAAACAAATTCAACGAGCATATGTAGTGAACAGAACACAATACGCACCAAACCGCATTTAGGGTAAAAACGACTCAATTCGACCGGCAAAACCAGGAAAATAAATTAGCAAAAAACACAAACACACGGCTAGCTTTCTACTAGTTCGGAAAAGCACCATGCACCGACAGATGACGCTAGCGGCGCGCAGAATGGTTAGAAAGAGATAGCAAAGAGGCATTGTTGACAAACGAGGACATTGATCAAGAATTTCGGTAGATAACGCGAGGGGTGAAGAGAAATCCACTCTATTCAAATAATAATGGGCTTCGCTTACGGTTCGCCCGTTTATAGAGGTTAGTTGGGTTTGCACGTGCGCTAGAAAAATTAATGGTGCTCTTTCAAACATGGCAGCTTCTTTGGGAATTCATAGGCGTACCATAGGGGAAGTCATCTTTGGATAAATGACATAACTTTACATCAAAAGTGGTTTAGAACTTGTCAAATTCTTACTCATAATATATGGACTTTTTCTTCAAATTGTTTTGGGAAAAATTGACACTTTTTCTATTATACCAGATAGCTGAAAGCACTAACAAATGGACATCCTTGTACCACACACAGCGGTTCTCAACATTTTCACAAATTATTTAGCGCCATAGAAACCAGACGGGAGTGGAAAATAGTATATTATACAACAAGTTTTATAAACGTCTCTTTAGTTACGAGTGTATAAAAAACAGTAAATAAAGAGTTTATAAAACGAGTAACATACTACACAACATTTTTTTTTAATTTTATGGATTAATATTTAATAACTAAGGTTAAATTATATAACAAATGTCTGAAGGTAACTTCAAGCCGTGATTAAAACGTGATATGTGATTAAGAAGTTATTTAGCACCATGGAAACCAGTACGTTAAATTACTTTTTAATAACAAGAGAAGAAAAAGTAAATTTAATAACTCGTGACTAATGGAAACTTGTTATTAAACATTCATTTTACGAACTGATAACAACCAACTAAAAATCAATTTTATACACAGTCATAGATAAAATAATTTGTAAATTTTCAAATTATTGTCAACCCTGTCTTTCTTACATCAATTTAAGTAATTATTTTCAATAATATATTGATTTGTAATATAAAATATCTAGGTTCGAAAACAGTCAAAACTCTACATGTACAAAGTAGCTTTAGTGGCTGAATTTGACTTCACTGTAAAAAATGTGAATGAAGCATTTGTTGTAAAGTTTTTTCGAAAAAAATAACAGAAACATCAGCATGTAGCATACATAAAAATAAATATTTACATACACAGTTCACATTTCCCAAGTTACACTACAACAAAATAAACTAATACTCCTATATTCCACTGTACTTTTTTTCTGTTATCACAAAAAGCACTGCGTTAAAAGTCATAATCAAGCAGGAAAAAAAATCTATTCAAAAATATTTGACATCGTGTAGTAGCGGTTGGTAATGTTCTCATTTTTAACAGATTAAACTTCCTGTTCATTTAGCGCGCGTTATCGGGCTCACCGGAAAACAGTCGTAACCGTTTGACGGCGGTCACACGGAGTCCCCTCGCCCCCTCGGGCCCATGTCACACCGCCCCTGACCGCAGACTGCGGACCCTGCGGACCGAATGCTCATTACGACAAAACAAAAACAGATTTCATTATATGTCATGAGATTTCAGATTCGGGGGGAGACGACAGTATTTGAGATGGAATGCTGCTTTTTATGATGGTGTAATTTGTGATTCTTCAGGGGTAGCGGATGGGGCGGTGACTCAATCGGTAAATAGATTAAATGTAATGAAATACTAACTTCAATTTAAAATTTTGAGAGAACAAGATGTAAATCCTCAGACGTTTCAAAGTCAGACTAAAGTATAATTTTTTCTGCGATTTGTTATCGTAAAGTTGACGCGCGAGAAATATATTAAATGCGCGCGTTTCCAGTAGCAACGCGCGAAAAAGTTATTAGATGTGTGCTTATTTAATAGTTATCAGAGATACAAACAAAACAGAAACTTGGCATATTGACAGTTGACAGAATGAAATTATTTCAGGAAATGCAATTGTAGAAAAAATTATGTGTGTATCACGAGCGTAAAGTGTCTTTGTTCCTCTTACACTATTGTAGCTCTCGAATTACCGTGCTCGAGTAACAAAGAATCATTTTACGCTCTTAATACACAAATAACTATATTTCGTGCGAAATGAATACCATTCTACGCTTGTTGTACAATAAGCTATAATTAGTTTAAAGAAGTAACTATAACAGAAAACTAATTTCCCATGTTTAATTAAAAAAGGAAAAACAATATTACAAAGGTTGTATAATGACGTAAGCTTACCACAAATTAACGAAACGATAACATTTTAATTTATTCTTTATCTCGAGGTTAAAATTAAATTAAAATCTAACCTAAAATTCACGGTACACAACAAAATAATCTCGCACCTCACAAATTCTAAATTTCACTGTCGAGCACGTTAAGATAAAACCCAAAATTTAACAATAAAGTTGTGTAAAACAATTGTAAACACACCGTAATTAACATTTGAAAGCCGAACTAAATAACATCATCACTGAGAAAAGTACCCAAAGTGGCTCCTTTGACAGATCTCACATTCATTGTTTCCGCGTTTCAACTGTTTTCCACGGCAACTTGGATCTGGGATTCGGATAACAAAATATTTAACAGCGCGTGTGTGTTTGTTGTGAGTGACACGACAAGAGTGGCGCTGCGGTAGCGGCTTCCGGTACTACATGTACTGAAGGATTCTGGTAGATTATGCTTCCTGAACCTCTCAAGGATTGTAGATTCACGATTCAGGATTCTTGGAGATGGATATACCAAAGGATAAAAGCCTTAAATTCATGCGAAAATCTTCAGAGCAGATATAGAATTAAATTATTAACCCTAGTTACGAAAACAAGTATTATTAAATAATTATTTATTTGGCGTTTCGTGTATTGAGGAGACGATAGCCGAGGCAGACGATATTTTGAATATGTCAAACACAATTAAAAATGTATTGCAGCTCGGTGAGTCCAAACTCCGTACTGTAATTGAGATTATGTTCCTGTTGTTTTATCAATTACATTACTATGAGAACATGTATTTTGTGTACTGTTTTGCACCCTAGTGCAAAAAATGAGTATTTCACGTACGCCCCCATTTTTTTCATGTTCCATTGGTTACAACACATTAATAGTACCAAATTCATATTATTTTTTATTGTTTTCCATCAATTTACTTGAATACATCAATAATTATAATATTATTATTTTTTGACAGTTTTAGGAAAAATGTTATTTGTATTTCCCGGGCGAAATTCTTGTTTTTTGCGTTCGAATGACTCTTTTGTTAGCGCAGTCAATACAAAAATAACTATTTAATATTAAAGTTGACTTTATAAATATGAACTTCATGTTAAGTGCTTGCAAAATTTAAAATTCTATATGATCCGAGATCAGTATGTCATTTAATTTTTTTTGTATTGAAACATCCTGTATTTTTGAAGTTAAGAATTAGAAGGTTGTAACAAATTTGAAATGATTCAATTTATGAACAAATAATAATAGAAAATGATTTGATAAAAACAAAAGAGGAAATTATTGTCAATTACTTGTGAAATTCTGTGGAACTCAGAGAAGTGTTTTTAAATATTTCATTAAAATTTTGATTTAATTTCTTCAATACATATTTATTAATATAGTGATGTATATATATATATATATATATATATATATATATATATATATATATATATATATATATATATATATATATATATCTCAGTAAATTTGTATTCTATTTGAACTTGGCAATGTTGAGAAAAACAAACTATTTGTTATAATAGATCCTCCTCGTTGAATTTGAACTAACAGAAAGTAGAGTAGATCTAAGCAGCATCACGGGTGACATTTCCAAATCCGGCTTTAAATTCTATAGCTTTTAATTGTCTCTTCCCGTTTCATCACAGCATAATTATTTCATTGTCGACCTCCTCTTTGACCGCACAAATTCCAACCAGGCCCACAGATGTCCGTACACAGGCCACTCGATCCCAAAAACGGTTCCATTGCACTCCCTATTCTTGTTTCTGAATACAGGGAAATTCATATTTCCTCCGAATGAGTCAAGGGACAGATGTACGCAAACAGGATTTGAAATTCGATAGAATGATGTTAGACTTAGTATTGTTATCACAGTTGACTGTTTGGATGGTTGAAGTTGGTAAATATGATTTTGCAATTGTTTGGAGAGTGATAAGCGTGTGTAAAGACGAGATTTGTTACTTCCGGAAGACGATATTATAAATATTTGATGGTATTTGCACGAGGAAAATACCGAATTTGAGGTTGCAACAAATGATACATTGTTTAGTCGAATTTCTAACATTTATATTTATTGCATTATTTCTTGATACTGTTTTTACTCATGTCAACAACAAATTGTTTGATCAAAATGAAAAACTGTTAAATTTCAAAAGAAAAGTAAATATAAACAGAATGTATCACACAAAGCCAGTATTATTTAACTTGGGAAATTAATTATTCTGCCGCCATTGTTTGCCAAATTATTTATTTTAAAGAAATGTATTTTAAGTAACTGTGCAATTGTAAATTTATTTTCATTTCTAACCGCGAAAATTACGTTTAAAATTTATGAATCATTTCATTCTATGACGGGTAGCTAACAATTTAAATAAAATATATTTAACGGCCCAATTCACTAATTCTGAATTTTGAATTAGTCAAATTAAGCTAAACCATAAGATTTTCGGAAAGTGAACTGGATAAGTTTTAAAAATCGGACTAGAAGAAGATTAGCTAATACAAAATTCAAGTTTAGCTAACAAAAATTGAGAATCGAACTTTGTATGTTTAACGTTTTACCTAACTATTTTTTCCACAGTACTTGTGAAAATGTCATTTCCCTCACTAAATTTAGTTGTGATAGTAACCATTTTTCTCACTAGTGATGAAAGTTAATAACTTTTGTGTGAGGGAAACGATTACTATCACAACTAAATTGAGTGAAGGATATTTAATTTAATGGTGACCAAAGATGATGTGCATTTGCAAATAGAACTCCTTTGATTTATATAAAATAATTATAAAATTTCTTGTATCGCGAACATAAACATGTAATTTTCACGTTTCATGTTGAAAAAAATAGTATGCAACGTACGTGGAAAAGGGCCTTTTGCAAAACTCGTACTCGTTTAGCAATTAAACCCTTTCACCAGTAGTATTACAATATACTAATAAAATATGTAGGTAGTATTAAATTATTGCTACTTTTATTTATATTTAAGAAATATTAAATATTAATTTAAGAGTAAAATATATATATTTTTTGAAATGTCATGCCAATTTAAGTGAAAACAATTATTTTTTTTAACTTTAATACAGGAGTACGGAGGTGTGGTTAGCGTCACGATATTCGAATCCGGAAATCCTGAGTTCAAATCCTACTCAAGCTAAATATATATATATATATAAATTACTATACTACAGTTCAGTTAGGGTACAGGGTTCGGCCGTACTATAATTGGGATTAAGTTCCTGTTGTACAGAGTAGCATAAATATATAAATTCCTAATTTTTCAAATAACAAATTCTTATTCGTGTAAATTATATAATTTAAAACGTGTACTAACATCTTTGGGGGGCGTAATTTTAAGGCTGGTAACCGTACTTTACACGAAGAAATATGTCACATGACGAGAAATGCTACGGCGGAATGTCACACCCAGTAATGAATAAAGGGTGTGATGATATATTTATTTATGATTATTATAGACAGACACATTTTTAATTGTACAACTATCTACAGTTATGTTATATACAATGTATTTACATAGATGTGTTAAAAAGTTGTGAAATTGAAACTCAAATTGAATGATAACGAATAAAAATATCACATTTGTCAACACTATTATCTCTTATCACATTTGGTTCCTGATAAAAAAGCTAAACATACAATATCAAATCTGTTCCAAAGTCACTGAACAACAAAATCAATTCAAATAAAAATATATTCTTCCGTAAATATACAAATTTAATAAATGATACAAGATGAATTCAAAGAAAATGTTAAATTATACTCATAGCTTCAAGAAACTAATAACATTTTACAATAATTTTTCTTTACATTCCAATATTATTTTTAGCAACCAAAATGGAAAAAAAATAGTACGCCACTGGTGGTTGCATGGCCTCGACTAACCTTATTTTAACTATTTGCGAGCACGAGGGGCCACTACTGCATAGCAGGATGTTTTAAAATTGATATACAAACCACAAATTTGGCACTACAAAACTGAATCACCCTGTTTATGTCGAATTAAACGTTTAATTCCTTGCCACAACCACGAGTTTATTCCCTTTCAAAACTTCACACATACAAGACTAAACAACCAATTCATCCAACATTCAGAAACAATACAGTACCGATTTTTTCGAGTGGCATTCTAATGAAAGAGAACTCCAGCCGTCAAATTGCAGTCTACTATATTTGTCATCTTAATTTATGCTGAGGAACAGGAAATTAATTTCAATTATAGTAGAGAAACCTACAGCTTATACTGGAATTTGAACCATTAGACGAAGCCTATTTTGGTAATTATTTCAAATTGATTTGAAACCGCGAAGTCTCGCTTGCACAACGCTGAATAACAATCTACAACTGGTCGTAAAATTAAAATTCTCATATTTAGAATAAAATAATATAACCCTACCGAAAAATGTTATAAAATAACTAGTATAGAAAGCGTCTACTGTTTGCGAATTTAGTAATGAAGTAGATTTGATTATTCTAACAATGAAATACAATTTTACGCCGAAATAAATCTATACAATCTAAAAAGAACAAAATTCCGCTAACAAAAAAAATCATTCTTAGCTGTAACAATGTAGCAAATGAAACGTAACAGCTCCAAACCCCAACAAAAACCTTCAGAACATAGAAAACTCAACAATATACTTACAAGTAATCAGGCTAGTTGGTTACTTCCCGCCAAATTTGCACTCACACAACAATAGAAATAATCTTACTGAAATTACACACTAAAATACGGTTCCTCTAATATTAAACCACGATTTAAAACGTTAAAATTGATCAAATAAAATAACTGAAACGTTAGAATCACATCTTTGCAGGTAGTTTCGGTTAAACCTTGTTCAGATTGGTTCGACAATGAGAAACATCGCGAATTGAAACGAAACGCGAGCACTGCTGCACAAGGTCGGTGCCGTACTGCATGATGGAATCAAATCATTTAGTTTTCCCCCACTTTGTACTCCCGGTTCAGGACCGTCGGCCAATAAGATGACGTTTTTCATAGCATGCTTCACGAATGTGGGATATGATTTTAAACTATTGTTTGGGCCTAGTTTTGAACTCAATTTACATTTCTATTGGTTCTAAAATTCATCTTTATTTATGAAGAACAAACTGTTTTCAATAAGCAAATTTATAAATACAGGGTGCTTCAAAATGATTGCAAAATAAGCATAAATATTATAACCAATTTTTTTTTCTGAAATTCGCTAGAATAGCTGCACATTACTTGAAGAAAACATTTTTCGTAGTACTGGACTGATAGGTTACAGTAATAAATAAAAATGATTAGACATTGCAATAGCAGTTACACAATTTCATTTCAATTAAATACATTTTAATGTTTACATATTTTTATTCTTTACTATAACCTTTCCAGTTCAGTTTCAAATAATATGCATTTATTTTTGCGAATTTCAGTATAAAAAAATATATGCTTAATTTTTTTGCAATAATTTTGAAACACCTGTTTAGTAAATAGTTGTGTAATGGGTATTGGTACTATAATAATTATTTCCCTATTATTTAAATAAATAAATATATCATCACGCCTTTTACCCATTAATGAATGTGGCACTCTGTCGTAGCAGATCTCGGTAACCAGCCGTCAAATTACGGGTCCTAAATATATTAGTGGAGGGGGAGCCACAAGGGTTGATTTAATTTGATGAAAATATTTGTGGGCGTTGGGAATCAAACTTTATTTATGTAATTATAGTTCGATGAATAAAAAGTGAAGAATATGTAAAAAGTAACCTAAGCAACGTAAAATAAACAATAAAAAGAAGGTTACAAGATTTTTAAGTAAAGTTAATTATATGTTATATGCACATACCTCAATCTCACTCTGATAGTTGACAGGTAAATAATGTTAGGTTAGAATGTTAAAGTTTGAATCTGACGTTTGACGTATAACATTGAACTTGTAGATGTATGTGTAAGGAATGCCTTTGGGTGAGAATCAAATGAGTGACGTCACACTTAAGTACCAGGAATATATTTAAAGAAAATTATTAATGCAAAATAAAATAGTTTTGCATCATTTTCATAGCAACATTTATAAATTTAATTTTCGCAGAAAATTCGGTAACTTCTTTATTTTGGATGACTCCATTGTGTTATTATGAAAACGAGTATTTTATTATATTTAAATTCTATGCAAGCAAACAAAGTTAGTTCTATATTATTCATTTCTTGCAATTTCTATTTGATTTTGTTTTATTTACATTATTACTAATTAAATATTAATTTTGCAAACTACATTTGCGGTATTTTACTTGCAATTCATTTGAATTTTGTATTCTGTATTTTCTGTATGTTTTTGAATTTTAGCAAATAAAGATTATGATTGAAGAATTTATATTTATTATTAGAAATTAATAGATAGCACAGTGGTAATATGTCGCACTGTAGTTTAAAGAACCTGAGTTCGAATCCTGAAGATTCACCACAATAAATTTATTCCCGTGTCTCTCTGTCGTCCACGTTTTGTCGGTTGGTAATTACACTTCAAGCGCATACATACATCACATATCCAGATCTGCTACGGCAGAGTGCTACACTCAGTGATGGATAATTATTTTATTTCATTTGCAATTTGTATCAAATTTAACTTACATTTATTGAAAAAATATATCACTTACCGAGATCTGCTTAGGCAGAGTGCCACTCCCAGTAATGGGTAAAAGGCGTGATTATATATTTATTTATTTATTGAACCAGATCACCTGTTTATTTGGATGGTAAAATTTATCTGAACTGATCCAAATGAACCAACCGATAAATATAATTTATATAGGTTGCTTTGATCGTACGAACAAAACTGAAATTTTTGATTTGCTAATATTGTTGCGAATATGTTTGTCAAAAGATCGCGCCCAACGTGGGGCTCGAACCCACGACCCTGAGATTAAGAGTCTCATGCTCTACCGACTGAGCTAGCCGGGCAATAATAAATTCTTGGTAAAGTGCTCTAAAAACGTCTGTAACCGCTACTACACCAATCTACTCTACACCGCGTGGATTGGACTCTACGCAGGCAGTAGGCTTGGCTAGGGTGTGGTGAATACCGCCGACTTAAAGGGGCGCGCTTAAAGGCAAGCCACCACTGGACAGAACAGCCCAACTGGTTGCCAACAACCTTTGAAAAATTTCTCTCTAACACTGGCCATTTTTCAGCGACGGAATAGAAATGGTCTAATGAAAGTATAATAAATACTTCTGCGCTATTTATCACGGACAGTATTTAATGATTTTTTTTCTTTTAATATCTGTTATGACTTTCCTATGACATTTTGCCATTTGTGAATGTCAAAGCGCTTATATAGTTTTGGTGGCGATAAAATATTGAAATTACAACAAAGTTGTGATGTTTTTGTAATTTATCTGCAGGATGAGTTTGTTCGTTTTTGTTTACAGGAAATTTACGTAAGTTCTCCTTTAACTTTTTGACCTTGCTGTCGGGACTCGAGAACATTTAGGTCGAGACTGGAATAAAATAAGATAAAACTTTCCAACAAAAAGGAATTTTGAGACCAATTAACTGCAATACTATAAAACACGAAATGTGTTACTTATTATTCAATTGTAAAGTAGCCCAAATTATAGTACTAAGGACCTACAGTTTATAGTAAAATACAAATCACTCAGACACAATTGTATTTTTAGTTATAAGTTGAAGACAACAACAAAATTTAACTGACAAACTTGCGCTTGTAAAGCGAGAACGTTACAATGTTGCTACAACTGTTTGAATACATAAATATATCATATTTTACCCATTACTGGGCGTGGCACTATAATAAATAAAGAAAAACATTATTTTATATGTTTTATGACAATTTCTAAGCGTGCAGATCTATTTATACATTACCAGTTGTCAAATTATGATACCTACAAATATAGTAGGGAACGGGTTTGGTGCTTAAATAAATTCTATTATTTAAGGTTCATTTATCATTTCTGTGATAAAGTGAGAGACCATTAAAAATTGTACGAAATATTGTTACCTATCATTTATCAAATAAATAAATAAATATATCATCACGCCTTTTACCAATTACTGGGTGTGGCACTCTGCCTAAGCAGGTCTCGGTAAGTGATATATTTTTTCGAGTGAAGTGCAGTTACCAGCCGTCAAATCATGGCCCCCAAATATATTAGTGGAGGTGGAGCCACAGGGATAGATTTAAATTGATGAAAATTGTTTGTCAGCTATGGGGATCGAACCAATATTATTTCTTAATAATTAATAATCATGGCCCCCAAATATATTAGTGGAGGTGGAGCCACAGGGATAGATTTAAATTGATGAAAATTGTTTGTCAGCTATGGGGATCGAACCAATATTATTTCTTAATGATTAATAAGTTCATTTTTTTTGGGTAGGTGGCTCAGTGGTAACGAGTCGGCCTATAAATCTTGAGAACCCTGGTTTTTTTTTTTCACCAATTTAAAATATACCCCTGTGGCTCCTCCCTCCACTAACATCTTTGGGGACCGTGATTTGACAGCTGGTAACCGCACTTCACGCGATAAATATATCACTTACCTAGATCTGCTTAGGCAGAGTGTCACACCCAGTAATGGGTAAAAGGCGTGATAATATATATTTATTTATTTAGTTTATTTTCATCATTATTTTATAGTTTATTACAATTTGAGTATCTTGTGCTCAATTCCATGTCAATTCAACTTCCAGCTCATGTCAATAATTCTGATCGTACATACATAGCAAGTAAAGCTTCCACTTCGCGAAACCGTTGAAAATTTCAGTGTTTTGACCCTGCGCCCTCTGGTGGAAGGCTGCAAGGGCTCGAAGAACGAAGTACGGCTCCAGGCAAGCTGTGAAATATTCACCAGGTCGATTTAGAGAGGCGGCCGGTGAGCGCGAACTCAGGTAATGGTATTAAACGACGGACAGACGAAATATACCTCTGTACCTTCGCCTTCAGGAGATACATGTTAGCGAGTGAATTGACGATGTTGTACAGTATAAATACGAAATGGAAGACACGCAGATATCGGGGCGTTGGGTGTGTTTAGGTTTATATTTTCTCAAATTTCATCTAAATTTAAATTGAAGCGTTAGATGGAAGAAAAATGCCATTTTCAGAAATTATAAGTGGAAAATTTCAGTATTTCAAAAGAATATTACGTCCATGGTGAAGTTTTTAAATCTCTACTATTTTTGGAGATATAACTCAAATACATCTTTGGGAGCCGTGATTTGACGGTTGGTAACCGCACTTCACGCGAAGAAATATATCACTTACCGGGATCTGCTACGGCAGCGTGCCACACCCAGTAATGGATAAAAGGCGTGATGATATATTTATTTGTTTATTTAGGAAAATTTTAGTTGAAAATAAAAATCGCTGATAATAAACTTACAAATCAATGCCGTTGATCGTATCTTCATATTTCAATTAGTTTTAGAGATAGAGCTTCAGGGAAAGTATATTTTTTTTCAATTTCATATTTTCTCATTAACTGCCTTATTGACAAATATTTTGTGATTCAAAATATGTATTATTGAACGGCATTGAATTCCTCGTGTTTGAATTAACTAAACTATATAGACCAGAATTATGTACGTAAGATGTTCGCTCTAAACTCTTAGTACCACATAATAAGTTATTCATCATTTCTATTTATGTTCACTGACGTATTTTCCGATGTGTAGTTTCTCTCTGCTTTACTCTGTGTGTGTGTGTGTGTGTGTGTGTGTGTGCCGCTTGGTATGTTACCTGAGCTGGACTAGGGACGCTGGGGGATGGGTCTGGTGGAGGGAATCGCCCGGCGCCGTTGCTAGGTGACGCGTGACGTCATGGACATCTCGTGGTGAGTCATTGACTGCATCGTGCACAGCCAGACAGAATGCCGTGTGGCCAAAACCGAACGACGAAAAATACGAGAGAGGGAGACATCAGAACATGTGGATTGCAAAATATAAATATTTAGATTTACTTTCAATATACAGGGTGTTTTATAACTTATACACCAAACGTTAACGAGTAACATAATTTGATATGTTATGTATGTTATGCTGTACAACAGGAAATTAATCCCAATTATAGTGTAGGGTTCGCACTTATCAAGTCACAGTGTGGTAGTTCATATAATTTTATTTAGCTTGAGTGCTATTCGAACTCAGGATCTCCGGATTCGAATTTCGTAACGCTATATACACCATCGTAATGACTGATTATAACAAAAAGAAGTCCACTAGTCTACGATTGCCAGTTTACGCTTCTTTACCCTTAGGTAACTTCCAAGATCCCGCGAATTTCAAGGGCCCGAACTTAACAAGTTCATTATTAAATATTACAGAAACACTTACTATATTATAATGTCATTTATTCTTTCCGGAATTTTATTTCGAGTGCATTCCAACAACGTAATCTGCATATACATACACGAGTGCAGATTAGTACAATAAAAAAATTCCCAGATACGAATTAATGCTCGAGGGCAGATTCGGTAAGAAAATCGTAACGACACCAACACAAAAAGGAAAAATAATTTAGGTTTTATATTTTGTTAAAAATAATCTAGTTATGAAAGAATAAAATATCCATGGCAACTTGTATCAAGTGAATAAAATTGACAATAAAAAACAATGTTAAATTGCTCGGTGAGTCCGGATTCTGTACTGTAATTAGGATTAAGTTCCTGTTGTACAGTGTAATATAAATAAATGAATAGCATCATTAGTAACATCAAGCTATAGCCCATCAAATGGGGTAGCACGAACCACAGAAACATTCAAAGAACATCCACTCATCAGATTCATCAAAGAATAAGTATTCGTCAAACATTCTCTTCTTGCAGTATTCTCGCTTCAACCAGTCATGTTCTCTCCTTAAAAGCTCATTAACAGTGTTTGTATTGATAAAATCAAATTAATTTTTATATAATTGTATAGATCGATGTATAATAAAATGTAAAATTTGATAAAATATTAATTTACCTAATTTATTAATAATAATAAAAATAAATTCGATTCATAATAAAACTTAATACTATATGAACGTGTGCTCGCAAAATGTAAACTGATTTAAATTAACAAAAAACAATAGAGAGAATATTTAGGATTCAGTAATTAAAATATAATCAATTTTTATGAAAGATCATGAGATCAGATTTCTGTTATCAATAGAATGTAATTACAATTGTATTCATATAAATTAATCTTTTAAATACAGTTGAAACAGAATTCCAAATTGAAAATAAAACTCCGGGAAGAACATATTTCTGAATAAAACTCATCGCAGGAAAAAATGACTTTCATTTAGTAAATAAATGTAGCTAATTTCAAGTTCCAATTGAAAAAACAGAGAGAAAAATACGAAAAATTCAAACTTTTTTCACATAAATTAGACGTAAGATAATAGGATTAACTTTAATTGGAAACAAAATCAGGAAAAGCACAAGACGGAATTGGTCTCTCCCCATTTTAGGGAGAGTTGTTTCCGTTTCCTTGGTTAATACGACGAGACACCGTGTGAGAAGGATGCAAGATGAAAATGGTTACTAAAACAAGAGCCTTATTCAATTAGGCATCAATCAGTATTAGAGCTATTAGCGCTAAGATAAACGCTAAGTGTGCACTAATTCTCCGATGGATAACCCAGTTAGCTCCCAGGATTTCTTTTTGTGGCGTCGGGGGTATGTGAGCCCGGTTGTAATACGAATAAGATGAGAATAGTGTGATTCTCGGATTGTAATTGGATAAGTGAAATTTTAGTAGAACGTAGAACTAAGTCAGTTAATTGGTTGAGGTTAGTTTTCTTGCAATGCCACTATTTTTATTTTTTACTAATAGTACTTGTATATATCCGGCTAAATTAAGTAATCTTTGTTCGGCAGTACGGTGGTGTGATTAGTGTTACGGTATCCGAATCTGAAGATCCCAAGTTCGAATCTCAAGTTAAAAATATATTAACTAGCACACTGCTGCTTTAGCGTCTTGCAATAAATGTTTATAATTATCTGGAACAAAATTGAATAATGTCAAAGCAGGGTTGCAAACTGATTATAAACTGAAACGAACAGTTTTTTTTCTTGAATCGTTTCATATGTCCTTAAAATTTGTAGTTTCAAATTTACAGAGCGGTTACGAGAACTAGCGTCTAGATACGTCGTAACTAGCATAACCTAAACTAACCTAAAAATATTGAATGTATAAATAAAATACACATTTCCATGAAATATATTTCATTTTATCATATAACTTGAATTTTCAAATATTTTAAAGTTATTTTTGTAACTTGACAGCGTGGTTACTTTCTTTTAATTGAAATAAAAAAACACTAGATGGTATTACTTGACGTACCAAATCTGTAAAAGAAGTCATGACAAATTTTTTAATGGCAAAACGATGGAATGAAACGGTCATAATAAGCATTAGCGCAAATCAATGAAGTTGGCCATGTACCAAATATGTAAAATACTCTCGACAAATTTTGATATGCAAAACGGTGGAATGAAACGACCATAATAAGCGTAGCGTAATTCAATGAAAACGAAACAGTATTTTTTTACTATAAAGCAGCAAAATAAATTTCCAGTAACGATGTGTACTATCAAATAACAACTGTAAAAAATTCAATTCTTCGAAATAATAATTAGAACGCAGTTTTCGCGATGACATTCAATAATATCTGGCATCCAGAAGGCTGAGCAATTTATTTTTATTGACTTTTTTTTATTAATTCTCATCGTGAAACAACGAAGGTACAGAGAGAGATCCCGTGTTCATGTAATTCCCAACAGACTGCTATCGTGTTTGTTTTAAAAATGAAAAAGAAATGAAAAATTAATTTTAGATCTCGTCGTGAAAGATTGAAGGTTCCTTCAGCCGTAAGCGAAATGCTTCTGAACTGCAAGTAATGACTACAGAGTGTACAGTAAATTACGAACGAGATAACGAAGTTTTTAATTTTACATTATCTTTAACACATTCTCAAATAACATTTATAAGCAATATTCAATACTCTGCAAAACAGGAACTTAATCCCAATTATAGTAGCTTATAATGGAATATGAGCTATTCGGACACGGATGTTTTTTTTATGTCACTGGCAAAGTGTGAACTTCAGTATTAAATCACGTGAATTTCGTCAAAATAGTATATTATGCAACAAGCTTATAACATGGAAAAAGTGGCTCAGTGGTATTGAGTCCGACTGTGGATTTGAAATCCCGAGTTTGACAAACAATTTTCACAACATTAGGAGGCTTCCCCATCACAAACATTTTGAGGGTTGTGATTTCACGACTGGTAACCACTTTTCATGTGCATAAATATATCAATTATTGAGATCTGCTACGGTGGAGTGCCACACCCAGCAATGCGTAAAAGGCGTGATGATATAGTTATTTATTTACGTTTATAATAGCCATTATACACGAGTTGAATACATTACTTTTTCTACAGACAAATACAATTTCCAGATTTTGAAAATAAATGTCACCCTAAAATAAAAAAGTTATTACTATTTTATTAAAATCATAAAAACAGCAAATACTGCGCTGCTATTGGTCAAAATCTGTGTCATAATGAAAATCTGTGTCATAACGCGTGTCATGAAAGTAGAGATAATACATATTTAATAAGCAAATTAAAGAACGGTATTTAAAAAAGTGTTCTTTTTTAAATAACTTTCTAATATGGAAACCATGGATACAATTAATACTGTACTATTATTGGATAAATTGCTCGTGTCATAATGGAAATCTGTGTTATAATGAGTGGCATTAAGTTACAGATAATACATATTTAATAAGTAAATTACGGGCGTGTTAATGCACATCTTTTAACATACTTTGACGTCACCTGAATCAAGGTTTGTCAGTTCGAATCCGTCTGCCGACAATATGTGATTTGTCGTTAAAAATATAAAATACAGTTACATGTATTTATCACACTCAGGCGTTATAAGCTAGTCACTTATACGCCTTAAATAACGTAGCATTTGACTACGAATACCGGCAGTACGACAATATAAAAACTGCGGCTCGGTGTGTCCGGTAAGCTCAGATCCTTATGGATTGTAGTGCCACAGGAAGAAGAATAAGTAAATTAAAGCATGGGAGTAAAAACAATTGCAATGTGCGTTCTACAGACTAAGTTTGTATAAAACAAGAGTGAAGCAAGCCTTCCTAAGGACACGTTCAATATTTAAATAAATGTATGAAATTCAGAATAATTTGAAGTAAAAACTAATAGAATAGCTTGCAAGTGTGGTGCATGAGTTCTACTGGCTTAAAATTTGTTAGTTAGAAGTGCATGTGAAACGAGTCTTGCCAAGAAGACGTTCTAATATAAAATAAATCTAGTAAATAATACAATTTTTGCATTTGGAAGTTTGTACATTAGTTGGATGTATACTCTGCGGGTAACAAATTCAAATTGAAGTCAGCAAATTTATGAAAGTAATTTAAAAATTACTAAACAAACAAAACTAAAAGAAAAGTTTCAGTAACAATATACCACATTTTCATCGAATCCACTATCTTCCAATTTTGCAAAGACACAAAACGTAGCTACCAATAACATCAGGGGATAAAATTTCAATTTCAAATAAAGGAAAATTGTCTGTCGCACCGGGAAGCGCACGACACAAGACAGAGCTTCTGCAACGGCTACACTACACGCTACAGGGGTGCGTCGATGCGCGCACGGGGTGTCTGTGGTGCAGTTATGTGAAAACGCTCCAAGATAGAGTGGAGGACTCCCTCAAGGGATTAGATTAGGCCTTATTTCACTAGAGGGTAGTACAAACACTTTGGAATTGATCACTTTGAACGAGAACGAGAACTTTGGTGGAGGCGCGCTGAGAATGAATTATTTAATCTGTATTTGATCACTAACATTATTTTTGTGATAGTAATGGGTTGATATAGTGACCTGAAATTCAGAAAACAATTTCGCCAACTCTATAAATTTATTTGTTACCGCAGATATATTATATAGGGTAGGTTGTTCAGTGGTATCGACTCGGCGTGTGGATTTAAGAACCCGGATTCGATTCCTTCAGCCGACAAATAATTTTCACCACGTTAAAACTACCCCTGTGGCTTGTCCTCCACTAACACCTTTGAAGCCGCGAAGAAATATATAACTTACCGAGATCTGCTACGGCATAGTGTCACACTTAGTAATGGGTAAAAGGCATGATGTTAATATTTTTGTAATTATTTATATTTTGTTTGTGAAAAAGATAAATTTTTCAAAAACTTTTTTAGGAAATTGAAGTGTAAGTCTTGTACCAACAAATTTCTTCTTCTTCTTCTTCTTCTGATGGCACTACAGCCCAAATTGGGCCTGGGCCTACCGGACACACAGAGCCGCAGTTTTTACACTGCCGTACTACCGGTTTTCGTAGTCAAGTGCTACATTATTTAAGGCGTATAAGTGACTAGCTTATAGCGCCCGAGTGTGATAAATAAATGTAACTGTATTTTATAAATAAATAAAATAAATATATCATCACACCTTTTACCCATTACTGAGTGTGGCACTCTGCCTAAGCAGATCTCGGTAAGTGATATATTTTTTCGCGTGAAGTGCGGTTACCAGCCGTCAAATCACGGCCTCCAAAGATATTAGTGGTGGAGGAGCCACAGGGGTAAATTTTTTTTAAATTGGTGAAAATTGTTCTTTATATTTTACGACTAATCACACATTGTCGACAGGCGGATTCGAACTGACGAACCTTGGTTCGGGTGACGTCATAGTATGTTAAGAGATGTAATTTTAGTGACGTTATTGTCGCCTCATCTGACAAGGCCTGTATTTGTTCAATTGCAGTTCAGTGACTGTAGGTACACATTAAACAATCCGATTTCAAATTTGAGTTCCCCGGGAGTACACAGATCCGTATGTCCGTAGCACTTACATTTAGTGTTTAACCTACACACACATATACACACGTGAGTTCGTGACGCAATCAATTAGTGGGCCACGTGACCACCATCAATTATTCACCGAGGCATTAGCAAATGAGCCATCTGCCGTTTGAATTGAGAACTTGCCGCTATTTTGTGCGTTTAGTGAGAGAGAGAGAAAGATAGGCATATGTGGGGGTGGACGCACGTTGATGCTCTTTTGGTTTGAGCCACGAACCCTTAATCGTATGATGTATACGTGTGTGTGTATGTTTGTTGTGCCCTTTTGAGGCCAACGGGGATACAATTCTGCGAGATAAGGGACTACGTATAAATATAAAATGGAATAACAGAATTTTGTTGAAACACTTCGCCGATGTGGTGTTCGATTTCGCAGACATTTTCACATCTCAAATGGCGAAATTGAAGGTATTAAAGCAATGGCTTCTAACTTTAAACTTACAGGTTTCAGGTTGCAATGAAGTCACTATTTAAAAAAATATATTTTTTTTTCAAACTTTCATCTAAATTTATTCATTTATTTATGCTGAACAATAGGAACTTAATCCCAATTACAGTACAGAGTCCGAACTCACCGAGACGCAATTTAGTAGTTCATATATATTTTTTAGCTTGAGTGGGATTTAAACTCGGGATCTTTGGATTCAAATATCGCAACGCTAACACACCACTGTTCTACCGAATTGAAATTGAAACCAATGTATAATTTTAGACAGTTTTAATTATTATTTATTAAGCTGTAATGATTTATATAAATTTTGTGACGCCATTATTAAGGAATTTTGGTTCTCAAACAGCAGGGTTCACATATAATTCTAGATATATAAATGATTTATTTTATTATTTAGAAAAAGATATACTTTCGTGGCAAAGAATCACATCTAGAATCGGGAAAATAAATAATTTTATTTAGAAGTAGTTTGAATAAATTTGCATAACATATTTCAGTAAAGTTCTTGTAGACAAAAAGTTAAGTATATTTGCTATAAGTTCTTCTTCGTTAAAGAAGTTTGTAGCACAAAAAATGTTATTAAATAAAAATAAATGTAATTATTGCAAAGTTTAGAAGCACTGGATATAAACAATTTAATTTAAAAAGTTGGTATTGATCCCCGTCTGACATTTCTAGCGAATGAAAGACGAGACCGCTTAGTTTTCCGCTCATATTTTCGTATGTCACTGCATTAATATTATTTTTATTGCTTTTGACATGTCTATATCGAGATATCCTTATATGATAAATGAATTCTCTGCATTTCAATATCATACTTCGCATTTTAAATTTATTGAAATAATTATCTTTTGTCTTGCTCAATATGACATAATTTCGTGTCGCTGTTAAGAAAGATTTATTACAGAACTTATTGATGAAGTATTCTGCGTAGACTGTAGGTAAGTGAAGTTTAATTATAATTTCAAAGATGGCTGAATGAATGGCTTCTATTCCATCACAGGCAAAAGAGAATTTTGTAAAGAAACTGCTAATAATATTCTGTTAAGAATTTATAAATTAAAGACGCAAAGGGAACTTACTTATTTACTTTTATCTTCTCCGTATTTTACTACCAACTTAATCTTTCGGTAAATTTATCTAATTAACGTAAACTTTTAAACTTTTACATTACAAATTACTAGAAGTAGAGAAGTTTTACTAGCATACGACAAAGAAAATACCACACACCAGAAATGAAATAGTATATACTTGTACACTTAGAATTTTATATAAATCTTGTAATAAGAACATTCATGAAGACGATTTATACAGGCTGTTTTTATACCTATATACGAAACATTTTTATTTATTTTTCCATTCGCAAAAATAAGCGCCGTTTATTTGAAATGTGTTATTGGTTTTGTTATCAAATTTAATTACTTATTAAATAAAATATATATGCCTTTTACCCATTACTGGGCGTAGCACTCTGCCGTAGCAGATCTAGATATAATTATGTGCGTGAAGTCCAGTTATCAGTCATAAAATCACGGCCCCCAAAGATGTTTATCGAGAGGAGCTACAGGGATAATTTTAATGTGGTGCAAACTGTCGGATGTGGGAATCGAATTCGGGTTCTCAAATTACAGACCGACTTGATTAATTATGTTGATAATGAAATAAAATTATAAATATTGCTCACAATATTTCAGGAAAAAAATAAATGGCAAAAAATACATGATATGCCGTCAAATCGAAAATTTACGCGAATTACACATTATGTAGGTATTTAATATTGAGTAATGTAATAATTAAATTTACTGTCAAACCAGTAGTACTAAAAATGTAGCCTTCAAATAAAGGTACTGTTTTTTAAGACTAAAAAAAATCAGTTTGTTTTAACATCAGTATATCAAATTACATAAACAATTATAGTTTGTAGGTATAGGAACACCCTGTATATAAATTGTCAAATTGTCAAATGAGAAAGACGAATAGACAAAGTAAAGATATGTAAACTTTCCTGCAATTTTAACCAATCAGAGCAAGAAATTACCTCTCTGGCTTCCCCTCCACTAACATCTTTAAGGGCGTGATTAAACGGCTGCTAAACACACTTCACGTGTATAAATATATCACTTACCGAGATCTGCTCTGACAGAGTGCCATATCCAGTAATGAGGAAAAGGCATAATGATATTATTTTTTTACACAGAGAACAAAAAGTCAAATATTCTTCACACATAATTCTAAACCAAAAGAAACTATACTTTATTTAAACTGACTTGACAATATTTTATACTATGACACCGCATCCAGGAATGGAATACATCAATAATATGAACTTACGTATGTCTGGTATCACACATAAATTAATTGGTGATTGCCAAGCCACTATACTTATTGATTCACTTAGTTTGCCACTCCTCTCTTACGGAAAAAACATCATAATTTTATTTTTGGGGGTTATAAAAGCACGATTTTAACAAATTAGAGATAGGTAAAACATCCAAATTATACTGCTCTTAAAACAGGCAAAAAGAGAGATTATGGTATCAGCAAATATTTTAGTTGATTCAGATAATTTAGTAAAGTTTCTTCTATCTATTTTTCTTCTTTCTTGTGTAAACAATAATTTCACGCTTAGTTTCACAGTTAAAAATAAAAGTCCATCGATAACTAAAAAACAAAATGAATACGAAGGGGTTTAAATTGGTTTAAATATGTCCAACAGATATTGGAATTCGAACTGTCGAAGAAACGAAGGGCGAATTAATGAAAACTGCACAAGACCAACGAAATTGCTTTCAATTTAAGGCAAGAAATTGCGAGCGACGGCCAACGGGCTAAATTAAAAACCTTCAAGACATGGATCGTCTCTCACCCCCCCTGGTGCCTATGTTGGCATCCCTTACTCCTCAACCCCCCGCAGACATGACGTGTCGTCATGACACACCCGGACCAGGATTTAGAAATACTACTTTTATTGAGCTCAGTAGGACAAAATTTAAAATATTTAGAACAGAAAAATGTATCCACGGTACAGGTTTCCATGGCGCTAAATAACATCTTAATCACATATTGACAAGCTGTGGCTTCTAACGTTTTAGTTCCGGCTTAAAATATTAAGCACGGGATGAAGTTAGCTTCAGACACCTGTCATTAACCATACTTTTAAAATAATTCAAAAAACTTTATATTTTGTTACTGTCTTAATATGCAATCGTATAAACAGTATAGTTTCTTTCTGAGTTCAAGTAGATGTTGTTTTAATGCACCCGGGGTTTTTGCTCGGTCGTGTCGATATTGGCGATGTTCAGATGTCCTCGGACCATTTCGTATTTCCGCAGCCTTCTCCGAGTTACGTAGTTCATTTGAATTGATTGTATTAAAAGTTAGCAGAATTAGGATCTCTTCGAAAATATAAATCTGAAATATTTACGAGTGCGACAAAGTAGCTCTCTTCGTTTCCGGAATATAAATCAAAGAGACGCCGTGACGCCCAGCGTCGGGACGATCGACGGTGCTTTTAAAGCTGAACTGACTGACAAGGGATGAGTGAGGACTGAAGGGTGGTTTGAGGGTTGTAATTAAAGTGATTGACTGTGCGAGAGAGATTTCACACCTTAAATGTTTCATTTAGAAGATTGTTTCACGGAAAATATTTTAAAATCTGTTACATTATCATTGTTTTCGTTGACAGATTCAAATATTTCTGTAGATATATTAAAATTTACTTGGTATTAAATTAAGGAATATATTGTTCTTTTCGGATGGATTCAAATAATTTTATACAAGGACGACTCTAAAAACAGAGATTGGGGGAAATTAAATACATTTTCACGACATTTTAATCATTTCTAAGGCACAGCAGATCACGATACAAGATATATTATTGTAGGTGACACGTTACCAGCCGTCAAAGATGTTAGTATAAGTGAGAATGATAATTTATCAGTTGTCAAAAGAATAATATTACAATCGATTTCGATTAATTTCGGAGTATTATTCAATCAAACAACCACTTTTTCAGATAAATTTTAATTGAGAAAATAATAACTTATTTCGTTTATTTGGGATTTCATGTCGTTTAATTTGGACAGTGAATATAAGATCAAAATATGTATGTATTAAAAATATAGCTATTCAAAAGAATTTAAACTTTATAAAGATTTATATTTTTTGTTCCAAAATTTTTTATAATTTTAATTTAAAACCGGAACTTCAAACGGAAACCGAACCGAACCGACACATTTTTTAATTGTAAACAAAACTCGAAAAGTTTATGTAGAACTAGGTAATTTATTCAAACCGAATACGAAAACTGATTTGAACCAGTTCGAACCGATATTTTCTTAATATCCACATAGGTATTTACAGAAAGTACACGTAGGAAAATTAAAATTATAAACATTCAGCAAAAAAATAAAACTGAACTGAACCCATAAACCGAACTGATATTATAAACCGGTTCATGAACGTTTTCAAAATATGATGAATCGTGAACTAAACTGATTTTGTCACCGATTTGCAGCCCCGGATTTTTGTTGGTTTCTTTTTAATATCTTAATTGTTGAACTTCGCATATTTCGAGCAGTCGCTGATTGGGTCAAAAGTTTTCTAGTCCTGATATATCTTACTGCTTTCAAATGTTCTGAATTCTAATTTTTTTGCTACTTTTTCCAAATATAATTTAAGAATGTTTGTTTTTTGAATTTATTCTATCTCATTTTGTTTAAAGGTAGTTTACTTCAAACTTGTAAAATAAATAAATAATTACGTCCTTTACCCATTACTGGATGTCCTGTAGCAGAGCTCGGTAAGTGATATATTTACGCGCTTAAAGTACGGTTAGTAATCATCAAATCACGGCCTCCAAAGATGCTAGTGGGAGATCCACAGGAGAGATTTTAATGTGGTGAAATTTGTTTGTCGGCTGTGGGAATCAAATCCAGATTCTGAAATTTATAATTTACTCCGATACTAATACGCCACTTGCTGGCATACTATAAATTTAAGTTAATCAAAATTGTGATTAATCAAGTTGTCAAAGATGGAACAAGAAAGAAAATGAAAGTATAGCGAATAAATAATTTTAAATTGTAAGCAGATTCACTGGCCTGTGAAGTGTGCTACCACCCACAGAACAGGGTAAAACTTTGCTTAAGCATATTTTAAGTAAAATATAAATTTTTAAAGATTAACTTCATTTCAGCTTTCTCCACTTTCCCTGGAAACTTCTGGAACCCATAGAAAAGCGCATTCCCAACCTTTCCAGTATTTCAGTTTCCAACAATTTCAAAACTCATTCAACTAAACACATAAAGCGTCAAAAACCAACAGAGCTTTTCTCCCCTCTTCCGCAGGGTTCAAAATCGCTTGTCGCGTTCAACTTCAACTTCCAGCAACTGTACTTCGCATTTACGATGTCCAGCGAAGCGTGAAGTCCCCGCAAAGTGCTAAATGGGCGGCGCGTGTGGGGCACGAGCTGGGCGTGGTGGGCCCCACTGCATGGACGCCACTGCGCGTGACCGGAAGTGTGTATTTACACGTTAGGTTGATTCTGTAAACATGTGTTCGGCCTGGTTGCTCCTGATAAGATAATTATCGGCTTTTATTAATTTTCACGTGACATTTCCCCGGTTTTTTAATTATATTTGTTTATGTTTTGTCTGCAGTGATAATTAATGTAAATTACATGCCTATATGCAATCTGTGATTTATTATAATTTCGTCAAAAGCAAATATTACTGTTTTGTTCGTATTTTCACATGCAACGTGAAGGCAAATTTAATTATTTATTAATTATGTTTCCGTGCATTGAAACTTCATTAAAATAAATAAATTAAATATATATAATTATATATTACTAACGAGTTTTTATTAAAAAAGACATACTTTTATTGGAATTACATGTAAATTTAAATATCTGATGGACCGAGCTTTATTTATTTACTTATGTTATACTGTACAACAGGAACTTAATCCTAATTACAGTACAGGATCCGGACTCACTGAGCCGCAGTGTGGTAGTTTATATCATTTTAAGCTTTTGCTCGGGAAATAACGGCAGATGGAAAGTTCAAAATAAATAAGAAACCAAGAGATAGATAAAAGAAACAAAGATTTTTCTCAACTTTCTTTCGAATTATCGCTCATATCTCGAAAACAATTAGTAACATCGAGTTGATTTTGATCTTTATCATTCTTTACTAACTATATACTATATTTTATATAACTAAATTATCATGAATTTTCTCTCCAATCATCTTTAAAAATGACGTACTATAAAAATTTTCCAAAGGATGAGATCTCGCTAAAATATTTTCTGAGGATAAAAAAATTAGAATAATAGTTTCATAAAAAATCGTTAGAGCTGATTCCGAATAAATGAAGGACTCCAGGTTCAAATTCTATCATCATCCAAATATTTGACTAACTATAAACTTTTTTCTATGCAACTGTTAAAAAAATTGCATTCTGTTCATGAAATAAATCTTTAATAATCTTAATATAATAGCGCCTCCACCATTTTCCAGTGAATAAAATATATTTTTAAAATTTTTAAATGTATGGGTTTTTATGTAAACATGGATAATAGTTCATTATATTATAAGTGAGTGAAATAAGTCATTATGCACGAATGTGATAATACGAGCATATAATGACATTTCAGTCATGTGTGATATACAACGTTTTATCTTACAGTAGCGGTTTTTCAACAATAAAATTAGAAAAAGGTTCAAACTAAATTGAATAAATATGTTGTTAAATAAGTGAAATGTACCGCGTGTTGGCCGCGAGGGTTGAAGCCCTGAGTCACAACCATAAGGTCGTGGGTTCGGGTCCCGCCCGTGGCGGTCATACAAAGGACATATCGGTATATGACCTGAGTAGTTGGTCCGATATTTAAATTAAAAAAAAAAATAAGTGAAATATTACAGTTGTTGCATTGGTATAAATTATTAGTTGTTTACGGTTGCTCTTTTGATACGCAACAGGGTTTCGTAATGACTTCCTTATAAACGCAAAAAGAAAAATTAATATTGTAAACATCTTGTTCGTGTTTAGTGTTCCCATATTATCTTGAATGTCCTCTCGACTTATAGGTAGATATAGAAATAACGTAATGAAATTATTATTTTAAAGATAAATTGAAAATGTAATTAACAGAAACAAGAAGAATAACGAATGTTTTGTAAATTTATTCGAACTGAAACAAATAAAGGCCTACTTAGTTAATAAAACAGTTATTATAAGAGTAATAAACCAGAAAAATTCAATTATTATTTTATTTGCACAAGTTTGCTTTATTCCTATTCAGTCCATTAATTCCAATCAATTCTCCAAGTCTCCTGAAACGCTGAAACTAAACTCCAAATCTACTAAAGTTCATTATATCATAATCGCTAACTCCGTTTTAATAACTCCATAAACTTAAACAAATAATTAGAACTTAAACAGTAGAGGCACTTTCCTTCTAATAGCCTTGACAGCTGACAGTCGGCATCGACTTCTCCCACTCCTAACAACGTTCACGCAAAAGGAAATGACGTTAGAGTATGCGCAGTGACGTTATGTTCTATTGTTCTCCTGATATATTAATTTTCACACTAAGAAAGCGATATGTTTGGGCCCGGGAACCGATGATCGTTTTAAGAGGCATTATTATATTATAGCCAGTCATTTAACTG
The DNA here is from genome assembly GCA_947425015.1 of Pterostichus niger. NCBI lineage: Eukaryota > Metazoa > Arthropoda > Insecta > Coleoptera > Carabidae > Pterostichus > Pterostichus niger. Next base: position 36,882,612 of record OX380336.1, on the reverse strand, counting down.
CGAAGTTAATTCTAGTTTACTATAAATGGTTCTAGGAACATTTGCGTTTATGAATAGATTCAATTGTTTTAAGAATTTATCTCTTTAAATTTATAAACCATTTTGAAATGAAAAGTTTTTCATAGTTCAGACTGGCTGGATCCCACTTAGATACATATACAACTATATATCTTCACGCCGTTTACCCATTATTGGGCACTCTGCTCTAGCAGATCTCGATATCATTGATCCACCTACCCCATTTCGTTTTGAACATAAATGTAATATTTTCATGGTTTTAAAAGTAAATTAATGGTATCTAGTAAGATAGAACCCAGATTTGTAAAGTTAAATCCATTATCTATTGTGCTTAAAATTTAAAATATATTTACCTGAAACTGACAGGAAAATAAACATTTGCCTGAGCTTTAAGACTCAGGAAAGCTTTGCTTTGCATGATTAGTCAGGAAAATAACTTATTGCCTGCTTAGGCAGGAAAGAAACGTGAGTGTCTAGTTACTTAGCAACATAAAATACTGACTGAATATGTAAGCCAAATATTTCTTTTTATTTAAATTAATTTAAAATATGTATTATTTGTTTATAAGTTTCAGGTAAAATATTATACGTAACACGTCAGTAAAGCGTCGTACAGGATTCGTAAGCTGTTTCAAAACTATCTACTCATCCTGTAATTTCACGCTTTCCTGACTTTTTACGTAAATAACTATTATTATATCTATATTTCTGATAAATCAAGATAAAATGACAAAACAAAGTTCAAATTAAATCTCGTGAATATTACTGAAAAGAAAATGTAATTTTCTCTGAAATTAATCATAAAAGTAAGTCTTTGTAAATTAAAACTGCACTGTAAGGATTGTCTGAATTTTATTAGTTTTTTTTTATACTTATTTTAGCATGTCAGTATTTGAGGTAAGCTCATTATGTAATTTTTAATGAAAGTTAAGAAGTTTACTTTTAAAAGCTCATAATATTCGGATTTTTATTTTCATTTTTATTTCAGTACTTTTACCTACTGTGTTTGACCGCAGAAAAAATACAACTTTTTTTTATAAACGTTTTTATCTTCCAACCATTTACTTTAAAATATATACAGGATGTTAACTGAAAAACGGGAGATGAGTATTTAACTTGCGAAATTAGTTTTTCTTTGCGCTAAAGTTCCCATATTATTTTAGGCGAAAATACTGCAAATAGAAGTTGTAGAGAATTCAATCCTGCCTTTTAATGTTAAATTAACTACAGTACTTTCAAAATAACTTCCAATTTTGGGGTTGTATATTTTACTCTCTCAAACATTTACAAATTATTTTAGAGAAACTACTTTAATTGAAGGAGGTAGAACATATGTTATTTTAATTATTTCTATTTTAAAATATGAATGTGGTTAAAGCGAAAGATGTGAGGATTAAATCAGATGAATTAATACAAGCGCAGGATGCATTGTTTAGTTATTTAGTTAGTTTCGCTGACTTCTTTTCTTAACTTTTTAAATTCGCAGTAAGATAAATGTTGTTAGAGAAGTGAACGTGAATTATTTGAGATGTTTTCAATATGTGGAATGTACGTCGAATGAATGGTTAATGAAAAATGGTATAGGAATGAATGGAGATTTCGAGTGTGATGAATAAATGAGTTTGTATAGAAAGAAGCGAGGATGATGTGTCTGAATGAGATGTTTTAATTTCATGGATCTAATGATTGAATATTCTGGAAATATTTGATGGGCTATAGAGTGATATTATGTATGTATATATTTAAAATACTGTACAGACGTTTGTTTATTTCCGTGTATGAATATTTGAAACCTATGTATGTTTAAATGAAGAATAATAATTTTTGAAAGCTTGAGATGATGTTCGAAGAGTCTAAAGTGATTCAAAAATTCCGTGGTATTTGTCTTTCCGCAAACTGCCATATGGTAACGACAGCAACATTACCACGTGACAAATTACCCAGAATGCATTGCAACCACCGTCAGTGGACCTTAAAAGAACAGCGAAAGAATCTCGAGAGGCCAGCGATCACAGCGCCACTCATATTTCACGCGGTGATGAAAAATAACACTAACGTTAGGGTATCCTCCACTTCCGTTACGACATCACTGCCACCTAGCGGATTTATTCCAAGCTGTTAAAAATCCACGATTGAAAGTTAAGTAGATGAAAAGGAAATCACGGGAAAGCGACCACAAGTTGAGTGAATTGCTGCCATGGACGATTGATGGCATGGTCGTACGTGACTTGGGGCAGATAGAAGGTTATGGATGTACCGTGCGTTTCATGTGTTTTATGGTTTTGGTTCTGCAGATGGCTGACTAATGGTTACCAACAAAATGAGATCAATAAAAATAAATTAAATAAATATATCATCACGTCTTTTACCCATAACTGCATGTTGCTTTATCTCGAACTAGATCTTGGCAACTAATATATTTATTCGTGTGAATTAAATAGTATATTATACAACGACGCTATAATGGATGCTCTTATTCCCGAGGATGAAGTTTGCAACCCGAGCGAGCGGAGCGAGCAAGGGTTGTAATCATCCGAGGTAATAATAGCCATTATAGCGAATTGTATACTATACTTTATATACGACTAATTTAATAAAAATTAGTCAATTTTTATATTATTTATTATCTATTAATATTACATCTATTTTTAGACTTTTGCGGTAATAAACCATATGTAGTAGCATCAGCGATTTTCGTTATTTCTGGTGGTGTAGAAGATATACTGTCTTCTGTAATACTGTCCATTTTTTCAATTACAGTTAAACACAATAATTTAACACAATTTGCAAGACCGTTTTTGACAACTTCTCAACGAGCATGTTTAATTTAAATATGAGTCGCTATGGCAACACTATTCCGATGGCACAATAAAACAATGATTCATGTTTTAAGCATTTTGATTGGTTCACGAGCGGGAATAATGACCATTATTCCCGACTCATTATTCCCGGTGGGATTAATATATAGCATTATATAGCAAAAAACGCATATATAATGATAATATTATTAGTTAGTCGTATATAAAAACTTTTATTTGGAGTAAAGCTGCTCGGTTGCGAGAATCGAACTCAGGTTTTTAAGTTCATAAACCGACGTGTTTTCAATGAGCTATTTACTCAATTAAGTAAAAAATAAATAGATAACACGAAAAGGACCTACAGATTCCAGTGGGCTTAGAACCATTTTGGTATAGTTGCATTTTGCAAGTTTATCATACTATTTTTCCTATATCGCATACAATTATTTTTATTTCAAAATTGTTATTAAAAGAAAGTTATAATAAACTTCAATTTGGTAATATCAACAAATTCAATAAACATTTAAAATTCATAATTATGTTTCTCAGTTTAATTATATGATTGCAATAATATTACATTAGACGTAAAATGACAGCTTTATGTTTAATATTTTTACAACTAGACGACTTGACAACTGAAAACAATAGTATCAAATTCACTTCACTATAAATGCGATATAGAGAAAGACAGTTTTCGAAATCATTTGACAGTAATCAGCTTTATAAATTAATCATTGAAATAATTATATTTTTATCACTTACCAGTTTCTAAGAGTAGCAAATATGTAGACTTTATGTCATCATCTGGAACAAAGAAAATTAAAGTTAGTTATTTTAAATTAAATTATCTAATGTTAAAGTGACAGTTTCGACTGTCAATTTGTCAGTTATTCAATTGGAATTAAACAACCATGGAATGGTACTCATTTCACACAAATATGAATATTTGTAGCATGCGAATGCTACAATTCATACGAGTGAGAAATGAATACCATTTCATGCTTGTCGTACACTATTTTTTTTCTACGATTACGATATTGTTTTATTAATTTATATTTTAGTCATAGATTTGCCCTGATTTTGCTGTTCGAATATAAAAATTCTAAATAACTGATATATTAATCTCATGGTGCCTATCGTAACCGTAAGATATGAATAAATGTGTACAATGTATTTCCGTTGCGACTATAAACATGCAATGAGCAAATATCTTAGTGAGTTTGTAGAATAATGTTTGAATAACAACTGGCTGGAAATGCGAAAAAATGGTGGAGGTGCGTGTATGAAATTCTGTTTAATTTTAATCTGAAGTTGTTTATTTATTTGTTATTTAGTGGACCTATAGTTTATAGTGGCGTTTGAACCACTAAGACGCGACTATAAGTTGTCTATTTCTAATTACAAAACCATTTCTGATTTGTTTGCTGTAATTTTAAAATGGCGACGAATATATTTAGATAAAAAGTTAAATATATTTCACGAATTTCTAAGTTGAAAATAACGCATCAAAAATCAAAATCAATCGAAGAATTCGAAAACAAAAATCTCCAAAGTGTCCTTCACGGGTGAGTAAGCCCCTCAGTCTCCCTCACGATTGATAACCCATAGCCGTCCGTCAAATGGGGCGCGAGTAATTCTCAGAATATTTTCTCGATGAGACAAAGAACTTGGATGGTTCTAGCTTGTTCCTGAGTGCATTATCGTTGCCGCAAATGTCACCGACCCCCTTGGAACCCCCCACCATCGGTAAGGTAGATCGCGTCTAGCCGATAACAGCGCTTCTACCGGCACGGTGGACATGCGAAGAGAGGGAATTTATGCGACGTAGACAGGGTGTTGAATGTGTGATATTTATCAGGATTTCACGTCGATAGATCGGTGGGTTGTACAAGGATTTGATACAAAATCGGATGATTTCCAATGTTTGATGTTCTGTAGCCAGTGGCGGGGACCCTTATCCACTTATGCTAACATGTAAAACATTACAAGCAGATTCACGAAACGAGCAGGAACAGATACCATTTCTTATTTCATTTTTAACTCCCTTACAATTCATAAATAAATATATCATCACGACTTATACGTATTTTTACCTGTGGCACTCTCGTTAATTTATTGATATATGTTTACAATTAATAAGTTTATATTACTATACATTAAATAGACTTTTAGTTAATATTTAATTTTAATCAATTCGCGAAGCTATTGAATTTAAAATGTATTAAAAATGATACCAAAATTATTTTACCGTCTATTCCTTTTTAAATCTGTTTTTAAATGATTTAAATAATAGTAGCTACTAATTTATATGATGTATTAATTAGCATTAAATATATGTTATATACACTACTTTTTCTACGACTAAATACAATAAACAAATTAATAAAATAAATGCCATCAACAAACATTATAATTTTAATTGACAAAGCATGGAATATATGGAAACAGTAAATGCTGTGCTACTATTGGTCTAAATTTGTATCAAAATAAAAATCTGTATCAAAATGAAAATCTGTATCATAATGGGAATAGAAAAAGATATTTTATTATCTTTCGGGTATGATACAAAATGAAATAATTGTTAATCAGTGATTAACTGGTGTTAAAAAAATTGTCATCTTTTTTAAGCCATAAAAATAAATAAAAATACTAATTTATGAACAACCTTATTCTGTTCTAATTTATCAAACATTTATGGAATATATAAAAATTGGTTAAATTTAAGATGAAAGATTATATGGACGAGCTAGGATTAATGTATGTATATGATTAAAGCTTTATTGCGTGAATAAAAGAAGAAGTGTGTAGGAATTGTGCATGTGGATCGTGTGTTTCGATAGGAATGTTTGGTGAAGTTTAATTGGAAAATAAATCTAGAGTATATATGTGAACGGAATGTTTTAAGGATACATGCTACCTCATTTGATGGGACAAGAAGTTGTTCTTTGAACAATAAATGATATTTTGAAAATACAACAGCTGAGAATTTAGTAAACTTGTGCTTAAAGATTACAAATTATGAAAGTTGAAAACAATTTTTCATTTTCATCTTTCCTTGGCCTTAAATAGCCCAAATATTTCATCCTACCCCAAACTTTTCTAATAAACCCTCTAATTTTTCACCTAAAAACAATAATTAAAAAACTATAACACCGAAACAACATAACTCAAGATGGCGGTTAGTTCTCATGTTCGCCACAGCCGTAGCGTCGCACAGTTAAAAGCGTTTCATGGTTACTCGGTGTCCCAGTGGCAGCCAAACTTTCGCAATAAATACAGTTTAAAACACGCAGCTGTGTTTGTCCCCTCAGTGGTACATTAACAGCGTGTCGCGTTACAGGGTCTCAGGGGTTTGTGTCCTTGCTAGGGTTGTGGTTTGCGGTGATGTATGGTTCTGAACCTTGCTACAGGCGCACAGGTTACCAAATTATTTTAGATGTGTCGAGTACTTTAAGATTTTGTAGATGAGCGACGATGTAATTAAATAAATGTTACACCTTCATTATTTAGGAAAATCTTAGAGATCATTTAAATTAAAGTTGTATAGCATTTTTATTAACAATGTACTTTAGTCGACACGTAGATAACTATGGGCCATTTAAAAGTGGGGTAGGTGGCTCAGTGGTATCTTGAGAACCCTGGTTCGATCCCCACAGCCGACAAACAATTTTCATCAATCTACCCTTGTGGCTTCCCCTCCACTAATATCTTTGAGGGCCGTGATTTGACGACTGGTAACCGCACTTCACGCGAAAAAATATATCACTTACTGAGATCTGCTTAGACAGAGTGCCACACCCAGTAATAGATAAAAGGCGTGATGATATATTTATTTATTTATTTTGAAAGTAGGAATACTATTGCATCAATAATACTTTGTAAAGTAGAATAAATAAATAAAATGTCTGACGGATGTGAATTTAATATAAATGTCCGTGGAGCCCAGCAAGTATGTAATTCACGAACTCTTACTTGTTAAGCTACAGTGTAACTATGGTGCTACAACTTCCGGTAAGTCTGACAGATGTTTGAAAATATTCTTTAAAAGTTTTTGTCATTATTATGATTTAACATAGTGTAAAAATTCTCGTTCCAAAGTCATCCAACTTTAAAACCAATTTCCAAAATTCCCCTTACACTACGAACCGCCCCAAACATTCCCCATTCTCGTAATGGACACCATCAAGTATCCAGTGTTCTCGCCGATAAACCGTACAAGCTTTTCTGAACTAAATCATTCATTCATGTATGCACCCCGTTCAAGTTATTCTGAAAATTGTATCCGTCACATCAGAATATGTGCAATTTGTCATCTAGTAGAAACTAGAACGAACGAAAACTTCTCGAAGCCATTTTGTTTTTATTTGTTCCGAGAAATTGCGTCGCGGCGAGGCACTGTATGTGTGTGTGGTTGTGAAGCGGGTTTATTTTTTGGTTTGGTTGTAAGTTGGGTTGAAATGGGAAATTAAATTGTTTGGAGGAAATAAATGATTCACGGATGTGACGTATGGGGTTCGTGCCAAACTGAACAATAAATAAATACGGCAATCACCTTTTCTGTTTTCAAGTCGTCGTTACTAATAGGCAATAATAATTTTAGATGATTTATGGAAAAGGCTTTCAGAACTCATATTTAATAAACAAAACAATTTTTAAAGAACTAAATTATCAAAAGAAGAAATGCTCAACATGCAATGTAATCTATATATAAGATTCAATTTGAAAGAATACTTTTGCACGAAATGTTTTATATCATACTGTGTCATATTTCCCATATTTATAGAAGTGATTTCAGGCCGCAAAGTGAGACTTTACAGTACACCCATACCTCACTTGGCCGCAAAGCGAAAAGCCGTATAAAGAATCAATACAAATTCATACAAATTCAATGGGAAAAAAAGTTTTTTTGCCGGTATAGCGAAACATTTTAGGCCGTAAATTGAAAACGTGCCTTAATTGAAAAGGGCCGTTATAGCGAAATGCCGTATAAAGGGCGGCCGTATAGCGAGGTATGGCTGTATTAAATACCGTAATGAAATATTACGGTACTGCTAGGTAACTTACCACTCGGGACGCAATATGTAAATAAAAATTAAACATTCATTTGTGATAACTATTACCTTGATATCTTCAAAATGGCAAGTTTAACGAGTAAAATATTTAAAATGTTAAAAGTGTTTCTAAATATTAATTTCTTTATTGCATCGATCATGCAAATAAGTATCCTAACGAACAAAGTCGTCCTCAACTACCTTTAATACATAAATAAATATAAAATGTAGATAGTATTTAATATCAAAATCTGTAGTTCTTATGCTAACGATTTTTTTCTTCATTTATGTAAATCAGTAGAAATGCGATTACTTCAATTTACAGTCGACAAAGCAAACAAAGAGACAAATGAACAATAATATTAAAAACAAAATAAAAATAAGTGCAGGTTGTAGTGAATAGCGAACCAAATACAAACGCTTTATGCAAACCTGGCTGTTTCGTTTTCGTTTCAGCACAAAACATCGAGTTTTCTTCTATTTTGTGTCGCAGACTAAAAATTATTTGTGTCGTATATAAAAATAACAAAAAGTTGAAGTAAGCGCCTTTAATGCCGACTCGAGTTATACATGTATTTATTAAGCAGAAGAGGCACGTCATCAAAACCTTACAAAACGAAAAAAAACTTGTAGTATTGCCCGAGTGATGTTTATGATTAGAAAAGAGAAAAAAATAAATGCTTTTTTTGCATACTATAAGAAAAATGCATTTTAATTAAATTTACAATTATTAAAAAATTGAACGTAATGTTTTTAATGAAATTTTAACTATTTAAAATAATTGTAGTTAATTTTTTCACCACACGTTGGTACTACTGGAACTGTAAACGGTCACGTTTACACTTATAGTCTAAACCGCGTGATTACATCTGTCATCTGCTTTTGTCCGTTCCGTGTGATCAACACTAGTTTACTTTAATCGTTGTTTTTGCTTCGAATTTCATTACTGTTGCCTTGTTGCGTATCAAATCTGTATTTTTCAATACAAACAGTAACTGTTGTTCGAGTTGTGCTTCGTTGTTTTAGTTATTTATTTCATAATAATCTGTGGTTAACCGTCACTTCATTCCTTTGAGTGTTCAATTGTGATTTTCGTTTTCACTGTTTTATTTGAGTCTTTTGGTGTATTGTGGTTTTACATAACCTAATAATAATGCCTAAAGCATTATCCAAGCAGTCGCAAATGCTTATTGCAAATGTAATTGCATATTTTGAAAAAGAGCTGGCACATGGTGGGCCCCTGCTACCGTTAAATGCTGTTCGGGAGGTATGTTTATAACTTTTACTTGTTGTTATCTAAATTTAAATCAATTATGCATTTATAGAGAGCAGCAGATAGCCTGCAAATATCAAAATCAGTTGTCCATAAAATATCTGGAAAAATTGCAAGAGGCGAACAGCTATCGTCGCCGAAGAAACCCAAGAAGAGAGCAAGACCAGTGACTGAAGTTAATTCATTTATTGAAACTGCAATAAGAAACGTGATTTACGAGATGTACGCAAACAGTAAGTTTATTAATAATGACGTTTTATAATAATAAAAATGATAATAAATATGTTTTCTTTCTAGAATCACACGTGACTGGCAAAACATTGCTTGCAGTATTAAAATCTAGAGACATTTTTCACGGATCGCTTTCCAGTATAACCAAGGTATTGCGAAACATTGGATTTTCATGGAAGCAGGACGACAACAGACGGGCCATATATGAGCTGCCACATATTGTGTCGAAAAGAATATTTTTCTAACAAATTTTATGAGAAATTTTAATGATTCAACGCCACATAAATTTGTCTTCTTAGACGAAACGTGGATTTTTCAAAAAGGATCTGCTCGCCGAAGTTGGCAAGACGTGGACGTAAGAAGCGTGAAACGGAAAACAACGTCTGAAGGAAAAAGGTTAGTTAGTCAATGCAACTGGTGTATTATTCGATCAAAGTATTAAAACTTTTTTTAATATTCATAGGTACATCATTCTTCATGCTGGAACGGAGGACGGTTGGGTTCCTAATGCATCATTAATTTTTACTTCTACGACAAAGGCTGATGATTACCATGGGGAAATGAACCATGACAATTTTATAAAATGGTTCAAGGAACAACTCATTCCGAATTTGGAGGGACCATCCATTATAATTATGGACAATGCGTCCTATCACAGTAAGATAGAAGAAAAAAATCCGCGTGAAAATTGGACTAAGCCCAACATAAAAAATTGGCTTACAGAACATAACATTGATTCTAGTCAATGTATATTTAAAAGGGAACTACTTGATCTAGCAGCAGAGTAAGTTGAATTTATATTTCTCTTAACAAATGTTGAACAGAAAAATAATGTAACATTTCTTATTTGTATTGTAGACATAAAATTGAAGAGAAACATATAATTGATGAATATGCACTGGAATGTGGTCACCGGGTTCTACGTTTGCCGCCGTACCACTGCATTTTCAATGCTATTGAAAATATCTGGGGCATTTCCAAAACTTATTACAATAAACACATAGGCCGCGATGGTTACGGTGACAGTCAAACTTTGGCTATGTGGGCAGAAGCGCTGAACACCGTAACTCCAACAGTGTGGAAAAATACAGTGGACCACACTGTCCAAGAAATTAAAAAGTGGTACGATCGAGAGGTATTCCTCGATCAGGAGGATATTGCACCGCTGATAATTTCAATAAACGCCGAGGACGACAGCTCCGAAGAAGAAAGCGACGAAGATAGCAGTGACTCGTGACAACGATACTCAAATTTATTTTCACGTTATTACGTTTTTTGTATTTTCAATAAATAATTTTATGCAATATGTAAATATAAGTTTATGTTCTTATTATTTAAAATCCTACTGTGCCCTACTACAAATTTTAAATATCAATTACAATTATCATTTCTAATTTTAAAGTGTTTTAAAAATTTATTATACATTTATGCAACACACATTACATTTTGATTTTTAATTTTTTTAGTGTACCCTATAAACGTAGCCGCTTTTGACGTCATTATTCTAGTTACAAATTTTGATGACGTGCCTCTTCTGCTTAATAAATTCGTGTATAGCACAGCAATGCAAATATTCGAAGTGGGTTTCAGAATAGCAAAAATGCTTTTGTCAGTTAAAAGATGATTTTTTGTAATCCTCATTTTTAAATTAATACAGTGCCGACAGCAAAACCATAACAATTTTTTTTCTACACTACTTTTTATTACAAACATTTGTGGTTATGTGGATAGAACATTTGCATCACAAACAAGAGCAGTTTAATTCTACTATAAGCTGAAGGCCTGCTCTACTGTAACTGGGATTAATTTTCTGTTATGCAGAAGATATTTATGTTACTTTTGAAGCCACAATGTAGTTCGTTTTTTGAAGAACATTCAAAATGTGTTACAATTATTCTACAAACTATTAAATGTATATTTATGAATCTACACCAAAGTTATAAATATTTTATTTTCTGAAATCGTGGTTATATTTTTGTAAAATATATAAATATATCATTACGTTTTTTATCCTTTACTGGATGTGGCACTCCTCCGTAGCAGATCTCAGCAAGCGATATATTTGTGCGCGTGAAGTGCGGTTAAAAAATCGTCAAATCACGGCCCTCAAAATGTTAATTGAGTGGAGCTACAAGAGTAATTTTAATGTATTCAGTAAAAATTATTTGCGGGATTTAGGAATCGAACCCAATTTCTCAAATCTACAGTCCTCATTATTAAATAAACCTCTTATAAACTACAATTTTGATCATAAGTAAAAGAATTACAAACGAATTTGTTTGTGATTTTAGTCTTCAAGCGTGTTATGGCTCCGAAAAGATTGTAAACCGCAATAGAAAATGTTAAAAATGGAATTTATTCACTGGTTTTTAATATAATGTAATGAATGTTGTTGTGGAAATTAGGAGAACAATGTCTGAAGCATACTTAAAAATTAAAGTTTTTGTAAAAAGTGAAATGTGTCAAATATAAAAAAGAGCTCTAGCTCTACGAGTAAGCTGACATTTAGGTCGTGTGACCTTTAGCATCAGCAGAAAGGTTGTCTCTAACGGACAGTCTCCTACCCTTCTTGTCCTTAATTTTATCCCTTGCACCGTAAACATATTAATAAAATAAACACCCTGCCTTTCCCTTATTAGATTCGTCCAAACTTTTCAAGCAACATTTATTTATTATAATAATAAATTATAGTTTTTTGTGTGTCAAGGAAAAAAAGTGATACATTTCGTTAAGAGTTATAATTAATTATTTCACTACCATATTACAAAGCAAAATTTTCAGAATTAAATTAAAAATGAAGATAAAATTAATGTCAAATCATACTATTTTTTCCCAGCTACCATGAATATATTTTAAGTTTCTTCCTTAGGGATAAAAAGTATCACTTTCTTCTTTCAACTGACAGAAGATAATTTCACTTTCTAATAGGGTTGTAAAAGAATATATTATATAACAAATTTTATAAACATCTCTTTGGTTCAGAGGTTTTTAGACACAAGATGAGCGAGTGTATAAAAACCGAGTATCTAAAGAATTTGTAAAATGAGTCACATACTATACTTTTTCTACGATCGCAAATTAAGACAACAACAAAAATGTAAAGTTTTATTAATTATTTAAAAAGTAAGGTTAAATTACAAAAACCTGCCTGAAGCTAACTTCACCCCGTGATTAATAGCTTGTCAAAATATGATTAAGATATTATTTACCGCTACTTTAAATGACATTTTAATAACGGGAGTAGAAAAAAATTATTAACCAGGGGACCTACAGTTTATAACGTAATATGAACCACTCGGCTGTACGTTACCCTCGCTTGTATAGTAACAGCGCTACCAAAGTGCTATAGCTACCCCTATTGCTTTGCCTCAATAGCTTCATTATCATTAGTTAATTTTGCATATTTTCCATTTTATTAATTTCATTTCAATCTGTTTTTCATCTCCTGTATTTTAACTCCCAATAAAGATCAAAATCCTTTGTTATAACCCTCTTCAACCCTTAAACAATCCATAAACACTGCGATAACATCTCAAGCTTAAAACGACCATAAGATTGTTGTAGCTGTTGTACGCCGTAGAACATTTACCCCTCTGGCCACCCCGGTTGCGACGTTCCTGACATAATGATGCGACACGAAGTTCACTAAATGTCATTTGTATAATGCTATAGACTCCCTACCACCCCCTGCACGGCACACTGGGATATTAACACCCTGACATTTCACTACAAAGAGCAAATTGTTACTTGTTTTGTATGCGTTTTATCGGAGATGATTATAATTTTTTTATCGCTTTATTTGTTTGATGTACAACTCGAACTTAATCCCAATTATAGTAAATCAATAGTAGAAAGTTAAAATCTGAACACTAATCATTTTAAAGTGTGTGTGGCACTAGCTGTAGCAGATTTCGGTCAATGATATATTTATGCGCATGACGAGCGGTTACCAGTCGTCAAATAACTGCTCTAAAAGATGTTAGTGAAGGGGGACACACAGGGGTAGTTTTAATGTGGTGAAAATTGTTTGTCAGCTGTGAGAATCAAACCCGGATTCTCAAATTCACACATATCTCATTATTTATGTGCAAATAACAATGACAATGATTTCAACATTTTGATGTAATTTTGTATAAATTGTTCAAAAACTATCCCTCTACTAATATCTTTGGGAGCCGTGATTTGACGCCTGGTAACTGCACTGCACACGAAGAAATATATCACTATATATACGGCAGAATGCCACTCCCAGTAATGAGCAAAAGGCGTGATGATATATTTATTTATTTCATTTAAGAAGTTTTTTGTATACTTCATTTTTACACATATACTGATTTATATTGTCTTTTTCTCAATCGTTGTTAGGCTTTGTATTCAAATTTTGAATCATTTTCCATTCCTATTTGTTGTTACTGTTTAATCGCAAATTGTTGGCAGTTAGTTTTGAGATTAAACTCTATAAAATTCTATAGATATCAGTGATTTTATTGGTATAATATTGGCAACAGTAGCTACAGTATGTTTATTAAATTTCAAAAGATAATTGATATTGAAAATTTAAATGGAATTAACTGTATCCCAAGAGAAATTTAAATTTATAACCAATATTGATTAGCGAGAACGAACTAAAACCATAGTGCAGTATTAATATAAGAATAAAGTAACCGAAACGTTATTACTATCATTAAATTAAATTTATGAGATTCATAAACATTAACAGTACTCGTTTAATCAGCACAAAATTATTAATTTGCAAAATACTCGTAGTTAGTTTTAGAATGAATGTTCCTCATTGAATCATTGTACAATAAATTTAGAATATTTTTATATTACAATTTACAAAATTAACAATATTGCATTTAGTGTTTTGTGCAATGAAAATTTCAGTTATTGACTGTGAAAATTAAACGGGAAATAATCATCGGTCGCTTTGATCGAATGGAGATTGCTTTTTGCTTGTATTTATTCGAAAAATAAATAATTTGTAGTTGCACCACCATCCCTTAAATATATATATATATATACCGAGAGTTTTTCTTATCAGTAAAGTGTATTTCTCGTGCGCTACTTAACTTGTACAGGTATTTTGAAAATATTAAAAAAAATTCAATTTTTTTCAAAATTTTTCTTTTGTCGATATTTCAAAAGCTTGAAAAGATAATGAAAATCTGAAAACACCAGTGAATTTCTCTCGTACAACAAAATTCGAACGGATAAATGTTTTATTACAAAAAATCGAAAAATGGCCAAAATTCGTAAAAACACCAAGGGGTATCCCTTAAGAAATCTTCAAAAAACGGCCATTTTCGATTTTTTGTAATAAAAAATGTATCCGTTAGAATTTTCTTCTGAAAATTTGCATACCTATGTATTTTCACGCGAGGAATTCACTGGTGTTTTCAAAATTTCGAAAAAAAATAAAAATTTTCAAAATACATGTACAAGTTAAGTAGCGCACGAGAAATACACTCGTTCAAACCGCATTTCAATATCTCTTTTAGTTTTTAAGTTATGGGCTTTCAAAGTTGAGCTTTAAAAAAAGTCAAAAATCGCTGTAACTCAAAAACTAAAAGAGATATTGAAATGCGGTTTGAACGAGTGTATTTCTCGTGCTTTGACTTTTTGAACTGGTTCAACCAAAAATTCACATCTGCATGTTTATGTGTCAAAATTCTCTTCATTCTTGGTCATGGCAGTTCTGCAATAGCAGATCCTAATAAACTACACATTTTAAGCCGTTAAGTACAGTAACCAGTTGTCAAATCACAACTACCAAAAAAGAAAATTTTATTTTGTTTTAATAGGAATTTTAATTCAATAACTGTTCAAAATTACCCCCATTTACCTGTAAACAATAGCCTAAACGATTATAAAATGAATTTATAGCATTATTTATTTGCTCTGGAGGAATCTCATGCGATGCAACACTAATTCTACGTTTTAATTGTTCTACACTCATTCTACCACCATTATAAAATTTACTTTTTAAGAAAAAAATCGTTTGGCGCAAGATCTGGTGACCTTGCAGGCCACTCCACTTCTGCACCTCGTCCTATCCATCGTTGGGGGAATATCCGGTGCAGATAATTTCGTACATTTTGTTGGAACCGCACTTCCTCAATATTACTCTCTCTTGTAATAAATAATTTTCCCCATTTAAATTTCCATTTATATAAAAACGCCCCACTATTTGATTCCCTATTAACCCGGTCTGATTTTGAAAGAGGACAGTTTTATCACATTTTGTTATTTCTAAGGTTACCTAAGTTGTTCATTATCATTGGTCAAATTTAACATATTTATGGTAATGCTCGTTTGCAAGAACGAAACTTAAATTTGATGTCTGACTTAAATAAATAAAAGCCAAATGGAAGTAAAATATCATACGATGACATTTACATTGCTATCAAATATTTGATGTGATTTTGTCAGTTTATGTCAAACTTAACATTTAAGTTTCTTTGGTGCAATTGGACATAAAAGATAAATTTTAAACTTGGTTTAAATAAATAAAGATAAAACGAAGTTAGAATAATTTGAATTGCAAATTTAACTTTTAGTAGTACAACTGGCTGGATAGAAGTAGAATACAGTTTCAGTTACATTGTATTTTTATTTGCTATTGTGTACAACAGAAATTTAATCCCAATTACAGTATATTGAACCTGCAATGGATAGCGGAATTCGAACCACTCAAATACAATCGTATTTTTTGAAGTTAGGAAGATTTAATCGCAGGACCTCTTGCTTAAGTTGCAAATGCTATTTCAATTTGTTCTATTAAGTTACGATTATTATAAACCAAACAAAATATAAACACGCTTACAGAATCAAATTCATCCTTCAGTTGTGTGAAGAAACTCAGGGAAACCACCCCACCTTTATATTCTTCTTCTTAAACTCATGTACACACCCTCACACACAACGTAAAACGCAGCGTTATTGAATTTTCCCGCTCGTCGCTACATTGTTACGTTATGTAACGTAACATCTACGTTACGTGAAAGCTCAACAGCAAGCAAGGGATGATGATGATGATGTGACGCACAAAAGACCGCTGTTAAGTTGCAGATATTCACGCGAACGCTACACAACGAAATTAGCTGCGGATTTCCGAGCAAGTTTGAAGTTAGCGCGGATAAAGTGCGCTGTTGTCAAGATGTGCGTTTTTGTGATACTACCTGTTGGGGGAAGTTTGAAATCTATACGCCGTACCTGAAAACTAGTTTTACTTACTAATTACAGTATTAGCAAAGAGCATAAATTACATGTAATGTATGCTCTTTGGTATTAGATGATTCGAAAAGGAAAAGAATTAATAAAATAAATTTATTATCATTAATGGGTGTGGCACTCTGCCGTAGCAAATCTTGGTAAGTGATATATTTCATTACATGAAATGCAGTTACTAGCCGTCAAATCACGGCTCTCAAAGATGTTTGTGTAGGGGGTGCTACAGGGATAGTTTTAATTGAAGGAAAAATGGGAAGGATAATTTTTATGGGGTAGGTGGCTCAGTGGTATCGAGTCGGCCTGTGGATCTTGAGAACCCTGGTTCGATCCCCACAGCCGACAAACAATTTTCACCAATTTACATCTAACCCTGTGGCTTCCTCTCCACTAACATCTTTGAGGGCCGTGATTTGACGACTGGTAACCGAAAAAATATATCACTTACCGAGATCTGTTTAGGCAGAGTGCCACACCCAGTAATAGGTAAAAGGCGTGATGATTTTTTTTTAATGTAACACATTGCAATATGACATCTGGTGATATAATTTAGTACTAAATGTTGGTATCTTTCAGTTGTCAAATGTACACAATTTATTTTGTTTTGATTCGGTAAATTTTGCATATAATTAATGTATTGTTATTATTGTCAGTATGGTGAAGTATACAGGATTACGGAATTCAAACCCGGAGAAATTTAATATAGAAATCTATACAAAAAAAAACCTAATCTGGTAAGTTTTGTATTATCCTATCGAGTTTGCCGATTTAAAATATGAAAATTAGGTCTTTGGAGTTCGTTGTAAAGTATCCTAATTCTGATCGCGTTGAATGCAGTTCAATTTGAAACATCAATGGAGCTTTGAAAGGAATGCGCGCGTACATGTTTCAGATAAATCGTTTTTCAGGATTTCATCTTCCATTTAACCATTCACCTTTCGGTCGCTTGAAAGCATACTCACAAGATTGTTAAATTGTAAGAAAACGAAGGAAGACTACATAAGGAGACCAAGAAATATTTATTTCACTTTACAGAAAACCTAAATCTTTACATTTAAACTGTTGCTATATAACATATGGTTGTTTAAATCATCGAGACGGTCTTTGGATTTGAGAACCCGGGTTTGATTCCCATAACCGACAAACAATTTTCATTACGTTAAAACTACCCCTGTGGCTCTCTCTCCACTAACCTCTTGGGGAGTCGAAACTTTTGACTTTATGAAATATTTTCTATTTATCTACAAATATTGTTTATTATTTGAAGAATTGTACCATAAATGAAGTAATTGTGAAGTCATTTGACAGGGGTAATAGTACTAGTTGGAGTACAAATGACAAAGTCAACGATGATTAAATTTCTTGTAATAATTCGGAAATAATTTGGTAAAATGATGAAATATAAAAATCACCTTTCCCGAAGAAAATTGTGAATTCACCACAGAATACTGGGATCATAGAAGGCATCGCCAATGACAAAGTGAATCTGCGAAAACAATTAAACAACTGCGAAACGCAAACGTCTCTCTATTCAAATGATAATTATGAATTAAATTTGGAATTGTTCTGACGATTCCCGGACAAAAGACGTTCCCAACTCTCAGATCAGCGTCGGGACGCTGTGCCGCTTGGTTGTGATTGTGTTTGTGTCCCGAGGCCAGAACAGACTGTGCTCCGCTGCATTACGATATCGATTGAGACTAGATCCAAATGCGTTGTACGCTATACGAGTACAGTTTAAAATGAATTTCGTGTTCGCTATCACCAGACTACCAAATGTCAGATGGATTTTGATTATAATTACAATTGGATACTTTAAATTTTCAGGGTTGCTAACGCTTTCAAATTATTGCTGGAATATATTATTTAATGTCTAAGATTTTACTCATGCAAATTTAGCGAAAATACGCTAAATTTATGCAGTTTTTAGCAAACGACATATGCAGCTTGATTCTATCAGCGACTTGTTATTAAAAGTTATTGAAAGAGCTTCACCAACAAAGGTTGCGTTATTCATTTTATCGAAATGTTGCAACTTCAATTGCAAAAAATATAGAACTGCAATCTAGGGATTTATGTGTCCTAATATATAATTGAAATAAAACAATTTTTAATCGCAAAATTTGTTACAACGAGCCATTGTTCTAACTTTTTTTTGCCTCACATGCATGTATATATATATATATATATATATATATATATATATATATATATATATATATGTATGTATAGTAATTTTCGTGCAAATTATGGAGTTATAAAATAAAATCTGTTATAAGAAATGTAAATAATACTTGTTTATGATACAAGGGTGTAAAGTAAGTCTTTTATGAGTTGCAAAGTTAAGGCACGAATCGAAGGTGAGTCTCTTAATCGCAAGAAGTGCATAAAATCCTTCACGCTTGGGCGCAGTTGTATTTATAGAAGTAAGCAGGTTTTGAATGGTGATACAACTAATATAAACAAAGTTTTTCAATTTTGCGTTCATAAGAAAGTTGTGTATCAAAAGTGCGTTTATTAAGATACGCAACATTTTGTTTTAGACGGTTGATAGTAGCGGATGTCAAGCTGAGAACATACAAATTTCAATATAACCCCAAAATCTGATTATATAAATTTTAATAACAGTTATCAACCACAACATTTCCGTAAATTGACTTGGTTTAAAGAATCGCAGAATTTATAAAATTTTAATTTATAAAAGATGCAAAATAGAAAAACGTAGTATAAATAACTCATTTTATAAGACTTTCATCGCACTTGTCTTTTGGAAAACTTGCCTGCGGATCGTTTTCTAAACTTGGACTCGTGCGAAAAAACATGTCTTATAAAACTTGTTCTTTAATATAATATTCTTGTCATATTTGGATGGTGCAGATTTACGTTTGCAGATCTGTAAATAAATCATTCGTATATTTAAGTTAACAGTCAATCATTGTTCAGTCGATACAATAGAAAGTTATTAATTAATCAACAAGATATTGTACACTTAAATAAACAACTTATATAAACAAAAATATAATTGTATATGAATGATTCGGATTCCACTATAAGCTACTGTAATTGGGATTCAGTTCCTGTTGTGCAAAGTAACAAATAAATAAATATCTTTATGACTCAAATTTACCAGTAATTGTAGTAATAAGTTTGTTTCTTTTACATTGAACGACAGTAAGTATGTAAGAATTTTATATAAAATTATTGATGGTAACAGAGTATTAAAATGTCAATTGATCGTTTAAAAATGATCGAATTATCACTTGAAACTTACTGAATACAAATATAGAATGTGCGCAATAATCCGCAATATTAAAATTGAATATTTAATTTCTCTACAAAAGAGCAAAAACAAATTCCATTGAACCTTGCATGAATGAATAGATTTGAACTGCATATCGATACAATTGTTTCAGCATGATCAGTCGCAGCCGGAGCCGCCCCATGTCAATTTCATAAATGCGTTTAAATATACGCTGCATTCTGTCACACGCCCGTCACGAATGTTAAATATGGATGAAAAGATGAATGCGGTTCGCATTTTTACAGCGCGGAGCTCATTCAACAGCTATTTACGTATTTTCACTATGTGCATTTGTTTTCAAACTTATTTGAATTACAATAGAGGATTTTTAGCTGCAAATTGACAGTTGAAGGTTTCAAAACTATTCCGACAGTTTCAAAACTGCGTTAGAAATCGTTTTAAAAGCGAATACATATTTTTTAAATACATTTCATGCAGATTTAAATGAGCTTGTATGAACGGTTTTATGAATGTGGATGAAATGTTTTGCATGTTTCAAGGGTTTGTTCTACCACATTTGATAGACCATTTGATTTGATATACAGTCAGATTTCTTTAAGAAGACGATTCCAATCATTTTGTTGAATAAACCAAGACCGCGTGAATGACGAAATATAAAATATATACATAATCTTTATTTAGCTAATGCAATGATTGTAATTTTCTTCTTATGATAATCTGACTATATGTATATATGAATATTATTTATTAATACATTTTTTGCAACGACATTCGCAAACAAGATTTAAAAGATGCTTGCAAATAATTTGAAGCACTTATCTTCCAGATAATTATTATAAGGGCTCAAAAATAATTAGTTTGTATTATATTTATTAAAAATGTAACCTTTGTATTTATTATTTAAGTAAATAATCTATATTTTAGGTTATATTTGAAACAAAAATAATTTTAGAGTTTATTTTTTGCAAATAGCAAAATGTTTTTAAATGATTTTCAGTTGACTGTTATATATAAATAAAGATACATAATTTAAGTTGCTGTTAGTTAACAGTAACATTAACAGCCGAAGAATAAACCGGAAATAAAACATATTGGCACAAGCTATGTTTTTGGCTGTTTTAAGAGCAGTGTATTTGGGTGTTTTAGCTATCTCCAACATTTTAAAACCGTGCTCTTAGAACATTCAAAAACAGAGCTTGTGATACCAGCAATTGTAGTTAAAGTTAAGGCAGATATACAAATATAAGATGCGAGATACAATAATTTTTGCAGTTATTATTTGTACTAAAGCTAGCCCAAGTTTATACAAAAACAGACAATCTAAGAATGAAGTAAACTTTGAAGTTACATCTACAAAACAATTGAACCACGTAATTCAAGTTGTTTTCAACATTTCAAGAAACTTTAAGCGAGAAAAACTACCGTAAGTTACAGTTTAAACTATTTTAAAAATCGTTGAGAATTTAGAAACAGAATCTACAAAATGATTTGAATATGAAGTATCTTTGCGTTCAAAGAACTGATTGAAAGTGAACCCGGTTCATGTGACAATTATCCACAACAACACTGAGTGAATCGCCTACCTGCTCTTATTCACACTGGCACATTTCTGTAGCACTGGATGATGTAAGGGCACGAACACAACGCAGTCGGACGCAGTGAACGCACTACCCGGAATGCCGGAGCCGGTACAGGTCCGGGTTTATATATGGCGGGCCCGCGGGAGGGGAGAGCGTTGCCAGGCGACGCTGGGATCATAATCATATCATATGTACCCCTCTCCGCGTCGCCGCAGCGTCCTGGAGTACAGGGAGCACTGGGTACCGTATTGGGAGGGTTGTTGTGTCAGGAGGTCAAATGTACAATAGATGAAACGTGTCATGACGTAGATATATAATTGTATGTTAGTTATGGGAAAGCTAATGTGTTCATTTTAAAGCCTTCAAATAATGGATGATTAAAGAAAAATGCCATCAAATCGTGCCAAATTAATAATAAACAATAAAAATGTCACCGATTTTTTAAAATTTAAAAGGCTTTTTTAATGAAATAAATGTATGTAATTGGTTCAAATATAATTATTTTGGTAGTCGGTGAATGCCATACCGTTTAAATGTTATAATAATCAAAGATTTATAATCATAAATTTGAAATTAATTATCTGTTACAATTGACAAATTATCTGTCATAATTGACAACGAAAAATGTCACCGATTATGATAAGCTCAGACATACCCATTATATCTATCTCTGTTGTTCATGGCATAATTTGATATAATTTTTTTAAATCATTCCTTTGTTATAATTAAGGACAGAAGTCACACGAATAATTTTCGAAAGACTAGTTTAAGTTTTAATATATTAAAAAAAAATTACTGGTTCGACAGAACTTCTCATGTCATCTTACCGTTTGTTAGAGATCTTATTCTCTGCTGGCACAGTTCTTCGTCACCAGCTTCTTCACGTGAACTTTGTTCTAGGTGAAGAAGTGAGTTATACCATACTGATGAGCTCTAATAAGAGCGAAACGCGTCTATGGTTACTAACTGAACTGTGCTGGCCAGCCTCTGACGATGCCCTCATAAGGTGACTTGGAGGCTGAATTTTGTGAGATTTTGCCAAGTGTTTATTTAATATTTTTTATTAAACCTAGTTTCACCAAGTGTATGGATGACAATTAATTTTGTCTTTGTTGTTATTTAAATTGCTATTGCGTAGCTTTCCTTTTTTTTTTCGGTAGATGGCATTACTGGTTCGACAGAACTTCTCATGTCATCTTACCGTTTGTTAGAGATCTTATTCTCTGCTGGCACAGTTCTTCGTCACCAGCTTCTTCACGTGAACTTTGTTCTAGGTGAAGAAGTGAGTTATACCATACTGATGAGCTCTAATAAGAGCGAAACGCGTCTATGATTACTAACTGTGCTGGCCATTCTCTGACGATGCCCTCATAAGGTGACTTGGAGGCTGAATTTTGTGAGACTTTGCCAAGTGTTTATTTAATATTTTTTATTAAACCTAGTTTCACCAAGTGTATGGATGACGATTAATTTTGTCTTTGTTGTTATTTTAATATATTTATTTGCAGGGCTTGAAATGGAAATTTTTTCGATCGGAACGCAAATTTATGGTGCCACTAAAAAAAAAGAAATGAGTAAGAAAATTTGTTTCCACTTCGAAGACAATTTTTGATGCAAATTTAAACCAATTTGCTAAATATTTGTTTATTTTTGTCGACTGTTTTCAGCACACGTATGTGCGAAATTGCGGGTGAGAGATTGTATGAACGTCCTAAAACTAAATGAATAAGATGAGCTTGTATGAAAGGAAATACAAATTTGGATGGTATTCCAGGAAAGGAATAGTTATAGATTAATTACAGGATGAATATTTGAAAAAATAGTTTAAAATTTGCTTCATTTAATGGGAAATAGTGTAAAATATATTGGAAGAAGAACCGATGAGACGTAGTAGTAGAAATTTAACTTATAAAGTGAAAGATGTGAACTACGAATCCATCAAAGCTAAGATTATTATGGCGTATACTATGCCAACAATATACGTAATAGAATTCGACGCAACGATCCACAAAAGCTCGAAAGCTCCAGTCGGAGAACCAGCCTGATCGGAGAAACATAAAGCAGTAGTGGGGATAGGACCCAACAACGACAAAGCTCGGTAGTGGGGGAACATCTCCCGCTCTCCTACATCCTGCAGGAAGAGAAGGGGGGTTTGCTCTCGTACTCTGCTTGTGGTGGGGGTACGATGCGATATTGTTCTTTTTGCGGTCGTTTAATGTTCTGGCAGGTGTAGCACTGCACCTACGTCGCAGCAGGAACCTTACAGGAATCTTCCTGCGATTTTATTAATTGTTAGCGGTGTTCGTCTTTCGATTTTTTTATTACGGATATTTTACTGGGGTAATTTGTGATTTTATGTTTTTTTACGTTGGTATTAAGATGAGGAGAAGATTGTAAGTTATGGGTTGTTGATCGCCGGTTGATTAGATTTTTTTCGGGGCCACCGGATGAATTAGTAAATTTGTAATAAAAATACAAATATGGAATTTTATGACCGAGTTTCATGAATTCATTTTGGCAGTTTGATCGTAACTTGCAGCATAAATTAATAAATACAAATCCGTTGCATTGTAATTTTAAATTTGAAACTTTAATTTGGAACTATGTACCGAAATTCTATCGCAAGACTTTTTAGAATAAATTACGGTAAACTTTGTTTCCGCGGAAATTCGATTTATTTTCTATATAAACGTCAATCATATTGGCAATTTTATCTACTATATCCGATATATTAGTATCAATATTATACTCGTACCACGATATAGTTAGAACAATTACAGAAGAAATCAAAGCATTGTTTCTTGGTAGATTTTAATTTTAATAATTTCTCCATATTAAATAGATAAATAAAAATATTATAAAGTTTCAGAAAAAAACCATTATAATTTTTATTTATTTTACTTTGGGTTCGAACTCTGCAAGCCGCGATGTCGTAAGTTTATATATTTTTAGCTTGAGGGGGATTCGAACTCAGAATTTTCGGATTTGAATGCCATAATGCTAACTACATCACCGTACTGGCGGAGAGTACATATTATAGTATTTTATTGGTGTAATTTTTAATTTATAAAAGAATAAATAATTTCTTCAAAATTATAATTTGAAATGAGCAAAGTTAATGATTCCTTTTCGGAATATTTTAAATTTTTGAGTAATTAAATGGTTCAATATTAATTAATTAATTATTGTAAAAAAATTTAAGTGTACATATTAATTGATGTCATTTTTCGTTAGCTTGTTACTTTTGCATTAAAAAAACAATTGAGCAACAAGTAGATACTCATTAGATACAGTTTTTAATACTTAACATTTTTTGTATTTACATTTTTGATATAATTTAATTAGGGAACCAATAATCATCATTAAAAAATACTATTGTATTTCCTATGTAACATATTTTAATTCTACACTCGATATATGTTTAATTCTTTTTAATAATTTTGAAACACTATTTATATGAATAAAAACAAGTTCATGACCTGTGGACGACAAAATCATAAATCCGTATCTGGTGCAGAATAATATAGGAGTAAATAAAATAAGTATTATTTTAAATCTACCCCTGTGGCTCCCCCTCCACTAATATTTTTGGGGACCGTGATTTGACGGCTGGTAACCGCATTTCACGTGATACAATATATCACTTACCGAGATCTGCTTAGGCAGAGTGCCACACCCAGTAATGGGTAAAAGGCGTGAAGATATATTTATTTCTTTATTTTATTTTTATTATAATTTCAATTTTCGAATTTGCAAAAAAAAACGACCCATTTCGGTAACCAATCCCTCACCCTCCCCACCCCCTAATTACGCTAAACTATACATCTCAGCATATGTAATCCTAAATCCTACTAGTCCACTACATATAACACATACTTGTCCCCTCCTCCCCCCTCCACTGATACATATCTCTATCTGGTCTAGTTGGCCATATGAAGCTCGTACAGTCCATAGGCGGCGGACAGTGGGACAACGGGAGCACCGCGTGCATAGTTATCTGTAGATGTAATTGAATGTTACATACCGCTTGTTGTGGTGTAGCAGTGGCGTGCGTGTCGCGGGGGCAGAAGGGGAATGTTATCCGGTAAAGCGCACGCTCTATCGGCTGGATGGTGAACTAACGTGGAAAGCAGGATGGGAAAGGATACGATCGGTATAACTCGGGAAAAGTCGTAAGTTTGTTTTAAATATTATTTGGTGAAGTTTTAACAGTTAAATGAATGAAAATAGAAAATTCTTACAGGTAATTGTAGCCCTAGTAGATAAAATCAACACTAAATGTTTACTAATTAACAAGCAAGGGGGCGCGAGTTCAAATCTCTCTAATTTCAATTTATATCCATAAAATAGTGGTTCTGATTCCACTATAAGTTATTGTAATTGGGATTAAATTACTGTTGTGCAGAATAATACAAAACTCGGACGTAGTCGATTTTTGTTATAAATTGAAGTCAATGATATCTGAATCCCAAAACTCTTGCTTGTGAAGTAAAAATTTAACCAAAGAGCTACAACTACCTTTATTTAGTTATATGCTGCACAACAGGAAATTAATTACCATTACAGTATAGTGAAATTTGAACTTTTTGAACGCAGTTGTATTTTTGGTTATAAATTGTATTAAGTGAAGGTTTAAACTCTTGCTTGTAAAGTGACGGTGCTACCTTGGTGTTACAATTATTCATTTGTCTACTTCAATTAAAATACGACAAATTCATTGCCATTTTATCTTCTCATTTCTCTATAGTTTTTGATTTACGGGATTTTAAAATTGAACACACTAGAAATATTTGGTGGAGGTGCCAGACTGTAATAATTAAAATACCAAAATTTAGTGTTAATATCTGGGCTGGATCTATGAATGTTTCCGAAATTTTATTAAGGCCTTATTTTACATAATAGAATATGTTTTTCATCTATTTATGCAGCACCAACAACACTTAAATATAAAACTTGTTTTAAAATATTAAAAGCAAATCGAAGATATATGTCATATGTAATAATTGATATTGCTGTCAAACATACGATATGCTTTTGTTTATTAAATTAAATTTAAAATTTAAGTTTTGTTGGTGCAACAGTCCATTAATTATCAAAATTAAAATAAACGATTTTTATATATAAAAAGTAATTAGTAAAATTAGATGAAGCTTAATTGTAAAATAGTGTTTAAAAGATTTTGCAACATTCGTCTACGGCTCGTGCTGCAAACTTTTCACTCGTTGCAATAAAGTGACACTTTGAACATTAGTTACATAGATAACTATTACTGCAACTTTTATGATTAATTAATTAGTTAATTAGGAATTGCACTCTTTTGGGGGCGCAACAAGATATTCTAACAGACACAATTTGAAATACGTGAAATGTATTTGTCAATAGATGGATATTGTTGAAGATTTATTGTATGAACATAATTGCCTCAACAAATGACAGTCAACATAATTTATGCTCTTATCTGACAGATGAGTAATCTGTAACTTTATCCCTGCATTGATAAACATATTAATTTTAGTAAATAACAACCAGATTCTCAAAATAAAGTTTTAGCTAATCCTGAATTTTGGATTAGTTTATCTAATTCTAGATTTTAAGAAGTTAATTTAAATTAATTGTAATCAGGATCAGATTATATTAGAGATAATTTAAACTTTTTAACAAATTCAGGATTAGCTAAAACTCTTTTAAAAATTAGGGTGTAAATGTTGACTAAACACTGTTAATGAATCTAGAATGAAACAAAATACTTTTATCATAGCCTAGTGTCATTTTCCCCATTGAAAATCCCATTTCTCTCTAGTATTCAGTTATCCCCATTAACACGATCGCATCGTGTCGAGTTCATTTGTTTGTGCACACATGCACGGCCTGCTAGATGGACTGATACCTCGCCGCACATTGTTATTTCGCAGGCTGCTAGCGAAACGACATTGTCACATTTTCTTTGATAGTCGCGTGTTACGAACAAGTATGTGGCAGATAAGCATGCGCCATTTTTTATAACTGCACACGTCACGCAAATGGCGGTAATTTTCAAACTTCGTTATGTTTATGGCGGTGTAACTCATGATTTCAATGTGGTTGCCATGAGTTTTATTGCGATTTTTGGCGGAGATCGCGAATATATCGGTTAGTGATGCTGTCTGATTTATTTTTATTGTCGACGCATTACTACTGCGATTTTTACGCCCTAATATATTATTGATTATTATTCATATATTGAATTATTCTCAAATTTTAATATGTGCGTACAGCGCTACCAAAGAAAATTGAAGCCCGGAAAATATGTCAACTAAAGAATAATTTCGTCTCAATCTTTACATAATATGACTTAAAGTAACCTAGGCAACATTAAAAACAGCAAAATATTAATAAACTTGGATTTTATTTAAATTGTGGAAATATGTTTTCTAACATGTTGGAAAGTAAAATTTTCTTCTCTGAAGAAAGAAAGTGATACTTTTCATTTTTAGGGAAGAATAGGTGTTTAAAGCTAGTTTAATAAAAACTGATCTGTTTTAAGTATGATTGTTTGTAAAATAAAGCAATTCGGTGGTGATGTTTTTACACCCGTAGATAATTTAGTTTTTGAGTTATGTGGTAAGTTAGATAATACAATTTGAAATGAAACAAAATTATAAACAAATTCAATAATTCTAGAGGCTATATCTCAAAAACCAGATGAGATATGAAAATGCGCTTAACGCCATTGAATTTCTCGTACTTCAATTGACTTGTAAACTTATTTTCAGCGATTTTAATTTTTTTCAAATTTCTTAAGGGGTACCGCTTAACATTTTTTCGATTTTAGGGCGTTTTTGGACTTATTGTTCTAAAAGCTTTACCCGTAGAAATATTTAAATAAAAATTTACATACATATGTATTTCGACGAGCTGAATCTAATGGTGAAGTCCCCGAGTACGTAGCTGCTCCTATTTTCGAGATATCGCTCAAGGAAGTGATACTTTTCATTTGTAGGGAAGAATAGGTATTTATGTTACTAGTGCTAAAAAGTGAGTATTGCAAACCGACGAGTGCAATAAAGACATATTTAACACAAGTTGGTGATATTATATTTATTTATAGACAAGCTTATGGGTCACCCTCTGTTACAGCAAAGCTTTTTGGGGATATCTAAGGGCGCTGTTAGATGTCTAGGTTTAGTAATGTCACCTGGAGGCCATTTTGGACACGACATGAACTGCCAGAGGCCCAAAATTACCCTGAACACTAGAATCTCATTATAGTATCTTGTCATGCTAATGTTCTATACTTTTCATTGTCCTACAACCATCATACAACAGTACAACCACATTCAAAAAGAGAACTATAAGTTTAAATATAAGTAGTCAAAAATTTAGACTTATTACTTGCTCCAAAATTTAATGAAGAATTATGCATTACTTTATTTTAAATTCATCTGTTTTGCAAAATTTAATTTCTGTTTAAAGCTAGTTTAATAAAAACTGACCTGTTTTAAGTATGACTGTCAACTTTTAAAAAAATATTTTTGAAAAAAGGAGTTAAAATTGATAACACAAAAATAAATGAATTACGTTGTTATTTTCATGAAAAATAAACCAAGACCAAATAAAATATATCCAAGATTCTGTTCTTAGTTTTTTTTTTAATCATAAATATTAGTCCGCAATCACATCTTAAGGAAAATAATTGAAGAAATATTTTATATTTTATGTTTAATAAATATAGAAATTCAAATTTTTACACGAAGTTAATTCAATTTTCGCCTCTTGTGTATGTATTCATTGTCAAGTCATTTTCTATGGCGAATACTCAAAATTTAATTACAAAAATTTGTATTAATCAGCAGCAATCTAAAAGAGAAAAGATACTGATTCTTTAATTAAAATATTCGTTTATAATGAATGTGGTGTGAAACAATAATGCTGTCCGAATGTAAAAAAGTTCTTAGTAGTGTTATTAATTATTGTAGCAAGTCATTGGATTAAAAATGAAGATATTCCGGGACACCAAACCAATTTAATTCGAGTTGAACTACAGAGTGTTTCGTCGCGTAGTTTAAAAAGATAAATGAAAGCCTAGCAAGCCGTGATTTATTGTTTTGTTAACATTTCACTATCGTAGGTGGCGTTGGCCCCCACACCGACCGGCATTTGTTAATAGTTCGTTTGTTTTGCGATTTTGTTTTGTTCGAGCTGTTGCGTGGTGGAAAATAATTATTGCTGTTTTGGTCTGGGTTTAAATAATTGTGAAACAAATTTGAAAACGTTTTTCAGGTTAACAGAGTGGATTTTTTTTATTTACTTGTTGTCTCGCTCGACGCTGATGTATGGTGATAGATTCTCATTAGTGCGCGTGTTTTAAACATTTACGCCATGCTATTTTTTACATATTTTTGTTTTATGTTATGCTGCAAGTCATTTCACTAACTTCAACCGCGATATATTGTACTACGACCTGTAAAAATACGAGTAGTATGACAATATGTCATATTATTTGAATAGAACTTTTATTATCGCATTTTCTATTCAAACTTACCGTATACCTGCTAGGTATATTCTTCATAAGGCTGCCATTATACACGGAAAAGTTACTTTTAAATCCCTCCATTTACACTAATCGATGGTACTGTTAAAAATTCTTGTTTTCGGGCAAATGTATGCTCTACATACATTACAAAATATATCTAGGAAAGATGAAAATTGCTTGAAAACTTTTCAAATACAGATAGAGTTTATGGGGTCTGACTCGACCATAGCTATTCAGTAACATACTTATCCCGTAATGCTATCCTTGACTAAGTAACGTGTGTACAAACTACTACAGAATTTTCTAAAAATTTTACAATAATGTTATTAAAATTATTCATATGAGTACATATTTTCAAATGTTCCAATGTTCATTTATTTTATTTATGTTTATTTATAAATCAATTATAACACGAGGAATTCAATGCAATTGGGAACATCTTCGTATTTAGGTAAGTTTTTGAGATATAACGGAAAGATGGATTTTTCCCAAAATTTACACCAATTCACATTTTGTATAATAAAAATTTAATGTGTTAATTTAACTCAATAAAAATTTGCATACCAATGCAAAAAACTATGAAGAATTCGGTGGTGAAGTTTTTACGCCCGTAGATAATTTAGTTTTTGAGTTATATGGTAAGTTAGATAATACAATTTGAAATGAAACAAAATTATTGACAAATTCAATATTTCTAGAGGCTATATCTCAAAAACCAGACAAGATATGAAAATGCGCTTAACGCCATTGAATTTCTCGTGCTTCAATTGACTTATAAACTTATTTTCAGCGATTTTAATTTTTTTCAAATTTCTTAAGGGGTACCCCTTAAGATTTTTTCGATTTTAGGGCGTTTTTGGACTTATTGTTCTAAAAGTTTTACCCGTAAGAATATTTTAATAAAAATTTGCATACATATGTATTTTGACGAGCTGAATCTAATGGTGAAGTCCCCGAGTACGTATCTGCTCCTGTTTTCGAGATATCGCTCTAGGAAATTTTTAGAATTTAAAATTTTGGCGGAAATTTCAAAAAAAAATAAATTTCAGAAACTATGTATATAAGTCAATTAAAATACAAGGAATTCAATGCCGTTGAGCGCATCTTCATATTTTGCTTAGTTCTTAAGATATAGCTTCTGGAAAATAGATTTTTGTTATAAAATTGATTCCAATTCACATTTTGTTGTTTATGCGTTAATTTAAATTAATAAAAATATTCATACTTATTCGGCAAACTATAGGGAATTCATTGGTAAATAAATAAAAAAAAAATATATCATCACGCCTTTTACCTATTACTGGGTGTGGCACTCTGCCTAAGCAAATCTCGGTAAGTGATATAATTCTTCGCATGAAGTGCGGTTACCAGCCGTCAAATCACGGCCCCCAAAGATATTAGTGGGAAGCCACAGGGGTAGATTTAAATTGGTGAAAATTGTTTGTCGGCTGTGGGGATCGAACCCGGGTTCTCAAGATCCACAGACCGACTCGATCCCAAAAACAATGTATTAGTTATTTTGAATCAATAAGCTATATATTTATGGATATATATTTTGCTTGTCTATCACTATATTCATCTGAAACTACCCTTATACTACAGCCATCAACGTGATTTAAAACATCGTCACAAGTGACGATTACGTCAGAGAACATTTACCGAAATTCGATTCCGCTGGCGTAACCACACACACATGCGTGTGCGTGTGTGTATGTGTATGTGAGGAACAGGAAATATTTGCCATATTTCACATGTCACGATTAAGGTGCACGGTTACGTGTGAGCTTCGCATTATCTCCGCTCCGCAGCGAGACTGAAACTGAAACTGAAATGTGCGCTGTTGACGTGATGCGTGGAGTATCTTTCACCATCCACAGAGAACTAGGGTGATTGCTTCTCGTGATAATATTATTTAAAATTAATAAATGTGGCTTCAAAATTTACATAAATCTTAGTGTGCATGCTCAGCAATTGCGTATGCTTATAAGACGTAGTATATGTTACTAGAGTGTACAAATTTTCTTCTTGCTATTTAGACAAGAAAATGATACTTTTCATTCCTAAGGAAGAATGTGAATTTTCTTTTCCACTAATGACATTAATAAGTACTATTTTTTACTGTAATTAAATATCCTTGGTTATAATTAAAGTTGAAAAAATATATCAAAATGATAAATTTCCTATGGGAAACTGCTTTTATTAGAAGACATTTTTGCTTGTTACATTCTCAGGTAAAATATAATTCGTAATATGATTATTGTCAGATGGGGTAGGTGGCTCAGTGGTATCGAGTCGACCTGTGGATCTTGAGAACCCTGGTTTGATCCCCATTGCCGACAAACAATTTTTACCAAATTAAATCTACCCCTGTAGCTCCCCCCCAACAACATCTTTGGAGGCCGTGATTTGACTGCTGGTAACCGCACTTCACGCGAAGAAATATATCACTTACCGAGATCTGTGCAACACTCAGTAATGGGTAAAAAGGCGTGATGATATATTTATTTATTATTTTATTTGTCAGATAATATTTTCACATGAATTTAAATTCGTTGCCAAGGAAATTGAAATATAGCGAATGCTTGGGACTCATAATTCATGTCAAAATAGGATGGGTAATTATTATATCATTTGTTATATTAATTATGATAATACTAATCAAATACTAATAGAAGTCTTTAAGACTAACCACTTCGACTTGTGAACTTATGCCCAACACGATTTCCAAGCAAGCCAGCAAGGCGTAGTTATGACAAAAATGCCGACAGCCCCAGTGGCGTGCGCGTGGGCGGGCCAGGGGGTTGGAATGTTGATGACGTAACTCGGGTCAGCCCGGATTATCGGACATTCCAGGGACATTCCACAGCCGCCCTGTGTTATTCACGGCCGTGTGATACATGTATATTTTATACGCGCATACAAACCGGCGTTGTACGGTCCTGTGTTCTGTATGAGTGGATATGCACACCTTCAACCAGAACGGGAATGGGGAAAAATTCAAGAGGATACACCGCGGGTTTATTAAGTTTCATTAATTTTTATATATTTTTTTTTCTAGTAATTTTGTTGCTTCATTGGTTGTTAGAAATAAAAATGGAAAACTTATCGTTAATGATGGAGATAGACGAGGAAGAGACGCCATTTTGGAATTGCCAAAAATGAATATTACAAAAATTAATGGTTTTTTCAAGTAAATTGAAAGAATATAATCAAAATTAATATAAATTTGGTACTTGATGTGTTATAACCAATGTAACATGAACAAAATTATTTATTTAATATGCTGCATAACAGCAAAATAATTTCAGTTACAGAAGCTTATAGTGCAGTGGTTCCCAACCTTTTTTTAATTGTGACCCTTTTTAGTTTTTTAAAAATGTTCGCGACCCCCCTTTCGCATATTTGACCAATAAAACAAAAAATAAAAGGTTTGACAAAATATATATTAGGACTTAGTGATTATATTTTTTCCCCTCAAAAAAGCCAAGGCGACCCCCCAAAAAAGCTAAGGCGACCCCCTTGTGGGTCGCGACCCACCGGTTGGGAACCGCTGTTATAGTGGATGCAATTGTCACCGAAATTTAAAACACACTTTTTGTTATGTAGGGCAGTCCAACCACAGCACAATTTAATAAACTATTTAATGTAATGGGGTAGGTGGCTCAGTGGTATCGAGTCGGCTTGTGGATCTTGAGAACCCTGGTTCGATTCCCACAACCGACAAACAATTTTCACCAATTTAAATCTACCCCTGTGGCTCTCCCTTCACTAATATCTTTGGAGGCCGTGATTTGACGGCTGGTAACCGCACTTCACGCGAATAAATATATCACTTACCGAGATCTGCTTAGGCAGAGTGCCACTTATTTTATTTAATTTTCTAATGTTAGTTTTTAAATGAAAATTCTGGTATAATTTTCTTCGCGGTTACAAAATAGATTAGCGGGGGTGAATGTGTGGCTAATGCGGTCCTGCATGTCATGACGGGGGTGTATGCAGCCGATTATAGAGCTCTCTGGCGCGAAATGATGCTACATTTATGCCGCGCGGCGGCGCGCTGCCCAGCCTACTTGCGATTTATTATGTTTTATGTTTTGTTTTCATGAATTGTCCGCGACCTGATATTTATCTTTTTTGGCCTGCAGCCCGCCTGCCGCACCGTGTGTCGCGTGTTGTTTTTGCCCGCCAGTGTTTTATGATTTAAATTAAAATCATTTCGTACGCCATTTGTTTGAAAAAGTGTGCTGTTGGAATGTTAGTTGAACAGCGCGTAAAGTGGACAGTTAGGACTGAAAGAGTGAAAAGTGGACGGGAAAATTGAGCCCGTTCACGGAATATGCGATTTTTTCGGATGGGACGCCTGAATGAAACGCAGGTATGCAACCGACTAGCACGCGCATCATGAGGGTTGCTGACATAATTAGAGCGATTATACGAAATTTTCACAACTGTGAAATATTCTTAAATATTTATCTCTTCACACATTTTACACAAGAAAACTATTTTCATATTTTCTGGCAGAAGATTCAGTGCATTTTACCCAAGCATCTACAGGATGTTCCACGAAATCTGTGCCAACCACCGTTCGGTGATAGATTGCTGACCAAAACATCAAAATGAAGACATGTTTAAAAACTATAACAACTTGTAATAGTAACTAATAGACATTTATCCGATATTATATAATGAATAAATGAACTACGACCCGGTTACATAAAGCGATGTTAACTATGTAGTTAGCTAACAGCATGTTAAAAGGTAACAATAGCTAAGATGGCTAACATTTTATATATTTTTTGATTTTTATGAAAGAAAGAGTTCGTCTGGAGGAAGTGTTAATGTGGTCGAAACGAGTATCGTGTGTCAGGATGAGAATGTTGACGGGTTCGTGCTACCCCATTTAATGGGATATAGCGTGATGTTATGTATGTATGTATGTACTTAATAATACAATATTAATAACAAATAATTATTAGTTTAATGCAAACAATACAAATTATAATGTTTTAAAATATGAAACAGTCAAAATATTTTGACATTTCTAAAATGTATTTTTTTTTAATTCCCATTAAACTTTTTCGCGTAGTTAACAATGTAATTAGCTGACAACGTTTTTTTGCACCCGGACCTACGAGTTTATAATTATAATTTAGTTATTAATATATTAGAAATAACACTCAAACCAGTGATACTAAAAATGCTTACTACACGTAAAGTGCATTTCTGTTTCACAATCAGTATTTTGAGTACTATATATAAAGACCAGGATTAGAACCTTATGAAATCGGGTCATATGCTTAAACTAACTAAGCCACGGTTGATTAAAGCATGTGACCGGAGTTTATAAGGTCCCAGGTTCAAATCCTGACAGTATCTCAATTTTTCTTTTAAATATTTAATTTGATTTGCATGAATTAAATATTTATCTGAAAAAATACTAATGAAATAAATCTATACATATAATTGAAAGAGAATACAAAGTATAGATTTTTGCGTTCTACATTTTTGAGTGCTCTTCTCTTCTGAAATCTGTCCCTTCTTTTGGAATGGTCAGTAGCACAAAACCACAATAGATCCATCCATCTCTTTTCCTCTTTTTTATCAACCCTTTATCCGTCTCTATCGTCAAGTCTTAACGCTAGTCTTTTGTTTAGCGTTGCAAAATTAAAAATCTTCATCGCTGTTGTAATGAAAACCAAAGAGTTTTCTGTCTCGCTCACTCACTGACAATGTAGCCAACACAAAGGCGATACGAACACGAATGAATGCTGTATTACTTTTGTCTGGATGGGGTTTGAACCATTGCAACTGTAAGTAGATATTAATTTGCGATGTTCAATGTACTATTTTTATTTTTTTGTGTCCTGGAATTTAAATGAGATTCTTGTTGATGTTTTGCAGCTATACAAATACATATTGGTTTTTTACAAATAAAAATAAATATTTGATTATTTTGCTTTATAAATAAATCATTTAATCATTTTAATGGGGTAGGTGGCTCAGTGGTATCGAGTCGGCCTGTGGATCTTGAAAAACCTGGTTCGATCCTCACAGTCGACAAACAATTTTCACAAATTTAAAATATACCCCTGTGGCTCTCCCACCGCTAACATCTTTGGTGCCCGTGATTTGACGGCTGATAACCGCATTTCACGCGAAGAAATATATTACTTACCGAGATCTGCTCTGGCAGAGTGCCACACCCAGTAATGGGTAAAAGGCGTGATGATATATTTATTTATTTATAATAAATCATTTAAGTGATAGGTCTGCATTATGCAGAAACTAGACTAAAAAAATATCGTACTAGAGACAATCAAAGTTTCAAAAATGTTTTGAATGACATTAAGTATCAGCATCTCTTTCTCGCATATTTAGTCTATTCAAAATTCTTTCTACTACTCATGTATTCTGTCTTCGTCTAACTGACATTTAATTTATTTATTTATTTGAAAATTCAGCTGCCCAACAAGACAAAGTCCCAATAACAGAGCAGCACAAAGATATAAAAACAGATGAATTTAAAAATATGGAATACATAATAAAAATATTAATTAAACAAAATTTAAACATTGTAAAAATAGGTTTTCACGTTGTTCGTAAATACATTTATGGAATCAGAAAATATATCTATGGTGCAATTAGAATTACACAAAGTATTGTACATAGAAGTTATTCGATCAAGTGGAGAATTAGATGCAGAATTTGTTTTACATCCAACAATTTTGAAAAGTTCATTAGTTCTCATACAAGAATGTTGAGGGTATTGATATATTTCCGTCGTTATATACAAACATGATAACTAGAAATACTTGTTAATATTTGGAAGTAAGAAATCAGAATGAAGATAAATAAATAATTGACAGAAAAATACGCATCAATATCAAGTTTCTTGGAGACGAAATAATGTAACGTCGCCAAATTACTTGAGCGCGACGCTATAAAAGTTACACTTTCTTCTTTTAATTGAAGGAAGAAAATTTAACTTTCTGACAAAATCATGAAACGGTAAAATTTCAGAAATAATATCAGTACAATTATCCGCAATAATTTTTTATTTAAATCAATACGTGATAAACAAAACAATATAAATACATATTTGGCAAATTGATATGATCCGCTTATAAAAGCAAAAACAACTTGTATCTATTTTACTGTACGATCGAATGGTATCACGAAATATTTCCTCGATGTTTCAACATATATATCACGGGCAAAATGCGCAATCATCGCTTCATACGCAGGCCATTGTTGTCACTCATCCAGTCGACATTTAAACCTGGTTTACCCAGCACAAGTACATGTGAATCAGCTTTTTACAGAGCACAGGATTATAGACTTTGTGAAAGAGTTGTTTAGGGTGAAATTAGAGTGTAAAAGGGTTGGATTTTAAACTCGCCCCACGAATTTTCCAAACAATGTAAGTGGCATCGACTGTAATCGCCAAGCTGCAATAAAACAAGAGAGCCCAATTAACGGTTTAATCCGTATGTGATATTTTAATTCTTGATTTTTTCGATACTGATGTTCATATTAATCGACAGTTTTACAAAATAATAATTAATTAAAAAAAATTATTTATAAAAACCAAAAAATACTGTTAAATAATTCATTTTATAAGACTTTTTCTACTTCCGTTAGGATATAGACGTTTTATTTCACTTATTTGAATTAGGTAATGAACTGCATTATTTAACTAGTGAAATAATGAGGTAACATAGGAACAGATAACTTGGTAGACGAATTCTGATGTGTTATTCTTTTATTTTTTGAATTTATAACTGTCATTAATATGTCAAAATTTCATAATTTCAAAAACGCTCTTTCGTATTTATTAGAACGGAAGTAGAAAAAGTATTGTATGAAACTCGTAAGGAAATAAGGTTATTATTACCTTACTTATGTGTTTACATAACTCGGCTACGCCTCGTTCTGCAAATTTCACATGCGTAAGGTAATAACCTTCATTTCCTTACTAGTTTCATAAATAGCTATTATCGCACTTAGATGCGTGCGAAAAAAACATGTGTTATAAAACTCGTTCATAATTATAATATTATATGCTGTCAATTTGACACAAAATTATTATTTTATTTATCTTAGAAAATTATTTTCCCAAATAACACACACCTTCTTATATTACCTCTAGATACATTTTTGTTTTTAAGTAATATCACTGAAGAAAACTGCCGCGTACAAAGTTTTATTTGCACTATCACAGCATTCTTTAAATGAATTTTTATTAGTTTTATAAAAAGATACACTCCATTTTGTAATCAAACGTTTCTGGCGGTAGGACTTTTTATAGCTAGACTTTGTCATGGCGTTGAGTGTCAACAGTTTCGTGAGACATATAGTTATTTACGTAAAAAGTCGGGAAAGTGTTCAATTACAGGATGAGTAGATAGTTTCATGCGAGGCTTGAAACACTCTACGAATCCTGTACGACATTTTACTGACGTGTTACGTATAACATTTTACCTGAAACTTATAAACAAATAATACATATTTTAAATTAATTTAAATTAAAAGAAATATTTGACTTACATATTCAGTCAATATTTTATGTTGCTAAGTAACTAGACACTCACGTTTCTTTCATGTTATTTTCCTGATTAGGCATACAAAGAAAAGCGTTCCTGCTTCTTAAAAGTCAAGCAAATGTTTATTTTCCTGTCAGTTTCAGGTAAAATAATTTGAAATAACGGATTTAATGCCCGACGAAGACTTTTCTTGCATACAAAATATTGTAAATGCTGCAAGTAATAACTTTGAATTTTACAGGGCTACGCGTTGTAATTATTCATTTACTTAGTTCCCATATTTACACAGGAGCTGCAAATTAAAAAAAAATAAATCATCCTCATTTTATATATGTCTGAATGTTTCCAAAATCCCTTATTAATAAAATATTGTTGATATTATTGTTGATGCAAGTTATGTGACCAACAGAAAAGAACTCAATCCAACGCGGGTGTAAATCTACAACAAGGGGTGGTTACGCGGTTGTGATGCAGCCGGGGGCCGGGGGACATATAAATAACATGAATGGCTCGAGAGAGTAAGAGATTTCCTTTAAATCTGGCAGTGCCCCACTGCTGTTCTGCAACCGTGCTCGCTGTAACTCAATAAGCATCCACGGACTCGGTGACAATTCACGCGGTCTTACTGACTTCTTCAGCAAGCCTGCAGAACTAAAGACGCGAGATGATGAGGAGTTATGACAATACTTTATAGATAATATTTCATACGTAACATATATGATGAATACAAGGTGTAAATATTACCATTTGATTAACTACCACTGAGAATACATACATTCTGTTAGATTTCAATATTTTAAAACTAGCTATTCTTTCTTCATTTTACTTCAAATTTGTAAATGATTTGAATGTCTTTATTCTGTAATTGGATCATTTTCTGTAATCCATCAATATGTTAATAACAATTTTTTATATTTCATGATTTATAGATTAACACAATTTTGGTATTCTGTAACCCAAAATTTACTTTGTCATTTTTATATTACTTTTGTGCATTTTTCTGATACAGGATGTTATATTTTAAGAGATTCAACAAATAATTAGTTTATTTATCAAATTTGCAATATACAGGGTGTTATATTTTAATAGACCCAGCAAATATCTCGCTTATTTATCAACTTAGCAATTTCTTTCATATAAGGAACACTTAATGACAACAAAATGATTTATAACAAATATTCAAAATGACTCTCGGCCTCTTCAATGTATTTTCTCCCGATATGACCACTTGATTTTTGTATGGAGCTACGTGAAATATTTTGTTTGTAATGAACAAGTAAACACATTAAACGGACTGAAGAATAAAAATAAAGCAGCAATTGAATCTTTATCTGCTAACCAAATATAAAGGCCTACTTATTCTGTTTCAAAACGTTGTGCAAAATGTATTGAAGAGACTGGGAGCCATTTTGAATATTAGTTATAAAATCAGTTTGTTGTTATTAAGTGTTTCTTATTCTTATTTTCTGTATTATTATGACATAAAAATATTATTTCGTTTAATAATAATAATTACAATTGTTTTAGTTAATTGCTTTATTTCAATCCACAGTCATGGCTCACTATTCTCTTTCCGATTTTGTGTATAATAAAGTGCCCGCCATTTTACTTTTTAATAATGTAACATATGGATTATTTTACATGATTGTAAAGCAAATTTGATGCACTTTTCAAATTTGTAAAAAAATATAGTATGTTCCATTTGAAATTTCAAAGTTGATATGAATTACTAATAAACCGGAAATGATATCATGAATGTACATCCGTCATCAACTAACTTTCATGTTGCTGTATAAATCATGTTATATGAAAGAAATTGCTAAGTTGATAAATAAGAGAGATATTTGCTGGGTCTATTAAAATATAACAGCCTGTATATCATACGAGTATGTCATGATTTATACCGTAACATACAGGGTGGCGAATCTATGAACGCACCATGCCATTCTCAATGCTATTTTTAAAATGTTCAATTATTATTATTCTTAATTATTTTACAAAAAATTTAAACAGTCGACAAACAATTTTCACCAAATTAAATCTACCCCTGTGGCTCCTTCTCCATTAATATCTTTGGGGGCCGTGATTTGACGGCTGGTAATATATATCACTTACCGAGATCTGCTTAGGTAGAGGGCTACATCCAATAATGGGTAAAAGGCGTGATGATATATTTATTTATTTTTTAAGAAGAAACATTTCTGCAATTTTTTTACACTCATATTTATAATTATACTCTACCTAGAACCGAAAAAATGACGGAAATATTTATTGGTATTTTTTTTAAATCATCAGTGCCACGAAATAACAAAACAAATGTACAAATTAAAAGTTATTATTTTTATCTGTGATTATTATATTTAATAAATAACTTGTTAATGGATTAAATAAAATAAACTCTTAATTAATATTACCTTTGTTTTGTTATTTCATAGCACTGGTGATTTAAAGAAAATTACTAATAAACATTTCCGGTTCCAGATAGAGTGAAATTATATATATTAGTGTAAAATAATGCAAAAATATTTGCTCTTCAATAAAGTATTTATGGTGCTATGCTATAATTTTCTATAACGCTACAGATCTGTAAATCTGAACAAAAGCACAACATATTTGATTGTCAAATGGCATTAAATGTATTTGTGAATAAAAATCTATGCGTTTTTGTTCAAATTTACAGAACTGTAGCGTTATAGAAAATTACAGAATAGTACCATTAACTTGTTTGTTGTAAGATAATTAGGGAAGCCAATAATTGAACATTTAAAAAATAGCATTGAAAACAATATGGTGCGTCCTTCGATTTACCACCCTGTATAAGCTAATTGATGACGGATTATACAATTTTTGGTTTACAAGTATTTAATATCATTGTGAGGAAAGAAAGAGTTCGTATGGAGGACGTGTTAATGTGGTCGAAACGAGTATCGTGTGTCAGGATGAGAATGTTGACGGATTCGTGCTACCCCAATTAATGGGATATAGCATGATGTTATGTATGTATGTAATATCATTTGAATTTCGAAACGTTTTATGATGTAAATATATAAAATTTAGAACGCCAATTGTTCAAGAAGTACAATAAAAAATAATGTCATTTTCGTTGCATATTTGTGCCATTTTCTCTTCATCTCGTCAAGGTATGAACCCTGCTGGTTCATTTGCCGCATCACGCGGTCAGTAGCGTCGTCAGTGGGGCGCAGCGTGGACAAGGGGCACTAATCGCGGCTGCTGGCGATGGTGACATATAGCTCGGCTTGCAACGCAACTGTAAAATGTAGCCAAGCTGCTGAAAATAATCTGACGGCTTGCGGTGGTCAACGGCGGTCTTGCCTGGGGTGGCAGAACGAATAAATCGATTGGATAATCGAAGAGGTGGGGGAAGAGAGAGAGATTGGTAAGAGGGGTTTATGAATGGTTAGAAAAGTGACTGACACCAAGAAAGGGATTACGATTGGCGAAAATCAAAACAGAATACAAATAACTTCTTTAGTTCTGTTTTTATTTATTTACTCGACTGGGGCTTTAAACTTGCTTAATGATTGGGTTCCCAAGATTTACAAATAATGTGTCTAATTATAAGTCCATTTTTATCTTTTTAGATTCATTGTTGAAAAGAGGACGTAAGTTAGTTAAGAAGATTTTAGCTAGTGGAGCATAAGTCGAATGAAAGATAAAATGAAACAGGTGAATAGGAGTGAATGATTGGATGTGATTGAAGTTTTGTAGCGTGTTGAAAGATTGCGAGTGTGAGGAATAAATGAGTGTATGCAGGAAACATAAATGTGGTTGAAGCGAGGAAGACTGAATCTTTGATAAATCTGATCCATTTGATGGGATATAATGTGATGTGAAAAAGACGTAATAAGTATTACAGGTATTAAGTAACCTACCGTAACAGGAAGTTCATCCCAATTATAGATAATAGTTATTTACATAAAAAGTCAGGAAAGTGTTCAATTACAGGATGAGTAGATAGCTTACGAATCCTGTACGACGCTTTACTGACGTGTTACGTATAACATTTTACCTGAAACTTATAAACAAATAATACATATTTTAAATTAATTTAAATTAAAAGAAATATTTGACTTACATATTCAGCCAGTACATTATGTTACTAAGTAACTAAACACTCACGTTTGTTTCATTACATGCCTAGGCAGGCAATATGTTATTTTCCTGAATAGGCATGCAAAGCAAAGCAAATGTTTATTTTCCTGTCAGTTTCAGGTAAAATAAATAAATATATTATCACGCCTTTTACTCATTACTGTATGTAGCACTCTGCTGTAGCAGATTTCGGTAAGTGATATATTTCTTCGTGCTTGTAAATCAAACTATGTAGCTACATTGGTATTTTGTTGGATATAAGTTGAAGTCAGCGAGGTTTGAACTCATGAACTCTTATTTGGTAAAAACAAATTACATGATTAACAACTAGTAAAATATAACATCATACCGAGATTTGCCAAGCACGAACGATGGTTCATTTTTTTATCAGTGTTATTTTTCAATGTTCGTTATAAATATCTTCCTACTATCAATTTATTTCTCCAACCTGCATCCATCTCGCAAATAACAAAACAGCATCTCGTGTCGACATCTTTATAGCAGTTCCGTGTCGAATAAAAACGAAACTGAACGCAAGAATCGCTGGGCGTCGAACGTTTCTTAGAAAGATGCGTTTCAATGCGTATTGTGACGCGGGTGCGTGCCAATCACCCGGAGCTGCCCTGGAGTTACCCTGGACACTCGGAGCAATTGTGGACACGGCCCTTGCACGTGGAGCTTTGTTGGACATGGAGACTTGACACGTGGATGCACAAAGACGACACATCGTCACGTGGAACACCAACATTATGTAAAGAATGACAAGTTTTTATAAACATTTCCGAAGCAATAATAGTATATTATTTAATTAGCATATAATGTAGGTTATATTATACGAAGTGTAATAATCATTATATACTATACTTTATCTACAACTATTTAACTAAACAGTAAAATATATCCTGTCATAGATCGACAAACGACACACTATGTGCTGGAAACATGAGAAAATAATTGAATGCTTTTGGTTGAAAATAAGCTACACATGCACAAGAAACACGTTCTTATTCCCTAATTTTAGAGAGAGAAACACTGATTTTCTTCCCTAGGAAGAAAAACATTATGTTTCCATAGGTA
The DNA here is from genome assembly GCA_947425015.1 of Pterostichus niger. Taxonomy (NCBI): domain Eukaryota; kingdom Metazoa; phylum Arthropoda; class Insecta; order Coleoptera; family Carabidae; genus Pterostichus; species Pterostichus niger. The sequence continues at coordinate 36,838,924 of OX380336.1, read as the reverse complement.
CCATGTTTCTCTCCCTAGAGCGATGTTTCTTTCCCTAGAGAGATTTTGTTTGTGGTGTTTCCTAGGTAACTAGTTACGCAACCCATATTTGACATTTGTCCCGATAAGACAGTAATTTTTGTGCACTTGTTACGAAAAGTATAATATGCTTCACGGGAGGGCGCGATTATCCCTTGTGGGAAGTTGGCAAACCTCGACTTCAGCTCGAGCCTTCGGCCCTCTCTTACGTCTCGGTTTGCCAACTTCATACGCGTGAATAATCGCCCTTGATGCATAACATACTATTTTTACTAATCTATCAGAAAGAAAAATTTGTAAGAAGTAAACTAGAGATTTGGATAATATTTATTATTTTTTTGAAAGATTTCACCTGGATTTCACCTGGATGTCACTAATATCAAATCATTCCGTTATTTTCTAGTTGCTATGGGAATGACTTTTTGACAGTCGTGTTGATGTACAAGGTGAATATTTCACTCGAAAAATTTCAACCAATCAGGTTACAGTATTTTTTAAATTTCGACCAATCACAATCGAATATCAGTGAATATTTGCACTTGTGCAAATACCCGGGTATTTGCACAAGTGCAATACTCGAATATGTCAATTTGACAACACTAATGAAAAATTTACATTTGTTTAATAACGTTTCTAAGAAAATTGTTTTATTGCTTACACCACTTGATAACTATATATTTTTTATCTAAAATTGCATTGGACGTTTATCAAGTGTTATGATCTGACAACTGACGTTTATATGACAGTTTAAATAAATATTAAATTATAATAAAAATAATTTAAAATATCGAATGTGAACTTTTTCTCGGGAAATATTCTACCAATATACCACTCGTGCAAGTCAAATACAATCAGAATATTTTCGCTCGTGCACGTTTGTGCACTCGAGAAAATATTCAGGTATTTGCCTTGCACTTGTGATATAATTATTGAATATTATACACCATGCGAAATCCACTGACAATTACGTCACAACGAACGCACTATCTAAAGTAAATAAATATATTTTTAATATATGAAATATAGGATAGAAGGAATGGATTTGAGTCCACAGCTATTATTTCTCAATTGTCGATGATTTGCGACAGTAAAGTGCAGTGGGTCGTGTGTAATCCGCTTGGTAGGGTCGGTTGGATGAGGTATTGAGTCTGGTGGAGTTGGCTTGTTTGTAAACTGACAGATTCAGACACATTTACAACGATTTTTTTAAGGAAATATAACAAATAAATAGTCTATCCTTATAGCCAACATATAAATCATTCCACTTGCTTTCACGATATTAACTTGAGAATTATTTCAAACACAAGCTTTTATAGTATTTTTAAATTATCCGCTGTTAAATATTTCCAAATTATTGAAATGTCTAAATTGAGAGAAGACAATTTTACTTTCTGATAAGATTGTGGCAAAAAAATACAGAGAAATTCATATCTTATTAATAAGCTTATATTTTAATTCGGATTGAAATATTTAATATTAGAGTTATTTACAAACTGAAATGTTATGTTATTGCTAGTACTTCAAACATACTCGTATTTGATGCCCTAACGCTGGTGTCATAATTATTAGTTATACAGTGAATAAGAAATGGAGTTACATCCGAATTAAAATCGTATCAGCGGTTAATCTATTTTATTAATTTGTCTGTTTGAAATGTTTGACAGAATTAAAAACAAAACTATTATGAAAGAAATTATGTGAATCGAACTTGGACTCTCAAATTTAAAGTGACCACTGAGTTACTTATCCCATTTTAATAATAATAATGTCAAAAGAAGCATGATAAATTAAACAGGTAAAATTCTATTGAAAAAAACGGGTGGCAGCGCAGGAATATAAATATAGTTCTTTTTGTATATTTGTATCCTAAAATGTATTTCATCCTCAGCATATTTAAAACCATTTATTACGCATTAACACTGACCACTTCCAACCAGGTAATTAAAACGTAACCACATAAAACCAACCACCTCAGAACCAGGTCAGATGCTGTTTTAATCACAAACCGTTCAGCATAACATCGCGCGGGTGTGAGAGAGACAACAAACACTGTCCGGAGCTACACCCGGAGTGTGTTCATTAGTCCAGGGGTGGTGGTGTGGGACGGGTTACAGGGGGCACTGTGAGCGACCAGCGACAGCGCTGTCAGAGACATCTAGTGGCCGCCGCGAGATTTATATGTCATCTGCTGGTGATAAGCAAACTGGCTATATACACGGTTGTGTATAGAAATGTATGTGTTTATGCATAGTGATGATGTTGACCAGTGACCAACAAAATGGTGGACGGCGTTAATTACAAATTGAAATTATATTCGCTACATTTCCAACAGAGATGTAATCACATATATTTGCAAACGTATATTTTCTACCAGCAAACGTTTACAAATTATTTTAGAGAAAAAAATCATTTAATAAAATATGCGAACAACTACATTTTCTATCACTTTTATTTGACAATAATTTATAATATACTTGACTATTTTAATCATACTATTTGAATCCGCAGATCCCGAGTTCAAATACCACTCAACCTAAAAATACTGCCACACTGCTGTTCGGTGAATTAGGACCCTTTACTGTAATTGGAATTTAATTCCTATTGTACAGAGTAACATAAATAAATAAATAACTACATAAATAATTTATAAAAATTGTAAAATTGTAATGTGTATTCAACATGAATTATTTATTTACAAAATAACGAAATAGATATACGGATAAAGTTAATTCTCGGGCGTTTGGATCAAAAGCAGAAATTTTTTTGTTTGTTTTGCAAAATAAATAAATTTTCGAAAATTTCTAATAGATATTTAATATTTAGAAATAGTACAACATATAATTTATTATTTTTTTTTCTGTTTATTCTGATGTTTTTTACGATTCAGTAATGAAATTTTCTAGCCTCAAAGAAGAAAATCACATATTTCATCAGTATAGAAGAAAGTAAATTTTCTTCCCTAGAAAAGAAAGTAAAGACATATCCACAGTAACTTGAAAACAACGTTATAATTTTATATTAGTGACATCCAGATGATATCATCTATCAAGAGAATAATAAATAGTATCTAAATTTCAAATATATTTCTGAATATTTTACTTTTTGATATGTTAGTAAAAAATAGTATACTGTAATACTAGTGAGAAAAAGGTTATATTGCAAAACGAGTACGAAACTTGGAGCACGAGCAATTGCGAATGTTCTAATAGTACGAGTTTTGCAATGGCTCTTTCTCACGTGTGTTACATACTATTTTTTCAACATTAAACGTGAAAATTACAGTTTAACAATTATTTTATATAAATAAAAGGAGTTGTATTTGCAAATGCTTATCACGTTTCCTTGGTCACCATGTCAAATGACATTTTTCATTGATTGCGCTGAAGATCTTAAATAATTACAGGCAATTACAAAAAGTATATTTCCCTACTCTTTATAAGAGAAAATGAATCCCAATTACAGTACAGATAGTTCGTAAATTTGGTTGCTATCATTTAAACATGTTATGATATCTGAATAAATGAAAATAACAACTACAAATACAGATAATCTAAACCAAGAGATAGTCACGTGACCTGTCAAACTATACATGTCAATTAATTTTAACTACTAGGAAGGAAAGTTTAGGCGTGTAAATTATGATATTTTATTTTAGCAATTTAGTAATACAACAACCGAATCTAAATTAATAACAAAAAAACAAATGAAAATAAATTGGCATTGACAGCAGGGGCGGATTCAGACTTCGAATGGGGGGAGGGGGGTGTATGGAGTGAATTTTGTATCTGGGGAGGGGGGGTTGCCCATCTTCTAAATATAAAAAACATTTGTATTTGCTCATATTATATTCTTGCTTTAAATAATTAATGTGTAGCTTTAAGCAAAATTACTTTTCTATAAACAATTATAAACGTGGTGAAGAGAAGTGATTTTTTTCACCTCCAAAATTTCCTCTATGAACGCCAACACCAATCATAAAGTTTCAATATCTAAACGGTTCTTCGATAGAATACAAAAATTATTGAATTAGAATTTGATTTTCTAAGTGCAAATGTCGGTAGTCACATACTTGACTAGGTCTTAAATAGAATACCTCTCCCATCTGCGGGTCGAAATAATATCCCCACAAAATATTGGTTTTTGGCTATTTATTAGAATAATAAATCAAACAATAGTTCGTAATTATCTTAGAATTTTAAGTTCTTAGATAAAATTTTCTATTTAATTTGTTTAACAAATTGAGTTATCGTAAATAATGACATCATTATTATGTATTAGAGCCAATTAACTATTAGGGCCAACATTTAAAAAATAAGTCCATGCCTGGGGGGGTCATGACCCCCCCTTTGGATCCGCCCCTGATTGCCAGTTTGACAGGTCACCAATTGGTTTTGATCTCTCTGTATATTTGCAATGGTTATTTATTACAGATATGTACCTCAGAGGACCTATAGACTATAATGAAATCTGAACCACTCAGACACAGTAAAAATTGAAGTCAGATTTGAACCCCAAAATGCAATTACTAACGTTCCAACTATTCGGTAAAATAAGTTCTGAAGTTTCAGAAGCACTGTTCTAGTCTCCACCGCCACAAGATAAACAAAAACCAGGTGCTAATGTAGTAACAACAAACAAAAAACTAACTCCAAATAAATTCCCCTGATATCCATCCTCCACTTCCCCGTAAAGTATGTAACTCTTCCAACCCAGGTGTGTCGCGTACACCGACATCATTAGATAATTATAAGAACCGATATTCTCGTCTTAGTTGGCGTAGCTCGGCTTGGCGTGTATAATTACCGTATATCAGAACCGGAAAACGTAACTGGTAAAAAAATCTAGTTTACGGAAAATGTTACCGGCTTGTTTTCTTTGTGAAGTTGGTAGCACTTAGTAGAGAATGAGTATGGAAGGGGTTTATTATATTGTAATTAAACATGGCGTGGTTTAGAATTTAAAACCGTTTTAAGCGGAATACGAATGTTAGTTATTGTTATTGGAACACTCACCTGAGACCGGGAGATATTGTTTCTGCAAAAAAGAAAACTTGGTTAATACGACATTACTTAAAGGATATTGTAATATGCTTTTAAGATTATTGCAAATTATGGGGTAGGTGGCTCAGTGGTGGATTTTGAGAACCCTGGTTCAATCCCCACAGCCGACAAACAATTTTCACTAATTTTAATCTATCCCTGTGGCTCCTTCTCCACTAACATAAGAGAACAGGTGTTCAAAAATGTTTCATTTTATTAATATTTCTATATTTATAATTATTGCAGCTCCACAACATTGATCTATTAAATATTATATTATTTATTTATTCACATGGGGTAGGTGGCTCAGTGGTATCGAGTCGGCCTGTGGATCTTGAGAACCCTGGTTCGATCCCCACAGCCGACAAACAATTTTCACCAATTTAAAAAATCTACCCCTGTGGCTCCTCCACCACTAATATCTTTGGAGGCCGTGATTTGACGGCTGGTAACCGCACTTCACGCGAAAAAATATATCACTTACCGAGATCTGCTTAGGCAGAGTGCCACACCCAGTGATGGGTAAAAGGCGTGATGATATATTTATTTATTTTATTTATTTATTTATTCACTCATTTTGGGATCCTGTAAACAGTGCAAGCACTGGTACCCAGGTCCTTAATAATTACATTACAAAAAATAACAGTTTCATTTTTGTTAAATAATAAATTATTGCAGTAACTATTGCTTATTTGGTATATCACAAGAGAATATAAAATTTTAGTAATTACAATGAAGTATCAAATATTATCTTATAGAATAAATTATGATCAAGAAATGTGGCTCCCCTTCCATTAATATCTTTGAGGGCCGTGATTTGATGACTGGTAACCGCACTTCACGCGAAGAAATATATCAATTACCGAGATCTGCTACGGCAGAGTGCCACACCCAGTAATGGGTACAATATTAATAATATAGTTTAAAAACCATCCAGAAATGGGTATTATATTTATGTAAATAGTTACCCTGACATAAAATTGAGCATAAATAATTTTTGTTAAGATTCATTTTTTATGTTTTTCTTGAAGATTTAACAGTTGGTAGCCCTAATTAAATATTTAATAACGAAAATAAAAGAAAAGTAACTGTGAATTAAAGATATTAGCAAAGCCATTTAAGCAATTTAAATTGCTAACCTCATCAATATAATAATAATATTACACATTTATTTTCTTCCCTTCCCCATAACATTTAATTTAATCGCCATCTTAAAACAAAAATAAAACCGGCAATTTAATCCCAACCATAACCATCCCCTTTAAACTCTCATTTAAGTATTTAATTTCCTTTTGACAGTTTTCTAAACACTCCAGGACCGTAATGGTTTTAATTGCGGCGTAACACGTCTTATGTTTATTCGATAGTGGGGCGGCGTTAAAAGAATCTAGTCATCCTTGATGCGGGGGACGGTAGCGAAGCGGAGACGGGGGTGGTATATCATAACGCGATGCGCGGTACCGGGTTAAATATTTACAACTTCATTATGGCGCCTTACGCGAACAGTTAATAGAGTTTAAATAATTGATAAGTGCTTAACAGCGCTTGTGGTGGACGAAGGGATGAAAGGACAAGGGGTGGTTTCACACCTTCGACCCCCTGCTGGGAATCGAAGGCTCTGAGGAATTGAGGGATATTGTTAATATGTGGATTGGGTTTCAATTTCAAACGAGAATTTATTTGGTATAGCTTTGATGCGATTTTCAAAATATCTTTTCTACGCTGGCAAAATTATTTCAAATGAAATGAATTTTTAGCTTGAGTGGGATGCGAAATCAGGATCTTCAGATTCTAAATTCGTAACGTTAATCATACCACAAACTGTGACGCGTTTGCAAATTTTGAATTACTCACGGCTGTCGCAGCTTTGTTGATAGAAATGCTTGAAAAATAAATTATTACTCACGGCATATAAAAGAAAGAAAATATATTAATACAGCAGATTATTTTTTATACTAAATCACTGGTGAGTAATGAACCGAATTATCTATTAAGAAACGCATATATAATGAATGTTTTATTTAACGTTCGTACAAAAATAAATACATTTAATAAAATAAATAAATAAATATATCATCACGCCTTTTACCCATTACTGGGTGTGGCACTCTGCCGTAAGCAGGTCTCGGTAAGTGATATATTTCTTCGCGTGAAGTGCGGTTACCAGCCGTCAAATCACGCCCCCCAAAGATATTAGTGAAAGGGGAGTCACATTTCTTGATCATAATTTATTCTATAAGATAATATTTGATACTTCATTGTTATTACTAAAATATAATATATTTAATAGATCAATGTTGTGGAGCTGCAATAATTATAAATATAGAAATATTAATAAAATTAAACATTTACGAATACTTGCTCCCTTATGTTTAATTTAATTCTAGGTTTAAATTTGGCGGGTTAAACTTGGAACATCTTGTTTAATTGTTAATCATTTTGATGTAAATAAAGCCTATTGGGATATTCAATTATTAAGAAAGGTACACTTTTCAGTTGGTCTCCATAAGCTTACCATTCCTGCTACTTCTTTGTATTTCTCTTTTATTTTGTTTGTGCTAGCAGTGGTTTGTTATTAATTTATATAGAATATAGTTTTGTGTTGTCCTTAGCTGTAGTTTTAGTATTAGTTTCATTTATCGTTTAACTTTTAGCTACATATTATATAATTCATAGATTCAATTAACAGTGTAGGTTTTTCTTCTTAGAAATTAGTTCTTTTATTAAAATATTAATTCATTATAGTTTCATTACCTTGTTTATATTAGTTCTATTATAATTAATTTTTATTTTAGTTTTAATTTGAGCGCATTTTTAGTCAAAAATCTCAATATTGTGCGTATGATTCATCCCCATCTGCACGGCACTGTCCATTCTCCACGGCACACCTTTCATTTCTTAACCCTTGCGGTGAGCGGCAGCCAGCAGCCACACACCCCACACATGACACGGCGGCGGTATGTAAGACGCTGGCGGCGGCGTGGTAGTCGCGTCGCGGTTGGCCGTGGCGGTGGGTCACGCGACGCGCGCGGCCAATGCGGCCCGGGGGCGGCGCTACCACCCACCGACGACACCCACCCAATACACACACATACATTTATACAGGTAGAAAGAAGAAATACAATACAGACGGTAATATGTATATTTATTTGAGAAAATTAATCACAAATTAATTAAAAGGGATCTACAGCTTTTACTGAGCTTTTAAAAGCTACTTTCTAGTTTATATTAAATACAATTGTTTATATATTTCATTAGTATTTTTTCCAAGTAACTATTTAACAGTTTATTAATTAATAATCACGCTTAAACAATTAGATTAGTTACTGTCAGATCTATAATAATTATTATTTGCTTCTCTTTATTTTACTTTTTATTTTGGTGTGATTCCATTATAGTGCCTTTACGACGATGAATTAAGACAGTGGATTTCAAATTCTGGAAACCATGACACTCTTCAAGGCAAAAATTACTTTTGTGTGATCAAAATTGAAATTCGTAAAAGCTGATTTAATAATGAATCACGATTTTAGAAATTAGTAAAAGGAAAAACTTCTTACAAATAACTTTGGTGCAGTTTCTTTAGTCACTCTGGTATTTTGGTATAATATTTTGTAAAGTATATTAAAGAACAAGTTTTATAAGACGTTTTTTTTTGCACGCGAGTAAGTTCAGAAAACAAGCCGCAGACGATAAAAGTCTTTTGTGTCTTTTATAAATTAGAATTAAAAAAAAAAAACTGCGTTATAATAAATAAATAAATTACCATCATGTGTAAAAAAATCTAACTCAGTTAAAGCGTTTAAAAACGCACTGAAATGCCATTATCATTCTAGATGTGATATAAATTTGTCGACTATGTTAATAGTTTTTTTTATTGTACTGGATACTTTTTATGTTTTCTGTTTCATTATAATAATTATTTTTGTTGTGTATATTGATGATTGTGCTAGCTGAAGCTAAATAAAATAAACTTTATTATTATTATTATTATTATAAACCAATCAATTAAGGGCAATTTGTATATGAAATGTTATGGTTAGTAATTGTTACTGACATTATTTAAATAAAATAAATATATCATCGCGCCTTTTATCCATTACTGGGTCTGGCACTCTGCCTAAGCAGATCTCGGTAAGTGATATATGTTTTCGCGTGCGGTTACCAGCCGTCAAATTATTATTATTATTTATGTATCAGATTTTGAGGTTATATTGAAACTTTGATGTTCTCAGCTTGATAAATGTAGTATGTCATCCACTACTACCAACCGTCTAAAACAAAATGTTGTGTATCGTAATGAACGCTGTTTCGAAACGCAACTAGGTTTCGTAATGACTTCCTGATGAAAGTAAATTAGAAAAATTGTATTTTGCTTTAATGTTTGTAATAAATTTTTAGAATCTTCAAATACTTGTTTTTTCGTTAAATTTTAAGTAACATCCGACGACTTTCCACCAATGTCTCCGAATATTAATTTCGCAGTAAAAACAAATATCCAAACAGTTGAATAGGCAACATAACAATTCAAAAATAACTAAATTACATCTGCGATCTTCCTTCTCAATCTCTAAACATTCGTAATGAAGTTAATATTGTGGGGCGTACAAAGCATTGTCTGAAGTGAGCAACAATACCTCGGCAAACTTCATTTAAGAAAACTTTCGATTGTGTGACATCCGCTCGCTAAACGAATCATTTCACTCACAGAAAAAATAATAAACCATCTTCATCTTTTAATTAAAGCTGGTGAGTATTAGTACAACAATTCGCCTGACAGTTTCATGTCGCACAACAATGAGCGGGTAGCGCTTTCGCCCACACAATGTGTTGTAGTTGCATTTCAACGCCACCTGATAATATTTCTAATTTCCGTCGCGCTTCCCTGTTTCATTTAGCCCCCTCCGTTTGCCCCACATTCGACGCCTGCGCTAGCGGCGGCCAGGTGTATTAACTGCGTCTAACTTTTTGTTATTTGGCTTATAATGTTTGGTACTCATTGTGTTATCTCCGTGCTTGATTTTTGTTTTGGAAATGATTGAATGATGCGAGTATCTTTTTGCGTTTTGTTTGCGATGGTTTTGTTTTGTATTGTTTTTTATCAATTGTTTTGTACTTCAATGCGTAATTTCCTTCCAAGTTATTCAAGTGTGTAAGATTGGACATTTACGCTAAATTCTATACTGATTTTTTGTTTGTCTATTTCTGCAATGATGGCTTTGCAATTTTGTTATCGCAGGTTACAATGAAATATTTCAGCAAATACAAAATTATGAAAGTTTATATTGGCCGTAACTTTTTTATTTATAGTGGTTACCGACACTTTTTTTTAAACTTGACAAGTACGTCATTACAATAATAAACATAATTCTGAAATATGTTGGTTGACAAGAATATTTATCAAGTAAGAATTCGCTTATTCAAATCTCGCTAACTTCAATCAACATACACTTCGGGAAACTGTAATAAAGGATGAGGTTTTTAAAGCATATATATATATATATATATATATATATATATATATATATATATATATATATAAATATAACAAATGAAGTTGATTGATTCTCGCGTCAAGAAAGGTTGAAAATATTATAATAAATTAAAACATATTGGCTGGTAGCACAAGCTCTGTTTTTGCCTGTTTTAAGAGCTTGTGCTACCAGCCGTTATGTTTACTTGCAAACGAAAATAGAAAATGATTTCAAAATTATTATTTAATTTCTCAAATTCAGTACATTTATAAACATAGTGATCCATATGAAATTAATTAATTAATATTGCATTTGAAGTTGAATATTTTAAGAAAATCCAATTTTGAAACTATTTTTATTTCAATATAAAATTGTTTATAAATTTAAATTTGAATGCCACTTTAAAGTTGTTGCTCCCATGAAGGTAAATTGAATTAATTTCTTTGCAGCCTGTTATAGCATAATGACTGCACTCTCACTTCACAAGCAAGAATCCGAGGAACTAAACCTCTCTAGCTTTAAAATATAATAAAAAGTACACCTATTGGTTCATCTTCCACTATAAGTTGTAGGTCCCCTGTACTGAAATTAATTTGGGTAAACCCTATAAATTACTATCACAATTATATGCATATACAATAAGGAACGTCGAATTTAATAGTAAATTCGTGAAAATTCCTCAAAGTGATACTTGTGTAACGTAACACAAAGTGAGTTTGTTGAGGGTGTAGTGTGCAGGGGGAAATAATTAGCGGTTGATTAGGGGTGAAAAACGTTTGGTCCGGAAGCGCGTAACTGACATAACGCGTCCGTTCCGGTGTGTGACGCGCGTGCCACGACTTCCGCCAACCATAAATCGGTATTAGCACTCCGATGTTACAAGTTACCCAGAATGACCTAATCGCCCTTTAACGTGACACCCTGTACCTGCAACTTAAACACTCGACATCCCTTAGAATTAAGATACGCGTTAATATTTATAAAGCTATCTAAGAGTTTATTTTCAATGTGCTGATAAATAAAATAAATCATATAAAAAAATGTATAAATAAATATAAATATATCATCACGCCTTTTATCCATTACTGAGTGTGGTACTCTGCCTAAGCAGATTTTGGTAAGTGATATATTTTTTCGCGTAAAGTGCGGTTACCAGGCGTCAAATCACGGCCCCCAAAGATATTAGTGGAGGGGGACAGGAGGTAGATTTAAATTGGTGAAAATTGATCGAACCAGGGTTCTCAAGATCCACAGGCCGACTCGATACCACTGAGCCACCTACCCCATTGTATAAAAAATGTATATTATTTAATTAGAGTGTAATGACAGCTATTACTAATAATAGATGTCACAAAATTGGCTTTGTATATGGATTATAGGAAAAAAGATTTTTGCCGAAATTAGCACATTACTTGAAGCAAACATTTTTCGTGCCACTGGACTGATAGGTTACAGTAATGAATAAAAATTAGTAAACATTAAACAACTTCAATTAAATCAAATAAATTTTAATATTTACAAACTTTTATTCAATTATTTCTAGTATATATGCGTTTATCAAAATAATCTATTAAGTTATGCGGATAATATTTTCCGCTCTGGTTCTAAAATTAATTTTTCAATTGCATGTGAAACCAATGCAATTAATAAACAAATTAACATTGAAATCAAATGGAAAAAGTACGCAGCAGTAATATCAAGTACGCAAACATTCATTTGTCACGAATCTATCACATCGTTCTCTTCGGTTCTCGTTGGATGAATTTCATGCAAAATCCGCTAACAGTTGACAGTTTATCGGTCGTCGCCTACTTATTATTTCGTCATTAGCCGCGGCGCTAATGACCAGGGAATGGCCACACACGTTGCATGACACGGCCGAGGTTGGGTTGGTATCCCTGCACCCTCACCCCCACCCCCACCCCACCACGATGAGATGTGTTTACGTCACTGGATGGTACAGATTCGCTGATGTGGAATTACGAAGCGCGCGTGTTTCTCTAATTAAATATTTTCGTGTAATCGCCCAAATTATTAATTTGAAACGAATTGTTGATGGCCTCATCATGCGTATATTTTTTGTTTTTATTTCATTGGTGGAATTTTTTAATAAATAGTGGTGAATGTTATATATATTTTTCAACCAATTGCCATCTAATCAATTTTTGTTTAATACAATTAAATAGATTATACCGGGAGGTTTTCTTGTCAGTAAACATAGGGATATATCATTACCATAGTTATAGTTAAAATGTTTGACAGCAATACAATAGAGTGTTTATTTTAAAAGTCAACATAGGGAAAATAATATTTTCAGCAATGCATTGAAGTGTAATAGTCTATAGTCTAAAAGAAACATTTTAAGTTTAAACAAATTAAATGAATTTGAATTACTTTAAATTACATTAACTAAACGTTAGGTATAAATTTAGAACCTCAAAACAATCCAAAAGTTCTTGTGTAGAGGTTTGTTCGCAAATTCTTCGTTTAAGAGCTCGTACATACAATTAGAATTTTGGGTTGAACCAGTTCAAAAATCGAAAATTATTAAAATGTGGTTCTATATAATTCAGACCACGAGAAATCGAATGGCGGAAAGCGCATCTTCATATCTTTTTTAGTTTTTGAATTACAGCGATTTTTGACTTTTTTTTAAGCTCAACTTTGAAAGCTCATAACTCAAAAACTAAAAGAGATATTGAAATACAGTTTGAACGAGTGTATTTCTCGTGCGCTACTTAACTTCTACCAAAATTTTATCATTTTTTCAAAATTTTCTTTTCTCAATATATCCAAAAGTTGAAGAGATAATGCAAATATGAAAACACTATTGAATTCCTCGCGTAAAAATACATAGGTATGCAAATTTTTACAGCAAAATTCGCACAGATAAATTTTTTATTACAAAAAATCGAAAAATGGACAAAAATCGAAAAAATCCTATGGGGTACCCCTTAATAACAATTATTAATGTCAAATGTTTATAAATTGGTTAAAATAGTTCAAATAAAAATTTAATTTTGTACAAATTTAATTTCTAAAACATCATAAAAAAATTATAGTATAAATGTAAAGAAATATTCTTCAAACTGAGATTTAGTTCTTTAACTACGCAGTTTTATATCAATAAAGTCCAAAGTCCCCAATTCATTTCACTCTATCCTAACCCGCCCTTAACTACCCTATTTACAACAATATCTAGGTGATACAAATATCCCGATTTCAGGCATAAACGAACAAAAACAAGTATTAATACATCCACGGTTCCTGGGGCTTCCCGCGCGTCCTAAGGGTAGTTTAAAGGGTGACCGACGAGGCGTCGAGGGAGAGGGAACACAATTTGTGTGCGGTCATTTCCGGGTGCCTGGACTGTAGTCCGGAGTCTGCGGAAATATTGGCTCTTGTACCTATCAATACATAGTCAAGTGAAATTGAGAAGGGGAATGATGATGTGGATGGACAGTGAAGGAGAAAAGAGATGGACAAAGGGGGAGGCTTGATAAATTATTTAGTGGAGGTTTAGGGATGAGAAATGTAAGATTTTCAGAGGTAGGAATTGTCATAGATGCAAGAAAATTGGTATTAATTATACAGGTTGTTTTAACCCCATATTGTATTCAACGTACTGATTATGAACCAGAAACAAGATTTTCAAAATTCGCCAAAATATTTGCACATTACTTGAAGCAAACATTTTTCGTGCCACTGGACTAATAGATTACAATAATTAATAAGATTAATTAAAATTTATTTAATTTAATAATAATAATAATAATAATAATATTTATTTTGTTTTAAGGCACAAAGTCCTATACAAAAGAAATGGTAGATAAATAGGTTACATAATAATCTAAGTAATATAACTAATATAACAATAACAATGGTAATAAAGCTTTAAGTTACAAGTCCTATACAAAAGAAATAGCGAAAAGATGAGTTACCTAATGTTATAAATAGTATAAATCACATAGTAATAGCAGTGTTGCTAAATACATCAAATCTGCAATACAATAGTAATAATAATAAGTAATTAAATTGATAATGTTAATGATGATAATAATAATAGTTAAATTTTTACGTTTTTCACCAACAAAATAGTATAAAAATAGGTTGTGAAGTAATGTAAATAATGTAATAATAATGATCCTTAATAATTTAAATCTTTCTATAAGAATACCCAATGTTAATTTTATTTAATAAATATGTATAATACTTTCACTCATTCAGACAAAAACTTCTTAAAAGTAGACTTTTGGTAGTATAATAAAAAATATTATTTATTTTTTCACAATCAAGTATTTCTAACAAAGTACCAATCTTTGGATATGGCATATTTTGGGGTATGTATTGACTCAAATATGCGTCTCTATAAGGTTTGTAGAGAGGGCAGTGAAAAAAGAAGTGTTCTATATTCTCCTCTGTGTTGAGGTTGCATATGGTGCAAATTTCGTTTAATTTAATAAAAATAGTGTAACAGTAATTCTTTACTGGAACCAGTCAGTCCAGTGGTCCGAAAAATGTTTGCTTTAAGCTTGGCCAACTTTAATGAATTGCTCTCATACTTATAATGGTCATTTCATTCCAACGTTGTCATAAGTTATGAAACCCCTGTAAACATTTCATTAGGCAATCGTAGACGAGAAAAACTTGGGTTTATTAATTAACAAACAAGAGGTCGTGCATTCAAATCTCACTGACTGCAATGTATATCAAAAAAATAGGGCTGTATCTAAGTGGTTCCGAATCCGCTATAAGCTTTAAGCTTATTGTAGCGTATCTGGGATCAAGTTACTATTGTGCAGAGTAACAAATAAATAAATGAAAACTAGGAGATTCCCTATTTATAAATAAAATAAATAAGTATATCATCACGCCTTTTACTCATGTTTGAATGTGGCGCTCTGTCGTAGCAGATCTCGGCAAGTGATATCTTTATGTGCGTGAAGTGCGGTTACCAGCCGTTAAATCACGGCACACAAAGATATTACTGGAGGGGTAGATTTAATTTGGTGGAAATTGGGGATCGAACCAGAATTCTCAAGATCCACAGACCGACTCGATAACTTCACTAATATTTATTAGATTTATTATAATTAAAAAAAATCTTTATCAAAATGATAAAAATAAGCTAGAGAAGTCAAAAGTCAATAAAACAATTGAAAGCAATTTCCCTACCACAAACACCTCGCCCCTGTAGCACGAACGCCACTGCGAGATGAATGGGCCACTCGGCTGATTGCCGGCGCGTGCAGCATGCCAGGGGCGGCGCGTGTGGGTAGGGGTGGTCGAGGTGTTATTAATGGCCCACTTACAAGATATGAGTGGCGCCGGCGCCTAGGCCTGCAGGACCCATGCAGAGCTATGCAAATCTCATCGTTGCTTATTCACGTGTGGAAGATGGTGTGTGCAGTGGCGGAGCCGGGGGATGTTTATGAGGGTTGTGGGAGAGCTGGTTATGCGTTTTTTATGATTTATGTGTGTTAATGCAAGTTAAATTTTCTAGGTTAATATTTTGTTGCAATGTCATATTTTTATTTTATTTGCTACGATGCGCGATGTATGTACGACAAGAATTAATCCTAATTAATAGGAGAGCTACAGCTTATAGTGGAAGTTAAAGCACTCGGACGTAGATATATTTTTGGTTTGTATCTCATTGCTTTGATACATTTTGCTGCCTACCAACTAAAATTATTATAAAATTGTTATACTTTTAATTATATATTTCTACAACTGTCAAAAAATGCTCACTTTTTCAGAGCACAAATAACTCTTTCTAAATGGAATAAACCGTCAGTACGGTGGTGTGGATAGCAATACGGAATTCGAATCCGAAGATCCCGAGTTCGAATCTCACTCAAGCTAAAAATTATATAAACTACCACACTGCGGCTCGGTGAGTGTGGACCCTGTACTGTAATTGGGATTAAGTTCCTGTTGTACAGCGTAACATAAATAAATAAATAAATAAATAAAATGACTATCGATAAAAAATATCTGATCTTGTCAAAATATCCGCAATCATAAACCCTCGAAATATGTTTTTAAAATTATTTAGGTTATATCAATATTCCTGAATTATGTAACACCTTGTATATAGTTTGATACCATACATGTTTGCGGACCACTTTCAATTTTCAAATATGCTTTGCTGGGAGCACAAGTCCTGTTTTTGGGTATGATAAGAAGACACCTTTAGCTATCTTTAACATGTTAAAACCACGCAGAAGCCGAAGAAAACATTTCTGTTTCTTATATCATAAAAATCCAATATTACCACTCCTATTTCTCTGAAAACAATAACACCTCAAATCACAGTCGCAAACAATCGACTATCACCAATACAACCAATCCCAGGAGAAATCAACACCCGTCAAATAACCACTATCCTGCTATAAACAGGACTCAGGACTTCTTCACTTAACAGTCCTTGCTCACATACACACATGTAGCACATGTCAGGAGTTTACATCCTGCAAATCCTGCTGAGATTATCCTGCACCACTGTGGCTGACAGGCCAGGTATCGGCAGCAGCAGGAAGGATTCAATCAGATGCTAAATCCTGTTATCACAATAAAGAAATCCCGTGGGAGACGATAACTGAAAGGGGTAGTTTATGGCGGAGGTGGAGACATCTTGTTGTGGTTTTATTAGTTTGGGGTAATGGAATGTTTGGGCGGGTTAACTGGATTGAAAGCTGGTTATCGAATGATCTGAAGATAGGTTGGAAGCAGTTATTTTTTTGTTATGTTATGTGGACGACAGTTGATTCTGTCTTTATGGGAAAACTGATCGAATTCATTTCTAGAAATTCCAAAACTTTTGTTAAATAAGTAGCTATAGTAGACTTTTTATTTCAAATGCAGTTTAAACAATATTATTATTTATCCGGCAGTGCAGTGGTGTGGTTAGCACTACTGCGTTTGAATCCGAAGATCCAGAGTTCAAATCTCACTCAAGTTAAGAATATATGACCTATTATACTGCAGTACGATGAGTTCGAACCCTGTATTGTAATTGGGATTAAGTTCTTGTTGTACAGAGTAACATAAATAAATTATTTAATATACAACCGGTAAATAATGTTAACTTTATTCGGATCAAAATCATTACTTAATATGCTTGATTATTTATAGACTAAAATTAAAAAGAAAACAAGTACTCTCTAGGAAAATAAAGTGATTCAAGGCCATTGACAGTATCAGGTCTCTCTTGTTAAATAATGAATTTTTAAAAGTGTCATTATTTGCATCAAGCGATTGCATCCCTCGAGCTATGCCCTCAGAACTTTACTCCCTTGTTATATAAACTTCAATTTCTACCACCAGCACAGTAAGAACAGGAATGTAATGTGTAATTTAGCGCTAATTAGTGGTAAATAGAAATTTGATATTATTGTAATGGTATTAATACATTAATCAGCGCGAATAATAAAAATTCGACATTATTAAATGTATTATTTGTTTATAAGTTTCAGGTAAAATGTTATACGTAATACGTAGTAAAGCGTCGTACAGAATTCGTAAGCTGTTTCAAGCTATCTGCTCATCCTGTAATTGAACGCTTTCCTGTCTTTTTACGTAAATAACTATTGTTACAATTCCTTTTTAAAATTATGGGAAAGTTAAAAAACGTAATAACATGGAATAATAAAAAATGTAAATTACAGCAAATACCAAATTAATATTCGCCATAAAAACATTTCTTTTGATTTTACTTCCTGTTGTAAAACCAGCCCAAATTCCTTTTTACGCACAAATAATTGAATTAGCAATCCAGCAAGTTGCATGAGGCGAGTTAATACCCCGGTTAGACAGTTACCGACTTTTTACGAACCCGGTAACTGATGGTAACAACACTGGTCCCTTCTCAATTTCTTCTCTGAATAATTGAATATGTTGTTAATCTACCAAGCAATAAAATGTTTACGTCTGTGTGTTCTTTTTAGTTATATTTTATCTGCTATGTGACTATATTCACTATGAAGAGAGAAAACTTCATGTTGGTTTGGTGCATGGCGCTCACTTCACATCGGAAGGTTTATGATGTCTCACAGGAAATCAGATGCTAGTCTCATTGTAATTGATTTAAATTTTGTAAAGTTATATTTATGATCCAGAGTTTTTTGTCGGTATTTTTCAATTAGGTGCTGTCTAGTTGGGCACCCTGTCGAAAATATGCGGCGTGCAAACCCAAAGGGTGAGGGTATATTATTATCCCTTTTCCATTTGCCAATTATATCAGATTTAACTTACATTTACATATACAGATCATTTATTTTTCATTCCATTTAACTAATTTACTTTGCTCACTTTACTTCCACTATTTGTTTTACTGATTAAAATTCAACTTGAAGTAATTCCTAGGTCAAATAGTTTATTCCAGGGTTCGTAAATATCATGATATTTATAATAAATATCAAAATATCTGATATATAGGATATATATCAGATAAATATCACTTTTTGGATATTTATTTTTTAATTTTAGTTTTTGTACACATTTAGAAAAACTGAAAAATTCTAAAAATTTCACTTTTCCGGAGGCTATATCTCAAAAACTAAACAAGATATGGAAATGCGCTCAACGGCGTTGAATTCCCCGTGTCCGAATTGACTTATAAGCAAATTTTCATACAATTTTATGCAATTTAATATTTTTAATTATTTCCTAAGGGGTACCCCTTTGGTTTTTTCAGATTTTAATTCAATTTTCCCAAAAATCCTTAATCGTAGGATTATTAAAACGAAAATTTACATACAAATGTATTTTGACCCACTGAATCCAGTGGTGCAATCTAAAAATGCATATGACTTCTGGTTTTCGAGAAAATGTTAAAAAACCGCTTTTTGCGATTTTTTTGGTGGAAAATAGAAAAAAAAAATCGCTGAAACTATGTTTATAAGTTAACTGAAGCACGAGAAAATTAATGCCGTTGAGTGTGTTTTCATATCACATTTAGTTTTCGAGATATAGCCTCGGTAAAGTAGAAAAACTGAAAAATTCTAAAAATTTCACTTTTCCGGAGGCTGTATCTCAAAAACTAAACAAGATATGGAAATGCGCTCAACGGCGTTGAATTCCCCGTGTCCGAATTGACTTATAAGCAAATTTTCATACAATTTTATGCAATTTAATATTTTTAATTATTTCCTAAGGGGTACCCCTTTGGTTTTTTCAGATTTTAATTCAATTTTCCCAAAAATCCTTAATCGTAGGATTATTAAAACGAAAATTTACATACATATGTATTTTGACCCACTGAATCCAGTGGTGCAATCTTCAAATGCATATGACTTTTTTTTTTCAAGAAAATGTTAAAAAACCGCTTTTTGCGATTTTTTAGCGGAAAATTGAAAAAAAATAAAAATCGCTGAAACTATGTTTATAAGTTAACTGAAGCACGAGAAAATTAATGCCGTTGAGCGCGTTTTCATATCACATTTACTTTTTGAGATATAGCCTCGGAAAAGTAGAAAAACTGAAAAATTCGAAAAATTTTACTTCTCCGGAGGCTATATCTCAAAAACTATTTCATATTTTTATATAATGGATATATATCATTGCAAAAATATGACGATATATATATCAAAATAAATATCATGATATATATCGATCGATATATATCTTCGAACCCTGGTTTATTCATTTCAGTTAATTTAGAGCAGTATTACATTATCTAAGTAAATCTTATATATAAAATATGAAATATCTTTATCAATTTGACAAATTTCGTTTAAATGATATTTTTAATATTTAATATAATTTACAAACTTTAAACGCTTTTTCTCAAAATTTTAATTTCTAAACCAGTTGAAAAATTTAAATAAATATATCATCACGCCTTTTTCCCATTGTTGGGCATGGCACTCTGCTGTAGCAGATCTCGGCAAGAGATATATTTCTTCACGTTAAATCACGGCCTTCAAAGACGTTAGTGGAGGAAGGACCACAGGGGTAGATTTAATTTGGTGAAAATTATTTGTCGGCTGTGGAAATCAAACCCAGTTTTACAAATCCACAGGCCGATACTCGTTCAAATTAATATATTGTTGGAATGCACTCGAATTTTTTTTCGGAAAGAATCAATGCTCTAAGGAGATTTATAAGTGATTTTTTTAAAGATTGGAATTTATATTTTTTATTATACCATCTGAAAGTGAAAAGACAAGTTTATAGCAAATAATTTGTTCTAAAAACAACTGAATATGAGTAATTTGGACCCCCCTATAAGCTGAAAACTTTCTGTACTGTAATTGGGATTTTCTTTCTGTTATTCAGAGTAGCAAATAAATAAATAAATCTCTACTGAAAATTATGTACACGGCGCATCCACCAAAACTCTTGCCGCTACAGTAAAGTCCTGTTTCCTACTATCCTCAGATGTCATAAACTAATGTTTCAGCATCTGTCCAGTATTTCCTTTCTTCACCCCTTATCCCGCCACTGCAACGACCTCTTTAACTTGCCCTGTTCTTCTAGAAACCAAGATACAACTTCTTGGTAACTGTATCAATTAGCAATGAATATAAACCTACACAACTGTAAAGATTATGGTAGCTGCGTGAGTGACAGCACGCAAAAAAGTATTCATGCGTGTACGAAAGCAATGGAATTAAATATTAATTACAATTGTTGGTTTGTCTGCAGTTTTATGCTTTTGGGACTAGTTTTTGTTTGAGCTCTAGTTATAATAATTTTATCTAGTTGTGTGACATGTAAAACTATACTTGATGTAAACATAATACAGTGGTAGATAGATTAGAAAAATATTAAAATGTTTTCGTTTTTATCAACAAAACTAAACCAGCCCGTTGTTCAACTATAATAATAAACACATATCAATACATCCCAAAAAAAGAGACACGAAAACCTGCACCAGTTTTTTCAATAGACAGTTGATAACAATGGCACCCAACCGCGAGTAAAATTCCCTATCAGGTCTACCAACTGTTGAATACTTCCCCAGAACAGAAACACAACAACGGGTAACAAACTAGCTGCGGACAGAGTTGTTGTACAAGCACTTGTGTTTGCTATGGTGCGCATGTGCAGACACCTGGTGGCAACGGACGCAGATAACGCGACCGGAAACGGAAGTGCCGCACGGTGACGTGTTTACAAGGCCTGCTGGATCAGATACCGACCAGAGCAGACGCTGGTGTTGCTGAGGATGGGCTGGAGTAACAGAGATAGATGCTGTTTGTTGATTATTGTTCTCGACTAGAATATGCATTGTTTTGTTGATGTGATGCTGTTTTGTTCTAGACTGGTTTCTATGTTGATTGTCAGTCCAACTTGGATGGATCTTTATTCATTTTTGAGACGGGGAAAGGAACAAGAAGTAGTCGGGATGGAAATACACAAGTTTTTAAAAAGAAACTTATCGCGAAAGAATAACACGGAGTATATTTACAAATACTGTATTTTATTTTTGCCTTTTTCGTCAAATCTGTTATTGTATTATCCGAGTTACAGTGTTGTATTATTTGAGATGATTTGGGCATATTGAACGTACAACGAATGAAAGGAACTGGTCTGAATATATTGCAGTATATTTTAAAATACCGTCTTTTATATTTTGTCCTTTTTGTTATAATTGTTATCATATTTTCCATGTTACAATGTTGTGTTAAGTGAGATGGTTTGGGCATGTGAAACTAGAAGTGAGCATGTCGGATTTTTTTACTGAACCGGGTCAGCTGATCGCAATCACGAAAAAGATCCAATTTACTGAACCAAATCTTCGAGACCTGGCACATTTTATACAAGTTTCTGATTTTCGTCAGTGCAACTATTAAACACAATAATTTCCCTAAAAACTTACAAACATAATTATTATTATTATTATTTTATTTCTTTCCTTTGGATTACAAAAATCATGGAAGTCGTCAACAATAGAACAATTAAAATTACAGAACATTTTTACAGTGGTCATAATATTCTAAAGCTGAGTAGAAACCTTTACTCAGTAACATTTTCTTTAATTTATTTTTAAAAGACGATATCGTTTTAGCCAATCTTATATCTCTGGGTAGAACATTGAAAAATTCAAGACCGGAGCATTCAGGAGCGTTCCTTCCAATCATAAGTCGCCTGTTAGGAATACGAAAATTATTTTTGTTTCTAGTGTTTATCCCATGTACATCGCTGTTAGTTTTAAACAAATTTTGATTACAGTAAATATAACTACATAGATAGTAAACGTACAATGAAAATAATGTCAAGATATTATATTGTTTAAAAATACCTCGACATGTACTGTTAAAAGAAATTTTAGCAAGGCATCTCAGCACTCTCTTTTGTGCGATAAAGACAGATTTAGTAGATACAGATGATCCCCAGAAACAGATTCCATAGGATAAAATGGATCCGACTTTCGCATGGTAAAACATCAGTAGCTGTTTCTCAGACAATATTTGCCGTAAATGTCGTATTTGAAAGCAAACAGTATTTAAAGATTAGATGGTCATATTTCACAGCGTTTATTGTAATTCATTTAATTAGTTTCATAAAAAGATACATTACATTTTGTAATGAAAGGTTGTTAGCGATAGGACAATTTATAGCTAGACATTGCCATGATGTTATGATCGTTATGCTGGAAAAACAAGTACTGTCAGTGTCAACAGTGAATTCTAGAAATAAATAATTTGAAATAATGGATTTAATGCTCGACGAAGACTTCGAAGGAAAATGTCACACTTTCTTTCCTTCATATTCAAATAACTATATGACTTTCAGTTTTCTTTTGGTTTTTGTTATTGTTACAGCATAATGTTGCTATCCTGGTGTGGTGCATCTAGTGCACTCTTGAAGGTACATCTCTATTCAAATATATTGCTGCTTGCAGACAATCGAAGCCTAGTGCATGAGGGTACATTGAAATCTTGCCAATTTCAATATAAAAAATACAATTGTGTTCGTCTTATACTATAAGGTACTGTAATATTTTTCAGAGTAGTAAATAAATAAATATATACAGAGTGTTATATTTTAATAGACCCAGCAAATATCTCGTTTATTTATCAACTTAGCAATTTCTTTCATATAACATGATTTATACAGCAACATAAAAGCTAGTTGATGACGGATGTACAGTCATGATATCATTTCCTAAACAATTGTAACTATTATTATTAAATGAAATTGTTTTAGTTAATTGTTTTATTTCAAGCCACAGTCATGGCTCACTATTCTCTTTCCGATTAGGTGTATGATAAAGTGCCCGCCATTTTACTTTTTAATAATGTAACATATGGATTATTTTACATGATTGTAAAGCAAATTTGATGCACTTTTCAAATTTGTAAAAAAATATAGTATGTTCCATTTGAAATTTCAAAGTTGATATTAATTACTAATAAACCGGAAATGATATCATGACTGTACATCCGTCATCAACTAGCTTTTATGTTGCTGTATAAATCATGTCATATGAAAGAAATTGCTAAGTTGATAAATAAGCGAGATATTTGCTGGGTCTATTAAAATATAACACCCTGTATAGAAATGTGTACGAATATTGAACTTCGTCAAATGTAGCAATAGCTGATGAAGGAACACGAACAGAAATATTTGGTGGTATTCATCATGATCGCATATTTCCATCACGTAGCAGCCGCTAAACTCTCCTTCCTGCGGGGGTGCGGGCAGGACAAGGTAGAGGGGGTTGCCAGCACTGCTACTTACTATTCGGCGTGGGTCGTAACGCGCACATTTTCCTAATGTAATGTTTGTGTATGCATTTTACAAGTATACTGTTTTTGACATGGCGTCTGGGCGGTCGCACGCACGAATGCCCACCGGAGTTCCGGACTTGGCGGAGCCGCTCGACTCCGGTCGGATATGTTCGGGAGAAACGAAGATGAAGAATGTCTAGATTGCTATGGTATTCAAATCACTTCATGGTGGAATCGTATTTTAACTTGGTTTAATTTGTTCGAATTAGGGAAAGTTTTGCAAGTTGGAAATCTAAATATAGACCAAAAGATCAACATGCCTTTCTGTTACAATTACATAAACACTACAGAAAAGCTTAAAACTGAAACTGAATAGAACACTCGATAGTTAACTACTTAAACAAATCTGATGTGGACACCACATGACTTCCTTGTACGCATATTAAACTATAGATTTTTTTTAATTGCACATATTTGATATAAAATCTTTTATTATTTATTTTTTGTTCTAATCCATAGCAAACTTAATTTCAAAAATAAACAAAAAATATATAATATTTAAATTTAGATATCTCGCTTATGCAAAATGCTAATTTAAAAATTCTTAATGTGCTAGACGCAGAATTTAATTCTCTAAAACTTTTATTTGCAGCATTCATTTCTAAAATTAAAATAATACCATTTTTTTCAAGGAAAACTGTTAGCAGCTTCATGTAATGTGCCACTTCCGGTTAGTCTATTTTAACCAAAATATATTATATTATTTCCATTGATATAGTAGTCTTATATACCAAATTTGGAAAGTTTTAAATTAAATTTGAATATAGTTTTTTATGAAAATCTATTATAGGCTTCAAAAAGGGAGGTGCACAACTAGATGTTATAACAGTCCTAAATATAAAGTTTCAATTTTCTACGGCTTACCGTTTTTGAGTTATGCGAGATACATACGTACGTACGTACGTACGTACAGACGGCATGACGAAATTAGTCAAAATGGATTCAGGGAGGGCCAAAATACCTATTTCCGTTGAAATCTGAGAACCGAAAATTTTCGCGATTACAATACTTCCTTTACTTCGTACAAGGAAGTAAAAATGCATCTATGGATCTGATTTCAAAATTTCGATTAAATTTCTCAAAAACAGTTTGAAGGAAGATAATTTTAAAATATCAATATATTTATATACAGGGTGCTCCATGAAAAGTGTCCCATAGACAATTCACATGTGAAATAAATTTTCCCTACTATTGCATCCATGATTACTTCATAATTCATTTTATTTATTTCATAAGTAGTACATTACGTTCCCACGCCGGAACGAGCTCTGATTTAACGAGTTGCTAACTTTACTTTTTGTCGTCACAAGTGCACTTGTCTTCAATGCCATTTTATTTGTTGAACAATTTTTGGCGGAACAAAAAGAATCACATTGCGTACTTAACCAAACTACACTCAATGACATGAAGTTAGTCACTATGCCCCAACGCTCATTTATCTTGTTTTGTGACGTAATTATCATTACCGCTTAGTTCTAGGGCTATACAATTTTTACCGGTCAGACACCGAGTGACAATGAAACCACCTGAAAAAAGCAATTTTCGTTCCATAAACACGCGTTAAAAGGGGTCATTTCAGTACTTCGCTTAGTTGCCAACTTCACACTAGTTAACATTTGAAATCGACATTCTTGAGAAGAAAATAAAAATTGTGAAAAGAGGACAACAAAGCACTTTTACCAACCATTTTTGACAAAAATTTGAAATTATTTTCTATAACAACAAAGACAAAATTAATTGTCATCCAACACTTGGTGAAACAAGGTTTAATAAAAATATAACGTAAACACTTGGCTATGTTTCACAAAATTCAGCCTCCAAGTCACCTTATGAGGGCATCGTCAGAGGCTGGCCAGCACAGTTCAGTTAGTAACCATAGACGCGTTTCGCTCTTATTAGAGCTCATCAGTATAGTATAACTCACTTCTTCACCTAGAACAAAGTTCATGTGAAGATGGCATGACTAGTTCCACAAAACTTCTCATGTCATCTTACTAGTTTGTTAGAGATCTTATTCTCTGCTGGCACAGTTCTTCGTCACCAGCTTCTTCACGTGAACTTTGTTCTAGGTGAAGAAGTGAGTTATACCATACTGATGAGCTCTAATAAGAGCGAAACGCGTCTATGGTTACTAACTGTGCTCGCCAGCCTCTGACGATGCCCTCATAAGGTGACTTGGAGGCTGAATTTTGTGAAACATAGCCAAGTGTTTACGTTATATTTTTATTATTTTCTATTACATACGAGGGTCGTTCAATAAGTCCTTAGAAAATCCAAGAGATGGTGCTCGTAGTATCGAAAATGAATTTTTTCCAGTAAGCAGCACTCCTAACTAGTCAACTGTTAGAGTTTTAGCTTTAGCCGTCACGTAGTTTCATTGTTGTTGTCAATTGTAGTAAAAAACTTTTGATTGTTTATAATAATGGATAAAAGTGAGTTTCGAGCGGTGATTAAACATCTGTATTTAAAAGGCTTAACGCCGAAAGAAATTAAAGCTGAGTTGGATGAAGTTCATGGCACATCTGCTCCTGTGTTTGCAACTGTTTACAATTGGGTGAATGAGTTTAAACGTGGCCGTACATCCACAAAAGATGAACATCGTTCCGGACGCCCTGTAGAAGTGTCTACCCCCGAAATGATTGACCAAATCCACGATATGGTTTTAAGTGACCGACGAATCAAAGTGCGCGAAATAGTTGAGGCTACAGGCATATCACAAGGCACAGTCGCTTTAATTTTGCACGAAAAATTAGGTGTGAAAAAAATCTCGGCAAGATGGGTGCCGCGGTTGCTCACAGTGGAGAATAAACGCAATCGTGTGGTGGACTCTGAGGCTGTTTTGGCGCTTTTCCGTCGTAATCCTGAAGATTTTCTGCGTCGATACATAACTGTGGATGAGACTTGGATACATTACTACACTCCAGAGACAAAAGAACAGTCAAAACAGTGGATTTTTAAAGGCGAACGGACTCCGAAGAAGGCGAAGACGGAGAAATCGGCTAGCAAGGTTATGGCAACGGTCTTTTGGGATGCACGCGGAATCATCTTCATCGACTATTTGGAAAAGGGAAAAACGATAACAGGAGCGTATTATGCGTCGTTATTGGACCGGCTGAGCGAAGAAATAAAAGAAAAACGTCCTCATTTGAAATGCAAAAAGGTCCTTTTTCATCAAGACAATGCACGTGTGCACACCTGCGCAGTTGCGATGGCCAAAATTATGGAATTAAAGTTCCAATCATTGCAACATCCACCGTATTCACCAGATTTGCCCCCCAGTGACTTTTTCTTATTTCCAAACTTAAAGAAATGGCTTGGCGGACGAAGGTTTACGTCCAATGAGGAGGTCATCGCCCAAACGGAAGCCTATTTTGAGGAGCTTCCGAAATCCTACTTTTTGGACGGCTTAAAAAATTTGGAAAAACGATTAGAGAAGTGTATAGAGCTAAAAGGAGATTATGTAGAAAAATAAAAAAAATCTACCCAAAAAAAGTATTTTTTCTACTTTTTTCTAAGGACTTATTGAACGACCCTCGTATTATTAAAAATTGATCACAATCCACAATAATGCTCAGACCAAATATATTCATGTTTTTTATATATTCTTCTTCTTCTTTCTTTATATTTTTGAAATGAAAATAAGATACAAATTATTCTGTTAACTGTACCAAAATGAATATCAACTTTAAAATGATTTTACTTATAACATTACTTAAAAGAAACATGTTGGGATAGGTTGGTCAGTGATATCCAGACAGCCTATTAATTCGTTTTACAACCGACAAACAATTTTTACACCCTCTACTATCAACTTTGGGGGGTATGATTTGACAGCTGATAATCGCACTTCACGCACATAATTATATCGTCATCTGCATCGGTGCAGTGCCACACCCAGTAATGGGTAAAAGGCGTTATGATATATTTACTATTTTTTACTAAATGTTATCAAAGAATACCATTTTTAAATCCATCTATTTCACAAGAACATTTACACCCTACGCAGCTTTCAAAAATAAAAATCATACATGAACAGTCTCTCCTCCATTTCCAACCTCCTGATCAGCATCTCAATATCCCAATTCCAGCAAACAAATTTTCCACCTGGAAATGCTTTTGTGTCGCGCGTGCCACGACACACATCGCGTGTGCCTTGGCTCGGTTACATTGGGGGCGACGGTGGCGGCGGCAGCGATGTGAGATGGCGAGATGGGATCACGTACGCGCGGCTTAAGTGCCTTCGTATCGCGGTGGCACGGCTCGGGGGCGGGGGATTTGGGTCACCTTAGTGGGATGACGACGACAAAGAGTAATTAATAAGATCAAATTAAGTATTTATTACACTATCAATTAATATGTATATTTTATTTTTGCTACTTTTCATACCAAGGATTTACATTTTTTTATTATTATTTTAGGCCATTTTCAAATAGTTTACTCTAAAATGCTTCCTCAAACGAATATACTGTTGACTATATATTGTCCGTCAGTACGGTGGTGTGGATAGCGATATGGAATTCGAAGCCGGAGATCCCAAGTTCGAATCTCACTTAAGCTAAAAATTATATAAACTATCACACTGCGGCTCGGTGAGTGCGGACCCTATACTGTAATTGGGATTAAGTTCCTGTTGTACAGTGTAACATAAATAAATATCTTGTTTAGATATTCAGATTTGCCTCGGAAAAATACAAAATCTAATGAAATAAAATTTGAAAAAAAAATCAACTTTCCGGAGTATATATTTTAAAAACTAAACAAGAAATAAAGATGCACTCAACGGCATTAAATTCCTCGTGTCCAAATTGACTTATAAGCAAATTTTGAGCAAATTTTTAGCGATTAAAAGGGGTACCCCTTGAGTTTCTTTAAATTTAGGCCAATTTCAGACTATTTACTCTAAAATTCTTTCTTGTACGAATATTGTAACTAAAATTTACGTATAATTGTATTTTGATCCACTGAATCCAATGGTAAAGTCACGAAGTGCATACATCTTCTAGTTTTTAAGATATGTTGGTGAAATTTTTTTATATCACGGCGTCCAAAGCTGTTTGTGGAGAGGGATCCACAGGGGTAGCTTTAAAGAGGTAAAAGTTGTTTGTCAGTTGTGGGATTCGAATCCGGAATCTCAAATCTACAGTCCGATTTGGTATCACTGAGGTACTTACTCCATACAGACTATAAGAGCTGTGAATGAGACTAGGATGAAATGCTCCTCTTTCGTTTTAGAATTGCAAGAAGAAAAAAATTAGAGTAATTACAATAAATTTATGACGAATAAGAAGTATAAAATAAACACTTGGCTCAGTTTCACAAAATTCAGCCTCCAAGTCACCTTATGAGGGCATCGTCAGAGGCTGGCCAGCACAGTTAATAACCATAGACGCGTTTCGCTCTTATTAGAGCTCATCAGTAAAGCCCGGATTTTTAGGCAATTGCCTAGATTCAAATTTTAATATACATCAGGCAATTTCGTTTTTCTTTACATAGGTAATATGTTTACGTGTAATGGAAGGTTTCTTTTTCGTGCCTTAGAGCCTATTTTTTCTATATTTTGGTTATTGTGCCTATTTTACTTTATACAGCCTATTTTGCCTATTTTTGTTGCCTATTCTAATTTTTATTGAGCAGACAAGGTTTATCATCTACTTCGTTGACTAATTCAGCACTCGACAAAGTGTTTCAACCTAACGTTTAATATTTAAAGTACTTACTTTAATCAAGTTTTTGTGTGTGAATTTAAAATGTAGAAAGAAAAAACGGTTTTTAGTCAAAATTTAACGTGGCAATTCAATTGTGTCTTTGCCATTAATCAATGGAGCTGAGGTAACTTTAGACAATATGGCTAAATATAAGAACGCTCCTGTCACATTTTGTGATGTCGAACGAAGTTTTCAACTTACAAGCAAATTATTACTGACCGAAGACAGTCCCTTTCCGAAAATTTCATAGAGCAATTGCTCGTAATATTTTGTGAATTAAAGTGTACTTCATAATTTGAATTTGCATAATAGTTAATAAAAGAAAAAGGATGCGTTTATTTTTTTAAACAAATTATTTACATTTAGGCTGCCTAAAATCCCGCCTATTTTAGAGTAATTACCGGCCTATATGCCTGCTTATTTGGGTGTTTTTAAGAGCCTAAATATCCGGGCTTTACTCATCAGTATGGTATAACTCACTCCTTCACCTATAACCTAGAGCCAAGTGTTTATTTTATACTTTTTATTAAACCTAGTTTCACCAAGTGTTGGATGACAATTAATTTTGTCTTTGTTGAAATTTATGACGTGCTATAGAAAACTCCTTCCAAAATATAATTTCCTCCGCCACTGACTTCACATCGCATCCTTTCCCCTGGACCCCCCTTCAAACATACCTGTATCGAGTGCGACCATAAACTAGCATCGCAAATAATTCATGCGATCGCTACCGCCGCCTTGCCGCCTCCGCTCGCAGTGTTATAGCTCAGTGCCGCCCCCCAGCCCCCACCCTACACTCACACAGCCAGAGGAAGTTCTTGCAGACACGCTAGAGTGCTACACCACCACGAGCTACGACGGATATTTACTAATGGAATGTTCCGACATCGAAGAAGGAAATATTTGTGTAGAGCTGCTGTTTTATTATAATGCGGATGAATTTTGTGATGAATTTTAGCGAATGTAGGCTAGGGATAAATTCGCATAATCTACAAATGTATAGCAGTAAAGATGTGACCTCTGACATCATAAAACTATTTGTTATTTACATAAATATATATTTATATAAATGGATTTTAAAGTAATTTTTTTTTTTTATGACAGAAAAATTGCTACGTTAGACACTATGACAGAAGAATTCGGTTGATGCCATACGTCGGACACAGGTGACGTGGTGTAGCGGTTAGCATCTCTGCCCGGCAAGCGGAGGGTCCCTGGTTCGAATCCAGGCGTCATCCGAATTTTTCTGTCATAAAAATTTAACTTTAAAATTATCTTCATTACTGTACGTTCAGTCGAAGTCATATGTTAAAAATATATAAATGGAGTTGGTGGTCTAGTGGGTATACAGTTGGCTTGCGGTTCTTGAGGACCCAAGTTCGATTCCCGCAACCGACAAACTGGCTTTCACCAATTTAATATCAACTCCTGTGGTTCCCCCTCCACTAACAACTTTGGAGGCCGTCATTTGACGGCTGGTAACCGCACTTCATGCGTAAAAATATATCACTTATCGAGATTTGCTCCGGTAGAGTGCCACACCCAATAATGGGTAAAAGACGTGATGATGATGATGATAATATAAATATATAAATATATCATGATCTCTTTTACCCATTACTGGGTGTGGCACTCTGCTATGACAGATCCCGGTAAGTGCTGTATTTATTCGCGTGACGGTTGGTTACTAGTAGGGTTGTGCCGTGGTCAATTGACCGTGATTTGACCAAAAATATTTGACAGCCAAATAAAACGGTCAAATAATCTAAATGGAACTGCCACATCTATTGTTCAATAGAAATAGCTACTTACTATTATTACATGAATATATCTAGTTTGGTATTCTGGGTTCTGGAGAATTTGCTTACTTTACTTTACAAATAAAATAAATACATACTATTTAATTTCATTACGTCTTACTTTATTTTCCCCTTTATTTTGAATTTGATGTGGTTTTGTTTATTAGTTGTTGTTGGTTTTTTATTTTCAGTAATATTGGATGTAGTAAACAGTACTATATAAATAAATTACAATTTTAATTGTGATTTTTATTAAATGTTTCTTGGTAAATTGACTGGTCAAATGCACAACCCTAGTTACTAGTCATAAAAAATTGTAACTAAACGAATGACAAGTACGCTGCTGTGCTATATTTATATGGTAAATCTGAACCCGATTTTAAATTGTATTACATTTGTGTGGTTTAGTTTTTATAACTAATGTAGACCAAGAGTCTTAAAAAATACGTTTCCTCATTGTAAAAATGTACAAAACGATTAGAGATTTGAAACAAATGTTCAATGAAACACAATCACGTATCAATTGATAGATTTAAGTTAACTATAGCCAAAAATGTAAACGTACATTAGTATTTCTAACCTAAATAACAGAAATTATACAGTTTTTTCCAAAAAATAAATATATATAAATATATTTCTTCTTCTAGGGTAGGTGGCTTAGTGATATCGAGTCGATCTGTGGATTTGAAAACTGCCCCTTCACTAACATCTTTTGACGACTGGTAACCGCATTTCACGCGCATAAATATATAGTTTAGAAAGATCTGCTACGTCAGAGTGCTACAGCCTGTAATAAATACAAGGTATGATGATACATTTATTTTATTTTTTAAATGTTTATTGGTATTACCAGTTTCTATTTTGTATAGTAGTTATATCTCTCTTTAATACATATGTGTGTAATGTTCCTATTTCATTCTGTACTTATTTGTCACACAGCACACGCCATAAACATTTTCAGCGAAGCAAAAATCTCACAAAAAGAAAACAACGAAAAGCTGAGCCGCAATGGCATATTGCGGTAGCTTGAAGTGCATACAGTGTACTACACACCGCATATATAGGTACTTGTACCTTTCGAATCTCAATAAAGTATTCCGCATTCCCGTCGTGCTAAATAAACCAGAAGTGTAAAGAAGAAGCTGCATTTTGTGCAAGATTGATTTGCCCGCGATGTATTACACTGCCGAACTCTATCTGCAAGAACTCGAAGCTTGCTTATGAATCTTAACCTTCTACAGACAACAACGATACAACTAAATAACCAAGTCAGATCTACACACATACATATATACTGGATGTCACGAAAAGTGGATCTTAGGTGTTTATCATGAGAAACTAGCTAAAAGACGTGATGATATATTTGTTTATAGATCAATTTATTTTTATAAATAAAAAACAACAAAGACAAAATTAATTGTCTTTAAATACTCACTTGGTGAAACTAGGTTTAATAATAAAATATCAAAATAAACACTTGTCTAAGTCTCACAAAATTCAGCCTCCAAGTCAACTTATGAGGGCATCGTCAGAGGCTGGCCAGCACAGTTGGTAACCATAGACGCGTTTCGCTCTTATTAGAGCTCATCAGTATGGTATAACCTACTTCTTCACCTAGAACAAATTTCACGTGAAGAAGCTGGTGACGAAGGACTGTGCCAGCAGAGAATAAGATCTCTAAAGAGCGGTAAGATGACATGAGAAGTTCTATCGAACCAGTAATGCCATCTACCGAAAAAAGCAAAAGCTACGAAATAGCAATTTAAATAAAAAACAACAAAGACAATATTAATTGTCTTTAAATACTCACTTGGTGAAACTAGGTTTAATAATAAAATATCAAAATAAACACTTGCCTAAGTCTCACAAAATTCAGCATCCAAGTCACTAGGTGAAGAAGTAGGTTATACCATACTGATGAGCTCTAATAAGAGCGAAACGCGTCTATGGTTACCAACTGTGCTGGCCAGCCTCTGACGATGCCCTCATAAGGTAACTTGGAGGCTGAATTTTGTGAGACTTAGACAAGTGTTTATTTTGATATTTTATTATCAATTTATTTTCTTAACTACATCAAACGATATTTCTATATATATATATATATATATATATATATATATATATATATTCTATATACAATATATCATTATCATCAGCATGCCTATTACCCATAACTGAGTGCGGCATTCTGCCGAAGCAGATCTCGGTAAGTGATATATTTCTTCGCGTGAAGTGCGGTTACCAGCCGTCAAATCACGGCCCTCAAAGATGTTAGTGAAGGGAGAGCCACAGGAGTAGATTTATTTTTGTGAAAATTGCGTTCTCAAGATCCACATGCAGACTCGATACCACTGAGCCACCTACCCCATTGTTAATTATAAAACAAATAATTGGGATACTACCAGGATCTAAACCTGGGTCCTATTAACTTCGGTCATATACTTTAAACCAACTAAACTACGATCACCTGTGATTTAAATCTAATTTAAATCCAATTTTTCTCTCTATTTTTATTGTGTCATTGGCAGTCTCGATTTTATGACTTTCATAAACTGAAAGACTTTACAAAATTGTTGTCTGCAACGACTTGTTATTTAAAAGAGAATCTTTACCAATTAAATAAATTGAAGGTTATATAGTGATCAATGGGATAGGTGGTTCAGTGATATCGAGTCGGCCTGTGGATCTTGAGAATCCTGGTTCGATCCCCACAGCCGACAAACAATTTTTACCAAATTAATTCTACTCTTGTGGCTCCCCCTCCACTAACATCTTTGGGGGCCGTGATTTGACGGCTGGTAACTGTACTTCACGCGAAGGAATATATCACTTACCGAGATTTACTACGGGAGAGTGACACTCAGTAATGGGTAAAAGGCATGATGATATATTTATTTATTTATTTTTAAACGTAATACAGCCATTATGAAGTAAAAGTATTACTTTCTTCTCTAAATTCAGGAAAGAATATATTACTTTCAAACTGGGTCGTAAGAAAAATTAGATATTTATTGTGCAAATTTTGAAAGTATAAGAATGAGCTTAGATGTCACCAGTCCATCTAAGCTTTGGTTTAACGCATCCGTGTGAATTTGTCTCACCGTAATGTGACCACGACTCGTCCAAGTCCACAGTCCCATCGCACGTCTCCGCTGTATCTCTATCTAGTGCGCTGTGTCCACGTGAATATTTGATGTTCTGTTGTCTTGGCGGCGCCCCGTTTATTGTACCCGCAGGGCTCCACCAAGAGAGGGGTAAGGTAGTGTCGTCTTGCTACACGAAATATTTTTACCGGAACAAATAAGTCCTAGACAAACTATGTTCGAGTACGTGAGCTGGGTCAGAAGAAACAAGAAAGTGGAATCAGGAAAGGATCAAAGGTTACAAGTTATTTAAAGCAGTTATTGATAGTGTATTGTTATACGAGTTTTATAATACCTCGTTTATTATTATTTTTTACTTCCTTGTACGAAGTGAAGGAAGTATTGTAATCGCGAAAATTTTTTGTTTTGAAATTTCAGCGGAAGTATTCATTTTGACCATCCCTGAATCCATTTTGACTAATTTCGTCGTGACGTCTGTACCTCGCATAACTCAAAAACGGTAAGCCGTAGAAAATTGAAATTTTGTATTTAGGACTGCTATAACATCTAGTTATGCACCTCCCTTTTTGGTCATTATATAACTTCCGGAAGTGCTACTTTACTTGAAGAATATAATAAATTTTAATGAAAAACTATATTCAAATATAATCCAAACGTTTTCAAATTTGGTATCTAAGACTACTATATCAATGGAAATAACATAATAGGTTTTGGTTAAAATAGACTAACCGGAAGTGATACATTACATGAAGTTGCTAATAGTTTTCCTTGAAAAAAATTGTATTATTTTAAATTTTTAAATTAGCCTTTTGTATAAGCGGGATATCTAAATTTAAAAATTATATATTTCTTGTTTCATGTAATTAAGTTTGCTATGAATTAGAACAAAAAATAAAAAAATTAATGTCAATGTCAAATTACGTCAAATATGTGCAATAAAAAAATGTTGCTATAGTATAATACGCGTACAAGGAAGTCATGTGGTACCCACATCAGATTTTTTACTTTGCAAAAGAAACTACAATCTAGGGATTTATGTGACATGTGGTAACGCTGCCGAATACATTTTCTCAACTGTGAAATTTTTAATTTAGTAATTTTCATGCAAATTATGTAGCTATAATATAAAACCTAAAAATAAAGAACGAATTTATTTGCAGTACGTTTTTTTTAATAATCTAAGATGCAATCGTAGAAAAAATTATGTGTGTACCACGAGAGTAAAATGTCTCTCAAGTAACAAAGAATCACTTTGCGCTCTTAATACACAAATAATTATTGAAGTTGACAGTCATTCAATCCGAAAATGACATTATAAATTGTTTTAAATGTCCAATATCGAAAGTTCTTAGTTTTAGTTATTTAACTATATTAGGTATATTTAGCGTTTAAATTTGAAAGTATTTATTATAAATAATGAATGAGCTCTGAAAGTTAGGATCAATATTGGGAAATAATTTAATAGGGTTTAGAATTTCGTGAGTGGAATGTGGAATGATGATATATTTATAATTACGAAAATGGTGCTCCATATATTCCAAATACTTGAGAACATAAATTATCAAAATGACACAAAATTAAAAGAGCCCAAATAATATTTCACCTGTGCCTCATTTCGCAAATTTATTTCGAGTTTACAATTTATATTTACTCCCACATATATTGCCGACTATATATCAACATTTTTAAGTTTCAATATATAAATACTTATTTTCTGAATATATACAAGAATTTATTGTAATTTTTAATAAATAATTCCTAGGTATATTATTTTTAAGTTGTCTTGCTTCAATATTTTAAATTTAGATTATATAATTAAATATATCATCACGCCTTTTTCGCATTACTGGGTGTGGCACTTTGCTGTAGCAGATCTTGGTAAGTGATATATTTCTTCGCGTGAAGTGCGGTTACCAGTCGTCAAAGCACGACTCCTAAAGATGTTAGTGGAGCGGAAGCTACAAGAATAATTTTTGTGGTGAAATTTCTTTGACGGCAGTAGGATTTGAATTCGGATTCTCAAATTCACAAGCCAACCACTAAGCCACCTACCTCACTTACAATTAACAAATATTTAAAAATTATTTTGACATTTAAAACATTTTTAGTAGAATAATTGATAGTTGTTCTGTTATCACATAAGTTTTATTTATTTACGACTTTCCAATCGGTAAATAATTACTTACTGATCAGTA
Organism: Pterostichus niger; assembly: GCA_947425015.1. NCBI lineage: Eukaryota > Metazoa > Arthropoda > Insecta > Coleoptera > Carabidae > Pterostichus > Pterostichus niger. Next base: position 36,801,848 of record OX380336.1, on the reverse strand, counting down.
ATTTGTAAACATAACTTGTTGCTTTAGAAACCTATCGGTGAGAAATTGAAAAATAATTTTTTTTTAATATATTTGACTGCATAAATCCAGTAAAAATAATTAAACTTAATAAATTGTTCTGTATATAGTTTCAGTAGTGTTTTAAAAAGATGTAGCAACTCCACCATATTTTTTAGAGAAAACCAAGTCCATTAAAAAAATTATAAATATTTGAAGCCGTTTTAAAAACACATACACATTTTTTTCTTAATTTATTTACTAATAATTAAGAATCCATTTTCCTGAATGCCTCCTTGAAAAAATTCCTAAGCGATTCCTTATAAAATATCCAAAACTCCTTTAAAACAAAATCGTAATTCAATTAAAACTCAAACGATTAGGTGTAGGGAAACTTAGCAACATTACCCGAAACAAGGACGACACTACATCAGCCCTTGTTGCGAGAAACAAGGACAACACGAGAGCTATTTGTGAGTGTGTGCGCGTAAGTAACCCAGGTGCGCGCAAACTGTACCCGGCCCACCAGGGACGGCCTAAGGCGGCGGAACATGATTAATGTTCGCCGCAGCGTATAGATGTCACCCTATGTCTTGTCCAGGCCGCCTGGGAACCCCCGAGTTCCCTCTAACCAGACACAGCGTGTCGAGATTTTGATATATCTGTTAACGCATGCCCCGCTAAGATTTGATGTTGCATTCTAGTGAATTGATATTTATGCAACAGATAAATAATCATATTGTTTGGAAAATTAAATGATGGGGTTTCACAGGAGATGTTTCTTCAGGGATTGGAAACTTGTTTTATGAAGATTTGAGGAGCATTGGAGACTCGCAAAGTTTTTACTTTCTGCTCCAGGAATAGTTTTTCTGTTTACAAACTTTTAAAATATGGATGTTCAGTTTTTTTCTGAACTTGAAATTATTTAGTGCATCCTGCGAACATTGTAACGCGTAGCAAGAAATCTATAAGTAATAATATCATCACAAATGTAATGACAATGAACCAACAGACGAAATATGTTATTAAAAGAATAAATAAATATATCATCACGCCTTTTACCAAATCCTGGGTGTGGCACTCTGCCCTAGCAGATCTCAGTGAGTGATATATCTATGAGCGTGAGTGCAGTTACCGACTGTCAAATTACGGTCCCCAAAGATGTTAGTGGAGGGGGAGCTGCAGGGACAATATTAATGTGGTGAAAATTGTTTGTCGGCTGTGGGAATAGAACCCGAGTTCTCAAATACGTTATTGTGTTTTAGATACTAAAATTTTAAGTTTGACACTAACTGACAATATCGCATCAAATGTTTGCCAATAAATGTCATAAGTGTTAAAAATTAATATCTAAAGAGTTACATACTATACTATTTCTACGATCGCAAATTAAGACAAAAAAATGTAAAATTTTATGAATTATTTAAATATACAATGACAGATGCACGAAGCTAACTTCACTCCGTGCTAAATATCTCAAACCATAATTAAACGTTAAAGACACAGCTGATCAACATGTGATTAAGATGTTATTTAATGCCTTATACACTTGTGTTTTTTTTTAAAGCTGAACTCATAAAGAGAAGTGTTTATGAATCATCAATCTAGAGGTACAAACATTAATTTTCATATAAATTCAGACTGATTAATAAATAAAACAAAAATACTCTTATTTATTAAATCCATGCAACCCGAGAATTTACTTCATGTTGGTTTATTTATAAGTAAAATTCCTTTTCTAAATTGTTTCTGTCATAGTATGACCTAATAGAAAACTGACACAATTCAATTAATTGATTAAATCTTTCCTAATCTTTTATTACTATTATATCTTATCACCTTCTATTGTTTGTACGTTGTACAAAACTTTCAATCAAATACATGTCATCCACCTCAAATCAAGATCAAGATCAAACCACATACTCTCCAAACAATATCGCATCTCCTCTCTCCTCATTACCTCAGTGGCGTCCACAGTGTCGACACATCGAGACGCAAGGGGCACTATCCACTGCGTGCTAATTGAAACGTACACTATTATCTATCTGTCTCCGGACTCTGCTGCTCCGGAGCGGTTCCAGTGTTGCTCCGGGCAAGTCGTTGACGCGTCTCGCTATCTTCCTGTTAGGGATGGAAGGGGAGGAGGAGGTAGTGACACGCTCAAATGGGTGGTATTGTTTGCCGAAATGAACAACGGCTGTTATCACCAAGAGTAGAAAGCAGGAGGTGTCAAAATGTTGAGACGAGATGGTAATGTTGCATGTGGTTGGTAGTATATTTGTTTTGGGATGTCGTTTGTTTTAGTATGATTCAGATTTGTATTGTAATTTGATTTTGCGTTCAGCAAAATTGTGAGTTTATATGAGAATAGTATGTTATGCATCAAGGGATAATCGCGCCCTCCCGTGAAGCATATTATACTTTTCGTAACAAGTACACAAAAATTACTGTCTTATCGGGACAAATGTCAAATATGGGTTGCGTAACTAGTTACATAGGAAACGCCGCAAACAGCTAATAATCGTAGTCTCTAGGGAGAGAAACATGCTACCTAGGGAGAGAAACATCCTACCTAGGGAGAGAAACATAATGTTTCTCTCCCTAGGGGAGAAAAGCAGTGTTTCTCTCTCTAAAATTAGGGAATAAGAACGTGTTTCTTGTGCATGTGTTACGAAAAATATCTAAAAAAGAACTAGGATTAATAATATTATTAATAATAATTATTATTTTGAACGGGGAACATTTTTGGGGTGACTGTACATATTGTTCTTTCGCTGTCCTCTTGACGTCATTTCAACACAATTTGTCTGTTCATACCAGGCTGGTAATTGGTCCAACATTTTCTTATATAAGTACTTATGTATCCTGCAAATTGACTTTCTTGACTCAACAAACATTGTTAACAATTATTATTTATTCATAGTATTACCATACGAATCTATATTTAATTTTTTTTTTAGTTTTCAATTTAGACTAATTTATATTAATCGTTTTATTCCAATATTAATTTCCTATATGACGCCAAATAAAAGAAACATCCGGTATATTTATCTACTACTAAGATATCCACACAATCTCTCACCAATTTTTCACCTGACATACGTTACACAGGCCCAAATCTTTTCTAGTAACAACACATATCCGCTCTTCTAACAATATTCTTTGAGATTCATTTATTGTAACAACAAAGACAAAATTAATTGTCATCCATACACTTCGTGAAACTAGGTTTAATAAAATATATACTAAACTCTAGAATTTTGTGAGACTTAGCCAAGTGTTTAGTTTATATTTTATTCATTTATTGTATTGAAATTCAGTTGAAAAATGTTAAAATCAAACTCAAGTTCTCATTTTTACATTCTAATAGATATTGAAACAAATAATAATAAATATAAGTTGTAAGTAAAGGTAGGAGAGTAATTTTTCAGTAAGGGAACATTTAGTCCCGATGTAAAAACCTGCAAGTGCATTAGTCGTCCCCGGAAACAGCGGGTGATTCGTTGTGAAGAAAAATCGCAGCCGTCACCGGGTGTGCTGATTTGTTATGACGGCCGTGCGTGTGCAAACAAAACACTGGCGACACGCGTGTTTACATGCTGACACCCGCCATATTTCTCCCAATGCACTCGCCATAGTCGCCACTCTGGCTCGCGTGTTGTTTTGTTTTAATTCCGATGTCCGATGTGTTTTCAACTCCAGTTAATTTTTTCAATCACACGCGCCGCGGTGATTTATTGTACAGAAGGGTAGTTTACATGAATTTTGTTTTATCTGGGTTCATCTTAACTAAATATAATAAATATATCGACACACTTTGTCCGAAATCCGAATCTAGCGAGGGATTATGACGATTATTATAATTTAAAAAAATTAATGTAATGCAAAGTTTACTAATTTTTGTTGAAATCAAGACTATAAATAAATAGTTATTTGTGTATTAAGAGCGTAAAGTGATTCTTTGTTACTCGAACACGGTAATGCAATAGTGTAAGAGGAAGAAAGACACTTTACGCTCGTGATACACACATAATTATTTCTACGATTGCATCTTAAAATTATTCAAAAACGTATAGGTACTGAAAATAAATTCATTCTGCCAACTGTCAATATGACAAGTTTCTGTTTTGTTTGTATCCCTAGTAACTATTGAAATAAGCGCGCATTTAGCATCTTTTTCGCGCGTTGCCATTGGAGACACGCAAAAAAGATATTTTTCGATTGTTCCTCAGAAAACGTCAACTTTACGATGACAAATGAGAGCGTAATTGTCAAGTTTTCATAGCAATCGCAGAAAAAAATAATTATGTCAAGGCGTCGCTTACGTTATATACAGGGTGGTAAATTGTAGGACGCACCATATCGTTTTCAATGCTATTTTTTAAATGTTCAATTATTGCCTTCCCTAATACTTTACATCAAAAACGTTAAATAGTGTATTATAGACAAAAAATGTCTACATTATTTGACTCTAAAATTTATAATTTTACTCTACCGGGAACAAGGAAAAATTACGAAAGTAATTATTACTAATTTTCGTAAAACTTATAAGAAAATAAATGTGATATTAATTAAGAAATTACTTAATACATGAATAAGTTATTTATTTAATAATGACGGACAAAAACAATAACTTTTAGTTATTGTTCCTCTTACACTATTGCAGCTCTAGCCTTCGGTTCTTGCTGCAATTACCGTGTTCGATAAACAATCACTTTACGCTCTTAATACACAAATAACTATTTCTACGATTTTTGAAATGTGTCATCTTCTACAGGATTTTTCTTACAAAACAACTTTCATGATTAATATGCAAAAATAAGAAATAAAGACCGATTAAAAAAATATAAAATGATAGCGATATAATGAGTAGATACCGTATGTCTTTTATCACAACCAAATTCAATGACGCAGTTGTTCAAATAATAAAATGGCATTTTCTATTGTATTGTACAGCGTAGATCTAGGGATAATTCATGTTCACATGTAGGGGAAAACTTTTTCTCTCTTCTCTCTTCTGTGTTGATGTGTTGGACTGACATTTCTTGCCTGGAGTCTATTACAAATGTTAATAAAATGTTATATAAATGTCATCGATAAAATGCGAGAATGATGCATCGACCCTTATATTCTAGTAAGCTTGCTGCGAGCTTCAGACACAAAGCTGATGCTTTATTTCATCTACAATCTGGTCTCTGAAAGTTTTCTGTTTTCAAAATAATAATAATCAGTTAATAAATAAATTAATAGCCATTTACTTACTATTCAAATCTTTAACTATATACTTATATGTTTCTGTCTATTAGCGTTAAATTCTATCTTTGTATGTTTATATCTCCAAAGATGTTGATGAAATTTTGTTTTTTGGTCTGAGAAAACGCTCTAGTTATCTTGCAGTGAGTGAAAATTAAATAAGATTGCCGTGCTACACCCTTTATAATTACACAATTTGAGGGCGATGTATAGTTGATGACGAAGTCCAATGTAGGTATTTGTGATAGTATATATAAGTATATATATATATATATATATATATATATATATATATATATATATATGCTGCGCAGCTGAGCCGAGAACAATGCTAGACTCTTGCACTAGAGGAAACCAATTTGCATCTCATTAAAAGCGCCATCCTCATAACACATCATAATTGAAATTAAATACTTGTCCAAACAAAATAAAAACGCTGTAAAAGGCGATATTAATCAAGTCGCCTGTTCTCGCGCACTTCACAAAAAACATAACAAAGAAAATAAAAGAATGGCGCCTCCACCATTTGTTCTTCTGTCATCCAAGTATATTCTTAACTCAGACATTTTAATTACGCACGGTGTATACTAGTGGCGCTGGTGTAGTATACCATAATGTTGTACCATATCGAATCACGATTTTTTACTTTTTTTCTTTCATTAATATCCATTTTTGTCAAGGCACACTATTTGTCTTGCTCCGCAGTACTATCACTTGCGAGTAATTTTAGGGTTTTCATTAACATGAAACTAAACTGGTATAAGCTATATCAAATGATCTGACAATTATGTTGTTGAATATATTTTTGATACACGACATACGTTACTAATTTTGTTATTCTATTTTGCGTTCATAAGGAAGTCATTGCGAAACCCAGTTGCGTATCGTAACATTTTGTTTTAGACGGTTGGTAATAGCGCATGACATACTGAACCTATTAAAAACATGAAAATATCAATATAACCTCAAAATCTGAACAATTACATAAGTGCCAACAACAATTACCAACCACAATATTGCCCTTAATTGACTTGGCTTAAAATATCGTAATTTTTGTTTAAATTTTAGTTTATATAGTCTCTAAATTATTTTAGAGATAAATGTTTCAAATAAACAATACAAAGAACAAAATTTTGTATAATTTTTATTTGAAACAAAAAAATAATTTATAAATGCTGTATAATAATTAATATTCATCAGAATTTTAGAATTTTTTACTAATGGATATACGGTAGATATAAAAATAAATAAATATATCATCACGTCTTTTATTCATTACTGGGTGTGGCACTCAGCCGTAGCAGATCTCGGCAAGTAATATATGTATGCGGATACTAGCTGTCAAATCATGGCCCTCAAAGATGTGTGGAGGGGGAGCCACAAGAGTAATTTTAATGTGGTGAAAAATGTTGCCACAGTCTAACATAATAGTAATTTATTATAATTATTTGATAAAATTAAATATTTATCAATATTTGAACCCCTATATATTCAGTAGACACAACAATAAAAATCATAGTAAATATCCACACCAACATATCCTCACAAAAATCCCTAAATCATGTGCGCACTTCAATTTAAAACCTAATTTTTGACACGTACTCATATTATTTTTTATTAGCAATTATTCTACCCTCCATTTGTCCATCTCATCTTGTTTATAAAACATAGGAGCATCACAACCGTCCGTTATGGGACCGCATATATTTCCCTCTCCCTCTGTGTGTCCTGTGCATCCCCCCTGTTCACGTACGCCACTGCTCATCTCGTACTTGTCCACAAATGCTTGATGGACGCAATGTATGATGCAGTGATGATGCGTTGTTACGTTGTGTTGTGTACACGAGAGGGAGTGTGTGTCTTATCGGGTTAATTATATGTATGTATGTGTGTGTTAGGTGTTGTTCTCATATCATGTATGTAATATTCAATCACTGAAACATCCCTTATAGTACAGAGGTGGAATAAGGGATATCTTGTTAATGGGAAATTTCTGATTTCAATATTTTAATCAGTAGTACCTACTCTTAAATTTCTGGCACTAATTTATTTATTTATTTATTTTCGTAACACATGAACAAGAAACACGTTCTTATTCCCTAATTTTAGAGAGAGAAACACTGCTTTTCTCCCCTAGGGAGAGAAACATTATGTTTATTTTTTTTTCTAGATTATGTGACAGAAATGCATTTGCCACGAAAGTTATTTAAACTTCATTTATATATTTTTCTAAATGATAAAGTAGATCATATATGTGACTACAATTATATGTGGATCATTTTAAACATAATACGAATAAATAATAATTATTGTTATTGAAAGACTCACCTTTGAGATTAGCTTTAGTCGCAACTGTTGTGTTGTCTTGTCACTGTAAAAAGAAAAAATATAAAATTAATTAATCTTCAAAGATAATTCAAAATAGTTGTTTATATTAATGTAAATCATAAATCAATATGCAAAAAATATTGTAAATAAATAAAATAAATATATCATCACGTCTTTTACCCATTACTGGGTGTGGCACTCTGCCTAAGCAGAGCTCGGTAAGTGATCGCCGTCAAATCACAGCCCCCAACGATGTTAGTGGAGGGGGAGCCACAGGGGTAGATTTAAATTGGTGGTTCTCAATATCCACAGGCCGACTCGATAAATATTAAATATTAAATTTATAAATATTATCTAACTCATGATGACCAACGGATGTTAAAAATGTTGCTTTTTCAAAATATACAAAAATAAGTTGAAATCTTATTTCTAATCAAAGTTATAAAAAATATATTTTTTGTCTCACATGTGCTGAAATGGTCCCTTTTTAATGCGTGTTTCTGGAATGAAAATATCCTTTTTCAGGTGGCTTCATTGTCGAGGCAATACAAATTTTATACCCTTAAAACTGACAGTTAAAAATTTGCCATATTCATTGCAATTGGAAACAAATGGTATGACTTAACATTAGTGATAACCAGATGACATTTTAAATTTCTAATTTATTTAATTTACCAACACAAAATAAGACACGCATTAAAAAGGAGACATTTTAGTGCCAAAAACCTCTGTACGTTCTTAGGTTTATTTTAACTTGTGTACAATTAGCAACTCGTTAAAATAGAACTAAATGTATTATTATATTTGTTGCACATTTAGAAACAGATTTCAATTATCCAATTCTGAAACTAACACTCACATGCGTTATTATATTAATTAGTAAAATTAAAATCAGTGATAAGTTGTTCAGGGTTCAATCTTGAGTAAAATCTTGACTAGTTAGTCTTAAGTGAACAAGTTGGTAAAATTTATGCGTCAAGTTACAGTACAACCCTGACTCCGGACACGAACAATACAACCAGGTAATCTATGTGCAAACTTTCACTCATAACTTATACTACCATCGTATACCCTACACTTACTAAACAATTTAAAAATTATTTATTAACTTTTCCATTATTAAAATTTACTGTACTTGGATAATCTCAACTATTTTATCGTTTAGAAACAGTTTTATTTGTAAAGAAACAAAAAAAAAGGTAAATAAGATTTATTCGGGTAAACACTGTTTTTGTAATTTTTAGTTAGAAATTATTTCAAAAGAAAAATATCTGGATAATTGTATGCACCAAACTTTTATTTAAACTGAATTTATTCTATTGCCTTATTGATTGTCAGTATAGAACCGAATTGTCCATCTTTGAATAATGTTAGAGATAACTATCGGCAGGATAATTGAAAAAATTGAAAATGACGTTCAGAATAATTATTACCATTTCGATTAAATATGTTTTTATTTATCCTTCTGATTATTATTGGGAGCTTTATTCAGCCTAAAAAATTAAGTTTCTGTTTATCAATGCTATAATAGCAGTCAACTAATTTACCAGAAAAGTGAAAAAATATTTATAAGAATTGATTGATTTTAGTTAACTGACAGATAAATGATCTTTTTCGCATCCATACTACTATGTAATTAATAGATTGTTTACGTCATTTGAGGTTAAAAAATAATATAAAAATAAATATATCATCACGCCTTTTACCCATTACTGCGTGTGGCACTCTGCCGTAAGCAGATTTCAGTAAGTGATATATTTCTTCTCGTGAAATGCGGTTACCAGCCGTCAAGTCACGGCTCTCAAAGATATTAGTGGAGGAGGAGTCACAGGGGTAGATTTGGTGAAAATTGTTTGTCGGCTGTGGGGATTGAACCAGGGTTCTCAAAATCCACAGGTCGACTCGGTACCATTGAGGTTAATAATGGCGGGTAAAAATAAAAACGCGAGGTGTTATGAAAATTTGCGGGTTTTTAGCGTTCATGAGTACGACGCGACATCTAGCAGGTTGAATTAGAAACAAATTAATTTGACTGTATGTACGTAACTTCAATACAATTTGATAAGTGTAAATATTTGCTACGGCAGTGTGCTACACCCATAAATGTGTAAATGACGTATTTATTTTATTTAATTTTATTGGTTTCGTATTTTATAAATTTGTTGATGACCGGAAGAAAAATAAGATGCATTTTTTCAAGGAAAATTCGTAAGGCATTGCTAACAATATCTTATTATATTGTGTTATTAAATGCGGGTAGGTTACGTTCGTTGCAGTCCCTTGCCCTTGGTCCCGCATTGTACCGGTACCGGCCGCTGAACCGGAACCGGTAAAAACCGCAACACGTGGCACACTTCCCCCCACTTCACCAAGCACCATTACGCACGGATATATCGGTTAGCAGGGCCGTATTCATCACAAACTTTCATCATCTCTTATACACGAATCTCAATATTTAAATGGATTGTAGTTCGCCGGATAAAGTCAAAATAACTTTTGCAGGTAATTAAACTATTATTTCTGTTAAAAATTCATTCTACAATTGAGTGTACATAGTCAGGATGGCCGAGCGGTCTAAGGCGCTGCGTTCAGGTCGCAGTCCACTTCTGTGGGCGTGGGTTCAAATCCCACTTCTGACAAATACTATTTTACAGAAAATATAGATGCTAAAACTGTTATTCCTGCTACAAATTCATTCTACAACTGAGTGTACATAGTCAGGATGGCCGAGCGGTCTAAGGCGCTGCGTTCAGGTCGCAGTCCACTTCTGTGGGCGTGGGTTCGAATCCCACTTCTGACAAATACTATTTTACAGAAAATATAGATGCTAAAACTGTTATTCCTGCTACAAATTCATTCTACCACTGAGTGTACATAGTCAGGATGGCCGAGCGGTCTAAGGCGCTGCGTTCAGGTCGCAGTCCACTTCTGTGGGCGTGGGTTCGAATCCCACTTCTGACAAATACTATTTTACAGAAAATATAGATGCTCTCAAGCAAGAAACCGTCAATTAATATTTTACTGAGTGTAACTTATATCAAAACAATTTAACTGTATTTGCATGTTTCGGAAATGACTAGAATTTATAGGTACTTAAAATTGAATTACTATTGTGCAGAGTAATAAATTTTATTTTTAATTTGAACAGTAATAAATATAAATTAAAATACAAGCACAATTCAATTCTATTTTCTGGAGTGTCCATTATATCCTGTATAGATTCCCGAGGACTGAGTCCGACCCTGAGTCGTTATAATCGCGGCGAAAACATAAACGCCAGGCATAAGCAATGAGTGAACCACCACGTATATTAATTAAATCTGTTGTATTAATTTATCACAAGGCAAGAAGCAGAGGTTAGTTTTCAGCACATAAACATTTTTATTAGCCTCTAATATCGCACCCCTCTGCCCCTCGGCCAGCAATCAACCAATCACGGAGCTCGTTACAAACGACCATGATGTTTATAAGGCGGGAAATGAAGTCTGTAACGCACAACGATAATTTGTTTGAAGGAACATCAGCGAATTAAATCATCTACCAACATTTTACTACAAAGAAATAATAATTTTATCTAAGAGGGTTTATTTACAATTAAACAAACATTTTAAAATATTCACATATTACTGACTCTCATTTTAATCTCAAATTTTAGAGCTCATACCTTACAAACTACAAGAGATATTGATAGATAAAGCCCGGATTTTTAGGCAATTGCCTAGATTCAAATTTTAATATACTTCAGGCAATTTAGTTTTTCTATACATAGGTAACATGTTTACGAGTAATGGAAGGTTTTTTTTTCGTGTCTTAGAGCCTATTTTTCCCATATTTTGGTTTTTGTGCCTATTTTACCTTATGCAGCCTATTTTGCCTATTTTTGTTGCCTATTTCAACTTTTATTGAGCAGACAAGGTTTATCAGCGCCATCTATCATCTATTTCGTTGACTAATTCAACACTCGGCAAAGTGATTCAATCTAACCTATAATATTTAAAGTACTTACTTTGTCTTTAATCAAGTTTTTGTGTGTGAATGCCGAAAGGCAAAACGCGTTTTAGTCAAAATTTTAAGTGGCAATTCAATTGTGCCTTTGCCATTATAAGAACGCATCTGTCACATTTTGTGATGTCGAACGAAGTTTTCAGCTTACAAGCAAGTTCTGACTGACCGAAGACAGTCCTTTTCCGAAAATTCCATAGAGCAATTGCTCGTAATATTTTGTGAATCAAAGTGTGTATATAGTTTGAATTTGTATAATAGTTAATTAAATCTGAACCCTAAATTATTATTTTATTATTATTTTTCAGATTGCGTTAATTTTTGTTTAAAATTAATTTTTTTTCTAATGAAGAGTAAAAGTAAAAGTTTATTTTTATTTAGCTTCAGCTAGTACATTCATCACTATACATAACCAAAATAATTATTATAATGAAACAGACAAAAGAAAAAATAAAAACAACTATTAACATAGACTACATATTTACATCACATCAAGAAGTAGATACGAGTACCAATATTAGAAAATTAATTAGTTTATAATTTTTTTTAAAGAAACTATTTATATATAGGCTGCCTAAAATCCCGCCTATTTTAGAGTAATTACCAGCCTATATGTCTGCTTATTTAGGTGTTTTTAAGTGCCTAAATATCCGGGCTTTATTGATAAATAACTAAATTTTTATATCTTTCTGATTTTTGTTGTTATTGTTGTGGTTGTTGTAAGATATTATTATATTTAGAATTAGTGATGTCTGCAGTGTTAGGATAATTCCGGAACACATTTTGGAATTTGCACGGCAAATTCTCGTTATAGTTTAGAATTTATTAGCGACACATTCTCATGACAAACATTGTTGTTCTGGAATGATTTTCATGAACCACGTCTGCAACTACTAACTTGCGATGCAACAGCTAGAGGTATCTAAATTTTGAGACGATAATATTAATAAAAAATCATGTCATATGACAAAAAATCAGTTCGTGATATGATTTCCTTTAAATCCGAAGATGTGTTGTTATAGACGAAACCCGTTGTCAATACCTATCATATAGGAGCCTTGGAATCGATGCTACGTTAGACACTTGACAGAAGAATTCGGTTGATGCCATTCGTCGGACACAGGTGACGTGGTGTAGCGGTTAGCTCTCTGCCCGGCAAGCGGAGGGTTCCTGGTTCTAATCCAGGCATTACCCGAATTTTTCTGTCATAAATTTAACTTTAAATTTAATGTTCATTAAACTTATAAAATGGGGTAGGTGGCTTAGTGGTATTGAGTCGGCATGTATATCTGTGAACCCGGGTTCAATTTCCACAAGTCGACAAATAATTTTCACCAAATTAAATCTGCTTCTGTGGTTCCCTCTCCACTAACGTCTTTGGGGGTCGTGATTTGATGATTGGTAACCGCACTTTACGCGAAGAAATATATCACTTATCGAGATCTGCTACGCCGTACTGCCATACTGTTATATATCGTTACCAATGACAACGGTAGTAAAGTATTTTTAAAATATCATTACGCCTTTTACTTTTACAATTTTTTCCAAATTACATCTACCCCTGTGGCAACTCCGCCACTAATATCATTGGGGGCCGTGACTTGACGGCTGGTAACCGCACTTCACGCGAAAAATATATCACTTACCAAGATCTGCTTAGGCAGAGTGCCACACCCAGTAATGAGTAAAAGGCGTGATGATATATTTATTTATTTATTTTTCTTATTACTGGATGCAGATCTCGGTATGTGATATATTTGTGCATTTGAAATGTCATCTTTTTAACGAGAAGTTGTTTAGCATGTGCTACATTCTTCAACTAGTTTAAAAATTGTGTAAACAAGTAAAAAAATAATGAATAAAATTAATATTACAATTTTATTAGTTGCATTTAATTTCTTTCACTAATTTTATTTATTCATCTCCTTGAAGATCATTTACAGTTTTCCCACATAACATTGAAATTTTTATTTGCATCGAAATCATTTTTAATTTTTACTTCGTACAATAAAATAGCTCTAATATTTGAACCCGGAATAAAACTGCAATTATTTAACTCCTCTTTATATATTTATTTATTTATTTTTGTTACGCTGTACAACAGAAATTTAATCCCAATTACAGTACAGGATCCGCGCTCACCGAGCCGCAGTGTTGTAGTTTATATAATTTGTAGCTTGAGTGAGAATCGAACTCGGGATCTCCGGATTCGAATTCCGTATCGCTATCCACCAAATATTAAACATGAAATAGTTAATTTAAATAACATATAGATAAGAAAAGCTTCAGATCCTCCTTGCCGACCACTGGCACATCCAGTCGTTCTCATACTTCCCCTAACCCCCCTCCTTTTCCAACGCCTTCTCTCGTCCAAGGAAGCCAACGTGTTCCCGGGTTAAAAATGAGCACGATTAGGGCCTCTAGGGTGAACTTAAATACTCACATGAACATATTTCTCCTTGGCGCGTCCGGAGCGCCGAGACGCAGTGTCGGGACGCCGGAGCAGCCGGAGCAGCCGGAGCCGAGCGAGATATGTGGCCGGATCATGGATAAGCCGTATTTACACCCGCCAAACCGCGACAAAGTCAATGGATATTCATTGGCAGGACGCGACAAAATGTTCATATTGAAATATATTGATTTTGAGTTGTGATTTAATTGTTATCAATAGGGGTCGTTTATGTGCAATCAGACATTTCATTGTGGAATATTGTGATTTAAAATTACCGGGAATTTAACAATTAATTACCGGTTGCGCGGGTAATTTTCATTATACACTATATTTAATTTTCTATGAGATTGACGGTAAAAGAAGGATATGAAATATTTATGCAGCATATAACTACATAATATATTATTCTGTCTTCAAGAATAAAATTAATTTTACAAAGTGTAATAATTATTTACGTAAAAAGTCAGAAAAGCGTTCAATTACAGGATGAGTAGATAGTTTCATGCCGAGCGATAGCAAGGTTTAAAACGTTTTACTGACGTGTTACGTATAACATTTTACCTGAAACTTATAAACAAATAATACATATTTTAAATTAATTTAAATTAAAAGAAATATTTGACTTACATATTCAGTCAGTATTTTATGTTGCTAAGTAACTAGACACTCACGTTTCTTTCATTGTCCGTCAGTACGGTTATGTGGATAGCGGTACGGAATTCGAATCCGGAGATCCCGAGTTCGAATCTCATTGAAGCTAAAAATTATGAGAACTACCACACTGCGGCTCGGTGAGTGCGGACCCTGTACTGTAATTGGGATTAAGATCCTGTTGTACAGCGTAACATAAATAAATAAATAAATAAATAAATTACCTGCCTAGGCAGGCAATATGTTATTTTCGTGACTAGGCATGCAAAGCAAAGCTTTCCTGAGTCTTAAAGGTCCGGCAAATGTTTATTTTCCTGTCAGTTTCAGGTAAATTTATTTACTATAACTTTTGTTAAAAGATTCTTTTTTCTTTTTGATAGATTTATTTAAGGTATTAATAGGTAACTTAAATAAAATAAAATAGATAAATATATCACCACGCCTTTTACCCATAACTGAGTATGGCATTTTGTCAAAGCAGATCTCGTCAAGTGATATATTACTCATATTTTAATTAATTTTTAAACAAGTTTTCAGCGATTTTTAAGATTTCGAAAAATGTTTTTCAATTTTTATCCTACAACAGTTTTTAAACAATATTTCAAAAACTATAAGACTTATGCACTTGGCGATTACACCACTAAATGCAGCAGTTCAAAATACATATGTATGTATTTCTTTACATTATTTGGACGAGAAAGAGTTTTAGAGCAAATTGTTTGAAAATCGAAAAAATAGCACAAAAAATAAATCGCTTAAAATGAGCTAAAATTTGTTTATAAGTCAATTCGGACACGGGGATTTCAATGCCGTTGAGCGCATCTTCATATATTTTATTAATTTTTGAGATATAGCCTCTGGAAAATAAATCATGTAATATAAAAAGTTATTATTGGTTCGATTCCCACAGCCGACAAACAATTTTCACCAATTTAAAAAATCTACCCCTGTGGCTCCTCCTCCACTAATATCTTTGGAGGCCGTGATTTGACGGCTGGTAACCGCACTTCACGCGAAAAAATATATCACTTACCGAGATCTGCTTAGGCAGAGTGCCACACCCAGTAATGGGTAAATGGCGTGATGATGATGATATATATATTATTAACATATCGATAAATTACAGTCAATGATCAACAATTTTAACGACGTATGAAGTAAATTACTACGAATTTCCATGATTTAAAACCAAACAATTTAAGTAATATTTAATATAACTATTTCCCAATTCAACAAGTAAGAATCCTATCTTGTCCGCTAACCGCTCCGCTAACCACGTCCTCGTCTTACCAGTGGTCATAATCTGCTCAGTATGCAGACATCACGTACCGGTAACCGGTAACCGCACCAACAAAAGAAAGAAGTATATATACACAGGATGGTCATAAATTCCAGACACCACAGAACCACTCCATATTAAACAACAGAACTGAGTGTATTATTGATAAAAATGAACGTCGCAAATTGTTTTATACGAGTGCCTCGCGACACACCAACCATCTTAAATAAATAATTCACCCCTCGGCTCGTTGTGGGTGCGAAGAGGACGGACACTAAGAAGTACAGTGGTCTCTCTCTGACGCACGGGATAAGGGTTGGATTCAGGAGGGGTGAGATGCAAGAACGGAAAATTTATGTATTTTGGAGGTTATAGTAAGGGGTGGAGTTTCTGGATATTTGCTTGTGGACTGGCTAAGTTGAAGGAAACCGAGTTTTTGAATGGATTAGAAGATATTGTATAAATTGTGTAATGTGAATTTATGGAAATTAGGGGGAAAAAATAAGGGCGGCTTTCAAAAATGTATATTATTTTGTACGTTACTTTAGATTTACAAAATAGGGTGGTTAAAATTTGTTAGTAATTGTGAAATAATATACATGTTATATGAATTATTATTATTTAAATAAATTTTAAATAATTTACTTATTCAATAAGTAATTATCAGTAATTGAATGGCACTCAATAAGATACAGATTTTTCATTATGGTTTGTTTCCATGGTTTCCCTGTTTTCCTCAATAAAATAATCAGATTTTGACATTCAAGGGTGACATTTTCTCTAATAATTTTGGACATTGGATTTGGTTGTCGAATAAATAATGTATGCAACTTATGTGTAATGACTATTAATACACGAATATGACCATTCAAAACTTGTTGCATAAAGTACTATTTTCTACGATCATTAAGTAATACATTCAACATACCGGGAGTTTTTCTTATCAGTAAACATAGGAATATATCATTACCATAGTTACAGTTAAAAAGTTTGACAGCAATACATTAGAGCGTTTATTTTAAAAGTAAACATAGGGAAAATAATATTTTCAGCAATGCATTGAAGTGTAATAGTCTATAGTCTAAAAGAAACATTTTAAGTTTAAACAAATTAAATGAATTTGAATTACTTTAAATTACATTAACTAAACGTTAGGTATAAATTTAGAACCTCAAAACAATCCAAAAGTTCTTTTGTGTAGAGGTTTGTTCGCAAATTATTCGCTAAGAGCTCGTACATACAAATAATGAGAAATTTGGGTTGAACTAGTTCAAAATCGAAAATTATTAAAATGTGGTTCTATATAATTCAGACCATGAGAAATCGAATGGCGCAAGGCGCATCATCATATCATTTTTAGTTTTTGAGTTACAGCGATTTTTTTTAAGCTCAACTTTGAAAGTCCATAACTCAAAAACTAAAAGAGATATTGAAATGCGGTTTCAACGAGTGTATTTCTCGTGCTCTACTTAACTTGTACAGGTATTTTGAAAATATTGAAAATTTTTCAATTTTTTTCAAAATTTTTCTTCCTCAATATTTCAAAAACTTGAAAAGATAATGAAAATCTGAAAACACCAGTGAATTTCTCTCGTAAAAATACATATGTATGCAAATTTTCACAATAAAATTCGCACGGATAAATTTTTTATTATAAAAAAACGAAAAATGGCCTAAATCCGTAAAAACGTCAAGGGGTACCCCTTAAGAAATTTTCAAAAAACGGCCTTTTTCGATTTTTTGTAATAAAAAATGTATCCGTTCGAATTTTCTTCTGAAAATTTGCATACCTATGTATTTTCACGCGAGGAATTCACTGGTGTTTTCAGATTTCCATTATCTTTTCAACTTTTTGAAATATCGACAAAAGAAAATTTCGAAAAAAATTTAAAAATTTTCAAAATTTTCAAAATTCTGGTACAAGTTAAGTAGCGCACGAGAAATACACTCGTTCAAACCGCATTCCAATATCTTTTTTAGTTTTTGAGTGATGGCGTCTCAAAGTTGAGCTTTAAAAAAAGCTAAAAATTAAAAGAGATATTGAAATGCGGTTTGAACGAGTGCATTTCTCGTGCTCTGAACTATATAGAACCATATTATAAAAATTTTGACTTTTTGAACTGGTTCAACCAGGAATTCACATCTGCATGTTTATATGTCAAAATTTTGGTCACTCATGAACATGGCAGCTCTGCAATAGCAGATCTTAATAAACTATACATTTTAAGCCGTTAAGTACAGTAACCAGTTGTCAAATCACAACTACCAAAAAAGAAAATTTTATTTAGTTTAAATAGGAATTCTAATTCAATAACTGTTCAAAATTACCTCCATTTACCTGTAAACAATAGCCTAAACAATTATAAAATGAATTTATAGCATTATTTATTTGCTCTGGAGGAATCTCATGCGATGCAACACTAATTCTACGTTTTAATTGTTCTACAGTCATTCTATCACCATTATAAAATTTACTTTTTAAGTGGCCCCAAACAAAAAAATCGTTTGGCGCAAGATCTGGTGACCTTGCAGGCCACTCCACTTCTGCAAAATTATAACAGCACAACTAAAGTTTAATATTAACGTCATATAACCTTTAATAATATTATTTTCTTTAGAATTATTTAGATCTAAAAGTGTAATTTTCAGATGAGTAGTCGTAGAAAAAGTATAGTACTAACTCGCGTGTAATAGCTATTACTCATTCGAATATATTACAACATTTTCCTACAGCTCGTGTAGTAAACTTCATTTTTATGAGTAATAGCTATCATTATAATATATAGTAGATACAGATAATTTTAGATGCGATGATATTTACGTCATTACTGATATTACTACAACTCACAAAAAATTAAACTGTGATCTTAAACTCAAGATGAAATATGTGCCTAATTGGGATTGAAGTTGGCGCACCTGTTTTGTTTAACTTGATATTTTTGAAACAAGATATTATTGTTATTGTAAATGAAATACATTTTGTATTATACATATATTTTAAATTGAAGATTAAAAGGTATTGTAATAATATTGAAAATACGTACAAATAATAATGGAAAATAATTTCAAAATTTCGATTATATTTGTCAAAAATAGTGGTAATAAAAAATTTATTTCATTTGAATTCGGTGACGAAATAAAATATGCAAAAAATTCACCAAAACCTTTTATTCCAACATTGTCTACAATGAAAATTTACTAATCTGTTTATTATTTTCCTTCCAACAGTTTTTGAAAATGAAAATCGAAATTTTGCAATCATTTCCATTAATTATTGACACACTTTTGTCAAATTTTATTTGAACACCCTAGTTTATTTTCCACGACCGACAAATTGACTTTTACCACATTAAAATTACCCCTGTAGCTCCTCTGCACTAAGATCTTTAAGGGCCGTGATTTAATGGCTAGTAACTACACCCAGTAATGGGTAAAATCGTGATGATATATTTATTTTATATCGTCCAACAGTTGTCTTGTAAAGCAACTTCTCGTTTTCTACCTCACGTCCACGTCCACATATCACCAGGCAACATTATCGACTTGCCCCCTCCTTACGCCGGCCCTAGAGGCCACGGCCACCCAGTCAAAGACCCAGCGATCCGTCTCCCCGTTCACATAAATTATAATACTCGAACACATATTTCCTATTGCGGACTATATCAATTTGAGATCGACATACATTACCCGAAGTAGCTTTCAGTTTGGCTTGGACGAGGTCGCAGTAGGCTGGGGTCAGTAGCGTCGAGTGACTCGGGGGCAAGGATTACGGTAAGCTGCAAACTAACAGGGTGTTTCTATACCTATGCATGACACTTTCATGGGTTGTGTAATTTGATATACTGTTTATAGAACAAAAAGACATGTTTTGAAATTCGCTAAAATAAACCCAACAATTCATCCTACAATTTTTCTTCATATCCAGTACATTACTTTCGCTTCATCCACATTCACAATTCCTGTCGTACAACCTTAGTTTATCTTTCAAAATCTATTCTTATCAGTTATAACAATAGTACAGAGAATATTTACATAAATATATGAAATAATATGAGTATAATTTGAGCTAAAATCCAATAAAATAGCTTACATGTTTTACGGTCTTAGGATATGTTTGTGTTGTTTTTAAAAGCTCACATCCGGAGAGAAGGAAATAAATGACCAAGTTCGAGAATCCTTTATTTGTTTTTATTTAACCAATGTTGTACATAAGTTGAACAAAGGTTGATCGAAAGATTGATCAACAAAAGGCGCCTTTTTTATGAACAACTGGAAAACTTTCAAAGTGCGTATTACAATAATTTTTGCACGATTTAACATTACGTTTTTCAGACGATTACAATGGATTACGATTCCGACAATAAAATTTTCATTCGACTAGTATTTTTGTTTACGTCTGAAGATAGCTAACTATATAAACACGTTCGTCAACTTTTCATTGTGAACATTCCCTAGATTAAAGTTAGATTACCACCAACCTTAAAATGTTAAAATAACTGAGGAAAAAAGTGATCAATTCCAACAGTTTGGTATATGTGGGAGCGAAGCGAACCTTGCCAAAAATACTTTTTAATATAAAAAATAATTTGTAAATTAAACATGTTTTGCATTTTGCCTGTTACATATATACTGGATGTCTTATATATTTGTTAATCATGAAACCACAAATGAATAATTGAAAATTCGGGCTCAGTTATATATGTACCATTCCACAAACATCGGTATGTTATGCTCTCATCGCATCAGTTTTACAGCATGTATCAGGTTAGTTTTATTTCGTTTTTACTTCCTTTTTACATTTTATTGTCAATAACATCGGTCGTGTTATTGATACGTACAGTATACTTTATACCGCTACATACAAGTACCTCGGCATCTACAGTGTGTTCGCAGTCGAACGCTGAAAGGTTATGTGTGGCTCTGTTAAGAGTATTGCACTTTATATGTGTGAGGCAGGGGAACCTCCGGTATTATTGTATTTTTATAGCTGGTTCACCTGAATGCGCTCGACATTTTCGTAATTACGGTTCTGGATATGTATAAGGGGGATGTATTGGTGATTTGTATATTTAGAAGCGGAATAAAAATTTTGTTACAGCAGTCAACTTCAAAGATGTATTTTATAATTTCACGTGAAGTTTGCAGTTTCATATTTATATTGCAAATAAATAAGAAATATTCTTATTCTCTCCTCAAATAATTATTTTATATAAATAATTTTAAAAAAACGTTTCGCGACAAGATATTTTGTATTGATTATCATTTTTGTACAGTGAAGTAGACGACATTTTTTTATATGGCATGCTACAATTTTTTTATCTCAATCGAAAGAATAATTCTTTCTCTATACAAAAATATTAAAAAATAATAATATTTAATATGAAAAAAATTGAGAAAAATCATGTTGAATAAATACAATTTTACCGGAAATGAATTTTAGTTGCCATAGATATAATAGTCATAAAAAAAAATCATGATTAAATTCTCATGGCAAGGATGATTGCTGATATTTGTAAAGTTAAATATAAAAATAAGTATAAATATATCATCACGCCTTTTACCCATTACTGGGTGTGGCACTCTGCCTAAGCAGATCTCAGTAAGTGATATATTTTTTCGCGTGAAATGCTGTTACCAGCCGTTAAATCACGTCCCCCATAGATATTAGTCAAGAGGGAACAACAGGGGTAGATTTTTAAATTGGTGAAAATTGTTTGTCGGGAGTGGGAATCGAACCAGGGTTCTCAAGACTCGATACCACTGAGCCACCTACCCCATTAAACTTCTTTATCAAATAATAAACTGCAACAAAAAAAAAATTGCAATAGAAATGTATCATCCGTCTAAATTTACCCCTTTTGTATCTATATTTAATTACGAAAATGATCTGTAATTGCAGAGCTACCTACAATAAATAACAAGTATATTTAAATATATTTATAAAAAAATTAATCGGTTAAAATATGATTTTGTTGGGGCCCGCTTGGCATCTCCAGCCAGCGTGTTGCATGTAACTCAAGGTTAGCTCAGCGGCGTCCGTGCCGCGGGTTCGGGGGCAGAGGGCAGGACTTTAAGACACCTCCGGGCACGGCCAGACCGCACTAAAATATTGAGAGATCTGTTATATATGCAACATAGGTACGGGATATAAAACCAGCCCTCTATTGGCCATATCTTAGTATTACGTCTCAAGTTGGACGGAACCGCCGCCGGTAGCGCCGGAACGCCACCCCCGCGCCCCCGGAGCCCCACAGCGGAAATGGAAGTTTGTGTTTCTACGTCTGACGAGCCGAGCTAACCTTGGGCCTTTTACTGGCGAGTGGAAAATTTTCTCGATGAAATTCGATGAAACTTTCAAATAGTTTTACAAAATTTTATTAGTTAAGCACTATCTATAATTTTGTTTCAGAAATTTATTTATTTTCTTCGCTGCACAATAGCAAATTAATTCCAATTACTGTATAGGAAAACTACAGCTCTGATCGCCGGTTTCACCAACTAAAATTCGATTTTAAACTTGGTTTAAATCAATAAAAGCACAGTCAATTATTCCATTTGACCTGAAATTTTTGGTTTTAAATAATTACACTTATCATGGTTTGAAGTTGGGAACTATTCCTTGTAAGGGGAGAGTTTTAACCATGTAACCACAACCGTATAACATATATAAGAATATTAATGCTGCCACCAAAAAATGTAATAACAGATTTTTTAATTAATTTAAATTCAGAAAAACATTGTAAATTTAAATAACTATATTAATTACGCCTGTTTACTCATACTTCACACAATAGTGCAGCTCTGCATTTGCAGATTTTAGTAGATAACATAGTTTTATCAGCTGACAAATTACAGAATAACACAATTTTTTTTGCATTTGTTTTTGAATTTATTTATTACGGTTTTAAGCACGAAATTAATTAACTAATTCCATATTAAAACTACCCCTGTGGCTTCCCTTCCACTAACATCTTTGGAGGCCGTAATTTGACGACAGGTGACCGCATTTCAAGCGCCAAATATATCATTATCGAGATCTACTACGGCAGAGTGTTACACCGAGTAATGGTTAAAGGACGTGATGATATATTATATTATATGTAAGTGAAGTTTTCATGTCTAAAGATTTATTTTTAAAATTAGGCTTCAAATCCGAGTTGATTTGATTATCATTAGCAATACATCCCTCATTCGAACGTTGTTTGAGCATCCAATAACTGACATAACATTCAAAGAACCGGGAACATATTTTAAGAAAATTTTGAAAAGTATAATACTTTTGAATTTTTCATTTCAAGAATCATTATTAATCAATATTTTTTTTTATTTTGGTATGACTCTATTATATTATATTACATTATCAATTCCATTTTTATATATTAACTTAGATATTTCTTTTTCATTATTTTGAAACTGTTTAACATTGAATTCTCATTCTCAAAGTCTTTATGAAGGGTGTATAAGGGTTCGGAAAGTATGAGAATCTATGAAGTCGCTTAATGAAATGAAGAGCAATAATTTACTGTTCCTTGACTAACCAAATATTTAGAGTAATTATTTTCACCCTTCCCTACAAACACAAATTTTCAACTTGCTACGATTTCTACATCTTAATGTAACTACTCCAGTGCACCCCAAACAAATCTGAATCCAAACCCAAATATCATACCTCAACTAAAATATTAAAAAATATTCTTTTCTACAACTGTCAAAAAATCCTCACTTTTTCACTAATATTAATAAGCAAATTATATGATTTTTTTAATCATTTACATTACCATGACAACGCGTATTTTACGCAATGTTTTGCAAATATAGTATGTTATGAATCAAGGGAGGGAAACAAGCGATTATTCCCACGTGTGAAGTTGGCAAACTGAGACGTAAGCGAGGGCCGAAGGCTCGAGCTGAAGTCGACATAACATAATGTTTCTCTCCCTAGGGGAGAAAAGCAGTGTTTCTCTCTCTAAAATTAGAGAATAAGAACGTGTTTCTTGTGCATGTGTTACGAAAATAATTTTGCGCACGCTTTCAAATTATTATTCTTTTCACGTTCCAATCAATAGTTCCAAATACATATCATTTTGAGTTTTTCCTTCAATTTATTTGAATAAATCAATAATTATTGTATTACTCTTATTTAACAATTGTAGAAAAATGTTATTTGAATTTCGTGGGCGAACAATAAAAAATAAATCCCAATTACAATACAGAGAACTCACAGTTTATAATGAAATCACAATATTGTAATATTGATACGAAATTGATAAATAAATGTTGTACATTTTGGGTACCGCAGCTCAGTCACATTTCATCCGCGAATTAAAAAACCGTTTGCGCTCACCTGAACAGAGTCAAGGACATTAAAATCAAGTCATGGACTCCCCAATCTAAGAATCAAGCCTGCTGTTCCTAAAACAACTGAATTACAATATTACACTCACTTCTCAAGTCGAGTCGGCTGACACCGGAAACGTTCCATAAACCAGGCGACACGTGCACTTCCTGTAGCCTACCAACCCTCCTCCCCCCGACCCTTGCGTACTACGTGATTAAATATCGCTTAATTTGAATCAATTTACAGCGTGCGGCAACAGAGAGATGTGAGAGGTACACTAGAAAATCCGCTCAGTGGAGATGGAGGCACGAGCTGGGATCAACGGAATTAAAGACAGAGGTGTAACTTTAATTGCTGCTCACTTGTTGTTTATAGAGGGGGTAATTTCATGTTCATTTGTTAAAAATGTGTTAACAGAAAGAGGTATTCTTACACCGACATATATGGTGTCGTGATTTGACAGCTGATAATTGCACGTCACCCATAAAAATGGGGTAGGTGGCTCAGTGGTATCAAGTCGACCTGTGGATCTTGAGAACCCTGGTTCGATTCCCACAGCCGACAAACAATTTTCACCATTTTAAATCTACCCCTGTGGCTCCCCCTCCACTAATACCTTTGAGGGCCGTGATTTGACGGCTGTTAACCGCACTTCACGCGAAGATATATATCACTTACCGAGATCTGCTTGGCAGAGTGCCACACCAAGTAATGGGTAAAAGGCGTGATGATATATTTATATTTGTAACAGCATTTCACGCGCATAAATATATCACTTACCAAGATCTGCTACAATAATTGGTAATAAGTGTTATGATATATTTATTTATTTCTAAACCGGAGTTCTAGACATTAATGCGAATTAATAGAATTACAAACAATCGTAGTCTAACGGATACAACTTTCGCCTCACAAGCGTTCATGACCTCAGACCTCACTGACTTCAACTTACTCAAAGTGACTCTCTTTTTGTTTTAAGCTACTGTAATTGCGTTTTAATCTTGTGGTACAGAGTAGCAAATAAATAAATAAATAATCAAAATATATTTTGTATTTAGTGTACGGAAAAATAATTTAATTCAACCAAAATTAATTCAAAGAAAAGTAATAAATTTTATGCAAATTTCAAGAAACAGTAAATCACAGCAACTTGTAATATTATTCAGAATTAAAATCCGTTTTAAATCGGGGTAAAAAAATTAATTATGGATGATCTAAAAAAGTTGTACTAACCCTAGCTGTCAAATATTTATAAAATAGTAAGCTTTGTGAATGTCTAAAATAATAAAACACTGTAGTTTTAAGTTCTTTTTGAACTGATGTGTCATCTTTTAAGTTTTTGTGTTTTACATATTGCGACAGCTACTAAAGACATTTCTACCGACATAGGTGAGTCCACCAATTAACTCATTTTATTAATTAACATACGTTCAATAGTTTTCTCAAACAATTTCGCTACAACATATATTAGAACTATAACCTGACTGTCACAATAACATCTTGAATGTCAAACAGAATAAATGTGATGACGTAAACATCAACAAATTTAAAATAAACTGTAAATGTGTACAAACAAACAGAAGAAATAGTCATTCGGCTACCACAAAGGGTATTGGGTAGTGGGTAGAGCTAAAAGGGTCATGGAAAGACAGAATTTTAAAACTGTAATGAATATTTCGAACTACAAATAAAAGAGCCACCAAAATTTAAAGATGAAAAGAAACTGAAACTAGAAAGTATCTTATAGCGATTGCGTTGGACATGGCTACAAATACAAGCGAACTCGTATCGTAGTACAGGCACAGGCTTAGTGGAACAAAGAGCCTTTAATCTAAGGACTCAATCAGCGAAGACTTACAGCTCAGTCTGCAGGCAAAATTAATATAAAACAACGTCCTCTAGCGAGCGATGAGTTCTTTGTTTGCATCCATTATGTGTAGGACGCCAGCACCAAGCAAGTGCAGACACTAGACATAACGAAAGAAAGAAAGAGACAAACAAAACACCGGTCACTCTTGACTTTCTTTCATAGATGTACAAACTTCATATGTGGATGACAATGGGAAGGGAAACTGCGAAGTAGATTTTCTTCTTCGAATTTTGATGTCCTTAAAATATTTCAAACAATTTTCACTACATTTAAACTATTCCTATAGCTCAGTTTAACATTTAAAAATTGTTTTTTATTGTATCGAGTCGGCTTGTGGATTTGAGAACCCAGGTTCAATTCTCACAGCCGACAATTTTCACCACATTAAAATTACTCCTATGGCTCCTCCACCACTAACATCTTTGGGTGCCGTTATTGATGCACTTCATACAATTATATCATTTACCGAGATCTGCTATGGTAGAAAATTTATTGAAATTTAAAAATTGCTAAAAATTTTAAAGTTAATTGAAACACGAGAAATTCAATGGCGTTAACTGCATCTGATGAAATTTATTTTTTATTATTATTTGGAAATATTTAAGGGGGGTTTCAACATCTAGGGTTATTAACCCCCCGGTACAGTATTGTGATTACAGTTTGGATTGGTGTGTTTACATTGAATGAGTTAATTACATTTTGAAGAATGTATTTTTTCGGAGTCTATATCTTAAAAACTAAATAAGATACAGAGATAAATACTTAAGTTTTATATACAAGTACTTATAGAGAATAGTTTAATAAATAAATTTGCACAATATTGCACATTATCAGCTAGAGCAGACTGATAACAAAGATAATATTTTTACAATTCTTACAAAAATAAAAGTAGCTACCTAAAAAGTACTTAAATATTTTTCGAGAGTTTTTAATTGTCAACTCAAGTCTTACTTATAAATGCTTTACATACTGTACTTGAAATTCAAGTATCTCGAATTGAAAGAAAAGTACTTCAAAATGTACTTAAATACAATAGTATATTATGTAACAAGTTTTAAAACGTCTCTTTAGTTACGAGGGTATAAAAACGAGTATCTAAAGAGTTTATAGAACGAGTCACATACTATACTTTTTATACGATAACAAATTAAGACAACAAAAAAATGTAGTTTTATGAATTATTTAAAAATTAAGATTAAGTTACAATGACAGATGCCTGAAGCTAACTTCATTCCGTGATTAAGATCTCAAGTCGTGACTAAAACGTATGATTATATGTTATTTAGCGCCATGGAAAGCAGTACGTTAAATGACATTTTAATAGCGGGAGTAGAAAATAGTTATTTATGTAAAAAGTTACGAAAGTGTTCAATTACAGAATGAGTAGATAGTTTCATGCCGAGCTTGAAACAGTTTACGAATCCTGTACGACGCTTTACTGACGTGTTACGTATAACATTTTACCTGAAACTTATAAACAAATAATACAT
This sequence comes from Pterostichus niger, assembly GCA_947425015.1. Lineage (NCBI taxonomy): Eukaryota > Metazoa > Arthropoda > Insecta > Coleoptera > Carabidae > Pterostichus > Pterostichus niger. The sequence continues at coordinate 36,774,188 of OX380336.1, read as the reverse complement.
ATTTTAAATTAATTCAAATTAAAAGAAATATTTGACTTACATATTCAATCAGTATATGATGTTGCTAAGTAACTAGACACTCATGTTTATTTCATTACCTACCTAGGCAGGCAATATGTTATTTTCCTGACTAGGCATGCAAAGCAAAGCTTTCCTGAGTCTTAAAGCTCAGTCAAATGTTTATTTTCCTGTCAGTTTCAGGTAAAAGTATTTACGTATTACCTAGCTCTGGCAAAAGTCAACAGGATTTGAACATACGACCTCTTGTTTATTAATTAATAGAAACAAATTTTATCTAAATTTTAGCCACTAAGCTACAATTTTCTAATACTCAGTACCCAACATAAATTTATTTAATATAATGAGAAACCTCAGGAACCCTTAAAAATAATAGAATTATATTCTTATCTCCCATAATATTCCTCATTTTTCACTAAACTTTTGCTGTCTCCAGTGTTATTCTGCCCTCCGGTACCCTATAATGATTTGCACACACACACAAACACATACACACGCAAACGCGCTATTCAATCCTGTTCGACGGCATGCAGGTATGCTCATTAGTATCTCTGTTATGCGAATGAATTATCCGAACGGAGAGATCCTGCAGTCGGGATTCTGTGGTCTGTAAGCTTTGTACGAGACTGTATTCCTGCTGGCGGCAGGCAACACAAACTATACCAAACTGTTGCGTAAGATATCACATTGTTCCTGATGGCCAGATTGTTCACATATTTATATTCGTGTGATTTTGTTTTTGTTTACAAAGTAAATATATCATCACGCATTTTACCCGTTAATCAAATGTTTAAAAATCCGAGATTAAAAATGTTTTTATTAAGCCGTAGGATAATTAAATGTAGGAGTAAAAATGTAAATTGGAAAAATAAAAATGTATTCCTCAATGTTCGGATAACTTGGCTTTTTTAATAAATGAAAAAATTACATAAAGGACGACGTTTCGGGACTAAGGTTCGGTCCTTTTTTCAAGTCTATAACATCAATCCAATTGTTTAATGAACATAATTAAGCTCCAAGTCAGTAAAGTTTGAAGTCACGATCAATTGCTTGTTGAGCAAATGTGTTACTATTGAACCACAACTTCCCATATTTTGTTATAAATCAATTTAAGTCCTCGATGTTTTTCATTTATAACCTTAATTTTAATAATTAGGAATGTTTGCTAATTTTTAATAATTATTAAATGTTCGTTACAATCTCCAAACAATCGTCCATTTCTCAAAGTTATTAAACAAAATTTTCCTCCTTCGTTACTTTTATAATTAGTAGTCTTGTTAAAAATCATTCAAATTCAAGAAAAACTTTCGTTAAATTCTGTTTAATTCATCGTTGTTTCTGTTTCTTTCCGTACCCCTCCTTGGCCCGGGCCTGGCGGTGTGAAGCTGTCTCGGCGAGGCACTCTGATAATTGCGGGACATTTTTAAACCCGGCAAAGCGCTGCGTTAAATCAATGACATGATGTTTAAGTTTCGGAAGCCCCTGGGAACAATTTCTTTAAATCGCGCTCCTTCAGCCTGCCCTGGATTCTGCTGGATGCGGGTTTTGGTTTGGGTTGTGGTTGTGTTATGAGATTAATTAGAGTTTGTGTTTCTGTGTCGAGAGAATTCAATCATTGATTTAGATCAATTTATTAAATAATATATACAAGGTATTAATTAAAAAATTGACCATAGGTTAATTTCGTCAATAAATTGCAATATGGGATAGGTGGCGCAGTGGTATCGAGTCGGCCTGTGGATCTTGAGAACCCTGGTTCGATCCCCACTGCCGACAAATAATTTTCACCAATTTAAATCTATCCTTGTGGCTTCCCCTCCACTATCATCTTTGAGGGCCGCGATTTGATGGCTGGTAACCGCACTTTACGCGAAAAATATATCACTTACCGAGATCTGCTTACGGCAGAGTGCCACACCCAGTAATGGGTAAAAGGCGTGATGATATATTTATTCATTTATTTTTTATTGCAATATTAGAAAATTATAAACAAATTTTTCACCGGTACTGAATATCAGGTAAAGCAATGCAGCAGAATTTTATTTAAAATTATTTTCGTAAACGGTAGCTGATGACAGTAAAATGGCGCTATCTAATTTTTACATCTTCTATTATACTTTCAATTATTGTCCCAGGATAATTCTTCATGTCTTTTGTGTCACCAACATCTTTTTAATGGATCTTTCATCTTAATCTCTTTCAAAAATAAATGGAAAAGGAATTTCTAAAAGTGATTCAAAAATGACAGAAAAATTTGTACTCATTTCTCATTGTTTCAGTGCAATGAACGCAAAAAGTTACTTGCGGAATATTACAACTCGTAAAATTGTAGCAATCTAACTAACCTACATACATATCTAAAAAGATCTTCAATTTATACAAGTATAAATATATTAAAACCACTTTTCCATCTCGGAAAATTAAAATCTCATATTTTCAACCAAGTTACATTAGTGAAACATCATCATAGACGTCGCATCTTTTAAAAATGGCATCAGCAAGCGTAGAAAAAATAATTACAAGATCTGAAAGACAGAGAAAGTGAGAGAGAATATTCATAATTGTAATTTTTCCATGATATTCTCACATACACATACATCGCCTCGGCGTTCTTTGATTCTCGCGTGATTGCTGAACAAAACACGGTGATGGGGATGCTCTTTTCATAATTATTTTTCTTGCCCCCGCCCGCACGCCACTGTTAAGGCGGCCATGCAATCTCTGACCGCTTCGTGTTTTTTAATTTAGATCTCTTTACAATGGAGCGGTGCTGCTTGCTGCTGATGCATTGTTTAAGAAATACGCGAATGGAACAAAACTCGTCTGTATTTTAAACGCTGCTACCCCTGTCTGCCCCTGCGACCTTAAGAGACGGGCGGCTATGGACGGAGTCTACGATGCAGACTGACTGATTTTTGCATGGCTGCAGAAACGTTTTTTGTGATTGTGATTGTTGTTGTATTAAAAGTATTACTATCACAGATCATGTATTTCGTGTCGTATGTCAAATGTTTCTAGATTTTTTTAGAGTACAAAATCTTTAAATAAAAATGAAGTCATCCGTAATTTTTATTTGAAGTAATTTTCCGCTACAATTTCCCAAGGGCATTGATAATTCGAAATAATGTTATCATACTGTCAGTACGGTGGTGTGGATAGCGATACGGAATTCGAATTCGGAGATCCCGAGTTCGAATCGCACTCAAGCTAAATAAATTATATTCAAAAAAACTATTACACTGCGGCTCGGTGAGTGCGGACCCTGTACTGTAATTGGGATTAAATTCCTGTTGTACAGCGTAACATAAATAAATAAATACTACAAAAGCACGTTGCTTGGTAACCACCCAGATATAATAGGCAGAGAACCATTACCTAAAACCTAGACGCTTGGAGAAATTTGTATAATTCTGTCAATTCAATAATTATTTTTATAATTAAATCTTAAAAGTGACTTTTAAATATAATTGTTATTATATGTTAAACACTGTTTGTTACCTAGCAACTTAACGCTACAAGTGATAATTACCCCAGAGTAATATTCATAACTAATATAACAAATGAAATAATTATTGCCGATAAAATTTTAACATGAATTATGAGAGGTTATGGAAATGGAAATATAGTGTAGCACGAGCTGTATTTCCTATTTAAATTCATGTATAAATATCATGCTACGAGTTATATTTGGCGTGAGAATTTAATAAACAAAAATTTCTTCTGTAGAAGCAGTTACCTATCGAAAATTTGTCTCTTCGATATATTTTTACAATTGACGTTTATGAAAATAGCATTTATTTTATTGGTAACCAAGGAGAGTTAATTACAAAGAAGAATTATCACTTATTAATTTCACCAGTGGAAAATTATCAAAATAGCTTTCATTTCATTTCGTTCATATTCAAACAAATTCGAGATCTATAAATAAATATATAAATATATCACGCCTTTTATTCATTACTGAGTGTGGCACTCTGTCTAAGCAGATCTCAGTAAGTGACATATTACTTCGCGTGAAGTGCGGTTACCAGCCGTCAAATCACGGACCCCAAAGATATTAGTGGAGGTGTAGCCACAGGGGTAGAAAATTAAAATGTAAGTCTAAATAAATAAAAAATAAAGATTGTGTTATTACAAACACCAAGTCAACCCAAATCAAGCACCAATTTCTGATCCAATTCATGTTTCACCTTAATAATATGTCTATGTCTTTATTACTCACCGATGTTGATACCACGAACAACTTCTCTCGATGTGCAGGTCCAAGTCAAAGTACTATCACACACTACACAATATACACACCTGATCAAAACATTTACTAACAAAATACGACACTTCTCGTTCACCTACACACAATTAACACATACCAAAATGTTCATCAAGATTTTATATCGCGATTTTACATATTTTTACAACCGGTACATGAGTATTTACGTCAAAAAACCAAAAAAAATCACAGACGTATGAACTAATGACAGATACAATCGACGCGAACACTGAACTAAGATGGCGAACCATTTGTAACCAGTTCGAACTATTAATTGCATTAATTTATTATGAAAGGTAGTGAGTCAAATTGTTATTTAGGATATAAAATAGAGTTTTAAATATTAGTAAATGAATTTATCGACCCAAAAAATTAAACTTAATGAAATGCAAAAAGGAAAAATAATTTCGATTTTATATTTTGATTTAAGTAATCAAGTTATGATTGAATAATATATCCATGGCAAATTGTATCAAATAAATAAAATTGACATTAAAATAGTATGTTATGCATCAAGGGAGGGAAACAAGCGATTATTCCCGCGTGTGAAGTTGGCAAACCGGGACGTCTGCGAGGGCCGTCTTATCGGGACAAATGTCAAATATGGGTTGCGTAAGTAGTTACCTAGGAAACGCCGCAAACACCTAATAAGCGTAGTCTCTAGGGAAACAAACATCTCTCTAGGGAGAGAAACATCCTACCTAGGGAGAGAAACATAATATTTCTCTCCCTAGGGGAGAAAAGTAGTGTTTCTCTCTCTAAAATTAGGGAATAAGAACGTGTTTCTTGTGCATGTGTTACGAAAACAAAATTTTTAAATGTCAAAATGACATTTTTGACATGATAGAATTTGCAATGGAGTAGGTGGCTCAGTGGTATCGAGTCGGCCTGTGAATTTGATAACTCGGATTCGATTTCCATAGCCAAAAAATAATTTTCACCACGTTATAACTACCAGTATGGCTCTCCCTCTACTAACATTTTTGTGGGTCGTGATTTGACGGCTGGTAACCTCACTTCATACAAAGAAATATATCACTTACTTGCTACGGCAGAGTACACCCAGTAATGGATAATAGGCATGATGATATATTTATTTATTTATTTTATAAACTTTTCCACTTATTAATTTTTCTTACTTCAGTCAAATAATAAAAGAAGTTTGACAATAGAAAATATAACATTCCTTACTGTATTTAAAAATATTCTGTAATAAAAATAAAAATATATCATCACCACTTTTACCCATTACTGGGTGTGGCACTCTGCGCTAGCAGATCTCGGTAAGTGAAATATTTTTTCGCATGAAATGCGCTTACCAGTCGTCAAATCACGGCCCCCAAAGATATTAGTGGAGGGGAAGCCACAGGGGTAGATTTAAATTGGTGAAAATTGTTTGTCGCCTGTGGGAATCGAACCAGGGTTCTCAAGATTCACAGGCGGACTCGATAACATTGAGCCACCTACCCCATTAAAATTATTCCCAATATTTTGATAAATGAAAAATTTAACGAAAAGTGTGCATTCTCCGGCCATGTTCCATCCCTTGACGTTTTCCTCCCTCTTGAAGAGGGCTGAAATTACAGTACAATTAAAATTATGTTCTGTTTTAACGGAGCCACGAGAACAGAAACGGTAGCGTTGAACGCTGAAGTGAAATGCGAGAATATATGACACGCGTTCCGACGTTCGAGAGTCGTAGACCAGTCACCGTCACACTCACCCATAACCCCTAACGAAGGGTGGGAACTGTAACAAGTGAATGTCTAGGAAACAATAACGAGAGCCAAGAATTTATTGATGTGTTATTTATGGGGTAACTTAGATTTGGGAAAGTAATTTGAATAGTGTAAAATATGTTTGTGTTTTGTGCGATATTAGTTGATAAAACAGGTATCTCGCCTTTTACCGATCACTTTGTGTGGTACTCTACTGTAGCAGATCTCAGTAAGTGATATATTTCTTGACTTGAAGTGCGGTTACCAGCCGTCAAATCGCGGCCCTCAAAGATGTTAGTAGAGGGAGAGTCACAGAGGTAATTTTGAAGTGGTGAAAATTGTTTGCCGGCTGTGGGAATCGAACCCGGGTTTTTAAATTCACTGAGCCACCTAACCCCATCTTTTGTACAATGTAACATTATTTTATCGATCACCGTTATTAGTTATTATTTATGAAAATTTATATAGAACAAGGTTATCGGTTTTTTTTTAGTTACAGATTTCTTATTTCTAAGTATAAAACTATTCTTAAAATAAAATTTGAAATAGATTTTGTAGTTTTTAATATATATATATATATATAATGCAAATGGATAAAAAATGAAATAAACATTGAAGAATCAAATAAATTCAAGGAAACTTAATTTCTACCACTTGTATTTGAAGTATTTGTCTCTAAAATAGTTGAATATCGTTTCATAGCTAGTTATTCCATTAATATTTAATAACTCTGTACATATACAAATATATAAATGAAAAAATGTAATTCCTATTTCTGTTTTGCAGATTTTATGGCAATTTGTTGTATTGCGGAACAACAGATTTTGTATATCATCGTTATATTTGTTGCATCAGTTATAAGCACGGATTTTACAAAGGTAATATATTTTTAAAATATCATTTTTATTTTTTTTTTGGCAAACTTCTAACATTCAAAAATAAAAAAGTTTGTTTTTATATATTTTTTGTCACACGTGTACTGAAATGACTCCTTTTTAATGCGTATTTCTAGAACGAAAATAGCCTTTTTCCGATGGTTTTATTATCGCCCTGTTTCTGGCCGGTTAATATTTTACAGCCCTAAAACTGGGCGGTAATGACAATTACAAAAAATAACACGCATTAAAAATGGGTCATTTAAGTGCACTTGTGATATTATTTCTAATTTTTAATAACTTTTTTCTCGAAATGACTGTTATACAATCTTATTTAATATTTACATCGTTGAGATCAGAAGAAAATCAAATGAATTAACATTTTTCTTTAAAGTCTTTAATCTGCCCAAAAAAGCATTAATTGTTTTAAGACAACCTATATTTTAATTTATATTAAATTTAGAATTTCCTACGTATAAGGTGTAAACAAATAGAATCACGAATTTGTTTAAAAATGAACCAATGAAATGTACGCTGTAGTAAAATTAATAAGTGATAATTCTTCACTTTTATTAAATTTCCTTGGTTACCAATAAAATAAATACTGTATTCATAATTTGTTTGAAAATGAACCAAACAAAATGAAAACTATTTTGAATATTTTCCACTGGTGAAATTAATAAGTTATAATTATTCATTGTAATTAAGTCTCCTTGGTTACCAATAAAATAAATGCGATTATCATAAACGTCAATTGCAAAATATATCGAAATGGCGAATTCTTGATGGGGAACTGCTTCTATAGAAGAAATTTCTGCTTGTTAAATTCACATGCAAAATATAACTCGTAATAATAATTGTAAGATAAATTTTTAAATGAATTTAAATTCATTGCCATAGAAATAGGAACTACAGCTCGTTCCGTGCACTCACTATATTTCCATTTCTAAACCTTGTTAAATTCACATGCAAAATATAACTCGTATATGATAATTGTCAGATATCACATGTTATATTATGCATAACAATAAATCGTACTAAAAACACAACACAATTCCTGTAAAAAAAGTCGTATGTATAACCGCAAAAGTATCAAAGAATCACCGCTGTACGATTTCTCTGTTCGATACCACTGCATCCGCTTTAACATTTCTGCGAACATAATAGCTCAAAATCGTAATATTATTTCCCCCGTCCCTCGGCAGTGTTTCCCTTCAGTGACAGCTCACCCCCTGCGCCCCTGGCCACGCGTTTCGTTTCACTTTAAAGCACCACCATTGATTTTGTGACAATTTCGGTTGCGTCGCCAAAAGGACACAACCGATGCATAGAAAATCTGTGCAGGCGACGAGAAACGATGAAGAAGTTTTGCAGGAAAAAATAATCAGATTCCTGCTGTCGTAACGTTAAGTTTATGTTAAGTTTACGTAAGATGTTGTGATTTATAGACGCCTGTCTTGTTGTTAATTATTAATTATTTTTGCCAGACGGTTGTGATGCATTTTGAATTTTATGAAACGCGACGCCATATTTTCACGACGCTAATGTTAAGTGATGCGCGCATTAATACTATTTTCATTTTCATATTCCAAGACCATCTAAAATTGCCAGATTTCAATTTAAGATTTAAATAAATAAATAAATATAAAACTCAACAAAGACAAAATTAATTGTCCGTTCCTTGGTGAAACTAGGTTCGTAAGATTGAAACGCGTCTATGGTTACTAACTGTGCTAGCCAGCCTCTGACGATGACCTGATAAGTTGACTTGGAGGCTGAATTTTTGTGAGACTTAGACAAGTGTTATTTTAATATTTTATTAAATATAAATATATCATCACGCCTTTTATCCATTCTCTCGTCATCAGTTTGGAGAATTAAATGAAATTTTCAAGAAGAATTGTTTTACTTTCTGTCCGTTATATACAAGTAGTTATTACTTATTAACAAATTATTTGTTTGTCGTCATTCTATTTAACTGGTATAATTTCTTTTGTTTTGCCATCATTACTATATATTCCATTTAAAACTTAGCTTGAAGTAATCCATCTTTCTGCGTCAGTCAGTTTGTTCATTTCATTGACTATCTAAACTAAATCATTTTCTGTTTTTACTTCCTTGTACGAAGTAAAGGAAGTATTGTAATCGCGAAAATTTTCGGTTCTCAGATTTCAACGGAAATAGGTGTTTTGGCCCTTCCTGAATCCATTTTGACTAATTTCGTCATGCCGTCTGTACGTACGTATCTCGCATAACTCAAAAACGGTAAGCCGTAGAAAATTGAAACTTTATATTTAGGACTGTTATAACATCTAGTTGTGCACCTCCCTTTTTGGTCATTATACAACTACCGGAAGTGGTACTTTACTTGAAGCCTATAATAGATTTTCATGAAAAACTATATTCAAATATAATTAAAAACTTTCCAAATTTGGTATATAAGACTACTATATCAATGGAAATAACATAATAGATTTTGGTTAAAATAGACTAACCGGAAGTGACACATTACATTAAGCTGCTAACAGTTTTCCTTGAAAAAAATGGTATTATTTTAATTTTAGAAATGAATACTGCAAATAAAAGTTTTAGAGAATTAAATTCTGCGTCTAGCACATTAATAATTTTTAAATTAGCTTTTTGCATAAACGAGATATCTAAATTTAAATATTATATATTTTTTGATTTTTTTGTAAATTAAGTTTGCTATGGATTAGAACAAGAAATAAAAGATTTAATGTCAAATATGTGTAATTAAAAAAATATCTATAGTTTAATACGTGTACAAGGAAGTCATGTGGTGTCCACATCAGATTTTTTGTTTTTATTATAGAGTGTCCAACTGCAATTGTGTGGAATTCAGTTTCAAAAACAAGCGCAGGCAGATACTCCCTTCCTTCCTCATCTTTTTTTCTTCATTTTCAGTTTTTACTATACAGTGTGTAACTGCAATTGTATTAAATGTATTTTTAAACAAGCGCAGGCGATGCTGCCTTCATTTCTTATAGATTCGTTGTTAAAGAAGTGGGCGTAAGTAAAGATTTACGAAACAGGTGTACAGGAGCGAATGGATGAATGTTTGTTGCGTGATGATGGTTGTGAGGAAAGAAAGAGTTCGTATGGAGGAAGTATTAATGTGATCGAAACGAGTATCGTGTGTCAGGATGAGAATGTTTCAGGGGTTCATGCTACCCCATTTAATAGGATATAGCATGATGTTATGTATGTATGAAATAAAAATATGTCTTGAATAATTTTGAATGGAAACAACATAGCCGAATATAAAAACAAACACAAATCAAATTCACAAATAGGTCACTTGATCTGCATCCCTTCCGTTGTAATCACATGACGCGTGACGTCACACAAATAAATCATCGATAACACATCATTCGGCACCAGATTTCAGTGATTTCAGTTGAAAATATTCCGTGTGTAAAATACAACAACCAACAACAGTACCACCCCTAACGATCTCAGATCCCATCCGCGATAACAAATGAAAAGCCCGCCAATGTTTGACTTAATTTTGTCACAGCAAACACATTTTAAACATTAACTGGCCATAAAAATCGGAAATATTGCCTGGAGTAGCGATTAAGGCCGTTGCTATACATCACTAAAGCACTTAGTATTCAATGCGTTCGAAAGATTCTATCAGTTTCTTGCCATATTCTTTTTGATGTAATACTTTAATTTCCTGCAGAGTTGCCCCCCTCAAGACGAACGGCACTGTGTGTGAGGATTTTTAAAATTCATTGTTCAAATTGATTTAATGAATGTTAGATTTTCTTTCGCGTAATGGAATAATATTTGCGCTTCCGACTAAAGACGGATAAACGGAGAGAATGCCGGGATTAATGGATAGAACATGACAACTCGATATGAAATCTAATTATTGATGTTTGAAGTAGCGACAAGGCTTTATAAACTTATTCGTTTAACACTAAGAAGTTCTTTCATTTTTGTGACTTGTAAAGCAAGTGATAAATTTAAATTACTGACTTTTATGCCCTTTATAAGTAATTTTAAAATTTATTTAGTGGAAAATAAAATTAAAGAACAATCTGCAAAAGATATAATATTTAGACTTCGTCTCAAACTGTTTCACTATATTAAAGACACGCCTGTTTCGTCACTAGCATTAAACAGCTATTATATTTTTATTTATTTGACGGCTGGTAACCACACTTCACGCGAAGAAATATACTGAATTCTGCTAGAGCAAGGTGTCACACCCAGTAATGAGTAAAAGTCGTGATGATATATTTATTTATTTATATTTTTACTTCCTTGTACGAAGTAAAGGAAGTATTGTAATCGCGAAAATTTTCGGTTCTCAGATTTCAACGGAAATAGGTGTTTTGGCCCTCCCTGAATCCATTTTGACTAATTTCGTCATGCCGTCTGTACGTACGTACGTACGTATCTCGCATAACTCAAAAACGGTAAGCCGTAGAAAATTGAAACTTTATATTTAGGACTGTTATAACATCTAGTTGTGCACCTCCCTTTTTGGTCATTATACAACTACCGGAAGTGGTACTTTACTTGAAGCCTATAATAGATTTTCATGAAAAACTATATTCAAATATAATTTAAAACTTTCCAAATTTGGTATATAAGACTACTATATCAATGGAAATAACATAATAGATTTTGGTTAAAATAGACTAACCGGAAGTGGCACATTACATGAAGCTGCTAACAGTTTTCTTGAAAAAAATGGTATTATTTTAATTTTAGAAATGAATGCTGCAAATAAAAGTTTTAGAGAATTAAATTCTGCGTCTAGCACATTAAGAATTTTTAAATTAGCTTTTTGCATAAACGAGATATCTAAATTTAAATATTATATATTTTTTGATTTTTTTGTAAATTAAGTTTGCTATGGATTAGAACAAAAAATAAAAGATTTAATGTCAAATATGTGCAATTAAAAAAATATCTATAGTTTAATTCGTGTACAAGGAAGTCATGTGGTGTCCACATCAGATATATTTCTATAACAATATTCGATTCTTGATAGATAATGCAGCTCATTAATCACGGCCATAAGTAATCCTTTATCAGCCACGGGTAGGTGTGAGAACGCAGGGACAAGGATGAGTAATAATTTGTTATTCAACGCACGTCATATAACCTATATATTTATTATTTACTTACTATTGCTATTGTCATCAAATTAAATCTACCCCTGTGGCTTCTACTCCACTAATATCTTTAGGAGCCGTAATTTGACGGCTGGTAACCGCACTTCACGCGAAGAAATACTATATCACTTACCGAGATCTGCTTACGACAGAGTACCACACCCAGTAATGGGTAAAAGGCGTAATAATATATTTATTTATTACTATTTCACTGAAAATGTTAACTTATCGTACAAATATTTTAATCAGAAATAGTTATTTATGATGCAAGTGTGTAAAGTAAGGCTTTATGTATGAATTCGGCTCGTGCATTAATCAGAAGAAGTGTATAAAAACCTTTCACACATTAGTATCATATAATATTTTATTTATAAACTAATTAGAAAACAAAAATTCAATCAATATAATTTATAAATAAATAAAAATAAATATGTCATCATGCATTTTACCCATTACTGGGTGTGGCACTCTGCCGTAAGCAGATCTCGGTAAGTGATATATTTTTTCGCGTGAAGTGTGGTTACCAGCCGTCAAATCACGCCTCCCAAAGATGTTAGTGGAGGGGGAGCCACACGGGTAGATTTAAATTGGTGAAAATTGTTTATCGCCTGTAGGGAGTGAACCAGGGTTCTCAAGATCCACAGGCCGACTCGATACCACTGAGCCACCTACCCCATTTATATAATTTATTTTTATTATAATTTTTTTAGATAACCTTTTTAAAATATTTATTGTTAAAATTATACAGTTTATGTTACTAATTAGAATATTACAATCTGCAATAAATTAATTATTTCTTATCGATAAACCTGGAAAATTACAATTTAAAATAAAGATTGCTATCTACAGCTCTGCCTTTACTAGCTATTATTTCCATACTCTATACTAAAATACTGTTTCTCATCCCGCCGCCCGGTTGCCAAAGTTTCGCTTAACGCTTACCACCGTCCGCATTTTTACTTCGCTATTAACCGGAGCTGTAAGTTATTGTTCTACTTAAAACTAGCGTTGCTTAATAATTGATAAGATTGCTCGGCAGCTTCGGGTGCGAGGGGGTAGCAGGGGGTTGGAACAGCCCCGCGACTCGCGCGAATAAACACAGGGGATTATTATAAACACCGCACACACCGGGGTTGGTGGATGTTGCATAGGCATACTGGATCTGGAACGGTTTACGGGGAAATGTGTGCATTTAAAAATAATATTCCCTGAACTTTTACTGAAGTTGTTATGGGGAATTACTGCAAAAGAATACTGCAAAGAACAAGTTTTAGATTAATTATTTTTGTAAATAATTTAATACAAAGGATTCCTTAAATTTACTTATGAAATACTTGCTTAGGTGACTCAATGGAATTGAGAACCCGGTTCGATTCCCACAGCCGACAAACAATTTTTACCACGTGGCTATCACAATTAAATCGAGTGACAGAAATGTCATTTTCACAAGTAATGTTTAAAAAGTACATTTTTCTTTCCTAAGATAGAAAGTAAAGCCATATCCATGGCAATTAGAAAACATCGGTATGATTTGACATTTGTGACATCTACATCTGTCAAAAGAATAACAAATTTTATTTAGATTCCAAATTTATTTTTTAAAATTTTACTTTCTCATGAAAAATTAAAATGTATATCTCATAAAAAACGACGTCTTTGAGAGCCGTGATTTGACGACGGGTAACCGCACTTTACGCGCATAAATATAACACTTACGGAGATCTGCTACAGCAGAATACCACACCCAGTAAGGGGTAAAAGGTGTGATGATATTAGCTATTTATGAAATTAGTAAGGAAATGAAGGTTATTACCTTACGCATGTGAAATTTGCAGAACGAGGCGTAGCCAAGTTATGTAAACACATAAGTAAGGTAATAACCTATTTCCTTACTGGTTTCATACAATATTTTTTCTACTTCCGTTCTAATAAATACGAAAGAGCGTTTTTGAAATTATGAAATTTTGACATATTAATGACAGTTATAAATTCAAAAAATAAAAGAATAACACATCAGAATTCGTCTACCAAGATATCTTAATTTTTTCATTATTTCACTAGTTAAATAATGCAGTTCATTACCTAACTCAAATAAGTGAAATAAAACGTCTATTTCCTAACGGAAGTAAAAAAAATATTTATTTAATTTTAATACTTAAATGTTGAAATTTGGATGATTGATTACAATTAAAAAATAAGGATTTTTTAATTTTTTGTGTTGCGAAGAAACATCTGTCAGGTATGTATTGATATTCAAACATCATTTAATTCAATATGGGGTAGGTGGCTCAGTGGTATTGTGGATCTTGAGAACCCGGGTTCGATTCCCACAGCGGACAAATAATTTTCACCAATTTAAAACTACCTCTATGGCTCACCCTCCTGTGATATCTTTGATGGCTGTGATTTGACGGCTGGTAACCACAATTCACGCGAAGACATATATCACTTACTTGCAATGGCAGAGTACCTCATTCAGTAATGTGTAAAAGGCGTGATGATATATTTATTTATTTTATTTTATGGCAGCCTCGGTATCCTAGTTTTTACTTTAAAAATAAATAAAATAAATAAATAAATATATTATCACGCCTTTTACCCATTACTGGGTGTGGCACTCTGCCTAAGCAGATCTCGGTAAGTGCGTGAAGTGCGGTTACCAGCCGTCAAATCACGGTCCCCAAAGATATTAGTGGAGGTGGAGCCACAGGGGTAGATTTAAATTGGTGAAAATTGCTTGTCGGCTGTGGGGATCGAACCAGGGTTCCACAGACCGATTCGATACCACTGAGCCACCTGCCCCATTAAAAATAGTAATAACATTTAATTTTATATTTATATTATTTTCGGAATTAATTGTTTAATTCCATCTCAACGTGTAATCGTACAATTTTAGTACTCCGACATGTTCTTTGTTACACCGTGATATTTCCTATTTCGCAGTTATTTCTATGGCATCTCTTTCAGTTGACTAGTCATCGCTCCAGGCACAGCCGAGCCATCCGCAGATATCCACAGCAGGATCCGCAAAACCACGAAACAGCGAATATTAGTTGTGCTTACCCCGCTTACCGTGTGCCGGTTCGGTTGCACTGTTTATTAATACAGATGTAACGCAAAAACAGATGAGTCCAGCACCGTAGTCTTTTGTTCCGTTCGTTGTTCGCCGTTCGGTTCTTGTTTAATATCTTTTTTTATTTGCCGACCCGGTTTTGTTTTATTTTTTAAGGTTATTGTCGAAAGTTTGTATATTTGTTGCAGAAGAATGCAGAACAGATGAGGTTTATACCACATGAATATTAAGCTGGAATTTGCGTTTAAATTATTGACATAAAATTTTAGCTTTATTAACAGAAATGTATTTCTGGTATTTTGAAATTTTTAATGCTGCAATTACTTCAAAATGTAGCAGGAAGTTATGTTCTGTTTTATATAATAATAAAGAAATTCACTGTTTGTTCAAATATTATATCAGATAATCAGTAGTAAATAAAGTATTTATTTTTATATCAAGGGAAGAATGACACTTTTGTCGCAAGGTATACATATAATTTTTTTACTACCCTGGCAGAAAGTTAATTATAAATTTAGAACTGGATGTCACAAATGTCAAATCATAGCGTTATTTTCAAATTGTCATGGATATGGCTTTATTATCCTTCCTTAGGGAAGAAAAATATACCGAGAGTTTGGCATATCCCTATATTTACTGATAAAAAAAACTCCCGGTATCTTGTGACCTAAGAATTTTTTTGATAAAGAGGAAGGCATATTTATTTGTCATTTCTTCTGTTCTATTAGAGATATATGGCGGGCCCTAGAGCCAATCCTAAGTTATTTACATTCTGCTAAGTATTGAATAATAATAATTCAATATCCGAACAGAATCCATGCACCCTAGACATAAAGACAATACACTACACTCCGCCCAGTTTCTGGCAAGAGCTGGACTGACCTGCTTATACTAAATGAAAGACATAGTGCAATGCAAATCAGTCGACGCCACGATACACAAAACGTCCACAAAACTCCGCAATTTCAAAGTAAAATCAGTGTTGGGTGACTTTTTGAACGTGGGATTCTACCACAATTTGTTGCTTCTTTCCAAAATGCAGTTCAAGTTTAGGGCTGGCTTACTAGTAGTTGAGTTGCTTTCCCAATTGATGTTCATATTTATTTGTCATTTCTTAATTCAAAAAATAATAAAATAAATAAATATATCATCGCGCCTTTTACCCATTACTAGGTGTGGCACTCTGCTTACGCAGATCTCGGTAAGTGATATATTTCTTCGCGTGAAGTGCGGTTACCAGCCGTCAAATCACGGCCCCCAAAGATGTTAGTGGAGGGGGAGCCACAGGAGTAGATTTGTTGTGGGGATCGAACCAGGGTTCTTAAGATCCACAGGCCGACTCGATACCACTGAGCCACCTACCCCATAAAAAATAATGAAGGGAAAATAACCACACTTCACATGTTTTCTTACTATACATACATTATTCAAATGTTCCTCATCCACATCCAACATTCACTAGCAATACCCGCATAAAATAGCAATCAAACCGCATTATTTAAACTTGTACAAAACATATAATAAGCTACCGATAAAATATTTAAAAAACTATAGTTGCTATACACACCTGGCAAAAATTCCGCTTCATAATCCGTTCCAACGCTAAGATTTCGCGGCGTCGGTTGATCCCCGCTAAGCTACTGCTAATCCGCGAAGAATTCGCGCGTCGCCTGCACCACGTCGCCGCTAATCCAATTACTGACAAGGATTACATCCGCCGAGCTATCAAACTCATTGTTAGGTTCTTACAACAAGAGAATATGTTAGACGAACAACTCAAGTTCGTGTAAATGTTGCTGAAGTTTATAGATAGAGATTATGACGTGGTAATAGATTACTTGATGGTGAACGAAAATTGCGCTTGAGATTTTATAAATTAACTATCATGTCTTTTCATTTTATATTAAATAGATGCAGACTTACCCAGTTTATTCTTGGATGTTTGCGGTTCTTCTGTAACAGAAAACAAAACAAAATTATATTTAAAACAACAATGAGATCATACCAAAATAAATTAAAAAGTTATAGATTTTTTACAGAAATTAAATATACGGTTGCTTATATTAATATTCTTATTAAAATAATGGGGTAGGAGGCTCAGTTGTATCGAGCCTGTGGATCTTGAGAACCCTGGTTCGATCCCCACAGCTGACAAACAATTTTCACCAAATTAAATCTCCCCCTCCACTAACATCTTTGGATGCCGTGATATGACGGCTGGTAACCACACTTCACGCGAAGAAATATATCACTTACCGAGATCTGTTTCGGCAGAGTGCCATACCCAGTAATGGGTAAAAGGCGTGATGATATATTTATTTATTTATTTAAAATATTCCAAAACTATTATACTTTTCATTTATAATTGTCTTAAAATATATTCCCGGTTCTACGATTCCGACGCCTTTCATTCAATTCTTACACAACGACATTCCTTACATCGATAATGGAGTGGGTGGCTTAGTGGTATCGAGTCGGTCTATGGATCTTGAGAACCCTGGTTCGATCCTCACAGCCGACAAACAATTTTCACCAATTTAAATCTACCCCTGTGGCTCCCCCTCCACTAATATCTTTGGGGGCCGTGATTTTACAGCTGGTAACCGCACTTACCGAGATCTGCTAAGGCAGAGTGCCACATCCAGTAATGGATAAAAGGCGTGATGATATGTATATTTATTTTATTTTATGTGTTTATCGATAATTTCAATGTTATTTGCCAAACGCCAGATCCAATCCAACCTAACATTATTTAGTTGTTGATAAATAACTTTATATAAAAATCGCACTAAACAAACTTCTAACCACGAACCACGTGTTGCTAAACGCCAAATAAATACAGTATAATATAATTTTTGTCTGTCAGGGTGAAATTTGTCGTTCGAATTAGTGATGTAATCTTAATAGCAGCCAATTAGGCTTTGAAATTAAAATCTATTTTTTAGAAATAATATCTTTAAAACTATACACATAAAAGATCAATTATAATAGAATAGAACCGCTCTCAGAAATAAAATAAATAAAAAAATGTGGAATGGTACCATAAATTTTTGTACCATAAAAAAAGTATCGCTCAATTTAAATTAATAAAAATAGACATACTTATGTCAAAAATTATGAGAATTTCAATAGTGAAGTTCTAAAGTTAGTATCTTCTTCTTCTTCTTCTTCTTATTCTTGAGATATAGAGTAGTACGATGTAAATATTTAAAAATTAGATGAAATTTGAGAGAAAATGTACTTTTCGTGAGACTATATCTCAAAAACTAAGTGAGATATGAAAATGCGCTCAACGGCATTGAATTCCTCGTGGTTCAATTAGCTTATAAACATATTTTCAGCGATTTTAATTTTTTTCAAATTTCTTAAGGGGTACCCCTTAAGATTTTTTCAATTTTAGGTCATTTTCAGATTTTTTGTTCTAAAATAATTTCCAGTGCGAATATTTTAATAATAATTTACATACATACGTATTTCATTGCGCTGAATCGAATGGTTAAGTTTTCAAGTGCGTATCTATTCTAAGTTTTGAGATATCGTCCTAAGAAATTTTCGAAAACTGGAAAATTTGAATAAAAAGTCAAAAAAATTAAAACTTTTAAAAATATGTATATATGTCAATTAAAGCATTAGAAATTCAGTGCCGTTGAGCGCATCTTCATATCTTGCTTAGTTTTTGAGATATAGCCTCCGGAAAATTTGAATTTTCTTCAAATATTACCTCATTTCACAACTTGTATCTTCAAAACATTTTCCGTTACGTTAATTCAATAAAAATATTCTTATTTATGCAGAATACTATAAGAAATTTAATGGCGCAATTTTCATTTTCATATTCGTAATCTGGTTTTCAAAACATTAACTAGTCAGAAGATTTTTTTACCGAATTTTCTCTGTTAGGTATCGCAGCTAATAAAAGAAGAACCAAGTAATTCAAAAAGCCTGAACCAGTTCTTGAAAGAAGTCCTCGACCGTCAGAAAGACTTAGAATGGGTGGATCGTTTGAGCCACCAATACAAAGGCATCGAAGATTTTATTTTACCAAGCGTAATCTTACTTTCAAATTAAACGCTTTCCAACAATTAAAATATTTGTTTTCAGTCATACTACAGCGACATTCACGGTAAAAAACGTGGTGCACGACACAGACGTTTACATCGCAAACATCGAAATTTTCCAGTGTCCAGTTATTCTAGAAACAAACGAGACTCGCACCACAGAAGAAAATCAAGACTGATTGATATTGACAATGGACTAACGGGAGTATTAAAACTAGAAGGCTATAAACAACAAAGAGTCGGAAGAAATTTACACAAAAAAAGAGAAGAACAGAAAAATAAACATACTACCACTCAAGAAATACTTAAAGGTCTAGATTCTATTCCTCAAAATTCAGAAGAAGTTCAAACACAAGATGATCCACTTTCTAATAAAGAAAATATCGATCTTCTAGGACTGGAAAAATCAGTTTCTCCTTTAGATATTTGCACAGAAGATTTCACTACTAAAAGAAAAAGGAAGAAAGTAAATAAAAATTATGTTCTCCGCGAAGTAGCTAGAAAAACATCTTCAAAAATCCGTAACGAAGAGAACGACGGAAGTATGCATCCCCGACTAGTGAATTCAGGAAAATATAGATTTGAAGCTATAACTTTTCCTCGACCTGTATTAAATGCAACGGAGCGTCCTCCAATTGAAGAAACAACAGAATGTCCTCCTGATCAAGGACTAACAGGATGTCCTCCTGATGAAGATACAACAGAATGTCCTCCTGATGAAGATACAACAGAATGTCCTCCTGATGAAGAAACATCATTAATTCAAGTAACAGGATCTTTAAATAATCATCCAGAAGAATTAACAGACGAAGATTATTGCGATACTACCACTACACCATCACCAAATCCTATGGTTTCTAATTCATCTACTATTGTTATTTTCTTCAGCAACACTCGTACCCCGCTTCCAACAAAACAAGACGATGACGAATGCCAGAAGAAAATTATTAAGAAGAAAGAAGTTGTACTGTACCCTACAGCTACTTCAAATTTTCCTCTTTTTAACGCTGAACCTCCTAGAGACATGATTCATAATAACAGTTATGAAAAAGAATCGCCAGATAATAAAATATATTTGGGTGGATATGCTACCGAACAAACTGATCCACCTTCAATGATATCTCCTAATCCAAATTTTCCTATGGTAACTTTAGAACCACCATACATCAATAATGTCAAAATTCAAACAGAAGAACCTGCAAATATAATGCATTTTAATTACCCTACTCCAAAACAAAAACTAGATTTATTTCAAAAACACATGAGTGAACAAGAAAATCGAAAAGCAGCAGTTGAAGCAAATAAATTGATGAATGTAGACAAAGACTTCAATGAAAGAAATGAAATTGTTCTTGATGAAGATGACTTGAAGAAAGAAGATCCCAATGCATATTATGATGATGGTGAACTCAACAAAATAGACATAGAGGATATTCCAATTAATAGTTGGGATTCGAGCAAAGAGCAACAAAATTTAGAAGAAGATAGAATGAGAGATGAAGAACATCCAATAAGTAAAATACAAAATCTTCAACAAGCCTTAGAAAATGAGAGTAACAGTATTGAAGATTTCATATATGATGAACCGTTAAACATTGAAAAAAGAGAGTATCAACTGTTAAAATGTGGAGGAAAAAACAGCAAACATAAACCAAGATTAAAACAAAAGAAATCCTCTGGTTTCAATTCAAGAAAACTTCAATTTTATGACGATATGGATGAAATAGAAAAACGATACGTACGTGGAATTGACTACGAAAATGGAGAAGGTATGCAAGGTGCTACAAAAGATGAGCTTAGTCAAAAATTAGACCAACTAAAAGAGTTCTTTGGTTTTGGACATGAAAATGACTACAATGATGAACCAACTGATGATTACCCAACAGGAGAAAGTCATGAATATGGCTCACTTGATGTAGATTATCACCAAGATAATAAAGAAACAAACTACATTCCAAGACGTAACAAATTCCATAAATCCAAACTATCTCGCAATCATCTAAGAACTAATGAAGAAGATCTTAAAAACATTGGAAAAAACTACCATCAATCAACTATGAAACATAAAAATTTCATAGGATCAAAACATCCCAAAAAAAATATGCGCCGAAGAAGCAAATTTAACAAAGTAAAGCAGCGAGAAGCAGAAGAGATATGCGGAGAAGAAACAACAACTTGCACCGCAATAGTCGAAAATTCAATGACAGAAGAAGACATAGATGATGATGACTACCTAGCCGATGACTACATCGAAGACAACTGTGACGAATCAGCGAAGAACAAAAACAAAACAAATACAACTGAAGAACAAGACAAAAACACAAAACAAGGTAGCGGAAATGAAGATACTGAAGTAACCCAGGCAACAACAACATTCGAACCAACCAAATCAAGACAAGATATCGAAGATGAAGAAAAGATCAATTGTGAAGAACATCAAACCAAGAAACAAGACTTCCCAGATATGGAAGCCACTGGACCAAAACCTCAGAAAGCTAAGGGCGGTGGAGAAGGAAATCATACAGTAGTGGCAACAGAAAAGTCTTTAGTAGATACAGCAAAAGAAAATTGTGTTGATGTAGCAGAGAAAAAAAAGAATAATGAAACAAAAGCTAATACATCTGCAAGTTCACAAAAAGCCAAAGGAGCCAGTAGCGAATGTATAGTGGGTGAATCACCCAAAAAACAAGGTACTGAAGTTAAAGCAGGAGAAAACTCCCAGAGTCTAAAAGCTATGGGCGCTACATCACCATCGACAACTACTACACCTACTACCACAGCAGCAACAACAACGACGACGACAACTCCAAAGCCTACTACAACTACAACAACGACGACAACAACTCCAAAACCCACAACAACACCAAAACCAACTGACAATCATGGCGCAATAACAATTTGCAACAATCACCCTATTACTACTTGTCCACCAGCAACAACAATGCCAACAACAACAATCAAATGTTTAAAAGTTAAAAGAGATAAATTAAATGGTGAAAATCCTTACAAACATTTCGTTGATGTTTTTCTAAAAAATCATAAAACTAAAAATCGTCACAAAAGAAGAGATGTTAGAAATATTTTTGGTATTTCTAGTGAAATAAAAAAGAATAATTTAAACTTAAAATCACTTGAATCGCAAAGCAATAAATCAGCTATAACTATGGAATATAATGATTGGAATGCAAAAAGAGATATAAACAAACAATCTAAAGTAAACAATAAAAGATTGAAAAAACACTTGAAGAAAACTATCAGAAAAAGAAGATCAAGTAATTTCGATGAATATAATAGAAGAGAACGAAGTAAACTTGATAAAAAACGGAAATATTATCAAAGACTTCGCCAATTTCAAAAATACAATCAATACAAGAAAAGCAAAGATAGAGCACAAATTGATAACTATTACAAACAACATTTTCGGCCACATGAAAAATTATTCGTAAGAAGTGCTACTTCGGATCATTCTGTTGAAACAACCACGTGTAAAAAAGGTTTACCTGAGGTATTACAAAACAACATATGTATAGAAATAATATTAAAATTTTAAATTAATTTGTAGGAATTTGTTCATCACAATAGTCCGGGCAGCAATGAAAAAGCAAAAGTTATACGTGGAGAACTTTCAGCTAAAATTGTAGCAGGGATCTTTGATGAAGTTAATAAATGTCCACATATAAAGGAAAGTCTTGGAAAATGCTTAGAAAACGTTCACAAGTATCCCTGTCCCATTGTAAGTTACGACATTATTATTTACATACATACATAACATCACGCTATATCCCATTAATTGGGGTAGCACGACCCCGTCAACATTCTCATCCTGACACACGATACTCGTTTCGACCACATTAACACTTCCTCCATACGAACTTTTTCTTTTCTATTTATTCTCCGTAAACTATTTTCTTTAGGAAGAAATTATGAAACGAATATAAGAATATTCAGAAAACCACCATATTTACTTGACAGATAGACTGAGCAATTTGTGCTGTAAATACGTAGGTTCATTTTTACACATACACTATTTACATACATTCAGAACGGTGGTGAGAATTGCGATACGGAATTCGAATCCGGAGATCCCGAGTTCGAATATCACTCAAGCTAAAACTTATATAAACTACTACACTACGGCTCGGTGAGTGCTGACTCACTGTAATTGGGATTAAGTTCCTGTTGAACAGCGTAACATAAATAAATAAATAAATAATAATATGTAAAATTAGAATTGTATTATAGTATTGTTACTGTAAAAAAATAAAACAATTCAAATTTGTATATATAAAAAAATCATTGGAAAAAGCGCCGCTTGTGGCAAAATTTTGTAAAGTTTGTTCCTTCATTATTACTTAGAAATGAATGTGATATTCCAGTCCTTGTATACAGGCTGTTTCACAACTTATGGCACTCATTTTAACCCCTTATAGTACTCAACGAACTGATTCGCAAAATTAATTGCACTTTAAATGAAATAAACTTTTTTCAGTGCCACTAGTTATTTCTAATAAATTAATAATTAAACTATAATTATAACGCTACTATTAGGTGTTTATGTAATATTATATAATGAAAAAATTTATTATTGTATTGTTTATAATTTTAATTTAATTATTACTATATTATAAATAACTCTCAAACTAGTGGGGCACTAAAAATGTTTATTTCATATAAAGTACATTGAATTTTGCGAATTTGAATAATCTGTTTCATAATCAGTACGTTGAGTACTATATGAGGTTAAAATAAGTGTCATAGGTTGTGAAACACCCTGTATACAAGGACTGGACTGTCACATTCATTTCTAAGTAATAATGAAGGAACAAACTTTGCAAAACTTTGCCACAAGCGGCGCTTTTTCCGATGATTTTGGTGGTATTGATCAAATATTTTTATATAAAAATTTAAATTGTTCTAGTTTTTTTTTACAGTAACAATAATATAATATAATTCTATTTTTACATATTATTATTTATTTAGTTATGTTACGCTGTTCAACAAGAACTTAATCCCAATTACATTACAGGGTCCGCACTCATCGAGCCGCAGTGTAGTAGTTTAGTTATGAAACACCCTGTAAAACGGAAAACGATGTTACCCGTAGAATATAATGAATAATTACACCAAATCTGTCTGTCGAGTAATCGTGGTAAATACTAATTGCGAAATGAAACTAAAAAGTAAATGTTCTGTACAAGTTTTACTTGCTACTAATATATTATTTCTAGCCGAATTTAGACACTTTCCACAACAACGAAGTAAAACAAGATATCAAACGTCTAGAAGACATGCTTCACGACATCATGAAAAGTTTAAACAAAATAATCGAAGAAGAAGTCAAAGCAAAAACTTGTATTCATCTTGATCCTGAAAGCGCTAAATTCCTCAGATATATAACAAAAAATCAACCACCCAAATCAGCAATAGAATCACAAGGTCATATCAATTGTAACGCAGATACGTTGACTCCTATAAAAGAACCAGATGATGACATGCCAAAACAAGACACATTTCTGTTTCCAACTCCACCAGCACCAGCACCAGCAGCAGGGGCACCTGTAGGAGCTGGTGCACCAGCAAGTCCCTATCCTTTAGCAGGACCTACAGCAATGCCTTCAGGAATCGCTAATGATAGTTTCAAACTCACAAACCCAGGAGAACCATATAAATTTGATACTTCTATACAAAAGAACAATCTTACAAACACTGCAACAATTAGCTATTTCAACAACAATGGCGGAGATATGATGAATATTTTGAAATCGAAGACAAATCAAGATGCTGTTCAGGATAGTCTTAGTTCTGAAATAGGAGCAGCAAAATCTTTATCAAAAAATGATTTTTCAAATATTGGAGAAGGCGAATTTGATAAACAGGTTTCTATTTACCAAGTACAATACCATTCATAATTTGTTTATTAGTCTTTATTTTTGTAGAATATAGTTAAAGAAATTCCAGAAAAGAAACGAGAAATCAAAGAGTTAATGAGGAAATATAACAGTTTACCTCAAAAGGATAAAGAAAAATATTGTGATATATACTTTTATCTACATAAACAGAATATTCTTTTGGATCGAATTATGCGACAACTTACTAAAAATCATTTCAAACTATTCAAACGTGGCAACAAATCTCCTAAAGAACAATCAGCAAGAAACAATCCTTTCTGGAACAAACTACTAAATTTACCAAAAGCTCAACAATCAAAAAATGAAAAGCTTCTGAAAAATCATGAAGTCTGGTCTTTAGCTGATTCCCAGGCAGGCAACTTGCAGCAAAAGACTTCTGATAATTTCATGAAATTGGTTAAACGAGCCCTGTATTTCAGGAATAAGAGGAATGCTGCTGAAAGAATGAAAAACCTTCTTGATGGATCTTCAA
The DNA here is from genome assembly GCA_947425015.1 of Pterostichus niger. Lineage (NCBI taxonomy): Eukaryota > Metazoa > Arthropoda > Insecta > Coleoptera > Carabidae > Pterostichus > Pterostichus niger. The sequence continues at coordinate 36,748,645 of OX380336.1, read as the reverse complement.
AAAAGAATAAATTAGAGGAATGGTTAAAGGGTGATGATAACACGGAACGTACACTTATTTTTAATTTCGATAAAAAGTAGCTTTATCTTTATGTCGGTGTGAAATGTTACTATTTATGGCTGGGTGCACCAATAGACTTTAAATATTTAATTGCGATTTTAATGGTCTAAATTTTTGTAATAATATAACTTTTTATATATTATTATTTTAGTTGTGTTTTACATTAAAAGTATTAATTTAATATTTAATTGTGATTGGTGCATCAAATATTAATTCAAATATTTTACCTAATTTTTATTTATATCTACTTATATATTTTATACGTATAAATAAAAATCATATAAATACATTTTTATTTCAGCATTATTTCCTGAACTAGTTTGAAGGTTCGAACTATTGTTACGCATATCAAATATAAACTAAGTCAGCTAGCTTGAAAATTATTTAACGTAACCACAAATAAAATACTTTCTTTCATATAAAGTAGATTCAAAGTAAATTTAAACAATTTTAACTATTTTTGGTTTAAGTAAATCTTCGTGAAGAAAATAGTAAATATTAAATAAATAAAACGTTATTATAAATAAGTAACTAAGTAACAAGAAACGAAGTAAACAACCAATTATAATTTCTTAATCAACGGTAACAAAATTTTATTTAATTCGCAGTATTCTGTATATTTCAAGATCTTTTGTTTCTCTTTAAAACAGTTATTATTCATATAAATAAATATATCATCACTGGATGTGGCACTCTGCCTAAGCAGATCTCGGTAAGTGATATATTTTTTCGCGTAAAGTGCGGTTGCCAACCGCTAAATCACGGCCCCCAAAGATATTAGTGAAGAAGGAGCCACAGGGGTAGATTTAAATTGGTGAAAATTGTTTGTCGGCTGTGGGGATCGAACCAGGGTTCTCAAGATACACAGACCGACTCGATACCACTGAGCCACCTACCCCATTATAGTCCTAAAATGATCAGAACAGAAACTGTCAATGTTTTTATTAATAAAAAATCTGATGTGGACACCACATGACTTCCTTGTACGCGTATTAAACTATAGATATTTTTTTAATTGCACATATTTGACGTTAAATCTTTTATTTTTTTATTTTTTGTTCTAATCCATAGCAAACTTAATTTAAAAAAGTATATATCATATTTAAATTTAGATATCTCGCTTATGCAAAAGGCTAATTTAAAAATTCTTGATGTGCTAGACGCAGAATTTAATTCTCTAAAACTTTTATTTGCAAAATGCGTAGTTCCACTGAAATCTGAGAACCGAAAATTTTCGCGATTATAATACTTCCTTTACTTCGTACAAGGAAGTAAAAATGACACACAGAAAGTATGCCATGAATTCACCATGAATAAATACCATGTTAACTAATTTGCATTCGCATGGAGTAGAATATGTACCAGAAAACTGAAGAGGGACAATATCTTTTGCACTCTTCAATACTGAAGTTTGAAGTTGAAGTTTCATGTGAGGTGAACTTAAACCAAAAATTATTTCAATTATTTAAACATGAGTTTGAAAGCTTGTTTCCACATATTAAAGTAGATTTATCTTTTGCGGATATGTTAAGTTATTTGAAATTCTGATGAAATATAAGAAATATTGCACATCCCACAACAAAACAAGTGCTAATCGCATTTCTTCAGCGTGCACATCCCTCAAAACCTGAAATCCATTAGAAACAATTCCCTCTTGGTTGGACTGTCGCCCCTTGTGGTACATTCTTCCTCCTGCTATAGCGATACCTGTCCGGTGAGAATGGAAACCCGGTTACAGTTTCCGGTCACGTGGCCGAGCTGCTGATCCTCGTGTAATTATGTCACGTCCGTGCCCCCGGCCACGCGCGCCACTGGACACGAGAACTTTGCGTTAACTTGTGTTTGATGTGGGAATGACTCAAAATATGATCAACGACATTTTTCTCAAATAAATATCAATCATTATATCCGGAATATGTTGGTGAATAATGAGTGTAAGATTTTGAAGAATATTATAAGAAGGGTGCTTGTGTATCAGTTGAGATGGTTTGGATAAAATTAATTAAATTAAATTAAAATAAATTTTAATAACATATAAAACGACCATAATAAGCTTAATGCCTATGGCACACTGGTCGATGAGTGTCGATGAGCATCGATGAGCTCATCGATGAAACAACAGAACGCACTCTTCATTGACAAACAATAAAAGCTTCTAAAGTTGAAAAAGAAAAACTAAATTTCAAAAATATTCTAACGTGAAGTGAGACACAAAAGATACGAGTGAAATGAGATACGTTCGTTTCATCGATGAGCTCTTCGATGGAAATAGAGGAGCCTCTAATTTTCGTCGATGACGGGTGCGTTCTGTTGTTTCATCGTAGAGCTCATCGATGCTCAACGACGCTCATCGACCAGTGTGCCATAGGCATTAATGCAAATCAATTAAGTTGGCCTTGCGTGATATGTTAAGTAAGAGCATCTAGTGATTTTAATTTCAATTAAATGAAAGTAAAATATTTTAAAATTGAGGTTTATGTGATGAAATGAAATACTTTTAATGGAATTACATATTTTATTTATATTTTTATACATTTAATAGATGCTCAGTGGTATCGAGTCTGCCTGTGGATCTGGAGAACCTTGGTTCGATTCCCACAGGCGACAAACAATTTTCACCAATTTAAATCTACCCCTGCGACTCCCTCTCCACTAACATCTTTGGAGGTCGTGAATTGACGGCTGGTAACCGCACTTCACGCGAAGAAATATATAACTTACCGAAATCTGCTTCGGTAGAGTGCCACACTCAGTAATGGGTAAAAGGCGTGATAATATATTTATATTTATTTTCATTTAATAGTTTATGTTAATTACAACAAAGACAAAATTAATTGTCATGGATACACTTGGTGAAACTAGGTTTAATAAAAAATATACCATACTGATGAGCTCTAATAAGAGCGAAACGCGTCTATGGTTACTAACTGTGCTGGCCAGCCTCTGACGATGCCCTCATAAGGTGACTTGGACGCTGAATTTTGTGAGACTTAGACAAGTGTTTAGTTTATATTTTATGTTAATTACAACGTAGCGCAATTTAATGAAGTTGGCCATGTTTGAACATTTTATTTGTTACTTTATAACTACCCTTAAAAAAATTCTAAATTTGCAACATCTGGAAAGACTGATTGACCATAACTGTAGAAAGAGGGACTCAATGCAAAATTCGTGTAAATCGCCTCAGACGTAAACCATTAAAATTCCTGTTGGTAGTGTCCGTGTCCGTGTCCACCATACACATTATCCCCGCTGTGTTCCTGTCGAGGAGTGGGAAGGGGATAAAACACAACTTTTATATTCATTTGTCTTCAGGCCGGATGTTTTATCCGGGCCAGCACGACACAAAGTCTCCGGATTTATCCACTTTGCTTCATTTTCTAAAAATAATACCGAGTGAATAACGCGGCTCCTTCGTGCACCTGGGGCATTGTTTCCAACTACTTAACTCGGTCTCGTTCTCGCGTAGCGCACCCCCCACCCCTCGCACCAGGATAAGCGTTTATAAAAACATGAGATTTAAATAGACATTGAATTTATATGTTGCGGCATTTGACTGAGATCGCGCGCCGCGTGCAGGAGCTGATGGAAGGGGTTCTTTAGGGGGATGTAATAGGGATGAAATGTGATTCGAGATGATAGTAGAATGTTCAAGTAGTTTTTGACCTGTTTATGGTACTATCAAATCAACATTATTGCTCGAAAAATATCGATTTAAATTTTTACATAGTTTTTTATCTAGATCTGCAATTGCAGTGCAGAGATAATACTTGCATTTATTAAGTCATGCGTTCATATCTTGCTACTCAAGAATACGAACCGTAACGAAACCGTAACCGAAAACCGCACCGATATTCACCTTTTTATTAAACGGTAACCGATATTTTTGTTTTGAAAGATGGAAATCGAAAACCGAAATTGATTCTTCCGAAAACGTAAATTTAAACGGATTTGCAATTTTAAACAAACCGAATGATATTACTATTTATTTTGATGATTAAATTACAGGCATTAAGTAGAAAATCATTTTTTTTTAAATACTGGAAATTTTCATTTATTTAGCGACATTTTGGCTTTGGCTTCCAGTCATTTTTAAACTACAAAACAATTACAATATTGAAACATACAAATTGTTGACATTAAAAATAATGCGGTAGGTGGCTCAGTGAGATTTTGAGAACCCTGGTTTGATCCCCACAGCCGACAAACAATTTTTACCAAATTAAATCTGCCCCTGTGTCTCCCCCTCCACTAACATCTTTGTGGGCTATGATAACCGCACTTCACGCGAAGAATTATTTCACTTACCGGAATCTACTACGGCAGAGTGCCACACCCAGTAATGGGTAAAAGGCGTGATGATATATTTTTATTTATTTATTTATAAATAAGTTATTTACAAATAACATGTAAATTAAACATTGTAAGAGCATTATTTTATAAGTTTACAAATTCATTGTTCATTATTTTAATTGTTTCAATTTTGTAATCATTTTGTAGCTTTAATATAGCCGAAACCCATAACCAAAAGGTAATTTATGAAAAGTATAAATTAAACACTTGGCTAGGTTTCACAAAATACAGCCTTCAAGTCACCTTATGAGGGCATCGTCAGAGGCTGGCCAGCACAGTTAGTAACCATAGACGCGTTTCGCTCTTATTAGAGCTCATCAGTATGGTATAACTCACTTCTCCACCTAGAACAAAGTTCACGTGGAGAAGCTGGTGACGAAGAACTGTGCCAGCAGAGAATAAGATCTCTAAAAACAGGTAAGATGACATGAGAAGTTTTGTGGAACAGGACGATGCCCTCATAAGGTGACTTGGAGGCTGTATTTTGTGAAACCTAGCCAAGTGTTTAATTTATACTTTTTATTAACCTAGTTTCACCAAGTGTTGGATGACAATTAATTTTGTCTTTGTTGTAATTTATGAAGTTTTCAACAAGTTTCTTAAAAATTAGTTTTTCCTACTTAAAACTTGAAATCTAATGAACTAAAATTAATAATTAATTAATGATTAATATGAGATCTAAAGTTTAAAATACCATTATAAGCTGTATGCCATCTGTATTATGGAATGAAGTTTCTGCAAATGCACCTTATAGTAGTAAATAAATAAATAATTTGTATATGTATGAAATGTTTGAAACAAAATAAATGAAATGTAAAATGTGCCAACTGTTGCACAGTGTAACATATCAATAACTGAAACAAATGCGAAATTAAATTCGATAGTGTTGGCCATCATTTAACAACAAAGTACCACGCTTGTAACACATAAATCCCTGACAACAATATCAATTACACGGTAACATTCGAAACCAATGTTCCAACTCCAACCGATCCAAACGATTGGAACCGTACGACACACAAATTTCAATTTCGTCCGCCGTGAATTATAATAATTAAACGCTAATGCAGCGGCGTCGCAGCGGGATGGAGCGCGGGCCCATACATCACGCTCGTGAACGCAGGTGGCCCGCGACGCCAGCGACGCCGTCGCCGCCGCCACAACGGCAAGACGCGGAACTAAGAGCCATGAGGCCCGGAGTATTTACATAATAATTCGCGCTGTATTTCACCATGCTAATTGCGATCACTATTTGCAATTAAAAATAACCACTTAGTAATTAGAACATTGATTTACTGCGGTGTGCGGTAAGATTTGTGGCAGAATTTTTGGTACACTGTTAAAATTACTACCTCCACGCCAAACTTAAATATAATATTTTTTTTACAATTGCTATGAAGAGTTGAAAATTATGCTCTCATTAGTCATCGTTAAGTTGACATTTTCTGTGGAACAATTGAAAAATAACTTTCTCGCGGGAAAAATATCATAATTTTTATTACAGGTAAGTATATTTAATAGTCCACGAGGCCGTCAGGCCGAGGGGAATAATTTTCTGAAGTGACTTATTTGTAATAACACACGAGTGGCATACGAAATTTTATCCAACAACTACAATTAAGACATTCAAATATAAATTTTGACACAATTGTCTACATTTCAAATAATATTCTAGTTAGCCATACTTTCTTGTTTTGTTGTCTAGGTTACTCAAATTTTTTATATAAACAAAGTTGAAAAAAGGTTGCAGCTGTAGTATTTGAAGTGGAAGACGAGAATTTTATTCCCGAAGTAATCATTAAGGATGCGGAAAAAGTGGTTGTTGATATTTTACCAAAAAAGTCTAGAAGTTCCTATGAAAAAGAATTTCATATGTTTGAAGACTGGATGACAACTAGAAACGTCAAAGGTATGAATGAAAGTGTTTTTCATAGGAAGTTCTAGACTTTTTTGGTAAAATATCAACAACCGCTTTTTCCGCTTCCTTAATGATTATTTCGGGAATAAAATACTCGTCTTCCATTTCGAATACTACAGCTGCAACCTTTTTTCAACTTTGTTATATTTAAACTCAACAGTGAGTTACAAGTCATAATTTATGCGTGACTTATGACTTATAACTCACGTGTGACTTATAAGCCACTTTACTAATCTAAAACGACAACAATAATGACTTTATAAGTAGTGGGTGTTGGATAATAGTTTTTAACATACCTAGGAATGTTATGAGTATCATTACAGCCGCAGATGTCAGTATGACATCCGTGGTTTGTTCAATAGTTTACCGGTTTCAGAATATAAACACGTTAACGTTATTAATAAATATTATTTTTTTAAATTCTTTTATGAACAACGTCATTGTCATCATTTTAGAAGGTGATCAAATAAGTCTGTGATCTGTATGTTTTTATTTAATGCCATGGTTACAATTGTTTTGTATCATATTTATAAATAATTTTTTTATTTAAACATCATAACATGGTCATCTCTAATTTGAATATATATTATGATAATAATAATGGGGTAGGTGGCTCAGTGGTATCGAGTCGGCCTGTGGATCTTGAGAACCCTGGTTCGATCCCCACAGGCGACAAACAATTTTCACCAATTTAAATCTACCCTTGTGGCTCCCCCTCCACTAATATCTTTGTGGGCCGTGATATGACGGCTGGTAACCGCACTTCACGCGAAGAAATATATCACTTACCGAGATCTGCTTAGGCAGAGTGCCACACCCAGTAATGGGTAAAAGGCGTGATGATATATTTATTTTTATTTATAAGCAGGAGAAGTAATCTTTGTATTATTGTTGTTTTGAGTTCCGTTTGTATTAATAGTGTTATATTATCATTGTGTTTTATTTTCATTTTCTTGACTGTTTTGACAAGTCAGTATGGTAATATTACTGTACAGAATACAGTTATTACTTACTTATCAGCCTACTTTTGTGCATGTAAACATAGGTTTAATATCCTGAAACCGGTAAAAAGTATTAATTTATAAATTACATATACAAATATAATACTTTTTATAAAAGAATGACAATGACATATCTTTCCTGCTGACAAACATTATTTCTTTTTAATTAATTAATTAATCTACCAATTACAACAAAAACTACCCTGTCTATTCAAACCTACCAGTATCATTCCTCACTCAAACTTTCCTATCTTGTCATTGTCACTTCAGTCTCCATTCTCTGCCTCTACTTTCTCCATATCAGTGTAGGCCGGAAACCACGTGATAGAGCCCAGCAGAGGGCGCTCTGGGGGTGCGGGGGCGCACGGGGGAGGTATCGCAGGTGCGTCGCGGTACACGTTGATTACAAAACTAATTATGCCAGCAAACTTAAAAGCCGCTCTGTATATTCATGTTATTATTTATTTCCGCTTGCTGTGAAAACTATACGAAGGTGTGTAGCTGAGGGGAGGGGGATACAAATAATTTGTTTGATTTTATGAGACTTTATAGCCTGAGTAACCCTTTGGAACGGAGGAAGGGTGGTAAGACTACAAATGTACTGTGGTATTTATTTCGGTAATAAATATGTTTTAATTTTTACGAGTAAATAATAGTTTTTTATATCTCGTATATACTTAAATTATGAAATCATTAAAGAATTAATTTAGGCGAGACATTTAATTTAATTTTTCTCAACATTACTAGTGAAAATGATATTTCCCTGACTTAATTTAGTTTCCTCACTAATGATGAAAGTAAATAACTTTCTTCACTAGTGAGGGAAATGGTTACTATCACAACTAAATAAATATATCATCACGCCTTTTACCCATTACCGGGTGTGACACTCTGCCAAAGCAGAACTTGGTAAGTGATATATTTCTTCGAGTGAAGTGCGGTTCCAGCCGTCAAATCACGGCCCTCACAAATGTTAGTGGAGCCACAGGGGTAGATTTAATTTGGTGAAAATTATTTGTCGGTTGTGGGGATCGAACCAGGGTTTTCAAGATCCACAGACCGACTCGATACCACTGAGCCACCTACCCCAAATTGAGTAAGTAAAATGTCATTTGACATGGTGACCAAGGCAACGTGATGTGCATTTGCAAATATAACTATAATTGTTATACGTCGTGAATCTCAAACGTGGAAATATAATTTTCACGTTTAATATTAAAAAAATAGTATGCAGCACACGTGGGAAAGGGCCATTGCAAAACTCATACTATTTATACTATGTATTATTATTATTATTATTATTATTATTATTATTATTATTATTATTATTATTATTAGAACACTCGCTGTCGTTCATGCTCCAATTTTCGTACTCGTTTTGTAATTAAACCCTTTCCTGACTAGTATTACAATATACTATTTCACGATTCTGGTAGAATGTAATATTTTCTTTTCTCAATTGAGAGAAAAAAGTGAATATTCTAAAAAAAATAAACATCGTTGATAGAATCGTCTACTTAAATACAATAGAATATTAAACTTAATTACTGTACCAAGAACCTACAGTTTATTTATTTTATTTATTTTATTAATCGATCCAACAGGATACAAGATCCCAATTACAGGACGATTATACAGAAAACAAAAAATAAAAGAATGAGTTGTCACAAAAGAAATAGACAGAAATATAAGAAAATATACAAGTAACTTAAACATAGAAATAATTAATTAATAAACGCTTAAATCTAGGTAAGGAATCGCCAAATATGTCAATGTCAATGATACATGATATATTATTATATGCTACACAGAGTTGTCTTATAGGGGATTTCAATTCATAATTAGTCCTAGCTCTTTTGCAATGAAATAGTGCTTTATTTCTTGAAGTGACCCGTGGAATATGAAATAATATTAGCTCAAGACTACATGCATCATCAATATTGTTATTAATTAATGTATATAAGTAGAGAGATGATTGTAAAGTTCTTCTGCTACTTAATGACATTAAGTTCACTTCAGGCAATAAATTAGAATAATCTTGGTCCCAACTAGGATATTGTCCATGCAATTTAAAATAACAATATTTCATAAATTTATGCTGAATAGACTCAATTTTAGCTACGTATCGGTTATAAATTGGATTCCAAATTTGTAGAATTAGTAGAATTCAAACCTTTTGAACACAATTGTAATTTCTTATTGTATTCATATCTCTTTTACTTTTTAAATTGATTTTTTCTTCATATTAAATTTGTCATTCGTGAGATACAGGGGTTATTTATTTATTTATGTTACGCTGTACAACAGCAACTTAATCCCAATTACAGTCCCGGGTCCGGACTCACCGAGCCGCAGTGTGGTAGTTTTTATATAATATTTAGTTTGAGTGAGAATCGAACACGAGATGTCCTGATTTGAATTTCTGTAACGCTATCCACACCACCGCACTGACACATTTATTAATGCCATAAAAATAAATTAATTACATTTATTCACAAAGTACTCTTCAATATATTCAATAAAATAATTGTCTCATAAAGTGTCCTTCATTAGAATATATCACTAACAGTTGTTTCATTCACACTCTTCACTCGCTTGTTAATTAAGTTCACTAAATAACAAGTGAACGAGTTTATTAAACAACAAAATAGCATCAATATACTTCCTTCTCTGTCACTCTAATGTACCCAGACACATTTATAAACACATACAATTTAATGAAAGCGTTTACCGAAGGCATAAGTTAAAAACTTTACGAGCGAACGATCATAGCATCGTCGCGACATCTCGTTGCGAAAATAGCGATATAGTTGGGGGGTTTATTGGTACCAACCTTCAACACTAACACGTAAAAACACTAAATGTATGCGCAGTCATTAAGAGAAGTGCTTAGAACGGAATGGCAACTATTCCATGTATAAGAGAAAAAAATATGTAAGATATTTTCAAATGACAATTTTATCTTCGTTTAAAGTTTCTCAATTATTTTATAGCAAAATGTCTCAAATAAAAATTGTTTCATTTTTATTAATTTACAGATGAGTAATTTGTAAATATAACTTACTGTCTTAGATACCCTCTCCGAAAACAATTTAAAAAATCTGATGTGGACACCACATTACTTCCTTATACGCGTATTAAACTATAGACATTTTTTTAATTGCACATATCTGACATTAAATTTTTATTTTCTTTCTTATTTTTTGTTCTAATCCATAGCAAACTTAATTTAAAAAAAAAACAAAAAATATAATTTTTAAATTTACATATCTCGCTTATACAAAAGGCTAATTAAATAATTCTTAATGTGCTAGACACAGAATTTATTTCTCTAAAACTTTTATTCGCAGCATTTATTTCTAAAATCAGAATAATTCCATTTTTTTCAAGAAAAACTGTTAGCAGCTTCATGTAATGTATCACTTCCGGTTAGTCCCTTTTAACCAAAATCTATTATGTTATTTCCATTGATATAGTAGTTTTATATACCAAATTTGAAAAGTTTTGGATTATATTTTAATATAGTTTTTCATTAAAATATATTATAGGCTTCAAGTAAAGTACCACTTCCGGAAGTTATATAATAACCAAAAACGGAGGTGCACAACTAGATGTTATAACAGTCCTAAATACAAAATTTTAACTTTCTACGGCTTACCGTTTTTGAGTTATGCGAGATACATACGTACGTACAGACGGCACGACGAAATTAGTCAAAATGGATTCAGGGATGGCTAAAATGCGTATTTCCGCTGAAATCTGAGAACCGAAAATTTTTGCGATTACAACACTTCCTTTACCTCGTACAAGGAAGTAAAAACGAAATTGTGGAAAAAATACGAGTACATTAGCTGTTTGAAAAACGCAAAATAAATATCAAAATCGAAACGATTCAACAAAGAGCATCACGATCGAATTATAAACCTCATATGACTGTCCGACAACATTCAAATTAAATAACAAAATTCAATAAACGCTCGTCATTTGTTTATTTTGTTTCCAAGCGAGTGCAAAACCCCTTTTTATGATCACTCAGTTATTTAATTAATTGTAATTGCACAAGGTAATTAAAATGCAGCAAAATCATTAATTTCATTGCAATTGTTTCTATAGTAATTCCACTTCGCTGACTAGCAGTTGTTATTCCATTTATTTAATGTCTATGGACGTTATTTCAACTATTCTAAAATGAATTATATATCATCATTTAATTTCCCATCAAATGGGGGTAACGCGAACTTTGGAGATTCTCACTGAACATTTTTATCTTCATCAAACATTCCTGTCCGACTAGACCACCATCATCTAAATTGAAAACAATATATAGTTTTAGAAAGTCGAAATTTTAAATGTTGTGACATCAAACCTAAGAAAATATGAATCTCAAGTAGATGACCTCACATATAATTGTAGTCACATATATGATCTATTTTATCAATTAGAAAAATATATAAATGAAGTTTAAATAACTTTCGTGGCAAATGTATTACTATCAGTTCTTTCAGAAAGAAAAATAAATAAACTGTAAGATTATCTTAGTCAAAGGTTTGAGTACCAATGGTACGATTTCCTGATCTACATCATTCAGTTTAACTTTCCCTTCACTGATTTGTGTAAACCTAACCAAAGTTTCGAACTAGGCAATATTTAACAACCATTTTATCTAACTAACATAATCATTAATTAAGAAATAATATTATATTAAATATGTATTTCAAATAGAGTTATCAATTCTGTGTAAAAGGACATAAACATAACAATTTACTGTCAGACGAAAACAGAAGACATGCATAATAGAAAGAATTCTGAATAGACTAGATGTGTAAGAGAGACGATTAAAGAAATATCGCAATTCTCTGACGTCAGACTTAATGGCATTAAAAACTTAAATATATTAAATTCGATAGATTTAACTGTCGGTTCTCGTAGAAACATTTTATAATAAAATTAAATTAAAAAACACTAGGTTAGTTTCAAATAATGTAAAGTTTATTTTACAATACGTATTTCGGTCGACTAGACCATCATCAGGTGAACAAGATAAGAATGAATTTGTACATTAGAGTAAGACTTATAAATAGTATACACAAGAATTCTGACACAAGAAGTGGGAGATACATGATTGAAAACAGATGTAAGTACCATTAGTTTGGGAAAAATACAATTAGTTTGGGAAAAATACATTTATGACTATAGTTTAAGAAAATAAGATAAGATCAGACCGAAGAGGTAACTATAATTATTTGGATGGAAATTACATTTTAAACCTAGTTGTAAAGAGATTAAAGCGGACGTATTAAAGGTGAACGGTACAAATCTATTTGTTCATTAATAACCGTTAGCTGGTCCTTAATGGCAATCTGAATTTCCAAGGATTCTAAGAAATCCAACTTTAATCCCTTTTTACAAATGTGTTTGATTGACAAACTCTTATCATTGTAATTGTATTTTTCCCAAACTAATGGTACTTACATCTGTTTTCAATCATGTATCTCCCACTTCTTGTGTCAGAATTCTTGTGTATACTATTTATAAGTCTTACTCTAATGTACAAATTCATTCTTATCTTGTTCACCTGATGATGGTCTAGTCGACCGAAATACGTATTGTAAAATAAACTTTACATTATTTGAAACTAACCTAGTGTTTTTTAATTTAATTTAATTAAATATATTAAAAACCTGTGGATCTTGAGAACCCTGACTTGATCCCCACAGCCGACAAACAATTTTCACCAATTTAAATCTACCCCTGTGGCTCCCCCTCCACTAATATCTTTTGGGGCAGTGATTTGACGGCTGGTAACCGCACTTCACGCGAAAAAATATATCAGTTACCGAGATCTGCTTAAACAGAGTGCCACACCCAATAATTTATTTATTTATATATATTTTTGAAACTTTTATTGTCTTTGATATAAAGTTTTTGGGTGAAATCTTAATACAAATGTCATACAAACTAATCCCATCTTTCGTTCCCGCAACATTCCTCCAATCATATCCATCCATTTATTCCTGGCTCGTCTATACAATCTTTCACCCTGAATTTCACCAACAACAACAGTTTCTCCAGTTTAACAAATATTGTGATGATATATTATTTTCCATTGTAAAGTAAAAATAAGAGAATTTTTCGATTAAAACTTACAAATCCACAAACCAGACTTCATCCTTCCCCTCTGGGAAAAAATGAAAAATCGTCAGAACCGTCACTCACTTATCGATTTATTTATGATAAATTATAACAACAACAATCCATTATAAGAAAAGCACAGTTTTCCCAACACAAAAACACTAAACTTCCCCAAAGTTCGAGGCAGGTAGAAGAATCGGTAGTTGGTAATTGAAATTTAGCAACCAACTGTGGCGGTAATTAATGGTTACAGTCCGTCACCGGTCACAAAGTTCCAAGACGAACCTGTAACCAACCGGTAACCGGTAACCGGAAGTGTACACTGTAAACTGTTACATTGAGTGATTTTACTGCAGATATTGAGACGTGGATATAAATGAGCAGATTTGTGTTTAAACATAATTAGAATATTACGAATTCTCCATTTCACTTTCAAGTGATTGATTGTAATTTGCTTCAAATAATTAGAAACAGGCTTACTCGGTACTAATGTTTGTGATAGTTTGTTATCTATCAGGTAAATAGTTCCATTGTAATTGATTTTCAATTTTAACGGACGTTACAAATTCACAGTGCGATAAAAACATGAATAGTTTCTGTACTAATGATTTTAGGACTATAATGAATACGAATTGTTTTAAAGAAAAACAAAAGATTTTAAAATTTTGCACAAATATATACAATGTTCCATTTAAAAATATAAAGTTGCATTGCGTGAAAATGGAACACCCGGTAGAAATACTTGTACTGCAGATATGTGGGAATTTTAATTTAAAATAAACTTTCTGTAAAAAAATTTTAAGTAATATTTGAAATAATCGAGTAAAAAAATACAGGCCGATGGACCACCCTGTATATATATAAAATTTAATAGAAGAATAATTATTCCAACACGTATAAAAAACATTTAGTTATAGTGTCTTTTAGCGGGCATTAAAATAAACTATTATTGTTAGATGCAATTTTTAAAGACGGATTAAAAATCCATAGAGTGAGTTACAGAATACGTCTAATTAAATACAGTAATACAATAGTATATTACATAACGAGAATTGTAACAAGCACATTACGTGCAAGTGAAAAAGTTGCGCACGTGCCTTGACGAGTGCAGTAATTTCACGAGCAATGTAATTGCGTTACAATTCGAGTTGTGTATTATACTTTTTCTACTTCCGTTAGGAAATAGACGTTTTATTTCACTTACTTGAGTTAGGTAATGAACTGCATTATTTATCTAGTGCAATAATGAGGTAACATAGCAACAGATATCTTGGTAGACGAATTCTGATGTGTTATTCTTTTATTTTTTGAATTTGTAATTGTCATTAATATGTCAAAATTTCATAATTTCAAAAACGCTCTTTCGTATTTATTAGAACGCAAGTAGAAAAAATATTGTATGAAACTAGTAAGGAAATAGGTTATTACCTTACTTATATGTTTACATAACTCGGCTACGCCTCGTTCTGCAAATTTCACATGCATAAGGTAATAACCTTCATTTCCTTACTAGTTTCATAAATAGCTATTATCTACGACGATAAATAATAATAAGAACAATTACAGAATATTTGTTAGGTTATATCAACTGTCAAACAGCAGTGTTACCACCTAACAAATGGAAAATTTCTTAACTAGTGCAGTAAACCCTTAGCAACCGTAAACAAGTAAACAAGCATTTACTGTTCTTGCAAATAGTTTTTAATGGCCTACTTACATATATGGTCGTAGATAAATTATTTGATACAAAAGAATGCCCCACCCAAAAATGGGTGCACAACATGTAAGTTTATAAACAGCATCACTACTTTCACCTTTCCCTCAATATCATCCTGCTAGTTCAGTAATTAATCTTGTTTACTCAATCGATTTGAATCCCTCCTCGAAGTCTTTCGCGTCGCGTGATCCTCCTGGCCCTGGATTAGTCCCTTCTCCTGTCAAATCACCTCATAACGATGCTTTATATGCGTATATGATCCTCAGTTCTCATGAGGATCTCGCGGAAAGCAAATCAATGGCAAGAGTTAAAGGATAGTTTGATGGAGATTAGATGAAGTGATAAGTGTGATATGATGCGGAATTAAGAGGAAGGATTAGAGGACGGAGAAGATAGTTTCAAACGAATACACAAATTATTAATTTGAAATGTTCAATAATTAATTGATATTTGTTTTAGTTACACGAGAGTATATTTAATTATTTATTCAACAAGATAATCTGTAGCGAAAATGTAAGTTATTTATAATCACTTTTATCATCCCTAATCTATTTTCATATAGTCCAGAGATTCTTAATACAACTATTCCGAATATTAGATAGTAAATAGTATATTATGTAACAAGTTTTATAAAAGTGTCTTTAGTTACATATTCACATATTATACATTTTATATGATTGCAAATTAAGACAACAAAAAAATGTAAAGTTTTATGAATTATTTGAAAAGAAAAACAGATGCCTGAAACTAATGGTGGAATTCTGTGATGAATCTGTAACTATAGATTCATAAATTTGTAAATAATGAACAAAATCGCATCAATGTTTGTTTATAAATAGATAATATGTCATACAATCATATAATTCGTTGCGATCTTGTTATCATTTACAGATTTACGAATCTATAAAACTTATGGATTTGTACAGAATTCCACCATAACTTCATCCCGTGCTTAATATCTCAAGCCGTGTCTAAAACGTTCAAAGCCACCGCTTGTCAACGTGTGATTAAGATGTTATTTATTGATATTTTAATAAAGGGAGTAGAAAAAATAAGTTATACATATGAAACATACAATAACTTCACTTGTTTCACAGCCTATCTGAAGTTTTATTTTCCATATTGAAGATGTTACTGTTTTTTTTTTGTTTGTCACCTTAATTTTAATTTCTGGTATAAAAACATGTGACATCGTTAAAAACGGATATTTCAGGCTACCCATTCCAATAAAAATGTACCCTTCTCCATTTAAGACAATATAACTTTAATTCCCCTTCGCCACAGTCCCCTAATAATTTTATTTTACAAACCTATGGATCTTGAGAACCCTGAGACAAACAATTTTCACCAAATTAAATCCACTCTTTAGGGGTTGTGATTTGACGGCTGGTAACCGCACTTCATGCAAAGAATTACCGAGATCTGCTACGGAGAGTGCCACACCCAGTAATGGGTAAAAGGCGTGATAATATATTTATTTTATTTATTTACCACTTAATTATGTTCCCCTCCTTGCCGTATAATAAGCCAATGTATTTATTTTTTCTCTAAACTTAATTAACCAGCAAAACTGATTGATTGTTTTTAAAAACTCACCCTATATAATATATACCCTTTACATCTTTTCCCTTATAAAAACACCCTGTATATGTTGATTAAAGTCAGCGAGATTTAAATGCGCGAATTCTTGTCAATGCAATAAAATCAAAATAAACTCCTAATTTCTTTTAACAATTCAACGTACCGTTGTCAAATTACTATTCGCACCATCCTCTAATTCAACACAGCATATCACCAAACCCGACTAGTTCTAGCATAGCTACATAGTCAAGCTTTCATTGTGTAATTTATCACAGCGTTCAGACAGACAAACCATGGACAGCTCGGAGAGTGAGAGGTAAGTGAAGAGCTCCCTCTGCACCCCCTGACACCCTCTGCACAGCCCATGTGCTGCCAACACAACAATCAATGCAACTAAATACATATTAATAATGGACGATAGTACAACACTGCTGGCCTGCTGAGACTATCTCGCAAATATATACAGGGTGAGGTGATACTCACGAGAGAGGGAGAAGTTGGTGATTGCAATGAAATGACGCTACGAAAATATAATCATAGAGAATTATAAAATAAATAAATATATCATCACGACTTTTACCAATTACTGGGTGTGGCACATATTTCTTAGCGTGAAGTGCGGTTACCAGCCGTCAAAGCACGGCCTCTAAAGATGTTAGTGGAGAGTGAGCCACAGGGGTAAATTTAATTTGGTGAAAATTGTTTGTCGACTGTGGGGATCGAACCAGGGTTCTCAAGATCCACAGGTCGACTCGATACCACTGAGCCACCTACCCCATAATAGAGAATGAAAAAGTAATACATAAAAGCATGTAATATTTATTTGTTATTTTATACAACAGGAACTTAATCCCAATTACATTTTTTTCTTCTATTATATTAATAAATAAATTATAATTATAAACAATATATTAGTCAATTTATTCCTACAGTCATCAAACAATATTTACTACATTATTATTACTCCTGTGGCTCCTTCTCGACTACGATCTTTGAAGACCATAATTTGGCGGCTGGTAACCGCTCTTTACACGCATAAATATATCACTTACCGAGATCTGCTACGGCAAGTAGCACACCTAGTACTGGGTACAGGTCGTGATGATATATTTATTTATTTTACTTTGCAACATCAAATAAATGACTATTTGTAGAATTTACAATTATTAACATATTAGAAATAACTCTTAAACCACTAAAACACTAAAAATATGTACTTCATAAAAATAAATAAATAAATATATCATCACGTCTTTACCAATTACTGGATGTGGCACCCTGCCGAAACAGATCTCGATAAATTATATATTTGTACGCGTTAAACAAGGTTACCAGCCGTCAAATCACGACCCCCCCCCCCCCCCAAGATGTTAGTGGATGGAGAGCCACAGGAGTAGTTTTAATTTGGTGAAAATAGTTTGTAGACTGTGGGAATCGAACCCGGGCTTTCAAATTAATTGAGCCACCCATCCCATATGAAATGCAAATAATTTTGAGAATAAAAAAAATCTTTTTGATCCTAGATCAGTATTGAAACATTCTGTATAAAGATAAACAAAAACTAGATTTATTATGAATCAGTAGTTCATAGTAAGGGTCATTGTCATTTTGTAATAATATCCAAATATTCCAGAAAAATAATAATATATAACCTTAAAACTAGATAATAAATAAAAGCAAATCAAAATATTAACATTGTTAAAAGGACACACCAGTTAAATCATATTTGAGTGTTATTCACATTTTCAAGGTTTAATGTAATGTACTTTGTAATGTCCTTATTATTTATAACGTCATATTTAATAAATTTACATTGAATAAATATTCAACCAAAACGAGACATCATACTAGCAAAATTACAAAATTAATTCGCAGGATTTTCCCATGCGTTGCTGTTCCGTTGTTTCTTGCAGCATTACCAACTGCCAACGTTGACCGATCGACCTGCTGAATGAATTCCTAACGAAGTGAAAGGTGTGAGATTGGCCAAAATCCAAAAGTCAGAAGCCAACGTCGAAAGAATGATATTAAACGAAAAATAAATAAACATCACAATGTAGGTATTAATTAGTATTCATTCGCTGCATCTGTGTAAACAATGGGTAGAATTGACAGCAATGCGCATTTGTTTTGCAGGAATTTTCATCGGTTGAAAAATTGAAAATCAATAGCTTGCTTTAAATACTGTTAATATTCAAATTTCAACCAGTTTTCATATTTTTCAGTTTTTTCCATATTTATGTTTTTTACAAAATGAAACAAACATATAGTTAAAAATATTTAAATGAATCCTTTCGAAATTTTCTCTCGTAGCACAATAAATAAGAAAAAAGTCCTCGTTTAAAATTCCCGCTTTCTCTGGTAAAAACCCAGGTTCCCACGCTTCACATTTGTTTTTCCCACTGCGTTGCTGTTTTAACAGTGCTGCCAGCTTTGGCTGAAACAATTATACCGTGCCCCCATCGCACGGCCGAATTAACACGTTTTGAAATCAGATCAAAGCGGCTGTGACCGGCGCACGTATTCGCCAGACAAATGAACAACGGACTCGCTACGCCGCGACGCCGCTCGACGCTCGACGCTCGTCATGCCTAATGTGATTGTTGACAAACGCTAGGTTTTGTTTTGCTGTGCACTTGTTTCTGTTGGTGTGACTAAACAATTGATGGTTTTGTTGTCTGATTGGCGATTAGTTTCAGAGGAGACTTTTAATTGGTCAATACATTCGATATTTTATTGTTACATTTTTTTCATAGCGTACACTGTTAGATCTTCATTTGTTGACTTACAGAACAGGGAACAAACATAAATTAAAATTATGTCTTTCAAACAAATAATTGACAAAAGTCAATTTGTGTTTATAAATTATTTATAAATAACATCTAATTAAAGATATATAATAAGGTATCATGATCCGATAACCCAGAAACACATTTGTTAAAATTGGTAAATAGTTGAATGTATTACATAATTTTATAATTAATGTTATCTTTAATTAACATTATCATGAATTATTCATAAATATTTTGAATTAGACGCGTAATATTTCATTTTCAAAACAAAAAAATATTTTGTTAATTGTGTGTAAATTTAGAATCTCTCTAATAATGTAAACAAAATTATAAATAATAAGAAGCATTTTAATCGCCACTTGCACCAACATAACTTTAAATTTAAACTTGATTTAAATAAATTTAAAAAAGTGATGTATTTCTTCGCGTGAAGTGCGGTTACCAGCCGTCAAACCACTTGATGTTAATGGAGGGGTAGTTTTAATGTAGTGAAAATTGTGTGTCGCCTGTGGGAATCGAACTCGGGTCCTCAATTCCACAGCCCGACTCAATACCATTAAATTTTGAATCTAATTATGTAAATTAAATTATAAATAATAAAAAGCACTTTAACAGAGAGCAGCACAAACATAACTTAAATTTTAAACTTGATTTAAATAAATAAAAGAAAATTACATGTCTTATGACATTTTTGCCAAACATATGATTTGCTTTTATTTATTTAAATCAAATTTAAAATTTAAGTTTTGTTGATGCAACTTATTTTTCGCTATTGATTAAAAAACAAAACCTTCTATATTAAGATAAAAATATCAGCAACATCTTGGCAACAAGACAAAAAAATATATACATAAAAAATATGATTATATCATATATAAATAATTAATTAACTTAACTCAATTTCAATGTCATATGTTTATAAAAAGTTGTAAAAAACTCGATATTGCTTACTTTGATTTCTGCGAACATCGTACACGTTTGTAAATGCAGGAAATACCGACAAATTATCATAACTAATATGCCAAGTGATATGATAGTATTTTGTCACGAATTATAAGTTGTTATGAAAATGAAAATATATGAATTTTAGATAACTATTTTACAATCAAATCTGCATAGATCCAGTTTGTTACCTTGGAAAATACCAAAGAGTTATTCTGTTGAAAAATTAGCAGTAATATCAAACATAAATTCCGTAATTGTTATTAATTCATAACACAAATATTTACATGTATGTTAACATATTCATTTGATTTATTTACTTGTGATAACGTATGACTAGAAAGTGGGTAAACATTCCTGAATCATCTGTGACAATAATAATACAGCACAATTTTATGTCAACATTATTATTATCTTTCGTTTGATCAAAGAATATTGCAATAAATAAAACTTATAACTAAGATTCAGATTCAGAATTCGGAAAAATGAACCGACTCCAATTTCACGTTTAATTTTCATAGAAGTAAAAAATTACCAAGTAGTCCGTTTTTAGTTTCAATAGAGCATAAATTTTCACTGATATAAATTTGAATTTCGATTCAAATTTTGAATTATTTCTTTATAAATAAATATATCATCACGCCTTTTATCCATTATTGGGTGTAGTGGATGTCAGCATTTGATATATTTTTGAGAATGTAGTACGGTTATCAGCCGTGAGATCACGGCCCCCATAGTTGGTAGTGGTGGGAGAGTCACAGGGGTAATTTTTTGTGTTCAACCATGGCCAACTTCATTGAATTGCACTAACGCTTATTAAGGCCGTTTCACTCAAAAATTTATCGTGAGTTTTTTACAATTTTGGTACGTCTAGTTCTGCCACCTAGTGATTTTTATTTCAATTAAATGAAAATAACCACACTGTCAAGTTACAAAAACAAGCTTAAAATATTTGAAAATTAAATGAAAACAACTTTAAAATATTTAAAAATTGAAGTTTATGTGATAAAATAAGATATATTGGAATTGGGCATTTTATTTATACATTCAATATTATTAGATTATGTTAGGTTAGTTACGATGCTAGTTGACATGTCCGTTCTGTAAATTTGAAACTAGGAATTTTAATATAACATAATATATCTTGAGAACCCTGGTTCGATCTCCACAGCCGACAAACAATTTTCACCAATTTAAATCTATCCCTGTGGCAACTAACTAACAACTTTGGGGGCCGTGATTTGACGGCTGATAACTGCACTTCACGCGAAGAAATATATCACTTACCGAGATCTGCTTAGACAAAGGGCCACACCCAGTAATGGGTAAAAGGCGTGATGATATATTTATTTATTTATATAAAACTCAAAATTCAATAAAGTTGGTCATAATTCAACGCGGAAGAAAACCAGATTTACATTTAAACAAATAATAATTATCAGTCTATTCTTGCGATAATCACCATTGCATATTTCTGAAACTTTTGCAACACATGTCACCCATGACGTCTGTACCTCCTGGAGTGTCGTCTCAGCAGTGGGGAGAAAGGGGGACATACACACGGCACACTTTCACTTGGGTACTCACGAGGAAAATCGTATGCGACGGGTCGTTCACCTATCGAGACACTGACCTACGTGTGACGTAGGTGGATCCCAGCATGCTATGTGTGTGTGATGTTGTGCAATTTGTTTATACACGCATGCGGTCATGCGTGGAAATACATATTGAACTAAAGTAGGTAACTACCAGAGAAATATTGTTTTAAAATGTTGTAAAGTAAATAATTGTGAACGATGTTTAATGTAGAGAAAATATTAGTTCCAGGATATTTTATGAAAAATATCGTGAGATAATTATATATTTTTAATTTTTTTATATTAGTTGGATATTCCTATCTAGATTTAGAATTTAGATAGGGATAAAATAAACAATGTCTTCTACTATGTAACTGGAGCACTTAAGCTCAGAAGTTTCTATATTAATGAATAACTCTCGTTAAGTATTACTATACAGGGTGTTTCACAACTTAGAGCAAAAAATTAAAGGGTATATTCTGTACGACGTGCTGATCATGAAACAAAAAGAATTTTGTTTAAATCGCAAAACTATTTTTCATGTTTCCCAGTCCAAAATTTTTCGTTGCCACTGCCACTGGGTGGATGATTATGTTAAAAATATTAATTAAATAAAATTCTATTATAAATAACTGCTAATAATTGAATTGTGTAATTATTCTTTCGTAGTTGATACCTACTTCATTGTTTGTGTTTAATAGGAAAGCGAATCCAGTGCAGTACTACAAAAAATGTTTTAGGTTAACAACCCTTAATTTTTCGAATTTAAAAAAAAATCTTTTTGTTTCATGATCAGCACGTCGTACAGAATATACCCTTTAATTTTTTGCTCTAAGTTGTGAAACACCCTGTATAAGTGTATTATTAAGTTTATATGTAACCATTATTTGCCAATCTTTTGTACAAGATTTGTAAATCTAGTTGGATTTCAGGATTTAATTGGAATTAAAAAGGTAAGATTATTAAAAATGAATTAAAATCTTTGGATTTAAAAAAATTCCATAATCATATATTATTCTATGAGTTTTATAACACGGTTGTCACACGAATGCGGCTCTTCTTTATCTAACATCTTTGGGAGCCCTGATTTGACGACTAATAACCGAAATTCACGGGCATAAATATATCATTTATAGCGGAGTGCTACAGCAGAATGCTACACTCAATAATAGATAAAAGACGTGTTGATATATTTGTTTTAAAATATTCAATTTTGTGTTTTTAATTGTATAATTCCTTGGCACTAAATAACATCTTAATCACATGTTGACAAGCCGTAGCTTTCGAACTTTTTAGTCACGGCTTGAAGTTAGCTTCAGGTATCTCTGTCATTGTACTTACTTTTTAAATAATTCATAAAATATATAGTATGTGACTCGTTTTATAAACTATTTAAATACTCGTTTTTATACACTCGTAACTAAAGAAATGTTTATAAAATTTGTTACATAATATACTATTATGTCCGGTTATGTACAAGTTACATGCAGGCTATTTGTTTTTTGCTTTTAATTTTTAATATGTCAATATTAAAAACTTGTACTTCAAAAGGAGATTTGTTGTTGCTTTTGTTTAACAACGTTATTTATTATAATTAATTGTCATATCAAAAAGAGAAGGATTAAAGTGTTCATAATATTTCAAAATTTCAATATTTTCATACTTGTAGCTTCGTACGAAAGCAGAATGAACTAAAGTAAAATAGAAATAGCAGAATAAATTATGTTTGTCACAGAATGTTGAAATCTATATAATAAAGATGAAAAAGTGTAACTAACCATCTATTAATAACTTTTGAGTTTGGAATCCAGTCGAAAAAATTTCTAACAGCTTTCATTTTCTAATTATGGTCCATAAACAAAAATTATGGTCCAAATCAGCATATAAATAAAACTATCGTTTCTCTTAGGAGCATTAACTTTTCAAATCATAAATTATTATTCTTTATACATAGTTATATAATTATGTACCATATTAATAGGTGGCTATGATTGGTGTCACAAACTTATTGTTCCTTTGTTTTTATATGTAAATTAGTCAATTCCTATAAATGTGCTGTGGGAAGTACATATTTTTATGTCAACAATTAACATTTATTCATTTGTTTATTCATAATTATATGCATAAACAATAAAACCACTTATATTTAACTCTTGAGATTTTTATTCAACACACAAATATTTTCTTTGTATTATATAATCTTACCATGACCTTTGCAACTTTTTTTAAGCAAAAAAAAAGTATTATTTGTAATTAAATTACAAACAGATATCTAGTAATAAAATAGATATCTTCTGCAAATCGTATTAACAGTGGCGTAGTTAAAACATTTTTCTACAATCAGTACAGTAAATGTATCATTACATTTCTGTTATCAAGAATATAATCAGTTATTTCTCTATTATAATTAAATAAATTAACAATAATAAATAATTAATAGAAAATATCATTATTGTAAGTATTTTATATTTTCTATTAATTATTTATTATTGTTAATTTACCTATTTAATTATAATACAGTCCTGAAGAAGGCTAAAGTGTTAGCCGAAACGTCGACTTAATAATAAAAAATAAAAATTAACTGAATTCCAAAAAAGTCTATCATTTCATATTAATAAAAATGTTCCAAAGTAACGGGTAAATAGTGTGACGATACGTTTTTATTTAAAGTTTATATTTTGTTGGTATAACTGGTTATTAAAAGTACAGGATGATCACTGATTAGAAGTAACTTTTTCAGTTGGAAATAAAAAAAATACATGAAATTGGTGACAAATTTATTTCTTCTTGTTGACAGTGACATTTGAAAATTTTCATTTGAGTACATTTGTAACTTTTTATTAAATAAAATCAATAAAAAGATCAATTTAGTTACTGTCATTATAACTTAACCTTACTCTTTACATAATTAATAAAACTTTACATTTTTTTGTTACTTTAATTTGCGGCCATAGAAAAGAATAACTTTATAAACTATTTAGATATTCATTTTTTACACACTCGTTTCGGTCAACTCGTATAAAAAAACCCTCCGAACTAAAGAGATTTTTATAAAACTTATTACAGAATATATTGAATCTTGAAACGTCTCCTATCCCTCTTGGTACATAAATAACTATTTTGCTTATGAAGCACGATTACCAGTCGTCAAATCACGTCCCCAAAAATGTCAGTGGAGGGGGAGCTACAAGGGTAAATTTTCTGTCATAAAAATCAATTATTAGTTGTCGGAATGAAACTCTGATTCTCAAATTAATCAATACAAAAATTCAATGTAGCAAAAAGTAAAAATAAATTATCCGTTCATCAGATATCATCCCAGACAGGATATCAGTATCGTCCCATCTGGGATTCCCAAAAACCCAGACCTAAAATAAACAAAGCACAACTTGATTACAAAATCTGTGTCACCTATCCATCAGATCACGTCAGTGGGGAAAGGGGCGTTAAAAAAGAGATACTAGAATGTTCTGAACAAGAGTTTCTCTTCACACGTGGGCTATGACGTCAATGCACGTAACAAATGACGCGTTGAAGGAACATAAATACCGGCCATCCTCATCTACCTGCATGGTATTACCAAGTTGGCGTTGAAGAGACTAAGAACTAGTGACGAGAAAGATTTCTTATTGAAGTTCTTGAGAGAATTTTTTGTTGTTGTTTCTGGTTTAGTGATTGTCAGTATGAATTTTGGTGTTTTTCTTGCTGTTTTGTTGGCAGTTTTTGTTGTTGTGACGTCGTTCCCTACACCGCAAGGTAAATATAGTTTTGTAATTAGTTAATAAGGGACAGAAAACAATTGCATTACTTCGATATAAATTCAAAATTTCTTATTTAGATTTAATTAATATTTTAAACAAATATTTAATCATTAATTAAATCAAATGAAAGTATAAAGACCGAAATTTTAAAAAGCCACAAGACTTTTTTAGTTTGTTTTTTAATAAGTCGAATGATAAAATTTTGTAAATGTTAAATGTAGTAAAAGGATAATTTTAACATACTAAAAATATCTAAAATAACTGTCTTAGCAGGGTCGGATTTGCCGCAAAAGTAGGCTACAACTTATAAAAGCAAATTAGGAAGGGCATCAAAGTACTATTGCAATTGTTTTGCGTCATTACATAAATAAAAACAATGCAAAGTTAACAGTCATATTATGAAACTAATGACATTTACTTAAACAAAGTTTTACATTTATCTTTTGACTGAACAACTGGCTATATATTTATATATATTTATATATTTATGTAGCGCTGTACAATAGGAATTTAATCCCAATTACAGTACAGGGTCTGCACTCACCGAGCCGCAGTGAGATAGTTTTATATAATTTTTTTTAGCTTGAGTGCGATTCGAACTCGGTATCTCCGGATTAGAATTCCGTATTGCTATCCACACCACCGTATGACGGACAATATTATATATATATATATATATATATATATACAGGGTGAGTCTGGGAAGACGCCCCCCCCTTTAACTTTTTTATTATGAGTAATAGAAAAAAATGGTTCATATGAAAGTTTTATTATTTTAAATATACTATTTGATGGCAGATGTAGATATTTTTTATAAAGTCAGGTTTACAAGATACGACTATCAACTTTTATTTTTTAAATAGCAACCTATAATTATTTTACTAAAATAAAAACCGCCATTTTTTTTTCTTTTCAACGGTGTATTAGTTTTTATTAATGTATCTGAAAAAATTCGAGAAAAATAAGAAAATTGAGAAATACTAGAAATAATTTTTATACAAATATTATAGGTGGCTATGTGAAAATAATTTGTTTTAAGTTGTTTTTGTTAATGAATTTGTTGCTTTTGTTTGTTAAGTTGTATAACACTGTTACATTTTGTTTATTTTCACATAGCCACCCATAATATTTGTATAAAAATTATTTCTAGTATTTCTCAATTTTCTTATTTTTCTCGAATTTTTTCAGATACATTAATAAAAACTAATACACCGTTGAAAAGAGAAAAAAATGGCGGTTTTTATTTTAGTAAAATAATTATAGGTTGCTATTTAAAAAATAAAAGTTGATAGTCGTATCTTGTAAACCTGACTTTATAAAAAATATCTACATCTGCCATCAAATAGTATATTTAAAATAATAAAACTTTCATATGAACCATTTTTTTCTATTACTCATAATAAAAAAGTTAAAGGGGGGGGCGTCTTCCCAGACTCAACCTGTATATATAAAAGAAACAATGCATTAGATTGCGCGTTTTCCTTAAAATTAATACAGTTTTTAATAATTATCTAAATGCCGATTAATAATCTAGCAATAATAAATTTCTTTTGTCTTATACTAGCTCTAAATAAATTCACTCTGGAATAAAATATAGTTTATGAATAGGCTTGTTAAAATTATTACTTCTAATATTTTGCAAACTAATTAATATTTCCAGAAAGCGAAGAAAGTGGTGTAGCTGACGTCATCTGCAAACAACAAATGAAGAGAGGCCAATGCAGAGCTTTAATTCCTCGCTGGACATATGACGTCAAAAGAGGCATTTGTGCAGAATTCAAATATGGCGGATGTGGCGGAAATGGCAACAATTTCAAATCTAAAAACGAGTGCGAAGCCACCTGCATTGGTTAGTTCAAATACATATTTATCACTATATTTGATTATTCATTTATTTAATCTTTGAATGTTGTTATTTATTGTCTGTTTTTTTTTTGTTTTATTACAGGTGTGAGAAAGTAAAAGTTAATATAAAAGAAGTTTGAAATGCCAAAATAAAACCACCTAAATTTTTGACTGCCTAATGTATAATATAGTTTTAAACTGTTTACAAATAAGATGTATTTATATGTATAAATGTTGTATTATATTACATTATAAGTTATTTAAATAAATGTATAATTTTTTTAGTAAATTATATGTTATTATTTAATATTAGTACCTAAACCAAATTGATATGTTCTAAATTTTGATTAATACGAGTACATTAATATACAGGGTGTTTCTATACCTCTGCACGAAACTTTCATGACATATAATTTGATATACTGATTATAGAACAAGAATAATTTTTTGGAAATTTGCAAAAAGTAGGATATTTCATTCCTAGCGAACATTTTAGCGTCACTGGTTCAATAGTACATTACAATAAAAATAAGGCATTACACCAGGTACCTACATAATAACTAATTAATAAATGATTATTTGTAGGCAGTGTTTATACTTTTATTTCATTAGTAACATAATTATAAATAATTAAATGTACTATTAAATCAGTGACACTAAAAATGTTCGCTAGGATTGAAATACCCTGATTTTTGCAAATGTCCATAAAATTCTTTTTGTTCTATAATCAGTATATCAAATTATATATGTCATTAAAGTTTCATGCAGAGGTATAGAAACATCCTGTATATCCTTATTTTTTTATAATAATTTTGAAACATCCTGTATCTGACAGCTGAATTGTCAAAATAATATAAACTCCCTAGAAGAATAATATACATTTCCACAATGAAAAATATTTTTGTATTATAGAAACGGTCAAATACTCCCGGTAGCGGAAAAACTATTATTACACGCACGTAAAAAGTTAAAAAGTACCAATTACCAAAAAAAACTTAAATTAGTTTGAACTAAATTATTTCCGAAATATATGATAAGCAAAATTAAATCAACAGTGAAAAAACACGGAAAAAAACATTTTCTCATACATGTAAGTATGAATGTATGTGTGTGGAAATAAATACGTGTCGTGTATCGACCATGAGAGAGATATCTACACACAGATCATATAAATAGCATGAACTTTGTTTATCTGCTGTTAGACTTCTTCAGCGTTAAGAAGTGCAATATTTAATCAACTGTTATTAAAGTTATTAAACTAATTAAAATGAAATATTTCAGTGTTTTTGTTTTGTTGTTTGCTGTGTTTGTTCTCTTCGCTAGTGCAGAAGGTAAGAGGCCTATTAACATTAATTAATTCACATAATAATAAAAACCAAATAGTTTATCGTACTATAACCATATTTTATTTACCATTCTGATCGGATCCAACTTATTTATATATATATATATATATATATATATATATATATATATAAATATATCATCACGCCTCTTACCCATCACTGGGCGTGGCAGTCTGCCTAAGTAGATCTCGATAAGTGATATATTTTTTCGCGTGAAGTGCGGTTACCAGCCGTCAAATCACTGCCCCCAAAGATGTTAGTGGAGGAGAAGCCACAGAGGTAGTTTTAAATTGGTGATTATAGATCACTTTTAAGCTGTAGAAGCTGTACAAAATTAAATTTTAAATTTGGGTTAAAAACAAGTTTAAAATTTTACAAAAATGTCAATTATTTATATAATTTTGTTTCCTATTTTTAAGCTACTTTTCAGCTTTTTTCATTTAATTTCTGTCGTTTTAAAGCATGCAAAATTAGTTATGTTTTTTATTTCAATGTAGAATTTTATGCTCTACAACATTTATTTGAAGCTTTTTTCTCTAAAATTATCACGAGAGCAGGATATTATTAAAATATGATTTTACATGTTAAAGTCCTATGTTCTGGTGTCACGGACACCACCCTGTACTATCAAAATAATATAAACTCCCTAGAGAAGTAAAGTGCATTTCTACAGTGAAAAATATTTAATTTGTGTATTATAGCAACTGTCTAAAACTGTCGGCCGTGAAAAAAATAAATTTCACTTTCACACATTAAAATTTTTATATTTATTTGATTGTCGCTCTAAGAACTTGATAAACTGACAACCTGTAAAACATTTCAATTGTTTTTCTGTGAATCTCAATTTATGTTTATGTCCACAGAAACAGCTGAAGTGATCTGCAGACAGCCGAAGATAAGGGGACGCTGCAGGGCACTCATCCCGAAGTTCCACTACAACGTCGCTTCCAGCGAATGCGAGAGCTTTGGCTATGGAGGCTGCGGAGGAAATGACAACAATTTCAGTACCAAGGAAGAATGCGAGGCCAAATGTACAGGTACGAACGAAAATTAAAAATAAAACAATATTTTTGTACGGTAAAAAAATGTTAACTTTCTTCAGTAATATCAGTACGCAAAGTACGTGCTTTTTATAATTTACATTACCTCAAATTATTTTTTTCTCAAGTTTTATCAATAATACCAAATTCATATTCGATCATTTTATGTATCCGATAACTATAGTTATCGGGAACTTTATTTGATGAAAAAACCCGTCCGTAAAGGAATAATTTTGCTACGCATTTTTCAATCTATTTGATTACTAATTAATAATATTTTTGTTGCAGGCATTAAAGCAGAATAGAGGAATATATTTGTAAATATTAGTTATAAGGCTTAAATTGTAATGTATGACAAATAAATATTTATATTTTTATTTTCTCTTTCTATTGCATTTTACAATAAAATTAAATTATTATTTTTTATATAACTATAACGAAAAGTATGCTATTTCAACAGTCATTTGACAACAGACATTTATCGTTTTCTGAACAATAAGCATTTATTTTACTTTTTCGATTATCTCCAATAGCAATAAACTAAAAAATAACATTGTCGATTGTCCCGAATTGCAACAAAGAGGAAAGTAACATTTTCACTTGTTTACAAATGATTTAAAATTATTTTTCAAGTATATATTTAAATAGTGGTATAATAGTTATTTGTGTATTAAGAGCGTAAAGTGATTCTTTATTACTCGTGCACGGCAAATGGAATGCGAGCCAAAGGCGAAAGCTGTAATAGTGCATAGAAACAAAGACACTTTACGCTCGTAATTCACACATAAAAACATGTACGTATTGAAAATAAATTCATTCTGTCAACTATCATTATGACTAGTTTCTGTTTTGTTTGTATCCCTGGTAACTATTAAAATAAGCGCACATTTAATATATTTTTCGCGCGACAAAATTATTTTTCGATGCAACACAGAAAACGACAACTTTACGATGATAAATGACAGCGTAAATGTCAACTTTTCATAGCAATCGTAGAAAATAAATATTCTGTGTATCTTGCGCAGAAAGTAGTCTATTACAAACAAACTCCATGTGTGAGCAGCAATATACGACTTTCAGCTCTATTTCTACAACCTAGGCAAAAAGTTGTTTTTTCAGCACTTAAATAAGTGGTAAGTAATTTCAGCTCTACTGCAGAAAGTAAGGTTTTCTGATTGACAATATTTTCAAGCAAAGTTTAAAAAAAGAATACTGTTAAAAATGATTTATAAATTCTTTTTCAAGCATTTTTAAATGTTCGTATAAAAATATCTATGTGTACCTTGATCAGAAAGTGTCCTTGCCACTTGATTGTTGCTTTCGGCTGCGCCTTGACCATCAATATTCATGCGAGAGCAGCAATACGGCAGCAGCCTACTTTCTATTTTACGTACACACTATTATCTCAGAAATATACATAAATCAAATAGAGTTTATTTTTAATATAGCGATGATTACGTCATTTGTCCGACAGTTCGATGGTTTGAGTAGGTGTTGCAGCAGTATTCGATTTCGAAGATATTAAAAATAAATAAATAAATAAATATATCATCACGCCTTTTACCCATTACTGGGTGTGGCACTCTGCCTAAGCAGATCTCGGTAAGTGATATATTTTTTCGCGTGAAGTGCTGTTACCAGCCGTCAAATCACGGCCCCAAAGATATTAGTGGAGGGGGAGCCACAGGGGTAGATTTAAATTGGTGAAAATTGTTTGTCGGCTGTGGGGATCGAAAAAGGATTCTCAAGATCCACAGGCCGACTCGATACCACTGATATTGAGTCGTTGTTTTAATTCTGTGGCTAATACTATTAAACTGTAGTTTTGTAAATTTTCATATTTAAATAATGCCGTTACAAAACATAGGAAATGAAATTAATTTATTTAATTAAATGCATACAACATTTATTTGAAGCATAATTTTGGAAGTAATGCGCACGGAAAATTTGTTTTCCCATGTTAAACGCGTAAGACCCGCGTTTCTTGATACACCCGGTATATAAACTATAGATAAATAAAGTTTCGAACATCCTGTAACATTATAACAAAGATAGATGCCGTATCAAATGACTTGAAAGTGACGTCATTGTGCAAGTATGACAACTATAATAAATCATCGTTTCCTTGAGAAATAATTAAAATATAAATGACGACGATAAAATGAGCTATGTAACTGACAAGCAATTTAACGTATACAGGATGTTTCAAAATTATTGCAAAAAAAATTAAGAATGTATATTATTTGATGTACTGATTACAACGCAACAATAATTGCACATTACTTGAATCAAACATTTTTCGTGCCACTGGACCTATCAAGGTTGCAGTAATGACTAAAAATTAGTAAACATTAAAATTAATTTAATTTAATTAAAAATTGTGTAACAGTTCTTTCAATGTTTAATATATTTTTAAATTATTATTCATTACTGTAATCTATCATCAGTCCAGTGGCACGAAAAATGTTTGCTTCAAGTAATGTACAATTATTTTTGCGGATTGCAGAAAAAAAATAGCGTTATATTTAGGGGTAGGTAGCTAAGTAGTATCGAGTCGACCTGTGCATTTGAGAACTCGGGTTCGATTCCCACAACCAACAAACAATTTTCACAACATTAAAACTATCCCTGTGGCTCCTTCTAACATCTTTGGCAGGGCATAATTTGACGGCTGGTAACCACACTTCACTCAAAGAAATATAGTACTTACCAAAATCTGCTACTTACTACTTATATTATTTTCAGTACATCAAATAATATATACACTTTAATTATTCTACACTCTGCCGTAGCAGATCTCGGTAAGTGATATATTTCTTCGCGTTAAGTGCAGTTACCAGCCGTCAAATCTTGGCCCCCAAATATGTTAGTGGAAGGAGAGCCACAAGGGTAGATTTAATTTGGTGAAAATTATTTATCGACTATAATCAGTATATCAAATTATACAGGGTGTAACAGCGAAACCAACCACCGCCTATTGATCATAGCCTACTGTTTTATGCAGGGTTCGAATATATATATATATCGATCGATATATATCATGATATTTATTTTGATATATATCGTCATATTTTTGCAATGATATATATCCATTATATAAAAATATCAAATAGTTTTTGAGATATAGCCTCCGGAGAAGTGAAATTTTTCGAATTTTTCAGTTTTTCTACTTTTCCGAGGCTATATCTCAAAAACTAAATGTGATATGAAAACGCGCTCAACGGCATTAATTTTCTCGTGCTTCAGTTAACTTATAAACATAGTTTCAGCGATTTTTATTTTTTTTCAATTTTCCGCCAAAAAAAATCGCAAAAAGCGGTTTTTTAACATTTTCTCGAAAACCAGAAGTCATATGCATTTGAAGATTGCACTACTGGATTCAGTGGGTCAAAATACATATGTATGTAAATTTTCGTTTTAATAATCCTACGATTAAGGATTTTTGGTAAAATTGAATTAAAATCTGAAAAAACCAAAGGGGTACCCCTTAGGAAATAATTAAAAATATTAAATTGCATAAAATTGTATGAAAATTTGCTTATAAGTCAATTCGGACACGGGGAATTCAACGCCGTTGAGCGCATTTCCATATCTTGTTTAGTTTTTGAGATACAGCCTCCGGAAAAGTGAAATTTTTCGAATTTTTCAGTTTTTCTACTTTTCCGAGGCTATATCTCAAAAACTAAATGTGATATGAAAACGCGCTCAACGGCATTAATTTTCTCGTGCTTCAGTTAACTTATAAACAGGGTTCGAAGATATATATCCATTATACCTCTCATTATTACTTTCATTAATTCTGTTAAAATTATATTCTAAAGATAATTCTTACTTTACTAGCTTTTGATAAACTTCACATCAACGACATAAATCCAAATTGTGTGCCATTTGTGATTTCATTAACGGCAAAGTCTGAACCATTTCCAAAATTTTTATTTGGTACTCATTTTAGAAATACAAATCCTTTAATATGGTGGCAAAGTGTAACTATCAATGAGTCAGCGTGGCCAAATAAGTACATTTATTGAACTACGTGAACAGTTACACACTGCTGTAGCAGCCACAGCAGGGCTGGAACGATATTTCTCCACTTTTGGCATTGTCGAATCTCAATTACGTAATCGTCTCGGTAACGACAAAGCCGGTAAATTCGTTTTTATGTTTAAATATTTAAACCAAAAAGAAACTACAAAAAAAAACTAATTTAGATTGGATTTGGCCAAGTGAGTCTATCTGCAACGCTATGTTCAGGAAGTTCATCAGAAGATGATGATTTGCCCCTATCTAGGATATAGGATTTTTTAAATATTCTTACTATTCTTAGTACTATATAATATTTGTGTATCCATTCAATGTATATTTACTTTTTTTCATTACCTATGTTAATTTTTTATTTAGGAGTAATAATTTATTTTGTATTTCCTATTGTGATAATAAATGTGTACAAAAACTAAAATTAAAAAATAAATATCCAAAAAGTGATATTTATCTGATATATATCCTATATATCAGATATTTTGATATTTACGAACCCTGGTTTTATGTCATGTTAAATAATATTTATCGAAACTTTAAATTGAATTTTCTCAATATTTTTGTTATGTAAGGATATAAAATTATTACATGGTTGAATTCAGAAAAAAAATACTCTATCGAATAGGCTTACAAAATATGTATAATCCTATTTGAAAAAATATAACTTTGTGTTGTAACTTGAGAACCACTGGTTTAAAAAATTATTTTATTCTTTAAGCAGATGTCCCCCTTGGTCTTCTATAACTTTTCTTTATAATATTTTTTTATAACTATAATAATAAAGAAAATATAGGCGGGGGTTGGTTTCGTTGTTACATCCTGTATATGTAATTATAGATTCGTGCAGAGGTATAGAAACACCCTGTATGTATTTTATAGTATGTTGACTCACTAATAGATGTAAATTTAAAAAATCGAGTAAAAAAATAATTACAATAAATAAAACAAATGATAGCTTGGACCCGGAACCATTTCAACCATAATCCACCGCAGTGACGAGCTTGTCTACCAATTAATCCAATTATATTTTCCACGAATTAAACTACTGTAGACAGAATAAAATAATAATCTAAAACGTAAACAATAATTAAATAAAAACCTTAGATTATCTCTGTTCTTAATCATACTAATTTAAATTTCTGACGATGTACCTACATCAAATAAATGGTTGAGTGCTTTTCATATCATGTACAAACCAAACTATTCTCAGTAATGCATTTGTCATTCACTAACAAACATCATTCATCCTGAATAATTATTTTGTTATTTACAAATGTTATAAAATTCCGATGACTATGTTACAAAATTCTGCTCGAGATAACCTCTAATATTCTGCGTCAGTTTTGATAGCACTTTGTGAAATAAAGTCACGTAAACTGCTCGAAAATAACGCTGAATAAATCATTTCTATTCATTGTTTCAATTATTGAATTTGGAGGAAAAATGAAGTTTGTTGGGGTGTTTGTATTGTTGAGTTGTATTGTGATTAATATAAGATGTGTACCAGTTGCTGAAGGTAGGAAATTATTTTAAATGTTTCATAATAATAATAAATACAGAAAATAAATTATATAAATATATCATCATGCCTTGTACACATTACTGGGTGTGGCAGTCCTGCCGTAGCAGAGCTCAGTAAGTGATATATTTATGCGCTTAAAATGCAGTCAAATCACGGCCCCCGAAAAGTGAAAGCGAGGCCATAAAGGTCGGCTATTAGAGTCAAAGTCAAAAATGTCTGATTTTCACCAATTTAAATCTACCCTGTGGCTCCCCTCTACTAATATCTGTGGGGCCGTGATTAGACGACTGGTATAACCGCACTTCACGCGAAAAAATATGTCACTTACCGAGATCTGCTTAGGCAGAGTGCCACACCCAGTAATAGGTAAAAGGCGTGATGATATATTTATTTATTATTTATTTGTCTGATCTTACCACAGTCGGTGACATTTTTCGTTGTCAATTATAACAGATAATTTGTTAATTGTGACAGATAATTAATTACAAATTTATGATTTTGAATCTTATTGATTATTGAAACTATTTAAACGCCATGGATTTCACCGACCATCAAAATAATTATATTTATTTCATTAAAAAAAAGTCCTTCTAAATTGAACAATCGATAACATGTTTCGTTGTCAATTATGACAGATAATTACCTAATTAATTTTAGACATACGTTTTTTTTTTCATGGCACAAATTGATGCCATGTCTTTTGAATCACCCTATATATTTGTTCTTGATTAATGGTTGAAAAAATGTCGAAATAGAAACATATTCTAAAATACCTTATGAAACTTTTAAATATTGTTTACCACCATTTCTAAAAATAAATATACTATCACACCTTTTATCCATTACTGGGTGTAGCACTCTGTCGAAGCAGATCTTGGTACGTGACATATTTGTGCACCTAATATAATCACGCCCCATAAAGATTTTAGTAACAGGGGAGCCACAGGGGTAATTTTAATGTGATGAAAATTGATTTTCGGTTATAAGAGTCGAACTCGGAGTCTCAAATGCGAAATAATAAATAAATCCAGTACCATCACAACTTTAAGAATTAAGAAATCAAGAATAAATAAGCCTATAATATCTTACTGAATGAACTATAATTATTATTTTTGTACGTTTGCTTATATTTAGGAATGTATTTTTTAGAAGGCAACCAAATAAGTCCAGAAATAATATGTCGTCAAGCATTTGTCATCGGTGATTGTTTTTCCACATGGAGCTACGATCCAAGCAAAGGAAAATGTCGGGAAAGCTGCGGAAACAATGAAAATAAATTCACATCGAAACAAAACTGTGAACTGACTTGCAAAGGTACCAAAATTACATTTATTACAGGCTGTTCAAAAATAAGTATTACAGATTACATGGCTGTCCGTTTCTCCGCAACAACTACTTTATAAAAATAAAAACATGCTGTAGATATTTATTTAAGATTACATCTAAATTTAAAGTACCATATCTCTGAAATGGTTCATTTTTAGATGCATGTTGTATAAAACTTTTCAACTTATTTTGACTTTTTCTCCATGTGCTATAAATCTGTATCAATTATTTTTTAACATTCTGTATACAGGGTGTTTCTATACCTCTGCATGAAACTTTAATGACATATATAATTTGAAATACTGATTATAGAACAAAAAGATTTTTTTGGAAATTCACAAAAATTAGGGTATTTCATTTCTTAGCGAACATTTTAAATATCACTGGTTTAATGGTACATTTAATTATTTATAATTACGTTACTAATGAAATAAAAGTATAAACACTGCCTACAAATAATCATTTATTAATTAGTTATTATGTAGGTACCTGGTGTAATGCCTTATTTTTATTAAATGTATTATTAAAACAGTGACACTAAAATTTTTTTGCGAATTTCAAAAAAATTCTTTTAATTAATCGGTATATCAAATTATATATGTCATTAAAGTTTTGTACAGAGGTATAGAAACACCCTGTATAACAGCGCGCTTATTACTTAATTGCATGTGCCATATAGTAATGAATAATATTTATATGTATTTATTATTTTAGGTATCGTTGATGGCAAAGGATCGAATGATGCTGAAGAAATCAAAATTAAGGCCTTTGAAAGAGTAAACGACCCTAATTCTAAAGAACCAGATATATTAATTTAACTTCATGCAATAGTAGTAATTAAAAACTATTATATACGTATTATGCATTCTAATAATTGTAATGATATAACTATATTTATAGTACTAATTGTTAATTTTTAAAATAACGTCTAAAATGTTTCTAAACAAAAATAATTACATACATTCATTATTATTATAATAATTATTAATTTTTATAGATATTTTGTTATTTAA
The DNA here is from genome assembly GCA_947425015.1 of Pterostichus niger. NCBI lineage: Eukaryota > Metazoa > Arthropoda > Insecta > Coleoptera > Carabidae > Pterostichus > Pterostichus niger. Next base: position 36,710,684 of record OX380336.1, on the reverse strand, counting down.
AACTTGCTTTACTTATACTGTTATAATCTGATGATTAATATTACAAATAATGATAAAATGAAATAAATAAACAATTGTTTATATTATATATTTAATTATTAATATATTAGAAATAACTCTCAAACCAGTGGCACTACAAATGTTTACTTCATATAAAGTGCAATTAATTTTGCGAATTTTGAAAAAATATTTCTGTTTCATAATCTGTACGTTGAGTACTATATGGGGTTAAAATAAATTCCATAAATTGTGAAACAGTCTGTATAAACTGTTGTAGCTTAATGGGTGCGCTATCGCTTCAAAAGAAAGAGTCTGCAAGTTAAAACCTCATTGATGTCAACTTATAATGTGTTCAAGTGGTATGATTTTCACTATAATTCATAGGTTCCTTATGCTCTAGTTGAAATTTCCTGTTGTACAGCAAATTAAATAAATAAATAAATACCAAATTAATCTAATTTTCTGGTTTTATTTACCACAGTTGTCAACCTCGGCATTGCGGTTACCTTACCAGTTATTACCGTAATGGTCCGCGAACAGCGACCAGTGGCGTACCGCGAGCCAGGCAGGCGAGGGCAGGGGGAGGCGACGATCTGACTTGGGCCGGCTGTTGCCTGATTGTGACATATAGGGTGGCCATTTATCAAATCACGTTGCGCTTGGTGGCATTCGCTGATTGCCTCTGGACCGCTCGGAGCCGCCCCCGTCCCGCTGCCCCTGTCCCGACGCCCATGAAGCATAGACCGCGACCGTGTATGTGTGTCATACGGGAAATAAATGTGCGGTAGCATATGTGACTGAGAAAGGGTTTGCTTTTTGGGAACAAGTTGCGCATGATGTGCCAAATATATACATGTGCGAAATATGTCATGATGTCTACCCAAAAATTGGTAGCATATAGCCTTTTTATAAATCAATGAATATATCAGCAAGGCTTTACCCATTACTGCGTGTGGCACTCTGCCGTACCAGAATCTCAGAAAATAATATATTTTTCTACAATTGCAATGAAAAGTTGACAATTATGCTCTCATTTGTCATCATAAAGTTGACGTTTTCTGTGGAACAATAAAAAAATATCTTTGTCGTGTATCTCCAATGGCAACGTGCGAAAGAGATGTTAAATGCGCGCTTATTTCAATAGTTACCCGGGATACAAACAAAACAGAAACTTGTCATATTGACAGTTGACAGAATGAATTTATTTTCAGTGCGTATACGTTTATTTAATAATTTTAATATGCAATCGTAGAAAAAATTATGTGTGTATCACGAGCGTAAAGTGTCTTTGTTCCTCTTGCCTATTACCGTGTTCGTGTAACAAAGAATCACTTTACGCTCTTAATACACAAATAATTATTATGTACAACCGGTAAACAATGTTAACTATATTCTTATCAAAATCATTACTTAATGTGTTTCATTATATACCAAGGGAAATAAAAATGATCAGTACTCCCTAGGTAAATAAAGTGATTCAAGGCCATTGGCAGTGACAAGTCTCTTTTGTTAAATAACGACATTTTCCGTTAGTATATAAATATCATATACAGGATGAGTCTGGGAAGACGCCCCCCCCTTTAACTTTTTTATTATGAGTAATAGAAAAAAATGGTTCATATGAAAGTTTTATTATTTTAAATATACTATTTGATGGCAGATGTAGATATTTTTTATAAAGTCAGGTTTACAAGATACGACTATCAACTTTTATTTTTTAAATAGCAACCTATAATTATTTTACTAAACTAAAAACCGCCATTTTTTTCTCTTTTCAACGGTGTATTAGTTTTTATTAAAGTATCTGAAAAATTTCGAGAAAAATAAGAAAATTGAGAAATACTAGAAATAATTTTTATACAAATATTATAGGTGGCTATGTGAAAATAATTTGTTTTAAGTTGTTTTTGTTACTGAATTTGTTGCTTTAGTTTGTTAAGTTGTATAACACTGTTACATTTTGTTTATTTTCACATAGCCCTATTTACCTCAAGCGAGCCTTGATATAAAAACTACTATTTTCACGATCCTATCAAAAAATATTATTTTTTCCTTCAAAAGAAAGTGATATTTTTCAACCCTAAGAAAGAAACTAAATTTTCTTTATTTGACATTAGTCAAAAGAATAATAAATCTTATCTAAATTTCTATTTTATTTTAGAAAATTGTACTTTCTAATCGGGTAGTGAAATAATTTGGTGCGTTCAGAGAATAGTGTGCCTTTTTCTTCGAAGCACTCAAACAAAATAATTTCACGGCCTCGATACACAAATAAGCACCTAATACAAACCGTATTGTTCCTCATCGTTATTTTCTCAAAAATCTAAATTAATATTTAAATAAATAATTAAAATTCTAACCTTTTGCTGACTCAGCTAGTAGCCACCTCCGAAGACGATCTCCAAGACTACAGGTATCCCTCTTCCACGACCAGGACAGCATCTGAATTGTCCTTCACTCACAAGCACGAATTGTCAATCACTATTCACAATAAAAATACGACACACTCGAATGAACACTTATATAACCTAACTTTTAGCATTATGATTTTAACACTTATTTTTACTTCTAAACGATATTTATATTAATATTTTTATCAAAAAAACGTAAAACTGCACGATTGAAAAATGTAATCTTTTTTATATGAAACACACGAGATCGCGATTTGAACACTCTCGAACAAAAACTGAAATAAAAAAAAGGATATCATTAATTATTTCATTACAATTACAATTAATTTCATGTTGAATTTAATGTATAAATATTTAATGAATGTTTCAAGGGTTCGTGCTACCCTATTTCATGCAACATGTCAAATGAAAGATTGGTAAAATAGAGGAATACATGAAGGTTTGATGCGTGAACGACAGATGAGATGAGCATGTAATTATGAATGTTGATGAAACGAAAGTGGTGTATCATAGCGACGATTAATTGCATGATGAATGTAATGTTAAGAGAATGTTTGAAGGGGTTCTATTACAAATATTCCATTTGATGCAACATGGTGAATAGAAAATTGGTAAGACAAGTTTATGTTGATAAAATTGAGGAATAAATGGATGGATATGATTGAAGGTTTGTTGTTTGAAGGAAAGATGAGACGAACATGTATGAATAGTATGTTATGCATCAAGGGAGGGAAACAAGCGATTATTCCCGCGTGTGAAGTTGATAAACCGAGACGTAAGTCAGGGGCCGAAGGCTCGAGCTGAAGTCGAGGTTTAGCAACTTCACACAAGGGATAATCGCGCCCTCCCATGAAGCATATTATACTTTTCGTAACAAGTGCACAAAAATTACTGTCTTATCGGGACAAATGTCAAACATGGGATGCGTAACTAGTTACCTAGGAAACGCCGCAAACAGCTAATAATCGTAGTCTCTAGGGAGAGAAACATTGAGAAAAGCAGTGTTACTCTCTCTAAAATTAGGGAATAAGAAAGTGTTTCTTGTGCATGTGTTACGAAAAGTAATTATGAATCTTGATGAAATGAAAGTGGTATATCATAGCGACGATTAATATTAAGTGAATGGTTCAAGGGGGTTGTATTGTGCTATTTAATAGAATCTATCTTGATATTATTAAACAAACATCGTGGATCGTTTTTTCAGCGTCTGATCAAATATAAATTTGTTTTATTTGATATTATTACGATCACAAATTTTCGTGATAGAAAACAATCACCCAAGACAAAATTGTTTCCGTTCGTTCAACCAGTTAGAAAAATAAGAACCAATTTGATTTGAAATAGCAAAAATCCCGCAGTAATATATTTCCACCGTAAGGAAAGCGTCTGTAATATACGTTCCACGCACAACATCTGAGTTATGTGTGTAACATATGTCACAGGCCAATATGAGTGTGGCTGGTTGCTGTGGGTAGCAAGGGGTGCAAAGGGTGCAAGGGGGGAGGCACCGAATTGATTCGCTCAAAACAACTTGTTTACAAACGATTACACCTTGCCCGTTTGCCGGTTCCGGTTCTGACATCCGGCACTTGTTTCACTGGTTTAGGAAATTTTTGATCTGCGCGTTCTGATGCATTAAACACATGAAATTATTGCCAATAGATTCAGCATTCACTTTCGTTAAATACAATTCTAGCATAATTTCGATAAACTTTATTTTAAATAAATAGTTATTTACATTGCAAGACTATTATACAGAAATTTACAGGCGAGCATAGAAAGCTGGCTGTGTGAGCCTGTAAATTTCAGTTAACGGTCGAGCATTGTACAATGTTTTATGTGCATTTGAATGGCAATATATGTATATTTAATAAGATTAATAAGTGGCTCAGTGGTATCGAGTCGGCCTGTAGATCTTGAGAACTCTGGTTCTGATTTAAATCTACCCCTGTGGCTCCCCCTCCACCAACATCTTTGATGGCCGTGATTTAACGGTTGGTAATCGCACTTCACGCGAAGAAATATATCACTTACCAAAATCTGCTTAGGCAGAGTGCCACATCCAGTAATTGGTAAAAGGCGTGATGATATATTTATTTTATTTATAATAAAATTAATTGCAATAGAATAACGCAATAACTAAAATGTTCAATCAAGGTAAACTTTGAAAATCTGACAGATTTTGTTCAATATAAATAAATAAAATAAATATATCATCACGCCTTTTACCCATTACTAGGTGTGGCACTCTGCCTAAGCAGATCTCGGTAAGTGATATATTTTTTCGCGTGAAGTGCGGTTACCAGCCGTCAAATCACGGCCTCCAAAGATTCTAGTGGGGGAGGGGCCACAGGGGTAGATTTAAATTAGTGAAAATTATTTGTCGACTGTGGGAATCGGACCAGGGTTTTCAAGACCCACAGGCCGACTCGATACCACTGAGCCACCTACCCCATATTAATTATTCTATATAACATGTAATTTCAATTTACTTTTATTAATTTAAACTAAGTTTAAAACTTTAGTTTTGTTAACAGTAACTAAATAATATGCGTGTAAAACAATAAAGCCTCAACTGCCGTTTAATTTAATTCTCAATCGTTTAATAATGACCGAATTAAAAGATGACTAAATATATTTTTCGTTATCAAACTTATCTAAAGTTATGTCCTCTTAAATATTTCGTAAATACAGTATTTATACCCATTTTAAACAGATATTAAAAGTTAAATTAATCTTTTCTTTTACGACCTACTAAAATTTTTCTCAAATAAAAGAAAAACGTAAGCAAAAAAGTAGTCTAATGTAATGCTCATATACACATGTGAAGGATGCAGAGATGTTGTCAGTTTGTAAATGAACAACTTATCTCTATGTAAATGTGACGATTAAACCAAAATGTTGGTTTATATTTGGGAAATTCAATTTCGTTAATGTGTTTGCCTTTGAAAATGAACCTGCAGTAGACACGTATCCAATATAAACTCCTCGTGTGCTTGAATATTATGAAAAAAATCAATGTACACTTTTATGACTAGATAAGAAAAATATACTTGTCTAATAACTTGAATACTTTATCATTTTTAATCTACGATAAAAATATTTAAATATAATTTCTTTGGAACGAAACGTAACGACTCGTATGTTACATTTATTACTTAATTCTTTTAAAAATATTAATATTATTCCAAATTTTTAAAATAGGTTATAAATCAAAATGAATTTTGTATTCAACAAAACTTAATATGTTTTATGTGCTAAGAAATATTAATAATTATACAAGAAGGACCTAATATTTTCACATATGTAATAATAAAACTTACCTGGGTAATTAATACACTAATAACAACCAATTAACAAAAATATTAATCAAATAAACAATACAAAACTAATCCTACATACAATAAACAATAAAAATTGGATTGTTTTATAAACAGTCTTAGTGCTGCCATCTGTGAGTAATTTAATAGACTATTATATTTGAATTTTAAAAATAAATGTCAATTTTAAATAAAAAATAAATTAAATTGTAACATCAGTTTGTTGAAAATATCATATTAATTTTATTTACAACAAAATTGGTGACATAAATAATGATTTATCGTTTGCGTCATCCTTTACAACTACGCCACAAAATTTTTGAATAACAAACCATGTGGCTGTCATAAAGTATTTTAGAAATGTCCGTATTTCACGATGAAATAGAAATCGAAGATTTCGAATACGACGAAGAAGAGGAAACATATTATTATCCATGTCCATGCGGTGACAGATTCCAAATTACAAAAGTAAGTTCTGTAAATATATTTTGTTAGGTTAAGTTGTAATCTATCAATCATTTTAGGACGAGTTGTTAGCAGGTGAAGAAGTAGCCACTTGTCCAAGTTGCTCTTTAATAATAAAAGTAATTTATGATTTGGTAAGTTTTATACATCAATACTTATGTGGTCTATATTAAAATTATTCTGTATTTGTTGCAGGAAACTTTACAAAACGAATCTGAAGAAGTTGAAACTTTAACAGATGAATTAAAGAAATTAGAAGTTGCTTGAACTAGTAAATTGGCTATTTAAGTATGGGTGGTCGTGGAAGAGGTAGAGGTCGAGGTGGTGCCTCCAGTTTTAGTAGGGAACAACTGGATTATATGGGCGCAGGAAATAATACTGAACAACTGCCTGGTCCTGTGACGCAGCCTGCGCCATTGTACCCCCTTTTAGAAAGCAAACCAGTTCCCTTAGTGGTAAGTAAAAAAATATTAAAACATTTATTCTACATCTCATCGTATTTTAAATATTGTTCAGCCATCAAAAGAAGCAACATACATGTTGATTTTAAAACAAGACTTTCTCGAACACATGCAGTACAAATCAACATATGTCAATCTTCCCCAACAACAAAAAGAACCAGAATTAGAAATTGACAAACTGCTGGCACAACTCCCAAAAATGCAAGAATCCTGCAAATTTGATTGGCGGATATTACCAAAAGAATTACGATCTAAAATAACAGCAAAACGAAACAAACAAAAACAATCTAAAGACGTTGACTTAGAAACAAGATTTACACACCTAGAAAAACTAGAACAAAGAAACGTTGGGGAGAAAAAAATTAAAACTGAGGCTGTGGAACCCGAAGAGGAAGAGGACCTTGCAGATGAGGAACAAGATGAAGAAATGGATGAAGGAACGGATTATGTAAATAATTATTTTGATAACGGGGAGGATTATGAAGACGAGGACGATAATTTAGACGACGGGCCAATTTATTAAGTTTATTTATTATTATAAAAGTTATGTTTTACAAAAAATAAAGCGATATTTCTTATATTTTAGATGTTTCATTAGGTTCTTGCCTAATTACTAACTTATTTAATATTAGATAACGTGTAACGATTAGTAAACTACGAGAAAAGAATATATACAAGCTTTAAATAAGAATTTAAGCTGTTGTAAGTTGGAAATGATCGTGGTCTATTGTAGAGAAAATATGACCTTCGGAAACTAGAAAATTAATTGCAGCTCTATAAAAAAGAAAAGACATCAAAATATAACTGATTTTTCCAGAGCTTATCACTTTATCATAAATATAAAAAAGAAACATTTGAATACGTACTCGATTTCCTTGCGCTGGTTGGGCGGAAAATTATCTTGAATACTTTGTCGACTAACTCCCACATCATTATTGACCGATTTCATGTATTTGAAAACATTTCTCTGAACTGGAGTCATTCCTTCTTCTTCCATATCCATATTTCCATAAGGCAACATTGAGTTGGACAACTGACCTCCAGGATTATTAGCTTTAATCATGCTTGCTTCTCCTTTCGCTTTCTTTTCAGCCATAGTTCTGACAAAAATAGTTTCAAGCATATGGCAAGTTAATTCGTTCAGTTTATCAATTGGCGCAATCTTAAGAATCATGATAAGTTTTTCTTCTCCTTTTGTACGTAGTGTACCAAACACTCGAACGTAGATGTTTTCTTTGTCAACAGGAATGTTTGGATTTGTACTCTGAAGAAATGAAAATTGTAAATATTTTCATTTAAAAATTGGGTAAATAACTTACTGCATCATGTTCCAACCACAATACTGCTTTCATGGTTCCTGTATGATCTTCTAAATCGTATGTAACTGTTGTAGAAGTAACGTCGAATTTGCGGACGATACACACAAGTTTAAGCTGAAGAAAATTATACGAATAATAAAATGCTTTTAGTATATTGTAATTTTTATCTTACAATTGTTGTAGGAGCTCCCCACATGGTAAATTCATCTCCATCAGAATTTTTGATCATGCTAATGACAATAGGAGTTACGGATTGAGCCTTTCTGGGTTGCTACAATGATAATAATTTAGAAAAATATTCATGGAATTAAGAAGAGTACACTTACGCCCTGCTTTTTGCCTGTCCCAGGTGAATCAAATTTATTTGTCGTATCATAAAAACCACCACCGCCGCTCCCAAAATCATTATTATCCATCATAGCTAAAATTTTAATAGGTTAATTTGTAAATAACATAAATACAGACTTCAACAATGTATTAACTTACTTTCATTGCCAGTGCTTCCCCACATTGTTACTTTTTTATATAAACAAACAAATTAATAAACCAGTACAAATAACTACAGACGTTACAACTTTTTACAAGCCGGCTTCCCGCGTTTACAACTTCTGGAACAAAGAAGAAGAGCGCTATTTTTGACATTTTAATTTTAGGTTAGCTCAACAATGTTTTTAAACAATGTTAAAAATAAAAAGAGTAATTGTTGGATTATCTGGAGGGGTAGATAGTGCAGTAACAGCATTACTCTTAAAAAATAAAGGTACAGAAAACTTGCCATAACGAAAAATATATTAAATTAAATTTTCTTGCATGCAGGATTTGATGTTCACGGGGTTTTCATGCAAAATTGGGACATAGCAGATGAACAGGGCCAATGTTCAGCTGACAAGGATTTTAAAGATGCTTCAGTTGTATGCGAAAAATTAGGAATACAATTACATTATGTCAGTTTTGTTAAACATTACTGGAATTATGTTTTTAGGTAACACGATTAACACTGTAATATTATGGTTTCATTAAACTTACAATTGCAGCAATTTAATTAAAGACTACGAAAACGGATACACACCAAATCCAGATATTTTATGCAACAGACACATAAAGTTTGATTATTTTATACGTCATGCTAAAGAAAATCTAAAAGCTGATGCCGTAGCCACTGGTCACTACGCAAACACTAGTTTCGGCTGTTATTTAGAAAATTACGACCGAAACAAAAGTAAATCTTCATTATCACTAACCACAATTTTTTAACTCACTTTTTGTTTAACAGAAGTTAGATTATTACGAGCATCATGTATTCACAAAGACCAAACATTTTTTCTAAGTCAAGTAAAACAGAAATCATTACGGCACATAATGTTTCCATTAGGAACTTTAATGAAATCAGAAGTAAAACAAATTGCTCAAGACAATGGACTAACGCATGTCGCACTAAAAAAAGAAAGTATGGGCATTTGTTTTATAGGAAATCGTAATTTTCAGTCGTTCATTTCAGATGTAATATAATTATATAATAATTAATTGTAACATTTTTAAAGTTATTTTATTTTTTTAGTATATCGCAAATAAACCAGGTAATTTTATAGATCTTGATACAAATATAAAAGTTGGCGAACATCATGGAATTCATCAATGGACAATTGGACAACGAAGCAGATTAGGAAATTATCCAAAATTGCTTTATATTGCAAGAAAAGATATTAAAAATAATAACATATATGTTGTACGTAACAATTATGTATAGTTTAATTTGACTACAATTCTGATTAATTATTATTTAAGAACAAAATCTGGCTGGCGTCTAGATTTGAATTTGAGACTCTTAAAAGCGTCTCAGCAATTAAACTAGATCAAATTCCGGCGCCAGCTTAATTATTCTTTTTTTTAAATATAAACTAAACACTTGGCTAAGTCTCACAAAATTTTGTGAGACTAGCCAAGTGTTTAGTTTATATTTTATTAAACCTAGTTTCGCCAAGAGTATGGATGACAATTAATTTTGTCTTTGTTGATATTCTTTTTTAATCATATTTTTTACTTTATTTAGGTTGAAGGATGGAAACACGCGGCATTATTAAGCGATATTTTTATCACTAACAAACCACACTGGATTCATTCCGAACCAGACGAACTTATCAACGATAACATCTTTGAATGTGAATTTAAATTTCAACATGTTGAAATTTTGCGAAAATGCACAATGTACCAAACTAAAAACGGACTAATAGTTACTCTACAAGAACCGATTCGTGCTTTAACGGCAGGACAATACGCAGTGTTCTACAAGGATAATGAATGTTTGGGAAGTGCTAGAATTACTTATCCAGGACCTTCTGAGTATTTTACATGTAAATATAAATTAAATAAAACCAAAGATAAAGATTCTGCTGATTGTGAAAATAAGGTTGATGAAGATGTAGATTGTGCGGACGAGGAAGAAGAAATTAAAGTACGAACTGTAGCATAATTTTTCGTAATTATTTTTTAAGAAATAAATTGTACAAAATAATTGACATTTATATAAAAAAAACATACCTATTTTAATATCTTCTGTAACGTTTTGAGTCATCTCGATCTTTTCGGTCATATTCTCTTTTTCTATCATCTCTTTCGTAGTCATTACGTCTTGGTTTTGTGAAATCCCGGTCATGTCTTCTTTCTTCGTGTCTGTCGAATTTTCTATCTTCATATCTATCGTTTTTTCTTTCTTCGTGTTTATAGTTTCTCCTGTCGTCTGGTTTATCATCTCTTCTGTATGTAAAATAATCATCTCTGTTATTGTAATACTTTCTTTCTTCTCTTAGTTCTTCGGAAGTTTTCCTTACATCTCTTTCATCCTCGATTTTAATAACGTTTTTTAAAAGATGTCCTTCATCTATTAAAGTCTTATTTCTGCCATCATCTTCTGATTCACTAACAGATTTTTTCTTTTCCTTTTTAGATTTATTTTTGGATTTTTTCGAATGTTTTTCTTCATCTTCAGAACTGGTTTCACTATCACTTGAGCTATTATCTTCACTGCTGTCACTGGAAGATTCACTTGAGCTAACTTGTTTCTTCTTATGTTTTTTCTTACTCTTTTTCTTCTTTTTGTCTTTCTTTTGTTTCTTTTCTTTCTTTACCTTGACCTGCGATGTTGATTCCTCGTCTTCATTTTCTATTTTAATTGTACCAATTGGTAATCTTGGCGGCAATCTAAATCCGTCGGGTGGTAATTCCTTCTCTTTAGCGAATTCAGGAAGTTCTGTACTTGGTATTGGCATTTGTGGTCGTTTTTCTAGGTTTACGTTTGGTCCACAACCTTCTTCTTGAATTCTTCTAGTTTCTGCATCCACAGTCTTCTTATCTTTTGGCATTTTGTAATCAGTAACATGATCGACACGAATTGTTCTTCCTAATACTTTTATTCCATTAAAATTATCAACTGCTAAATTAGTGGATTTTTGGTCCTCATAACAAATGAAACAAAACCCTTTTTGTTTCCCAGTATCTTTATCCCGAACAAGATTGAGATTAACAATTTCCCCGTACTGCGAAAATACGCAAATTATGTCTCCCTCCGTCAAGTCATACGGCAGACCCCCAACAAAAACCCATGCACTGCTTTTGTACTGATCATGCCAAGATGTTTTAAACGTTCTATGTAACTCTTGTTCGCTCAGTTTTTTAACATTTTTCATATTACTGAAATAAATTTAATAATCATTATTTATAAAACTCAGTTAATTAACCCTACTTATTTGTACTCACGTCATTGGGTTCATTTTGAAGAGATGTTATAATACTTTTGATTGTAAAAAGGTAATTAATTGAATATAAAAGAATTGTTTTAAAATAAATCGCACAAATGCACTTAAAACAAGGTGTAAACTTTCCTGTCTAACCTTTTGTAACACAGTCATTTACTGTCAACTCGTCAACTGTCATCTCGCTTATCAGTGACTGCTGCTAAGCTGTTCTTGCGTTCTGTTAAAAGAAGAAAAACATATATTTATTTGCCATCGAATATAATATTAATTATTACATCAAAATAAAACTAAAGCTGTCTGTATATTAAACGTTTTATTTACGTTCAAGTACTAGATAACCTAGAATGAGGGAGAAGGTAAGAACAGCAATTTAAATTCTGTTAATAAAATGATTAATTAAAATTATTTTAGGACGATTTTATACCTCACTGGTCACCATATGCGAAAGTCTACGATCCAATAAAAATCGGTTCAATAGACGGAACCGATATAGAACCCCATGATCGAGCAATCGTTAGAGCATATCATTCCGAATATCGTCCAAACCGCCATGTTAAAGGTAGGCCCCAATGTACTATATTCGTCAGTCGTTTACATCCAAAAACCACAAAAGAAACCATCAAAGAAATATTCTCACGATACGGTAAAATCCACCGCTTCCGCGTTGTGAAAGACATCGTAACAGGAATTCCAAAAGGGTATGCATTTATTGAATACGAATCCGAATCATCTGCAGAAGAAGCTTACCGCAAAGTGAACAAAATGAATGTTGATGGTAATGAATTATTTATTGATTTCGAATGTGAAAGATTGTTAAAAGGTTGGAAACCGAGAAGATTAGGCGGTGGTTTTGGAGGAAGAAAAGAATCAGGACAGCTTAGATTCGGTGGTAGAGATCGTCCTTTCAAGAAACCAATTATTACTGGAAGAATGTCGAATGATAGATCTGACGAAAGAAATGGAAGACACAGAAGTCGCAGTAGGAGCAGAAGTAGAAACGACAGAGAGAGGGATAGAGACAGGAAATACAGACATGAAAGAAGATAACGAACTTTTTTTCATTATAAAACTTTCCTAAATTATTTTAGGAAATTTGTTAATTAATAGTAATAGTTTCGCTATAAAACTAGTGAATCAAAGTATTGCCAAGTCTTTAGAAAATATGTCACACTCAGCAACAGTAAAAAGTAGCCTAAACAACATGTACAATTCAGTGAAATTATAGTAACAGTGCGTTGGTCTTGATCCACGTTTTCGTGACGGCAACTATAATTACTTATAAGGATTAATAGTTTGATGAAGGGTAAATTTAATATAAAATTCAGTAATTACAGTTTATTATTTAAAACAAAACTACACAAAAGATAAATCATTATCAATAAAACATCTTGTAAAATACGTAATTAAGTAAAATGTAAAGTAATAAATTTGTTTTATTATATAAAGCTATATTGATAGGTAAATACAAACTTTGCTTAAAAATTTATTTTGAAAATACAATTTTTGTCACAGTTCCCTGGAAAATACTGCGTACAAACTATATTTACAACTAAAACTACTTGATGTTCTGAAAACTAACTTAATATTTTATGTAATAAAAATATTACTAAACTTTCCGAGTATAGGACGCGTCAATAAAATGTATAAGTATCATACAAATTTATGAGTAATAAAATTGATAAGTAATTACTTTTTATTGAGGTTCATAAAAGATGAATACGAATTGGAATAATTAATTAATAGATTTAATGCACGATTCACTAAATAGTAAAAAATAAAAATAACCAGACAAGAAAAAAATAACAGAAAAATACAAGCTGATGTTTGAATAAAATGAATTTATTTTATTTTAACTATCCATGACTATCTGTTGATGTGTGTGTTAAATTTGAATTTTCTGCCGATAGATCTGCGAAATTTTCCTCAGAATTGATAACTTGGCTTGAATTTTCCTATCAAATCACAAAAATTTTACTAAAACATTTATTAATTCCTCCTTGTCGATTCTTAATTTTTAAAAATAATAAATATATGTATAAACTTACCTTATCTTGAGTTTTCTTCTCATTTCTTGCGTTGATTATTTTTGACTCTTCTTGATCATCTAATTCATCCCAATGAGCTTGTTTTGTTCCTGTAAACAAATGAAAATAAGTAAACATAGAAAAATGAATAAATAAAAGTCATGCTGATTTATTTTTCTATACCGGGTTCAGCACATAAAATAAACATTTGATTTTCGCTCATATCTTTTGTCAAATTTTTGAATTTTTCACATTCTTCATTAAATACTTCCCAAAATGATTTGTCTTCTGGGATTGTGAATAAAACCTACAACAAAATCAAATTTAAATAGGAATTAAAAAAATAATAATAAATTTTCGTACCTTAAATTTGCTATAAACAATGTCGGCTTTAGCTCGGATTTGTTCAGCATCTTTTTTAAATTCATCCAATTCCTTTCCTTGCAATTTCCATTCTTTAACATTTCCAATATACCTCCTAAGACGTTTCACCATTTCCATAACATGAGAATGTTTTTTTAACATTAAAGGTTCGATGTTTAACTTCAACATAACATCCAAATCTTTTAAAGCTTCTTTAGGATCAGCTTTATCTAAAGCAAGATTCGTTTTTATCGCGGCATCGAGTTCAACTAACGTTGCTTCAATTTTTAAAAATTTAAGTTTAGTTCTCTTGCGTTCCATTATTCTGTTTCTTATCACATCAGAAAGTTGATCTTCTGTGAGTTCTAGTTCAAATTCAAAGAGTTCTGGTTTATCTTCTGGTCTTAAAGTTCCATCTTCGATTTTTTCTTTGAGTTCGAGAGCAGTTCTAGCGTCGGATTCCTTCCAACGCAATCTTTCGATCTCTGTTTCGATTTTATCAGGTCGATTTTGATTTAGTTTTATACCGACATATTGATCGGGTGTTAATCTCGCTAGTAAAATTTTATTTTGTGCGTCACTATTACGGTCATCTTCGGGTTTTTCTATTTGAAAAATATTTGTGTAACATTTATAAATGGTAAAAATAAATTAATTAACTCACCGTTTCCTTTTTCGGCGTCCTTTACACATTTTTCAAATTCTTCGATAATTTCGCGTAAACTTTGAGGTGTTACAACTTTAAATTTAGTTGGAGTTAAATCTTTTTTATTTATTTCGTCGTAATCATCTTCCGAGGAACTACAAATCACTTGAAAGTAGCAACAAAATGACTAAAATCGGATGAAAACTTACCTATCGTCATGAGTTTTGTGTTCTCTATTATTATTACTTTTTTCCTGATATTCCATTTCATTTTCTTCATCTGATAAATAACTTTCTGGGGACTTTCTATGTGCAGTTCCAGAATCTGTAGGTTTTAACCTATCCTCTGGATTAACTTTACTAGATTTTGGACCAGCTATAACATTAAATAATGTACCTGTGTAAGATTAAAATGCATCATTATAAGTTATATACCGGAATTCTTCGCAGATTTTTTTCTCGATTCCGCTGTTGACGAATCAACAGATAATTTCCGTTTAAGCCCACGTTTAATTTCTTCTTCTTTTTCAATATCAGATGTGGGCTAAAAAGTAAATAAGATAATGAAACTGTTATCAATGAAAATTTTAATTTTACCTCTTCTGTTTCATCCAAAACAATTCCGTCTTGATCTTGAGCAATGGCAGCTTCAATTTCTTCGATGGCATCATTATAATCTTTTCTTTTCAGTGATTTCACAAATTGTTCCTTATGTTCTAAATATGAGAACAAATCTTCTGCTTTAACTAAACCCCTGAAAAAAGATATATTAATTGAGCAACAATGACATATCTCATAAATGATTTGTCATTATCTTTGAAACTTTGAGATAAATAATTGGATATTATGTGGCTGTAATCTTTCAAAAAGTCCATTATGGCCGACATTCACGTCAATTTAGTTTGTACAAATTCTTATAAAATATAACATAAAGAATGTAAGGTTTAATCGCACACTGTCTTGAAGCTTCACAAGACACTGTCGACAGAAACCATTTGATCTAGGAATGGTCCACGCATATACGGTAAACTGAACTCGTATTGACGGAAGATTGTTCCATGCATAATGCATTCCAAAGGTAAAGTATCAGTTTATTACTTACGTTTCCCCGGTGCCATAAAAGAAAACCTTGAATCTCTTTCCAGTGCCAAGATCCTCATCAACCTGAAATAAATTATTCAATTAAATCATAACCTAATTTTTTTTTCTTGCAAGATTCTTACCCTCGCTGGCCATGCCGGATAACCCTTGACCTTAGCAAATACTTTGTCACCAAGGGATATATGCTTCACTTTCTTCATATTATATTTTCTATATTATCCAACTGCATACGGTAATATACGCAATTGTAAACAAAATTGTTTCGCACACAAACCAAACAAAACTTTCCTCTCGCTACTAGACAAATCTCCATTCGGATATCTTCGGCCGCGTTGGTTGTCATTCGGCAATAATCGTTGTTATTGCCGCCATACAAGAATCTGGTAAGAAAAAAATTTAAAATAATAATTGGTAGCAGGTTCATTTAAAAGCTTTTAAATGTTGATGTCGAGACATTTTATTTTTTAAACATTTATACATCGACATATAAACAGAAAACTGAAATATCAGTTTTCAAATTTGTTTCATAAAAAATGTAGGGCTTTTGTGAAATAAATATAACTGGCACATATTCAACCACTCTCATAAATTCATTTTTGACAATAACACTATTTGCTAGCATTATAGTGAGCACTTCATAAAAAACGTTTCATGGTGTATAACAATTTAAAAGGCACGCATATAATGAAACAATGCACACGATTTTTTGAAATATTCTTGCAAGAAACAAACAGTGTGTGTGCATTTGCATCTTCTAAGAAAAATTATTCAAGTTCTGAGAGTTTGAGCATATATATAAAAGTAAAACCTTAATTTATAAGTATTGTAAATGCAGTAAATAAAGTAAATGAAACATTTACCCTGTTGATTAATACTGATTTCACAGTAAAATAATATATCAAATAAATAAAAATCTAAAAATAAATTTAACAATGTATGAAAATACTACAGCATAGAAAAATATTTATCCTAATATATAAAAAATTAAATTGCGGCGACTCTCTTATTTTCTCTCAAACATCAATAGACATTTGATTTTTATTACAATAAATTTAACTCGTATAAAATGTTCAGGAACTCAATAATTAAATAATTATTCATCTTTTTCTTACATACCACATGCTCTCAAATTAAGTTCCTATAAAATCACAATTACATTTATTAAACAAGTACAAAACAAAATCATAAAGAAAAAAAAATTATACATTTTAATAATCACATAATTTACATCAAGCGCTTCAAACTAGAAATTAAACCATAAAATTAATCATTCGTTAACAACTAAATAAAGTAATAAATTACCACAATCAATCAATCATTCATCCATACAAGTAGTAACGTAAGATTAGGGGAACATTGGGATAAAGAACAGGGACATTTAGAGATAAAGCTGAACATCCAGGATTTGATTTGAGTTACGAGCGCGTTTTTAGTAACGTATCGTGATGATTGAACACCAGGCTGCCGATGAGGGACACGAGAGTTCTATCTAACCATGTCACAGGGTTTGGGTAGATTAGGCCCCCTTCATAGAATCCCAGGTGGCCCCCGTGAGCCAGTTCCAAATACATCGCGCTGTGGTGGTCCTCTGAAAGAAATATTAATCAGTTGAAAAACTCAGAATTTGTTCAAATAATGAACTGCTTAGAATAAAAAAAAGATGCAACTAATAGTCATATAAATTGATAATTAAATTGAAAGATCTGGATTTATTTTAACAAAAAAGAAACAAATTTATTAGATAATTTATTTGTTAAAAATTGTTGCACGCGCAAAACTGATAAAAAAATATTGTGTAACATGTTAATCTCTTTTTCATTCCGGTTGTTATCGGTTTGACGTTGATATAAAAATAAAAATTGCTTTTCTCAACATGTTTTACAACAAATATATTTGATAATATGCTATAAATGATTTACAAGATTAATAATTACCTGCAAAAGTTTTGATTGGGTTCAAAAGTGCATCTGGAACAATGGGATCATCTCTAGCATTGATGAACACCATAGGTGTTCCAATATTTTGTAAATAATTAATACTTGAGCTCCATTTATATAACTCTGATATGGTCTTAAACTGATGAATTTTTCTATAAAACAAAAAGCATAAATTAACAAATGAATCTTTAAAAACTCAGTTTTGAGTCTTACTTTGTGTAGGCATCATCTAACTCAGGGAGTGTAGCAGCAGCAATTATTTCTCTTTCGTTTAACTTATGTCTAGTTTTCACTTCTTCTGATAATAATACATGTCTGTGGCGTAAGATTATGCTTTTCATGCTTTCTGTCATCACGTACAAGTAGAACCGACGGAAATTCTGCCAGTTTAGTAGCCATTTTGTGCCTCTGTAATAGAAAAAACTTGAAATTTTAATCAAACATTTTGTGAATTTCGTTTGGTTCGTTACAAGAACTTTCATAAAATCGAAGTCATATTTTATTTATTATAAATGTTAAACTTTAATTTTAATAATCGTTACTTGCACACCTCAAAAATGTTTTATCCTTATAAAAAAATTATTTTAACTTTCAAAATTTAGTTTTTCATTATATTTGTACTATGTAACTTAAAAATGGCCAAAATAATGTGCTGAAATTTAATGAAAATTTAAACTTTCCGTTTTAATTTTTCACCAAAGCCTGAACTCCATGTAACAATTATTAAATTTATATCATTCGGCTTATTAAAAAGAACTAAAATCTTTTGGATTTTAAATTTTTTAGTTAAACTTTAATACTATTGTATTTTATAGTTTCTATATTTGTTGACAACATATAAACTTTACCACGTAAAAATAATAATTAAGAAGGAGTTCTACGAGTTTTTAAATTTATATATGAATAAGAATAAATGCAATGACCTTCCGTAATGGCCAGGAACTTTTAACAATTGCTATAATCTCACAATTAAACTCTAAAGTCCACTTACTCAATTGCACAGTATCCTTGACAGATGGAGACCCCTCCAATGATATTCTTAGGCCTCTCGCGATCAGATTCCCCCATGTACTTAGTGACAAGGTTCCCTCCAAGACTGAATCCGACGCAAACGACTTTTGTTCGAGGATGGCGTTCAAGCAAATGTATTACCATTTCATTGTAATCACTTGTGTGCCCTACGTCAACATAACTAATGATTAGTACATGAACAGTTAAACATGCCAACTTTGTTAGTAGGTGCTAGCTCTGGAAAGAAGCTTCATTATATTTTCATTCCAATCAATTATTAATTATTCGTAACTGACAAACAGAAACAAATATAAATGTGCAAACTGATAATCTACATTTTAAACGATTTAAAACAT
The DNA here is from genome assembly GCA_947425015.1 of Pterostichus niger. NCBI lineage: Eukaryota > Metazoa > Arthropoda > Insecta > Coleoptera > Carabidae > Pterostichus > Pterostichus niger. Next base: position 36,691,519 of record OX380336.1, on the reverse strand, counting down.
ATCTCAAACATTTGCCACTGTATATTTTCTACTATTAAACATTTTTAAATTATTTGAAGGACAAATAATTCAAAGAAAAATTGATTTCGCAGAAAAATATATTCAATGGCAAATCTTCAAAATGTTTTGAAAATCCTTTAGACGAAAAAGGCTTTTAATAATAATTTGAAAATATTAGGCAGTCAAACTTAATAATTAGTCAAATATTATTTAGGTCAAAATGTCTTGGAAATAGAAAGATTTAAATTATTACTTCATACCAATAAAAATGTCCAATTACAATGAGTATTTAACTCTAGAAAAAAGTACTCTTCCATTTGATTCAAATGCATTTTAATGTTATCTACATAATCCAAATTCTTTTTCATAATTAATAAAATGATATCTGCATTGAGCAATAGAAATGAAACAAATTATTTTTGTATTAATTAGTTTAAAATGCATTTTAAATCGGTAAGTTTTTCTGAAATAATGATTTCTCGTTATACCATAGCTAAATATTCTTGGAGCTGTCACAGGAACACTCTGTAAGGCCCCAACATGATTGAGAACAGCACATCGGTAACCATGGCATTGAGCATAATGTACAAATGTACGTACATACACACTTTCGGATGTATTACCGATTCCAGGACATATTGCAATTGTTACGTCATCTGAAACAATTATAATTACATATTAATTATCATAAAAACATGGAAAGATACATGTTCAAGCTATAGTCTGCAATATGGAATAAATTATACAGATGAAGAACATAAAAACAGAATAGAGAGTGTCACACCCAGTAATGGGTAAAAGGTGTGATGATATATTTTTTTATTTATTTAGAAATCATTAACAATGGAGTAGATGGCTCAGTGGTATCGAATCGACCTGTGGATTTGAGAACCGGGGACAAAGAATAAATTAAATGTACCCCTGTGACTCACCCTCCACTAACATCTTTGAGGACCGTGATTTGACGGTTCGTAACCACACTTCATGCGAAGAAATATATCATTTACTGAGATCTGAAAGTGCCACACTCAGTAATGGGTAAAATGCGTGATGATACATTTGTTTATTTTGTTTAAAAATAAAACAATCGGAATTTTAATTGTCAATCTTAAGCAACTAATTAATTGAGCTGAAGGTAAAAAACGGATGTTGACTCAATTTTATCTTTTCCAATTACTAAAATGGGTTAAACACTAAACTAGGATTAACATATTAACCTAGTTTCGACGTACAACCCTTTTATAACAGTCCAACAATTTTCTAAATTAAAAGCACTTTAAATTGATGAACAAAAATTACAAGAGTTAAATATCCAATTTTAAATTATTTTTAAATTGATAGCAATTGACATATTAACAACAGGATTCATATTACGAAAAACAAATTACTTTTAAATAGATTTCCAAAGAAACAGATCTGTTTTAACAATGGTTAAATATAGTTAGTTAGCTTACATCAAATTTAACCATTTCGGAAATATTATTAACTTGCAATCAAGGAATTAAATAAAACTACACTCTAACTATATTTGTTTACATTATTGACTAAGGTCCTAGCACTAGGTTGTGACCTGAGATATCCGGGTTCAATTTCCGCTCATAATAATTCGGGTACAATACAAATAATTATCTGAATATAATTGTAAGTTTAAATAAAAAATAAAATAAATATATCATCACGCTTTTTACCCATTACTGGATGTGGCACTCCGCCGTAGCAGATTTCGGTAAGTGATATATTTATTCGCGCGAAATGCGGTTATCAGCTATCAAATCACTGCACTGAAAAATGTCACAGGAGTAGATTTAATTTAGTGTAAACTGTTTGTCAGCTGTGGGGATCGAACCAGGGTTCTCAAGATCCATAGGCCGGTTCGATACCACTGAGCCACCTACCTCCTTGAATAAAATAATTATGCATATTATATTATATTCGATCTCCACAGCCGACAAATAATTTTCACCAATTTAAATCTATCCCTGTGGCTCCCTCTCCACTAACATCTTTGAGGGCCGGGATTTGACGGCTGGTCCACGCGAAGAAATATATCACTTACCGAAATCTGCTTCGGCAGAGTGCCACACCCAGTAATGGGCAAAAGGCGTGATAATATATTTATTTATTTTATTTAAATCTATCCCTGTGGCTTCCTCTCCACTAACATCTTTGAGGGCCGTGATTTAACGGCTGGTTCACGCGAAGAAATATATCACTTACCGAAATCTGCTTCGGCAGAATGCCACACCCAGTAATGGGCAAAAGGCGTGATAATATATTTATTTATTTTATTTAAATCTATCCCTGAGGCTTCCTCTCCACTAACATCTTTGAGGGCCGTGATTTAACGGCTGGTTCACGCGAAGAAATATATCACTTACCGAAATCTGCTTCGGCAGAGTCCCACATTTAGTAATGGATAAAAGGCGTGATGATATATTTATTTAATCACCATTTAATCACCAAGTGTTGGATGACAATTAATTTTGTCTTTGTTGTTATATATATTTATTTATTTTATTTATTTATATTGAGGAAGCGAAAGTACCAGGAAAAGAATGTTTAAGGGATGAATCTAAGAAATAAATATTGAGTAAATGTTTTATGATGTTACATTTTTCTAAATTTAAAATAAAACATTTATGTTGCGTCGTCTGTGCAGTCAATACTTCCCACGCACTCAGGAAGCAAGTTCATTGATAAAATTATGGCAAAAAGTTTTCGAACATATAACTTATGTCCCCTTTCCACTTTTAAATGGCATTACTCATACAGCGCACATTACATATATTGTATAACATTGAAGGTCGCTTCAATACACAAGATTTTATCAGAATCTGTCCAACATTTTAAACACGGATCATTTAAATATCTGAAAGAGTGCCTTGACCTGATAAAAAACATTTAAATAAAATTTGATGGCACATTTATCAATTACTACAAGTGATTTTAGATATATTTATAAATGGAGAAAGTGAGTTTTTGTTATAATTAGATTAAAAATCTGTGACATGACATGATTTGGATTTTCGTGCAATATGTTTGATACAGATGTATATATTTAATGTTTTTAATCTGCGAGAGAGTATTCATTATTCAATTGAATACATTTGTATTAAGTATGTAATTAAAAAAATGTATTACTGTTAATAAGTAAAAGAAAGTACAAAGTTTGCAATGAGTAATACCATTCACTCTTGTATTCAGAAATAAAAATTACATACATACTTTTCACACGAAGTAATAAAAAGCAAATAACTTTATAAATATATTATTACGTAATATGAGTATAGAAAAATCATTAAGAATTCATATCAAATCGAAAAAATAATGTTTTAATTAATATAATTTAGATTTTTGAAAGTTATGAACAATAAGCTATATTATCAAACTAACATTAAACATGTGGAAATGCGAAACCATACATCAACTAAAATTTTAGTTACTAATATTCTAAACAAATTATACCTATTATTAAAACATCATTAAGCAAATTTTTAAATCATTATTAAGAACAATATGGTAAATTTACTTTCTTTTCGTTTTCATTGAATTTAATTCTAGAAATTATCATCATGCTATTTGCCAAATTTTCGCTGTCACAGATGAGCGATTGCAGATCTCAATAGACGATATATTAAAAGGCTTTATTGCAATATACGTAAAATATTATATCATGTAACTTAGGTACTTATATTATTAAGGCGAAATTTGCGCGTAATTGGAATTAAAGTTGGTGATCTGAACAAGAAAAATAAAATCAAGGATCAACTAATTTGTGCAACAAAGAATGGACTAGTTTTGGAATCATTATTTCTTCCCAAAATACAGAATTATTTTGTATTTTTTCATGCAATAATATGAAGGCTTTAGAGGAACGAACTATCTGTAGATTCCACTATGCATATTGGTGAAAACGTCTCCTGTAACTACTAAGTGTCAACCATGGTGTGTGTAAGTGTTAGTTCAGAAGTACGCACGCAAAAGCTTCGTTGAGATGACATATTGAACCGTGATTTGACGGCTGGTAACTGCAGTTCACAAGCATAAATATATTACTTACTACAGCAGAGTGCCACTGCCAGTAATGGGTGAAGGCATGTTTATTTTTTGTGAATTTTTGGTTGTACTGGTTCAAAATCGAAATTTTTATAATTATGTTTCTATATAGTTCGGAGCACGAGAAATACGCTCGTTCAAACCGCATTTCAATATCTCTTTTAGTTTTTGAGTTATATCGATTTTTGACTTTTTTAAAAACTCAACTTTGAGAGCCCATATTTCGAAAACTAAAAGAGATATTGAAATGCGGTTTGAACGAGCGCATTTCTCGTGCGCTACTTAACTTATACCGAAATTTTACTATTTTTGAAAATTTTTCAACTTTTTTTCAAAATTTTCTTTTCTCAATATTTCCAAAAGTTGAATAGATAATCAAAATCTGAAAACACCAGTGAATTCCTCGCGTGAAAATACATAGGTATGCAAATTTTTACAGCAAAATTCGCACGGATACATTTTTTATTATAAAAAATCGAAAATAGCCATTTTTTAGAAATTTCTTAAGGGGTACCCCTTGGCGTTTTTACGAATTTTTGACATTTTTCGATTTTTTGTAATATAAACTGTATCTGTGCGAATTTTGCTATAAAAATTTGCATACCTATGTATTTTCACGCGAGGAATTCAATGGTGTTTTCATACTTGCATTATCTTTTCAACTTTTGGAGATATTGAGAAAAATAAATTTTGAAAAAAAGTTGAAAAATTTTCAAAAATAGTAAAATTTCGGTACAAGTTTAGTAGCGCGCGAGAAATACGCTCGTTCAAACCGCATTTCAATATCTCTTTTCGTTTTCGAGATATGGGCTCTCAAAGTTGAGTTTTAAAAAAGTCAAAAATCGATATAACTCAAAAACTAAAAGAGATGTTGAAATGCGGTTTGAACGAGCGTATTTCTCGTACTCTGAACTATATAGAAACATAATTTAAAAATTTTCGATTTTTGAACCGGTTCAATCAAAAATTCACAAAAAATAAACATGCCTTCAGTCATTCTCGCAGTAGCACTCTATCGTTGTAGATCTCAGTAAGTAATATATTTATGCTTGTGAACTGCAGTTACTAGCCGTCAAATCACGGTTCAATATGTCATCTCAACGAAGCTTTTGCGTGCGTACTTCTGAACTAACACTTACACACACCATGGTTGACACTTAGTAGTTACAGGAGACGTTTTCACCAATATGCATAGTGGAATCCACAGATAGTTCGTTCCTATATGTAATACATCTCAGTAAGTAATATATTTATGCTTATATAAATATAATATAAATAAAACAAAAATAAAATAATAAGTACGTGTTTGCAGCCTTTTGCTCATTTATAATAATAATACCTTGTTTAAAAAAAGATAAGTGTTCCAGTTTTCAGTTCTAGCGTATTTTTCGGGCGTGAGTTTTACTCGAATCCAAATACATCTAAATATAATCCATCAACTAACTTGCTAAGCTCTAATCTAATTAAAAATATAAAATACAAACAATCAACGGACTCATTTTTTATTTCATAACAAAATTTGTAGATTTATGGATTTATCAAATGAATAAAATGTCACGTTTGTGTAAAATTATCTCTGTTGGTAAAAAATGTCGAGACCTAACATTATCATTTCTTGTCTACGACCTTAAGCTTAACCTTTAGCATTTTTTTCTACATAATTTCCAGAAGACAAAACAACTATTTATTAAATCCTACAAGATCAAAATCCACTGATAACAGAAAAGCTTTACACGCTATTTTGTGATACATAATAAATATAATAATCAAATCACACTCAAGCTAAAACGAACTACCACACTGCGACTCGGTGAGTCCGGACTTTGTACTGCAATTGAAATTAAGCTCCTGTTAATAATAGTATGTTATGCATCAAGGGAGGGAAACAAGCGATTATTCCCGCGTGTGAAGTTGGTAAACCGGGACGTAAGCGAGGGCCGAAGGCTTGAGTTGAAGTCGTAGTTTTCCAACTTCACACAAGGGATAATCGCGCCCTCTCGTGAAGCATATTATACTTTTCGTAACAAGTGCACAAAAATTACTGTCTTATCGGGACAAATGTCAAATATGGGTTGCGTAACTAGTTACCTAGGAAACACCGCAAACAGCTAATCTCTCTAGGGAGAGAAACATCCTACCTAAAAAACATAATGTTTCTCTCCCTAGGGGACAAAAGCAGTGTTTCTCTCTCTAAAATTAGGGAATAAGAACGTGTTTCTTGTGCACGTGTTACGAAATTAAATTAATGAATGAATTAAACAAAAGTAGCTTAGTTTGAAGAAGTAAACAAAAACATGTGATAGTGTGTCTTACCTTCGTGACTAGTGTCCAAGGGTTGATAGACATCGAATGTTAATGTAGAACCATCTGATAACAAGAGACTAACGCGTTCACCGATAGGCCAGGGACATCGGACGCGACCTATAATACTGTGGATTATTGTTTGGACATGGCCGCTGAAACCCCATAGTCTAGTTGGAATGTATCTGAAACAAATAAATACAAATAAATGTCATTGTTGAAATATTATGTGAATCTGGATCATGCGAGAAAGTGGTGTGACAGGATAGGAAATGTATGACAAAGATTTATTGCAGGATGAAGCTAATGAATAAATGTTCAGTGAACGTTGCAAGGGTTCGTGCTACCCATTTAATGAGCGTGACTTATTCAACATTGAAAATATTCCATTGTTAAGTTAATAGTATATTATGTAACAAGTTTTATAAACGTCTCTTTAGTTAAGTGTATAAAAAAAGAGTATCTAAAGAGGTTATAAAGCAAGGCATATTCTACGATTGCAAATTAAGACAACAACAAAATGTCAAGTATTATTAATTATTCGAAAAGTTAGGTAAAATTACAATGACAAATGCAAGAAGCTAACTTCACCCCGTGCTTAATATCTCAAGTCGTGACGACTAAATCGTTTGAAGCTTCAGCTTGTTGACATGTTATTAAGATGTTATTTAATGCAAACCAGTACGTTAAATGACATTTTAATTATAAGAACAGAAAAACATTTTATTGTGTTGTAGAGAAAATTGGTTCAAATAAAATATCATCGGCAAATATTTAAAATTTTCATATAAAAATTTTGGACAAAGTCCCTAGATGACGAACCTAATTAAGGTTTAGGGGGATATAGGTTTGTATGTTGTTCATTCGATCGTGGGTCATTCGCTGTTTGTGTCCTTCTGCAGTTTTAAACCGATTTGAGCCTTTTTTTTACAACTCAAGTTTGAAGTTTATATGACCGATACATTTCAGTAGTTTTAAAGAGCTGACAACAAAAAAATCTCAATTTTTTAATCGATTTGAACCAAATTTCTTTTACAAGGCAAGCTTGGCTTCTAGATGACCGAAATATTTTAATCGCTTTTAAATATCTAGTCGGCCTGTGGATCTTGATAACCCTGGTTCGATCCCCACAGCCAACAAACAATTTTCACCAAATTAATATCTATCCCTGTGGCTTCCCCTCCACTAACATCTTTGGAGGCCTTGATTTGACGGCTGGTAACCGCACTTCACGCGATGAAATATATCACTTACCGAGATCTGCTTCAGCAGAGTGCCACACCCAGTAATGGGTAAAAGGCGTGATGATATATTTATTTATTTATAGGAGGATGTATATTTTATTCTAGTTTAACATTTGACTACCATTTATATTTCTATTATGTACTCGTAACATACAATTTATTTATCAAGCAATAAATTTTATCATATGTTTTTAATTATTAAAAATAGCCTCTTTGTAATTGGGCCATAAAATGAATTATAGGTCAAGGCGATAACCGAGGCATACTATGTTATATCCTGAATACGCCAAATATGTACATTTCACAATAAGTTAATACTACAACATAAATTACAAATTTTAATTTATTAATTGTTTTCTATTAGAACTTAGAAATCGATACCCTTATTTACATATTTTCAATAGTTTAGCAAATTTTAGCGGATGTTGCGAACAGCAACATAAAATAAAATAGTATTTACAAAAACTATGGCTGGTAGCACAAGCTTTGTTTTTGGGTGTTTTAAGAGCACGGTTTTAACATGTTAGAGGTAACTAAAACACCCAAATACACTGCTCTTAAAACAGGCAAAAACAGAGCTTGTGCTACCAACAAATATGTTCTATATAAAATTCAAAAGTTAATATTAATAATTCGCAAACAGGAAGTTCTATCACGCATTTACATCCGGCATCATCTGCACTACTTATAACATAGATCATGTTATAGAGAGAAAATATCAATAAATAAACTAGTGTTTTAATGATTTTAAAATGATTTATTCTTATTTTTTTTTTGATTTCCTACTATGATTACGTAACGTAACGTGTAACGTAGTCACAAAAATATTTCTACCATATAATTATTATAAATAATATATTTAAAAAAAATTCATTTATTCATTGTATCTAATTGTAGTGTTTTTTGTTTTCGAGGCATTTAATCGAAGTACGCACATAAATTAATAAATATAATTGATAAACAAGATTATAATGATTTTTCATTGTCAATGTCACAAAATCAACTGCATGTACTTAGTAAACAATAATAATATTTCTACACAGCAAATCAATACCTATTTAGCATGCATTAATAACACAACATTAATGTCATTCTAGAGAACATACAAAATTAAACAAACAAAAGAAACATTATGTTATTTTTACGATAATATAAGAGATGTGTATACATTTGTTGAAACAATAAAATAAACAGTATAGTACAAAAAAAAACTACAGAAATTATAAAAGTCCATTATTATTAGATTGAATTTTTGGCAAAGCTCGCTTCATCTCCATTTAAAGCAAATATCTAACAGACAGATTAATAAAACAAATAAAGTTTTTGTTTCTTTTTAACTCCGTTTCTAATTTATAAAAGTAAGTGATAATTATGACACCAGTCTTAAAATGTATGAAATACTAACTATAATTTAATTTTACGAATCAGTTCATGAACCATTCCAAAATTTAAATACCTTAAACCAAAACAAAAACCGAACCGAATTTTTCAACGATTGTCAGCCCTACTTCATTGCCACTTAAATCTTAGCTTTAAGTTGTTAAATAAAATAAATATATCATCACGCCTTTTACCCATTACTGGGTGTGGTACTCTGCCAGAGCAGATTTCGGTAACTAATATATTTCTTTCCATGAAGCCATCAAATCACGCTCCCTAAAGATGTTAGGGATGGGGGAGCCACAGGGGTAGTTTTAACATGGTGAAAATTGTTTGTCGACTGTGAGAATCGAATCCGGGTTGTCTATTCCACAGACCGACTTTTGTGTAATAAAAAATAAATAATTTATTCTTTTTAAAATACTTATTTCAACGTCAGCCGATCGCACAGTACGCAAACGTAATCAAAATCCTCCAGCGATTTCCGAATTCGTTTCCGTATCTGCGCTCGGCCACAGACCGACTCGATACCACTGAGCCACCTACCCCATCTAAGTTGTTGATCAAACTGAAGGCTTTAAATTTAGTTTTCGTAACACATGCACAAGAAACACGTTCTTATTCCCTAATTTTAGAGAGAGAAACACTGCTTTTCTCCCCTAGGGAGAAGAACATAATGTTTCTCTCCCTAGGTAGCATGTTTCTCTCCCTAGAGAGATGTTTCTCTCCCTAGAGACTATGATTATTAGCTGTTTGCGGTGTTTCCTAGGTAACTAGTTACGCAACCCATATTTGACATATGTCCCGATAAGACAGTAATTTTTGTGCACTTGTTACGAAAAGTATAATATGCTTCACGGGAGGGCGCGATTATCCCTTGTGTGAAGTTGGCAAACCTCCATTTCAGCCCTCGCTGACGTCTCGGTTTGCCAATTTCACACGCAGGAATAATCGCTTGTTTCCCTCCCTTGATGCATAACATACTATTTAACAACATAGTATTTTACTTAAATATCAAATACATATTTTCTATGGTAGTTTAAATTTTTTGTGCATTCATGACAGCATCTGTTAAAAATAAACTCATTTAAGAGATTTCTGATTAAACATATGTGACAAATGACTCATCGATGTTGACTACTCATATTTCATTCAATGGTAGCTTGTAGGTAGATATAAATGGACAATGACGTCACTACCATACTTATCTTGATTTTCAATTGTTCGTTATATCATCGGTGTGAAATAGAGAACAGGTTTTTCATAATTTTTTGCAGATAGATATCAATGACACGAAACAGAATATTTTTAAATTCACGTGATTAACATGTGCTCTGTTTCTACGCATGATTATAATAAATATTAAAATAGATAAAATACTTATGTCAGAACATTTATTTTATCTTTAATGATTAGCAATTGTTTCCTGCTAAACCAAGAATTATACGAATCATAAACCAAGATCGGTTAAATTATTTAATTTTATTCATAAATGAGTCACGAATGGAATATAATTTCGTGACAAATTTATTTAAGTTTATAACAATTTCACACATAAAATAAATTAATATATATGATCATGCCACTTTATCCAATCCTGACTGTAGACCTTGACAAAGAGAAATGACGCCCTGAGAAATATGTCACTAGTATCCTTTATTCTGCGGAATCGGAATCGAAATTCTGATTCCGACTCCATTTCCATGTTTAAATTTTATAGAAATAAAAAGTTGAAGATGGTATTTCTATTTTCAGTACAGTACAAATGTTCACTCATTTAAATTTTTAATCATTTCTTTATATACAGGGTGTTCAAAAAAAAGTGGCAATAAGCGTTCAACAATTTTTTATTTCAAATAAATTTTGTACAAAATTATACGACACTAATTAACAGCCAATAGAAACATTGGTTGGTAGCACAAGCTCTGTTTTTGCCTGTTTTAAGAGCAGGGTATTTGGGTATTTTAGTTAAAATCGTGCTTTTAAAACACCTAAAAACAGAGCTTGTGCTATCAGCCATTGTATTAAGCATGGTTACCATGGCAACACAAATATTTCTCGGAAATTTTTCATTACTTAATCTAACTTAACAAAATTAGTAATAGAATGTCAGAAATTTAAAACAATATATATTGACTTGTTATTATAACAAAATATATGTTTTAGAAATAATAAATAATAATAATCTTTATCATTTTTGTGTTTCATTATTACTAAAATTATCAGGAGTCGGAGGCGATTGTTTTTTTTTCCCACTTCACAACCTTGATCTGTACAACTTGGATTTAATATAGTGTTGTATAAATTAGAATTTATTTAAATTAAAAACAAACAAAGAATAAACGTGTACGTTTTATTATATTGCATTATTAAATAATGCTATAAATATATTGTTTTACGACCCTATTAAAAAGAAATAATTTTCTTGCCTCATTTGAGAGAAGAAAATTATACTTTTCATTCCAATAGAAAATAGTATATTGTAACACTAGTGAGAAAAAGGCTTAATTGCAAAACGAGTACAAGTTTTGCAATGATCCTTTCCCACGTGCGTTACATACTATTTTTTTTTCAACATTAAACGTGTAATTTAATAATTATTTTACATAAATCAAAGGAGTTGTATTTGCAAATGTACATCACGTTTCCTTGGTCACCATGTCAAATAACATTTCTCTCACTCAATTTAGTTGTAATAGTAACCGTTTCCGTCACTAGTAATGAAAATAAATAACTTTCCTCACTAGTTAGGGATACAGTTACTATCACAACTTAACTAAGTGAGGGAAATATTATTTTCACAAGTGATGTTGAAAAAAGTAAATTTTATTTCCCTACAAAAGAAAATAGTAAAACTATATCCATGGCAACAGGCAAACAACTATGACAACTAGAATAATAAATCTTATTTATTTTTTTAATTTCTAAACATTTGCCTTTTTTGTATCATGTATTTTTCCTCAGGTGCTTTATATCCCTCGCCTTCGACTCGGAAAATGAATCGACACCTTCGTAAAGAAATGTCACACTTTATTCTCGTGATATACAAATAGCTTTAGAGCGAGAATAATTCTAGAAAACAAATATCCCTTTGTCGAAGTATATCAGCTCTGCTATGCAGCTCTTAACAAATATGTAATCACGTGAATGCAATAAAATGCAAGTAGTTATAAAAATAAAACAGCAACACCGCGAAACAAAAGAATCAATTAAATGTAACGACTTTCTATTTGTTATAGAATAGATTCGCTTTTGGATTTGACATTCTAATCAATCAAAAGGCGTATAAGTTCTTTTGTTAATCGACATTTAATAAGATTTATTGTGCTAATACATCATAGCGAATTTTATTCAACTTGTAAAGAAAATGGTAATTCTTATGTACTATTTTTAGAAGAAAGGGAATAAATTAGAATAAATTGTCCCATATATGAAATCAATTTTTCTATAAAAAAACATTGCATTTAAAGTAGCACATTAATGTGCAGATTTTCATATTTTTATACACACGTTTATATAAATCATGAATTAATTAACAAATATAATTAGCAAATTAAAGTATGGCCAACAATTTTTAATATTTTTAATATTCATTCGTGTAGTAAAATGTCGTAATTTAATTTAAAATATATCATCCACTAAAGTCTACAATTCTCTGCCAAACAGAATAGATAATGATTATGAAACCGGCAAAGTGTGAAATTCGGTCAAAGTATGAAATGCAATATTAAATCATTCAAATTTTTGCCAAAAACAAATATAATGATTTGCGTGTGTGAAGCGTTTGTTTTGCAGGTTTAAGATTTGTTTTTTTAAAACTGGACGAAGCGAGCCTTGCCAAGAATATGTTCAATATTTAAATAAATACATGAATTTCAAATTAATTGAGCTAAAATCGATTATAATGGTTTGCTTATGTGTAGCATATATTCTTCTGGCTTAGGCTTTGTTTGTTAAAAAGCGCAAATGAAGCGAACCTTGCCAAGGATACGTTCAATAATATTTAAATAAATGTATAAAATTTAGAACAATTTGAGTTAAAATCAAATATAACAGCTTGCATGTGTGCAGCATGCATTCTTCGGGCTAAGGATTTGATTGTCAAGAGGTGTAAGTGAAGCGAGCCTTGCCAAGAAAACGTCCAATATTTTAATAATAATTTGTGATAAATTAAAATATTACAGCTTGCATGTATGCTACGCAGCATGTATTCTTTGGGTTTACGATTTGTTTGGTAAGAAAGCGAGCCTTGCCAAGAATGTAATCTAATAAAAAAATAAGCGGTAAACAACACAATGTATTCAATTGAAATTTTGTACTTTGCTGTTTACCGGTAACATATATTTTGCCTGTTTAAATAATTAAAAACAATTTTTGATTTATGTTTAATTCATTTAATTTTTTTTTAATTGGTTTTTCATTATTTATACATGAGTCATTGTCTTTTTTATTAAATTTCGATTTTGTTCATTAGTGTAAAATGTAAAGCTTTAAGATTAGTATATATGAACAAATTAAAATTAGTAAAATGTATATCGAATGAAAGATTGGTGAAACAAAAGTATGTTGGAGATATTAAGGGTGTAAGATTGGAATAAATAAATGGATGTATTTGCAGATTTAGAATTAGAGAAGCTTGTATGAAAGGAATCATGAACGTGGATAAACCAGAAGTGGTGTAGCAAGATAGGAATGTTTATAAACAATTAATTGCAGAATGAATCTAATGAATAAACAAAGGGGTTGTGCTACCTTATGCCTATGGCACACTGGTCGATGAGCGTCGATGACCATCGATGAACTCCTCGATGAAACAACAGAACGCACCCGTCATCGACGAAAATTAGAGGCTCATCTATTTCCATCGAAGAGCTCATCGATGAAACGAACGTATCTCATTTCACTCGTATCTTTTGTGTCTCACTTCACGTTAGCATATTTTTGAAATTTAATTTTTCTTTCTCAACTTTAGAAGCTTTTATTGTTTGTCAATGAAGAGTGCGTTCTGTTGTTTCATCGAGGAGTTCATCGATGGTCATCGACGCTCATCGACCAGTGTGCCATAGGCATTACTGGACATAGTGTGATGTTATGTATGAATAAAAAATAATGGAGTAGGTGGCTTTGAGAACTCGGGTTCGATTCCCACAACCGACAAACAATTTTCACCATATTAAAACAACCCCTATGATTCCTCTTTACTAACATCTTTGTGGGCCATAATTTGACGGCTAAAATTTACTACAGCACAGTGCCACACCCAGTAATGGGTAAAAGGCGTGATGATATATTTTTGCAAAATTGAAAAACAAGAAAAAATAAAAATCGTGCTAATTCCCTAGATTAACATGCACGAAAAACAAAATATTCCTGTGTTCATTCTCTAAGAATAGCTCCAAATACAAAGTGTCACCGCCCTCTACGAATTTCCTCTCCCCATTTCCGAGGAAATCTTAAAACTTCCACGTACTTATTTACTAGGAAATATACAAGTAAAATCGATAAATAGAACACACTGATAACAGCATTGATGGAATTAATGCTGCGTAAAACACCCGACTCAGCACACTTTGATACAAACAACGTGCGTTGAACGGAAAACTGTTGAAGTATTGATTGAAATGCAAGTTTGCAGACGTGGACAGTTTTCCCGCTCGTCAGGAGTTCGACGAAAATGTTTAGATGTCAAGTCGATGAACCCAGAATTAGGAAATTGTATTGTTTAGTTGCAAAACCTCCTCATTTGTTTCCAAATTATTATTTTAATGTAAATGTGTTAAATATTCCAAATATTATACAGTAAAAACGAACAGACAGCCGCATGGAATTAAAAACATGCAATTGTCCCTAACTTTTATTTGAAACACTTTCTTCCAAAATAATTTTAAAATGATTGACAGCATAATTTGAAGATACTATAATCGTTTTTTAAATAAAAAAATTTTAAAATCAAACATTAAATTAGATTATTTGGAGGCGGAGACAATTATCATACTTTACTTTCATTTATCTTTGAAATATTTGAGTGGAATATTTGCTGATTACGATTATCTTTTAATCAATATTACTTACCGATAATATTAGCATTAGTTTGACTTTTTTTTCTTGTATAATCTATTATAATTTTGTTCGTCAGTATGGTGGTGTGGATAGCGATACGGAATTCGAATCCGGAAATCCCGAGTTCGAATCTCATTCAAGCTAAAAAATTATATAAACTACTACACTGCGGCTCGGTGAGTGCGGACCCTGTACTGTAATTGGGATTAAGTTCCTGTTCTACAGCGTAATATAAATAAATAAATAAATAACTAGGGCACGGATATCCACCTATTTATAGGTAAATAATACATCAAATAAACGAAAATATTGCATTAAAAAAGTATAGAACGAAGAAAGTTCAAATTTCAATCTAGCAATCAATAAATTTGTATTTCATTTATTTATTTGACTAATAATTTACTAATGACCAGTTGCGCCATCAAAACTAATGTTTTAAATTAATAAAAGTAAATCGAATATGGAGTAATTGCTATTACAGTCAAATATTTGACATGCTTTTATTAAAAATTATAATGAAATAATTGGCTTTAGAAAACAAAAAAGGTTGTTTATAAATTTTGAGTTAACGTTAATGCTTCCTGCGTCATGTTAGATTGTATTTCTACCGGTGTAATATACTACGCACTATAATTATAACTTATTATTATTTAGAGGCTAAGTTGTTTTATGAATCAACCTGTTAATAATTTTTTCGACATTACTTGTGAAAATGACATTTTCCTCACTCAATTTAGTTGTGATAATAACCGTTTCGTTAATAACTATTATTCAACATTACTTGTGAAAATGACATTTCCCTCACTCAATTTAGTTGTAATAATAACCGTTTCCCTCACTAGTGATGAAAGTAAGTAACTTTCCTCAATAGTGAGGGAAATGGTTACTATCACAACAATAGTTGCGTTAATAACTATTTTTCAATATTACTTGTGAAACTGACATTTCCCTCACTCAATTTAGTTGTGATAATAACCGTTTCCCTCACTAGTGATACAAGTAAATAACTTTCCTCACTAGTGAGGAAAATGCGAGGGGAAATGGTTACAATCACAACACTAGTTGCGTTAATAACTATTTTTCAACATTACTTGTGAAACTGACATTTCCCTCACTCAATTTAGTTGTGATAATAACCGTTTCCCTCACTAGTGATGCAAGTAAATAACTTTTTTCACTAGTGAGGGAAACGGTTACTATCACAACACTAGTTGCGTTAATAACTATTTTGCAACTAATATAATTTAGTTGTGATAGTAACCATTTCCCTCACTAGTGATGAAAATTAATAACTTTCCTCACTAGTGAGGGAAACAGTTACTTTCAAAACTAAACTGAGTGAGGAAAATGTCATTTGACATGGTGATCAAGGAAACGTCATGTGCATTTGCAAATACAACTCCTTTGATTTATATAAAATAATAATTAAATTTCTTGTATCGCAAACGTAAAAATGTAATTTTCTCGTTCATTATTAACAAAAATAGTATGTAAAACTCGTGTAAAAGGATCATTGCAAAATTTGTTCTCGTTTTGCAATGAAATCCTTTCCTCACTAGTATTACAATATACTATTAAATTGATGCTACATCATTAAGAAATAAAATTCAGTTCATATAAAAGTCACTGAATAAAATGATAAACAATTTATTATTAAATTCAGCGTTAAAAATGCTAAAACAAACTACTCTAAAGTTAAATATGTCGAAAGGTATAAGAATGCAGTAAAATATTGTAATAACATCGATTACAAGTACAATATCAATCCATAGATTTCAGTTTTTATCAATACGTAAATAATGAGTCATTGATAAGATTTAATAGTTGAAATTTTTGTAGAAATTGTGTTAATAACTAAACCAAGTTGTTTGTTATAGTTAGCATGATTATTTTAGTTTATTTAGCAGTAAATATATTTACATTTGGTCGGCCAACTTGTTGTCTGTGTCAACACAATTTTATTTATCACTATCATAACAAATGTGAAAAAGACTTAAGATAATACGAATTCTAAGAAAATTCATTAAAAGTACTAAATCAAGAAAACTTTACGATATGTAATTATGTACTTAATATGGCAGAAAATTACTTCTTCATACAGTCATATATCCTGTTTTGTACATATTTTTTGTTTTTCGCATATGAACATTCATATTTTTCTGCATCGTTCTTAATTACCGCCAAAAAAGAAGACCTACATCATTTTTTAAAATTTGTTATTACGTTTTTCTCTTGTTTAAAAAAACTTTCATTTTTTTTGATATTTCAAAACCTATTAAACTTGTAAATTAGGTTTCATAAAATTCAACAAAATCGCTACAAATAATTGCACAATCATAAACTTTCAATTATTTAACATACAAGCAATGTTCGTATTTATGGTACGTGGTAAACATGTTAAGTTTATGTATCATACTGTCAGAATTGATTGATAGGAACCAATATAAGTAGGTAATTTATGTGATTTTTTATATCGTTCCAGAAAGTTCTAAGTATATAAAGTATAATACATGTTGCTACGTATTTAATGAATTCAATATTGATTGAATATAATAAAGAACTCATACATATTTTATATTAAAAAATGTACAAATTATTAATGACATTCCATTCACAACAAACAATTGTTTTCGGTATTTACATTTTGACTAAAAACATGGATATTTCTCCATTGTTTCGTATTATTAAAATAGGTAATAAAACATGAAAATGTGTGCAAAGATAAAAACATACTTTTAGAATAGTATACAACATTTAAATGTATCTTTTGACCGATGAAAACATATGAAAATGACAAAAACATATGTAAAGTTAGTCATGTGTTAACCTATTACCTAACTTTATCTAAAATATTTCTGACGCGTTGTCAGGATGCAAATAATTGCGAATAAGCAAAAATTGTACTTACGGTTCTTGTATAAGTGGTGCTATTTTGAGAATAGTCTCCAGAAAATTTTTATCTCCACAAAATATCGATGGCCTTTGAGGTTGACTGTTAACGTTAAGTATCCGGAAAAGAACACAGAGTATAACAGCAATAGCGGCTAAAATAGCCGTAGACATGACGGCGACGGAGCGCCCAAAGGTGGTGTCTATCACAAACAGGACTAAAAACTAAATGAAGCTGGAAAATCACAAAGACACGCCTTTACAGGCTCACCGGGACTGAACTTCGAATGGAATTCAGCTGTCATATTCTGACAGCGGCTTTGCCAATCAAATTCTTCGCGCAGTTCACGTGACTAAAACCCGAGCGCATAGTTCGAATCCGTTACTCCTAAAATTATTTAGAATTATGACTAACTTTACAGATAATAATAAATTAATATGTGAAAATTAGTCTTTCAAAAACTATAAAAAATACGTTTAGTATTCACGTATAATATAATATTATATAAAGACATGTATCATGTAATATTGCATGATGTTACTTTGAAATAATTATATGTTCTACCGGAAGTAAAATTTTAACAGAAGCAGCCACAAATAGGTAGAACAGGCACGATTTCTAGATTATTATATTTTAAAATTAATTGCCAATTTTAGCTCGTTCTTGACCTGTTATTATTTTTATTTTTGAAATAGGTCTAAAAGATATAGAATTAAAATACCTAAATTGCTAACCAGTGAAATTAAAAATCAAAATCACTTTTAAAATTTGTAAAATCAAACTAAACTATGAAATGCCATAATTTAGGACATGCTTGTCGAATTAAAGACGTCTTTAATTCAATTTAAAACGTCTCAAATTAGAGACATCTGAAATTGAATTTAAAACATCTTTAATTAATTAATGATACAATTTTTGATTATCCATAATTAATTAAAGGCTTCTTAAAATGAATTTGAGATATCTGAAATTGAATTAAAGACGTCTTAAATTGAATTAGAGACGTCTTTAATTCGACAAATCAAATTATTAAATAAAAACTAGTATGGCATGTCATACTAACATAGTTTTAGTAATTATATTTATCGGTTTATTTTGAAATTCGATTTGTAAATTTCTATTTAAAAAAATATATATGAATAATTTATTTATAAATGAAATTGTTGCTTATATTAGTTGATGCAAAGGGTCAAGAATGTAACGTTCTAAATATTATTTTGAAATTTTTTAAAAAAATTCCCCAGGTGAGGCTCGAACTCACAACCCCGGCATTGCTCACGGCTACTGCCTTATAAGTACCGTGCGCTAACCAATTGCGCCACTGGGGATCGGCGACCCAAATTTTTAAAACTGAAGTCGATCAAAATTTCACGATCAAGGCCAAAACAACAGTCCTTTCATCAGATGTGTAAGGTTATAATTGCAATTTTCTATTTTTGTGATAAAAATCCTTCGCTTTAGCTTCATTATAGATATCTGTTTTAAGTTTTTATCTCCATTACTTTTATATTACAAATTTATGCTCCACAATAAAGGGAACCAGCTCAACCACTTTCCCTATCGAGATGCAAGCTTATAAATAGGAGAAATGCACATGCAGTTCTTTCACTGAAAGTATCAATGTTCAAGTGCATGTGATCTGCAAAAGTCTCTTACTTGTAAGTATTTCACACACTCAGTGTTTGACTACAAAATGGTTTTTGTATTTCAATATTGAGCAATAAACGCAATATGACAATTAACAATTGTTATTTTATTAATTTAGTTTTAATGTTTGTTAGTTACATAGAATATTATGTTATTACTATCAGTTTTTGTATATATGTATTTAGTATTCGATTCATTAATTCGTAAGCATGTATGTGCAATGCGCGCCATTTTTTAATTTAAATTTTATGACTTCTTGTATTTCGTAATCTTGAATTTTAACATTTTAATGTGAAAATTATGACATTCTTTGTTGTTTCCTTTAATAATAAAGACAAACTATTATTAATTCATTAATGCGCAATAATTTAAATTTACTCTTACGAATTTAGCAACAGCAATGTGAATTTTCTATAAATGATTCAATGTTGTTTATTTTAAACTAAATTTAAAATAAAAATGTAGTTGATAATATCGGTCGTTAAACTTCAGAGAAAGATCGAATTTAATTCGTCTTTAAGTTTCGTCCTAAATAATAATAATATATTTTAGGTACTGAAAATATATTAATAAATGCGGCAATTTTTCTCAGATATTTTAAAAATTTATTCTTGATTCTTTTCATGATACGTATTAATTATAAAAGAAAATTAAATAATAATGTTTCAATTTAACGTGAACTTGAAAGAGAAAGTTATAAACAAATTTTATATACCTATGCTATTTTGCAAAAATTTAAATGCGCGTTACAATATACGAGTGAAACTATAGTAGCAGCTACATACGTATATATTTAACACTTTCTTTTTATATTGGTAATAATGTTCATGTTATTTATTAATTTTATAATTATTTATTTAAATATATAAAGAAAAGTTGTAATAAAAATATAATGAATAACTCATAACAACACTTACAAGTCCTCGATAGTATAGTGGTCAGTATCCCCGCCTGTCACGCGGGAGACCGGGGTTCGATTCCCCGTCGGGGAGGTCTTTTTGTTTTTTTTTCCCAAAAATAATTTGAATCCAAAATTTTGTAATTCATTTAATAATTTAGTACTACGTCCATTTTTAACGATTTTTGATAACCTATGGTTATTTTTGTATTTTTAAAATCACTTTTCGATTCCCCGTCGTGGAGGTGTTTTTTTTTATATATAATTCATCCCTTATCTATCTATTAATTCAGTTTTAAAATATTTATACAGATTCCAAAATGTTCAAATCAACGTGGTTTCAACTAATCATTTTCTTACTCCTTGCTGGATTAGTAAAAGGAGCATTACATATCGTAAAAATTGTAATAATAGCGGGACTTGGTCTTGCTGGTATGTGGATGTTGCATACATTAGCTCAAGATTATGATAAAATTAGCAATCGATTTATGTCTGGCTCCGCTCCATTATCAGCTGCTGCTCCTGAAACAAAAGCTTACATCGCTAAACGATCTTCAGATACTACTATTCCAGAAATTGATATTCCAGGGGTAAAACAAAACAATAAACAACAATTAAAACAGTTGCTAAACATTTTTTAATAGTTCCCGCAGTTAAAATGGGAGTCAGTTCTCTCTCAGGATCCAGAAGGCTGCGTACCTAATTTTATTTGTCAACTTGCTGCAATTCCACAAGAAAATTTATTGCAAAACGAAAGGAACGTCTTAAAACTCATAAGGTAAAAAATAGCACTTTCTCCGCCTTGCCAGATAACAAAATGTGCCTATAGCATCTGTCTTCGAAGTGATTGGTTTTAATAATTATTGGTAATTTGTTTTTCTAGAGCAACTTCAGAAAAGAATACCAGGGCGAATAAGATTGTTCGACAGGCTCTAAGATTAGGGGAAAAAGTTAGCCCGGCTTATTGCAGAAAATATTATTCCTTGTGTCCCTATTCAAAAGAAACAATAGAAGTTCTACTACATACTTATGGCGGGACGTAAAATAGTTGAAAAACATTTTCAGCGATTTATATTTAACCTATTGTAAATATTTATGGCGTTTTTGGTTTATTATGTATGTTTATTTTATTTTTAATCATAAATAAATATAAGATTTATAATTTTTTCTTTTATTTTCAATTTCTTAAAAATTACATCACTGACTTGATCCAAATATAAATATTATTACATATTGAATAAATTAAATTTCTAACTACAAATAATTAGGAAATTTAAATTATTTTTTATTCTTTTTGCCTGGTGCTTGTACCGGAACCCCTATTAATGCAGATAACTTCCCTTTTAACTCTAAAAGCATATTAACTTGCGGTTGCCATTCTGTTTTTGGTGCACCGCCAGTTTTTAAACTTCTTACAAGTGAGCCCTAGAAATTAATTCCATAATTAATACATTAAATCTGCATTTTTTGAGTGAAATTACCTGTTTTTCAATTTCTTGTTCGAGTCGTTTGACTTCCGCTTCGTCGACGGTGATAGCGACACCATTTTGAGAGGGGGGAGCAGTGTTATTTGACGTCTTCTTACTTTCCTTCTTCGGAGAACCCTTCGCGGCTTTCACAGGAGCGGAAGTGCCTTGAGCGGCTGTGAGTTTTTTCTTCAAGTTTAACAAGATGGCGACTTCCGGCTCCCATACCTTTTTATCGGATGAAGCTTTCAGAGTGCGAACTTTTTCTCCCTGTAAGTTTAGATTACGTTTCACATTTAACACTAATTAGACTAATTAGTAATTATTAAAATATTTTTATTTAACAGGTTGGTACATACCTGCTTGATAATGGCAGCTTCTAGTTCAGCTACGTTTTGTATTGGAGTATCACCATTCTGTTGTTTTCCGCCATATTTTTTCTTAAGTTCTTCAACCACTTCTGGTTCGATTTTGGTGAACAGTGGTGCAGGTTTACCGAGTTTGTGACCAGCAGGAAGCAGTTGTACTATTTCTGGTTTCCTGCGAAACAAATTATTAAATACAAAACAAAATGAAGCATAAATAACTTACTCTGGATTCAAAACAGCCGTTGTTGCTGGAGCGTTTACTTGCTGTTGAATGATTCTGCTTGTTTCCGGCATGTAAGGATGAAGCAATGTCGCCAATAAACAAACTATATTACAGCAAACTCCGATAATAGTTCCTGCGTATGCTCTACAAAGAAAGAAGAAAAATACAATAATGAGGTTAGTTTTATTTATGTTTCTCTTACTTTTCTGTATCATTTCCTTTCAAAAGAACCCAAGGTTGAGTCGATTGCATGTATTGATTACCAAGTCTAGAAATCGCCAAAATATGTCTAATGCCATCTCGTAGTTTAGATTTTTCTAGAGAAGCAATATAATCTTTAAGTTCTCGCGTACACTCCGCAAGTAATAAGTAATCGTTAGCAGATAATTTCATTTCTGGAACGGTACTGTCAAAGAATTTCTCTCCAAAAACAAGCGCACGGTTGATGAAATTTCCGAGATTGTTCAACAACTCGGAATTGTTTTTCGTAGCTAGATCCACCCAACTGAAACTGGAATCCTGAGATTCTGGGCGAACATAAAGAAGGTAAAAACGCCAAACGTCGCTTGGAATGCTATAAATATTATTTTTAATTATTAAATAACAAATTAAAATTAGGTTGAATTATACCCTGTGTCTTGCGCATTATTTCCGAAAACTCCAATACCACGCGATTTCGAAAATTTACCGTCTTCGTAATTTAAATATTCTGTAACATAAAATCATTTTTATAATCATCGGTAACTATTTTATTTTAAATTGATTACCTGTAGCCATAATATGGCTAACAGTCGTATATCCTTTATTGCATCCTAGTAAAACAGCAGGAAACATAACCGAATGGAAAGGTACGTTATCTTTAGCCATAAATTGATACAAAGTCACTTTAGTATCTTTGGCTGGTTTCCACCATTTTTCCCATTGAGAAGTGTACCGTTTCGTGATGGACATGTAGCCAATGGGAGCGTCAAACCACACATAAAATACCTATAAAATATTCTCAGTAATTTAGAAAGAAATATTTTGATAACAGACTATACTTTGTCTCTATATCCATCCAATGGGACAGGAATACCCCATTTCAGATCTCGAGTTATACATCTTGGTTTCAATCCTTCACGTAACCAAGTTTTACCGATAACTCGAGCGTTATTTGACCAACCGGTGGAAGATTTTTCCATCCAGTGGTATAACAACGGTTCCAACTGAAAATAAAACATTTATAATCGGAAATAAATATTACATTTTGTAATATACCTTCGGTAAGTCCAAAAAGAATTGATGTGAAGTACGAGGAACAGGTGGACTACTACAAACCTTACATCTCGGGTTCAAAAGTTCGTTGGAGTTAACTAGTTTCCCGCAACCATCGCATTGGTCACCTCTGGCGTCGGGGTAACCACATCCTGGGTGTGGACAACCACCCTCTACGAATCGGTCAGCCAAATACCGGTTACATTTCTCGCAGAGTAATTGCTCAACCGGTTGAGTTTGCATAAAACCATTACGGTGTAACTCTAAAAACATTTCTTGGCACAATCTGAAAAAATTCTCTCAATTTTACTTTGATATTTAATATTAGCATTAGTACAAAAATTAAAGTAAAAATTGTTTGCATTCCATTATTTAATTAGCTTAGCTTACTTTAGAGTTTTAGAAGACTGAAGTAGTACCCCAAAATTTTAGTTGGTAAGAACCTACAATATTTTTAATTTTACAAAATAATTTTAAACCAAATTTTAAACACCAATGACAAATAACTAATGAAACATAAAATAAATATTTATTTAAGTAAAATTAAAACTTACGAAGTTTGTTCGGGTGTAGTAGTACGACCAAAATAATCGAATCCAATTCCAAACCACCGATAAATATCATTATGAATTTGGAAATATTTGTCGCAAATTTGCTGAGGAGTTAACCCTTCTTCAAGAGCTTTAGTTTCCGTTGCTGTACCGTATTCATCAGTACCACACATTAAAATTGTGTTGTAGTTACACAATCGACAGAATCTGAAAATATTAATAAGAATAATTAAAGAACAGCCATTTTATTTTAATTATTTCAGTAAAGTTGCATAAAAACCTGATGAAATAAAGGTATGCTGGTGAAATTGAAAGTGAGATATTGAGTGAAAAATCTAGAAATAAATGAATGGATTATGATAAAAGCTTTGTGATATGAATGAAAGGAGAGACGAGCTTTTATCAAAGTAATTGTGAATGTAGATGAAGCGAAATTAATGTGCCAGAATGCAAAAGTTGTAAAATAAATCTAATAAATAAAAAATGTTCTACGAATGTTTCAAGAGTTTGTGCTGCCCCATTTTATGGGACATAGCGTGATGTATGTATAAAGTTAACAAACCTGGTAAAAACATCTGCCGATAAAACACAACCAATAATATTTCCAAGATGAGGAACATTATTGACATATGGAAGCGCAGAAGTTATCAAAATATTTTTCTCTCCAGCAATTGGCAAACTAAAAATTAAAATAATTAATTCTACTCTCATAATTGTAGTTCACCCTTCACTAACATCTGTGGATGTTGAAATTTAACATCTACCGAGATCTGTTTTTGCAGAGCTACCCCTCCAAAATTGGACGAAAGGCGTAATTTATTTTTAAAGTGAAAAATCTTACACTGGTGTAACAACTGGTTTCGGTTTCGGTTGCGTTTTACTTCCATTTAACCAAGCTTCTTCAGCGGCTTTAATTTCTTCAGAAGTCACAGTGTTCACTTGATGACTTGGTGATGAATTAGGAGTATTCGTTTTAATATCTCCTATTGATATTTGACTAATATAACGTTCACCAGCTAATAAAGCTTGATATGATATCTGTCCAGGGGTAATTTCATATTTTGTTAATGCATCTTTAACTTGAGAAGTATTTTCAAGCTGGTTCAACCATTTTAAAAGATTTTCAAATGTGGATAAATATTCTGCTTTAAGATTTGCATCAGTATTTAAAGGATAAAGTGTTGACCAAACTGCTATGTCAGAAACAGAGACATTTTTCTGAAATGTAAATTTATTATTTACTTGTATGACTCATAAAATTAGAAGCAAACTTACCCCTGAAAGATTGCCTTTTGCAACGTTAGTGTCTAATTTTTTAAGTAATGTTAATAGCAATGCTTTCAAGTTTGGATCAACTTTAGCTGTTCCTAAAGTTTGAGTGATGGTAGATCTTAAAATTGATGATTCCCATTCGAGCCATTCTTCAACATTTGATTCGTTGCTTGGGAAAAGGTACCAAGCAGCAGCATTTGAAAGAAACAGTTGTTCACCAGTTTCAGTCTGTAAAATCGGAAAATGTTTTGGCTCTTTTACAGCAGGATCTGTAAAAAATATGCTAATTTTCATTCAACATTTCGGCATTATTTTATTGACATATGGTAACTTAAATTTAATGTTTTAACCTAATACTGTATAATGATAATTACAATTAAATCGTAATTAATTACGCAAAAAGTCTTAAAAGCTGATCATTTATAATTAATCAACTAATAATTAGAGTGACGCAACTTACCTTGTAGGTTAACAGTTTTAATTTCTATGTTTTTCTTTGTATAATGTGCACAAACTATTAATTTTAATGCCGCTGGATTGCTTTCATTTGTAAGAATTAACATTTTGAATGTAATACTTTCAATTCACTTTGTTATAAAGTAATACACTAGTTTAAAGCGTGGCACAATTATTAACAATTTTCCTGCTGTTCGAGGAATACTAAAAGGACAGGATTTCCCTATTTTAGAAAAGATTCTAATGTATTTGTACATAAGGTTGAAATTTGTATAATCACTTTGACATTTGGCGTACAGGTGAGTTAATTCCGCAGTTTTCGGCAGATGGCAGTGGTATCGGACGGATTAGTTACACGATACATACACGTAGTAAAAATCGCAGAAAAAAAAGTAAATTTATATTGCGTAAATTGACAACTAAACAGCATAACTTTATCATAAATAAATTGTGAAATGCAATATTTTTTGTTGTTGTATAGCTGACGGTGAAAAAGATAATATGTCATTGTAAATCCGACTTTGCAAACAGCTGATACGAATGCTGCTGCTAATACGCATATTTTTCAAACGTCACTTCTAAGTTGTGTGCGGGCAATAATGTTTTACCGGCTTTGTTGATTTAACTAACTATTGTTTGTTTTAAAGTTAACTATATTATTTTATAAATTAAAATATTTAATAATGATTCTTGTATACTTAGTTTTAAGTGCAATCAGTACTTTGGCTGGTTTTGCAGCATTTTTAACTTTTCTTATTTTTAAAAATTATCAGGCATGCATTTGGGGATTTACAATGGGTAAGACAATGAAATAAACACGTAAAATAATATTTCCTGGAGTATATTTTGTATTTTAGGGTTAACTGCATGTATTTTATTCCATATACATTGGCTGAAATACAAAAATCACATATCGGAATATTATACCGCTCATTCTCTTTGGTCCATAGCTTGGATAGGTTTTTCAATGTTTGCTATTGGTATCAGCGGTTTTATCTATAATTGTATCATATTTGCAGTTTTACACCCACGTAAGTATGCTTAAATATTAACATTCCTTATTAATCAGAGATTTTGCGTTGCATTTTTATTTTTATCAACTGTTTTATACATACAAACAAAGAATAATATTTTGTTTTCAACAGCTATCTTGCCGGTGGAACACAGTGTTATTTTGTCAATTGTGTGGTGCTTCCTCACATTTAAAACAGGTGCTCTACTATTTTGGTTTGGAAGAAAATATGCACATTATGTGCAAATAGACAGGACAAAGTTAATTGACCCTTCTACCAGTGGACAGCAATCTTCTGAGACACCCTGATGTTGGCTATCACCATGGTTTTAAGAAATGACAACGAAGAGTTTATTTACTTATATTGTTACTGTGATCTTCATATTTGATTTCTATATACATATTTTCAACATTTTTATATCAATAAAAATTTTTAAAAAAACTAATATTTTTAGTAATATGTACTTGTATCTTATTCCATTCTTTTAAGTCCTATTTTTAAAATACAAGAAAATTCTACATTATACAGGATAGTGACTGCGACATCGGAACATAGAACTAACATGTAAAATCATATTTTTATAATTTGGAGCTTTCCTGATTATTTCAAAGGAAAAAAGCTTCAAATAAATGTATTAACTTCTATATTAAAATCAACAGAATTAATTTTGCATGCTTATAACATCAGAAAATATCTTTAAAATAGAGATAGCCTTGGAAATGAAACAAAATTAAACAAATGATTCACGTTTTATCTATTAGTAAAAACATATTCTTTGCTTAAGGAATGTATTGCCAGTAGTTGTTTATTAGTCTTTAATTTAAGTTAATTATTAAAAAAATGGTGGATAATTATTTAATTTGTGAAAAAAATGAATTTAGTTTACTGCTATTTATTATAAAAATTAATAATTCAAAATTATTTTTTCTTCTGACAATTTTCAAGGCTATCCCTATCGTTAAGCTAATATTTAATTTCTGCGGTCATAAAGCATGCAAAATTAATTCTTTTTATTGATTTTTATGTAGACTTATATGCTCTACAACATTTATTTGAAGCTTAAATATCATGGGAGCAAGGAATTATAAAAATATGATTTTACACGTTATAGTCTTATGTTCCGATGTCGCGGTGACTATCCTGTATATATGAAAAAGGCAATGGTGTTCCTTTAATTGCTATTTAAAAAATATTTTTTGTCGCATTCCAAGCGATGGTTTTTAATTTTATAGGACTTAAGTTCGATTGCAGCTAATATTGAAACTACTGAAATCTGAAATTGCAGGACCACTATTCTCCAAATTTTGTGAAGACTTAATGAATATATTTAATTTTGAAAAATTAATAATACAAAAAATCAAAACCAAATCAAGTTTAATTTTTGCTTCGCTTTCGACAACCATTTATTTTTATATAAAAACAAATATATATATTAGAACAATCAATCAGATCCTTAACGTTAGGTTCCACGAACACTCATATTGAATTGACATTTGTTTGATAATTAAAATAAATAAATAAATATATCATCACGCCTTTTATTCATTACTGGGTGTGGTACTCTGCCTAAGCAGATTTCGGTAAGTAATATATTTTTCGCGTGAAGTGCGGTTATCAGCCGTCAAATCACGGCCCCCAAAGATGTTAGTGGAGGGAAAGACACAGAGATACATTTAAATTGGTGAAAATAGTTTGTCGGCTGTGGGGATCGAATCAGGGTTCTCAAGATCCACAGGCCGACTCGATACCACTGAGTCACCTACCCATTATTTAATTTTATTTAAATTTTGCACGTGAGCGACCGAGTTATCGAGTGAACGACAGACATACATACATCTACCTAAATTCAAAATACAATTTGTCTTGTAGGGAATCTAGCTAAAAAAAAACATTGAGGATGTTCAAAAACCGTATCGATGATGACTTAGGCTCGTCTTTTTGAAAATTAACAAGCTAAATATATTCTGCATAAATTTATTCTATTATAAAAAAAATGTTCCGTATTAATGATACAATAAATTCCCAAACCATGAAAATATCTAACTGCTCTTGAAAATGACTCCCATACTTCATTCACAAAATTCACATTCATTTGTTATCCAAATCAAAACAACCGCACATCTCTCACACATACCTTGACCGTGTACCCATATCCACTCTCATAACTCGCGTGCGTGCGCCCTTGTTCACGTACGCTCATGGTTTGTACCGCTGCGAACGGTACTGCCTTGCGAGAAGTGCCGGTACCCCAAGCGGTACTATCACGCAAACTGACACTTGTAGGTTAAGAAATTCGCTCAGTTGTTTGTATGGCGCGCAAGAGAAGATCATAGTCGCCACAGGTGTCTGCTGATGTGCATTTGTTAGTGTTTTTTGTTTGAAGTTTTAAGATTGATTTTTAAGTTTTTTTATTTTGTTTGTTGACAAGTTGGTGGATTATTTGCGCGACTGGAATTTTATATGTAAGTGGTTTAGTTACAATTTAAAATATATTTCAAAAATATTTAATGATTTTTATTTTTATTATTGCTGTATTTATTTATTTTTATGCTAGATTCTAAAAAGAATTTAAACATTTGTTGGCAGATTCATAAAATAATTTAATTTTTATTTCGGAATGAAATTATTGACAGGTTGTTAATTAATTTGGAGTTATTGTTATATTAAGTTGTATTTTGATATAATTATTGTTATAAATTAGAAACGAAATGATTTTAGCGCTACTTTGTTTTATGTATCTACCTGTTATGAAATGCGAAATTATATTTTATTATTAAGCTAGGGTCTTATGTCGTTTTAGTTGATCGTTGTCGATGGTATGACAACGGCACCCGGATATTGTTTTTTTAAATACGAATTTGTGTTAAATAATTTTTTAACTTGCTTGAGTTTGGATCTAGAATTTTTAGGACTAAACGACATTACTAAAAAATGTTAACTTTTAAAAAACACGAAAGAAAATTTAAAATTGAAATAGTATTTCGTTTCAAGTAATATTTTTTCGTGACTTTCGATTGTTTAATCATACGTAAATTTACGACACCCACAGAAATGTAAAATTGTGATGAAACATACAGTTGTTATAGCTCTATGGTTTATATCTTCTTTCGTAAGCGAGAGTTTGTGAATTCAAACTTCGGTGACTAATAAAAAATTAAAAATAATGTTGAATCTAAATGTTCAAAAGTCAAATATAAAGGAGACAATATAGTAAAGGTTTAATGCTTTGTTTAAAACCATCTTTAGATAAGTGGTGGTACGATCAGAAGTGATCGATGAATATAAATATAAAAAATTAAATGGGAACTAACTCTTTGTTGTGTAGTGTAGTAAATAAATTTATAAAGACCGGTCAACGACCATAAAAATAGAACAATCAACAATGTTTTATTTATGACACAATCTACATTTCTAATTGTCATTTATCGTAGCATTATTGACACATTGAACCATTTAGTACAAACGATACAACCATATTTCCATATTCCCACGTTTAACAAAATAGAAATTATCAAGTAAGCAGAAAACAACATATTTCACTGATCTAGCAATCTGTGAAGCAAAGAAGAGAAAATGTTCTTAACAAGAGCAAACAATGGAATGACAGTGATAATTTTGTTCCTTTCTGATTTTTACTTTTCTGTAACAATGTGTGGCAATGAAAGTTGTCCATCACCATTAGCTCCCACATGAAGATGAAGAAGACAGAACTGCATTTGTTGATACACTTAGCGGCTTCACGTCAATTTTATCGTCACTTGTTTAAATGAAGATGCGAAAATTTCACCAGTTACGGTTAGTGGAGATTTTCACATTTTGTGGAGATTTTCTAAGATGATAATAGGTGGAATGCGAAATAGCAGAGTTGTGTTAGTTTTGAAATTTTTACCAACATTCATTGCAAATTTCGTTTGTTATTTTTCGTTCTTACTTTGTTTAAAACATAGGTATCTATTATTTATTTATTTATTTACGTTACACTATACAACTTAATTAGAGTACAGGGTATTCACTCATCGAACCGGGGTGTGAATTTTAATAATGATAAAATATAAACTTTGATTTATATTGCTTCTATTTCATTATTGAAGGCATTCAACAAATATTTTCGTATTTCAAATAGATTATTTATTATATTTATGGCCGATTTTATAAACGACAATTTAATTTACTTCCAAAATAAATAACATTTATTCATTTAAATGACAGTTGACAGTAATGTTATATATGCTATAAATTAAATAAAATTCATTTAAATTTGTAAGTTTAAATACATTTACTATATTTACAACTGATAATCATATCTCAAGATAAAAATATCATCTACAGAGCGATTTTAAGTTAAAAATATATATAAAATAAAATATCATCACGCCTTTTACCCAATACTGGGTGTGGCACTTTGCCTAAGCAGATCTCGGTAAGTGATATATTTTTTTGCGTGAGCCGTCAAATCACGGCCCCCAAAGATATTAGTGGAGAGAGAGAGCTACAGGGGTAGATTTAAATTTGTGAAAATTGTTTATCGGCTGTGGGGATCGAACCAGGGTTCTCAAGATCCACAGGCCGACTCGATATCACTGAGCCACCTACCCCATTAAGTTATAAAATAGCAAAATAATGAATTTTGACTTGGAATAGAATATAAAATGAATTTTTAATGTTTAATAGTCCTACTTTAGGAAGTAATAGAAGGGGATAAAATAATATATATTAGTTAATATTAAATTTAATTCACTTGTAGCTAAAGAGAGCCGAAATATAAACCATTTAATTTCCTTCCTAAAATATGACTTTTAAACATTAAAAGTTCATTCTATATAAATAATGAATATTCATAATTTGCAAGTTTGAGTTCACATGTCATTGATCTATCAATTCTAGCCGCTCCAGTAAGCAAGTAATATTGCTATATATTTCATCTTTTACGCTCAAACGGTTCGATGGCATAAGATAATAAACAAGTATGTTATGTACCTGTTATTTAATTGCAGGAAATATGGAAATATTCTAATTAATTAATATTCTGCATTAATATTAATTAACAATGAAACAAAAATAAAAATATGCGGTAGTAAGACTATATAAATAATATTGTTACATTTCCTCATTATTAAAAATCCGCTATAAAATATGTAATATGAATTAGACAGTGCCGTAGCCAAACATTTATACTCCATTTCAAATAGGGCTACAATTACGTCATTGAATTTATGTGTGGTACAAAACATACGTTCCTCATTGTACATCTTCAATGTTTTTCAAGAAAGAAATATTTCGTTTATAATTGCATAGTCATTGTAGCCACATATATTTTTTTATAAATAAAATCTCTTTTGTATTCGTTAACTGAGATTTTTATATAAGAATGTGCTCATAAGGGCGAAAGTAAACATAAATGATAATGATAAATGATTTTTCGTAACACATGCACAAGAAACACGTTCTTATTCCCTAATTTTAGAGAGAGAAACACTGCTTTTCTCCCCTACGGAGAGAAACATTATGTTTCTCTCCCTAGGTAGCATGTTTCTCTCCCTAGAGACTACGATTATTAGCTGTTTGCAGCGTAACTAGTTACGCAACCCATATTTGACATTTGTCCCGATAAGACAGTAATTTTTGTGCACTTGTTACGAAAAGTATAATATGCTTCACGGGAGGGCGCGATTATCCCTTGTGTGAACTTCACACGCGGGAATAATCGCTTGTTTCACTCCCTTGATGCATAAAGTACTATTAAATGCAAAAGGTAATTATACCAAAAATAATTAATATTATACTAAAAGAACTAAATTCTACTAAGAAAAATCTACACTATTAAAAGAATCTATGAACTATACAGAGTGTTTCAAAATTATTGCAAAAAATTTATGGATATGTATATTATTGTATGTACTGATTACAACGCAAAAAGAATGTTTCCGAAATTCGCATAAATAATTGCACATTATTTGAAACATGTTAAAGTTAGGTTAGAGTTTTATAATATTATCAATATTATTCTAAAAATAAATACATTTAAATTTAAGTAAAAAGAAAAATGTTTTATTCATTGGTCTTCTTATTTTATCATTAAATGATTATATTCTAATGATACATATATGAACAATGACATCGAAAGCAATCGAATTTTGTGCCATCATTTCTGAAATAAAAGGCACAAAATTAGCTTTGTATATTCGTCCAGCACATGGAGGCGAAACGGCATAATATAAAATTGAAAATATTGTGTCATCCCAAAATAACAATATTATTAATTAAAAATCCAAAAAGTAATAAAAAATTCGTCATTTATGATGTTCGTACATATCTACTTAATAATATCCTTCCTCTTGGTGTAAATGTAAAATTAAGATAGCAATCTCGCTGTCTAACAATTAAGAATCTTTTGCACAGAACAAGTAACGTTTTCTTCTAATTATTTGCAGGATAATTAAAAATCTAAGAGTGCTGTGTAATTAGTTAGCAGGCGACGTGAAACAAAATCCGGCGAGGATGATAGTCGGTACCGTACGTGCGCGAGATCGTGAGGTGACAGTTATTTGTTTCGTGTGCGATGTTCTCTTGTTTCTGTTTACGAATTACCGAGGTTTTGACCTTTTAATAGCTTCGTGTTTAATTGAAGCTCGCTGTGGGAAAATATTTCGACAAAAAAATGCGGTTTTCAGTTAGAATTTTTAGTGGTATGTGGATATAAGTTGTTGTGCATGATTTTTTTAAAGATCTTGAATATATTTTCCGCTGTCATTATTTTACAAAAAATGTATAAAATTTAAATTTATTTTAAACTTTTTCTTTAAAATGATTTAGAAATGTATAAAATATGCAATGCTAAATATGTTAAGCACTTTTGAATTTTATTTAAAAATGCGAAAGAAAATAAACTAAGCTTGTTCATTTGCAGAATTATTACATTTATGATCGGAATTTCAATCTTCTAACAAACTTTCTAATAAATTTATTTATCTAATAAACAAAAACATATCGCATAAGATTTTATTTGTTTGTTATAGATACAAATATTTAAATGGAATGGGATACAATTTGTTTTAATATTTAAATAAATAATTAATTATAATTAGTTAGCCCTAAGAAGGGTTTATACTTCGCCGCCACTGGCTCCAGATGCCAGGTGGTGGTCGATGCTCAACTGTTCAAAACATCAAAACCGTTCGTTAAACAAGCGAGGATCAAACATCGTTCCTTCACCATAACTGTTCTGTTCACTCTAATGTCACGTATTTACACATTTCATATCTTGCCATCTCACTCTAACAAGATATCAGTGTATCCGATCGTAGCAAACTATGGATTAAATTATCCAGAAATAATTGTAATCCGGTCCTGCTTATCTAGTTTAATTGATAATTGCGCAACGGGAATCTTATTAAGTACGTGCACTTAGTTGAAGAATTTTTACGCTTTTATTCATTTGTTAATTATTAGAAAATAGATTATTAATTTAAAATTGTAATTAATTTCTAACAGTACTTTTTAAATAATGAACGAATTTAAGGAAGAACTTTCGCTAAAATTTAGTTGTTTTTTTATTTTGCGGTAGTCATTTTTCAGTGAAATAACAGCGACAATTAAAAACTGCTTTTCAATTTTAAGTTAATTTAACTTTCTTTTATTTTCTAGTACTGTAGAAAACTCTTTACTTATTTATGCGTAGTTAAAATGTTTATTAATAATTAATAATAGAAAGGTTATGTTTATTTTATTTACTAATTAAATGTGTAACAAGTAGGCTATGGATAGCAGTATTGCACGTTTACGGGTTTCACTTGTTCACGTTGTGAAATTATTAATTACAGTGAAAATATGCAAATGTTATTTTTTGAAACAATGGCCGAGTAACGCGCAACAATGAGCTGTGCTAACAAGCGGATGCATCCCAATTATTTGCTTTTCCTGTGTGATAATACTTTTGCCGTTTCCCCACTTCAAACATTCGCTTTCGTAAAGTTTTGTACGTTCTTTTGTTTTTGATGATGTTCCGTTATGAAACGGAATTTTTGCTAAAATCATTCAAAACAAAAAGACTAACTGTTCTAGTAATTTTAAGAAACAGTTTTATGTAAGTATCATTTAATTATAATATTTAAAATAAATATTATCTTGCCCACGTTTTTAGTTCAAACATGTTTTCAGAGATGGCGCTGATAACTAAAGTTAGCTCTCGTGTATATTTAGTTTTACGGACTTGACTAGACAGAAAAATGTACAACGAATAGGTAAGATCATACTTCACAGGATCATTTCTGTAGTATATCTTCACTTACTTTAACTCTAAATTTGAGTTTTCGTAACCACGATGAGGAGATACAGCCTTGTACTCTGAGCGTGAGACGGACATTTGGGTTGGCTTTTGTTAATTCTTTTGTCACCGATGATCGTTCACCCTTTGGTTTACCATTGGGGTAATGGGTGCAGGGCAATCTGAGTGGCCCCTCTTAATTAAATATAAACATATCATAAGTATCTACAAGGTTTAATAAAAAATATTAAATAAACACTTGGCTATGTTTCACAAAATTCAGCCTCCAAGTCACCTTATGAGGTCATCGTCAGAGGCTGGCCAGCACAGTTAGTATAACTCACTTCTTCACCTAGAACAAAGTTCACGTGAAGAAGCTGGTGACGAAGAACTGTGCCAGCAGAGAATAAGATCTCTAACAAACTAACTGTGCTGGCCAGCCTCTGACGATGCCCTCATAAGGTGACTTGGAGGCTGAATTTTGTGAAACTTTGCCAAGTGTTTATTTTGTATTTTTTATTAAATATCTACTAGTTTAAGTTTTTGAACGTTATTCAGAGTTATTTTCTACAAATGTAAATAACATGCTATTTATTCCTTTTAACTCCGGAAATTCGGCACATTAATCAAATGTCCTTTATTTATATTAATGATGCTTCTATGAATTAATTAATGCTTTGTCTTCTTGCGTAAGATGTATGGGATGCAAAATTTACGATATAAGTTCATTGACTTGGTACAGATGGCACGTTGACCTTGCCGGCAGCAGGTATGAGATGTTACGTCACAGTTGGCTGTGTAAATATAGGTGACTCGTTCAACAGGACAAAGTTACCTCACCTTGACCGTCACACCAGCAACAGCGAATTATCACACCGTTAGAACAGAATATTATGATGCTACGATTAGACTTTTTTCGCATAATTATTATAAGTCTTTACTTGTAAAATAAAGAGGATACATTAGTTACTTCCGATATTATTATAAATTTATGCTTACTAAACTTACAAACTTATTTTAAAGTTATTACTTTATAATTTGTACTTATTTCTTTTAGATATTTTGAACATTCATTTAGTTAATAAAATGATTATTAAAGTTTCATTCTGTATTTATTAATGTACACCCTGTCTGACTTCTTTCTGAAAGTGTCTGAATATTATATTATTGATTTTGTTTTAAATTAATTTAATTTTCTTGTTACAGATATCTCAATGTTGCTCAAGCTCGCCGTTATATTTCTAACGGCGCAATATGCAGCAACAGAAACACGGTTATCATCTTTGCGATTTCCAATTGTTGTTCAAAATAAAGTAATTAACATAACAGCATCATGTAATGCCACGAATATGAACATAACAGTTCACATGGAGAAGCCATTCAAGGGATTGTTATCAGCTAAAGATTTTTCACAAGAATGTCGATCATTAGGTAAGAAAACAAAAAGACCTCCCCGACGGGGAATCGAACCCCGGTCTCCCGCGTGACAGGCGGGGATACTGACCACTATACTATCGAGGACTTGTTAATATTAGAACCAAAAACATTATTTCAATTACTTCTTCAAAAATGCTATTATTTATATCAAATTTAAAATATTGAAATTACAAATTTAACAATGAATGTATTAAACAAAAACATGTTTTATTTTAGGTACATTAGAAAAACAAGTGAATATCATCATTCCAACATCTGGTTGCGGTGTTCGTATGAGCGCGAACTCTAGCGACGGAAATATGTACTACGCAGTTATGCTAGTAGCACAGCAAGACAGGTTTCTTCGTCAGATTACCGATCAAGAAACGCACGTGCGTTGTCGACTGCGTGATGGCGCACTATCACTGAAAAGCGAACCAATGTTCGAAGCGCTAAAAACTGAAGTCAATCAAGCCGATTTGAAAGATGCTAGGTGAGAAATCGCTCTAATAAATATGATTTTAAAGTTGTTTAATGCCATAACCTTCAAAGACATGCTCTACTTTGATTTGTTTGTGTATTATAGAACTGGAAGGATGAGGAATGGGTGGAAAGGAGCGAAACAAGAAGAAATGAATGAAGAACTACTGGATAAAGAGTTGGAGAATGTTTTGGGAGCAGCGAGAGCTTGGATGGAGATTGCTCCGGTGGAGACTCATCCCAATACGGAAAGAGTCCAAGTTGGAGAACCTACTGTTCTTTCTGTTAAATCCACTCTTCCAGGTATCAACTGATTTTTTGTTTGTAATGATACAGTATTTTCAACAATAATTAAAGTAAAACTGACTGTAAAGCTATTTTAGAATTTTATTCTTGCTAGTATTTTATTACGAATTATAAATAATTACATAACATAATTAATTGATTAATATTGATTTATTTAATTTATTCTCCATTAACATCAAAGTATAATCGAACAATATCTGAAATTACAAATTAATGTACTCAAAATTTTGTAAAACATACATACATAATATCAAATCACGCTATGTCGCATTAAATGAAACATTCACTGAAAATTTCTTAATTATTCCTAAACATTTTTTTCTTGGTACATTACTCTCGCTTTATCCACATTCATAATTCCTTTCATAATAGCTCATCCCACGCAACAAACCTTTAGTCATATCCATTCATTTATTCCCTAATCTATTACTTTCAATTTCACAAACATACACCATTCAATCATTATATTTATCTTGCAAAAAACTCTATTTTAGTATAATTCCTTTCATATAAACTCGTCTCATTTTTCGTTCATACATTCATTCGTAAGTCGTTCTCGAAATCTCTCATCCTGTTTCACCAAATAAATGTGTTTAAACCGAAGAGGGTATGTCAGGATAAGAATGTTTGACGAAGACTGATTCTTTACTTAATTTGATGAGTGGATGTTGTCTCAACTGATACACATCTACTCTTCTTAACAACATTCTTCCCAATCTCACACTCTGTATTTTACAAAATACACTAACAAATTCTTTCTCTTCGTCCAGCTGGTATCGGTTGGCGAGTAATCGACTGCACTGCCCATGACGGCATCGGCGAGGTCTCCCAACGATTACTCGACTCCATAGGGTGTCCTCTCGATGTATCTATTCTCCCAGCCTTGCATATCACCAAACCAAAGATGGTGAGCAGGTCTAAGGGAGGATCGTCATCAGTGACAGCTATGAGGCACCAGGAAGCCGTGGCAAGCTTCGCGGCCTTTAAGTTTCCAGATAGAGATAGGTTACATGTTACTTGTGCTTTGCAGCTTTGCAGGGGAAAGTGTGAACAGGTAATTGATTTAATTTTGTATTTAATATACTTAATATAAATAATTTTGAATTGTTTGACATAATTCCGAAAGTATCTTTCATTAATCTTTGCTAATACAATTACCACAATTTTAAATAATTTAATAATTAATGTAAAATATATTAAATTTGTTTATAATTTTCTTATAATGTTGTCTTGTTTTTTGTTATCACAAAATAAATTGAAATTCTCTAATACAATTGCCACAATTTTAAATAACTATTTTAATTAATGTAATTGTAATTTTCTTTTTTGTAGATCAATTGTACAAGTATAGATTCTGCATCTCGTGAGCCTCGTTTGATGGGTAAAGGCGAACCCGGAGAAATTCTGGACCGTCTTGAAGTGTTCAACAGTGTTGAAGTTCTTGCACCTGGAATCGAATTGGAGGATCCAAGAAGTCCAGACTTAGTGTCTGCTGGTAAGTTTTTCTTTCTTTTAGTGCTTTGATGATCTTTGCGCTAGTTATTTGTCTTTTGATTGGTTATTTGAATCTCTGATTCTATCTTGTTTCGCTCTATTGATAGGTAGTAATAAAGTTATATGATAATATTTAATATTCAGTAAGATAAAATATATTATTTAAAAAAAATATTAAACAAACACTTGGCTAAGTCTCACAAAATTCAGCCTCCAAGTCACCTTATGAGGGCATCGTCAGAGACTGGCCAGCACAGTTAGTAACCATAGACGCTGGCCAGCCTCTGACGATGCCCTCATAAGGTGACTTGGAGGCTTTAAATGGTACGAATCTTTGTCATAAAAGAATGTATAAGAATTGTTGATTAAAAATCGAGTAAATTACTGATAAAACAGCATGAAAAATACAAAGTAATGTATCATACCGTGATCTTCTCAGGGCAAATTTTCAATTTCTCACACTTTTGCCATCATTTCACGCAGATGCTTCTGGTTTCTACTTCACTTGATAAAAACCAAACGATAGGAGCAAACGGCGAGCAACATCGATCGTAATAAATCATTTCCCGTGTGATTATGTCTCACAAAACTGCGATTCACACTTCTCTACTTACTATATACATTATACAGGATGTTTCAAATCGAATTCAATCTAAATCGCTGGTTAGTCATAATTTGATAAATATTTAAATAACAAATACAAGAAACTAAATACTTTAAGAACATTAGATAGGTCTAAAATAATGTTAATTAAATGCTAGTTAGTTGCTTTTAATGCTTTAATATTAATTAATCCTTAAAAGTATGCGAAATTAGGTTGTATCCAAATCAAAAAAGGACATTTTAATTAACAAAGAATTTAACCCCTAAGCCTTAATAAAAGAATTAAATCTATATTCGTATTTATTTCGAGAACTAAGTTTTCTTCCTCAGTAGCGGAAGATTTAGACACTGCTAGATTAACTTACAATTTACAGAATAAAATAAACGAACCACAAATATCAATTTTGACCGAAATATTAGATTCAAATTTAAAGTTAGGTATTAATATTTTTGATTTGAATTATCATAGGTGAATAAGTTTTAAACAGAAGTATTTTCTGTACTTTTACAAATTATTGTTTAAACAGAAATACATATCTAGATTTGATTCTTCTATTAAGGCTTAAGGATTAAATTCTTTGTTAGTTAGTTCTTAACCTTAGATTTTATACATTTATTTTGGACATTATAATATTAAGAAAATATGAAGGAGAACGTTTGTGAAAACAGTATTTTTGAAAAATAAAATAGTTGTTGACAATGCAAGCAGAGAACCGCCAAGTTGAGGTTATCAAAAATCAACCTAAAGAACAAACATAAAATTGCATTCGAGTGGTTGAGATTTAATAATTTAAGTTGTAGGTCCCTTGAAAAATTTTATGTTATGCAGCGTAGTTAAATAATTGTGGAACTGCCTGTATATTCCCTGTTCTATCTTATGTCTCATTCGTTCCGGTAATAATAAGAAGAGAACTTAACAATGATAGGGAAACCACTACAACCAATAGACCATCAAGATTCTGTGATTTGCCGAAGCTGGTGGCATCTCTGGCTATTAAATGCACTACCGAAGCGTTACTTATCATTGTAATGTTCTCGTTCATCAAATATTCGCACCGATAAAGATGGGAAAATAATTAACTTTGAATCAAGTCATTGGAGTTTTGTGTTTTGTTTTTGACGGTTAACAATTGAGTGAATCTTTGGTTCTGAAACGATAAAAAATAGTGGAAATTATTAGGTGTTTGAATAATAATGATTGAATTATTTCACTTTATTTTGTTTTTGTTACTATGGCAATTATGTGGTTTTTGTTTCGATTATTGATTGTTTCACGGATTCACTTTTTATAAATACGAATGCTTTAAAAAGATATAAATTATGAATTAATATTTATTTATGATCTGGAACACTCAAAAATTCGTATTTATTTAAATTTTAAGTAATTTATGAATTAAATAAATTTCTTTTACAAATTATAAAAATACATTAATTTTTGTTATTCATTTATTTTAATATTACCATTACCTCATTGTTGTACTTTTTTTTCATATTTTGTAAAAGCAACCATAATGATATATCATTATTTTATAGCATATAATAGCAAGTAATAATGTGAACCAAGAAATAATTTTTCTATTTTGCGTTCAGGTTCAGAGCTAATGACTAAAATGACTCGCCGTTAGGCTATGTTACATAAAATACAAAACTGATTTACCTACCAACTATAATTAATTACTGTTACGTAATTAATAAACAGTTCTTATCTCGTGTTAATTTTAATATGTGCAAATTATTTCATTCAGAGAAATTACGTTTAATTTCTTACAATTTCATTGTGTAAATATGTACATACTTGAACAACATGCATGAACAGAAGAATGAACATTTTCTTGGCATGAAGACTCCATTTTCGCACTCTTTTGTTTCCGAGCACGCTATCTTTGATCTTCTGCAGGTAAACTATATTTCATACAAAAATATCAAAGTCCATTTTATTTCGGACCATAGTTACGTCATCGAATTTCCTTGTGAATGTTACTTATTTTGTTTCACCCATTTATAAAATAATAATATCTTTGGAGGCCGTGATTTGACGGCTGGTAACCGCACTTCACGCGAAAAAATATATCACTTACCGAAATCTGCTTAGGCAGAGTGCCACACCCAGTGATGGGTAAAAGGCGTGATGATATATTTATTTATTTATTTATATAAAAAAAAATTAGAGAAAAATGTGTGAAATGAAAGTTACAAAATGTAATAATGTTTCCGAAATAAAATGAACTTATTCAGTATATAATTAATTATCTATTAACTTCTCTTTTCGACTGATTTTGATAATATTTCAGATGGGACAAAAAGATTCAGTCCAAATTTGCATATACCAGGCGATCGGCCATTTTGTGTATCACCAAACAAAATGGCGATAGCTTTTTGTATTTTGGGGGTAGTGTTCTTCATTGCCGTTATAGTGGCGCTGTGTTCGCTGATGAGGGCTCGAAGAAGCGGAAGCCGGATGCCATATTACACCAGGAGTTTGTTCTCTAGCAGCAGTGGAGGCTCAGGATATGGGGGCAGCAAGTTGTTGTTACATGAAAGCCCCACGATGGGGCAAACGAGACACTGGAGAATTTTATAGGTTATGTTTTGTAGGTTTTATTA
This sequence comes from Pterostichus niger, assembly GCA_947425015.1. Classification (NCBI taxonomy): domain Eukaryota; kingdom Metazoa; phylum Arthropoda; class Insecta; order Coleoptera; family Carabidae; genus Pterostichus; species Pterostichus niger. The sequence continues at coordinate 36,649,274 of OX380336.1, read as the reverse complement.
TAGCAGTGGCGGCTCCGTAAAAATATTTTTTCGTTGTATTTTGGTTGTTTTTAAAAGTATAACAGTACAAAATATTATTTTGAATAGTTTAAAATGTAAAAAAGGAAAAAATGTACCCACGAAGGCCCCGGGGGGATTCGAACCCCCGATCTCCTGTTTACTAGACAGGCGCTTTAACCAACTAAGCCACGGCGCCACTGGCAGCAGTACGTACACATATGTGTATATATTCACTTTGCATATACAAATATTTTTAAATTCTTTTGGTTGTTTAAGAGAAAAATTGTACATTTTAATTATTTTTCATCATTATTTAGCTGTATTTTAATATTTGACAAAAAGTATTGTTAAATTTGGGTAGAATAATACGGGAAAATAGAATAAAACTACTTTCTTGGCTGTGGTCTTTATTATAGTTTCATAATTCGTTTACATAATATTTTTTTTTACCAAGAATAGAAATACATATCATTCGTTATCAATTCAGATTTTATACACACGTATATTACACAAGATATTTTCAAAAGATCTTGAAACTTTCAAAAAATATTCATAGATTTTTCTATGCCAAACGTTTTAAAACAATTTTAAAGAAAACTTTAAAAGAAAAGTTGAATTTATCTTTTATTTTGTTCTAAAATAATTTTGAAACTTTTGAGAAAAATAATTTAGTACCGGATCTTTTGAAAATAACATAGTTTAATTTTAATGGTAAGTTATAAAATGTATTGATTTAAGAAAAAATTTGATAAGGAGTTGCAAAATATTAATTATAACAGAAATATTAAACTGTTAAACAACTCTTTATTAAATTTTAATGCAAATTTGTTTTGAAATTTCTGTTACAGAATGAAATTTCTGAATGAATTCATATATAGTTTATTTTAAGTTTATTACATGTTTTGTAAGTAATATTTATAATAAATTATTTATTTAAAACCTGTGTAAAATGTTAATTATTTTCTGTTATAACAACGTTCTATAATAAAAACAATTACACTTAAATGTACTCCAAAACAAAGCAATAATAATGCAGCTAACATATGTTCTACTGTCAAAATATAACATTTATTTCGTTTATGATTCCTTCCTCTATTTTTCAATTTAACACTTCTTTTAATTTCTTCAAACCAGTAATCCATTAATCCAGTTTTCACAAACATTTTTACATATTTTTCATAATCATCATACATAGGATGTCCTTTTACAAATACAGAACTGCTATATGTTGAAAATATCGGAGTTTTCAATAAATAAATAGTTGGTACACCTTCTGAATCAGTAAAATTTTCTAAAATATCAATTTCAAAGATTCTTGCTGATTGCATCGTAGCAAGATCTCTATTAAATGCAGTTCTTTTTAAACAATAACTTGAAAAATTACAGAAAATACTTCTGTTTAAAATTTGTTGTTCATTTACGATATTTGAATAATTCAAACCAATAATATTAATACCAAACTTTAAATTTGAATGTAATATTTCGGTCAAAGTTGATATTTGTGGCTCGTATATTTTATTCTGTAAGTTATAAGTTAATCTAGCTTGATAAATAGTGTCTAAATGAAGTTGTATCAAACAAACAAGTAAAAATAAAGATCTGCAGAAATAGTATTTTGGTTTAGTAGCAGACCTTCCAGCTAAAATTGTATATCCAATCATTAAAGCAGAACTAAATGATTTAAATTGTTTTAATTCGTAATTAGGAAATAATTTTGAGTATATCATCCATAATATTGTTGTTATAGAAAGTAGAAATACTGCAGTTATGTATATATCGAGAGGAAATATATTATATACTTTTTGCCAGTTGGGTATAGTTTTAGCGTGAGGAACTACCCATGAAACTAAATCTTGTACTCCTGGAGTATTCACATCAAAATTCCAGAAGTGGGTGTAGTTTATCGACCATAATCCTATGAAAAGATCTGCTTCATCTCTTTGCAAAACTCCAAAACCGTTAGTATAAGTATCATTTGATAGTTTTAAACCATATATTGCAAAATTATTTGCTATGTTTTCAACTTTGAATTTTAATTTTTCTTGTA